>BSBN01000023.1:6585385-7902463 GCA_027924645.1 Cunninghamia lanceolata | reverse complement strand
TTTTTGTTTTTTTTTTTTTTTTTTTTTTTTTTTTTTTTTGTTTTGCTTTGTTGTATTGCGGCAAGGCTAGCATTTTTGTGTTGTATTGTTTGTTCCATATCTCATAGTACTAGTTATGTATGCCTTTTGGTTGCTTTGTTGTACAAGGGTCTAAGCCCTTTCAAAATCCTATTTTTATCAATAGATCAAAAACAATAAATAGTCGTGAAAATGCTCACACACATACCTAAGACTAATATGAGAGAAATATTCTTGAGCTCACAAATTACTCTCAAACCTGAGATCACTAATACAAACTATTTCATGAATATCTCATCTAAGAACAATATAGAGCACAAACACATTAATAGCATAGACCACATAGATCATTGTTAATTATTTTTATGGAGAAAATATATTGACTCATGAAGCATAACAAAGGAGGGTAGTGTCATGCCCCACATTTGCCATATGGTCATGACACGAATACCACATGTCATGCCCACATTGGCCATGTGGTCATAACACGAAATATCAAAAAAAATTCCCACCCGACTCTAAAACCCCCTCGTGCACAACATGTGCCCTCAGTGACACACACACGTAACGTGGTTGTATTCACAACACACGTTAGGCGTGTTGCACAAAGGTAGGGAAGTCAAACAAAGTGCGGGATGATGTGAAACTTCTTTTACAATCCCTACGATGATGATAGCATCTAAGGGGGTGTGCTTCACAATAAGCATCGCTAAGAGGAGTGGTCTCCATCCAAGAACCATCCCTAGGGTGTCTTAGGTGAAGGTGACAAATGTTTTCGACCTAAGTAGAAACCCTAACCCTAGAATTAAACTATCAGTTTTAAATAAAATTAAAATGCGGGAAATAAACATGCTAAGGATAGATAAATCTATTTTAACCTTTAAAAAAAACTAAACAAGATAAAAATTAAATTTTAAAGCCTTTATAAAAACATTTAACCGCTTAAATTAAAATAGAAAACTTAATAACTAAGTAAATTAATAAATCTAATCATCACAAACATTTTGCCATAAAAAATACATCAATATTCAAATACTGGTTTCCAAAAAAATTGCCAGCATAACATTTATCGGGATATAAATTCACTAAAAAATTTAGCAGTATAATGCCACTTTATGAATTATGTGAGAAATAAATTAAAACTAAATAATTTCTCCCAACTATAGAACTATGACAAAAATAAATTAAATGAATAAATAACTTCAACTATAGCTCTAAACATTAAATTAAATCAATTTAAATAACAACATTAACTATAGAACTATACAAAAATAAATTAAATAAAAGAATTAATTCTAACTATAGAACTAAAGTTCTAAAGCAATAAATTAAAAACAATTCCAAAGGTGAGTTAAGAAAGGTAAGAAGGTTCAAAGGTTTGTTTATTCACCTAAAGTTTAAGGCAACTCAACTAGTCCTAATATTGGGCTTATAAAAGCAAACCAAATTCTTATTTGCCACACATGTTTATCTTTTTGTTTTGGAGGTTGAAAGAAAAGGAGGAGAGAGAAAATCCCTTCCCCGAGTGGAAAGGCCATTTTTCCAAAGTAGTTTTCTAATGATTATGTTTTCTAAAATTATTTATTTGCTAAAATTTGTTTTTGTTTTCAATTTTTGTTTACAAAAGTTTTATGATAGCTGTGCAATTTTTTTAATAAAATAAATAAAAAAGTATGCACAGAGATATATATACCTATATATGTGTGTGTATAATAAAATATACTGAATAGTAGAGAGGGATACTCTTTGTATATACACAACACTGTGTATATACAGAGACTTCATTTTAATATATATAGAGAGATTTATAAAATAACATAGAGAGAAAAATATAAAATATTATAAATTTTATTGTAGGGCAGGGATCAAATCCCACAGGGGGTTGAATCAAATAATAAATAGAGGCGTTTTAAAACACATAGACCATGTTTTAAAAGGAAGCGGCAGCGGGGGGCCGCGTGGCTAGCGGCCAACATCAGCCACTATCGACCAGTCCGACTGGGGGACGAGGGTCCCGTGGCCCCCGTGCCCTACACAAGGCACTGCGTAGGGCTGAAACCCTACACAGCAATGGTTTGTTTTTTTTTGTTTTACATTTAAAACTCTAAAACCCTAAACACATTTCGATTTCTATGCATTTCATTTCATATATACTTTTAGCTATAGTTTAATACCTTTAATAATAATAAATTAATATATATAATTTTATTCTCTATAATTTTATTTTTATTTTTAAATAGAGAACATACTTCATCCAAATAACACAGCATGCACAATATATATATATATATATATCAATTTTTTATATAAATTTATATATATTTTCCACCACCTAAAACAATAAAGAAGGCATAATATTTTTTTATTTCTACAATATAAATAAACCATAGTCTCTATTTTGCTTCTATATATATATATATATATATATATATATATATATAGTGTAAAACAAATAGTCCATTTTTTTTAATCAACAATATAGTCATGGTTTATTTTTCCTTTCCTTCATAAGCCAACTATTTAAAAATCACATTGGAGAAGGGGGGGAGAGAGAGAGAGAGAGAGAGAGAGAGAGAGAGAGAGAGAGAGAGAGAGTGTGTGTGTGTGTGTGTTACAAGTCATATTTCTTTCACAAAGATAACTAAGGATTAAAACTACAAGACTTTTAACACTTTATTTATATGATGAAATAAATACATTTACATGAGACTCTAATATAACCATAGGAATATTTCAAGAGAGAGGTTTACCCTTTATCATTCACCCAACCCTTACAAGGCCCAAAAGAGACAAGGCATTTACATTGCCTTAAAATTTACAAAACCACTAAAACTCTTCCTCACTTCAAGAAATCATCTCCCAAGCTCGCCTCCAAGAGCCAAACCTGCAATATAATGAAAATCTTCCCAAGGCTAAGGGAAGCTCACCTCCCAACTGTTGGCTTGCAAGCAAGCCACCCCCGAGCTAGGAGGCCCACAATATAACCGGGTTCATACTCACACAAACGAGATTTCAAACACACTCAAATGAATACACAAGAACACCCACCCAAGGAGACTCAACAAACTACATACATACAACATGGATTTTAAAGGAGAGAATGGACTCACTCAACTCAAGGGGAAAACCAACCAAAGTACTCATACTCATAATATCCAATAGCATAGCCTCTTTCTATCAAGCCACTTATAACTCCAAATAAAACCAAGGCATTCCATTTACATGAGACTCTAATACAACCATAGGAATATTTCAAGAGAGAGGTTCACCCTCTCTCATTCACCCAACCCTTACAAGGCTCAAAAGAGACAAGGCATTTACATTGCCTTAAAATTTACAAAACAACTAAACTCTTTTTCACTTCAAGAAATCATCTCCCAAGCTCTCCTCCAAGAGCCAAACCTGCAATATAATGAAAATCTTCCCAAGGCTAAGGGAAGCTCGCCTCCCAACCGTTGGCTTGCAAGCAAGCCACCCCCGAGCTCGGAGGCCCACAATATAACCGGGTTCATACTCACACAAACGGATTTTCAAACACACACACTCAAATGAATACACAAGAACACCCACCCAAGGAGACTCAACAAACTACATCCATACAACATAGATTTTAAGGGAGAGAGAGAGTGGACTCACTCAACTCAAGGGAAAAACCAACCAAATTACTCATACTCATAATATCCAATAGCATAGCCTCTTTCTATCAAGCCACTTATAACTCCAAATAAAACCAAGGCACTCTTGCCATACATAAAACCATAAAATCTTCCCATAAACAAGGCCATAGCCATCAAAACTCTTCTGCAAATAGAGGTTTTCCCCAAGGAGGTTCTCTCTTATTTTACCCAACACATGGTGAGCTCTCCATGTGGAGAGCTCACTATTACAACCTCAAACCCATTACAACATCAAGAAAAATCACAAAAAACAAAACATAACATACTACAAGCATAGATATAAAAATGAACAAGAATAAGAAAGGTTTGAAGCCTTGAGAGCCTACCTCTCAAGCCTCAAGTGATGAAGAATGTTGGTGAAGAACTCCAAGAGCCTAACTTCAAGATCCTTGCACAATTTATTCTCTCCAAGACTAAGCTCCTTCCCAAAATCAATAACCAAAACCAAAAAGAAAGAACTCGTCTCACCTCAACAAGAGGGAGATATATATAGGGTTTCAAAACCCTTCCCAATGAATGAGGAGGTGACACAATTTGTCACCTTCTCATTCATTCTTACAAGCACAACTTCCCACAAGTGCTCTCACACATTTGTGAGATATAGAGGAGTAGGGAGGTGACACATGTCAACCTCTCATTCCTTCTCCAAAGCACATCTCCTCGTATTTTTCCTCACACATGTGTGAGGCATGGGGAAGAGGGAAGTAATTGGGGTTCTCTTCCCAAGGGTTCTTAAATTGTGTGCTCACACATGTGAGACCCTTGGGATTCCTCCAAGCCCACTCAAGAACCTTGGGTTGTGGGATTGAATGAGACAAGCCACCCAATCCTTAACCCAAAACCCTAATTTCGCCACCTAACTCTTAGAGTTAAAAATAGGGGTGAACTATAAGTTAAAATTCATGATTTGAGGTCTACAAGGTACCTAACCCATAGGTACTTGACTTAGGCCCCTTAAGCACATGAAATTAACTTTAAAAACTCAAAAAATATCAATTAAAAAGCCCATAAACTTTATGAACAAAAATGACATTTGGATGACACTCAACATCCACTCAACCTTAGGAGACTCAAATTAAAAATCAAAATTAAGAATAAACACGTTACATTCATGCTTAAACACAAATAACCTTAGTCCACCTTAGGGACTAGGTTGGTTTTACAGGGATAATTACTCAGGGTTATTTGTATGACCTCCAGTTTCTATTAGCCATCGAAAATACCTGCACACTACACAAACACATCAATAGCCCAAGGCATATCATAGCCGAAGAAATTAAATTACGCACACATATGATTGCACAAGCTTATACATTCTCAAATATTTCACATGATAAAATTCACTTGATTCTCAAATCAATTATACTTTCAATAACACAATCAGGATCATGACATCATAAATCACAATATTTCATCAACTCAATTAGCTCAATATATCATTTCCGTTGCATCAAATATTATACAACATTTATCATCCTAGAAGAAAAATATGCTCTAACATGTAAGATTTAGCATCATCATACAATCACTCATCTATCTAGTCAAATCACAAAATAAAACCATCGAATGTCTAAAATAGAAGGGATCAGTCCTCCCCAAAAATGTCTAAATGTCAAATATAATCCAAATAGCAAGTCTCATAGTCAAATCAAGAGGTGCAACAATGGTGGCCTCACACTAATTCACTAAGTATCTAGTTCAAACACAATCAGGTGAAATACCAATCAATCCAAGATAAGGTGTACATCTCCTATGCATACTCAAATTAACACAACCACCTTATAAATAGATCCACAACAACACCATCATGTCTCTTGGACAAGGGCACAATTCCATATACCAAACCCTTAGCCTGGGTGAAGCAATACAATTTGGTCTAATAGTGCAACTAAACCTATCGCACAAGGGTGGGCCTCACATCCTCCTCCCCTAGAGCTAAACTTCCTCCTAAAAGTTAACACAGAGGTAAGGTAGAGAAACCCACCTACAACCCATTCCAACACGACAGTGAACTAAAAATGATTTCAGAAACAAAAGTGAGAAAAATAATTAGGAATTTAATAAGTACTCACTAAGCAATTAATCTAGATGATACCCTCCTCCGACTAGGAAAACTCAAGTATCTAAAAGCAACACATACTCCAAAAATTTTACGAGTAATAAAAATCACAAGGGGCATTAGATGCCCTAAGATAGGCCATCAAGAGTTCAAGGTCATGAAAGATGAGGTCACACCAAGAAGGTTAGCACCATGAGAGGCCTTTCTGAAAGACTAACTATCTGAATCAGATTCCTGACCTCTCTTAGCCATCCAAAATAACTTAACTAACATAAAACAACTAAAAGGAAGTTTGGGTAATCCAACTAGTCATCATTATCATACCAATCATAGCCCCAAACACGCATCTCATTCACCATACCACCGATACTAAGCTAACACACTTAAGACCAAGCAAAATGCATGAGACTCACAAGTCTAGTTTGCCTCTTCTATCAACAGGTCCTCACTAGACTACCAAGATCAAACTTACAGAATAGGTAGGAACTAAACACACCCATGCGTCTCCAGCGTCAAGGAACGAACAACTAAACACCTACATCACTACAAAACTCATGGGTCAACTTCTAATCGATTGGAGCAATCACAAGGCCTTTTAAACAAGGAAGCCAATATCACAAGGATAGTGGGTCCACACAACAATAGGAGGATCTCAAGGTTTCCCAACCTGACTACTCCATCAAACCTTTCTATCATTCATCTCTTGTTAGCTTAAAGATTTAGCCTCCCAAAAAGGGAAAGCACCAGAGTATTACTCAACAAGGCTCAAGGTCAACAAGGAATTTTGACCCACCTTTATCGACTCAATCTACAATCTTCAACCTTATGACTTCAAACCAACACCAACTATTCTCCTTTTGCTCTCACCAAGTACCCCTTATGGGTAGGGTAGATTACATAAGTTGCATCACAACACATGTACCATCAATATCAACAATAAGAAAATCCTCAAAATAATAAGCTTACAAAAGATAAGCTTTAGAATGAATTTTAATGAATAAAATTTGAAAGATTAAAATCCAAAAGATAAATCAAATTCAAAAGTGGCGCCAAAATTCAACATTCAAAATTTGAATCGAAATACGATCAAACAAGTCCTTGAGGTAAGAGGACTATAAGAAAGTAAAGCAACTGAGTATCCCAATAAAGAATTCCAATGATGTTGGTTTTGCAATTAAATAAATAAAATTTCATCAATAATAAAATAATTATCTTCAACAATTTTATCAAAAATGTACATCACAGCATCATACGTAAATATATAGTCACACAAAGGGAGAAGAGGAATAGTGGTCACACTCCAAACTAAGATCAAGAAACATCTTATCTAAACAAACACCCACATATTCTAGGCAACCTAGGACATGCTTGGAAGAGATTGCCAAAAGTTAGGTATCCTAAGAGTCATTTTTGAAGTGGAGCCTTTCGTGCTTCCTAGCAAGGAACACATACCAACATCTTCATGGATACAACCAAATCCATCTGAGATTCACTTACTTCCATAACTTGCAATCACACAAGGCATTTCATAAATATGACAAATTAATCTTGCTCTAGATACCAAGATACTAGAGTGGAAGCTATTCCAAACCAACCCTAGTTATGACTAACACCGCGTCAATTATCCTAGCAAAAAGTCCAGTGCGACAAACTTGGAGAACCCCAACAAAAGTGTTCACAATTTAAACTCAAAGTTCACAGCCATTGCCTTAATAATGTCCATAACTTCAAGCATTGCTAAGGACCAAATAAGGCTATAAGTTCTAGCCTAGTACTCATGGAGAGTCAAGTACACGAATCAAAATTTAAAGGCATGTAGGGATCTCATTACATTTTCCTTCAATAATGTACCCAAAAACAACCCAACGGAAACATCTATGTCGATCACACGTGTCGTCCACAACACTTATCCACTAAAACCCAAAAGGTATCATAACCATCTTACTATTACTCACAAGATGAACTCAACTTCCCAACACACCCTTATAATACCAAACACTCCCAAGATAACAAAACAAGTGACTATTCACGTTCATTACCCTATAGCAAGGTGTGTGAATCCTTATACAATTCAACACCTAGAGTTTTAGCATTCTATAAAATAATATATTTCTATCCATTAGGATCATCTTCGTGGGACCATGCAGTCAGTTGCACAAGGGACTCATCTCGTGACTTACCAAAAGCCAACAAGAGTTTCAAGATAGAAGGGTTGACACCCAACTATCTTGTCGCATTAATTACTCAAACACCTTAAGCATCTCATGCATTCTCCCATACTAGAAGACAAGAAGGTACTACTAGAGGGTTTTCATAATAACTGATGCAGGAGCATCCTAGGTTGCAAAGCAATCTTGCATCAACCAAAAATATTTGCATTCTTTCTTTCCTTTCATTTTCAATCCAGTTCAGTCAATTGTAGTTTCAGCATTTTGTACCGCATTTTGCTGCATCTTCATATCAGAGCTCGTAGATTAACATCTACATATCATCATCTACATCGTATCCAAATTTTAGATCATTTGAATTTGTTTGCTAAGAATTATCGCTATCAGAAGATCATCAACTTTCACAGAGCAGAGCATACAAACAACAGTTGAAGGAGAAGGTTTGTGGAGCACTTGCGTGACTTGCAGAGCCTAATGAAACATATCACGAGGCACATATGGATTAGATAGACCTTCCTTGAGGTCTACACCAAGTTTCATGCATTTGCAGAACATTACCAATTGTTTAAGGCCAACCTACTTATTTCTACATGTTACATCCTTCTTTGGAGTTTGTAACCCTCTTTGGCTGACGCAAAGGATTTCTTGAGCTTGGAGATGATATATATAGATCTCTAAGATATATTAGGAAGTTAGTAGTTGATTATGATAGATTAGAATAGTTATTTTATTCCAGGAAGGCACTTCAATGCTACATCTTGCATATCTATTGTAACCCGGAAAGTAGGCCTGTGAGGCCTTTGATTGTAGCCTGCATGTTACCGACATATAAGCATTCTGAATATATGATATATTGAGCATTTGAATCTTCCATTGCATTCTACAGTTGTGTTGTTTCCGTTGTGTTTACTCTAGCTGCATGGTTTGGACAATTTATTTTGTGAACCCTACGACCATGACTGCACTAATAACCCAAAAGGACAAGCATAGCTAAATCTTAACTTTCTTTACTACAACCCATCACAAGGCTTCACTATAGCCTTCTATGCACAAAGACATAAGTTTCTCCCAAGTGTGATTCATCACCCTAACAAGACAAAATGGTAGGCAAGAACCAACGAAACAAGGTGGCAAGGAAAAGTTCAAGTTGCTCTTAGGTTCTTATTTATTAAACAACTAGGGATTTACACCCGCAACTAGATCTTACTCCTCGACTTTCATAACATGGTTCAAACATTAAGAAGATACACAACCTGTATACCATCAACTAACAAGGTACCATCCTTCAAGCAATAATATTGTATTAAAAAAGGATGCTAAGAGCAGTGCATAGCCTAAATATCCACTAGACACCAACATGTTGAAAGGAGATTAACTTGACGTGGCACAATACATGTCACCAGATTCGCAACTAGGAAGAGGTTCTCAAAGACACTACTATCCTTCCACTCAACCAAAAGGCATACAAAAAGATAGCCAATCAAGGCCTTATACACCAAACTATTTTAATGTCCACTACCCCATCCTCAAGATAGGGGTACCCAAGCAACTCTTACAAGAGTATACAATTTTTAACCTCTTTTCACTCTTTGAGTGACAACTACCCATTAGGATAACTTAAATCAAAGGATAACTACATATCTACAACTTATTTGCATCCCAACCAGGGGTCTTCCATACAAGACACAACTTACCCCATGATACATAGATTATCTAAATGACATGAGGTGGAGAATAAACGTAATAGGGTACTTGAGTCTTTGTCCAAGGTTAGCGTACCACTTTAATACATTTCTTTCTTCCTACATGGTAGGATAAACACAACTCAACATTCTCAGAAAATGGTAAGTCTCATAAATCGTAATGGCACTCACAACTTACAACATGCCACTCAAGCATTCACTAGGGCAATCCTTCACAGTAGCCATAAGAGAATAACTTTACCACAATAACACCTTTCTAAGGGTGCAGTACAACCAACTTGTCAGCAATTTCTAAAGAATGATCAAAATACACCATTAAACGAGGACAAGAGTAAGTATTTACTAGAATGAAACACCTAGCAATACTCAAACAATTAATCTCCCTTAGGATAACATTATCAAGAAGTTGGTTAACTCTCAAATTCAGGACTTACATGGTCTTTCAATTTCTCTATTCGTTGTGAATACACTCCCCAAGTACCTACGACACCAAGTTGTACCTGGGAGTTAGCGGAAGCAAAATCGAGGGAAACAAGTTGTCCCCACACAAGGTGTCTTACAAACTCATTGCTACGCAAGCTAGAGTCAGACATTCAAATCAAGTATGCACGACCAACAATTGTCCCAACACAAACACTTGTACATACCCAAAGTTCCTAGTGTTTGAAACATGGGCTTTGAAACCAAATGTCATGCCCACATTTTTCATATGGTCATGACATGAATACCACATGTCATGCCCACATTGGTCAGTGGTCATGACACAAAATATCAAAAAAAAATCCCACCCCACTCTAAAACCCCCTCATGCGCAACATGCGTGTTCGGTGATACACACACGTAACGTGGTTGTATTCACAACACATGTTAGGCGTGTCGCACAAAGGTGAGGAATTCAAACAAAGTGCGAGATGACATGAAATTCCTTTCGCAATCCCTACGATGATGATAGCATCTAAGGGGGGGGTGTCGCAATAAGCGTCACTAAGAGGGGTGGTCTCCATCCAGGCACCATCCCTAGGGTGTCCTAGGTGAAGGTGACAAACGGTTTCGACCTAAGTCGAAACCCTGACCCTAGAATTAAACTATCAGTTTTAAATAAAATTAATATACAGGAAATAAACATGCTAAGGATAGATAAATCTATTTTAACCTTTAAAAAAAACTAACCAAGATAAAAATTAAAGTTTAAAGCCTTTATAAAAACATTTAATCGTTTAAATTAAAACAAGAAACTTAATAACTAAGTAAATTAATAAATCTAATCATCACAAACATTTTGCCATAAAAAATACATCAATATTCAAATACTGGGTTTCCAAAAATTTTGTCAGCATAACATTATTCGGGGTATAAATTCACTAAAAATTTTAGCAGCATAACACCACTTTATGAACTATGTGAGAAATAAATTAAAACTAAATAATTTCCCCAAATTATAGAACTATGACAAAAATCAATAAAATGAATAAATAACTTCAACTATAGCTCTAAGCATTAATTAAATCAATTTAAATTACAACATCAACTATAGAACTATAGCAAAAGTAAATTAAATAAAAAAATTAATTCTAACTATAGAACTAAAGCAATAGATTAAAATCAATTCCAAAGGTGAGTTAAGAAAGGTAAGAAGGTTTAAAAGTTTGTTTACTCATCTAAAGTTTAGGGCAACTCAACTAGCTCTAATATTGGGTTTATAAAAGCAAACCAAATTCTTATTTGCCACTCACGTGTTTATCTTTTTGTTTTAAAGGTTGAAAGAAAAGGAGAGAGAAAATCCCTTCTCCAAGTGGGAAGGCCATTTTTCCCAAAGTAGTTTTCTAATGATTATAATTTCCATGTTTTCTAAAATAATTTATTTGCTAAAGTTTGTTTTTGTTTTCCATTTCTGTTTACAAAAGTTTTATGATAGCTCTATAAAAAAAATTTATAAAATAAATCCAAAAGCATGCACAAAGATATATACACCTACATGTGTGTGTGTGTACTGAATAATAGAGAGGGATACTCTATGTTTATATGCAATACTGTGTATATGTAGAGAGCTCTGTATATACACAGTATTGTGTATATACAGAGGCTTCATTTTAAAATATATATATAGATTTCTGAAATAACACAGAGAGAAATATAAAATATTATAAATTTTATTGCATGTAGGGATCAAATCCCACAAAGGGCCGAATTGAATAATAAGCAAAGGCGTTTTAAAACACAGAGACCATGTTTTAAAAGGAAGTGGCAGCGGAGGGGCTGAGTGGCCGAACAACCAGTAGCCATTGTCAGTCGGCCCGGTCAGGGGACAAGGGTCCCATGGCCCCCATGCCCTACACAAGGCGTTGTGCAGGGCTAAAACCCTACGCAACAACAGTTTGTTTTTTTTTTACATTTAAAACTCTAAAACCCTAAACAAAACAAAAAAACAACCCGTTGTTGCGTAGGGTTTCAGCCCTGCACAATGCCTTGTGTAGGGCACGGGGGCCATGGGACCCTTATCCCCCAACCGGGCCGGCCGACAATGGCTGCTGGCCGTGCGACCCTGCTCGACCACTCAGCCCCTCCGCTGCCACTTCCTTTTAAAACATGGTCTCTATGTTTTAAAATGCCTTTGCTTATTATTCAATTCGGCCCTTTGTGGGATTTGATCCCTACATGCAATAAAATTTATAATATTTTATATTTCTCTCTGTGTTATTTTAGAAATCTATATATATATTTTAAAATGAAGCCTCTGTATATACACAATGTTGTGTATAAACATAGAGTATCCCTCTCTACTATTCAGTATATATATGGGTTGAAACCCTACGCAACAATGGTTTGCTTTTTTTTCTTTTACATTTAAAACTCTAAAACCCTAAACAAAACAAAAAAGCAAATCGTTGTTGCATAGGGTTTCAACCATGCACAACGCCTTGTGTAGGGCACGGGGGCCACAGGACCCTTGTCCCGACCGGGCCGGCCGACAAAGGCCAACTAAGGCCAACGATGGCCGTTGGTCGTGTGACCCTACTCGACCATATACATATATATAGTTTTATTTAAAAAATAGAATAAATAATTGATCCAAATAATACAGTATGCACTATATATATATATCCACCACCTAAAACAATAAAGAATTCATAATATTTTTTTCTACAATATAAATAAACCATAGTCTCTATTTTGCTTATATATATATAACTACAAGACTTTAGCACTTTATTTATATGATGAAATAAATACATTTACATGAGACTCTAATACAACCATAGGAATATTTCAAGAGAAAGATTTACCCTCTATCATTCACCCAACCCTTACAAGGCTCAAAAGAGCTAAGACATTTACATTGCCTTAAAATTTACAAAACAACTAAAACTCTTCTTCACTTCAAGAAACCATCTCCCAAGCTCTCCTCCAAGAGTCAAACCTGCAAGGCTAAGAGAAGCTCACCTCCCAACTGTTGGCTTGCAAGCAAGCCACCCCCGAGCTAGGAAACCCACAATATAACCAGGTTCATACTCACATAAAGGGATTTTCAAACACACACACACTCAAATAAATACACAAGAACACCCACCCAAGGAGACTCAACAAACTACATCCATACAACATGGATTTTAAGGGAGAGACTGGACTCACTCAACTCAAGGGGAAAACCAACCAAAGCACTCAAACTCATAATATCCAATAACAAAGCCTCTTTCTATCAAACCACTTATAACTCCAAATAAAACAAAGGCACTCTTGACATACACAAAACCATAAAATCTTCCCATAAATAAGGACAAAGAAGAGGTTTTCCCCGAGGAGCTTCTCTCCTCTCTTACCTAACACATGGTGAGCTCTCTCACATGGAGAGATCACTATTACAACCCCAAACCCATTACAACATCAAGAAAAATCACAAGAAACAAAACATAACATACTACAAGCATAGATATAAAAATGAACAAGAATAAGAAAGGCTTGAGAGCCTACCTCTCAAGCCTCAAATGATGAAGGATGTTGGTGAAGAACACCAAGAGCCTAACTCCAAGATCCTTGCACAATTTCTTCTCTCCAAGACTAATCTCCTTCCCAAAATCAATAACCAAAACCAAAAAGAAATAACCCTTCTCACCTCAATAAAAGGGAGATATATATAAGGTTTCAAAACCCTTCCCAATGAACTTGTCACCTTCTCATTCATTCCTACAAGCACAACTTCCCACAAGTGCTTTCACACATGTGTGAGATATGGAGGAGTAGAGAGGTGACACATGCCA
This sequence comes from Cunninghamia lanceolata, assembly GCA_027924645.1. NCBI lineage: Eukaryota > Viridiplantae > Streptophyta > Pinopsida > Cupressales > Cupressaceae > Cunninghamia > Cunninghamia lanceolata. The sequence goes on along the minus strand of BSBN01000023.1, from coordinate 7,888,582 downwards.
ACCTCTCATTCCTTCTCCAATGCACATCTCCCCATTTTTCTCCTCACACATGTGTGAGGCATGGGGAAGAGGAAAGTCCTTGGGGTTCTCTTCCCAAGGGTTCCTACATTGTGTGTTCACACATGTGAGACCCTTGGGATTCCCCCAAGCCCACTCAAGAACCTTGGGTTGTTGGATTGAATGAGACAAGCCACTCAATCCTTAACCCAAAACCCTAATCTTGTTGGGAATTAAGGTGTCTCAACCTTGGTAATTCTCTGCATTTGTAATGTTTGTATTTATTATTCAATTGCGTATGTTGTAAATAATTAGAAATTTCACTTTGTCATATTGTGGGATGTGGCACGATGATGTGTCAATCCTACATTGATTATAACAACTTGTTATTTTGTCCTCACATGAGGAGATAGGAGTCCCACTTAGTGGTAGGAATATTCTGCCATATGTCGGCATCTTCTATGTTGTGTAAGTAATGTTTGACCGAAACGGTTATGACGGATTCCTATGACGAATCTATGACATGTAAGAGTCAAGAATAGAAAGTTGTAAGACAAGTAATGACATGTGTCATGTAGCATTTTTGAATGAGGCATATTTGGGCGCCCCAAGGTAGAATATGATGTGTTGTAAGAGAATATGCTATTTATAGCATGTGTATGATAGATTCTCTTACAGCTGTAAGTTGTAACTGCTATGACAGATTCTATGATGGTCGTCAGTGTCGTAAGAGCATCTGTCATAGCCCATTTTGGAAATAGGCGACCTCTTTGGGATGGGAGTTGTGGACAAGTGTCAGACACATTCTACAATGTTGACCAAGTGTCCCTAGGCATGGGTTTTGGTCCAAGATGCCATATTGGACGCCCATTCCAAGAAAGGTCAAAAATTGCCTTGTATGTTCTATTTAAACAAGTGCTTGGAGATGGAGTTTGTATCACAAGTTTACAGGTACTGTTATGCTTCCGGATTGACTCCAGACACGAGTGTCAAAGACCATTGAAGCTTGCATTGCAAGTGTATTGTAAACATTCTTTCAGATTTGTTAATACTTGTGTAGGTTTCTGAGTGTGGGGTTTTTCATCCGATAAGGGTTTTCCCCACCGTAAATCTTTGTCTCTCTTCTTCTATCTACTTTCTAGTTCTTGTGTTTTGCTGCTATATCTCATGTTAATGGTTTTAACATCGCTGTAATAGTTAGGATAAAGTTGAATTTGCATAGCCCTCTCCTCAATAGATTCGTGTAGGAAGCGTTTCTGCACACCTAGCTTCCTTTAAGATGGTATCAGAGCTTGATCACCTTTGGTCCTAGTTGTAGGGTAAGGGTTTTTTGAGCTAATCTTAGGTTAAGTGGGAGTCTGTGTAGAGCATACTGTATCTTATTACAGCAAGGAGATGGCAGGCACATCAGGAAGGTTTGAAGTAGAGAAGTTCAATGGCAGTAATTTTGAGCTGTGGAAGCTCAAAATGGAAGACATGTTAGTTGACCAAGACCTTTGGGAAAGTGTGAACGGAACTAAACCAGCTACAATGACTCAAGATGAGTGGGATCTCAAGGATCGGAAAGCTAAGGGTCTCATAAGACTTAGTCTTGTCAATTCTGTGTTGTTAAATGTCCATGAGGAGGCTACTGCAAAACTCTTTTGGAAGAAGTTGGGGGATGTGTATCAAGCTAAATCCCTAGTCAATAAACTTTCCCTGAGAAAGAAGTTGTATTCTCTTCAAATGGAGGACGGAGGATCCGTGGCTGAGCATATGAATGCCTTTAATATGTTGGTTGCACAATTAACATCTATTGGTGTAAAAATGGAGGATCAATGTATGACCCTGCTTTGTTCTCTACCGGACTCATGGGATCATCTTGTCATGGCAATCGGAAGCACCACATCCACATTCAAAATGGAAGAAGTGGTTTCTTTGCTATTGTTTGAAGAGATGTGGAGAAAGTCTTCTGAGGCAGCCAAAGAAGCCCTTGCAGTTCGTGGAAGACCCAAGGAGAAAGGGAAGAAGAAGGACAAGAAAGCTGAGAAGGGTAGATCCAAATCCCCTGGGAGATCCAAATCTTCTGGAAAGTCCAAGGCTCTTTGTTGGAACTATGGCAAGACTGGGCATTTTCGAAAGGAATGCAAAGAGGAGAAGAAGAAAAAGAAGAAAGCTCTTGATTCATATTCTGACAAATCACAAGATGACGGTGATGCTTTCATCGCAGCCCTGGCAACCCATGCATCTGATGATGTGTGGCTAATCGACTTTGGTGCATCATTCCACATGACCTCGCATCGAGACTGGTTCACTAAGTATGAGGAGTTTGATGGTGGAAAGGTGTATCTAGGTGACGACTCTCATCTGAAGATCGTTGGTCGTGGAAGAGTCTCTATCTGATTCCCTGATGGTCGAGTGAAGGGGATCTCTGGGGTTATGCACATCCCAAGCTTAGCACAGAACCTACTTTCTGTAAGTAGTTTGAATGATGCAGGTGTGCAGATTGTCTTTTCGAAAGAAGGATGCAAGATGACTAGAGGATCTATGGTGCTTGCTAAGGGTACTCGGAGAGGTACTCTGTTTCAACTGGAAGCATGCATTGCACAATGCAATAGTTCTTCTGACTCAAGGAAGAGGGCAGTAGTCACTTCATCCCCACCATCTGAACGAGCAATGAAGAAATCTATTGTTTCTAGTCTTGATGGTTGTAATCGTGCATTGGAAGTTAAACTTCCAGCAAAAAAGACAATGTTATGGCATAGGAGATTTGGCCACATTTGTGAGAAGGGTCTGCATACCCTGAAAAATAAGAACCTCGTTGAGGAGTTAGATGATTGTAATCTTGAGTTCGACTTTTGCGAACATTGCATTTATGGAAAACAAAACGTGTTTAGTTTTACTCGAGTCCTCATAAGTCTTCTGGTGTGTTGGACCTTATTCATTCTGATGTGTTTGGTCATGTTAATATTCCTTCGTTATCAAAATCTGTATAGTTTGTATCTTTTATAGATGATTACAGTAGAAGGACATGGATTTATTTTCTCAGAAGCAAATCTAAAATCTATAGCAAGTTTAAGGAGTTTAAAGCTTTTGTTGAAAACAGAATAGTAAAAAGATTAAATGTTTGAGAATTGACAACGGTGGTGAGTTCTGTTCTACAGAATTTGATAAGTATTGCAAGGAACTTGGGATTGAAAGACATAAAACAACTCCATACACACCGCAACAAAATGGAGTTGCAGAGAGGATGAACAGGACACTGATGGAGAAGGCTAGGAGTATGCTTAGTGGAGCTGGTCTAGAACAAAAGTTTTGGGCTAAAGCTGCTACCACTGCTTGTTATCTGGTAAATAGATCTCCTACATCAGCTCTTGTTGGAAAGATACGTATGGAGGTGTGGTCTGGTAGAAAGCCTTCAGTAAGGCATCTTCGTGTTTTTGGTTGAGGCATATGCACATGTGCCTAGGGAGAAGTGGTCAAAGTTGGAGAACAAAGCTGTTAAGTGTATCTTCATCAGCTATGGTGTTGGTGTGAAAAGATACAAGCTTTGGGACCCCGTGGCTGAAAAAGTGTTGTATAGCAGAAGTGTCATCTTCAGAGAGCTTACACCTTCTTCCACTATTTTGCAGTCAGAAGAAAAAGAAAAGAAAGGGGATGTTGTTCAGTTTCCTCTCACCCCTGAGAAGACTGAATAGAAAGACAATGTTGGACCTGATGATGAGGAGAGCTCTAGCAGCTCTGAAAGCTTAGAGGAAGAAACTAAACCTCAATCTCAGCTCTTGAGGAGGTCTACACGGATAAGAAAGCAACCTGAAAGGTTTGGTTTTACATTGCTTGATTCTAGTTGTGCTTATGCTTTAATCACTAACAGTGATGAACCTAGAACTGTATCAGAGACTTTGGATATGAAGTATGCAAGTTTTTGGAAGGAGGCCATGGAGGAAGAAATGGCTTCTTTGGAAAAGAATCAAACTTGGGACTTGGTGCCTTTGCCACCTAGACGAAAACCCGTTGGATGCAAATGGGTGTTCAAGAAGAAGATTGGTGCAGATGGTAGTATTGAGAAGTATAAAGGCCAGATTGGTTGCGAAGGGGTATTCACAAGTGGAGGGTATAGATTATGGTGAGATCTTCTCTCCCGTTGCAAAGCTGACATCCATTCGATTCCTGTTGTCACTCGCAATAGCTTATGACTTGGAGGTAGAATAGATGGATGTGAAGACAGCTTTTCTTCATGGTGACTTGGAAGAAGAGATCTACATGTCACAGCCAGAGCATTACATGGTAAAAGGTAAAGAAAATTTGGTTTGCAAACTTAAGTCTTTGTATGGTTTGAAGCAATCCCCTAGGAGATGGTACTTGAAGTTTGATACCTTTGTGTTGTCAATTGGATTTGTGAGATCAAAATCGGATCACTGTGTTTATTATAAGTTTGATGGTGATCATATTCTCATTGTTGCACTATATGTTGATGATATGTTGCTCATTGGGAAGGGTAAAAATATGATTTCTGATTTTAAATCTCAGTTGTCATCTCAATTTGAAATGAAAGATTTAGGGGCAGCCAGGTACATTCTAGGAATGGAAATCAGAAGAGACAGAACCAACAGAAAACTTTGGTTAAGCCAGAGTAAGTATGTGAAGTCCGTGTTGGACAGATTCAGCATGGCAGATTGTAGACCATTGTGTGTTCCCGTTTCTTTGGGGACAAAGTTGTTTGTTGAGGATTGTCCAAAATCTCCTAGTGAGGTGGAGGACATGAGCAGAGTACCTTATGCTAGTGTTGTTGGCAGTTTGATGTATGCTATGGTCTGCACAAGACCAAACATTGCCCAAGCAGTGGGAGTCCTTAGTCGATTTATGGCTAATCCTGGACGGGTTCATTGGGATGCAGTTAAGCGAGTGTTCAGATATTTGAGGGGTACTTCCGAGTATTCCATTTGCTATCATGGTAATGTTTCAGGACCTCCGCATTCTATTGATATTCATGGATTTGTGGATTCAAATTGGGTAGGTGACATTGACAGCAGGAGATCCACCAGTGCTTATGTTTTTATACTATTTGGTGGTGCTATTAGTTGGATGAGTAAGCGACAACCAGTTGTTGCTTTGTCCACGACAGAAGCTGAGTATATGGTAGCAACTCATGCTTGTAAGGAAGCCATTTAGCTTAAGAGGTTGTGTTCCGATATTGGTGTTGATGCAGGTCAAATCACGATCAGTTGTGACAGTCAGAGTGCAATTTGCCTTGCAAAGAATCCAACTTTCCATGCTAGAACCAAGCACATTGATGTTCAGTTTCACTTCGTGAGGGACATGGTTGAGGATGGAAAGGTAAATTTGGAGAAGGTAGATACTTTGAAGAATGTTGCAGATGCGTTGACGAAACCAGTGGGCACAGAGAAGTTCAGATGGTGTTCGGAGTCTATGGGCCTCTCGGCCTATAGCAGTTAAATCATATTTTTCTATTGGCTCTTACAAGGTGTTCGACAAGTGGGAGAATGTTGGGAATTAAGGTGTCTCAACCTTGGTAATTCTCTGCATTTGTAATGTTTGTATTTATTATTCAATTGCCCATGTTGTAAATAATTAGAAATTCCACTTTGTCATATTGTGGGATGTGGCACGGTGATGTGTCAATCCTACATGGATTATGACAACTTGTTATTTTGTCCTCACATGAGGAGATAGGAGTCCCACTTAGTGGTAGGAATATTCTGCCATGTGTCGGCATCTTCTATGTTGTGTAAGGAATGTTTGACCGAAACGGTTATGATGGATTCCTATGATGAATCTATGACATTTAAGAGTCGAGAATAGAAGGTTGTAAGACAGGTAATGACATGTGTCATGTAGCATCTTTGAATGAGGCATATTTGGGCACCCTAAGGTGGAATATGATGTGTTGTAAGAGAATATGCTATTTATAGCATGTGTATGACAGATTCTCTTACAGTTGTAAGTTGTAACCACTATGACAGATTCTATGACGATCGTAAGTGTCGTAAGAGCATCTGTCATAGCCCATTTTAGAAATAGGCGACCTCTTTGGGATGGGAGTTGTGGACAAGTGTCAGACACATTCTACAATATTGACCAAGTGTCCCTAGGCATGGGTTTTGATCCAAGATGCCATATTGGACGCCCATTCCAAGAAAGGTCCAAAATTGCCTTGTATGTTCTATTTAAACAGGTGCTTGGAGATGGAGTTTGTATCATAGGTTTACAGGTACTTTTATGCTGTCGGATTGACTCCAGACACGAGTGTTGAAGACCATTGAAGCTTGCATTGCAAGTGTATTGTAAACATTCTTTCAGATTTGTTAATACATTGTGCAGGTTTCTGAGTGTGGGGTTTTTCACCCGATAAGGGTTTTCCTGACTGTAAGTCTTTGTCTCTCTTCTTCTGTCTACTTTCTGGTTCTTGTGTTTCGCTGCTATATCTCATGTTATTGGTTTTAATATCGTTGTAATAGTTAGGATAAAGTTGAATTTGCATAGCCCTCTCCTCAATAGATTAGTGTAGGAAGTGTTTCCGCACACCTAGCTTCCTTTCAAATCTCGCCACCTAACTCCTAGGGTTAAAAAGAGGGGTCACATATGAGTTAAAACTTATGATTTGAGGTCTACAAGGTAGCTAACACATAGGTACTTGACCTAGGCCCCTTAAACACATGAAATTAACCTTAAAAAGCTCAAAAAACATCAATTAAAAAGGCCATAAACTTTATGAACGAAAATGACACTCAACATCCACTCAACCTAAGTCAACCTTAGGAGACTCAAATTAAAAATCAAAAATAAGAATAAACACATTACATTCATGCTCAAACACAAATAACCTTAGTCCACCTCAGGGACTAGGTTGGTTTACAAGGATAATTACTTAGGGTTATTTGTATGACCTCCAGTTTCCATTAGCCATGGAAAATACCTGCACACTACACAAACAAATCAATAGGCCAAGGTATATCATAGCTGAAGCAATTAAATTACGCACACACATGATCGCACAAGTTCATACATTCTCAAATATATCACATGATAAAATTCACTTGATTCTCAAATCAATTATACTTTCAATAACACAATCAAGATCATGACATCATAAATCACATAGTATTTCATCAATTCAATTATCTCAATATATCATTTCATTTACATCAAATATTATACAACATTCATCATCCTAAAAACAAAATATACTCTAACATGTAAGATTTAGCATCATCATACAATCACTCATCTATCTAGTCAAATCACAAAATAAAACCATCGAATGTCCAAAATAGAAGGGATTAGTCATCCCCAAAAACATCTAAATGTCAAATATAATCCAAACAACAAGTCTCATAATCAAATCAGGACATGCAACAAAGGTGGCCTCGCACTAATTCACTAAGGATCTAGTTGAAGCACAATCGGGTGAAATACCAATCAATCCAAGCTAAGGTGTACATCTCCTACGCATACTCAAATTAACATAACCACTTTATAAATAGAACCCCAACAACACCATCATGTCTCTCGAATAAGGTCACAATTCCATATACTGAACCCTTAGCATGGGTGAAGCAATACAATTTGGTCTAATAGTGCAACTAAACATATCACACAAGAGTGGGCCTCACAGGTAAACGAATGTTATAATTACTTGTATGTTGTGTGATGTTCATTACACCTAGAAAATACCCATTCGTGTTAGGTCAAATGACTTCCTCCCTATAAGTAGGGATAATGAACATGAATGCACCAAATAATGTCAAGATATATAGATACCATACCAAGTACGATAAATCACCCCCACACTTATTTTCATGTGCATCCACCAGTGGGGTGGTGCTGACTCTAGATAAATGGCATCTCATAACCAATGGTTAGGCATTCACCTATGACAACTAGGACATCTAGGGGTGAATACCACCAATTATGGATCCTCTATGTGTTTTTGATTAAAGTGGTCAAACGGATTTTGAGAGGGGACCCCGAAACCCTTCACAAAAAGAAGCATACAAAAAGAAGTAAGCCAACCATAAGCTAACTAGAAGCTACAAGTAAACATAAGCATAAAGATAGTAGCTACAAAGAGTCCAGATAAAACCAAACTAGACAAGATTAGTTCATCTTCTTAAGGGTCTCTGCCGCTTCTAATTCATGTTCATAAAAAGCCTGATGCATTTTGGCAAAGTCTATAAGCTCTTTCTTCTCTGCTTCGAACTACTTTTTTTTTCTCCCCCTGGTGCAAGTCAAAGGTCCACCTGTGTCTTCACCAGCCATCTATTTACCAGTGTTTATAGTGTTATCTCCTTTATCCTGATTATCCAGATCCACAACATTCATGATGTCCTCGGCATTGAAATCCTTGAACTATTCCTTTCTTAGCTCTTTAAGCTTCTCAGTCGGCATTTTCATCCCATTGAGACTGTTCTGAATGGAGAGTTTACTGATGTTGCAGATTTTGTCAAGGTTATTATTCACCTCAATAATCTTCTCCTCAGGTACTGAATCCTTGTATTGAACTCTTCTCTCATCCTGTTTATCTCCCTATCCATTTCCTCCATTTTGGGAATGGCATCCCAATTTCTAAAAATTATTGTCATGTTCAGCTTTAGAATTGATCCCACTCGCCAAGTTGTCCTGAAGCAGTTGGAGTTTGATGTTTAATTCTACTAATTTCCAAGAAGAACCACTTAGTCATTTTGTGTTGAGAGTTCACCGCATTCTTCACAAGTTTGAAAACCTCCCCGACCAGATCTCTATTTCTCGCCTGGGCTAATAGATCGTCAAAATCCTCAAGGAGGTTATCCGAAGGGTTGTTGATTTCAGGAAACTTGACGCTCACACCTAGTTCAAGGCTAAGGTTGGACTTGCCCAGAGAGTCTTCCATCCTATTCTTCTCCTTGTCAGACAGCTTCTCCCTAATCCCCTGCTTCTGCTTGATCCCTTGTTTGTGGGCAGCACTTCCTGCAAATTGGACATTTTCATCTTCCTAGTCCTTCTCACCCGACTTGACCTTCTTACCAAGCTTCGTCGTACTCCCCTGTTTCTGAGAAGAGGCACCAACATCTTGCACAAAACCCTAAACCTCCTCCATGGATTTTTTACCTTTCTTCACCAAAGCAGGGGTTTTCCTCTTCTGAGGCATCATTTTCTTGTCAAATATCTCCTTCACAGAGGTGTCAGTGTCATCACCCGTTTCGAACCCTGTAGACCAAGAAATGGACACTTCCCTCTTCTACATTTTCCTTTTCTTTCTAGAGGATTCCTCCTCAGTCTCTTCTTCTTCCTCTTCCATTTCCCAGTCCTCATCCTCAGAATTATTTCGTTAACTATGACAGTTTCATTATTTTGTTTGTTATTAAATAGTATTATTATTAATAGCATTAGTTTATTAGTGCTTGTTATTTCATTTGCATTGTCAAAAAGCAAAATTACCATCTCAAATAGCAATAGCAATTTGAAAGGGAATTAGTTAGGGAATTAGTTGTATAGTAAATTTGTAAACATTATATTCAAAATATTATTGAAATAAAGAGGATAAGAAATACAATCAAATGCAAAGCTATTTTCACTCTTTTAACATGACTTCACATTTTTATAAAAGATTAGTATATAAAAATTTAAATTTTGTATAAAGATTAGTATATAAAAATTTAAATTTTGTATATTTTAATAAATATCCAAAATCAATAGTATTTAGAGTAAATGATTATGACATAACTAACCAAATAGAGTGAAGAAAGATTTTTTCTAGAAAGGTTTAAACATTATTAAGAAAATAAATTTACATCCCTAATCCCTATCTACTATGAAACTAAACTACTCTTCTTCATCCAACAAATATGAAAATGAGACAATGCACCTTGTTAAGATAGGGAAATAAAATAGTATCTAGAAACTAATGATAAATTTGAAATTATAATAGTGTATGCAAGTGATCATAATTTTGATGTGGTCAAGTACAATAACCTTTAAAAAAACATTCAAATGAAGAAGACAACATAGGCAAAACAACAATCAAGACTATAGAAATGAAAGAAAATATTACATCTTAATACTCCCAAGTAAAAAAGTCCATCCCCATCTTAAAAACACCTACAATATTCACACCAAGAGCCTATTGTATAACTTATCCATGGTAAGAGGATAACTAATGTGAAACTAATATATAGGAAAGGCATTAATATTCAATATTAAAAATTGTTTTTGTGTTGGTGAGGCTTGTGGGTCAAACCTATACCCACTCTTAAAGAATATCATCTATAAAGTATACATCATTGTTGTCATTAACAAGAAAGCCTAATAATCTAGGGATGGTACCTATCACATAAGAAATATCAACAAATTTGTCTCTATAACATAGCATAAGGACCTCCTTAACCAATTTTACATTGAATCAAACATTTCTTGATACCACAAAGGGTTAGAGTTGCTTGGATGACAAAATCTATCATAACAAAAAGGTATTGTCACTAATAGAAGGTTTACTAAACACAGAGATGATACCTCTCTTTCCATGTGGTCAATCACCAAGCCAATTGACAAGGTATTGTCTCAACTTCCCATCGAGGTATAATACAAATACTCCAACTCATCATGATCTACATAATCAATGCACTCAAGCTCTCCAATAAGAATGGAAAAATCATACCTTCCCAATATTGATAGGGACACCAAAGAATTAGATGGCAAAAATAATATCTCTACCTTTCTTACAACACATGTTGAGACATGGACCAGCTAGGACTCGAACCTAGGACCTTCCATTCGCTGCTGGAGTGCTCTACCACTGAGCTACTGGCCCCTCTTGGGCCAGTCCATCGTCGGTCCGAGTGTGGCTTACACCAACACCCCCCCTTAAGCCACACCTCTCGTGTGCTTGGGGCTCCTAGCCTGGCCTAGCTCTGATACCATGTTGAGACATGGACCAGCTAGGACTCGAACCTAGGACCTTCCATTCGCTGCTGGAGTGCTCTACCACTGAGCTACTAGCCCCTCTTGGGCCAGTCCATCGTCGGTCCGAGTGTGGCTTACACCAACAACGCATACACCTATCACCTTAGGCGAGACACAACTATAACCATGACAATATAACTAATGAGAACACACCACTCACTCTGCTATTTAGTAGCAAATATATGTCTTGAGACTAGTTCATACATTTGAGAACTTAAAACCCCTATTTTTCTGCTACCTAAACTCCTCGTAGAATATGAAGGCTTATAAAAAGAGAACTCACCATCACAATTCCACACTTCGACTCAAGTGTTTTCCATTTTAGGTAGTACTACATAGCTTTTACACCAATTTCTCCATGTCCCTCTCGGTCCCACCAATTTCTACAGGATAAGGGGGCTGACCGAAACGAGAATCCACATTTTGAGGCAAAAATTATCCCAAAAGAGTGCCAAATAATAAAACTAGAATTTTGAAAATAAATAAAAATAATAAGACACTAAAAAAGGCCAACTTGGTGGTTAGTGGTGACTTGGCAGTTGTCATATTCAAATTTGAATTCAAAACATTATCTACAAGCTTATTCTTACTGAAAAAAGACGACTGCTGAGTTAAAAACACGGCAAATCCACACCCAAATTAAAAATATATACCGATAACGATCATAAATATGACTGATATGGTCATCGAAATTAAACACTCTAATCTCTCTTCCCAACGTTGGCTTGTAAACCATGATCATGAAAAAGACTAGAGTATCAAATTGCATTTAACCCCTACAATCAGAGTTTCTGGGGGAGTGTATGAGGGACTGCTACAGACCTTTTGATAAAGATCACCTATAAATATTAAAATAGGAACACGAGACAAACATAACTACAATCCACTGGAAATAATTAAAAACCCTGGGGATGAAGCTGGATACCTCAAGCAGAAATCATTCATGTATACACAATCATGAATGACCAGATTACGAGGTACTATTAGAGTTTGAGCTGCTCGACCACTTGTAAATCTATAACAATGGGAGTGAAACGTCTTCTATTCCCATTCACTCTCATCATTTTTGGACTCGATGTTCAGGCCGTGCCACGGATTTGTGTTAAGGTGGTCAATAATTTCTGTCCCTTGAAAGTATCTACTCAATAAAATAATTCCAGTATTTTCTGGTTAAGAACAAGATTCTTGTGCCACCGATTTGTGTTAAGGAGATTAACAATTTGTCCCTTGAAAGTATCTACTCAATAAAATAATTGCAGTATTTCCTGGAAGGCTATTCATAACTATTCTTGTAAATTGTTGTGTACCACTTTGACACAATAAGAAATATTTCCAACATTCAAAATTACATTCTTGGTATTTTTTTCAATTACAATGCACTTATTCACATTAAGATATCAGAATCAAAGATAGAAATATTTCCACATTCAAAATTACATTCTTGGTATTTTTTTCAATTACAATGCACTTATTCACATTAAGATATCAGAATCAAAGATAGAAATATTTCCACATTCAAAATTACATTCTTGGTATTTTTTTCAATTACAATGCACTTATTCACATTAAGATATCAGAATCAAAGATATAAATTTTAATGTTTTGTCTTCAATGCATCCTACCACAATGTGCGCCCTTGCACACTTATAAAGTAGTTCTCTCCATGTTCAGTTCCACTCCTCATTTATTTACCACCACAGCAAAATATACAAGGCTGTCCATGTAAACTACTTTTGGATTCACAATACCCTTTAGTGGCAAAATGCTAACAGTCCATATGGAAACTCCTCATATCCTGTTTTAGATATTTTATTTTTGTGGAATTTCAGTTTTTGAAGTGTTATTAGAACTGATGTCACCACTTTCAGTAACTATTTTTCCATTAGTAACACTCGTATATTACTAATAATCACAGATTCACAAGTCAAGGGGGCCCACAAAGCACACAATTACCTCAAGCAATGTCAGTAGTGACAGTACCATCTCGTATCTTGTTTCTCTTGTGCGACTGACACTGTCAAGTGAACAACCATCAGCCTCTTTCAATCCTCAAAAGCATGTATTCACGAGCACAAGACAGAGACACCCAATTAAGTATCTCCTTTGCACCCGCCTCTAAACATCCTTCCCACTCACACCTCTCATTTTGCAAGTGGAACTTGCTTGTATTAAATTTCATTCCCATAAGCTTTAGCTTTCGATGGTACTCCAGGAAAAATTCGTCTGCTGGTGAGCTTGGAAGTTAACAACCAGCATAATAAAATTGAAATCATGCATAAGGATATTGCTTCAACATAAATCCAACCTTAAATCACTAGATTCTGCCACCCAATCAGCTACATCAAAAAATATCCAAGTTACTAGGTTCTTCTCATATGCCTGCCGTGCCCGTACGGGTACGGGTACGGGACGCCGGGGGTTCACCCAAGGTTCTACCCAGGCACCCTGAGTTAACCCTGGAAGAACCCGAGTAGAATCCAAGAGAACCCAGGGGAGGGATGCCCCAAATGGTGTCAAAATCAACTTTTTTAAACATTTTTTAACCTTTTTTTAACTTTAAAAAAAACCTAAATGAGTCTATTCCGCCCTAAAAGTGAAATAAAGCAGGCATTCCAAAATAATGAAAATAAGATTTTTTGATAAGAAGTATGAAGTCGACATGTAAAAGAAATATCATCTAATTTTTTGTGTTACACAGGGACGCGTCCCCGCCTCTTCCAGCGATGTCTCCGTCCCCGGTGGCATTTCCGGGATGGGGGGACGACAGGGGACATCCCCTTGGTGTCCCCCATACATCTAAAATTTAAGAGATGTTTCAAAAACGGGAAAAAAAATATAGGGGACGGTGAAAATGTTTTTGGGGACACGTCCCTCAACCGTCCCGAGGACGGCCATCCGCCATAAATATTAAAACGTCCTCAAAAATATTAAAATTAAAACATGCGCCTCAACTATTATATATTTTAAGAAACCCTAAACCCTTCCCAAATAAGACAAAAGTCACAAAACTAAAACAAACTTAAAACATTATTACATTTCACATTTCTAAGTCGATTCGACGATTTCACATTCACGACTTTATCTGCAAATTTGTATCTGAGTTGGGGACGGGGATAGGGACATTGTTGGAAGACACAGCGCTTAATAAGACTTCTGATTTGAGTCCCCCACCTTCTGTATTTAACCTAGCGATTTCACATTTGAAATTTCTTATCTAAATCGAATCTACATTCCTTCTTCTGAGTTTTTAAGTTTTCAATTTCAAGTTTTCAACCAAAGGCCTGCACTTGGAGGGAAAGAGACATGCGCTTGGAGGGAAAGAGAAACCTTGGAGCCTCAAACAGAGATTGAAACACTACGCCCCTGAAACTAGAATAGGGAATGAGATTGAAACCTATTGACATATCATGATATCTCTATTTCTTTCTCTATATATAATATATTTTGAAAAATTCATATATATATATTGAAAAATTCATATATTGTCATCCCCCCGCCGTCCCCAAAAACTGGCCCTCAAACTGTAGTCCCCAAAAGCGTCCCCTGTTGTCCCCGTCCCCGAAACGTCGTCGTTTCTAGATAATCTTGTTCTTATAGTTTAATAAAGCAGTTGGGAGGTATATATCCAATCTCCATAACATTTTCTAGCATACTCCAAGCCTATGAAAAAATGAGAGCTTTAGAATAGTGCGTGGAAATCTATCAAATCATAATGGAAAGAGGATTTTTCTCTGACATAGTAGCTGCAAATGCCATGGCACATATGTATGCAAAATGTGGAACAGTGGAAGCATACATAAGGCAAGTGAACTATTTGACAAAATGCATCAAAAGAACATGGTTTCATAGACTACAATGCTTATAGGATATACACAAAATTGGTTTGTACCATTAATTGCTATTAATGACTATATTCTTTTTATCAAGTGTTTTATTGTTATAACATATAGTTTGTATAGAGTGTTACATTGGTTTTTGATTTGAATAAATTAGGTATAGCTTTAAGGGTTGGTCATACCGTCATAGTCTTTACAATATTATATAGTCCTCCATTAGATGGAGCTTTTTTTAATCAACAATACATAATTACATAATTGGAACTTGATTTCTATTGCTTTGATGGTCCTACTTGGATTCAATTATTACTTTGAAATCACTAAATTATGAATTTCAATTCATGAGTATTTTGAATTTTCATTATTACAAACTATGAGGTGTGTGTGTGTGTGTGTGTGTTGCTGTACCGTACCCAGGCCAAAATAAAAGTGCCGTATCCACGTACCCAAACCTAGTACGAACCCGTACCAGGATCGACAACTTAGAAAAATATTCATGGTGCATTGAGAATATTCTATAACAAGCAATGAAAATAACATAAAACTGTCCATTCTTAAATGCATAACAAATAAATGTACTCAAAACAGCGATGTATTACAATCTCCCATCCACAATTTCATAAGTAAATAAGTCCACAAACTTTTAAATAGCCTGAAACATGGGACCCCCAACAACCTCAAAGCAACACCCAGTGTAATCTACCCCGCAATTTACTAAAAAGAAATACATGCAAAAAATGCAGCATTAACATACAACATTCCACAACATGAATATCGATCCTCATAAGATTTCCGGATGTAGACGAATGGTCACAAAAATAAAAAAACCAGTTCAACATTCATAATGAACATTTTTAGAAAATCCCTTATCCTGTCAAGAATGTTCTCTAATTTGTTCACCCTATTTTGCATGATTGCCATTTAATCATCTTTTGCTCAATTTAACCCTGGCATGCATTTCAAATGATTCAGACTCCTGCATATCTGCTCTTTCTGAGGAAGCCAACCTTTTGGCAACTCTCTAAGATCCCTGACAATGTAAGATAAAGAGTCCGGAGCAATCCAACAGTTAGGTGTTCAAATGGAACAATGAAAACATGCCCAGGTATGTGATGTTTTATCAGGATTTAACTGCAGATTTAACATGTCCAAGTTACAAACTAAATATTACTTGACATACAGACCATACCAAAGTGCAGCCACCGAAACTGTGATCAGTCAAGCCACAATATGTTGAAATAAAGAACAGATCATAGATTCATATATCTAAAAGATGGCCATTCAAGTGAAACTCAAGTCTGACTCTTTAAGAGGACAAAAAACAGCAGTGTTGTGAACCAGGATATTAACTAGTTAATATAGAATCCAAAGAAAAACAAGATGCAAGTTAGAAATGTAGATTCCTTAAACGGTTTTCTAACATGCCATTAAACAAAACCCAGCAGGGCAATCAAGAATATAAGATGAGGATATAATGTCACCTAGTGGTTTACCAAATTACAACAGCAATGAAAGAAGTCCACAGGAATCAAGCACTAAATAAAAGTTGTTATAAGGAATGCTTTTTCATATCATTTTTGCAATCATTAAACTTACAACAACAAAGAGAATGTACAAAGCGATGAGGCAAAATCCCCATAATCGAGTGACTTGAAATCTTGACCAAGTGATTACTAGTAGTGAGCCAAGCAAGCTCGTGAATAAAAAACAAAATGCAACAACAATACTAACATGAAAGTGAAGATAATAGCCAGACGGATATGCATGGGCTGTGCGAATCACAAGTGCAAGCCCAAAGCCAATAAGCATGTTAAACATTGGTCCTGCATAACAACCAGCCATTGCCATGGCCGGCTGTCCAGTCTTTGCAACTGCAACATCTGCCACTAGATCCCCAACAGAATTTCCCCATGCCAACACTGTTAAACCTAATAAAGCTGGTGGCAACTTTAATATGATACCAAGTGCTGCCAAGCAACCTAGAAGCTCTCCAGCTACAAATGAGATTGAACAAACACTCATCACAAATGCCACCACTATAGATAATTTCTGCTCTTTATCTGGCGGTTCATCAACAATTAAATAATGTGCCAAACCTATACAACTACTTTGTGCTAAAACCACCATCCACAAAGGGAAACGAATACTTGGTATTATAAACACCAATGGATAGTCAAAAGGGACAAATGAGCTACAAAAGTACAACAAAGCAAGTGGACATAATACAATGTTGGCAGATGTGTAAAATCGGCTCCATTCTGAAGAACATATGGACGGGATTAAAAGCTTAAGCACCAACTTAACTGGCACCTCCCACAATTGAGTAAACTGGTGCAAAAGAACAAACATCATATTAGCCAACCTGTATCTCAAAATATATATAGTATACTGAAAAATCAGTCAATCACAAGGTGTACAAAATAATGACTCTGATGTCACAGGCAGATATCATTAGTGGTAAGCAGAGGAGGCAAGGACAAAAAGAACAGGCAGTTTTTCACAAGTTCTCCGAACCTGAGATGCAATAGGGTATTATTTTTGATCTTGAAATGCTCATAGGGATTTATTTTTGAACTTGAAATGCTCTAGAGTAACATCAAATGAGCACAATATACTGAATGAAGACGAATCCTAAGAACAAAAGGTCTAGGATGATCTTACGTGTATAGCAAAGAAAGAATATCACCAGCTCAAAACACATATTAAGAAAACTATTGATGGGAATGTCAGTTACTCAAAATATTTAAAAAGGTACTGATAGAAATGCAAATTAACTTAATGAACATGAGGTTTTCACAGTTCATGGGAATTGAGTGGAATGCTTCTGGGAAAACTGTGAATGCTTTAGTTTGTATTAAAACAATCATAGTTTTCACAGAAGTATTCCACTCAAATTAACTTAACAAAAAAGCTAAGTTACCAATTCATCAGGGGGCATGCCCAGATCCAGATCTGGTATGCGAGGGGATATGGTCAGGGTGTGGTCAGCACCTGTGGGTTCGTCCTGGACAAACCCATAACGAATCTGGCAGAACTCGTGCAGAAAATGACTTTTTTCAAATTATTTTATCATTTTTAGACTTACTTTTTTCCATCACATTTTACAGACACGAAAATAAAAAATTAAAAAGAGACTCCTGCATCCTGCTGTTTCTCTATTAACAGCGAGGGACTTGTACAAATGGTGCCCTTGCAGTAATACAATTGTTTCTCTGTTAATGGAGCCATTATTCCCCCAAAGCTTCTCCTTCTACTTACTTCTCTGTCCAATGATGGCCGATGAGTGTGTATGAAAATGTTGGAGTTTTGGAGGTGATTTTATTATCTGGTGCTGCCACTGTTTTAATCTATAAATAATTTGTTTAACCTAATCCTAGCCATCCATCTATTAATCCAAAATGAAATTAAGTTTGAATCCCCACCGTCCATTATTCCAAAGAAATCTACACCCTCCATTTCACACATTTGATTCTCACATATGTGTGAGATGTCCCACTGGTCATAATCACAAATCCCCATAAGTCTCTCACACGTGTATGAAAGGTTTTAATATCCACCCTTCATTTCTCTCAATCCATGTCTTATCCATTTGCACCTTTCACAAATTGACACTTGTAATCTTCTCATTCCCCCATGCAAGCTAATCAATCTCCACCGTCCAATTCAAGATCAAATCTTAGCCCTTCATTCTTCTCCCCTCAACTCTATAACTCCAGGCTATCCTCAAGCATTTCCAAATAACACAAATTTACAAGTATATGTTGTTACATTGGAGATTCAAAGAGCAACTCAACATTTAACATCAACACCAACACATCACCATCATTTTGGAGCACATCACTAACATCAAATGGAAGGTATAATACTCTTATTTTGATTTTGTGTAGGCTAGCTTGTCTCCCATTTTATGCTCTAATCCTTGTTTTGTGAGTTTAGAATAGGAAGCATCTTTTATCATCTTTGTTTCCATTTTAAATTCTAACCTATACATTACATAATGTACGACCGCACCCAACCATACCAAACCCAAGAAAAAACAAATGGTCAAACCACCAAGCCAAACCCAAACCCAAACTACCAACATAGCCATTTTCCCTCTCTTTTGAAGTTCCATGGTTCCTCGATATCATAAAACAAATCCTTCTAGACATAATGTAATGTTCTTGTTTCTTTAGTCTCCTCATGATTTTTAAATCATTTTAACTTTAATCTTTGTCAATGTTTTGCTTCCTTCCTTTGATACTAGCATGGTCTTCTTCCTTTGCAAGGCATTGAAAAACCATGGTCTTTCAACTTTTTTTAGAAGAGACTCAATTCTTTCCCTTTCTTAAAAGAAATACACCGTTAAACTAAAACAATCTCCTCAAAAAAATTACATCGTAACAAAGGTAGACTCTCATCTGAAAAACTAATTGTGCCACTACTCTTCGCCTGCATAATGAGCTCTATCACTATCCCTTATTTACTAAGTTGCCAATTCAGGTTTAGGTTCAAAGTTTGAGTACACAATATAGCAAATATTTTTTTCCCTAGGTAAGGGTACAAGTTCCTGTGTGTGTGTGTGTGTGTGTGTGTGTATAAATATGACCTAAGTTACCGGATCTGCCTAGAACCTAGCCGGATCCGGGTCCGGTTCGAACCGGGTCTGTGATCCAGTCTGGTCCGCCAAAAACAAGCCGGATCCATCCCGGACAAACCCAGGCGGTTCGAGGGCGAACCTGAGCCCAAAATGCAAACCCACGGCGAACCCGGCGGTCATCCGCCCCAAAAAACGTCTTTTTTATTTATTTTTTTGTTTTTCTAATATTTTAATTCATTTTGACTTTTTCTATTCGCCCTAGAATGAAAAAGCAACCCTAAAAACACATTTTAAACACAAAATGAAAGCCATTTGAACTCATTTTGTTTGCAAAACACAAATAGTTTTCATTGTGGCTGAACTTCCATATTTGTTTGTGATTGAACAAAGAGGCTTGAAGATTGATTCTTGAAGGTTGAAAATCCATTGCACCAGTATTCCTACACATTTGCAATTGTTTAAAGGCTGCCAAGAAGATCAAAGGAAGAGATTTTTGCAAAGAGTTAGGCTTTTGTTTTTTTTTGCATTTTTAAACAACAAACAAATTCTTTTCAACTTCTTGTTTTTTCACTATGCTTAACTAGTTAACAAATTAAACAAGTTAGGTTTTTTTTGTTTTTGTTTTGAATGTCTTGTTTACAAAGCTTATTGCAGTACCCACAGGAATTACAATGGCAGCTAGTTCTAGCTCTGCAAGCCAATCTAAATTCAAAATCGATCCAAAGTCACCTCTTTGGAATTATGTTGAAATGATACAACCAGTTCCAGGGGGTGGGGGTACATTTGGAGATGCAAGGGGTGTGATGTGCAATGTTCTAGTTCATACACCCCTAGAATGGGGATCAAAGCTTGCCCGAGAAAGAATAAAAAACCTATACCACCAGAGCAAGTGATGGCATATATCATGGAGCAACAAACAGCAGATGAAGCGGCAAGTTGTAAAGCATTAGCAAGTTTACCAAAGAAAAAAAGTAGAACTCAAGGAATGGAGCCTTCATCTAATCCCACTGTTGTGGTAGAGAGCCACCCATTTTTGGTCACTCCTTAAGAGCAACCCACAAGCACTCCAAACAAGAGACCAAAGGGAACTTTGAAAACATCATTTCAAAATGAGGCTCGAGATATTGCTGACCAACATATAGTCAGATGCATTTATGCAAATGGTTTGTCATTCAATGTTGTTCGCTCACCATATTGAAAAGAGATGGTGAAAAAAATAGAGGCTCCAAAAGGGTAAGGGCCCAGGTTATGAGAAGGTGCGTGGCACCTTATTGGAAAATGAGGTCAAGAGTGTAGAAGATGCATTGAAGCCCATATGGGATTCATGGATTGAGACAGGGGTGTCGATTTTCTCCGATGGATGGAAAGATGTAAAAAATCGGCCTTTGATCAATGTCGTTGCAGTGTCCCCTAAAGGGGCAATGTTTTTGAGAGCTGTGGATTGTGAAGGGCAAGTGTGAAGGATGGAAATTTTATTGCTAACATCCTCATTGCAACCATTGAGGATGTGGGACCTCGTAATGTTGTTCAAGTGATAACGGACAACGCAAAAAATTGTAGAGTTGTTGGGTTGATGGTTGAAGAACTGTATTCACATATCTTTTGGACACCTTGTGTTGTCTACTCTCTCAATTTAATGCTACAAAAGATTGAGAAAAAAATTGATTGGATTAGAGTACGCAGAGACCGAGGAGATACAAATGTTCATCACCAACCACCACATGTCACAAAGCATATTTATATCATTTTCTACATTGGAGTTGTTGAAGGTATGTGAAGCAATATATTTTTCCTATGCTTTAATTTCACATATTCTAATTCTTCTTTAAAGTTTGTTTTTAAATGTTTAAATTTTAATTATTTTATTTTTTTATTTTTGATATTTCAATCATAGGTTAAAAACTCGCAGGTGACTCGCGAGTAATCGCGAGTACTCGCACAGCCTCTGAAGCCGCAAGTAATCGCTGCTAAAACTCGCGGGCGAGTTATGCATAAAACGCGCGACGTTTTTAATCAAAAATTGCGGGTTTTTGGCAGATCTCGCCAAAACTCACCCAATGAAAAAAAAAACCCTATTTTTTTTGGCGTATAAAGCTAAAAGTTAAAACTTAAAACAGTAAAAGTCAAAAACGAACTTCGTTTTTCTCATTTCGTGGCCGACAAAAAAACCCTACCGTGCTCGCGGAGCTTCTGCGAAGGTTTTCACGCGATTTCTAACTGGTAAGGCTTTCACGCGATTTCTTTAAAACCCGACCCTCCATTTACAATGTAAATCCCGACCCTCAGAGTTTAAACGCGATTTCTGTAGGCAGTTTAATCTTTTTAAATAGTTTATGACTTTATTCAAAACAATGGCGTCTAAATTCGCCACTGTTTTATAATTTTTAATTTTTATTATATGATCATTGATATCTATTGTTTTATAAATCGCCGATGAGTGTAGAAAATCTTCCGGTGTGAATTTTTTTACGGCTTGAGACAATTTTTCGAGCACTATAATGCTCACATATAATTTTCCGAATACTATAATGCTCACATATAATTTTTTACAGATTGAAAATTAAAAATAATAATTATAAATTTTATATCTTGAAAATAATAAAAATAATAAATGTCTGTATTCTGTAATATGTATCATTGTATCATACTATCATTGTTTAGTTTTATTATAAAAAAGATTTGTGTTTCTAGGAATAAAACTAAAAATAATAAATAATTTGATTGGAGTCTGTTATAAAATTAAATATTATTAATAACAATTATAATTCCAATCAAAGGCATAGTGATATAGTTGCAATGTTGCATTGTGGAGTTGGAGTCTGTTACTTAATCATTAATGTACATATTTAGTTGGTTGAGGAAGAATGATAATTGCAGAAGGATACACAGTTGTACGTGAGAAAGAGAAGCTGGTTGTTGAAGCCTCCAAACATAATGAAAACTATGTGACTATGTCATCTTTTATGTGGGGTTTGTATTTGTGCAATAATGAAATTGTGGGTTTCTAGTATCTATAACAGGCATAATGCACAATAAGTAATAATTTCTCTTTGTTTAGAACTTTAGTGTACTGTGTAATGCACAGCAGTGAGCAGTAGCACCATGGCATGAACCTTCTTGTATTGCTACTCATTCTAAATTTCTATATACTAATATACTATAACGGTTAACTATAGAATATTAATATTTTGATTTCAATGTTCATCAACCATTGTTTAAGACTTGATGCATGTGTTTTGCCTCCAAGGAGTCTTTGGTTCTGTTCAAACTTTAAGTCTTTGGTTCTGTTCATAAAGAGTCCTTAACAACTGTTAAGTTGTTGACAACTATTATTCTAATTTCTGATAAAGAGTCCTTAATCTGCCACTATTCAATTTTTTTCATTTCAATTCTTCTATTTAAAACACGTCTTTAAATTATGATTTATCAATTGTTAATCTGATATATTCTTTTATGCACAATTATTGGCAGGCTTTATTTCCTGCTTTCTAAAAGAATATGGCATCCACGTCTCAGACACCTGCTAGGAAAGGAGGCAAGCCTAAAGATCCTTGTTGGAAACATGCATTACCAGGTTTGGGAAAAGGGAATATCATTTGCTTCCATTGTAAGAAAGAAATGAATGGAGGTATAAATAGGATGAAATATCGCCTTGCACGAGTTGCTTGCCATGATGTTACGGGATGTACTGAAGCACCTGTGGAGGTTCAGAATGAGGCAAGAGCTCTCCTTGAAGCATATGAGCAGAAAAAAGAAGCAAAAAAGAGGACAGCAGAGGCAATGGGAGCCATTGGGAGAGAATCGACAAATACAAGGGGCACTAGTTCTTGTCTTGGGCCACGAATAAGAGGAGGAAGCAAGATGGGCAGCGGTGCATCTAGTTTTTTTGTTCCTTGTAACACTCCCAGTTCACAACCTTCGTTGGTGGGTACTTCATGGAATAAGGAATTGCTTCATGAAGCAAAGTTAGCATGTGCTAAATTTTGGTACTACAATAGTATTCCCTTCAACATTGCTTCTAGTCCTTATTGGAAGGAATTGGTTACTGCATTGACTATGGCAGGTAAGGGGTTCAAGGCCCCAAGCAATTACAAATTGAGTGGCCCATTATTGGAGGATGAGGTCAAAAATACATACAAGCAGTAGAGCAACAAAAAGAGATTTGGAAAAGGAAAGGTTGCAGCATCTTATCTGATGGGTGGACAGATGGCAGAAACAGGACATCGATTAACTTTTTAGTGGCTTCGGGCGGGCAATTGGTCTTTTTGAAGTCAGTGGATGCCTCTAGTCAAGCAAAAACTATCGAGACCTTGTATAGCATGTTGGACGAGGTGGTGATGGAAGTGGGAGTGGATAATGTTGTCCAAATAATTACAGACAATGCATCCGCATATGTGGCAGCTGGCAAACTATTAGAGGCGAGACACCCTACATTGTTTTGGAGCCCTTGTGCGGCCCATTGCCTTGATCTTCTCCTTGAAGACATAGGGAAATTAAGTTGGGTGAAGAATGCAGTGGAAGAAGGAAGAAACATAACCAAATACATCTACAATCACACATGGGTCCTAAATCTCATGAGAGAGCACACTAATGGCAAGGAGCTCGTGCGTTCAGGAGTGACACACTTTGCAACCAATTTCCTTACCTTGCAAAGTATAGCAACCGCATTGCCCAACCTCGTGCACATGTTTGTAAGCGAAAGATGGTTGGAGAGTCCCTATTGCAAGAAGGATGAAGCACAGAGGGTCTTGAAGACCATATTTGATCATACATTTGCCAAGACCTTGGATGAGATCATAAAGGTAAGTTTTTTTATATAATTTTCTTCTTTTAATTTTTTTTTACAATATTACAAGTTGCTGTTTTTTAATGTTTTGATATTTTAATTTGCTGATTTTAATTTCCTTTTAAAATTTTTAATTTATTTTAATTAACTAATTCCATTTTCATTCACTCTCTTGTTTTAGGTGTCAGAACCGTTGGTTAGGTTCTGCGGATGGTGAATGGGGATAAAAACCCCATGGGGTATTTGTATGAGGCCATGGATAGGGCCAAAGAAGCAATTCAACACTTGTATGGGTCTAATAGAACCAAATATGAACCCATCTGGCGCATTATTGATCGGAGGTGGAACCGACAACTCCATCGACATATTCATGCTGCTGCAAATTATTTGAACCCCAAATTTTTCTTCTCGTCTTCATTTAGAGGGGATACAGAGGTTATGCATGGCCTCCACACTTGTATTGACAGGATGATTCCTAATGACGAACTTCGAGACCTCGTAGAGGATGAGCTGCAAATGTATAAGAGGGTGGAGGGGGTATTATTTTTTGCACTTGCATGCATTAGTAGGAGAGACACTTTGCAACCAGGTAAGAAAAACATTATGTTTAATTATTGTTTACAATTTATTTAAAATGTTAAGCTTACTAAAATTCCTAATTTCTTACAAAGTTACAAATGTCATCCTTGTAGATTTGTGGTGGGAAGATTTTGGTGCCTCAACGCCTAATCTTCAAAAGCTTGCCATCCGCATTCTATCTCAGCCCTGTAGCGCTTCAGGTTGTGAACGCAATTGGAGTGTTTTTGAGTCCATTCACACCAAAAAACGCAACAAATTGACTCAAAAACGCTTGAATGACCTTGTGTTTGTGCGGTACAATCTTCGACTGCATGAAAAGAAGGTACAAGGGGAGGATTCATATGGAGCACTTGACCTCGATGAGATTGATCCATATTCAGATTGGATTAACGAGGATGTGGATACGAGTTTGCTTACGAGTGATGAGATTGTTGATTTGGAGAGAGAGGAAGCTGAATGGCAAGCAAATGTGGCAGCATATGAGGATTTAGAAGGTGAGTCTAGCGAGTCATCAGGAGGAGATTCAGAGGATACAGGGATTGGTCCCATGGTTGAGGCTCCTGTTGAGGAGCCTACAGCGATCCCATCGACTTCCACGACACCCACACAGCGACAACATACTTTTTTGAGTTTTAGTCGCAGAAGAAATTTATGATTTGAACTTTTTGTTGATGATGAAACTTGAAAGTTGAAACTAGAAGTTTATATGTATTCGAACTTTGAAATTCGAACTCAATTTTTGGTTTATGTCATTATGATGGTATTGAACTTTAATTTTGATCTATATATGAAGAAAATCAGTAATATGATATTATGATTCACAAAATTCAGTAATATGAATGCTTTTTAAGCATATTTTTAAAAATTAATGTATTTTTTAATGTTCGATAACTTTGCCGAGTTATTGCTGAGTTTTTGCCGAGTCCCGAATTTTTAAAATTTTTGGGTCCGCCGAGTAATTGCCAAGTCCGAGTTTTTAAACTATGATTTCAATAGGTTATTGAGACCCATTTTGCCTCAAACACAATCGCCTTGAGATGACTTGTGAAGGCCAAAAAGGCTCTTTCTAGCATGGTTATTAGCCATAATTGGTCCGTATGGAGGCAAAGCAACACTGCGAGGGCATCAAATGTTAAGGGGGATGATCCTAAATGACTCTTGGTGGGACCATGTTGAGTATCTCCTTATTTTCACCAAGCCCATTTTGAGCATGATTCGTTATACTGACATGGACAAGCCTTGCATGGGGGAGATATATGATGGCATTGATTCAATTATAGAGAAGATAAAGACCATCATAAATGAGGAGCAAGATTCTCAAGAAATTTTCTTTAAACAAGTGCACGATATTATTGAGGATAGATGGAACACAATGACAACCCCGCTGCATCTTATTGCATTTGCATTGACTCCAAAATATTATGCTGAGATTCTTGCGATGCCAAATAGGATCCCCCATAGAGAGATTATGAAGTGTTTGAAGGGTACAAGGCATGATCCAGAATTGCAAGATATGGTCACAAATGAGTTCATTGATTTTGTACACTCCAATGGTCAAAGCATTGAGGCTCTTCGCGATAAATTCAAGAAAGATGCTCACAATTGGTGGTATTTTCATGGCTAACAATTCCGGCACCTACAACCTCTCGCAATCAAAGTTTTATCACAAGTAAGTTTACTAAATTTCTATTTTTTTATCTTTAGACTTTTAAACATTTAAACTTTGAAGTTTCATAATTCATTAATAATTTTTTAAAAAATTAAATTTCTAAAAATTAAATTTTATAACTTATAAGTTTTTAACTTTCTCTCTACTTTGTCTTCATAGGTTGCTAGTTCATCTACATCTGAGAGGTATTGGAGCACATACTCTTTCATCCACTCAATAAAGTGCAACCGATTGCACTCAAAAAAGGCGGAGAACTTAGTGTATGTGCATTCCAACTTGCACCTCCTTTCGCACGAACAACATGACCATAAGGGGAATCAAAGTTGTGGGATATGGAGCCAGAGCAAATTGACATGGATGCTTATAGTTCCCATTCCCAACATGTTGCACTTGAAGGATCAAAGAGCGAGCACACTTTTTCAGCGAGTGGCAGTGGCACTGGTTGTGGTTCTTCAAATGATCCTGCGTCAACTAATGTCCAAGATGTTGATGATGATGATGTGGAGGATTTGGCAAATCCATATGATTGATGACATTTGACATTTGACATTGAATATTGATTGTTGAACTTGATATTATTATTTTGAATCTTGATATTGAACTTTAAGTTCGAGTAATGAATATTTAAATTTTTATGTTTTATGATATTCAAGTTTATGGTGGTTCCGTTGATTATATGACGCTATGTGGTGTTCTATACTTTATTCCTGCTTTTCTACACTTAATTCTTGCTTTTAGGCTGCATATATATATATATATATATATATATATAAACGAATCCAACCCCAAAAAATATTTTGGCCGAATCCACGAACCGAACCCGCAAACCTGAACCCAAACCAAAACCAGCAACTTAGTATACGACTAATATATAAAATATTTAAAAATTCATATTATATTAAATATATAATACAATGTATTTTATATAAAATATGACATAAATATATAATATTATATTTATATTTATATAATATAATATATAATCCATAAATTATATATAATTATATTATATTGTATTAATTCCTGATAAGGGGTGAGATCCACATCACACTGAGTAGGAAGGGTGATAGGGCGAAGTGTACACAGAATGATTGCATGGAATGCGTGGCGAGTGACAACGTCCAGAGAGCATAGTAATTAATGAGATGTGACAGACGTATTGATGAGATATTAAGGCTCGCGGAGGTGGCTTCTGGAGGCAACTGTCGATATGACTATTTCTTCTCTCTGCACTGTAGAATATTTTGGTAACAGTTTGAGTGTTGAGTGGGCTGCTAGTGATAGCGTCTACAACGGGGAAAAGGCATGTTGGTGGCCGTATGTTATTCTCTGAGGAAGATAAGAGACAGGTTGGTGTGTCGAGGGGAAGGAAGAGGAAAAGAAGGGTGTCTGGGGAGGAGGCAATAGTGGATATCTTGTCTTTTGTGGATAAGTAAATTGACAATCCATGTCTGCGAAGGTGGATGGTAAGGATGTGGGGGGTTGCAAAGGATATTGATAGATTTCCTGAAACTAGGTTGAGGGAGCCCATGGCTGAGTTTTTATTGGATCCTGGCAACACTAGGGGTAGGTGGAATGCTTTCGATGGTGTGCAATCGTTGGCCTGTGCTTCCATCATGGCTACGGTGTCTAGCTCTTTTCTCTTGCACGACGATCTGATGTAGGTGGATAATGTAATGTGTTGCCCCCTGTTGTGAATTTTTTTAAATTTTTGTGTTATTTATTATTAGTTTTTGTAGTCTTTCAGAACTAGACAGAAGTTGCAGAAGGGGGTTTGTGTTTTGCATATGAATGTTTTTTGCAAATACATTAAAATATATAACATGTATTTAAAACCCACAAAAACTATAACCCTAATGCATAAACGAACAAAGACCCAGATCATAGAATCATGTAAAATGAATTACTGATGCATACCCATTTCATGTTTTTTGACTTCATAAGACTGTTGTAGCTGAACGAACATTACAAGCTCACAAGACATAACCAAAACATCATCAAATGAGGGTTCTCCTTCAAATCAGCTACTGCAATATAGTTACTAACCCTAGGCACCATGTTTCAATGCAAATACTGCCTCAAATGATAGGCGATTCAACCTCCATAAAAACCACGTCCCAGGCTAGGGTCCGTACGGCCACGAAGAGCTGCTACAACCAATGTAAACTGCTGATAATCTTTTGTTTTGACATCCTCAATAAATCTGCATTAACAAATGTGCAAAGACCCTCCAAATCGCCCTCAAAGGCATGATATGCAAGCTGCCCACATAGCTATTTGACCTCAGCAGAATAGTACGGCCTCTATGTTGTATAGCCAGCAAGGAAACATAAAAGCAAATCCCAAAACCACCTCAAGCTGTATAAATCTGCAACTGACAATATTCATCTTTGCTATTCACCAAAAACTCTGCATAAGAAGTATCAAATCATCACCAAAATGCAACAAATCAAGCACAAGCGAAGCCTCCATATGAAGCTCCCAGCAACTCTTCCTGATGCTATCACTCAAGCACGAAGGAGTAGTCAAGCTTCAAGATTGCTCCACAGAAAATAAAGGAAAAGAAAAAAAAAAAAAAGTCCAAAAACAAGAGAGAGCCAAATGAAGTCACAAATGCATTGTATATTCCCTTGGCTCCAACGCCCAAGGAGGGAAAAAATAATAATTTTAAATTTGAATATTGACCCCCTTCCCCCTCATGGAGCGCTCACCCTCCCTAGCACACAACTTAAGTTGTAACTTGACTTCATAACATAAAGTTACTTTAATAAAATAAAGTAACTATAGCCATCCAAATATTATAAGTTAAATATTAGATTTAACTTATACTTCGACTAATAATCCCCTAGCCATTCTCGAAGTCCATCTGCAAAGTGTTAGGTGCTGCAACTGGCCGTCTATAAATAAAAAGTTGGCCAACACCACCTGATACCTCCTGCCCGACTTACTATAAATAGTAAGTCCTGGAATAACGACTACAAAAAGTTCCCTAACCACATCTATTAGCCTACGAGAACCTTGAAAGAGGCTAATCACTCCATCTCTCTGCATGGGCTAAGAAGTAGCCATTACAGTCCACCCTCCCCAAAATTGCTTGCCCTCAAGCAATTGCAGTGTTGGATGCTGTCGAATCTGTCCACTTTCCCAAGTAGCATCCTCCTCTGGTAATTCCCGCCACTTCACCAAGTACTCTGTGATCACTATCCGCCTAACAGTCCTCTCCCTGAAATCAATCACTACCTCTAGAACAAGTACCAACTTACCCTCATCATCCAATGGGGGCAACACTGCTGAAGGAGTCACATTATGACCAAGCACCTTCTTGAGGCGAGATACATGAAACACATTGTGCACTCTACTCCCCTCAAGTAACTCCAGCTCATAGGCTACCTCTCCAACTCTCCTAGTGACTCTGAATGGCCCATAAAAACGAGGTTTCAACTTCTCTGCTCTCCACTCTTCTTGAGAGTGGACTGTATGTATGGCTGCAATCTCACATAAACCATGTCACCCACCTCAAACTCTCGCTCTAAATAGTGTTGATCAGCATACAACTTCTGCTGATTTTGGGCATGCTAGATGTTTTTTCTCAAGGATCTCATTATGTCTTGGCTCTCCTGCAAGAAGTCCTTAGCCCTGGGCACTCTACAATCACTAAACAACAAATCAATGAAGCTAGGTGCTTCGTATCCATACAAAGCCATGAAAAGGTGACATTTTGATGGACATGTGGAATGTAAGAGTTGTAACAAAACTCTCCCAAGTGCAACCAATTTATGCATCCCTTTTGCTGCCCTGAAACATAATTCCGAAGGTAGCCTTCCACCCATTTGTTAACTATTTCAATTTGGCCATCTGTTTGGAGGTGGCAAATAGTGCTAGGATTCAACTCGGTACCACATAGCTTAAACAATTCTTGCCAGAACAAGTTCGTGAACTTAATGTCCCTGTCACTTATGATGTTCTTTGGTACCCCATGAAGTCTAAACACCTCCTTAAAGAACAAATCTGCCACTTGTAAGACTGTATATCCTGCTGATATGGCAAAGATATGGGCAAATTTGGTCAAACGGTCCACCACAACAAAAATACAATCCTTCCCTTGCACCTTGGGAAGCCCTGTGATGAAATCCATTGAAACACTCTCCCACTTTTGAGTAGGAATGGGCAATGGTTGTAGCAGACCAGCCGGATATGTGTGGTCATTTTTATTTTGTTGGCACACTTGACACTCACGTACATACTTAGTAATGTCTTCCTTCATCCCCTTCCATGAGAATCTCTCACGGATCTGCCTATAAGTCTTATAAAATCCTGGATGACCAGCCATAGGAGTGTCATGAAAAGATTTGAAAATCTGCTCTTTCAACTTTGATTCAGGCACTAACCAAATCCTCTCCTTGTAGAAGATCAAGCCATCCTGCACACTATATTTATCACCATCCAAAGTACCATCAAGAATGTTGTTGGCAAGGTTGTTCTTTGCATAATCAACCTGGATAATCTCCTTCCAATCTGTTGCTTTCTCAAAAAAAACACACAGATGAGGTCTCCTGGATAGTGCATCAGCCACCACATTTATTTTTCCCTTGACATATTCAATGTCAAAATCGTATGCATGAAGTTTACTTACCCACTTCTACTGTCTCTCGCTCAAATCCTTCTGATTAAGGAAGTATTTCAGACTGTTATGATCAGTTTTAACAATAAATCTGCCCCCAACAAGATATTGTTATCCTCTCCTTGTAGAAGATCAAGCCATCCTGCACACTATATTTATCACCATCCAAAGTACCATCAAGAATGTTGTTGGCAAGGTTGTTCTTTGAATAATCAGCCTGGATACTCTCCTTCCAATCTGTTGCTTTCTCAAAAAAAACACACAGATGAAGTCTCCTGGATAGTGCATCAGCCACCACATTTATTTTTCCCTTGACATATTCAATGTCAAAATCGTATGCATGAAGTTTACTTACCCACTTCTGCTGTCTCTCGCTCAAATCCCTCTGATTAAGAAGTATTTCAGACTGTTATGATCAGTTTTAACAATAAATCTGCCCCCAACAAGATATTGTTTGTACTTAGCCAAAGCATGCATTATGGCTAACATCTCCTTATCATAAATTGAATAACTTCTCTCACTTCCCTTCAACTTTCTACTCTCAAAAGCAATTGGATGCTTATTTTGCATGAGGACAGCCCCTATACCATCACCAGAAGCATCACATTCAAGCTCAAATGGCTTGGAAAATCAGGAAGTGCCAAAATAGGGCACAAGCTCATTAACTTCTTAAACTGATCAAATGAATTCTGTGTTGATTCTGACCAAGAGAATGCACCTTTCCCAGTCAAATCAATAAGTGGGGCAGCAACATGTAAAAATCCTTTTACAAACCTTCTGTAGAATCCACACAATCCAAAAAATCCCTTAAGCTATGTCAAATTAGTGGGTGATGGCCAATCAAGTATTGCTTTGATTTTATCAGGATCCACACAAACACCATCAGCGTTGATTATATGCCCAAGATACAACTCTGTCATCCCAAACTCACACTTGGACTCTTTAGCAAAAAGAGACCCACTCTCAAGAATACCCAACACCTCATCTAGGTGTTTCAAATGCTCTTCCCATGATCTACTATAAACAATGATGTCATCAAAGAAGATTAGAACAAACTTCCGTAACTGTTTGTTGAACAACCTGTTCATACATGACTGGAAAGTGGCTGGAGCATTTGTCAAACCGAAGGGCATGACAAGAAACTCAGAATGTCCAAAATGACATCTGAATGCAGTCTTCTCTACATCCTCCTCCCTGACTCTAATCTGATGGTATCCCGATCTCAGGTCTATTTTGGAGAAGTATACTGCACCATGCAACTCATCAATCAGCTCAGCAATGTGTGGGATGGGATATCTATTCTTACTTATTAAGTGCCCTGTAATCCACACACATACGCATAGTCCCTTCCTTCTTCTTCACCAAGACAACTGAAGAAGCAAATGGGCTCTTGCTTGGCCGAATGTGTCCCATCTCTAAGAGCTCCTTTATAGTCTTCTCAATCTCATCTTTGAGTCTCTTGGGATGCCTGTAAGGAGTAGTAATCACTGCCTTAGTCCCCTCCTCTAACTCTATCACATGCTCAATGCCTCTATCAGGAGGCCTACCTGGAGGAAGACTACCAAACACCTTGCTTCTTTTGGAAAGAAGCCCCTGTATCTTTGGTGGATAAGATCTCTTAACCTCCTCTGTAACTGTGGGCATAATAACAAACTCTACTGCCCACTCTACCTGATCATGCTTGAAAAGTCTCTCCATTCGTTTGAAAGACACCACACGTGGTCCTCCATTTGACAAACCCATCAAGACCACATTCTTCCCTTTTGATTTGAATTTCAGCTCCATGGTCTAAAAATTAAGGGTGATCTCTCCCAAGGAACGTAGCCACTGAATCCCCATAACTGCATCTGTGTCTCTAATACTAACCACATAGAAATCCTCCTTAACCTCATAATCCCCAAACTGTATACTCAACTGTGGGACCATCTTTAGTACAATTGATAGCGAAACCATCAACTACCATTACCCAAAAACCACTCATCTCCTGTGTTTGAAGGCTACGAACAACCAAGCCCTCATCAATAAAATTATGAGTAGCTCTCGTATCAACCAAAGCTATCATTCGCTGCCCCTTAAGTACTCCTCTAATGCGAAGAGACTCATTTTTCTTAAAGCTATGGAGTTGTGCTAGCTTCCCATCATTGTCCTCCTCCTTTCCACCCTCTTCTGGTGCATTTCCCTCCTCACATTCTTCATAATCAGATTGCTGATCTGATTTTTCTGATGCACTATCTTCACCAGATTGGTACTCAATTAGGAGTGCCCTCCCATTAGCTGAACATTTATGGCCTTTGGTCCAAGGCTCCTTGCATGTGAAACATAAACCCTTCCTCCTAAGCTCATTTAATGTCTCACTGTCAATCTTAGTAATATAGTATATTGTTTCTTTGGCTGTTCCTATTCCCTTGCAATATGTTTTTTGTCCTTGTCTTTCTTCTGAAGGAAAGCTTTGGGTTGAGATTTGTTTTGTGAAGAAGTGAACTTCATATCTCTGGCTTTCCTGATTGCTTCCCGTAGAATGGGTGGATTGAATGCCTTAATAAATCCTCTCAAAGGTTCTGATAACCCATCAATAAAGGGCACAACAAGTCTCCTCTCAGATATATCTATCACTAGCACTGACAACCGCTAAAAATCAGCCACATAAGCATCCACTGTACCCCACTGTTTTAGTTGTGCTAGCTCCTTAAAAGTGCAATCCTGGATCCTTCTTGTCAAACCTCTCAATTATTCTTTCAGTAAACTCAACATATGATGTGATCTGTGCATGTCCCAATGTGATCATGCCATGGTGCCACCACTCATGAGCAAGTCCGTCTAGATACATAGCAGCATATTTTATGGATTATACTTCAAGCATAGGATTAAGAGTAAAGAAAGTATCAACTTTTTGGACCCATGCAGGAGCTGATGTCTTCCCGGAGCCATCAAAGTAAGGGAGACTGAGCTTCCCAAGCTTCTTACGCAACTCATTGTGTTGTTCTTTGTTGCCTCTGTTGGGCATATGCCTCATCCTAACATCCGTTTAGTCACGTAGAGATATGTCACGCTGAAAATCAGGTCCTACATCTCTCCAATCCTGTCAAAATTGATCCTGCATTTCAACTAGAGTGAATTCATTTCCTGTTGGTGGTTCAACTCTAGGTGGAAAGACTAGCATAAGAGGTCTTGCTACTAGTGCTCTCTATTGAAGATCTTCCACTCTGGGTGGATTTTGGCCATTCCTCTGATTCCTGTTACCCCTATTATTGACTAACAATAAGGCAATCACATCAGCCAACTGAGCCATGCGTTGATTTGATTGCTCCTAACTTCTAACCAAGGCATCCAAAAGAAGTGTTGTACGATTGTGTTCTGGAACTCTATTATCTCTGTCGCCCATATTTCCTGTGTGAGCTAATTGTTGTTCTTCCGTATCAAAAGGCCAATGTTCCCAACGATCTCCCATTTTTTCTCTGTCTTTCTTGATATCTTCTTTCTTTGTCACTGATGCTCACAGAAATTCATTAACCCACTGGATGGCAGGAAATATTGAGCTCCAATACCACTATAATGTGTTGCCCCTGTTGTGAATTTTTTTAATTTGTATATGTGTTATTTATTATTAGTTTTTGTGGTCTTTCAGAACTAGACAGAAGTTGCAAAAGGGGGTTTGTGTTTTGCATGTGAATGTTTTTTGCAAATACATTGAAATATATAACATGCATTTAAAACCCACAAAAACTATAACCCTGATGCATAAACAAACAAAGACCCAGATCATAGAATCATGTAAAATGAATTATTGATGCATACCCATTTCATGTTTTTTGACTTCATAAGACTGTTGCAGCTGAACCAGCATTACAAGCTCACAAAACATTACCAAAACGTCATCAAATGAGGGTTCTCCTTCAAATCAGCTGCTGCAATATAGTTAATAACCCTAGGCGCCATGTTTCAATGCAAAAACTACCTCAAATGATAGGTGATTCAGCCTCCATAAGAACCACATCCCAAGCTAGGGTCTGTACAGCCAGGAAGAGCTGCTACAACCAATGTAAACTGCTGATAATCTTCTGTTTTGACATCCTCAGTAAATCTGCATTAACAAATGTGCAAAGACCCTCCAAATCGCCCTCAAAGGCATGATATGCAAGCTGCCCACATAGCTATTTGACCTCAGAATGGTACGGCCTCTATTTTGTACAGCCAGCAAGGAAACATAAAAGCAAATCCCAAAACCAACTCAAAGCTGTATAAATCTGCAACTGACAATATTCATCTTTGCTATTCACCAAAAACTCTGCATAAGAAGTATCAAATCATCACCAAAATGCAACAAATCAAGCACAAGCGAAGCCTCCGTATGAAGCTCCCAGCAACCCTTCCTGATGTTGTCTCTCAAGCAAGAAGAAGGCAATCTCACAGAGGTTTCCGTCTCTGCAAAACTCTAGTCCAAACCCCAAAGCTAAGCTTCAAGATTGCTCCATAGAAAAAACCAAAAAAAAAAAAAAAAGGTCCAAAAACGAGAGAGCCAAATGAAGTCACAAATGCATTTTATATTCCCTTGGCTCCAACGCCCAAGGAGGGAAAAGATAATAATTTTAAATTTGAATGTTGACCCCCTTACCCCCTCATGGAGCGCTCACCCTCCCTAGCACACACAACTTAAGTTGTAACTTGACTTCATAACATAAAGTTACTTTAATAAAATAAAGTAACTATAGCCATCCAAATATTATAAGTTAAATATTAAATTTAACTTATACTTCGACTAATAATCCCCTGGCCATTCTCGAAATCCATCTGCAAAGTGCTAGGTGCTCCAACTGGCAGTCTATAAATAGAAAGTTGGCCAACGCCACCTGATACCTCCTGCTTGACTTACTATAAATAGTAAGTCTTGGAATAACGACCACAAAAGGTTCCCTAACCACATCTATTAGCCTACGAGAACCCTGGAATAGGCTAATCACTCCATCTCTCTGCATAGGCTAAAAAGGGGACATTACAGATAATCATTTGGACATGTTTCATGATTGTCCAATGGATCACCTACATGGTATTAAGCGCAGGAAGGCTTGTCTTCAGAATGCAGTGGAGGCACTGGCTAAAGGTTTGCGGGTATCACTGCCAATGGATACCTTTCCTGCAAACACTGACTGTTGCACGGGCAAGGTGGTGGAACCTCATATGGAGGAGCCAAGTTTGTGATGCTGCCAGAAGGCAATGAAGTCATTGAAAACTATAAGAATAATGTAGTGGGGAAGGGACTTGCATAATTTGCCCCTACCCTGTAGGTTTTTTTGGTTATGTTAAGACTGTCTGTCTATAGCATCTAGCTGTGTAGAGGGAAGTAGACTTTAAAAAGGTGATAGGGTTCTATTAAAAATAGTATGCAATATCTTAGTTTTTGAAATGAATGAAAGCAAACTTTATGCAGCAAAGGAATGGCTCTGGTTTTTTCTCGGTTCCTGGACCTAAACGAAGGTATATTTAACAAAAAAAATTATATTGTATTAATCTATAAATAATATATAATATAATATAATAAAATTTATAATTAATGTAATGTATAAATAGAAAAATATATAAACCAAGGTCAACATAGCAAGGTTACTAATTGGGGAAAGAAATAACTGTATTAGTCGACATTGGCTCCGCTGGCTCTTCACTCTAGCAATTCACAAAGCTATCAAAATCATCATCTTCTAATAGACATTCATCGTCGTCACTCTAGAACCCTGACAATTCCTCCACCCTCCATATTACCAATGACACCAAACACTGCAATATTTTAAGATTTTAAGGCTTGTAAGGGCAAGCCAAACCCTAAATATTTTAAGCGATAGCTATCAAGCGCCAATGACAAGTTGTTCAAAGAAACCAGCACTCCACAATATTATCGCGTGAGTGAAGCAAAAAATCCAAGAAAAAAAACAATACCATTGCCCGCAAGTGTTTTCTAGCTACAAAATCATTTATTCTACACAAGTTCTTCAGGTCCATCTCAAACAGACCCACAAAGGACCCAAGGTGCTCAAACCAAACCTTAGGTGAACCTAAGGCCATCCCAAACCTGGACCTAGACCCAAACCATATTTCTACAATATGCAAGGGTAAACAACAAAACCCGGTAACTTATATTATCTATAGTAGATAAAAATAGGGAAACTTGTAGAGAAAGATAAGCTAAAGATCAACAAGCAAGGTGCACAAAAAGATTCCTCGCATTCCTCCAAGACCATGAAATTTTTGCATCTCAAAGCATGTCTTTCAAGATCATGAAGATCTCCAAGCATACTTCTTACTTGTTAAAAGATACTTATCCTAAAGTTACTTTGCTTGTTTTGTCAAAAAGTATCTATTTTCTTTCTTTCTAAGAAATCCACTGTTTTTCATGCTCCACAAGTTCTAATTTGCAATTTACTCTCCTCTAAAAGACACTGTATAAAATGCAACCAATATTCTATCTAAGACTAGACCATATAAATCCAAGGAGACGAAACTTTCGTTCTGACAATCTGCAACCAACAATCTCTTCATTTCATCTTCCTTTCCATACCGTCACTTTTGTATTTTCTTTAAAGGTGTTTTCTTTATCTTCTTTCCTATCAACATGGTCACAAGACCATGCCAAGAGTTAGACATGAGATAGCCTTGTCAGGACTTGGCCAGAATCAGCTGTTAGAATTGACCCTACTGGGGCAGTCTAACTCTAGGCCCTCAATTTGTTTGGAAATTATAACATTTTAAGCACTAAGTTTTTTGCCAATTTTTGGTGAAATTTTAAGAAATATTGTTAGGATCCAAATCACTTGCCATATAGATTTAAGTGTGACTTTAGATGGAGTTGAAATAGATAAGTTAATATTCAATCCAATCCTATCATGAACAAAATCAAGGGTATGCGAGTAAGATTCAGGCTAACAATGGAGAGTATACCGTATCCATAAACATTTCCTCCCACATGAGGCACAAAGCAGATACATAGAAGCATAAATGAAGTGGAAAGCTAAAAATGTTGGAAACTCGATTAAGAACTAGCTCACATAATCTCTAACGTGAGATCAGGACTGGTGAGCAACGCCCAAGGAAGAATGAGAAGACAGAATACTCTTATTTTGTACCTCTGTGGCAGTGAAGAAATGTGCTACAATAATGTAGACAGAATTCTGAACCAAATACATTGACAACCTGAAGGAAGACTTTTTGACAGCCCTCTTTGAAGCGACTAGATTAGAGAAAAAGCGGGAATTTCTTATGAAAATTAACTATTTCCAGCCTGCTTCAAAGAAGCCAGATAAGTAAAAAGAGAGGGAATTTCTTACCAGGATTAATAGAAGGAAACTCCTAACTTAATAGATTGACCGTCTGACAAAGTTTTTTCAGCTCATGGATGTTGATAAAATCTTTCTTTAGATTTCATTTCATTATCAATCTCTAAAGTTCTTTTTATGACAAAGCAAGGTTCAACTGTAAAACTGCACTGTTTCTGTAGACAGACTTCTGCAGCAAACACATTGACAACATGCTGGTAGCCCTTTCAACTGCCCTCTTTAAATAGAGGAGAAAGAGGAATTTCTTATAAAGATTAAATATTTGATGGCCTTGCTACAATGAAGCCAGATTAGCAGAAAGGTGGAAATTTCTTGCCAGAATTAATAGGGGAAAATGCAAACTCAATATAGGTTAGTGAACCGACAGATTTTCATTAAGGGACATGCAGGGTGATTGCAATGTTTTGTTCCCTGTTTGGCTTTGAGGCTGCAATGGGAGGACATTTGTTTTGTCAAAGCCACCTCGAGATCAAACCCATCCGTAACTGCACCAAGCTCGAATTGAACCTTGGTGGGCTCTTTGAGAGTGCAGCGTTCTTACCAACTGGACTTGAACCCTGTGAGACTCAATCTGTAAAGTTTCATTTTATTGGATTCTTCTTATTTATAGTTAAGGGCACTTGGTTACATTTCATTCGTTTCTTCCAAGTTGAATGAAAATTGCTTGTGGATATTAACACTATAAATAATAAATTACCATTTTTGTTAAGTAGGGGGTCTCATGAGAAGAAGAAAATTATGCTACAGGATAACTTAAAATCTTGTGCAAGAAAATAGGAGCCCATACTTCTTAGATTTAGATTTTAAGGGGTGTCTTTGAGGTGGCATTGAAAGTTTCCCCCACCAGATTCCTAAAATTTTGATGCCAAATCATTCATCTATAATTTTTAAAATTCCTACTAATATTTTTTTTAGATTTAACATTCAGGTATGTCATGTGGACAAAACAAATGGGCCGCCAAAAGGCTTACTATATCAAAGAATTTAACCCCACGGGTGATCATGAAGAAAAAGTCTACATCCAAGTGGATATTAAATGGAAGGCGAAAATGTTGATAGCTCAACTTAGGACGAGCCCGCACCATCTTAGATGTGAAACGGGTAGATGGCTAATTCCTAAAGAGTGGGAAAAGAGAATATGCCTTTTTTTTTGCAACAAAGGCGTGATGGAAACGGAACGGCACTTCTTCTTGGAATGCAATGCATATAAGGACATTCAATCCAATTATAGTGACACTTTGAAAATCATCAACCCAAGCACCTTGTTTGAAGAGGCAAGGTTGTGCAGAACTGCGATCCTCTTGATCAAATTGCACAGCAGAAGGGAGGATCTCAAGAAATATTTACAGTCATCTTAGGGGGTGTTTGTTCGGTTGTTCCCTTTCTGACAGGACTGTGTGCGGTTTCTGGGTCCCATAGGCTGCTGTGGCCTCAAGGAAGTTATTAAAATTCTTCATTCATTCATTCATTCCTTGTTGCTAAAAAATAATCATGAGACCACCTACTTCCTGAAATTTTGGAGCTTAAAGTTTTAATCTTGTCCATTATTACAAAACCCATGAGACCACCTACTTATTAAAACTCCAAAAAATTCTCAGCAACAGCCACAGAGATATCTTAGGGAGCCCACCTCCATGGGACCGCAGCCTTAATCTGAAACAAAATTGCTTAAAAAATGCAGACCAAATCAAACTCGACTATTTCAATTCAAAAAAAACCGGTTCCGATTTTTTAATTACTTTCCACAAAACCATACCTTTGCCACATTGCCGCAAATCCAACAAAAGTCATCGCTTCCGGCCTTAGTCTTTTCTGACAAATCCACCTGAAACGAAACCTTATTCACCGTCGCCTTCTTCCCATTCGGCGGCCTCTCAAAACCCTCCTCAACCCTACAGTGAAACCCTCCGCCACTCAACTCCGCCGCAGAATCCCCCCCGCCGATTTCCTCCACGCGATCCGTCCAGAAAACCACGGCAACAAAGACAAAATAGAACAGAACAAGTCCAACAGCCTGCCAGAGGAAAATGACGCCGGTAAGGTAGACATAAAACAGCGTAGTAGCGGCCGTCATGTAGAAGAAAACGTCTCTGACGAAGGGGAAGGGTTTAACGGCGAAAGGAGCGGCAGTAAGGGCAACATTGCCGACGACGAAGGCGGATACAAAGGCGCCGGCGCTGAGAATCGCCCCCAACCCTATGCGAGCATTATCGGAGCGCAGCGCCGCCATGGAAGCGAACAGATCCGGCGCACCATTGCCCAGCGCAAGCACCGTTACGCCGCCCATGCTTGGCGAAAGGCGCAGAAGCGCCGCCAATCGAGACACCACACGTGAGAAATGCTGCTCTGCGGCCGCCGCCAAAACATAGAATTGCAGAACCACAATGCCTACCAGAATTGACACCGACACAGGCGTAAATTCCTCGAGGTAGCAGTAGTGAAGCGCAGCGTAGTTCAAGAGCGGCCCCTGTGAGCCGCCGCCGCCGCCGCATTCCGAGGAAGCGGCGGCGGCGCTTCCGGCGGCGGCGGTGGCATTTGCTAAGGGCTCTTCTACCAGTGCCCTTCGGCTGTGGATTGAGCTGTAGGGTTTTGTTTCAGCGTAAAATTGGGGATAGATTATGAAGAAAAGTAGGATTACTGAGGATTTTAGAAAGGATCTGTGTGTATGGAGTAAATGCTGGATGAAGGAGGATGCCATTCCATGTATTATGGATCGGACTAGATACAAGGAGACTCATTTTTTTTCTGATTGCAAGTTAAATATAAGTTTTGTATCGGATCGGGAATCGAACGTACACCATGGGAATCCAGTTCTACTGCTTCCAGCTTTATTGTCGCCCTACATTAACGCCCTACATTAACGCGGATACAGTTGTTTTCCTCTCATTGTTTTAAATTGACGGATGTGTAAACGCTTTTCGTTTGTTCTAACGTCTCGTAAGCAAATTTGTATTTGTATATTTTATTGTATCCTTTACAAATTTGTATTTGTATATTTTATTGAATCCTTTATTTACTATTTTTAAGGGACCACAAAATTAAAAAATGAATTATGTCAATGGGCCTTTGGTCTAATGGTGAAGTTGAACGGTTTTAAATGAGTTTCAACTTGCTAAGGTCTCGACACTATAAGAGTTGAGGTCACAATCGTGCGCATGGTGAATTTGACACAATGGATACCCCTCAATCCTTGGCTCTCAATCGAAGAGGTTTCAATTGAAGGCTCATGCCCCTGTATCAGGGAGCTAAACTATTCTGTGGGTTTGATATAAACCCCTCCAAAAAAAATAAATTCAAAACTATTTGGAACACTAGCAGTGAAGATTTTGAAAACTAAAACAGCACATTCATTCATTCCTTAAATAAAAAATGCAGGTATGTTAATTATATGTATTTATTTTAAACTAGCAATCGCACCTTAGTGTGCAATGGGTACGCCGAAATTGAAAGAGTATTAGAATGCATGACTGTAACTTCAAGTCAATCACACAATGGAAAACTTTTTGTCACTATGTTTAGGTAGTTAAGCTTAGATTTTTAATCATGTGATGGGTAATGATTTTGTGTTTTAGGAAAATGTCTCTTCAATTGTGATGGGTGGTAGAGGTAAAATTTGGAAATAATTATTCATAAGAAGGTTATGCATGTATCCATATTCTCTACTTGAAATTGAAACACTCTCTCTCTCTCTCTCTCTCTCTCTCTCTCTCTCTCTCTCTCTCTCTCTCTCTCTCTCTCTCTCTCTCTCTCTCTCCATAACATCTTGAGGGTAAATTGATTAAGGTGGAAGATGTGTACAATTTGACAAAAGAAAGACTTGATGAAATGATTAATTCAATTGGAGGCTTTGATTTGATAATAGGTGGAAGCCCTTATAATAATTTAATAGGAATTAACAGTATCTCTCTACATATATTTCTCTTCTCTCTATACCTCTCTCCTTTTCTATTTCTCTTTGTCTATTTTCGTCTCTGTCTCCCTCCTCCTCTCTCACACACATTCTCTTTACAAGATCTCTCTCTCTCTCCCTATGTTTTTCTCACGTTTCTATCTCCCTATGTTTTTCTCATGTTTCTCTCTTCCTATGTTTTCAAAATGACATTGTAAGAAGACATTGGTGCATCAGAGAGATTCCCAAAGAATAGGTTAATACTATTGCATGGAGTTATGATGTTCATATTCTTTCTTCATCACTTGTAGGCAATTCAAAATATTGTTTTCAAACACAAGAAAGTAAATGAAGTTCCATTAGTTATATGATTCTATTAATAACATACATAAATAATAACAAATGGCAACACCTAGTAACAAGAAATCTCATCCAATCAACCTATCCATTGACAATATTCTACTCATGTTATTCTTCTAGGTTCATTGACATGAGTGATGTGTTGGTTCTTTTCCCTTAGCCCATTTGTTGCTTTCTGGTGTATCAAAAATCCTAGTTAATTCATTAGTAGTCGCACTTCTCTGTATCCCTAAACATTAAGAATCACATTTCTCTTATGGTTTGGGACATTTCCTATTCTTCCTTGAAGCCTATTGTTAGCTATGAAGAATTGCTTTGATGTAGTGTCTTTCAGGAAGACAAAGGGTGGAATAGAAGATAATGTAATTTGCAAATGATAACCTATGTATCTAGTTCCTCCATTTACAACCGGTTGGCCATAGATTTTCCTTTCTTGTTAGTGGAAAGCTATATTTCTTAGAAGTGTTTTTTCCATGATAATAAGTAGAGAGGAACTAAGGGGATCTCCTTGCCTTTTAATCCTCTACAACTATTTACCCTTCAAGGGTATTTATTGTGATGGAGAATGAGGGGGTGCAAATACAACATTGTATCCAATGAATCATCTATTTGTTGAATCTAAACTTTTATAGAGTCTTTAGGAGGAAGTT
Source organism: Cunninghamia lanceolata (assembly GCA_027924645.1). Classification (NCBI taxonomy): domain Eukaryota; kingdom Viridiplantae; phylum Streptophyta; class Pinopsida; order Cupressales; family Cupressaceae; genus Cunninghamia; species Cunninghamia lanceolata. Next base: position 7,845,356 of record BSBN01000023.1, on the reverse strand, counting down.
TGAATCACACTTGTCAAATGCTTTAGATATGCCAACCATTATAACAATCCCTAACCAATGTTGTTTTGGTTGAGTGAAGTTGTTGGTTAAGATCATGTCCTTCATATTGCATGTCCTTTATAAATTAGTGAATGTTCTAACTCTTCCTATCTCCATTTTTTGTAGATACAACATAATTGAGTGGTATACCCAAATGATGCAAAGTAACTTTTGCACCCCCAGTTCTAGAGAACAAAGAAAGGATATTGATCCCCTTTATATAAATAGGCTTCAAAACAAAACGTTGGTATCCTATAATGAACAATTTTACATCTATGGAAGACAATTTTTAAATGTTTGGTTACAGAGTCTCCTTCATGAATTGGATGTCCTTGGTCCTAGCCCTTGATCATGTTAAATCGAGGTTGGTGTCCTCTCTCGTGTTGTTGACTTGTTTATACATAAGAATAAATATATTTCTAAAACAACATAAGATATATTATATTTTAATACTTTTAGTATAATGTTTATTCTAAAACTAAGTATTTAAATTATATTTATATTATATATATATATATATATATATATATATTGGAATTATGCATGACACATAAATTAAAAATAAACATATTTCTAATATAATATATAATATATTAACCCCTCTCTCTCTCTCTCTCTCTCTCTCTCTCTCTCTCTATATATATATATATATATATATATATATATATCCCTCTCTATTTCTCTCTCTTGCCCTCCCTGTGTCTCTCAATCTCTCTCTCCCTCTATCTCTTTCTCTCTTTTCTTTATTTCTCTTTCCCTCTATATCACATCTCTCTCTTAGTCTCACTCTCATGTCCATTTTAAATTAGTCTCTAATCTCTCTCTATTCACCCCTCTGTCTCTCTCACTTTTAACTCTTCCTCCCTCTCTCCCTTATCTATCTCTCTCTCATGCACCATATCTCTCTCTCTCTCTCTAAAGATATTGGGGGATTTTTCTAGCAAGGAGTCTTCTTCTTGGTCAAAACCCTTTAACCAATTTAATAGTGTAAACAAAATCGGAGACATGGTAAACAATCTTGCAATATATTCTTAGTTGCTAGATAATATTTTGATGCTTGGATTATCCTCTCTAAATGATGATGCAATGATAAAGTATGAGATGTGGGGGTTTGGTGATGATTCAAATGGATTAGGGTTTGTCACATATTTCACATTTAAATTGAAAAATAATGGTAAATAGGAAAGGAGTTGCCCAAGATGCGTTTTGAATTTAGAAGTTAGGAAGTTGAATCTACACAACCACACTTGCATATTTGGCTTAGCATAATAAATGGATAAACTACAAATAAAGTCGAGTAATAAAAATGTGTAAAGATTAAGACTAAACTAAATTATAGAAAAAATGGATAAACTACAAATCAAGTCTAGATTAAAAAAATTTGTAAATATTGAGACTAAACTTAATTATCAATCTACCCTCTCTCCCTCTCTTTTTCTCTCTCTTTCTATCTTTTTGTCCCTCTCTCTCTCCCTCCCTATTTATCTCTCTATATATCTATATATCTATCTCTCTTTCTCTCCATCTTTCTCTCCCTATCTCTATATATGTTTCTCTATCTCCCCTTATCTCTTTCTCTCTTCCTTTCTCTATCTCTATCTCTCTACCTCTCGTTCTCTCTATCCCCACTCTTTCTTCCTTTATCTATTTCTCTATTTTCTGTATCTCTCTTTCCCTCTATTTCTCTTATCTCTATATTTTTCTCTTACTCTGTCTCTCTTTCTCTATTCCTCTCTCTTTGTCAATATATATCTCTCTCCTACTCTATATCTCTTTCTCTATTCCCCTCTCTATCAATCTCCCTCTCTTAATATATCTCTAGCTCCCCCTTTCTCTCCCCCTCCCCTTCTCTCTCTGTCTCTTTCTATATCTTTATGTTTCTCTATCTTCCTCTTTCTCCTCCTCTCCATTTGATCTCTCCATCTTTATCTCTCTTCCACTCTTCCTCTCTTGCTCGCCCATCTCTCTCTTTGGCAAGCATTTACTCTTTGGTGTCATGATGTCCATCCTTTTGCATGGCCTCTTTCAACACATTGTCTAAAATCATGTCTTCCAAATTGCTCTCATCTCTTTTCCTCTCTATCTATTTATCTCTATATATCTCTTTGTCTCCCTCTCCCATGCAAATGGCATGCTTCCTTGAGTGTAGCTCCCCATGGACATGTGTCATATTTCGATTGTTAGCATGGAGTGATTAATCAAAACTCTCTCTCTCTCTCTCTCTCTCTCTCTCTCTCTCTCTCTCTCTCTCTCTCTCTCTCTCTCTCTCTCTCTCTCTCTCTCTCTCTCTCTCTCTCTCTCTCTCTCTCTCTCTCTCTCTCTCTCTCTCTCTCTCTCTCTCGTATATCTTCCATATAATCCACGCTCTCGCCAAGCATGGAGTTTAAATCCATATAAACTTCCTTGAAATCAACACTATTTTTTTTGGCTTTATTTCATGGACAATGTTTACCATTCATTATGTCAAAGCGCAGTTAAGACAACTATGGAAGATAGATTGTTTTGGCATTATTGACCACCCAAAGCTCAAGGATGTGGGAAATATTTGACTATTGATATTGCAAATAGGGAATTTAATCTAGGAAAAATCCAATGGCTAGACAATATAATTTACTCCAACGAATCGCATGCATCTAGTTACATATACTATGAATAAAAGTTTGTAATTTATTTATTACATGTCAAGTTAAAAACAAATGTCTAAAAATGATATTTTAAGTATCTTTTATATAAATTTATTTAAGACAAATATATTATTATTTTAATTATTTCTTATTAAAATATACATATTTTGTTTTATCAACACTTAAAAATTAAATTTTATTTGGTTAGAAATTTTCACAATAACAACTAATTACAAATTATACTATCACAAAATTACCCCTAAGGCCAATGATTAATAATATATAAAAAAACTAAAGAGTGAAGAACGTGTTTGCTATGTGAAACTTTCACTTGCACACCTCCGTTTGTAACCCAAATGTTTGGAGATAATGAATGAATGAATTTTAATGATGTCCACAAGGCCAAAATAACCTAAGGGACCAAGAGCTGCAGCCCTAAGACACTTTTGAATTCTTTTCAATGTCAGCTCTTCTACTATGTAACTTGACCAAGAAACTGCCTGTTATGAGAAGCTTTGCCTCCTCAAAGAGCCCATTTAAACTTCCCCTCTTCAAGTTATTGCCATACTACATGCAGATATCCTCATAGGCAGCACACTCAAATATGAAGTGCCACTCAGTTTTGATGACCCTCTTGTTGTAGAACGTGCAAATCATATCCTCCCAAACTTCCTTGGGGACCGTCCATCTACTCGTTTCGCACCTTAGATGATGAGAACCGGTCCTCAAATGCGCAATCAGAAGTCTAGCCTTACCCTTAAGAGCAGCATGTAAGTAGGCTTTTTCCCCATGCTCCCACGTGGGGTTGAACTCTTTAACATAATGCAGTTTTTTTCGACCTAGTTATTTAGTCCACATGGCAGTCCTGAATTTTTCCAACATGAATCATTTAATTTCATCTTTGGTTTTAGGACAATCTTGCAAATTAATATCCCATTTGTTCAGCCACTTGTTGTTCTGCTTCATCCAAGTCTTTTTCCTACGATCTAACCTTTCCTTCACCACCAATTTACCTGCCAACGCAGATTATCCATGTTTTCCACCTTCTTTAGGTAGCAAAGGAGCCGAATAATCGCAACCACCTCCAATGGGAAGGTACTTGCCTCAGCCAAAAGAAAAGTTTGGGTTTGATGTGGAATATTAAAAGAAGTGCATTTTAGCTAATAACATGAACTCATAATTTGAAAAGGAAAAATTGCTTATAACATTTTCGGCAGGAATCACGATAGGGCAAAAAGTGGCAAGGACCATTGTGGAGCCCGAAAGGAAATGGGCGAATATAAAAAATAAGCAAATGAGAAATATAATATAATATTACATTAGAAATATATAATATTATTTTATTATTATATAAAATATTAAATATAATAATAAATATAATTCAATTCCATATATAAAATAAATATGATTAAATAATAAATATATATTGGATATATTTAATCTAAATATACAATGTTAAAATATCATAATATATTAAAATATTTAAATAATATTTATTTTATTTTAAAATATTATATAAAAATATTTCAATATCTATATTTTATAATCTAAAATAAAAATTTAAAAATTAAATTTTATTTTTAAAAAATAATTAAAAAAACATTTAAAAAATCAATGCAAAGTCATACAAAAGTTAAAATTTCTTTAAAAAAATGCACTGAAAGTGCCAATGAGAGGCGGTAAATAAGAAAACTTGCCTGAGTTATTTGCTTTTAAGTTTTAATCGTTTTCCCTTTCCTTTTCCTTTAAAAAAAATCGCAGGGTATCTGGAGGGACATTTAAATGACAGGAGACTTCTTCTAAGATGATTTTTTTTGCAACCGTTCAGAGTCGTCCATAGAGAGTGCAAGACGATGAAATGGATCTGGGCCTTTCATTTCCTTTCGCCTACTTTCATTCCTTCTTTTGTATGTCTTCGCCGATTTAAATCATTTCAATGTCGTTTGACTACTTTGTTGGATGGAGGAAATCGGATATTTACGTTTGTTGTGGCAGATATCTACCCACTGCCCATGGTTTTTGTAATGCCCCACAATGAACACCTTAGAGGACAACACATCTATGTTATGCAATGTGGATTTTTTTTTTTGTATAAGATAACAAGGTAATGTTTAACAAATCAATACACATCACTAAACTAACAACTTGTCTTCTAAGGTTCCATGGTTGCATTACTTGACAAATTAATCAACATAATTTAACATACATTATTAACTAACATCAGCGGATCATTCTAAATCTATTGCACTAATGATTTTACATATACATCTCCATTTCATGACATCAGTTAGATAATCAACTTGATCAAGATTACATGCACATATTCAAAGTCTATACAAATGAGCACATCATTATGTAGTTTACATTATCAGTATCCTGATTACATCTGAATACATACATTATGAATCAACTGATACACAAGCTAGTACATGAGCATAATAACTATCTTCATAACAGGTACAAGATCTGATGTCTAATACACAAGGTATATCCTCCTCGCTTATGAACAATGGCAAGGGAAAAACCAATGGATAAAGCTCTTCCACCCGACCATGTGGAACCCTGAGGTCTACCCCCCGAGCTAGGAGTTAACATAGGCTTCCCACTACAACATACAGTCAGGTAGACAGTAGACTAAGACAACACATGACTCCAAAATCACAAGTCAATATCACAAAACAACACAACAGTACCTCCAGAGGCAAACACTTAACAAATGGGGAGAGTACAACTAGAAAATGCTAGGCTGCAGTAAGGAGAGTGTCATCGCATGGTCCTAGCATGGGTTACCTAGGCTATCTATCACCAGAAGCCGGCCCCCATCTATGGTTACCCTGGCAGCCTCTCTAGGCACCGGCCCCATCGGGTGACACATGCGGAGCCAACGGGTCCTCTCATGGAGACGAGGAGGTCGGCCTTGCCAACCAGGCCTTCTCATCTCATCCTTAGTCTGAACTAGCACTACAGGCATGAGTGAGGAATCTAATTATCTTGTTAGTGTGAAAACTACCCAACCCCTAGATTTATTATTAGGTTATCACTTGATTACACACTTCCAATGGGTTACCCTGGCGGCCACTTTGGGTACCGGCCCCACATTGGAAGCCACTCCCCCTATCTGCACCTAGGAAACCCCATCCATCAAGCTATGCACAAATCATCAGAACAATAAACTTTGCATACACATTGCAAGGCATTAACCCTCTTGCAAACTATGGCATAATCACAAGGACATACTCTCAATACATTATCCATGGCTTCCAGATGAAGTTACACATGAGAAATTGCTTCTTTACAGATGACAATGTGTCCCCATGGTCTTAACCAACACGATATCTTATAACATACTCAAAACAAATAATTGCAACATCCATGAAGGACTTAATTATCACACCATGAGGCATTCTCAACAGACCATGTACATGAGGATAAACATTATAACCTATGCCTCTAGAACTAACCACTCAGGTAGATGTAATAACATAGGGACCATGATGACATATCTAATTCACTTTCCACAAATCAAGTTTCATAACCTTGTTATGTAAGCAAATTGTACTCAACAAGGAGCCATTTTAAAACAATAATTTATGTTTATTTTAAACACTAATTGACTATATTAGGTTTCAATTAACAATGTCAATTAAATAATTTTAACATTATCAAATTCACACATAACTTGTAATTTGTTTTTAATTTAGAATAACTCAACAGATTACATAAGATTATTGGCTAAATATATATATGTATTCAATTACATTCTAAAAGACATAACACAATATAAATATACTTCTTCTTATTGTAAAAGAATATTTAATTTCTCTGGCATAAACTTTGTTATCCGGTTTGAGGCCTTCTTAATATTGTCTTAGATTTAATTAAAATACGAGGGTAGAGATATAATTACCTATCGAAATGTATAGCTATAAAACTGTAATACTTATAATGTAAATTGGGTAAATATCTACTTGTAATTTAAACCCCAACCCTAAAGTTAATAATAACATTATTCTATATTTAATTTGCAAAGAAAGCTTAGTATATTAATATTAAAACATAGTGTATCATCGATTGTATTCTCGTTAAGAATAAATCTACAATTACATTAAAATAACTACATGTAAATATTTATTAGAACAATTATTTAATTAAATTTTAAAGATACAACTATATTTATATCTCACTAACATAACTAAGGTAACCACTAGTTGTCATTTTAATAAATCAAATTAGTTAAATAATTACAATGTAATTTAAATTCAACACTTGCGGATAACTTGAGGATTCCTATTTATTTTATAACCATATAAAAACCCTAAACCTCGTTATAACATATTTATCTTAAAAGTAAAAAGAACAACTATAACTATTTACATCTTTTGCTATAAACATATAAACATTGCCTACCACATTCATATCCCAATAACATTCCACCAACTACAATTTCTAATAAAGTGACAACAATATTATTATAAAATGTCTTGCAAATACAAATTTATTTCCTATACGCATAGATTGTCATCTATATTTTAATAACTACAATTCATAATAAAATAACTACAACTAATTCTAACCCTATTACAATAAACTATTTCACCACAACCTCAAACCACAAGCCTAACCAAATGAAAATAACTATCTTGGAAACAATTTTTATGGGAGTTTCTAAGACACATACATTTTAATTCCAAAAATGATAGACATTAACCTAACCTCTCTAGAGCTAGTACCAACAGCTAGCTAACCAATATTTGAATAACATACATTAACTAATCCTTAATTAAAAGTATCTATACGCATACATAAACTTACCTAAATACTGATCTCATTCAAAAAAAATATTTAGTAACATCTGAGCAACCATATTAGTGGTGGGAATTTACCTGAGCAACCAAACCTAACCCTAAAATGCCATTGGCATCCACTACTCATCTCAATCTTAGAGTATTATGTAGAGAGGGGCAGTTGAGGAATGAAATCAGACAGAACTCCTCAAAGGGGTGTAATTTCTTGGAAAGCAATTAGGTGCAAGATATGTACGCAATGGATTTGGTGAAACAACTTTAGAAACTTTAAGGCAAATGCAAATTGCAGGTGTAAAGTCAGACGCTAAAACCTTTGCCAGCATTTTGTCAGATATTATAGTGGAAATGCTCTGGTAGACATGTACGCAAAATGGAGAAGTATAGATAAGGCACGCGACTGTGGGTAGGACGTCTCAATGAGATGCTGTCACCTGAAATGCAATGATTGCAGGATATAAGGAAGATGGATTTGTTTGAAAGGCTTCCATGTTGTCATTCTAACTAAGGTTATCAATTTCCATTCAAAGAATTCCTTGAGCAACTTCTTAAGCAATCCATCTTTCGGGTGATTCTTATAAAGTAAAAGAGGTGGGATTGAGACTACTAAAATGAACCTCTGCATATATTCAATGTCATAATCTACTCTCAAATAAAATTGATAAAATGACTCATGATTCCTCAATTATAAGCATTTCTACTACAACCATAAACATCGAGGCCTAATAAGGGATAGTAACTGGAGACAAATATCAGATAAAAGGTCATGGAATAGAGCAACTTTGACAACATTACAATAGGTTGATAAAATGATTGAGAGCTATACATTTCATACCTATAGCTACAGCTGATCATTTCGCGTATATGGTTGACCTTCCGGCTCACGTTGGCTATTAAAAGACACCCTAAACTTTATGATTAATAAACCTATTAAATCTACGCTGGCTGTATGGGTACGCTTTCTTAGAGACTGTATATTACAAATGAATATACATATGATGCACAAATAGCACTCACAAGAATATAATTCCACTTTCAAATATTGGTTCGTGGATATATAGTATCTTTGCTCGTCGTTCAGCTTTTCTAAATGTATTGAACAGATTTAAAATAAAAAGGCAAATGGATGATAGACATAATTATCCCCTACCATTAAAAATGATTACTACCCACCTCTACGACCCATGAAAATCTATAGATATATTTCATTGCCCACGAGGCATAGAATGATTAGGGTTGCAATAACTGGCACTTGTTCAACCTGAACACAGCATCATGTCAAAAACATCACTAAGGTTCTAATCATATATCTTAATCCATGGTCAAGTACAGTGGCTTCAATTTTGTAATTAACTTTGTTATCAAGGAAATGTAGCAAAGGCAAGGTGAATATCTGCCAAGGAGAGAAAATTCCTACAAGTAAACTATATATATCTACATCAGAAGTTTGAATGGGTGTTACTTACCACGATGAATGTTATGGCCAAGTCAATGTATAGAGACACATTTTACAAATTTAAACTCTCATAACCCTTGGGAATAAGTTAAAATAGGATATAATTATGTATACCTATGGTAGATATAGTGCCCTGCTGCTTTGCAAGAATTTTATTAGTGTTGTTTATTTATGACGATTGCGAGAGGGCTTACTTAGCTTTTGGGTTTTATTATCGGTTTAAAGCTATCTTCCACCACCTTTGATCTCATCTTCCCTGTGCATGCCCAGATGGAAGCTTTGAATCAGGTTATGGACACCCATCGATGCTCACGGAGGGGCAATTTGCAAGTATAATGCTGATGCAAGACAGGAAAAGTGAAGAGTTTGATAGACGCCTCAAGAGACATCATCTCATGGTTTTTCAATGATTACAGGCTACACACAAAAAGAATTTGATGAAAATAAATTGTTACTACAATGAGACTGCCTAAATCCATTAACAGGGTGCATCGATGGCCAATACATATGACTAGGAGAATTTGTGCAGCAACAAATGCATTGATAGATTTATTGAAAAGACTTCAAAGAAACAGAGATAAAATTCATAAATGAATGAAACCTGGATCCGAACACTCGATTATCAGAAGGTAGATGTTACTCCCAAATCCCAGCCAGTAGCTCCAGCCTCCTAATTAATCCTCTTCCCTTCTCTTCTAGAAATCTTTTTCTTCCCAAACCAGGACTCAACTCCTCAGATAAATGTAGGAGACATCCTCTCTTCCCAACAACCCACTTTCTCAAAACAAGGGTTGAACTCCTCAAGTAAATGCAGAAACATGCCTCTCTTTTCCCAATAATCCACTCTCTCGTGGGATTCAAAATTAACTATCTCAAAAGACTCCAAAATCCTCCAATTTGCAATTGACAGCACCCGACATTAATTTGCATATCCCCAAAATCTTGAATACATGGCATAAAGCGACAACCCTAATTTTTTAACCTTAGAATATTATCTTTATTACTATCAATTTATTTTATCAAAATTAAAATTGTTTATTCATTTTTACTTATGTATTTTGTTTTCTTTTTAATTTAATCCGCTTACAGCTTGTAATTTATTATTTCCTTTAATCATTTATCACATTTATTTATTTACTTACTATTTCATGATAATTTTACCAATTATCAAACAATTAAATCATTTATAATTAATAAACAACACATAGTTTCCCTAGCAAATATTTATTTAACTTTAGCTTAATGTTAACCTTATTTATAATGGAGTACTAACGAAGCTTAAATCAACACTTAAATTGGATAAACCCAACTTACAAGATTATACCTGACCCCATGTAAAGCCACAGGACATGACGACAAAATAATGACAAACAGTCCAACTGACGGTGATGACAGGATACAATACTGAAAACTCATCCTCTTTGAGGATGTTGACTGAGTAGGGAACCTTATGCTAACCCCAATCAACAACTCCATTGGCTAGGGCACACTCAGACCTGGTAGTTCAGGTGGAGTTGATGCCCGGTACCTACATCCTGCAACAAACAAGGTTGTACATATATATATATATAAACATGTAATCATAAACATAATGAACGGAAGTCGTAGCATGGCAGGGTACTCAGACACGAGTAATGCGACACTGTTCCGTTCATGTAAACACATCATTAAATAACTACATCCATTACCAGTAATGCATCATAATCATGATCGAATAACACATTAAACTTAGAATAACATTAGTCTATAATCATCAAATATGTCCATCAAGATCAAGGAGAACATAAACCATAACATACTAGTCCAAATGTCTCGAAACTGTAAATATGCAGTATAAGACTATCAACTATACCAGAACTATCATAGGAATTATGAAAATAACATCTATCACAAGCCAAAAGCGAGGGGCATTACAGTTTTTAAATGTTGTTTTCTTCGCATGGATATTTATTCAATCTTCAACGGCATGATATAGAAAAAAAACATCTCACGGCCGTCTCAAGATGGAAGGGGGACGTCAACGACTGCAAATTCAGATGAGAGTCGTCTGATATGGAATATCGACGGGAGTGATCAAGGAAAGTACGGTGGAGTTAGGGTTTGCTGCGGGGAACATTTAAACGACAAGAGTCTTTTTCAAACACTTTTTTTCCCCGGCGTGAGAACAACTGACGAGTTTAGAAATCAACACTTTTTTTCTTAAACTTCCTTGAAATCAACACTATTTTTTGGCTTTATTTCATGGACAGTGTTTACCATTCATTATGTCAAAAAGCAATTAAGATAACTATGGAAGATAGATTGTTTTGGCATTATTGAGCACCCAAAGCTCAAGGATGTGGGAAATATTTGACTATTGATAATGCAAATAGGCAATTTAATTTAGGAAAAATCCAATGGCTAGACAATATAATTTACTCCAACGAATCACATGCATCTAGTTACATATACTATGAATAAAAGTTTGTAATTTATTTATTATATGTCAAGTTAAAAACAAATGTCTAAAAATGATATTTTAAGTATCTTTTATATAAATTTATTTAAGACAAATATATTATTATTTTAATTATTTCTTATTAAAATATACATATTATGTTTTATCAACACTCAAAAATTAAATTTTATTTGGTTAGAAATTTTCACAATAACAACTAATTAAAAATTATACTATCACAAAATTACCCCTAAGGCCAACGATTAATAATATATATAAAAACTAAAGAGTGAAGAGTGTGTTTGCTATGTGAACAGTTGAATGGAAATATTCTACAAGTCTTGCTAAAGGATGTCATTGTGAGAAAGGTATGTTTTAAGAAGATCCCAAAATTGTACCACCTAATTTGGTGGATTCAAAAGTGGAATCTTACACATTGAGAGTTATATTCTATTTTGGGATTGTTTACTTCTCATGAGGGGTGTCAAAATTAGCCCATGGCTTTGTTGAAAGGACAAGTAGATTATAGGATGGCAAAACTTTATAAATATAACCCTGGAGTGTAATATCAACCGTTTAGAGTCGTCCATAGAGAGTGCAAGACGATAAAATGGATCTGGGCCTTTTGTTTCCTTTCACCTATTTTCATTCCCGCTTTTGTATGTCTTTGCCGGTTTAAATCATTTCAACGTCATTTGACTGCTTTGTTGGATGGAGGAAATTGGATATTTACGTTTGTTGTGGTAGATTTCTACCCACTGCCCATGGTTTCTAAATGTTGTTTTCTCCACATGGATATTTATTCAATGTTCAACGGCATGATATAGAAAAAAAAACATCTCACAACCATCTCAAGATGGAAGGGGGGACGTCAACGACTGCAAATTCATACGAGAGCCGTCTGATATGGAATATCAACATGGGCTTCAACCAAGGCTCCCTTAGTGTTCTTAGTGCTCTCAATCCTTGGATTTGTGTTTAGATTTATGTAATACTATAGTCAGGTAGGCCTAACCATCAAGAGGGTTGGTTAAACGGCGTAAAAATGGCTATGGGATTTTTTTATATGCATTTTATATAAAAAAATTACCAAAGAGTTAAGATAAGGTTTGGCATTTACCATTCACCCATTGCTTAGCCTAATATTTGGAAATGAAAACAATTTTTTTTTTTAATTATTTTAAATTAAATTTTAATATATACTCAAATATAATATATGTAATTAATAATGTCTTAAATATATATAGTCAATGCTTTCGAGTGATCCATTGGATATTTAGCTCTATACAATAAATGACCTCTTTACCAACCTGAATAGCCACCTATGTAATCATCAATACGTTTTAGGCAGTGAAAAAATTGAGAAAAAAAGGTTATATATAAGTTGAGTTCTCCTACCTGCATTATGGTTTTGTTAGATTACAGAAATCACTACACTCTTGCAGATTTGGGTTTCTCCAATCTCTTCTACTATTTCACTCTGAAGCTTAATTATAAGGTATGGCACAATCATTCTTCTGTTCCTCTATAGTAGTTTGTCTTATGGATTCTTTTATTTTTAGTTTGGCATCTCTGTGCTTTTACTTTATTTTTAGTTTGGCATCTCTGTGCTTTTTCTTTCCTTTGATCCTTGTGAGTAGTTTTCTATTAAAAAAAGCTTAATTAATACTATTTTTAGTTAGGCATCTCTGTGATTTAAACCGGTGAAGACATACAAAAGCGGGAACGAAAACAGGCGAAAGGAAACAAAAGGCCCAGATCCATTTCATCGTCTTGCACTCTCTATGGACGACTCTGAACGGTTGATATTTAATAAAATAATCAAATATTTCCCACATCCTTGAGCTTTGGGTGGTCAATAATGCCAAAACAATCTATCTTCCATAGTTGTCTTAACTGCGCTTTGAAATAATGAATGGTAAACACCGTCCATGAAATAAAGCCAAAAAAATAGTGTTGATTTCAAGGAAGTTTAAGAAAAAAAGTGTTGATTTCTAAACTCGTCAATTGTTCTCACGTCAGGGAAAGACTCTTGTTTGAAAAAGCCTGGCATGTAATATCAAAAGTTCAGAGTCGTCCATAGAGAGTGCAAGACGATGAAATGGATCTGGGCCTTTCGTTTCCTTTCGCCTGTTTTCGTTCCTGCTTTTGTATGTCTTCACCGGTTTAAATCATTTCAACGCCATTTAACTGCTTTGTTGGATGGAGGAAATCAGATATTTACGTTTGTTGTGGCAGATATCTACCCACAGTTTTTAAATGTTGTTTTCTCTGCACAGATATTTATTCAATGAAAAGGTTAACTAAATATGTACAAAATAATAGGAAAGAAAATATGTGCAACCATGTGGTACTTTTTCTTGTTTTGATGAAATGGTGACATTTATAATCCAACAAAGTAGTCAAACGGTGTTGAAACAATTTAAACCGACGAAAACATACAAAAGTGGGAACGAAAACAGGCAAAAGGAAACGAAAGGCCCAGATCCATTTCATCATCTTGCACTCTCTATGGATGACTCTGAACAGTTGATATTACACACTAGGCTTTTTCAAACAAGAATCTTTTTCAAACACTTTTTTTCCCCGACGTGAGAACAACTGACGAGTTTAGAAATCAACACTATTTTTTTGGCTTTATTTCATGGACGGTGTTTACCATTCATTATGTCAAAGCGCAGTTAAGACAACTATGGAAGATAGATTGTTTTGGCATTATTGACCACCCAAAGCTTGTCGGTTGTATTTAATTAGGTTATATTTTTTCGTGGTAGATTATTCTGATTATTTTTTCAAAGGGAAGTTTTTTTGCATTTGTGGAACAAATCCATGGTTTTATTCTGATTGTTTTTTCAAAGGGAATTTTTTTTGCATTTATGGAACAAATCCATGGTTTCTTTACCACACCCATGGTATGCAAATCCCTGGTTGACAGATAACCAAGATATTGAATTCCTTTTAGGCATTTTGTATTCCAAGGAATCTGCAAAATAACAAAAATAATGGTTAGTTTATGGAGGAAATTATAATATCAAACTTTTATCTTAATAACATTTATAAAATTTCCTTCCATCCTTCATCCTCTTATCAATTATACCCTATTTATTTATTTATTAGACTTAGATTCCCCAAAGAAACCAAAAACACATGGATAGAGGAAGAAACCAAAAATATAAGAGGGTATATTATATTTCATGCTACTACAACTATACAATAAATGCATAAGAGAGATCTGGTAGACCCAAAAATAAAATAAAAAACATGTCTGAACGGTTGATATTACACACTAGGCTTTTTCAAACAAGAGTCTTTTTCAAACACTTTTTTTCCCCAATGTGAGAACAACCGACGAGTTTAGAAATCAACACTTTTTTTCTTAAACTTCCTTGAAATCAACACTATTTTTGTTGGCTTTATTTCATGGACGGTGTTTACCATTCATTATGTCAAAGCGCAGTTAAGACAACTATGGAAGATAGATTGTTTTGGCATTATTGACCGCCCAAAGCCATGTGGTAATGAAAACAATAGATCTAATGACTCCTACAAATTTAATCGTCTTGCATCATTGTAGAGGAACATCCACCGTGGATTGTCATGTCAGGCCGGTCCATCTCACGTAATTAGTAAAAAATAAGTATTTATTATTAATCAATTATTTTAAATATAATTAAATTTTATTTAATATAAACAATCATAACAATTAAAATATATTATATAACTGTATTAATTTTTTTAAATTAATAATGTATAACTAAAATTTCATGTTATGTAAAACTAAAATATTAATAACTAATATATATATATATATATATATATATATATATATATATATATATATATATATATATATATATATATATATATATATATATATATATATATATATATATATATATATATATATATATATATATATATATATATATATATATATATATATATATATATATATATATATAACTTCTCTATATAATTGAACTATTCATTTATAAAATTTAAAAATCAACATAGATTTAAAAAAAAACAAATTCAACCTAAACTCAATCTAAATTATATTTTATACAAATTTTAGATGAATGAACGTATTAAAAGTAAAACATATACATTAAAATCTTTATCTTTTTTTTTTTTGGTAAGTTCTACCAGTGGGGGTAGATCCCTTTTATTAAATTCATATATCAAAAAGATTTCATTGCTTCTGAGATGTGGTTTATTCCATCTGCGAGGGGGCTGATCCGTTGCAGCATTTCTGCTGTGATCAGATTGCCATTAATGCTTTCCAAATTCGTTCTCTTGTTGGTCCACGGACTCCTCCAAGCACATGCCGCAAACACCAGAAAGTTTACTGCCCGCCTTTGTTGCTGAGGCATTGTCTTTTGCCCCTCTTATATTGGCTCTCTCTTGCTGTACCCTGCTTAGGGTTCCTACCTCGTGATTTATCTTCTTGACAGCTTGCTACAACTACGTGAATTAGCCTTCCAGTCTCCTTCAGGATTTCTAATTTTGGGACAAGCCTTGCTCTCCATCGAAACAACTGGGAGCGTCATCCTTGGGCTAAACTTATGTAGTTCTTGGGTCCCCATCCTCCACTGTTAGCATCTTTCCTAGCTCTTCGAAACTCTGTCCATCAAAGAAAGCCTCAGTTTCTTCTGCCAGCTTGACCCCTCGATTTGCTAAAAGATTGACCACCTCATTAGCCTCTCTGTAAACATGAGTTAGCGTCCAGTTATCCATCTTGTCAAGGCTGTCCCATATATATTCAGCCCACCTCTTTAATTTCTAGTTATGAACTCTTCAGTTGTTGGCGATATTGATTGAAATTAATGAGTCTCCCTCTATGTCAATATTCAGGATACCATTACTTGTGCAGTACCATAGTCCCCTGGCCAGTGCCTCAAGTTCAGCTTCGTTGTTTGTGGACACTCCCAAGTTTCTAGCCATCGCCCAAATTAGCTCCCTTCTCTCATTTCGGATTGCACAACCTGCCCCTGTGGGGCCGGGGTTGCCCTTGGCCGCCCCATCATAATTCAACTTTACTCTTCCTATTGTCAATCTCTCCCACTTGGTTGTTGATCTTTGATCCCTTTTGTTCGAGGCCACTCCTAATGGGCACTTAAGTTCTTGCCACCTCCGTTGTATTCTATCATCCCAGTGGGTGAACTTGCCTTGCCTTTTGTTTCTTAAATGTGCATTCACCACCTCGTAGACACCTTCTTTGATCTTCTTCCTTATCTCTAAAATTGTAGAGGATTGCTCGCTGAAGATCCTTCTATTCCTCTCTTTTCAGATCTACCATACCACCATGGAGGGGGCCACTACCCAAATGTCTCCCCAGGTGTCCAAACGCCCTAGTCTTGGCCAGCTTAACATGAAGGACAATAGGTCCTCCTGCTTCACCAAACTCCATCCCAATTCCTCTACCAGCCAATCCCAGCAAGCTGACGCGAAAGTGCAGCTTAGAAGGAGGTGATTTGTCGATTCCTCATTTCGGGAGCACAAGGGGCACATACTTGGACCCTCAAACCCTATGGACCTCAGCCTATCTCTAGTTAAGATCTTTTTATGTAGGGTTGTCCACAAGAAAGCTCCTGCTTTCAGGAGTAGGTACTTATTCCAACAAAGGTGGGCCGGCCATTCTCTTCTGCTTTGGCATTGTGTTTGAACTGTGTATCCCAATTTAACAGAGTACTCACCGGACTTAGTTGTGCACCATATAATTTCATTTGGTTTAGTGGTGAGCATTATTTTCCTTGAATGCATTATCCCCCTTAAAGCCTCTTTTGTCTCCTCTGGTATCTCTAGTGCTTCCAAGGAGATCCATTTACAGTTCGTTCCCCAGCTGGTGCTATCATTCTCCGCATAATCTACTACATATTCCCCTAATTCTTGTTCCACCATGTTGATCCAGTTCGGGAATCCAAGGAGGCAATCTAATGCGACTTCACCATTCCATGAATCCGACCAGAATCTGGCACTCCTTTCGTCCCCTATTTTCCATGTTAGATGGTTCGTCAGAATTTGTCTGCTCTCCCATATAAACTTCCAGCCTCCAAACCCACCACTTGAGTTCGCTGCCATGAGAATTCTTTTTGGATCTGGCGTGTCTAGGTATTTCCTTTGGACGACTCTGCACCAGAGCTTTTCTGGGTTCCTGTACATTTGCCAACCGAGCTTTGCCCCCATGGCCAAGTTCTAGAGGGAGAGCCGCCTTAGTCCCGTTTGCCTTGGCTTCACAGGCTATGTCCCAATTCACCAAATGGATTCTTTTGTGGTCCTTTGCTCCATCCCACAGAAAACTCTTCATGTAGCTCTCTAGGCCTACTATTGTCTTCTGTGTAAGTTTAAAACATGACATCACGTAGATTGGGACTGCTGACAATACCGCCTTTGTCATTAATATTCTCCCTGCCTATGATAACCACTCATTTGTCCAAGAACTAGCCTTCTTTCTGCATTTACTTAGTAATTCCTCCCACCAAGTTGATCTATTTGCGCCTGAGCATAAGGGTAATCCGAGGTGGGTTACCGGGAGTTGGCCTATAGAGAAGCCCATATTTTTTGCTATTTTTTTTTTCTTGTTGGGCTTTCTTGGTATTAAAGAAAATAATTTCTGATTTATCCTTGTTCATCTCCTGACCCGACACCTCTGTGTAAGACTCAAGAGTTTTCTTTATCACCAAAGCCTCCCCTACTGTAGCTTCCCCCAGCAACATTGTATCATCGGCAAACTGTATGTGCGAGAGTGGGTCCAAACCTTCCGCCACCCTAATGCCTTGCCACTGACCTGCCTCTCACACTCTCCCTATATGCTATCCCATTACCTTTGTCATGATCACAAATAGGAATGGTGACAAGGGGTCTCCTTGTCGGAGCCCATTCGTGGCACCGAAGAAACCACACATCGATTCATTTACCAACACCAAAAATCTTGGCGTCGTGAAGCATGCTGCCATTATATCAATCCATTCCTTACTGAAGCCAAATTTGATTAAAACCTTTTGTAAGAAATCCCATCTAACTCTGTTGTATGCCTTGCTTACGTCAAGTTTGATCAGCATTCCTTTGATTTTTTCACTTGTCATCGTGTATACTGCTTCGGCTAAGAGGATGGTGCTATCTGAGATTTCCCTTCCTGGGACGAAGCTACTTTGCTCCTGTGAAATTATCTTGTCCAGGACTCCTTTTATCCTATTTGCCAGAGCCCTGGCCACGATTTTGTATATTGAATTGCACATCGATATAGGCCTGAAGTCTGTGAATGATCTATAGCTTATTTTTTTCGGTATCAGTGCTAAAACCGTGTTATTAAGATCCTTCACGAATTTCATGTTTCTTCTTATGTCCTCTCCAACCTTAATATATCTTTGCTCATAAAGCTCCAACATTTTTGAAAAAAAAATACGGGGCCACCATCTGGGCCAAGGGACTTGTCTGGGTTCAGCTGGAAGGTGGCCAACTTTATCTCTTCTTCTATGAACTGTTTCATGAGCATATCATTGTCTTCTAAATCTAGGCATTTCGGGATACTGCCTAGAATCTCCTCCTCACCTGCACTCGCTTGGCTTTTGTCTTCACCTAAAAGGTTCTTGAAGTACCTCACAACTTCATTTTCCACAGCCACCCAGTCTTCTACTACTGAACCATCCTGAAGGGTAATCTTATCTATCATGTTCCTGTCTCTTCTTTCCTTGACTGAGGCGTGAAAAACCCTGGTGTTTACGTCACCTTCCTTTAACCATTTCTCGCGGGCTTTGTCTCTCCAAAACACCTCTTCTCTCCGTAATAACTCTGCATGTTTGTCCTTCAGTTCTTTTTCTTTCACATAGTCTGTTGTGTACATTCCTTCTTTGATTATTTTTTCATTTAGTTCTTCCAATTCTCTCTCAACTATTTCTTTTTCTTTGAAGATATTTTTGAAGGACTCTCTGTTCCAGACCTTTAGTTTATCCTTTAAATAACTTAGCCTCTTCAAAAAGCAGAATGATACAGTACGTTTTATTTGGGCGTTCTCCTTCCACCAAGCCTCCGGTAGCTCCGTAAGGCTCTGCTCCCTCCACCACATATTTTTGAATTTAAAGTAGTTCCTATGTGGTCTCTCATAGGCCTTAACTTCCAATATCACTGGGTAGTGGTCAGAGACTGCGATTGGTGCTATATTGGCTTCACAGTAAATATTATCCTTTTGCCATTCGTGACTTATGAAGAATCTGTCTAATCTTTCTGATATGTTTGTGAACCCCTCTCTTCGGTTGGTCTAGGTAAACCTCCCGTTCTTTGTGTGGCAGTCCATTATCTGCACCTCTGAGACGAAATCCCTGAAGTTTGTGATGCTTCTATTTATTTTGTTTAATCCTCCACTTTTCTCTGTGAGGTCGAGGATCGCATTGAAGTCTCCTCCTATCACGAATTAGTCCTTTTCCACTAACTTTATTCTTTCCAGCAGTTTGTTCCAGACTTCCCTTTTCTCTTTTGATCTGATTGGTCCGTATACATTGAAAATGTAAAATGTTTCTTTGCTCCATATACTTCTTGCTGAACACATCATCCAACTTTGGGAACATTCCAAAAGCTCTATATTGAAATTAGCTGGATTCCAAATAATTCCCAGTCCTCCAGCCTTCCCTGAAGCTTGTTGAAACACTCCTCTTTTCCTTCCGCAATAGTTTGCAAACTTACTACCTTCTTCTCTGTTTAATTTGGTTTCTTGAAATAGGTAAATGTCCGCTGCTAGCCTCTCCATGTGGTGCTTTATCATGCGCCTTTTGTCAGGGGCCGTGAGGCCCCTAACATTCCACGTTATAGTCTTCATTACCCTCCAAGGGAGCCCTCTGCTCCCTTGGATCTTTTCATGAAGGATGCTATATTCTTGAGGCCTAATTCTAAGGCCACTTCCTCTCTTTTCCTCCTGTTGCTTTTCCTTCCTCGGCCTTTCTTGACTTTCTCTAACTCTCTGAGAGCCGATTAGCTAATATTCCTGACATCCACAATTCCCAGTTCCTCCTCTTCTGACTGGCCCCATTCGAAGTCTGTCTGGATCTCCTCTTCCAGTTCTACTTCATTCTCATTGGGAGGCTCTCCTTCCTTTTATGACTGATTGCTAGCAGAACATTTCTCTTCGACCCTTGATTTCTTGTGATTCCTATTCGGGCTTACATCTGAAGTTTTTGTTGAGTTCATTTCGTTAGGTTGTTCCCTACCTTTTTTCGCTTTCTCAGTCGCCACCTCTTCATCTATCTTTTGTTGGCTCGGCTCCTTTATCTCTGACCTTCCTTTGGGGGCTGTCTTATTTGTTTTCTGCTCTGTCGGGACCTTCCTTACCCAAATTTCCTTTGTTTTCTTCTTTTTTGCTTTGCAATTTGTCTTCCGATGGTCCCTTTTTCTACAAAGTAAGAAAAAACTTTTATCCTCCTCGACTTCCACCGTTTGCCTCCATATGACACCTCCCATGCTTAGGTTTATTTCCTTTGAAATAGGATTGACTGCTGCGATTTGCATGCGCGCCTATAGATATGAATCTTCCTCTAAGAGAAACTAGTCCACATCAACTAGGGTTCCAAGCGATCAACCTATTTTTTCCAAGCTCTCCTCTGACCAGTAATCTAAGGGGAGGTTGTACAAGCGAATCCAAACTGGTTTGTCGTAGGGCCTCAAAATCAAAGGATTAAAGTTTTGTTGCCATTTCTGCATGAATATTAGCATTCCATCAATTTTCCAGATTCCTCCCTACAAAATTGCTTCCCTGTCTTTTGGTGTCCGGAAGAAAACTGCAAAAAAGGCTTTCGGCAAGAATTTCCCTAGGGCCCTAGATTTCCAATTTTCCTTGATCCAATCTTTTATTCTGCCTCTCTCCATGCATTTTCCTATGATCCGCCCTATAATTGCCAGATCTTCGAGCATCTATAAGTCTTCTTCGGCCTCCTTCGTCAAGTCAATTGTCATTAGGTCTTCCTGCCGCTCAAAATCCTTTTGCTTGTTTTCTGTCTAGCTTTCATTTTCCTTCGTGGTCTTCTACCTTGCCTTTGTCGTTGCCCTAGCTTCCGTTTTGCCTTTTGCCACCTCTTCCTCCCGCTTTTCTTCGCTATTCGCTATTTCGGTCACCATTTCCCTTTTGTAAACTTTCCTGCAAAAAAAATGATCTTAAAATCTTTGTCTTGAATTACAAGAGCTCAAGTTAATAATTAAATTCTTTCAATGTCTTCATTCCGTTAAGATTAAATGCACTTTCTAAAATTAAATTATTACCATCCAAACACAGCCATCCGGCCAAGAAAATTGACTGAGCCTTTCACCATTGATAAAATAACTGTCACTCAGATTTCGGGAAAAACAAAAACCTTTCTAATAAATTTGTTGAACGACTTTGTAGGATAACGATTCATGACATGTGTGTGCATAGTGGGAATAAAAATGGAACCAAAAAACGACCACGAAAATCAGTGAGGGAAAAGGGATGCCAAATCATTTTTCTGAGACAGCAACGGAAAACAAACACAAAATCATGTGGTTGAACCACTATTCAGTGATGAAAGTAACGAATTAAACCGGTCACTAGTGAGTGAAATGTGGTATTATTATTACAACTCCATCGGCATGGGGCGGCAGTTGCCACTTGTTGACTCCATGATCATTTACTATCACTAAAATAAAATCCCAAAGTATCTGGCAGCCTACGGGAGACATTTAAATGACATGAGACTTTTTATGACACGTTTTTTTCCTGGTGTGGGAACAATTAATGAGTTTAGAATGTTTTTAGACGTCTAGGAAAAATAAAAAGTGTAAATGAAAGAAAAATTTTCTTCCTTGTCTTGTAAGTGTCGAGTGGGAAGAAGATAAAGCAGACATCAACCGGAAAAGAGAATGGCGGTAGAAAACCAATAAAAATGGTGAAATAAAATGAACACCGGCGATCTTTTCAATCATCTTGCATTGTGTAACAAGAGTCTTCAACCGTCGATTTTCGAAGTCAGCCCCCTCTCTCACAAAGGGAACACCTTCGGCGTAAAAATAAAAATAAATTGTATATAATATTAATTATAAAAAATATAGGGTTTGATATAAAACCCTCCAACAAAAAAAATGAATTCAAAACTATTTGGAACACTAGTAGTGTGGATTTTGGAAACTAAAACAACACATTCATTCCTTTCTTAAACAAGTGCCATGTAGTGGCCCTTGTAGTGTTGTTATTATAGTATTTGTTTAGTTATGATTTTTTTTGTTGATTAACTATTGGTTGTATAGACAAATTGCATTCCAATAATTAAAAAATTAATTTTTGAAGAGTGTTTATAGTCCCAACAGTCTCTCACAAATTCTCATTTTTGCTTCAATTTTTGTAGGATTTGAATTTACACTTAGATTAGTAATAATTTTTCCTAAAGATAAAGAATTGTTTATTATTTCAAATTTGTAACTATAATATTTCTAGAACTAAATTTATAAGGAAAAAATTATGTTTTGATGATACTGTATATTTTTAACTTTTGACTAAATAAAATTGAAATCCTAGATTTTTAACTCTTAAAATTGAAATCCCAAAAAATAATCTAATTTCACAAAATTAAATGTGTAGAACCCTAACCCTAGTTGGGTGTGGAGAGATTTGAAATGTCTGCCTAAGATATTAAAATGTAATAATACTGAATACTAAATTATAATTTAAAATGCATTAAAATATTGTAAGTTTGAAAATAATTACACAATATAATAACAATAAGTAATAATATCACTAAGTATTTTATCTTAGTCACTTAATTTTTTGTTTAAGTAATAATAGTAAGTACTTTTACAGAACATGATATTAATTTTTTTAATTAATCTTGTGGTTTAATACTAATTTTTTATAAAGATAAAGAATTGTTTATCATTTCAAATTTGTAAGTATTATATTTCCAGAACTAAATTTATAAGGAAAAATTTATGTGAACTCGTTTTGAAATGTCTTGTGTAAATAAAATTGAAATCTCAAAAATAATTTAATTTGGTAAAAATAAAATAGCATTAAAATATTTCCTTAACTATAAAAATAAATTTTACAAAGCCTATTAAATAACACAAATATTTCCTTAACTATAAAACTAAGCTTTACAAAACCCGCATATTTGTATTTATGTGGAGAGCCCTAACCCTAATTGAGTCTATAGAGATTTGAAATGTCTGTTTAAGATATTAAAATGTAATAATACAAGTAAAAGCACCAAAGGCGCTATCAAATGACCGATAGGCACAAATATTTATAGGCCTATCACTAAATAGTTTATATTTTTATTTTTATGGAAAGTCATTACATATAGTTGTTGGTAGACAAGGCTATAAATATTATATGAAATTCAATTATATTTTTGCAAATAAAAATAATGGAGTGGTATTAAATGAATAAGCACATGAAGTAAATTGTGAATGAACTAAATAAATTATAAGCAATCAAGAGATTAGGTGAACCGTGAAGTACCTAAATAATGTAGGATAATAAAAATCCGTGTTACTAATTTCCTATCGACCAAGCATTGCACAAAATTACTTTTAAAAAACATATATCTATGAAATGTGTGTTTGAATCAACTATGTGTGAAGTGGTTGATATAACTTTGTGTGAAGAGTGTACTTTAACTTTGGCATTCACTTTGTGTGTGTTTGTTCTTTGGCATATTTGAACTCGAGTGTTTACTTGTGCATGATTGAACCTTGTGTGTGATTGAACTAACTTTGTGCATGAAGCATGTTTAAAATTTGGCACATGTTCACTTTCTATGTGTGAAGTGTGTGCTTTAACTTTGACATTCATTTTGTGTGAATTGTGTGTGTGAAATTTAATTTGGGCATTCACTTTGTCTAGTGTGTGTATTTGTACTTTACTGTGTTTTATAAATTTGACACCCACTTTATGAGTGTGTTTGGAGTTTGGAATGTTTGAACTTAAGTGTTAATGCATGCTTGTACTAAATTTATGAGAATGAATTATGTTTGAACATTGGCATATTCAATTTTTGTTTATGTAAATTGTGTGTGTGTGTGTGCGAAAGTTAATTTAGGCATTCACTTTGTGGGAACCTGCTACCTCTAGTTTTACCTTTTTCAAGACTTGTTTTGTAATTCTCTACTCATATTTTTATATCTTTGAATTTTTATTAAGTCATGATAATATTTATACCAACTAATACCAAGTAATCTTGTCTCATTAATACTAAGTAATTATCTCTACTTTCCCTCTAAAATAAATATTATAACTGTAAGATTAGTTTATATTGAGAAACTTTTATATGTAGTATGATCTATACTTGCCCTTTAAAGGACTTTCTCATATTAGCTTTTATGAGCATTTATTAAAAAATCTTAATCTAACCCATTACACAAACTAATATACATTATTATTTAAAAATTAAACAATCATGTCTTAAATGTGCATGCATAGTAGAGACAATTGGCATGTTGTTTCATATTCCAAACCATTACCATGTCCTTCCTATTACATACTATTTTAGATTTGAAGATAAATTTCAGGTAATGAAAAGAATATTAGGAAGATCAAGCAATACAAATCAAACTTAATCCTACCACCTTCAAAGAATCCATCTAAATGGCATAAATGAAAACAAATCAAAATAAAAGTCACCTAGATTTATTGATTCCTTCGTTGAATATGGATTGCTTCTTAATAATGAACAACTATAGTTGCCAAAGTTGTCATGATGATGATAGATAATATGCTCAAAGTGTTCAATGGATGTGATATGCAAGAGATGATAGTCTAGACGCTATATGATGAGATAATGAAAATGAAAATGAGAGGGGGTATATATAGATCTTTGGTGGAAAAAAAGCGAGAAAGTTGTCATTTATGCAATGGAAGATAACTTTGAAGTTAACTAAATGAAGATTGGAGAAAGTTTCCAAAATCAAGAAACAAAAAGATAGATGCTAAAAGGAGAAAGAGAAGAGTGAGGTATCAATAGAGAAAGTTTATTTGATTAATTAAAATAGAATTTTAATTAATTTGTGGCATATATGAATAATTAAATAAATAATAAATATTTTAATTTTAGAAGAATAATGGAAAAGACCAAATTAAGAAAATTTATTTAATTTTAGAAGAATAATGGAAAAGACTAAAAGAAAATTTATTTAATTTTAGAAGAATAATAAAAAAGATCAAATTAAATAAATTTAGAAAATCTATTTAATCTTAGAAGAATAATGGAAAAGATAATGATAAGATAGATGATGGAGGAAAAAGTTGAATATAGAAAATTGAAAAGACCAAATATAAATTAAATAAATAAATTAAACCAGTTTCAAACTAAATAAGATTAAATTTAAATCTTAACTAAACTATTTTTTTAAAGAACTAAAAAACATTAACCTGAATCAACAAATATTTTTGGTTTTTATTTTTATTTTTTTCCAATTTCTTATTTGGCTCCATAGTTTTTGTTTTCTTATTTTCAATTTTTTTTTAGTTTTATTTTTTAATTTTTTCCAATTTCTTTTTTGGACTACACTCATGCAACTTTTAAAGGATTTTTCCATTTTTCCATTTTTTTCCTTCAATTTTTTTTGGTTTTTATTTTTTATTTTTTCCAATTTCTTTTTTAGTTTTTATTTATTTTTATTTTTTCCAATTTCTTTTTTGGTTTTTACTTTTTATTTATTTTGTCCAATTTCTTTTTTGGTTCCATAGTTTTTGTCATTTTCTTATTTCAATTTCCTTTTTAGTTTTTATTTTTTATTTTTTCTAATTTCTTTTTTAGTTTTTAGTTTTTATTTTTCCAATATCTTTTTTGGTTATTATTTTTTATTTTCAATTTCTTTTTTAGTTTTTAGTTTTTATTTTTTCCAATATCTTTTTTGGTTATTATTTTTTATTTCCAATTTCTTTTTAGTTTTTATTTTTTATTTTTTTATTTTTTCCAATTTCTTTTTTGGTTCTATAGTTTTTGTTGGACTACCAAAAAATTGTGGGACTATGAATTTTTTTTAGCAATTACAAGATGTGTGCACATATGGAATGGCCTATTGGCCAAATTAATACTATAATAATTTAAAATGCATTAAAATATTGTATGTTTGAAGAATAAAATAAAAATGTAATAACATGGCAAAATATTTTTCATGATATTGCAGATTTTTAACTTTTGAGTAAATAAAATTGAAATCTCAAAAATAATCTAATTTCATAAAATAAATTGTGTAGAACCTTATATTTTTAATAGTATTATTAATATTATAACTTTGTAACTATTATATTTCCAGAACTAAATTTATAAGAAAAAATTTATGTGAACTCATTTTGAAATGTATTAGGTAAATAAAATTGAAATCTCAAAAATAATTTAATTTGGTAAAAATAAAATAGCACTAAAATATTTCCTTAACTATAAAACTAAACTTTACAAAGCCTATTAAATAACACAAATATTTCCTTAACTATAAAACTAGGCTTTTGTTTTTAATAAAAGAGGGTAAAAACTTTATTAATCAAAGAGAGCAGTACAAAACATAAAAGCAGGAAGAGGCCCAAACGGGCCCAAAGACAACAAACAAGAAATCAAGAAGTGGTCATGCAACATCTGACATCCTCTGTGACCAAATCCACCAAATCCTGAGCAAGATCCCCAAGTAAACTATCCCAATCATCCACCAGCCAGGTCCCATTCTTATCAGAAGCCCATTTGTCCAACCCATTAGCCACCTTATTCCATTCCCGAGGGATATGAGAGAAGGTGATAGAATCAAATAATTCTCCAAGACTGGTGATTTGCTTAGCCACCACTACAAGCTGCCAACTAACATCATCAAACTACCTTCTATTTATCAAGTCTATCACCACCTGAGAATCTGACTCATAGATAATCTTATTCTAGCCAATGGCATATGCCTTCTTCAAAGCTAAAAGAATAGCTAAGGCCTCCATAAGATTATTAGAGTGCAGTCCCCTATATTTTGAGAAGAAAAATACAACCACCCCAAAACTGTCTCTACCCACCCCACCAATGCTAGTGTGCCCAAGGTTACCCCTTGCAGACCCATCAGTATTGATTTTCAAGACTCCAGTGGGAGGGGGTAGCCGATGACCTTCCCTAGAAACCTTCCTTCTAGAACACCTGCTCCACCCAATCTTGGGCCTTCCAGGGCCCCCAACAAGAATCTCTAGATTACAAATCACTCTAGTATCACTAGGATCCATCGGGGTTGACAAATCACATTTAGCATACAAGGTCTCCTGCAAAGCCCCAAGAATGCGAGACCAAACTTGACCCACCAACAACTTCTTATCTAGAAAGACCCTGCAGTTGTGCTCCAACTAGATGTGCCATATAATTAGACTAGGGCTAATTGGCCATGCTATGTGCATAAACGAAGTCCTCACAAGAATGGGCCCAAAGTTCTGCTAAAACTCTTCCAAAGAAGAAGGGTGTCTGCACTGCAAACTCCAGGCCCCCCACCAAAAATGCCAAATAGTCCTAGCAAAAGGGCGCTGGAAGAAAAGATGTGAAACAGTCTCAACATCTTTTAGGCATAAGAAACATAATGAAGGACCTTGGAAGCCACGCTTACATAGGTTATCCCAAGTCAAACACTTGCCATAAACCACTAGCCAAGAAAAGAAATTACATTTTGGCCAAGATAATTTATTCCAAATATTTTTCCACCAAGGAACCTCAGCACTACCCTAGGCTTGTCTGTCCAAAACATGATACCCTGAAGCAACAATGAACTTCCCTTTTAGATCCGGACCCCAAGCTAGCACATCCCACTCTGGAAGAGAACAACAGACTCTATCAGCCAAAATGGAGGACAACTCCCTCCTATCCTCCAAAGATCCACCCATGGGCCATTCCTGCATATCCTTCCACTGGTAAACAATAGTCTGCCCCAAAGCCTGAGGGGCTTTGAAATCCATCACTCTACTCCAACCAGCCTGAATAAAAATCCTACATAAATCCTCCAAGTGAGGGTGTGAGGAGAGGATAGGTGGGAAGCCATCCCAGGAGTCATGCCAAAAAAGAGCATCAGAACCTCTATTGCAGATCCAAAATAGGCCTTGTTTAACCAGCGCAACCCCCCCTCTTGAGAGTATACTAGATCATAGAACCTCTCCCTAAAAGGCTAAAACTAGGCACCTCAGCGCCCTCCACCTCCCCAAGGTACTTGAAGGTAAGGATCCTAGCCCAATATTGATGCTGATATGAACACCATCTCTAGTATAGCTTAGCAGCCAAAGCCTGTCCATTCCAATCTATCCTACACAAGCCCAAACCACCATCCTGCTTTGGCTGGCAAACAACTTCCCACTTAATTAAGCTCCACTTCTTCGAAAGGAGATTACCCGACCAAAGAAACTGCTAACAGAGGCCCTCAAAATCTTTGATGAAACTTGAGGGAGCAGTCAACACAAAGCACTTGTATAAAGGAAGGGCCTGCACCATGGACTTCAACAGAGTAACTCTTCCAGGTGTAGATAACCATCTATAGGTCCAGTGACAAACCAACCCACAAAATTTATCCGTCACATCCTGCCAAAAACACATAGGAAGTGGGCGCACATCTAGAGGGATGCCAAGGTATATAAAGGGAAGTTTCCCCACTTGATACCTTAAGATCCTGGCAATACGCTGCTGAATAAGCCTGGGTGTATTAAAGAAATAAATGCAAGACTTACTTTCATTAATGCTTTGACCTGAGGCAGCCAGGTAACTATCCAAAATCTAACGCAAAGCAACCGCTTCAACCACCTTAGCAACACCTATCAAATCCGTATCATCCACAAACTGAAGATGAGTTTGAGGAGGAAGAGAATTGCTCCATTTGCATCCCTGAAAGAGCCCATCCATAACACGAGACTTAATGAATCTCCCCAAGCCTTCAGCCATCAAGATGAACAAATATGGGGATAAGGGTCCCCCTGTCAAAGACCTCTAGAAGCACCAAACAGATCTGAAGACTTCCTATTTATGTGAATAGAAAATGAGGAAGTCCTCACACAACTTATGACCCAATCAATCCAATCACAACTGAACCCGAAGGCTCTGAGAATTTTGATCAAAAAGCCCCAATTAACTCTGTCATAACCTTTAGCCATGTCCAACTTTATAAACATAGCCTTTTCCTTAGAAGAGGCCATAGAGTGAATAGTCTCAGCCGCAATAACTACTCCGTCCAAAATCTATCTACCCACAACAAAACCCCCTTGTTCCTCTGAGATCAACTTATCTAGACATGGCTTCAAACGTTCAACAATTAGCTTTGTAATGATTTTATACACCACATTGTACAAAGCAATTGGTCAAAAAATATCTAGAGAATCAGCACTCTCACGTTTTGGGATAAGAGCAAGAAACGTGGCATTCATGGCTCGTAACATTTGCTTATTCCTAAAATACTCTTGCACCACCTCCAATAGATCAAGGTTGATGACTTCCCAAAATTCCTGAAAGAACTCAGCCAGGAACCCATCAGGACAAGGAGCCTTCCCTTTTTTCAACTGAAACACCACATCCTCCAACTCCTTCAAAGAAATAGGTTTAAGAAGAGAAGCATTCATATTCGTAGTCACCAGAGAGGGAATACAAGCCAAGATAGAAGCTTCCTCCTCACTAGTAGGTGGGGTATCTTAAAAAAAAAGAGCAGAGAAAAAATGAACCGCCTCACTAGAGATCCCCGAAGAGGAAGAAAAAATAGAACCCTCAGGAGAGCAGAGAGAAGAGATAAAGTTACCTTGTCTTCAAGCCTTCGCTGATTTATGAAAGAAGGAAGTATTCATGTCCCCTTCCTGAAGCCAATCAACACGAGCCTTTTTTTTCCAAAAAAATTCCTCACAAAGCTCCCATTCCTTGAGGTCTTTAACCGCACTAACCTTAAGCCTACTTAAAATCGCATCCAGACCCTGATCCTAAATCTGCCTGGTAATAGAATCCAAGTGCTCCTGGGCAACCCTTTTCTGCTGAAACACATTGCCAAACTGATACTTATTCCAATGTTTCAATTTATACTTCACAAATTGAAGCCTCTTCACAAATGAGTACATAGCTATACCAAAAGCAGGTCGTCCTTCAGTCCACCATCTAGAAACCAAGTCTAGAAGACTCTCCTCCCTGAGCCACATAAGCTGAAATCTAAAAGTTTGTTTCTTAGGACCACCAGCCAAATGGGTAGAGAATTTGATCAGCCAATGGTCTGATCCTCGCTAATCTAAAATTTTAGAACTTGACAGCCACTTGTCCCCACCCAAAAATAGGAAACAAGAAACCTGTCTAACCATTCAGAAATGGCATCATCCCCAAGCCTCCTATTATTCCAAGTAAACATGCCATTAGAAGGTTTGATATCCACAAGCCGGAGCTGAGCCAAATTATCCCTTAGAAGATCAGAAGAGGAGTCCAAACGAGGTACACCCCCCTTTTCTCCTCGAGGGAGGCAATTGCATTGAAGTCAACTGCCATAATCCAGGGGAGGAAAGGATCCAACGATCTCAGAAGATTTATATGAGACCACAGGAGAGTCTTACCAAGGACATCCGTCGAAGCATAAATGTTAGAAAGAAGAATTCTTTCCCCTGTCTCCAAACTAATTGCAACTAGAGAAATGAAAAATCTACTAGAGATCCACCAAACAAGAGAAATTTGCCGAGGATCCCAGAGGCAAGCAAGACCCCCTGAGCTGCCTTGCGCACCCACACACTAGAAAAACCCTCTATTCCAAATCTTAGAAACACATTGCATCATACCATCCACAAATAACTTCGTCTCTTGGTGGAAAACCACATCCAGAGAATGAGCACTAACCAAGTCCCGAATAGCCTTTTGTCTAGGGATACTATTCATAACCCTTACATTCCATGATAACACAATCATTGCGAAGGGTGAGAGAAGTGAGTATCCAATGTCTTCACCGACCCAGATTCCACCAATGTCTCTCCAGCCATCTTAACTTTCTCCTGATCCTTCTTCCTCCCCACCTTCTGGGGCTTATTAGGAGCACACTTTTTCAGGGATTTTTGTTGTAGACCCAGAGTAGGAGAAGAAGAGAGGGTTTTTTTCTTACCAGAGTCTTCCAAACCCGGTCCACTAGCTAAACTCACCCTTTCATCCAAAGAGGCCAAGGGGTTTCCACCAAACCACAAGAGTCCCCAAACCCAACATCGGGGGGAGGAGCAACTGAATCCATCACCACCCCGAAAGCCACCACAAGAACTAGGACCGAGGTAGTGACAGACAAAGACTCAGAATTATGATCAACTAAAGGAGAAGCTTCAACATGCATGTCAGAAGAAACCCCCTCCTCATGGACTAATTCATCCAAAGCCTCAAACTTGTTAAAAGTCTCCTCCTCTTGACGATCCCGAAGAGTCCTCTTCAGACCCCAATTCTTGTTTCATGCCTTAACTGGCACAAAGCCATCTTTATCTGGTACCACCCCCTGCATGGGTGCTTTACCCTTTTCTGCCTTTGGATTAGACGGAGCCTTCGCATTATTTGAACCACCAGCACCCGAGGCACGAGGGCACCTCCTTTAAAGATGGCCATACTCATGGTACAGCCGACACCTGAAAGGTAAAGTCTCACAGTCTAACTGTTGAGTCCAGGAGCTAGAACCAACAGTCAGATCAATAGAATCTAGCAGAGGTTGGCTCAGATGAATCTCCACACAGACCTGGGCATAGGAAAAAAATTGCTTCTCTAGAGTTTGTTTAGACGGGCCAATAGGCTTCCCCAGCATCAACGCAATTGATTGCAGAATATCCTATCTCCAACATTCCAACAACAATCGAGGAAAATGAACCCACACCGGCACCTTCGAGGGCAGCTCCTCCATCAAGTTAAAGCTTGCATGCCAAGGATTCATGAAAAGGCCAACTTGATTATAAAAGTAGGGCCCTCCCTCAAAAACCTTGTTACGATTAGAGATACACGAAAAAAAACCAGCAGAAAGAAGTTATTCGCAGCTAGCAAGATTTCAAAATCACCTTCCAGATTCCATGACTTGTGAATCCAGGGTTCTAGAAAAGGCTTCGAAACCCTCAATCCCATAAATTTGCAGATTAAAACATGTTTGCTATAATACTCCAGGTCCTCGGCTATCACCTCTGTTTGAATCACCAGCTTTGGACGAACTTGAGCTCTTTCCAAGTATCCGTTTATCTTGTGCAATTTCAAAGCACCAGTGCTAAAAACCCCAACATCAGGCGAGGATGGATGAGGAAACCCATCACCAACCTCTGCCATAGCAGCATCCCCCGACGTCTCACCCAAAGGCACATACCCTGCCATTAGAAAAACCCCTCAAGCCCTCGCACCCCACACCTGCACCGAACAATGAACACACTCAAGAAACCCCCCCCAAAAACAACCCCACAGAGCCTGATCTGCAAAGAAAAAATGCATGCAACAAAGAACAAACGCATGCAGACCGTGACCTGCTATAGGTCGTGGGACTGCACAGAGCTCCCGCGCACATGCTCCATCCTCCTCTCCAACTATAAAACTAAGCTTTACAAAACTTGCATATTTGTATTTATGTGGAGAGCCTTGGCCCTAGTTGAGTCAAGATTTGAAATGTCTGCTTAAAATATTAAAATGTAATAATATTAATACTATGATAATTTATAATGCATTAAAATATTGTATGTTTGAAGAATAAAATAAAAAAATGTAATAACATGGTGAAATATTTTTCATGATACTGTAGATTTTTAACTTTTGAGTAAATAAAATTGAAATCCTAAAAATAATCTAATTTTATAAAATAAAATGTGTAGAACCCTATATTTTTAATAGTAATATTAATATTATAACTTTGTCCCTTTCACAAAAAGTAATTTTAACGTTTAGCTAATGAAGCAAAAAATTAAATTCTCATTATTATCACCATCCATTTAGGCATGACTTAACTAGTGGGAGACAAGATTTGTGTTCATAATTTGTTTACATGCCACATCCTCCCCTCAAACCAAAATTCTCTCCACATTTATAGCTTTTTGTTGCACTCTCCAACAATCCACGAAGAAGAGGTCCTTTTTTTCAGCCAATGACAATACAGATAAATCATTTTTCAATGATTTTTTGTTAAAAAATTATCATGTTGACATAGGAAAAGTGCAAATTTAAATCAAATTTCCCGACAAAAAAAATCTTGCCTTTTGATTGGTTTACAATCAATAGATTAATAACTAGATAAGTGCGAACTCATTGCAATAGTACTTGCTGAAGGCAGGTACTAATAAAAAATACAGGTATGTTGATTATATGTATTCATTTTTAAAAATAAAAAATAAATAGTAAATTATATTAATTATAAAAAATATAGCTAAAGGGCTGTAGTTTAATTGGTGAGGATGATGGTATAAGGACACCTGCTAAACATGATGATATGTTCCTTCATTATACCATCCACCAAGGTTCAAAACCACAAAGGCATGATTGAGCCAAGTTCGACCCCTAGGTGACTTTGACAAACGGGGTCCCCCTACTTGTGGTTGCTTAAGCGAAGGACAAAATGTTGTAAGCCGCTTGTTCATAAAGTTTTCTTAGCCTAAGGATGACATGTTGTAACCCACTTGTTCATAAAGTTTGCTTAGTTGAAGGACGACATGTTGTGACTTACTTGTTCATAAAGGAGTCAATATCTACAAGAATCGAAACAATCAAAATTTAAATAAATGTTTAGAATATGTTCACAAAATGAAGGATTTTGACTCCATAGTTACAAATATTTATAGTTTATTGGCTAAGCACTTGTCTTTTTTATCAAAGTCATTCCTTTAGATATAATGAGTGGTGAATATTAAATAAGAATCTAGAGCAGTTGGAACTTAATTCAAAAGAGTCGTAAATCATATATATTGGGTGTTATTTCGATGAACTAACATCTGAGCGGCATGTTAGAATCTAGGGTTCTACACTTGAGAACTCCCGCACTTAGTCTTTCTGTAGTAAATAATTTTAATTATTTTAATAATACTTTCAAAAGCATTGTTGTCTTTTGTAGCACTAATGGTTTTGAAGAAAATGGCATAAAATATTTATTAGTGTGGGAAGACATAATATTTTAGTGAATCAAATAGCCGTTCTCACAAAAACCTTCCTCAGACATTAACAGTTGTTAATGTTTCGATGTTCTTTTTCCAGAATGGTAAGAACAAGAATGACGCCAAGGAAGAAGGTAATAGGAAATGGACGTTACCTAAAGGCTATGAGGGAGCGAGCCTCAAGAATGAAAAGCCTTGGCCAAACTGGCTACTTGGAAGGCACATGGTTATCTGATAATGAAACCTTCGCTGATGCTATTAAACGTATCAAGCAGGAGAAGGACAAAGCAATTAAGGCTACTATTCCTATCTCTGAAAATGAATCAATGAAACCTTCTACACCTAAGGATTTACCATTAGGGAGTGATTCTAATGCTCCTATTGTTACTCAGGAGGTCATGGATGAGTACCTACGAGTACATCCACCTTCTAAGTCTGATTTGATGAACCTCAAGGATGAGGATAAACTTGGGAAAATCTCCCAATCTAAAAGTGACTTGCAGTTGCAAGATGTGAAAATTTGTAATAAATGATTGATTTTATGTAGTCCATGGAAACTATAATGCAATTTTGAAAATTTGGCAAATCTTTCATTTCTTATTAAGATTGCATAAATGAGAATAGATTTATGTTTATGAATGGATTCAATAGTATGAAAAACTAATTGAATGATTAACCTGCAAACTTTAGGAGAAGTAGATTGCATCATTGTAATGTCCCTTTCTTGATACATGGTTAGTCCATCATTGAGTTCCCATGGACTAGTAGTTTGGTTAAGGAATTGTGGTTAGTTTGGCCTTGGAGGTATTTGTTAGTGATGGAGATGTGGTTCGTAGTCAGTGGATCCAGTTGGCACCCTTAGAGTTGGTTCTATTTTCTCTTGGCCATTACTTACTATTTTAGTAAGTTCAGGTTCAGTGTCGGTTCAAGATTTTCAGAGTGGGTTCAGGTTCATCTCATCGAGGGCTTTCCAACGAGCTATAGATCATTGCATTTCGACACCGTCTTGGAAGTTATTTTAAAGTCTGAAGTTTAATGTATTATTTAATTGGGACTTAATAAGCTAATATTATATTGTCACTTTATAAAGTTAAGTTGCAACTTAAAGTGACCCCCCCTAGGAGTTGGGCACCCATGGGAGACATAAGATGATAAAATTAAATATAAAAAATAAGTGAATTTCCCTCCAAGTTGGGCGTTGGGTTTTGGGGAGAGAGATAAAAGGTGAACAAAGCTCATTTTGCACTATGCTATGTTTGATATTTCTCTTTGTGAGCTTTGCTAGGGTTTTGAGGGTTTGAGGATTTGAACCAGGATCTTGGAGATGAAAACCTCCCTGAGTAATGGCATTCTACAAGTGTGAAAGATCACCCAAAGGTGCCATTTATGGTGAATGCATTCAGTATTCACATTCGTGTCAAAATGGAGTTTGTGTAATGAGTTCAGAGATTCATTGATCATATCATTTGAAGATTTTGTGAGGATTATCTATGCATATTTGGGAAGAGTTTCTCGTGTTGATTTAGAGCAGATATTATATTGAGTGGGACTATATTTATTTGCAGCAGCTGGTCGTACCTTTCAGCCAGGCTATACTTCCTTGTTTGGCTTCCAGTGTGCGGGTTTGGTGCATTGTGACCTCTTGAGCTTAGTCGCCCCACCTCATTTCTGGTGTGCAGTCTATTAGCAGCAAAATATAGAGGGACTGGTATGAGTTTCTTGTTGTTCGCCCCTCAGCCATGGCCGTACATGGACTAGTTGGGACGTGGGAGCTGTAGAAGATCATTTCTATCCAGTTGCAACTTCAATTGGGGTCTTGTTGAGGCGTCCAAGGCTCTTATTTCTGCTGATATCATTTGTATTGACATTCTATATCATTCCTTGGTGATTGGAGGCAATACCAGCCATACCCACTTGTTGGCTTACTCTCAACATATGTAACAAGTTGCAAAAATCAATATGGGTATGTCATACTAATTGATATTTGGCCATTTTGCTATCTGGGTAGTCAATAGTTTCTTCACATCTATTGTATATTTTCTAGGTTTTTGTTATATGCAATATATTGTATGCTCTGACAACACATCTGCAGGAAAACTAAAAACCCCTTCTGCATTCTTCTGTCTAGTCTGAAAGATCACACTAAAAATTAAAAATTAAACACATAAAAAGATCTTAAAAATATACAAACAGGTACGACACATCACAAGCATGGTTCAGACAGGAACCAAAGGGCAACCTAGTTTATTTATGTTTTACAAAATATACCTAAAGTACGCCGAGGAATATGTTTTTTTCTATAGTTTCTTTATTTTCTCATTTTTTTGATTTTTATTTTGTAATTTTTAATTTCTTTTTTGGTTCCATTTTTTTTCGTGATTTTCTCCAGCCTTTTCTCCTTCCAACAGTTTGTGGTTTTTATTTTTTATTTTTCTAATTTCTTTTTTGGTTCCTTAGTTTTTGTGATTTTCTTACATTTTTCTCCTCAAACAGTTTTTATTTTTTTTTTCCCATTTTTTTTGTTTTTATTTTTTATTTATTTTTCTATAAATTTACATGGAAAATGAGTGCTCTCATCTCCACCCTAATGTGATTGTAGAATGCCTCTCAACGTAATAATATAATATACTATTTATTTTTATTTTTTTCCAATTTTTTTTTGTTTCGTAAGATCATATACTATATTGATTTGAAAATAAAAGTTTACATATCTGATTGCGTATGTCTTGCAGTTTTCTCCTATTTTGCCCAACCTACTGACTTATTGACCTCACAGGGTCGCCAAAAAAGAGACTTGGCCATGTAAGGCCTGCTAACCAGTATCATAATTGGCCTACCGATCGTTCAACAACATGTATATACAGACACAAAACAGAGTGCATAGCTACAAACCCTAACTACCCACCAGACTGGAACCATGACTGCAGAACGAAGTGACTAAGCAAAAATTTAAGCAAAACATTTTTCACAGAAACTATAATTTAAAGCCCATCGCTGCCGCCCGAACCCTAAAATATTCAATCCATTCGAAGGAGCCTCCATGTGGTTCAATCTGCAACAGTTTCATCAGGAAGTCCACCCCCACCACCACTTGTTCCCTATGCAATATGAATGACCAACCTTTAGGATCGAGTAGGAAGGGATAATAATAGACCACCGCTTCATTATCCTCAATCAAATGGAAATCTGCAGGCCTAGGAATGCCCACCCCAGGCCTAGCTGCCCTGATAATCTCTGTCAAACCCACAAGCAGATTGCTCATGAAAATCCGCCTTACCAGGAGCTCAGATCTTTCCTTCGAAATGCCTGCATCCAACAGAGAGGCTAAAAACCGTGACACAATTGAGGTATCCACTCTGTAAAATTCACATTCCTCCATGAATTTCTTGCCCAAAATCACCTTCACAACCAACAAGATGAACTCATCACTTGAGCGAAGGATTCTCTTAAGTCTGAGATCAGTCACCGGCCCCTTAAAAGTGAGTTGCCTAACAACACTCTCCACCTGAATAGGTGTGTCCAAACCCAAGCAAACCATGCCCTCTGTTGAAATTCTCATAATGATCCCAGACCCACCCGCCATTGCAGCAAAAACACTGTGAAAGATGAGAACACTCGGCTTCTCTTTAAACACAGTTTTGGCTTCTCGAGGCTTCTAATGAGTTCATGCGCGAGGGCAGATGGAATGGCATCTCTCTTTTCAATGATTTCTTGATATTATGTTCAAGCGAGCCACACCGGAATCCATTAATACCTTGCGTAGGAAACACTTGCCTTTCAAATCACACTGACATCCTAGTCATTTCATGTCCTTTCTTCCCTAGTCTTTAGAACAAATGCCACTTAGGCAGAAATCCGTGTAATACTTAGCTAGCCTAGCTGCCAGCTAAGCTAAGACCCTGGTCCTTCTACTTCTATTACATGTAAGGACGCCCTCCCATCCACCACTTTTCCAATTTCTTTTTTGGTTCCATAGTTTTTGTGATTTTCTCATTTTTCTCCTTCAACAGTTTTTAATTTCTTTTTTGGTTTTTATTTTTTATTTTTATTTTTATATATTTACACAGAAATGAGTGCTCTCATCTCCACCCTGATGTGATTGTAGAACAATTGGTAAGATATAGCTAAAGGGTTGTAGTTTAATTAGTGAGGATGATGGTATAAGGACAATTGGTAAAGATGATGGTATGTTCCTTGATTATATGTATTTGTTTTAAAAAATAAAAATAAATAGTATATTATATTAATTATAAAAATATAGCTAAAGGGTTGTAGTTTAATGGGTGAGGATGATGGTATAAGGACAATTGGTAAAGATGATGGTATGTTCCTTCATTATGCCATCCACCAAGGTTCAAAACCCCAAAGGTGTGATTGAGCCAAGTTCAACCCTTAGGTGACTTTGACAAATGAGATGCCCCTACTTGTGGTTGCTTAAGTGAAGGACAAAATGTCATAACCCGCTTGTTCATAAATTTTGCTTAGCCTGAGGATGACATGTTGTAACCCACTTGTTCATAAAGTTTGCTTAGTCGAAGGACATGTTGTGACTCGCTTGTTCATAAAGGAGTCAATATCTGTAAGAATTAAAACAATAAAAAATTTAATAAATGTTTAGAATACATTCACAAAATGAAGGATATTGGCTCCATAGTTACAAATATTTATATTTTATTGGCTAAGCACTTGTCTTTTTGTCAAAGTCATTCCTTTAGATATAATGAGGGGTGAATATTAAATAAGAATCTAGAGTAGTTGGAACTTAATTCAAAAGAGTCGTAAATCATATATATTGGGTGTTATTTCGATGAATCAACATCTAAGTTGCATGTTAGAATCTAGGGTTCTACACTTGAGAACTCCCTCACTTAGAATTTCTGTAGTAAGTAATTTTCATTATTTTAACAATACTTTCAAAAGCATTGTTGTCTTTCGTAGCACTAATGGTTTTGAAGAAAATGGCATAAAATATTTATTAGTGTGGGAAGACATAATATTTTAGTGAATCAAATAGCCCTTCTCACAAAAACCTTCCTTAGACATTAACAGTTGCTAATGTTTGGATATTCTTTTTCCAGAATGGTAAGAACAAGAATGACACCAAGGAAGAAGGTAACGGGAAATAGATGTTACCTAAAGGCTATGAGGGAGCGAGCCTCAAGAATGAAAAGCCTTGGCCAAATTGGCTAATTGCAAGGTGCATGGTTATTTGATAATGAAACCTTCACTGGTGCTATTAAATGTATCAAACAAGAGAAGGACAAAGCAATTAAGGCTACTGTTCCTATCTCTGAAAATGAATCAGTGAAACCCTCTGCACCTAAGGATTTACCATTAGGGAGTGATCCTAATGCTCCTATTGTTACTTAAGAGGTCATGGATGAGTAACTGTGAGTACATCCACCTCCTAAGTCTAATTTGATGAACCTCGAGGATGAGGATAAGCTTGGGAAGATCTCGCAATCTGAAAGTGACTTGTAGTTGCAAGATGTGAAAAATTGTAATAAATGATGGATTTTATGTAGTCCATGGAAACTATAATGCAATTTTGAAATTTTGGTAAATCTTTAATTTCTTATTAAGATTACGTAGATGAGAATGGATTTATGTTTATGAATGGATTCAATAGTAAGAAAAACTAATTGAATGATTAAATTGCAAACTTCAGGATAAGTAGATTGCAACATGGTTCAAACAGGAACCAACATTGGGGATAGCTAGGAGGAAGGGCAACCTTCAAGCCACTCTGATTCAAAACTTGACTAGATCCTTTCTATGCTCCATGAGACGAGGGCAAGAATTGGAACTCTAGAGCAGGAGGTTAGGGGTCAGAATGGACCTAGGTAGAAAGCCTTCCATGAGGGTGAGGACAAGGAATGCCACGAAAACACCATCCAAAGTGGACGCGGAGAGAATAACTCCAAAATAAGACAAAATGAGGATAAAAGAAGCCACTTGGCTCTAGAATTGTCCAGAGATATGAAAAAAGTTACACCTCCCAAGTTTGATGGGACTGTAAGTGGAGATGTCGCGGAGGCATGGCTTACATAAATGAAAAAATACTTTGAAATAAGAAACTATTGTAAAATCACTAAAGCGGTATGGGGAGCATACCAATTGGCAGGTGAAGTATCCACCTGGTGGATCAACAAGAAAATGGAGTTAAAATTGAACTCCATGAGTGATGCAAGAGCATCCTTGGTTCAAGAGAAATCTTGCATCAACCAAAAATATTTGCATTTCAGTTTGTTTCCAGTTTAATTGTTCTTTTCATTTTCTAGTAGTTCAGTTTAGGCAGTTCAGTCAGAAGCAGTTTCTGTATTTTTGGTCCAATTGCATTTCAGACCTTGTGGAGCTGGACTTAGCATCTACATTCATTCATTTACATCATATCCAGAATTTAGAGATCTATACATCAATACCGGAAAGATATCGCTATCAGAAGATTGACTGTTTCTCAGAGCAGAGCATCTTGATAATCACAAACAACCAGCTGAAGGAGAAACTTGTGGAAGCATTTCCTGATGGTAGGAGCCTAATGACACATCATTCAATGATCTTTGGTTCATGGCCGACCTTCCCAGGAGATCCGCATATCATTCCATTCATTTTCCAGAAGTGTTCTATACATTTAGGTCTGACCTATCTGTGTTCACACGTTACAAGTCTTCATTGGAGTTTGTGATCTTCCTTGGCTGACGCAGAGGAATCTATTGATCTGGACTTGATATATATTGATGTAATAGATCCTTAGGAAAGCAATGACCCATTTGTGAAGTTCATAAGTTCTAGATAGATAGCTTATTCATTTTTCTGGTGAAGGAGCTTCAAAGCTTTATCTTGTGCATGTATGTAATCAAGCCTATGAGCCCTAATTGTAAGCCCGCATGTTGCCGGCCGATCTCTATTTGAATTCTATGATATATTGAATGACTGAATTTGCATTTGCTTTATTTATTTGAGTTGTTTCCGTTGTGTTTACTCTTATTGGACAGTCCGGATAGTTCATTCTGTGAACCCTCCTACCATGATTGCACCAAGTGGTATCAAAGAGAAAGTTTGAATCTTTGGGACTAAATTGAGTGAAATTGACGAGGGAATTCTGTAACATCTTGTGGTGGACAGATCATCGAATTGAGGCAGGTTACTTGTGTTACAAACGATCGCCGATTGGAGGCAGTTGTCACCTTGTAGCCCGATCGTCGAACCTGAGGCAGTTTACACTTGATCCTAGGAAGAATGCCACTGAGGAGAGTTGCTGCTGTTAGAACAATGGCTAGTAGAATAGATGAGATGATGGAGATAATGAAAACAATGTGAATTCATTTGGATGTTGTTGAAGAAGATAGGTGAAGAGGATTGACACTAAGATCTAATGTTGAAAGCGATGAGGAAGAAGAATTTCAATCTGTTGAGCAAACTGGAGAAACCCTAAGAGGTGATGAAGAAGAATCAGATCAAGTAAAGATGCTGCGAGCTATTTCAAAGATTGGAAAGAGACCTAGAGTTGAAGTGTCGAACTATACTCGTAATTTGAATCCTAAAGAATTGATTGACTGGATAAATGATATGGAAAAATACTTTGAATATGAGGAAATTGAAGATCTGAAGAAGGTGAAATTTGCAAAGACAAAGTTGAAAGGATATGCTGCTATATGGTGGAAAGAAGTTCAATTGGAATGAAACAGAAGAGGAAAAGAAAAGATTACAAATGGGATAGGATGGTGACAAAACTAAAGAATCAATTTATACCTGCTGACTATGAGTTGGAACTGTTGAAAAGATTGCAAAACTTGAGACAAAAGGAGAAATCTGTGAAGGAGTATACTGAAGAATTTCATAAAATGATCATAAGGACAGGACATAGTGAAGCAAGTAAGGAGAAAGTGGATAGATACATCAATGGACTAAGATTAAACATTCAAGAGGAACTAAGCTTGGTGAGGTTGACATCTCTAGAGGAAGCATATCAGTTTGCCCTGAAAGTTGAAGAGAAGCTGAGTAAAAGACATGATCAGAGATAGAGAGGCAGAGGAGGTACATTTTAGAGAAGTAGAACATTTTCTGGAGGAGACAGATCGTTTCTAGAGCAGAACAAGTTTGACAACCCATTTAAGATGGATGACACAGAGACTAATGCATACCAGAGAAATGACAGAAATTTTCATCACAGAGGCAACTATAATTCATACCAGAATGAAGGATACAAAAGAGAAGGAAGAGGATTGGATAAGAGAACATTTAGAGGTACTTGTTTCAAGTGTGGAGGTGAAGGACATAGAGCATTTGAATGTAATTAGGGTAGTACAAGTAAGAGGACATAAAATAGTGGAAGATCAGCCTATGTTGAAGAAGAACCTGTTGAATTAGATGACCCCTGTTCAATTGGTAAACCAGAGAAAGGAGAATCATCGGTGCTGAGGAGAGCACTATTTCAAATAGAGACATACGAGGAACCACCGCAGAGGAAGAGTCTATTTAGAACCAGATGCAAATCAGGAGGTAAGTGTTGTAAAGTTGTGATTGATAGTGGTAGTTCAGATAACCTAGTTTCAGAGGAGATGGTGATTAAGCTAAATTTGGAAAGACTGAAACACCTTAAGCCATATCAGATAGCATGGATTCAGGATGATCATAAGGTACTGGTGAGTGAACAATGTCTAGTGAAATTTCATATTGGATCTTATCATGATGAAGTCTTGTGTGATATTATGCCTATGGATGTATGTCATATCTTGTTGGGTGGACCTTGGCAGTATGATAGAAAATTTATACATGATGGAAGAAATAATACATATACTATAACAACAAATGGGAAAAGAATTACTTTGATTCCTTTGGAGGATGATCCTAAAGATGTAGTATGTGGGAATGCTAGAATCTGTTTGGTAGATGGAAGGAATTTTTTGGATGGTTTGAAACATGAGAATATGTGTTATGCCTTAATTCCTAAGAAGTCTGAAACATTAAAGATAAAGAATGAAGAGACACAACTGGAGGAGATAAGAGAGTTGCTGACTGAATATGAAGACATCATATCAGACAATGTACCTGATGGATTGCCACCTATAAGAAGTATCGGCCATCACATGGATCTTATACGGGGAGCAAGTTTGCCTAACAAAGTAGCACACTGGATGACACCAGCAGATAATGAAGAACTGAATAGACAGATACACGAGTTATTGAGGAAAGGTTTGATCAAAGAAAGTTTGAGCCCTTGTGCAGTGCCTGCAGTGCTAGCACCGAAGAAGGATGGAGAATGGAGAATGTGTACTGATTCTAGAGCAATAAACAAGATTACAATTAAGTATAGATTCCCTTTACCTAGGATGGATGATATCATGGATTGTTTGAGTGAAGCAAG
This sequence comes from Cunninghamia lanceolata, assembly GCA_027924645.1. NCBI lineage: Eukaryota > Viridiplantae > Streptophyta > Pinopsida > Cupressales > Cupressaceae > Cunninghamia > Cunninghamia lanceolata. Next base: position 7,801,602 of record BSBN01000023.1, on the reverse strand, counting down.
ATATTTTACAAAGATAGACTTGAAGAGTGGATACCATCAGATCAGAATCAGAGAAGGAGATGAATGGAAGACTGCTTTCAAAATAGATGAAGGATTGTATGAGTGGTTAGTGATGCCTTTTGGATTGACAAATGCACCGAGTACTTTCATGAGGTTGATGAATGAAGTCTTGAGGAAATTCTTGGGTAAGTTTGTGATTGTATACCTGGATGATATTCTGATTTTTAGTAGGACAAAAGAGGAACACTTGCGGCATATTAGACAAGTTTTGTAGAGGTTGAGAGAAGAGAAATTGCTGATAAACATCAAGAAGTGTAGTTTCATGAAGGAAGAGTTGATATACTTGGGATTTGTGATTTTTGTGGAAGGATTCAAGATGGACCCTAAGAAAGTGAGAGCAATTGTTGAATGGCCTACACCGGAGAGCATTGGAGAAGTTAGATCATTTCATGGATTGGCTAGTTTCTACTAGAAGTTCATCAGAAATTTCAGCTCAGTTTGTAACCCTATGACAGAGACAATGAGAGGTGACATAAGAGATTTTAAGTGGACATTTGGAGAAGATAAAAGTTTTGAATTGTTGAAGCAGGAAGTGACAGAGCAACCTGTTTTGGCATTACCGGAATTCAATAAGGTATTTCAAGTTGATTGTGATGCAAGTGGAAGTGCAATAGGAGAAGTATTAAGCTGAGAAGGTAGACCAATAACATATTTCAGTGAGAAGTTGAATGATGCAAGGAGAAGATATTCAGTTTATGATCAAGAGTTCTATGCCATAATTCATGCCTTGAAGAAGTGGAGACATTACTTGTTGCCTAAGGAGTTTGTGTTGTATACAGATCATCAAGCTTTGCAATATTTGAACAGTCAAGGTAAGTTGAATCAGAGAAATATGAGATGGGTAGAGTTCATGCAGAGTTATACATTTGTGTTGAAGCATAGGAGTGGAAAATCAAACAAAGTTGCTAATGCATTAAGTAGGAGAAGAATTTTGTTGACAGAGATGAGAATTAAAGTGTTGGGTTTTGATGAATTGAGGAACATGTATGAGGGAGACACTGATTTTGCAGAACCTTGGAAAGCATGTAAGGAACCTGTTGTGACAGATAGGAGTAAGTGGTTGGACTATTTCATTCAAGAAGATATGTTATTCAAAGGAAATCAGTTGTGCATACCTAGAAGTTCAATGAGGGATAATTTGATCAAGGAGAAACATAGTGGTGGATTGGCAGGACATTTTGGCATTGATAAGATAGTGGCTTTGGTGAGTGAAAATTACTTTTGGCCTCAGATACATAAGGATGTTCAGAGATTTGTACAGAGTTGCAGAGTTTGTCAAGTTGCAAAAGGGAGTAGTCATAATACCAGATTGTATAAACCTTTGATAGTACTGGAGAGACCTTGGGAAGACATAAGCATGGATTTTGTGATAGGATTGCCTAAGACACAGAGAGGATATGATTCAATATTTATAGTGGTTGACAAATTTTCAAAGATGGCTCATTTCATACCTTGCAAGAAGACAACTGATGCAGTGCATGTAGCTGACCTATTTTTCAAGGAGATTGTGAGATTGCATGGATTACCTAAGAGTATAGTTTCAGACAGAGATACAAAGTTTGTTGGATACTTTTGGAGGACACTTTGGAAGAAGATGAAGAAAAATTTGAAGTTTAGTTCATCTTTTCATCCACAGACTAATGGATAGACAGAGGTAGTGAATAGGAGTTTGGGAAACTTGTTGAGATGTTTGGTTGGAGAGAAAGCTGGAAGTTGGGATTTGATTCTTTCACAAGCAGAGTTTGCATATAATAATTCAGTAAACAGAAGTACTAGAAGAACACCTTTTGAGATTATTACCAGAGTAAACTCTAAAGGAGTTGCAGAATTGAGAGATGTTAGTATGGAAGAAAAGAGGAGTACAGAAGCAGAAGAATTTGCAGATCACATGAAGACAATACATGATCAGGTTAAGAAGCATTTGGAGAATATGAACAATAAGTATAAAGAGAAGGCTGATGAGAAGAGAAGACATAAGGAATTTGAAGTTGGAGATGATGGTACACTTGAGAAAAGAAAGATTTCCAGTTGGGACATATAACAAGTTGAAGATGAAGAAGTTTAGACCTTGTAGGATACTCAAGAAATTTGATTCAGGGAATGCATATGAAGTGGAATTACTAGAGACCTTGGGTATTTCACCTATTTTCAATATTGTAGACCTATATCAGTATCATGAAGCAGAGTTTAGTGACAGCATGGAAGAAGACTTGAAGAAGCAGTTACCACAACAAGCATCGGAGCAGATTGAAGACATTTTGGATAGCAGAGTTGGACACAGCACTAGAGGAAGACAATACAAAGAATATCTTGTGAAGTGGAAAGGCAAACCGGAAGAAGATTCATCATAGACTTTTCAGGCTGAGGTGGACCGTCTTGGTTCTTCCCTAGCCCCAGCAAAGTGAGGGGCTCACTTTTTCAATAACCTCGGATGTCTGATGCAGGAGCATTCCTGGTTCAAGAGCAATATTGCATCAACCAAAAGCATTTGCATATTAGTTTGTTTGCAGTTCAGTTGTTCTTTTCATTTTCTAGTAGTTCAATTCAGGGAGTCTAGTTAGAAGCAATTTCTGTATTTTTGGTCCAGTTGCATTTCAGACCTTGTAGAGCTGGACATAGCATCTACATTCATTCATTTACATCATATCCAGAATTCAGAGATCCGCACATCAATATCAGAAAGATATTGCTATCAGAAGATTGACTGTTTCTCATAGCAGAGCATCCTGATAATCACAGATAACTAGCTGAAGGAAAAACTTGCGGAAGCATTTCTCGATGGTAGGAGCCTAATGACACATCATTCAATGATCTTTGGTTTGTGGCCGACCTTCCCAGGAGATCTGCATATCATTCCATTCATTTTTCAGAAGTGTTCTATACATTTAGGTCCAACCTATCTATGTTCACACGTTACAACTCTTCATTGGAGTTTGTGATCTTCCTTGGCCAATACAGAGGAATCTATTGATCCAGACTTGATATATATTGATGTAATAGATCCTTAGGAAAGCAGTGATCCAGTTGTGAAGTTCATAAGTTCTAGATAGATAGCTTATTCTTTTTTCTGGTGAAGGAGCTTCAAAGCTTTATCTTGTGCATGTATGTAATCAGACTTGTGAGCCCTAATTGTAAGCCCGCATGTTGCTGGTCGATCTCTATTTTAATTCTATGATATATTGAATGACTGAATCTGCATTTGCTTTATTTCTTTGAGTTGTTTCCATTGTGTTTACTCTTGCTACACGGTCCAGATAGTTCATTCTGTGAACCCTCCTACTGTGACTGCACCAATGAGTCTAACCTGGGAAAGGTTTGTGGAACTTTTCAGGCAAAAATGGTTGCCTCAGTTGTATTTTGACTAGAAAGCTTATAGATTTCCAAAATATGAGATAGGGTGACTCATCTGTGAATGAGTACTGGGAAAAGTTCACTTGTCTCCTCAGATATGTTCCCTAATATCAATAGGATGAGAGGTTTTGCATCCAAAAGTTTATCATGGGTTTCAATGCCCAAATTGGAGGTGAAGTTGATGTGTATGGTCCTACTATAATGGACCAAGTTTATGAGAAAGCTATTAAGCAGGAACAAAAATTGAAATCCATGTCTGCATACCTTGGAAGGAACTGTAAAAAGTTTAATTGGTCCCAATACTCCCAGTCATTTAAGAAAAAGGGTAATAAGTAGAATTTCAATAAGAAAGGTGACAAAGGATTCAAGGATAATCAAAATGAATCCAAGGGTGAAGAAAAAGGCAATAACAACTCCAAGGAAAATAGAGATAATTTAGGAAAGCCTTATGAAAGGCGAGGACCCGTGGGAGGGTGTTATTCATGTGGCAGTGATCATTATGCCAATCAGTGTCCCAATAAGACACAAGGAACCCAACCACGAGGAAATCATTTACCCTCATAGCAGGCAACTTTCCAGCAATGGATACATGGAACCTTGGACAACATGCAAGCTAAATATCAAATTACTCCAATTGAAAACACATGTATTTTATCTAGTTTTCCAATTTCAATTTTGATAGAAACTAGTGCTACAGAGTGTTTTATTTCTCCAAAAGTTTTAAATAAGATTTCTAGAAAAGCTGGTTACATGGCAAATACCTGATCGGTTGAATATGCTAATCAAACCATAGCTCATGTAGAGCAATGTTTGTTTGAAGCTAAGGTTGAACTTCCAAGTTTCTCCACTGAAGTGAACCTTTATGTAGCCCCATTAGACTCATATGATGTCATCCTTGGGAAAATTTGGTTATGGAGACACATGGCTAAAGTGGATTGTTTTGTTAAAACAATAGAATCCTAGATGACTTTGAGAATAAAGTTTTTCTGCAAGGCAACCCTGGAGAGGTTAAATTGTGACAAATATCTACCCTACAGATGAAAAGAGCCTAGAGAAAAGGATGTCAACTTTTTTCCATTAAAATGGAGAAAATAAGTAATCACGAGGAATCTATTTTCCAAGATGATTTAATGTTTTATGAATCTCAGAAACTCTAAGGAGTTGAAGGAAGAAAATCCATAGATCACGAGAGATCAAATATGGATAGATACCCCTTTCTTCAAGATTTTGAGGATGTATTCCCAGATGAATTATCGGGATTGTCTCCTAAAAGAGCTTTTAATTTCTCGATAGATATAATTCCAGGATCAGAACCTATAGCTAAAGCTCTTTATAGAATGACCACATCAGAATTGATAGAGCTAAAGGCTCAGTTGTAGGAATTACTTGACAAAGGATTCAAAAAAGCAACATGCAGTCAAGCTAGAAGCTCACACATCTAAATAAAAGACCTAATGTTTCACCTTGGGAGCCCCAGTAATTTTTGTTAGAAAGAAAGATGGCACATTGCATCTATGCATAGATTATTGTATGCTAAATAAGGTGATGATAAAGAACAAATATCCATTGCCCCGCATTGATGATCACTTTGATCAAATGTGAGGGGCAACTGTGTTTTCAAATATCGATCTTCGATCAGGATACCATCAATTGTGGCTAAAAGATGAGGATATTCATAAGACAACCTTTAAAACAGGGTATGGGCACTATGAGTTCACTGTCCTACCCTTTGGATTAACAAATGCACCTACAACATTTATGAATTTAATGAATAGTGTGTTCAAAGATTGCTTGGACAAGTTTGTCCTTGTTTTCCTTGATGATATTTTGATTTACTCTAAGAATGAGGAGGAACACCTTCAACATTTAACGATTGTTCTTTAGAGGTTAAGAGAGCATAAACTGTATGGCGAGCTCTTGAAGTGTATTTTCTTTCAAAGGGAGGTGTAGTATTTGGGTCATATAATTTCAGTTAAGGGAATCGTTGTGGACCCAACAAAGATTAGAGCCATTTTGGAATGGCCAGCACCAAGGAATGTGCATGAGGTCTGAAGTTTCTATTAGAGTAATAGGTTATTTACTTAATTAATTTAATCATATTGATTAATTAATTAAGTCACCTTTACTTTATTTCACTTAAGCTAAACTTAGGAATCTCTCATTAGGGTTTTCTAACTTGCAAATATAAAAGCAAGTGCTCTCATGTATTTCTTTAATTCATTTCATTAATTGCATCCTTTTTTATGCAAATTGCTCTCTTTGCTTTTTTCTCTTCTGGAAGGTTTCTTAGGTTTTGTAGGTGTTCACTGGGTCTTATGAGGTTGGTTTCACAACTTCTACACAAGACATGGTTTCAGGGTTGCACACACAAAAGTTTTTTTTAAAATCGCTGTTTGCAAAAGGGGGTACCCTATACCTTGCCACGGTAGGGTACAACCCTGCCGTGTGCAGGGTGGGGTCCCATCCTTAAGTGGGCTGCATGGGGGGGTTTAACCCCTCCCCCCACGTGTGTGTGTGTGTGTATATATATATATATATATTAAATTAAAAAAAAAATCATTGTTTTTTTTATGTGTTTTTAATAAAAAATTAAACATGCATTATTTTTTCTAACTATTTTTTTTCCAAAAAAAAATTTGTAATAATTTTTTTCTGTGTTTTGTTATTAATAAAAAACACATGCATAAATCTGTACTATACCTGCATACCTCTAGATTTGTGCCAGTTGGTGGTTTTTTTAGTTGTGCCTCTATTTTAGAGGCTTTTTTGGCAGTTTTTTTGCAGTTTGGAGGAGCTCTACATTTGTCTGGAGGAGTTTTATTTTTGCTAGAGCTAACCAGTTTGGCAAGGTTCTAAAGTTGGTGGATCTCCAAATTTGGAGGCAATTTTGCAAAATTTGGCGGAGGTTGCTTTTTGCCAAATTTACCCTTCACCATTGGGCTTTCAATTTTTGCACCCCATCTTTAAAAGGCCATATCTCAGTCATACGGTGGTATATTTTAGTGCAATTTTTTTTTGAAAAGGGGTAGAATTTCATGCTCTTCGTAGTGGTGTTGGTGGTTTTCAGTTTTGACTTCTAATTTTTTTCATAAAATAGTTTTCTCAGTGCTCTTGCTGTGTAATTCTCATTTTGGAGAATTTGACGGGCCATATTTTCTGCATCCAGACTTCTTTTTGGATCCCTTTTTTTTTGAAAGTGCATGTTTTTGTGTGTACTTCATCATGGTGCTATTGATTTCCTCTCTTTCTATTAGAGAATTGTATTTTCAGCATGTGGTCCTTTTTGGACATTGTGATCTTTCATTGTAAGCACTTCTCATATGTAAACGTAATGAAATAAAGTGCCTCTTCTTTCTACATGTATTCTTGAGATCTTGGACAACCTTCTATGTCTTATTGTACTTGCACTATGATATAAAGTGCCATGGGGGGGTTGATGTTTGTCTTTTGTTTTGCCATCACACCCTTGTCATGCATGTGTGCCTTGGTTTGCACACCCTTTTATTTGCTGGTACTTTCATGTTTGCATGTTCAGATGTTCTTGTTTCTTCTACATGCACTTATTGGTTTCACACAGTTTCAATGTACCTATCATGGCTCTCCCTTGTCCACATTATGGGTGGGTTTCTACCGTTGGTGCTAATGCTTCCTTGGTTTCGCATTGGAGTGAGTTATGTATCTAGTATTTGTTCCTATGTACTAGGCGGATGCAACAGTACATCAGTGGTTGGTTACCCATGCATTTCAGTGAGATGGAGCATTTACCATATGGACACTCTTGCATTCCTTTTGTGGAGGCGACCTATTTTCACTTGATCGGTTCTTTAGACTTTTGGTACCTGTGCCATTTGTATCTTCGAGTTCCAGATGTTTTGCCTTTGTTTGCCATCTAATTCGAGTAGTGTCGTTGGGGGTAATCATGCAAATTCTTGTCTTCTTGATTTTGATCTTCATCTTGTTTTAGAGGAGGTTCTTCTTTCAGCACTATAGCAGTTAGTCTTCGACAGTGTTTGCAGCTTCTTCATGCTTCAGTGGAGTTCTTCATGTTCCTATTCTTTTGGGACATGTTTTGTGGGGGCTTCTTACTCTCTCTCTCTCTCTCTCTCTCTCTCTCTCTCTCTCTCGTAGGGAGGTGTGTTCTCTCTTTAGGGGAGGAGTTTTTGCCATGTGGTTTTCTCCTTTTCTCTGTTTGTGAGAGACTCTTTTGTACATAGGTACCTCATTAGGCCTAGTTGTCGGGACCCATCTTTGCTTTCATGCATTTGTACTTAGTTTTTAGCTTCTCCCTAAGTTCATCTTAAGGGGGGGTGTTAGAGTAATAGGTTCTTTACTTAATTAAGTTAATCATATTGATTAATTAATTAAGTCACCTTTACTTTATTTCACTTAAGCTAAACTTAGGAATCTCACATTAGGGTTTTCTAACTTGCAAATATAAAAGCAAGTGCTCTCATGTAATTCTTTAATCCATTTCATTAATTGAATCCTTTTTTGTGCAAATTGCTCTCTTTGCCTTTTTATCTTGTGGAAGGTTTCTTAGGTTTTGTAGGTGTTCACTGGGTTTGTGAGGTTGGTTTCTCAACTTTTATAGTTTCATGGGCCTAGTCGACTATTACAAAAAATTTGTAGCTAATTTTTCAAAGATTGCTTATCCTATTACTTCTTTACAAAGAAAGGGCAAAAGATTTGATTGGTTAGAAAAATGCCAAGAGCCATTCGACCAACTAAAAGAAAGATTGACTACGACACCTATTTTGAAGGTACATGATCTGGATGGTCATTTTGTAGTCATTATCGATGCCTCAGGAAAAAGGTTTAGGTGGTGTACTTGTCTAGGATGGTCAAGTTATTGCTTATGAGTCCAGAAAACTAAAAACTTATGAACAAAATTATGCTCCTCATGATCTAGAATTGGCAGCAGTAGTTCATGTTACTTGGGAAGCCATTTGAACTAAAAACAAACCATCAAGGACTCAAATATATATTTACTCAACCACATCTGAATGCTCGCTGGAGAAGGTGGTTAGAGCTAATACATGATTATGATTTTGAGATTAAATACATTCAGGGTAAGGAAAATCGAGTGGTAGATGCCTTAAGTAGGAGAAGACATATCTCCTCAATGATCTCCATACATTCTAATTTTAGGAATCAAGTATTGCAAAAGTCCAAAGGAGATGAGTATTATGAGCAGGTAAAACAAGCTCTTGTGGATAACCCCCATGATTCTAGGTATGATGGGTTTTATGTTGAACCAAATGGATTATTAAGGTTTAAAGGAAGGATGTATGTAACAAACTCTGAGGAGTTAAGGAATATCATGTGTAAGGAAGTTCATTCCGCACCTTATTTAGGACATCTTGGAGTGACAAAATTGCTAGCTAATGTGAAGCCATTATATTTCTGGAAGAGAATGAAGAGGGATGCTGCAAGATTTGTAGTTGGATGTCTAGAGTGCCAAATGGTGAAGGTAGAACACCATCACTCGGCAAGACTTTTATACCCTCATGAGATTCCAGAATGGAAATGGCAAGTCATTAGCATGTATTTTGTACAAGGACTTCCTATGTCTAGAAATAGACACAATGTTATTCTGGTTGTGGTGGATAGACTCACCAAGGTGGCACATTTTATACCCAAGAATTTGACAGATGGGGCACTAGTCATAGCCTGAAAATTTGTGTAAGAAGTATTCAGAATGCATAGTATTCCTAAGAAAATTATCTCAGATAGTGTTACATCGCCAACTTACAATTAGATTTAATCATTAACTTCGCATGATAATTAGGAGGATTAGTCATAGTTAATTGATTTGATATTGTGGAAATATCTGATTTAACTTTTGATTATGAAGTAGATATTGATGTTAAATAGTTTTGTAAATTAAATGATTTATATTATGAGATATGATAATGATTCACTGATCATAATCTTGTGGTCCTAAGTGTGAACAGGAAAATGAACGTCCTTCGAAGAAGGAAGGAGAGTATCATCTTGGAGGAAGGGTTAGACATTGTGAAAGCAAAAGGTTGACTAGCCATCTGAGTATTGACTTCTATGTCCTTCTAAACCCCTTCGTAAGTTGTCATGTGTCTTATCTCTTTTCTTTAGCTTCCTTGTTCTTTGTAAGTCGTTATGTCGTCAGAGTTATCATGACAAGTTGTGACTACCAAACGATGTACTTGGAACTTCATCCCTAGTCAAGAGGCAATAGTGTTAAGAGATGAGGAGGTCTCTCATTATCCTTTTGTTCTCAGGGATTATTATTTCCCTAATCATTTGACTAATGGGGATAGTCGATTTCGGGGGAGTATTACTCAACCTCGACAACTGACGATCTTGTTGTGACTCAATTTGTGTTTTCTATTATATAGTGATAATCCTTAAGTAAGGATGAAAACCTTTTTATAGGTTGAATTGCAATAATAATATTGTTATTATCTTTCTTATCATAATATTTGATTACTATTGAATGCTATTAACTTGTTTTTTGTCAGCCTTGAGAAATAATGGAGAGCTTTGAGCTCATCCTTTCTTGCACGATGCTTGCATCAAGCCACCTTTTGTGGGAACTAACCAAGTGGAAAGGTAATTACCTTCCAAATTGGCATGCCAAGAGTCGACCAATTATCTAGCTTTGATTATTCATTTTTGTTAGTAGACTTTGGCTGGAGAGTTCGCGGGGTTGGGGGTTTGTGAGTAGGGTGGCGAAAGCTATAAAGATATAACACTGGAAAATTTGAAGTTGTGTGCAACTCGAAGGAGACTAGGACTGGAATGGCGTTCCCATATAAAGCATTGTCCAGGTAATATGGTTGACAAAATCCTATTTACCTTCGATATATTGAGCCTTAACTGTGTTTAATCTCTATCAAAGATAGTGTGATGTTATTTGTCATACTGTATATTTAACTCTGAGGCATGAGGCCTATGAGGCCGTGTGATGATATATATGTAAATTTTTTCATAGTCGTGGCTTGAGGCTGTTACAACTAAGTTATCATTGTTTCAAAGTTTTATTTCATATTGTGTCTCAAGGCCTTAAGGCTGAGCTTACCATGTTATCTTTATGTTGAGAACAGGCTCAGAGCCTTAATGGCTGAGCTAACAACACAAGTAAACCTTCTTATGAATGAACTCACGACTATAGAGCTGAGCAATGAAACCCACAATAATCTTTTGAGACTACACTTTAGGCTGTATGGCCGAATATTGAAACATTGAAACCTTTTCCTGAGATTGTGCTCCAGGCCGTGTGGCTGAGGCAATGAAGCATTGTATTCTTTCCAGTGGCTAAGTTCGAGGCTTAGAAGCCGAGCAACGACTGCACCATGTTTTAATTGTGACACTTGCTCGAGGCCACAAGGCCGAGCCTTTTAGAGATGAATTCTTTTTTGTCTGAGCTAAAGGTCTTACGACCTAGCTATAATACATTCTACATTTTATACTTTACGAAAAACTAGTGCTCAAAGCTGTTATGGCTGAGCTTGTTATCAAAGCATGATAAACACATGTCATATAATGACGTAGTTAGAGCTTAAGAGCTCTCAAATGGAGTAAAGAATAACTCCAGAATGATTATAGCCATAAATGAATAATACAATCACTTGACTGTGGTCACAACTGAGAAGGCAATAATACCAATAATACAGTCACTTGACTATGGTGACAGCCAGGAAGGCAATTAAATGACATTGTGTTTACAACACTTAAACTAATACCAAGTCAGGCTTGTATGGAAAGCCGACTATGAATCATTTATAGGGTTACTTAAACTGTCAAAGATTATATATTTAAACCCTCGAATATGGAGGTGGTGAGACCATTTAAGAACATGGTCTCATCACAAAATAGTTAGAATGTGCTTATAAAAGAATTCAAACTTGTTCTTTATGTGTCTGAATTAAGACTTATTGTTAAATGTTATGAGTTATAACTACTTTACTTACTTAAGTGTAATCTTATAGGATTGGTGTTTAACACCTAAAACTCATAAGGATAAGAAGAGCTATTAGTCCTAATGAAACTAACCTACTCTACTAAGGCATGGTATGCCTTGAATATATGTATTTAATCTCATCATATGTGATGACTTGCTATCGAAATTGTAAACCATGTGAGACCAAGGTGGTCAAAATGGTTGAATTTGATATGAAATGAAAATGAACATGGTGACGAGGAGTCACTAGTTCCTCATTATGAAGATAACATATTTTAATCATAACCAACCTATGATGGGAGTCAAATGTCCAAGTTTGGATAGTGATTCGAATTGATCCCACTCATACAAGACCTAAAGAATTAGTTCATTAAGAACTTACTGTAGGACATGACAGCTTATAAGTTGAGTTAGGGTGGTGGGCATATGACGGTGTTCATTGTGCAACGTGTATGTATGTAAAACTTTGGCCAAAGTAATGCATCTGTCTCTGCATGCATTGTCGGTCCACAATGTTCTAGATGGCCTAGTGTCTCCAGTAGTGTCATACAAGTTAGAGTGGATCTATAGTGCATGACCATGAGACATTAGGAAGGACACAACACTGGATACTTAGATGGCTATCCAAATGGTTTCCAATGGCTAACCTTTCCATGAAGGGTAGGGCCTCTTCTAGTTAGGAAGTTGAGCGGGGGACCGCAGGTCTGTGGTTAGAGGAAAAGCACCAGGATGATGCTCTTCTTCCCAAGCATGAGACAAGCCGAGGCTTATGAAGACATATGTCATTAGTTCCAGATACATTGTTTGCATTTTATGACCAATTGGTCAATTGTAATGTATAAATTGATTTATGATGCCTTGGGCATATATTGTATTTGATTAGTGATGATTACTCACTAAAGATTATAAATGATTATTGTAATGTAAGCTTGTTATATCATGGTTAGATTAACATGCTTAAATGGTGAAAAGATTATGTTTATTAGTTTCAAATTTGATTAACTCGTTCATTTTACTAACTAATCATTTGATTATGATACATGTTTAATGTTAAATCTTGAGCATTATGGATAGTGATGTTACATATGGTATTAGAGCTATGAGGTTCAATACATGGACCTAATGAGCTCACTACTTGATGATTATTGTATCCAACATTAAGTATGCTAATGATTGGATGTTCTATGCCAGAATGGTAAAAATTAGAACTACACCTCGAAATAAGGTAACGGAACATGGACGTTACCTACACCAACAAAAGATCTTGAGGGCACGAGCCTCCATGAAAGAGAAACTTGAATAGAATGGATGCTTGGTAGGAGCATGGTTATCTGATGAGGAAACTTTAGTTGATGCAGTGAAACACATCAAGCAGTCCAATTAAGGAAACCTGAAAGGATGGCTGTCCCTAACTCTACTAATGCATCAGAAACATCCTCTGCCCCTAAAGCACCAACTGAGGGAAATAACCCTACGGATTGTAATGTACCCAAGGAGGATGTGAAGGAATACCAGTGCGTATCCTCACCTCCTGAGACTGTAAAGAAAACATGAATATGAGAAGTTATCCCAAATTGTAAATGACTTGCAGAAGCAAGGTGTAAATATAATTTTGTAATTTTGTGGATTATATGTAATCCAATGGAAACTGTAATGCAATGGCAAATTTTGACAATCTTTCCTTTCTTGTTAAAGATTACATGAATGTGAATAGATTTGTAAAATGAATGAATTGCATAGCATGGAAAACTAATCCATGATTAATCTGTGAACTTCAGGAAGAAGTAGATTGTAGTAAAAGTTTGAGTTAGAACCAGAATGGAGGATAGCCGAGATGAAGGAGCACCTTCAGGGCAATTCAAGTCTAAATTAGACCAAATCTTGACTTTGTTGAAAGAAACAAGGGTGAGGGTGGAAACTCTCAAACACAAAGTAGAGGCCAGTCAGAAGACAGGCGAGATGATTATGATGGGGGTGATGGCGAGGAATGCCATAATGACACCACCCAAAGCCAGCATGGAAAAAATAACTCTACTGCTAGACAGGAAGGTGATAAGAGGAGACTTATGGCTTTGGAATTGTCTCATGACATGAAACAGGTCATGCCACCTAAATTTGATGGATCCATAAGTGGAGATGCCGCAGAGGCATGGCTTATAGAGATGGAGAAGTATTTTGAAATTAGAAATTATAATGAGGTTACCAAAGCTGTCTAGGGAGCATTTCAGCTAGCAGGTGAAGCATCCACATGGTGGATGAACAAAAAGATGGAATTAGGCTTGAGGTCTACAAGACTTACTTGGGACAAGTTCGTAGAACTGTTTAGGCAAAGATGGTTGCCTCAACTATTTTATGATAAAAAACTTATAGACTTTCAAAACTTGAAACAGGTTGATACGATTGTAAATGAGTATTGGGAAAAAATCACCCAACTGTTGAAGCATGTGCCACAGTATCAACAAGATGAGAAATTCTGTGTCTGGAAGTTTATAATGGGGTTGAACGCCCAAATTGGGGGTCAGGTTAATGTTCACATTCCTACTACTATGGAACAGGTCTATGAGAAGGCCGTCAGACAAGAACAGAACCTGAAGGCTATGTCGGCCTATAGGGAAAGAGACCACAAGAGATATAACTGGTCTCAATCTTCTCAACCCTCAAGGGAAAAGGGGAAGAAACAAGAATATACCGAGAAGAATGATAAAGGGGCCAAAAATAAACAAATTGAGTCCAAGGGAGAGAAAAAGGAGAACAACTACTCCTGGAAGAATGGAAACAATTTTGGCAAACCTCAAGAGAGGTGAGGACCAGTTGGTGGATGCTACACTTGTGGCGAAGATCACTATGCCAATCAGTGTCCCAAAAAATCATAGGGAGTGCAACCAAGAGGGAATTCTCTACCCTCCCAGCAAGTGGTATTCTAGCAATGTATCCATGTGGTCTTGGACAACTGACAAGCTGAGTACCAAATAACTCTCGTAGAGATAACAAGTATTTTATTTGGAGTTCCAATTTCAGTTTAATTGATATAGGTGCTACGGAATGTTTTATTTCTCCCAAAATTGTAAATAAGATACCTAGAAAAGCAGGATTCATGGCAAACACTTGGTCTGTAGAATATGCAAATCACACCCAGTCTCAGGTAGAGTAATGCCTGTTTGAGGCTCAGGTTGAACTTCCAAGCTTTTCCACGAAAGTAAATCTTTATGTAGCCCCACTTGGCTCGTATGATGTTATCCTAGGGATAAATTGGCTATGGAGACATTGAGCCAAAGTTGATTGTTATGCCAAGATAGTAGAATGTTTGGATGATTTAAGAAACTAAGTCTTTCTCCAAGGGTAAATGCAAGAAGTTGTGTCCACTTAAGGTGGAAGTTTCAGAGTTAAAAAAAAATCTAAAATTGGGTAACTAAAAACGAGATCCCGTTATAGATCAGGATCCCGAGCCTAAAATCTAGAATGGGATCCCGTTTCTTAGCGGGATCCCGAACCTAGGACCAAAAAATGGGATCTCGTTTCACAAAATGTGATCCCTTTTAGAACGGGATCCCGTTTTGTGAAAATATAATTTTTTTTAAAAAATGGGTGTAACCCCATTTTTTCCAGCGACAGGCGACAGTTGAGAATGGGATCCCATCCAGGAAGAGTATTTTCAGCCATCAAAAGATCAGGTAAGTGGATTTTTCCACTTTTTGAATTTGCCAATGAATTTTTTGAAGCTTTTCTTTCTTTTTTTGGTGTAAAATACAATCAAAATTTAAAACGTAGACTGTTATTTAGGGTTTCAATTTATGAGTTCAATAGCTATATTTAGACATTTTAGTTGTAAAATACAATTGAAATTTTGAAAGACTGTATCATATAAAAGGATAGAATTTGAACAAGCTATCAAAAATTTGTTTAAATTTGAGAATTAAATCGCTGTATTTAGACATTTTAGCTGTAAAATACAATTGAAAATTTGAAAATATTATATCATATGAAAGGAGAGATTTTGAACAAACTGTCAAAATTTGATTTCAATTTGAGAGTTGAATAGTTGTATTTAGACATTTTAGCTGTAAAATACAATTGAAATTTTGAAACGACTGTATCATATGAAAGGAGAGATTTTGAATAAACTGTCAAAATTTATATAGCATTGGGATGATATATATATTTGGTTTTTATAAAATTTACTTATATTAATGTATGTCATTGTATTTTAAAGGCATTATTGAATAGATAACTGTCATGTAAAAAAATTACAACAAACCATAATAAAACCTTTATCACTTCTTTCATAATCAAACCTTTAGAGACAACCAACTAATTAAGAATTGAGAAGATTTTACAGTTTTTGTGATAGCCAACTAATCAAGAATGAAATCAAGCCAACAAATGTAACTTTAGAGACACATATAATATCCCTTGAAACGGTTAAGTTAGACATGGAGACACCTAGATTATGGAGAGGTCTATGTAAGAAAACACCTCCTGTAGACTCAACACAAACTTATCCCTCAACCCTCTAAATTGTGACTTACATCATTTGATTACCCTGGAACACACTATAGACAACTCTTTACAAATTTGGCAAAAGATATTTTCTCCTAACAGAAACTTGTATATATAGAAGTAGACTACTACATAAGATCCTCTAGGATAATAACACTTGTTGTGATCTCCAACACTATGATCCATATATACTCTTGAATTTGTTGATACAACTCTTGATGAACATGCATCGAATTAACTTCAAAATTTTGTGCATATAATTAGATTTGATATACTTCTTAAGGAAAGAAGAAAATCCACCTTGGATAAAAGTTTGTGTAGGAACATGTAAAGAAGCATTTTCAATCATGCATGCAAGCTTCTAGTATCTAACCCAATCTTATTGGTTCTTGGAGCCAAATAAATGCTAGAATAGTATTGAAAGAACAAAAAATACGCTTATTAGTGCTAATTATTTCTCTAAGTGAGTGTTAAGATAGTGCATATTAAGACTATTTTGATTAATTAAATGGGCTTAGTTTGAAGCTAAATAACACACATAAGAGTTGGGACTAACAACTAAATAGAAAACAACAATTACAAATAGGAAATAGGAAACAAAATCAAGCTAGAACCATCAACTAATATCTTTTACTAGCTAGATCATCCCTACAATCACAAGTTAAACAAAGCATCAAATTCTTCATTTTTTAAATCACAAATCATCATAATATATTCATCTTCATACTTAGATTAGTCCTAGGCAACTACTAGTCAATCCTATCTCCATTATCAAATTTGGTTGCCATAGGCAACTTCACCAAATTTAGGATTTCAGATCATGTTGCCATGCATAAGATATCCACCTCAAGGTAGTTTTCCAAGTCTAATTATAGTCTTGCAGATGTTCATTATGATTCTACCTAGGTGGTATGATAGTCCATTAGTTTCTATGACATCATTCAATAGCATAGATGCATTTGAACATTCACCCTTCATTGATATATATTGATAGTAAAATAGAGTTTTAAATTATTCTTAAGGTTTGGGGCAATCATAGTGTTAAGATAGTGCAAATTAAGACTATTTAGACTAATTAAATGGGCTTAGTCTGAAGCTAAATAACACACATAAGAGTTGGGACTAACAACTAAATAGAAAACAACAATTGCAAATAGGAAATAGGAAACAAAATCAACCTAGAACCATCAACTAATATCTTTTTCTAGCTAGATCATCCCTACAATCACAAGTTAAACAAATCATTAAATTCTTCATTTTTTAAATCACAAATCATCAGAATATATTCATCTTCATACTCAGATTAGTCCTAGGCAACTAGTAGTCAATCCTATCTCCATTATCAAATTTGGTTTCCATAGGCAACTTCACCAAATTTAGGATTTCAGATCATGTTGCCATGCATAAGATATCCACCTCAAGGTAGTTTTCCAAGTCTAGTTATAGTCTTGCAGATGTTCATTATGATTCTACCTAGGTGGTATGAACTTAGTCCATTAGTTTCTATGACATCATTCAATAGCACAAATGCATCTGAACATTCACCCTTCATTGATATATATTGATAGTAAAATAGAGTTTTAAATTGTTCTTAATGTTTGGGACAATCATAGTGATCAATAGTCTATGCGATTTCTCATTTTCCATTCATGACTACCTTCCACCTTATGATAGTATCCTAACCTTCTTACCTCATCATCTATCTTAAAAGTGGAACATTTAATCATTACCACATGGTTACATCTCTTTGATTATGATGATAATGCAATTGAATCTCTAGAGGAGTCTTACATCTTAACAACAATTTCATTGTCCCTTTGTAGTTCATCATGTGAATGTGACAAGACTCTTCACATGTTTCCTTGATGGACTTTTGATAACAAGGGAAGATGAAAATCTTATGATCAATGACTAATCCTAGAGAAATCATGATGTAACAACCCAACTGAACTCCTCATGACAAGTCTGTTATTGGTTTAAGGCTATCTTAAAGGTCCATAATAATCTAGGAATTTAATAACAATTAACAGTCCTTAATGGTCATGACAACATTATACAAGATATTAAAGTTCGTGCTAAGATGATGATTTCCTCTTTCCTATCAAATGGTAAGGATTCACTCAAATCTTCACATACTCAAACACATATCCAACTTATGAATTCATGATTGATCCAATGCTCAAACCAATGCAAGCATGACTATTGTTTGTTGACCAAGATTATTGATAGTCATAAAGTTAGAGAAATTCATCCAAAACCATTACAAACTATTTGTAGCTTTGCCATAGGAAATGCTGGATCTTCTAGAATGAGTACTTAACATCAAACCAATAGCCAACTCCATAGAAAAATTAACAAAATTGAAACCTTGGACCTAACATATGATGACAAACCTTGACAACAAATTCATTATGGTAGTCCTAATAGCCCTACTGCTATACTCTAACTACTGTGACAATACAATGCTTGGCTAATGATATCTCTTTGAGTCCTTAAGAGGCATCTTTTGATATGATAGTCCTGCATATTGACAGTTAATCTTTATACCAAACACCCTATGATCAAACACCATAATGATAGTCGTAGATAACAAAATCAATTATAGGGTCCAGTCCTATTGAGAGGGTTGTGACAAGATGAATGAGAGGATAACTCATAAGCATAACATAACTTTGATAATATATATGCATGCAAATCCTTTTTTACAAACCTCTAGTCTTGAAACAAAGATGCCCAAGTTTATGCCCATGACTGTCCTAGTATTTGATTGAACCTAACATGATTGTCTGTATAGTCTTAAATTGATCTTTCTTGTCTCCCTCACTACAAGAATTAAAATTTAGGTCTCGAATGAAAATCTCAACTTCAATTTGAAAATTACATAGTTCACTATAATAGCTCTTACAATTTGAAATTTGTATGCACATGTATCTGTACATTTAATTTAAATATTTCAAGTGTAATTTCTTTCAAAACATGTATAATTTATCTAGTTTATTTATTTAATTTATAAATTTTGAACATGTACATATGTTTATTTATAATTTATATATATAGATTCTTGAAAATTAATTTTGTACTCAAGTTTGTATGTTTATATGTATATATGCAAGTTCATAGTTTTTATATATATCATGAATCTGGATGATATTCACTTTGATGTTGAGGACTTCCTCAATGCACAAGATGATCGGGCACCATCTCCACCCCCACCCCCACCCCCACCTCCAGGCATCCCACCTCCACCCCCACTTGGACCCGCACCTGGAACTGACCAGGCTTGCTTGCGAGCCATAATTAATGAAAATGTGGATTCCATACAAGAAAAATTGAATTCCATTCGCAATGAACAATTCATGCCACCTCACATGGTACATTTTGCAACTTTGATGCAAAACAATGTAGATTATGTGAGGTCTATTGACTCAGACTTTGATGGATTCCAGAAATTGAGAGAGGAGAGGAGCCAATTTTATGCTGATGGCCTCTCCTATAAGAATATTTTGGATCTTAAAATCACAAAAGGTCATTTAGCACAATATTTTAGACATCCCATTACAAATGAACCTATTCCTACAAATAAGAAAAGAATATCAATCAGGTGGTGTAGGCATGAAGGAATGTCTACCAAATTTTGGGACAGATGGTGGATGGTGTTTGATTATCCACCTCATGCTAATTGTGAGGTTCCTTTATATTTTTTGAGAAAATTATATGTAGAGTTTGTTATGAATTAGAAACCCAACTACTTTGATTTTAGATCATTCCAGGGTATTGGTGGTGGCATGCCACAATAGAGGTTAGGGGCACGGGTTGATCCCCAATGACCTGTGCCTGTTCAACCTCTTATTGACCCTCCTGTTGCTGCCATTCCTGCACCCTTCTAGCATCGTGCAGTGGTATCCACACTAGGCACATTGAGTGCACTCTTAGGTAGCCTAGATGAGCAGACTTCTATGATGGTAGCCCGAGTTAGAGACCATGGAGGAGTTGATGATGGAAGTGGTCCTAGTACCACTCCACATGTGTCGATGTCTCATACATGTATGAGTTGCAATCAGTTGTGTTATGGACCTTATCAGGCAGCTGCACCCACTTCAACTACACATGCATCATCTGATAATATGGGTGAATCATTTGTTGATTATCTATTTCCTGAGGATCATCCCACTGAACATTCGACACAGGTATATATAGGTTTCACACATGTTGAATTTATAACAATTTTAAGCACGTGTTTTTAATGAACATATAGATCAATTAAATTGTAATATTTTAACAATCGAATTGTTTGGTGTAGATGATGGCAACAGGGACCATTGATCAATTTAATTTTTTATCGACACCTGTTCATCTCGGGCACCCATTTGGGGTATTTTGAATGATTTATATTTTAAATAATTTTATTTACTTGATTTTAATTTGTAATTCAGTCTTGAACATGTACATTAAATATTTATGTTGGTTCAGGGTTCTTCCACATTGAATCCTCCATCTAAGGGTGTCTCGAGCGCTCCTCCATCATTGGGCATCTCACATGACACTTTTATAGTATGCATATTGTTTTAAGAAAATATATATACTTAGATTTTTCTATTTTGATTTCACTATATCTGAAAATGTGCATGTACTATTTAATATATATTAAAAATATATGTCTATGTAGGTTGACATAATAATGAGGATGGGCATTGTAGCACACTTGGATGATCCAAGTTTATATCAAGAGTCGACTGCATTTCAGGTTGTTCAAAAATGTATCTATGTCTACGTGTAATATATGTACAGGTCTTTTAAATAGATTAAAACAAAAATTGAGTACCTATGTACACAAGTGTGTAAATTCAAATCGAACTTATAATCTCTAACTTGGATATTTTCTGAAAGTTGGATATTTATATAGCAGACTTAACTTATTACTTTCTTTTGTATTTCATATGCAATTTCCACTTCTCATACACTTCCAATTTGTGTGTCGATCCATGGTATTGCAGGGCAAAGACATTGATATCAATATGTGAGTGACGGTAGGAGTCACATCTGTGATAGACGTGACTCCTCAAGGAGTCATGCCTATCACAGGTGTGACTTTGTCACCATTTGTATTGTAATCGGTTTCACTGATTTTAACAGTTACTAATCACTGTTTAGAATGCAAAAGATGTTTATGATTTGGTAATATATCATTCGATCATGCTATATTGATATTTATCTTAACATACCTTATCTATTAAGTATGAATATATAAGTAATATTTAATATTACTTATATATTCATATTTATTATTATGTTATCTGATCGAAGCTACAAACAACTCAACACTCCCTCTTAGCTCGGGAAGATAACAATATCACAATAATCTCTATGAATATCAATTATCTGATCTATAATGAATTACTCCAAGTAATTTAATATCACATAACTCATGATATATAGTATCACCTATCTCGTGATACGTAGCATCACCTACCTTGCGATACTAAAGGATATACTATACTCGAGAACATTACATTCTCCTTATATATATCCCAGTTATGGTATGTGCACTGACATTAAGTCACATAATGTCTACCATAACTTAATCATGATAACTCCATGATTCATACCAATATCAAGTCACATGATATCAGTCTAATGAACATTATAAGATCGTCACCTTATAATGTTAGGTACAAGTGTAGATTATCCAAAAAATCGTCACCTTTTGGAAATAAACATAGAAAGGGTAGGCCCATAATGTCATAGAGTCACACATATGACACAAGATGTTTACACATTAAACATATTTAATATATTAGTACAAATCAATTAGAATTTTACATTTCAATCATACCAAGATTTTTTCTGAAGTATTCAACTTTTACCTTGAGGAGTGGTTTAGTAAGAATATCTGTAGTTTGATCTCCTGTATTGATATACTCCAACTGAATCACATTCCTTTCCACCATATCACGCACATAGTGATGAGGAATCTCAATATGTTTAGATCTATCATGGAATACTAAATTCACGGACAACTTAATACAGCTTTGATTGTCGCAGTGGATGATAGTTGGTTTTAGAGGTTTACCAAATAATCCCACAAGCAGTTTTCTAAGCCATACTACCTCTCTAGCAGCCATAGAAGCTGCAATATATTCGGCTTCTATAAAACTCTGAGCAACTGAAGACTATTTTCTACTGATCCAGAATATCATTGCTGACCCTAAACTGAAACAACATCCGAAGGTGCTCTTCCGATCAGTTACACTTCCAGCCCAATCTGAATCTGTGAATCCATGTAGATCTAAGTTAACCTTTTCATATTTTAAGCTATAATTTAGAGTACCTTGAAGGTATCTCATTATATGTTTCACAGCCACAAGATGTATCTCCTTGGGCTCACACATAAACTAACTTAAGGCATTTACAACATAACAGATATCAGGTCTGGTATTGACCAAATACATCAAGGATCTAATTATCTGTCTGTACAGAGTGGGATCTGCCAACAGAGAATCTGCTACTGCTTCCTTCAATTTATGAAGATTTGTTTCCATGGGGGAAGACATAGGTCTACATTCCATCATACCAAACCTTTTTAATATATCAATTGTGTACTTCCCTTGGTTTAGAATAATACAGTCTAATTTCTGCCATACTTCCAGTCCAAGGAAGTAGTGTAATAGACCTAAGTCCATGTCAAATTCTGAAGCTAGATCTTTCTTACACTGATCAATAAGGTAATTTTCCCCTGTAATCAATTGATCATCAACATATAATATCAATATTAACATATCACCTTTGCTTTGTTTGAAGTAGAGATTTGGATTTGCATCATTCTTTGAGAAGCCTAATCTCAAGAGATAACTGTCAATTCTTTCATACCAGGCTCTAGGGGCCTGTTTAAGTCCATATAGAGCTTTCTTTAATTTACATACATGGGATCCTGCATTGTGAATCTCAAATCCTTCAAGTTGCTTTAAGTAAACCTCTTCTTCAATGGTTCCATTTAAGAAAGCAGTTTTTACGTCCATTTGATGGACTTTCCACCCTTTGGCTGCTGCAATAGCTAGAACTGCCCTGACTGACGTATATCGAGCAACTGGAGCAAAGGTTTCATCGTAATCAATTCCTTCCTTTTGTGAAAATCCTCTAGCTACAAATCTTGCTTTGTATTTCCCTATACTACCATCTGCAGCATGTTTGATTTTAAATAGCCATTTTGAAGAAACAACAGATTTCCCTTTTGGTCTAGGTACTATATCCCATACATCATTCTTCAAGATGGATTGATACTCCTCTATCATGGCATCCTTCCATACTTGGTGCTTAAGAGCTTCTATAGCACTACAATGTTCTGATTTAATGAATTCACTCATTAAAGCTACATAACTAGAGAATCTCTTAAGTCTTGTGCTTTCCCTAAAAGTCCCTGATGGAGCGGCATAATTTTTAGCTTCTTCCATTATTTTGGTGGCCCAGAGTGGTCTTTTCTTGGGATTTTCTAGTGATGTGATTTGTTCATGGTTTACCTCTTCCTCAGGATACTCCCTCTGAAACTCAGGTGTAGGATTCTCTTCTATGCTTGAGTTGGAAGTTTGAATTTCTGACTCAATATCATTTCTAGCTCTTTTGAAAGCTATGTCTTCCTCAAAAATCACATCTCTGCTTAGTTCAATTTGTCTTTGACTAGGTATATATATTCTATAAGCTTTTGATGTTTCACAATAGCCTACAAAGATGCCTTTTCTCCCAGAAGGTTCTAGCTTAGTTCTTTTCTCTTTGGGCACATGAATGTAAACATGACAACCAAATATCCTTAAATGACTAATGTCTGGTTTTGTGCAAGTGAAGGCTTCTTCAGGAGTTTTGTCATCAATATGAGAGTGAGGACATCTGTTCTATATATAGACAGCAGTACTAGATGCTTCTACCCAAAGTGAAGTGTCTATATTCTGATCAAGTAACATAGCCCTAGCAGCTTCTACAATGGTTCTATTTTTTCTTTCTACAACTCCATTTTGTTGAGAATTATAAGGTACAGTGAACTCCCTCTTAATCCCATTTTCATATTCATAATCATTTATATTCACTTTCATATTCATATTTATATCCATATTCATATTCATGATCAAAGGCATTATGCTCTACCCTTGAG
Source organism: Cunninghamia lanceolata (assembly GCA_027924645.1). Lineage (NCBI taxonomy): Eukaryota > Viridiplantae > Streptophyta > Pinopsida > Cupressales > Cupressaceae > Cunninghamia > Cunninghamia lanceolata. The sequence continues at coordinate 7,777,615 of BSBN01000023.1, read as the reverse complement.
AGGATCATGTGTCGCCTTATCATTAATCCATCTCTAGCTCCATAGGTATGGTTCATTGAGGAGACATTAACCATCCCATATGGAGGCTCAAAGGCTTCACTCCCAAACAGAGTTCTTCACCATATGGCTTGATGGAACTTCATGTCCACACAACATTCTTCATCCCACCAAGAGTCACCTCACGTCAGGCACATTTAACATTGATGAGCTCATCATTACCATAGGCCCAAGGACTTCACACCCACACAGTGTTCTTCGTCTCTTGGCTCAAGGGACTTCACACCCACACAGTGTTCTACATCCACTTGAGGGTTACCTAGGTCCAACATACACTCTCCTAACTTACCCATACACCTAAGATAACGAGATGATTAATGATAAGGCTAATCCTTTTCTTGGATATAGTACAATCCTATGATTTCTAAGTCTTTGTTGATATTTCATATGATGACTTATCATTTTGGCCTCATATCATATGGCCCATCACATATGATCTAATGTTTGATCACTTTCCATTATCATTATTGATCATGTTCATTCTATATATGCACATTTATCATATTAATTCATTCTTCCTTGTATATTCATTTATAATGACATTCATTTGTTCATCCATTATATGTAATCAAGATTCCATATTCATGATGATAATGTACATAAATATCCTATGTCAATTATATGACTAATTTCATTCGATTGCTATTCTAGTCAATATAACGTAATGCATTCCTATAAGCTAATCATATCTTATTTCATGTCATTCATTTTTATCATTTACCAATGTATCATTGAGTAATGCATTTGCAACTATATATTACTTATTGCAATATGAATATGCATATCTTCAGAAATTGCCTTAAGACATTTATAAGTTCAATATATAATAGAGATTCCATACCTTTGCTGATTTAATTGCAGATCGATTGATTCCTTTCCTTCCTTGATGCCTATCGATCTTCTTCATTGACTCTTTTTATTTCCCTTTGAGGGATGCAACTTCACCAATCATTACAAATCTTTTCATATATTATTTGCTCATGATTGCTGTTGTCTTTAATTAGATCTGTCCTCCTAACATAGATTGCTGCTCCTTATACTCATGGATCGCTATTATGAAGATAACGATTTACGCATCTTGATTTTCTTTACACCCTTTTCTTTTTGTTGTTCTTTCCTTCCAATGTCTTCGAATCGAATTGCTGCTGCCATTTGAGAAATGCGATGTATTAAATCTGAATTTCTCAAGTTTGATTTTCTGCCCAGATTCTGCTTAACTTAGCTCTGATACCATGTAAATTCAAATCGAACTTATAATCTCTGACTTGGATATTTTCTGAAAGTTGGATATTTATATAGCAAACTTAACTTATTACTTTCTTTTGTATTTCAGATGCAATTTCCACTTCTCATACACTTTCAATTTTTGTGTCAATCCATGGTATTACAGGGCAAAGACATTGATATAAATATGTGAGTGATGGTAGGAGTCACATCTGTGATAGACGTGACTCCTCAAGGAGTCACGCCTATTACAGGTGTGACTTTGTCACCGTTTGTATTGTAATCAGTTTCACTAATTTTAACAGTTACTAATCACTGTTTAGAATGCAGAAGATGTTTATGATTTGGTAATATATCATTCGATCATGCTATATTGATATTTATCTTAACATACCTTATATATTAAGTATGAATATATAAGTAATATTTAATATTACTTATATATTCATATTTATTATTATGTTATCTGATCGAAGCTACAAACAACTCAACAAAGTGAATATATAAGTTTTAACCTAATTTGTACACACATGTGCTAAGTTATAAATGACCTTGTAGGAGCTTGTTAGTGACATGCTTCATCAACACACAACACATGCAGAGCAGGAGGACAGAGGAGATGGGTAGCTTGATATGGTATAATTTAAAATTTAGATTATATTTAAAGTCAATTAAAATATACATTGTGAACTTAAAGTAAATTTCAATAGATATATATGTTGACATGTGTTCAAAATTCTTTTTCTTTTATAGCTTGAGACATGTCATGTAGCTAAGCCTGTAGAGACAGGTCCTGGAATAGAGGATGCACAACAACCTCTTACAGTATAATAATTTAAAAATGATAAATTATAAATTAAATTGAATTAAATCATTTTTAAAATCGTCTTACATCTAATTTCAACTTTCTTTCTCTTGTATTAAATAGATTGATTCAGAGCATGTAGAGATAGGTCCAGGTGCACCAGAGCATGTCTCTCAGCCTCACATGGTAATTTAATTTTATGATAAATTATAAATTTAAAAATTGTCATTAAATCATTTTTAATCATCTTACATCTTATTTCATCTAAATCTTTCTCTTCTACAGAGTGATTCAGGTCATCTGAGTAGTTTACATGGTGTGAAGAGGACTCTTGATTACAGAGATAGTATGAGTTAGGTTATTTCATGGGCTACATAATTTGACTATTTCATGGACTATGTTATATACTGTTTGTCATGGACTTTATATATATATATTGTTGAACATGGACTTTATATTTTGAACATGGGTTGTATTGTCACATGGACTTTATATTTTTTTGAACATCCAGACTTTATTTCATTTCAGTATTTTATGGTCTAGATACAAAACTTTATTTCATTTCAGTATTTTATAGTATTTTATTTTAAGTATTAAATAGTAATATGTCTCATCAAGGTTATGGGAAATTTTTTACTTCATTTAATAAATTGTTGGCAATTCTTATATATCATGTCTTGAAAATGTCTAAAGAGGGAAAATAAACTATTTATGGAATGGAGTAAAATCTTGAGATGTGTGATGATGTTTTTTTAGGAATGTTTTTTAGACTTGATCACACTATATAAATTATAGTCCTTTTGAGCTCTCCTTCATAATAGAGTTGCATTAAAGACTTGATCTATTCATCCTAGGCCCAAAACATAAGGTAAAATGACATAGGTATACAGTTCCCTATTACAATGTTATAATTAAAATATATTGTATTATTGTGAAAGCATTACCCTTCCACAAGAAAGAGTGAACTTGGAGAGTGTTAATTTCCATCACTATATCATTAGGCAAGCACTTAATATCCTAAAGGGATGCCTCACTAAACAACAAAGGCTCATGAAGTGTAGGGTAGATGGATCAAAGGATCTAGACCTAAGAGTGATACTAACACCCTCAACATCATGTTGAACCCTAGCATAAATCATAGATCTACCCAAAGCTTCAACCAATATAATGAAACTTTGGAATCTATTAACTAAACATCTAGACCAATCATTTATTCTTAATCTATATGAAACCATTGTTATATCCTACGTTTGTATCTATGTCCATGATCATTATCCAAATAAAAACCAAATCTCATTGTAATTTGAATCACAACAATTGTATGTCAAGGTGCACTTGGGTCTCAACATAAATAATGTACATTTACCAAGCCATGTGGGAAAAGTGCATGGTAGGGTATGTGATAGAGACACATATCATCATTAAGGATGATATTTTCCTCAACCTAGATATTTTATTGGTGAAAGGATGCATACATTTACCCCAGGTTTTAAGTATATTGGTGACATTGTGGTTATTTCTTACCAAAGAAAAGCAATTGAGGACCTTGTTAAGGTTTCCATTTAGGCCTAGGCCATCTCTTCAAAGGAGGTGGGTGAGTACTTGTTAAGGCATCCACACAACTCCTCTACATCACATCGAGCATCTTCATTGCAACACGATCCATATTATATTTTTGTCTTTCCTACCTTAAGAGGACACCTTAGGAGGAGCTTGATCGTATCACCAATACTAATCAATTACATCATTCTATATGATGTATATTATTATATTTGACGAAGGTATATTAGGTGATATCCATGTAGTTTTGAGTCCCTCTCTTAGATGTAGTGACATATGTTAATCATATCATTGCTAACATAGAGATATCCTATATATCACCTCATCAATGCACACCCAATCTACAAACATTGAAATATCCTCAGCATTTGGTGGATAAGGCCTCAATTTAAAATAGATTTTGTCTTCAAGTTCCATTCCCTCTCACATTCATAGTCCATTAAGGTCATTATTAATGGCCCAAGTGTTGGATTTGAGAGTAGAGTCAGTAGTGGAGACTTCTATTTGTGATGTTATTAACACATATCTACCAAAATATGGTGATTTGGATTGACATAAAGGTCCTTTTGCAAGTACATAAGAATAATTTATAATTAAGCTTACATATATAGTAAAATTTACGTGCAAACTTGTGGATGTCTAGAAGTTAATTTTAAATTATTTTTCTTTTTTCCACCCATAGCCTAGGTCAACACTAGATATTCTTAGTCTGAGCTTAGGGAACATATACATGCATGATTCACATCATGGTAGTGATCAGGTGATAATTTATGTATATTGTTACATTAGATTAACTATGTGTTCTAATTTTATTATAATGCTCATGTTCTAATGTATGTGTATATTTTTGTAGGGATCCATTCATCATTCTTAGCACAATAGTTGTCACTTTGAGGGTTACTTAGCAAGGAAATAGGATTCACCCATATTATCATGTATTTTGAGTAGTTCATGTACTTTGATAGATAGGACATTTGTATACATATTTTTAGATCCATGGTATTTATATACTTTAATCTACCTCACATTTGCATACTTTAATCTAGGACACATGTACTTTTATCTACAACATTAATAATGTATACTTTGAGATCTATAGCATTTACGTACTCAAATTTAGAACATTTACATATTTTGATCATGTATTTGAGTATTTGTGTATGTAGGACATGTTAGAATATATTTTGATCAGTTTAAAACTTTCACATATACCTATGTATATCTATTGTTTAGTTGTGTCTATATATAGGTTCAAATCAATATGTACACCACTTTATAATTTATAATTATCAATAATATACAATATATGTGCTAAAGTTAAATATGCCTTTTGCATTACTTTCATGTCATTAATCCTAATTAAAACTCCCAAAAATGATTACCTTTCTTATTACTAATTCACTATACCATCTTAAAACCGAGTGGAAAATTGATTACAAAGTTTGGTGTAGTTTAATCCATCAATTACAAAGGTGTCATTAGAATAATGTTATCCATTTTTTACTAGTTCTAAGTGTCGACATCTAAAATTGACCATATCCTAACATCATCTTCTAACATCATAATACTAATACCACTTTTGACACTTTCAACAATATCCCAAGCCCATCCTAACCATATTTGTATCATCCTGACACTAATTAATTAGATACATATATTTATTTAATTAATTAGGATTAGCCTTTTACATGCCTTCCATCATCAAATTAATTAAATAAATCATATTTATTTAATTAAACTAATTTCCTACACCTTCCCAACTAATTAATTGAATAATATTACTAATTGATTAATTAGTCTAATCTCCACTAATAAAATAAATCAAATCTTAAATCATGTCTCACTCACAAATAAATAAATTCAAAAACTCACATGACTAGCTAAAAGGAAAAATTCAAACTAATCTGTCGTAATATGATGTCTTAAGGGGTCCTAATAGGACTTCTTAAGGGGATCAAAGAATTCAAACTACATGTCTCATATTTAATCACAATTCATCTAATTTAGGATGACTCATCATAACAATCCGATGTCTTAATTTATGTCATAATGGGATGTCTTAAGGGGTCCTAATACGATGTCTTAAGGGGACGTCTTAAGTTCTCAAAATTTGGTGAAGTTTCCTAAAACTAGCATCTTTGTAGGTTATTCAGATAGTGTGAAAGGTTATCGCCTACTCCACCTATCACACTATCTGAATAACCTACAAAGATGCTAGTTTTGGATGTCTTAAGGGGTCTTAATACGATGTCTTAAGGGGACGTCTTAAGTTCTCAAAATTTGGTGAAGTTGCCCAAGGCAACCAAATTTAACAATATAATAAAATCAAATTTAAAGTAAATTTAAAGTAGAAAAACATGCGCATTTAACAAACAAAATATATAGAATAATAATTTTGATATATAAAAGTGTAGAGTATAATTGTGTACATACACATGTATACAAATCTGTGTACAAATGTGTAATAATGTAATTGTGTATGTACATATATGCCAACTCAAAATAATGTTTACAAAATGTGGCTATGCCATCTTAAGAAAATCTGAAACTTGTGGGGAATGTAGCAGGTCTTCACGCCACCTGATATAAAAATAATACAAGCAATTTATCAATATATCATCAAAACATGTATTTTAATTTATATAAAACTATCTAGATATACACAACTTGCACCTATATTTACAAGTGCCTCACACATGTGTAGATATAGGTTTAATCTGCATCCTCTCAAGTTTTTGTTTCAAAGTATGTGATGAATTTGTGATGATGGCCTAAGGATATAAAAAGACAATTTAAATCAATTTCAACTAATAACACACAAGAAATATCAAAACATGTATTTAATGTATTTAAAAGAACAATATAAAACTATATAACTATATTTACCTGTATTTACTTATTCCATTGTACCATCTCCATCCTCTCTTTTTTCCAATGCATCGATAATTGTCTCATGGTCTTCTATAGAAATTTTTCATAGCTATTTATTTGTAGGTTTTCCACGATACCTCTCTAGTTTTATATTTGTTGCCAACACCAAATGTGAGTAGTGTATAATCTTCTTATGTGTTTCATAATCTTCGAATGCAAGGAAACCATTCTTCCTTATTAGGTATTTCCGTAGCCAAGTGCCAACAACCACCACTGAACCTATTGGATAATGATAGCCATCATCAAAGAAATTCTTAAAATTTGCTTAAGGGGATCAAAGAAGTTCTTAAAATTTGCTTAAGGGGATCAAAGACTTGTTATCAAAATTTGCTTAAGGGGATGTTTTAAAGGGATCACTGAACCTGTTGGATAAGGAAAGCCATCATCATCTTCACGAGGTGCTGTTAATTTATGTTTAATCTCCACACAATGAGCCAACTAATATTTTGTTTCCTCTTTATTCTCCTTAGGTGCAACAACAACATACACATGTCCTGCAAACAAATTTTGATTCAATAATTTGCACATGTCCATAAAATTTGACCAATCAACATACATGCATTCATATGTACGCATAAATAAATAAAAGCACTACAAATTAGTAATGAAGTGAAATAAAATGAAATAATTTAAATTAAATTACCTTCTTGTACAAGGTCTGAAACACGGTCATAATCGTCTGATGCAAACAATTGATCTTGTCTTCAATTGTTGTTTCATATTGATCGTGTGCTTGTGCAGGTGTCAACAGTCTTTTCTTCCACTCTTCAACCCATTCTGTATTCTCACATGCTTCCCAATCTCCTGAAATACAAAACTGACAAAAACATGCAAGCTCCCTTGTCCATATAGTCCATGTACTTGCATTCGATCTCCTAAATGAATGCCATTTAGTAGATCCACTAATTGTCTTGCAATCAAGTCTAGGTAGAATGTTTTCTTCTTCAACCAACCAAAAGAATCAACGAACTGTAGAGTACTCGCTTGATCCAGGTGTACATAATCTTGTATTGCACCAATCCACAATCCCACGTGCATCTTTAAATTTTACTGCATCCTCAAATTTCAATTGTTGTCTAGCAAGAATTCTTTTAACACACACACAGCTCCATCATGTTCTCCTTTACCATGTCCAGCTTCAAAAAAATTTCACATATGTTGGACATTATTCTCCTTGTGAACCCTACTTAACCAATAGAACATTCGAGCATTCTTGAACTGCCCTGTACAATTATCTGACCATATAAGATGTTCTGTCATCTGGATTCCTCTTTCTCTTAAATTTGTATAAAATATATTGAAACAATTTTAAACAAACTCTGATGAGTGTAATCGGTTGTCACTCAAATAGAAATGATACTCCCTCAAAACTTTTCTATCATTCTCTGTGATATCATCTGCATGTCTATAAACAATATGAACAAACATAGCAACCTGCACTGAATTGTAATATTGTGATTGAATTTCCTCTTGCGGAGCTAAAGTAAAGTTTTCCTCAAAATCAACCACTGATAGTATAGTACCAACTGGAAATGTGTTTCTACATTCACGAAACTGTCCATCAAGCCATCGAGCTTGTTGAGAGTGCTTGAAATAATTTGGTACAATCTTACTCATAAATTCTGATATGAATGCATGCACACTAACCTTTTCTGTAATTAAATCACAACGTTTTCCAATTTTTCCATCTTTTAAAGAATATTCAACATTATTAAATCTTTTAACATCCACTAATTGTTGTCCAAAATTATTTTCAACACTTTCATGCATACAAACTCTTAACAAAGAAAGATTGCCACAACTAGTGCATTGTCCATAAATAGACAAACTTAAATAAAATGATTTTTCATTAGATCTTTCACAGAACAAACTTGATATAAACTCTTTTATTGTTTCAGGTGGCATATTAATATCACATTCCTATATAATCATGTTACTATGTAAAGTACAATGTATATATTGAAACACATCATAATAATAACGAAATTGAACATGTGTTTTACAACAACAAGATATTCGTTGCTTATTAATTTTTACATACCATGGTTTGCATTTTTCAAAAGATCTTTGACTTATTCTAATATTACTAGGTAACACTAATTCACCACAAAATTTTCTATAAAATTCAGTTTGCGTTGTATCTAATAGGTGTTTTGGATGAGGATCGCAAACTTTGGACCCCACTCTTAATTTTAAAACATCTCTAGCATTGATGATACCCTAGTATTATCATGCCAATATTTTTTGATCAAAGATTTGATTTCAACATTTAGTTTCATGTCAGCTCTTGGGAGTTGACCACTAAAACTCCAACATTGGTTGATGCCGCTCTTACCAATGTTTTAGGATGTATTTTTAGAATTCCACTAATATTGCTTACCATTCTTCTATTCAAAGTTGCTTTATTAACTATAGCAGTTGTTATAGATCGTTTTGCTGCATTCTTATCTTTGGATCAACTATTCTTTCCAATAGACTCAATGGCACTAGCAACAATAGACATAGCATGTTTTAGTGATTGATCTTTTCTTCTTGGTTTAACAAAAATGCCTAACATTTTCATTACTTTTCTCATTTTCTACATTCTCATTAATTGCATCATTAGTTGACATTGAAATGATAGTTTTTTACGATAAAAAAAATTCCTCGTATAATCTATTGGCATGTGTTCTTATTTGTCTCCAAGAAATTTTACCAGGAAGATTATCCAAAACATCTCTTTCAATTTTGAAATTTTTTTTTTCATTTTCAACATCACATCCTGGATTTTTATTTTCATTTTCAACTTTAAAAGTGATTTTCATTTTCAACAACAAAACGGTTTTCATTTTCATTTTCAACAAAAGGATTTTCATTTTCATTTTCAACAACAAAATAGTTTTTATTTTCATTTTCAACAAAAGGATTTTCGTTTTCATTTTCAACAACAAAATGATTTTCATTTTCATTTTCAACAAAAGGATTTTCATTTTCATTTTCAACAACAAAACGGTTTTCATTTTCATTTTCAACAAAAAGATTTTCATTTTCATTTTCAACAACAATTTGTTTCAAATTTTGATCTCTACGAATATTATCAATCTCAACATTGTTATATCCAGCTTGTTTTAAATCTCCTATCAACACCATTTCTATTTCATTCAAAGGTGGATTTGAAGACGTACCTGGATTTGTGCCTATTGAAACATTGTCCATAGCATTGAAAGAGGGATTTGAAGACATACCAGGAGTAGTTTGTATAATCATATTAATTTCCACATTCACCTCTTGCAAATTTGCATTGTCTACATCCATGGTCTCCTCAATGTTTTTATCTTCAATAGTTGTGGATTTGGATGCTTCAGCATTATTTATTGATCGAATCTTTATTCTTCTATCTCTTTGTCTTTTTGCCTCCTCTCTCTTTGCTTCAATTTCTTTAGTGGTCAATAGCTTCCTATCTTTCCTCTTATTACGACTTTGTGATCCCATGATTAAAAAAATTATGAAGTATGTACAAATGAATGTAAAAAACTTGAAAGCCTTCCTTCTTTGTTCAAGTCCTTCAAACAAGTGGCAATTCAACAAAAATTCACTCAAACAATGTCTCAATGATGGCTCCTATCAAAATTCAAACAAAATCCCAAGTTGATGGACCTGTAGAAGACAAAAGATGGTAGAGAATGTTGCAAATGTCACTGTCGACTGTACAGAGCAAGTTGCAGGGCTAATAGTCACAGTCTCATTAAAAAAAAGTAAAATACTAAACGGGATCCCGTTTACTAAACGAGATCTCGTTTCATACGAGATCCCATTTAGTAAACAAGATCCCATTTTCTTCTGTACCGACAGAGTAAGAAATGGGATCCCATTTAGTAAATGGGAAACGAGATCTCGTTATTTAAAATTTGAATTTTAAGCTCAAGTTTTGCTTTGTAACCTGGTTCAGGAAATGCTTTGGGGACTTGAACCTGACCTCTGGACCTAGTTTGACCTGCAACTTGAAGGTCCTGTCAATGTCACAAAAAAATAGTGACTTTGGGCATATATCTGAAGGTCTATTTTGTAGAATGTTTTGACGAAATTAAAATCCATTATAGATGAGACAGTGTAGATTCCAAATATATATATTTTTTTACAATTGGATTATTTTTTCTATTTTTTAATCAATTTCTGGTGAAACAGGTCCATAAACTTAAATTATCAGGGTTTTTTAGTATTTTAATAACTTTTTATTAAAATATTTTTTTGAAAAAAAATTGTACAAAAACGTACTTTAGACAATTCTTTTCAATTTAATTTTTTTTTTCAAAAAATGTTAAGTTTAGGTCATCTTATGTGTGACGTACACAATGATTTTTTAAAAGACCAAAAATGGCCAATAAAAAATTAATTAATTTTTTTTTAAAAATTACAAAAAAAATGGAAAACATGCTTCAATGAGTTACAAATCTTTTCCCAAAAGGATTTAGAAAAATATGATTTTTTAGGTTAAAATATGGATGACATACACGTGCATGGTATAGTAAAAAAAAAAGTGACTTTTAAATAGTGGTTTTTAGAAACGCCTATTCAAATCAATTTCTATCATCTAGGTATTGAAAAAAATTACATATTTAGAAACTAGACTCCAAGTACTACATTTCATATTTAGTGACTTTTTCCAAGATTCCACCTTTAAGTGCTTCAAAAGTTTAGGTCAAATGTGACAAATTTTGAAAATCAGGGAAAACACTCACTTTTTAGCCAAGAAGTGGACTCAACTTCTTGCACACACCCCCAAGGGAAAACTAGGGAAGTCAAACTAAGGCAAATTTTCACCTTAAAAATGAAAAGGGCACAGAGAAAAGGATGCCAACTTTTTGTTGTCAAGATGGACAAAATAGATGAAACAAAGGAAACCTACTTCTAAGATGACTTGATGTTTTGTGAATCCCAAAAACTTAATGAAATAGGGATGAAGGAGTCCATAGGTCAGGAAAAATCAGATATGGACAAATATCCCTTCCTCAGAGATTTTGAGGATGTATTTCTGGATGAACTAACAGGGTTACCCCCTAAAAGAGCCTTTGATTTCGGCATTGATATTATTCCAGGGTTAGAACCTATTTCTAAAGCCCCCTATAGAACGACCACGACAGAACTAATGGAGTTAAAGGCTCAACTGCAAGAGCTGCTAGATAAAGGGTTGATTAGACCCAGTGTGTCGCCATGGGGAGCACCTGTCATTTTTGTGAAAAAGAAAGATTGCACTTTGCGGTCGTGCATAGATTACCACATGTTAAACAAAGCAACCATTAAGAATAAATATCCTTTACCTCGCATTGATGATCTTTTTGACCAGACAAGGGGTGCAACAGTATTTTCCAAGATCGATCTTCGATCTGGATATCACCAATTGAGGTTGAAGGATGAAGAAATCCATAAGACAACCTTTAGAACTAGATATGGACATTATGAATTCACAGTCCTACCATTTGGGTTGACAAATGCGCCAGCGATGTTTATGAATCTTATGAACACTGTGTTCAGAGACTGTCTAGACAAGTTTGTCTTAGTATTTCTTGATGACATTTTGATTTATTCTAAGAATGAAGAAGAACATATGCAGCATTTGGGAATTGTTCTTCAGAGATTAAGAGAGCATAAGTTATATGGTAAGCTCTCTAAGTGTACTTTATTTCAGAAAGAAGTACAGTATTTGGGTCATATAATTTTAGGTAAGGGAATAGCTGTGGACCCAACTAAGATTAAGGCTATTTCTGAATGGCCAGAACCAAGAAATGTTCATGAGGTTTGAAGTTTCATGGGCCTTGCTGGTTATTATAGGAAGTTTGTGAAAAACTTCTCTAAAATTGCACATCCTATAACTTCCTTGCAAAGAAAGGGCAAGAAGTTTGAATGGTCAAGAAAGTGCCAGGAGGCCTTTGACCTACTGAAGGAAAAACTAACTTCAACCCCGATATTGAAAGTACCTGACCTGGAAGGGCAATTTGTAGTCATTACCGATGCCTCAAGGGAAGGCTTAGGTGGTGTACTAGTCTAGGATGGACATGTTATTGAGTATGAATTGCACAAATTGAAAAACTATGAACAAAACTATGCCCCACATGATTTAGAATTGGCAGTAGTCATTCACGCACTTCAAATGTGGAGACACTATCTGCTCAGAAAACTATTTGAGTTGAAAATAGATCACCAGGGACTTAAATATTTTTTCACTCAACCCCATCTTAATGCTCGTCAAAGAAGATGGTTAGAATTTATCTCGGATTATGACTTCGAGATTAAGTATATTCAGGGAAAAGAAAATCGAGTGGCAGATTCTTCAAGTAGGAGAAGGCATATCTCCTCTATGATCTTTATACATTCTGATTTTAAAAATAAGGTGTTACAAAAATCTAAGGGAGATGAGTTTTACGAGCAGGTAAAATAGACCCTTAAGAAAGATCCACAAAATCTGAAATATGAGGGATTCAACCTTGAACTAGGTGGGTTATTAAGGTTTAAAGGAAGGATGTATGTACCTAACTCAATAGAGTTAAGGAATATGGTTTGGAAAGAGGCTCATTCTACACCATATTCTGGGCATCCTGGAGTAACCAAGTTACTCGTTGATGTGAAACCTTTATATTTTTGGAAAGGAATGAAGAGGGATGCTACAAATTTTGTAGCTGCTTGTATTGAATGCCAAAGGGTGAAGGTGGAACACCAACACCCAGCAGGATTATTATACCCTCATGAACTTCCTGAGTGGAAATGGTATATTATAAGCATGGACTTTGTGCAAGGGATTCCTATGTCAAGGAACATGCACAATGATATCTTGGTTGTGGTGGACAGACACCAAATCAGCCCATTTTATACCTGGAAACTTGATAGATGGGGCACCCATCATTGCTCAAAAATTTGTTCAAGAGATTTTCATACTGCATGGCATTCCTGAGAAGATTATCTTAGATACGGATGCACATATGACATTGAGGTTTTGGCAAACCTTGTTCTCTTCACTTGGTACACAGTTGAACATAAGCTCTGCTTATCATCTTGAAATAGATGGACAAACTGAAAGGGTGAACCAAGTGTTGGAGGATTTATTAAGATGTATGGCATGGATCAACAATACAAGTGGGAGGATTACCTTCCTCTAGTGGAATTTGCTTCCAATAACTCTTAGCACTCAACTATTAAGATGGCACCAAGATATGTGGGCCCATTTGAAGTTCTAGAAGAAATCAACCCAGTGGCATACATAATTGCTCTACCACCAGCACTTGCCATGATGCATAATGTGTTTCATATTTCATATTTGAAAAACTTTAATTCTGCTAATAATCAAATTCCTATACTTGATTGGAATATTCTACATGTGAAAGAACCAAGAGTGGTGGTGATCGATCCCAACAAGGTGCTCGAAATGCATGAGCTACTCTTACGTAACAAGGAAATAACATAGTGCAAGGTCCAGTGAGACCAATATTCAGTGGAAAACGCCGCTTGGGAAAATTATGATGACTTCTATGCTAGATTTCCTCATCTTTTCTAAGACATTTGATATTATGCTTTTGAAAACATTTTTATATTATGTTGGTTTATCTTAAGACAATTAATCATTGGGGACGATGATTCTTATGGGGGGAGATATGTTACATCCCCAACTTACAATTAGATTTAATCATTAACTTGGCTTGATAATCAAGAGGATTAGTCATAGTTAATTGATTTGATATTGTGGAAATATCTGATTTAACTTTTGATTATGAAGTAGATATTGATGTTAAATAGTTTTGTAAATTAAATGATTTATATTACGAGATATGATAATGATGCACTGATCATAATCTTGTGGTCTTGAGTGTGTACAGGAAAATGAACATCCTTTGAAGAAGGAAGGAGAGTATTATCCTTGAGGAAGGGTTAGACGTTGTGAAAGTAAAAGGTTGACTAGCCATCTGAGTATCAACTTCTATGTCCTTCTAAACCCCTTCATAAGTTGTCACGTGTCTTGTCTCTTTTCTTTAACTTCCTTGTTCTTTGTAAGTCGTTATGTCATTGGAGTTATCACAAGTTGTGATGACCAAACGATGTACTTGGAACTTCATTCCTAGTCGAGAGACAATAGTGTTAAGAGATGAGGAGGTCTCTCGTTATCCTTTTGTTCTTGGGGATTATTATTTCCCTAATCATTCGACTAATAGCGATAGTCAATTTCGGGGGAGTATTACTTGACCCCGACAACTGACGATCTTGTTGTGACTCAATTTGTGTTTTCTATTATATAGTGATAATCCTTAAGTAATGATGAAAACCTTTTTATAGGTTGAATTGCAATAATAATATTGTTATTATCTTTCTTATCATAAAATTCGATTACTATCGAATGCTATTAACTTTTTTTGGTTGGCCTTGAGAAATGATGGAGAGCTTTGAGCTCATCCTTTCTTGCACGATGTCTAGATCAAGCCACCTTTTGTGGGAACTGACTGAGTGGAAAGGTAGTTACCTTCCAAAACGGCATGCCAAGAGTCGTCTAGTTATCAAGCTTTGATTATTCATTTTTGTTAGTAGACTTTAGCTAGAGAGTTGTGGGGTTGGGGGTTTATGAGCAGGGTGGAAAAAGCTACAAAGATATAGCACTGGTAGATTTGAAGCTGTGTGCAGCTCGAAGGAGACTAGGACTGGAACGACGTTCCCATCGAAAGCATTGTCTAGGTAATATGGTGGACAAAATCCTAGTTACCTTCGATATATTGAGCCTTGACTGTGTTTAATCTCTATCAAAGATAGTGTGATGTTATTTGTCATACCATATATTTAACTCTGAGGCATGAGGCCTGTGAGACCGTGCCATGATATATATGTAAATCTTTTCATAGTCATGGCTCGAGGCTGTTATAACTGAGTTATCATTGTTTCAAAGTTTTATTTCATATTGTGTCTTAAGGCCTTAAGGCCGCGCTTGCCATGTTATCTTTATGTTGAGAACATGCTCGAAGCGTTAATGGATGAGCTAACAACACAATTAAACTTTCTTATGAATGAACTCACAGCTATAGAGCTAAGCAATGAAACCCACAGTAATCTTTTGAGACTAGACTTTAGGCCGTATGGCCAAATATTGAGACATTGAAACCTTTTCCTCAGACTGCACTCCAGGTTGTGTGACCGAGGTAGTGAAGCATTGTATTATTTTTGGTGGCTAATCTCGAGGCTTAGAAGCCAAGCAGTGACTGCACCATGTTTTAATTGTGACACTTGCTCAAGGCCACAAGGCCGAGCCTTTTAGAGATGAATTCTTTTCTATGTCTGAGCTAAAGGTCTTACAACCAAGCTATAATACATTCTACATTTTATACTTTACGAAAAACCAGTGCTCAAAGCTGTTATGGCTGAGCTTGTTATCAAAGCATGATAAACACACGTCATATAATGATGTAGTTAGATCTTAAGAGCTCTTGAATGGAGTAAAGAATAACTCCAGAATTATTATAGCCATAAATGAATAATACAGTCACTTGACTGTGGTCACAGTTGAGAAGGCAATTATACCAATAATACAATCACCTGACTATGGTGACAGTCGGGAAGGCAATTAAATGACAGTATGTTTACAACACCTAAACTAATACCAAGTTGGGCTTGTATGGAAAGACAACTATGAATCATTTATAGGGTTACTTAAACTGTCAAAAATTATATATTTAAACCCTCGAATATGGAGGTGGTGAGACCATTTAAGAACATGATCTCAACACGAAACAATTAGAATGTGCTTATAAAAGAATTCAAACTTGTTCTTTATGTGTCTAAATTTAGACTTATTGTTAAATGTTATGAGTTATAATTACTTTACTTACTTAAGTGTAATCTTGTAGGATTGGTGTTTAACACCTAAAGCTCATAAGGATAAGAAGAGCTATTAATCCTAATGAAACTAACCTACTCTATTAAGGCATGGTATGCATTGAGTACATGTATTTAATTTCATCATATATGATGACTTGCTATCGAAATTGTAAACCATGTGAGACCAAGGTGGTCAAAATGGTCGAATTTGATATGAAATGAAAATGAACATGGTGACGGGGAGTCACTAGTTCCTCGTTACAAAGATAACATATTTTAATAGTAACCAACCTATGATGGGATTCGAATGTCCAAGTTTGGACATTGATTCAAATTGATCCCACTCATACAAGACCTAAAGAATTAGGTTGTTAAGAACTTACTGTAGGACATGACAGCTTATAAGTCGAGTTAGGGTGGTGGACATATGACGACATTCATTGTGCAATGTGTATTTATGTAAAACTTTGGCCAAAGTAATGCATCTATCTCTGCATGCATTGCCGATCCATAGTATTCCAGATGGCCTAGTGTCTCCACTAGTGTCATACAAGTTAGAGTGGATCTATAGTGTGTGACCGTGAGACATTAGGAAGGACACAACACCAAATACTCAGATGGCTATCCAAATGGTTTCTAATGTCTAACCTTTCCGTGAAGCGTAGGGCCTCTTCCAATTAGGAAGTTGAGCGGGGGACCACAGGTCTGTGGTTGGAGGAAAAGCACCAGGATGATGCTCTCCTTCCCAAGCATGAGACAAGTCAAGGCTTATGAAGACAAATGTCATTGGTTAGAGATACAGTGTTTGCATTTTATGACTAGTTGGTCAATTGTAATGTATAAATTGATTTACGATGCCTTGGACATATATTGTATTTGATTAGTGATGATTACTCACTAAAGATTCTAACTGATTATTGTAATGTAAGCTTGTTATATTTAGGTTAGATTAACATGCTTAAATGGTGAAAATATTATGTTTCTTGGGTTCAAATTTGATTAACTCATTCATTTTGTTAACTAATCATTTGATTATGATACATGTTTAATGTTAAATCTTGAGCATTATGGATAGTGATGCTACATATAGGGATGCTCGTATGACATCAAGGTTTTGACAAACCTTATTCTCCTCACTTGGAACTCAGTTAAACATAAGCTCTACTTATCATCTCAAGATGGATGACCAAACTAAAAGAGTAAACCAAGTGTTGGAAGATCTACTAAGAGCGTATTGCATGGATCAACAATACAAATGGGAGTATTATCTTCCTCTTATGGAATTTGCTTATAACAATTCCTATCATTCTGCTATCAAGATGGCTCCATTTGAAGTATTATATGGAAGAAAGTGCTGAACTCCTATAAGCTGGGATAAGCTAGAAGATAGGATTAGCCTTGGTCCAGAAATGCTAGTAGAAATTGAAGAGTAAGTCCATCTGATTAAGAAAAGGCTAGCAAAAGTGAATGATAGGCATAAAAGTTATGCGAATGCTAAACGCATCGCAAAACATTTCTCAGTGGGAGAAAAAGTCTTCTTAAGAGTCAAGCCACAAAAGAGTTCTATTAAGTTTGGAAAGACATCCAAACTAGCTCCTAGGTATGTGGGGCCCTTCCAAGTTCTCGAAGAGGTCAACCCAGTTGCATACAGGATTGCTCTACCACCAACTCTTGCCATGATAAATAATGTTTTCCATGTTTCATATTTGAAAAAGTATATTGTAGGAGATAATCATGTTCCTATTCTTAATTGGAATGCCCTACAGGTGAAGGACCCAGGGGTGGTAATGATTGAGCCCATCAAGGTGCTCGAAATACGTAAGCTATGCTTGTATAATAAAGAGATACTCAATGCAAGGTCCAGTGGGACCAGTATGCAGAAGAGAATGCCACCTAGGAGAATTATGATGATATTTATCAACGATTCCCTCATATCTTTTAAAACTTTTTCATTATGATGAACAAAAACTCTTTTTATGTTATAAACTTGGGATACATTAAATCATTGGGGACGATGATTCTTATGGGGGGAGATATGTTACATCCCCAACTTTGACTATGTTTTACTTTTACTTTCATATGATTAACTGGATAAGTAATCATAGGTTAATGATTTGATGTTTGTGGAAAATGTCAAGGTAAATCATTGATTATAAGGATTATGATTAATGCTTATATTAGACATGAGATTACATGTTGATGAGATTATTTTATCATGATACTTTATTATTTATTGATTATACACTGATCATAGTTTTCATGACTATGAGTGTAACCAGGGAAAAGAATCCACCTTCAAGAGCGGAAGGAAAGTATCACCAGAGAGAAGGGGATATATATTTTGAAAAGACCGGTTTGCAATTTGAAGTCTCAAATTGACCATTATGTTAATCCTTGTGAGATAAGATATGTGTCAAATAGTTTGTTATCTCAAGATTATCTCAGATCAAGCATAGATGAAATGTCAATTCAAAAAGGATTCCGACAATAATTTCATTGCATTAATCGAGAGATGCTCGAATATTATATTAAGGATAGACTTATCCCTTTGTTTTCCTTTTTGTCGAATTGTATTATGTTTGTATATATTTACTTATTTTCTTTAAGGACTAACTTATTTTTCTTTTGACACCAGTTTAGGGTGGTGAGGAAGCAGAGACCTCGACCCCTTATTAGCGTTTGTTGCAAGAATATTTTTGATACAAATTTTGTATAGTGCAACAAATAAATTCCTACTCTCAAAGAATTATATTATTTTTAAATATATATACTATGTTTATAGATAAGGAAGATATTGTTTTGAGCCTCGAATTTTCTTTTAACTATGAAGTGGGTCTTGAAAGACCACTTAGCAGTTTCCAAACCATACTCTGTACTCCATGAGGATGGAGAATATGGAGAGTGTAGCTTTGCATTACGTGGGGTGGTAGTCGTGCTTAGTGGGAGAGCCTAGATTGGTGGCATGCTCTCCTTGAGAGCAGGAATAGGGTGAGAATTGCTATGTAAGGATAGATGTAGCATGTGGAAAAAGAGGTGTGAGACACACAGGAAAAGGAGAAAGGCTTTCAAAGACAAAAAAAAAGGATAGACTAATATCGACCGAGAGGGAAGAGACTTTCAGCTAGAAAGTGATAGTGAACGATACTTAGGTATTATCCTTTATCATTGTGATGTATCTAACAGTGTTAAGACTATAACACGTATGTATATTATTATGTCGAACCATTATGGAGTTTGTTGTATTGTGATTCCATGACCAGAGGTGGTCGATAATACCTTGCTTTTCTTTCTATTCACTATTGTGTGTATCATACCCAAAAGTCTTTCGTTTCTTGTAAGACTGGTTCTTGGAGTAAGCCATTAGGGTGGTAGTTGAGTTCCACCGATACTTAGGTTCTTACTGTGATATTCACAGTGGAAAATACCACGACTATCATTTCCATGGTATTATAGTACAGTGGTCAGGTGTTACATCCCCTTTTTGGATTCAATATTACTATTTACTTTTTCTTAACTAGTACAGTTATGTGGATATGTTTTAACATCATAGGAACTGATAATATGAATAGAAAAGGCTAATTTTATGAAATTATGGAATCTACTTGATTATGATCAATTTGAAGTTATGAATTAGAATGTCTTTTCAATATGAAAATGAAATGATTTGATATAAATGTGTTTTGAGTAGACTATTGGTGCTTTGACCACAAAATTGTATGTGAGATTGTCAATGACAGGAATAGATGGAACATGTTCGCTAGGAAGAAAGAAGAAGAGAAAGTATCTTTGAGAAAGAGAGAATAGACTCTGGAATAACCATGGGTGCTTGCCACTGAAAATGCATATCAGGTAGACAAACCTAGATGCTTTGAGTTCAGCTTTGAGTTCGGGCTAAGTCATTTTTAGACGAGAGTCGAGGTTTGCAAGAATAGGTCTTTCTCCTTTCGTAAGTCATCGTATTGAGTATGGGAAATTGACATTAGTGTCGTAATACTTTGAATCATGTCGTCAAATATGAACAACTGATTTATGGTTTATATGTATATATATGTATATACTTATGGTCGAGTTGTAAGTCGTGTCTTGTTATTGGTTTGGCGCAAAAGTCAAAAGTTGTGCGTAAGTCGATCCCAAGTCTAGTTCTGCGTTTGCGCTCAATTCATCGTTATCGTCATAAAGCGCTACGAGCGTATGATGTAAACGTCTCCTTGCGGAATTCGACGGATGTTGAATTGTTCTTTGTTGGGCTATTATCAAATATTAAAGGGTTTAAATAATGTTTTAAATCTAGAGACCATGGTGTGTAGTACCCTTGGTCGTATGATATTGGAATATGTAATATTATTGTTAGTTATAATTTAAGTGTCGTTTTGAGATAGTTCCTTTATTCTTTAGTGATGTCGGTAATTGGGCAAAGCTCGAGAGGAACTCACTTAAGCTCTTTCTAGATGTCTTTTATTTCGAAGTCTTTTTGCCTTCAAGCTTTAGACCTCATGATGGTCGTCGATCTAGCTTTTAATTCTTAATCCTTGCTTTTGATTTATACTCATAGCAGATATGAGTAGTAGTTTGTTAAAACTGCCAACCGCCGCCTCACCTAATGTGGAGCTCCATCTTGGAGAATGATCGCAATTTGTGTGGAATGGCCAAACCATTTTCTGGTTGAGGTCACATAAGGTGGAAAACATTTTTGCATGCCGGATAGATTCCCTTATTGATAGGCATGGTCTGGGAGTGGAGGAGACAGTTATTCCTTTGCGGTTAGACGGGGGAGAAATAGAGTAGTAAGAGTGATTTTTTTTAAAAAAGGGGAGAACATGGAGAAGAAGCAAAAAAAAAGAAGACTGAGCAAGGAGCAACAAGGTGAACGGCTAAGAGAATAGCAAATGCCGTGGACCAGTCTATAAGTGGACTGAAGAGACTATCTATAGGTTCTCTTCTTCTCTTCGCTGCGCAGTCATAGTTTACCTTATTTTAAGTAATGTCTTCACTAGCATTTCGATGGAACATAGAATTTGCTTGAAGATACAAAGTGTTATATGTTAACAACCGTGGCCTACGTGTTTTTATCAACTTCAAAATGAGAGCAATGTTTATGTCTTCTACACTGCATTGCACCTCACCATAGACGTGAAACCCACAGTTTATTGCATTATTCGACGAAGGTCGAGAATAATGTGTAGTCATTGGTTCTACTTTAGGAGGTTTTTAGTTATGTGTAGAGTGCAATTCTGAGTATGTGTTGGTCATAAAACATTTCACAACTATTACAAACCGCAGAGGCAAAGCCTTCGACGACATAGACTGAGTTCACTTTTGGACAGTCGAATGCTATTGTTTGGCTTTGTCAAGTTTAAAGGTCAGCTAGTATTTGAGTAAAAGATTCGTTTCTGTCAACCATCAACAGAAGATTATCAATAGTGAAAGGTACAAGTCGTAACATGCAAGACTTCACTGTCATCCTCTTTTTCTGAGTTTAAAATTGGTCAGTCGACCATGGCAAAATTACTAACCTAGCTGCAAGTAATAACAAGCTTTAGTCTATTTGCCTTTGTAAGTAATTCTTTTACCACTAAAGTATTTAAACTGTTGTGTCCTTGAGAGAAGACCTTACAGTCATACCAATTAATAGTATGAAGTTTTTCAAACAATGTAATGAGTCTTTTGTCAAGTTTCAAGTTTAGACTTGCATGCAATTTTATTTCTAGAAGAAACGATATGACAGGGTTTTCTAATGTTTAGATCAACAAGATTAAGCTATGTCGAAGATTTTGACACGTCGAAGTAGAATATTGTGAGTGTTAAATTTTAACGTAGGGTCTTCGAACATTGTATTATTTAAATTGGATTTTAAAGAAACCCTTCCAAGACAACAAAGATGAGTTTAGTGACCACTCTTAAGTGGATAAATTAAGCAGTGGGCTAGCTTAGAGAACACTGAAATAACTTTTAGCATTATCTGAATAATCGATATGCTAGGAAACCATTCTTTTATCATGAAGACGAAGAGGTTTCCATGAGCTTGTAGAGAGAGAGAGAGAGTAAACCCCAATGCCATGCATTAATGCATGATGAATTTCAAACACCTTGAGGTTATCGAGGTTGTTATATAGAGCTTATAAATAGGTAACTGTAGGATTGTGATTAATTCGAGTCGAGTGGGGTGGGTGAACTTATTACATGCGTTGATACAACGCTAATTATATTCAAATCCTTTGGCCAAGGTAATGCATGATCCTCAAGTGCATTGATAGTTCACTATGACTGGATGGCGTAGCTTGTGGAATGGTCATGCTTGACTAGAGGGTATCTAGGGGATTACATGAAAACAAATTACGTAGGTCACAACACCAGTACTCAGATGGCAAACACCATTGGTTATCCTAAGTCTATCCTCTTGAGTAGGGTAGGGCCACTTCTAGTTAGGAAGGAGTGTGGGAGACTGACGGTCTGTGGTTGGAGGTTAAGCTCCTTGAAGATACTTTCTCTTCTTAATTCTTGAGGATTGCCGAGACTTGAATTTGGATGGTCGACAATCGAGATGCAGTGACATTGGTAAGTTCCTATTTTGGAATTGTTCTAAGTAACTTCCACTAACTTGATTAGGAATCGACATTATATGGGTAGCTAATGATTTGATTTACTGTGCCAGGATGGTACGTATCAAGAAAACCGCAAGGAAGTCCTTCGCTGGTAAGGAACGTTATCTGCAAGCTAAGCAGAAACGACTTGCGATGATCAAGACTATTGAGAAAATGAATGATGAAAATGACATTTGGCTAGATGATGTGGAAATTTTTGCCAATGCTCTATCACAACTCAAACGAATGAAAAAAGAACTCCTAGAGACAGCTAGGACGACAACTCAGATTATGGTCAATTGTTGCCCTATTAGTGTACCTAATAGTGTACCTATGATCACTAGGGATCCCCGTATACCACCTAGAGCTGAAATCATTGTACTATCATCTGATAGCAAGTCTGAGGGTTATACCCCTCATGAATATGTGTCAGACAATGAATCCGAAGGTTACACCCCTCTTGTAAATACTGAGTGAAACATGGGATATGTCTATCTTTAAAGAATGTATATGCAATTTTGCAAAGTATAATAAAGACAAATTTTGGTTTGAGAATAACTATGGTTATAAGCGATTGTTATGTTTTGATAATATACAAGATGATAAATCATAGAAGTGATTAGTACTTGCTTAAGCAGGTGAGAAAACTAACAATCATGGATCAATCAAAGTTTAATGAGGGGGAAGATCAGGAAGGTCACAACTCTCAGGAAAACTCCACCAATAAATTGGACAGAATTCTTAACATGCTTACTGAAACTAAGGAAAGGTTGGGCAAATTGGAAAAGAAAGTGAATGAAACCGGGAATACAGAGGGTGAAAATGAGTATTCTAATAATGCAAGTAAAAGTAAACAATGGGAACATGGCACATCAAGTGAAAACCAAGATGATAGTGAAACTCAGAGGGAGACAAAAGACAAACTTGCACTGGAACTATCTAAGGATATGAAAAAGATTATCCCTCCCAAATTTGATGGAACAAAAACTGGTGATGCAGTAGAAGCATGGTTAACAGAAATGGAGAAATACTTTGAAATTAGAAATTACTCTAAGATCACAAAGGCATTATGGGGAGCATATCAGTTATCTGGAGAAGCATCCACTTGGTGGATGAACAAGAAAATGGAACTGGAATTAAGCCCCTTGAAGGTAACATGAAATGAATTTGTGGAACTTTTCCAAAAGAGGTGGTTACCACAGCTATATTTTGATCAAAAGCTAACAGATTTCCAAAACCTCAGGCAAGGTGATCTATCTATGGTTGAATATGCAAAGAAATTTACTAGATTGTTAAAGTATGTTCCTCAATATCAAAAGGATGAAAGATTTCAGATAAGAAAATTTATTATGGGACTCAATCCTCAGATTGGCGGTGAGGTGGAGGTGCATGGTCCAAACACAATGGACCAGGTGTATGAGAAAGCAATTAAGCAGGAACAAAAGATCAAATCCATTTCTGCTTACTGTGAAAAGAAACGTAAGAGATTTGATAAGAACTTCAATGATCAGATGTATAAAAGGAAGAATGATAAAGGATATGGAAACAAGAGGTTCAATAAAAGAATCAGAAAAACGAAGGGGGATTTGGTAATGAACGTAGAAATGAAGACTATAAGAAAAATGACAATTTTAAGAAGAACGATGATGCTATGAGTAGACCATTCGAGAAGAGAGGACCAATTGGAGGATGTTTTTCTTGTGGTGGAGATCATTATACTAACCGTTGTCCTAATAAAAAGTAGAACAGGAAACCTAGGAATACGGTACTTCCTTTGCAGTAGGAAGCGTTTCAACAAAGGATTCATGCCGCCCTTGACAATCGACAAGCTGAGTATCAGATTACTCCCATTGAGATGACAGGTACATTATTTGGAGTTCCTGTTTCTATTCTGTTTGATACTGGTGCGATAGAAAATTTTGTGTCATCTAGAGTCTTAAGTAAATTTCCTAGAAAGGCTAGTTTTATGTCAAAACCATGGACAGTTGAGTATGCAAATCACTCAAAGGCTCAGGTAGAGCAATGTTTGTTCGAAGCTAAGATTGTTATTTCAAACTTCTCCACTGAGGTAAATTTATATGTAGCACCTTTAGGGTCTTACGATGTCGTCTTAGGAATGAATTGGTTGTGGAGACATAGGGCCAAGGTAGATTGTTTTCATAAAACAATTGAGTGTCTGGATGATAAAGGAAATACAGTAAATTTTCAAGGTATTCAAAGGGAAATAAGGATCAGAACTATTTCTTCAAAACAATTAAAGCGGGCTAGGCGTAAGGGATGTCAACTTTTTGCAGTCAAAATGGACCTAGTAGAGGAAGCCTTAGAGAAGCAAACATTTGAGGAAAAATATCCATATCTTTGCAATTTCAGTGATGTATTTCCTGAGGAACTACCAGGCTTGCATCCAAAAAGAACCTTTGATTTTGCCATAGATATTAAACCAGGATCTGAGCCAGTATCTAAAGCTCCATATCATATGACCACTACTGAACTTATAGAATTGAAGGCTCAATTGCAGGAGCTATTGTCTAAAGATCTAATTAGGCCAAGTGTATCACCATGGGGAGCTCCAGTTATTTTCGTGAAGAAGAAGGATGAAACCCTTAGACTGTGTATAGATTATCAGATGGTAAATAAGGCAACACTAAAGAATAAGTATCCACTGCCATGTATTGATGATTTATTTGACCAAATGCGTGGTGCATCAGTCTTTTCTAAGATAGATTTGAGATCTGGATACCATCAGTTGAGGTTGAAAGATGAAGATATTCACAAGACTGCATTTAGAACAAGATATGGTCATTATGAGTTTACTGTGTTACCATTTGGATTAACTAATGCACCAGCCGCTTTCATGAATCTCACAAATAGTGTTTTTAGAGATTGCCTTGATAAATTTATCCTAGTTTTGATACATGATATTATGATATATTCCAAAAATGAGGAGGAGCATAGACAACATCTTCAAATTGTTTTGCAATGATTAAGAGAACAAAAATTGTATGCGAAACTCTCGAAATGCACTTTCTTTCAGAAAGAAGTGCAGTATTTGGGACATACAATATCAGCTGAAGGGATATCAGTTGACCCAGCTAAAATTAAGGCTATCATGGAATGGCCTGTACCTTCCAATGTTTCAGAGGTACGAAGTTTTATGGGATTGGCCGGATATTACAGAAAATTTGTTTTGAATTTCTCAAGTATTGCTAGTCCAATTACTTCTTTGCAGAGAAAAGGAAAACGATTTGTTTGGATTGAGGAATGTCAAAAGGCATTTGATTTGTTAAAAGAAAAGTTAACAACAACACCAATCTTGAAAGTCCCTGATCCTAAAGGACAATTTGAGGTTATTACTGATGCCTCGGGAGAAGGGTTAGGAGGTGTGCTTATGCAAGATGGGCGTGTAATAGCCTATGAATCAAGAAAGTTGAAAAACTATGAGCAAAATTACACTACTCATGACTTAGAACTGGCAGCAGTGATTCATGCCCTTCAGATGTGGCGACATTATTTGTTGGGAAAGACTTTTATACTGAAATCAGATCATCAAAGTCTTCGTTACATATTTACACAACCTCATCTCAATGCAAGACAAAGGAGATGGTTAGAATTAATATCAGATTATGACTTTGAGATTTCTTACATCAAAGGTAAAGAAAACTGAGTAGCCGATGCTTTAAGCAGAAGAAGACACATAGCTTCTATAATCTCTATTCATGCTAGTTTTAAAGAGTTAGTATTGCAAAGTTTATCTGGAGATGAATATTATGAGTAGGTGAAGCAAGCTCTGCAATTAAACCCTAGGGATCCAAGATATGACAGATTCTATTTTGAGTCAGATGGATTGATGAGATTTAAGGGAAGAATCTACGTTCCTAATTCTGTAGAACTTAGAAACCTTGTTTGGAAGGAAGTTCATTGTGCACCTTATTCCGGACACCCAGGAGTAACAAAACTTTTAGCTGATGTCAAACTGCTATATTTCTGGAAGGGAATGAAAAGCGACGCTGCAAGGTTTGTGGCAAGTTGCTTGGAATGTCAGAGACTGAAGGTAGAACACCAACATCCTGTAGGATTGTTATACCCACACGATATTCCTGAATGGAAATGGCAGGTTGTTAGTATGGATTTTGTTCAAGGGTTACCAATGTCTAAGAATAGACATGATGCAATACTGGTTGTTGTAGATAAACTAACCAAGGTAGCACACTTTATACCAGGAAATTTGATTGATGGAGCTCATATTTTGGCTTAGAAATTTGTGCAAGAAATATTTAGATTGCATGGGGTACCTGAAAAGATTATATCTGATAGAGATGCTCGAATAACCTCTCGGTTTTGGCAAACTTTATTTTCAGCATTAGGGACTAAACTCAATGTGAGCACCGCTTACCATCCTGAAACCAATGGACAAACAGAAAGGGTTAATCAGGTCTTAGAGGATCTTTTAAGAATGTATTGCATGGATCAGCAATACAGATGGGAGGAATATTTACCTCTTGTTGAATTTGCCTATAACAATTCCTATCATTCTGCCATTAAGATGGCACCGTTTGAAGCATTATATGGAAGGAAATGCAGAACTCCTATAAGCTGGGATAAGCTGGAAGATAGGATAAGCATTGGACCTGAAATGCTTGTAGATATGGAAGAAAAAGTGAAAATGATTAGGAAGAGGTTGGCAGAAGCCAACGACAGGCAAAAAAGTTATGCAGATCGTAAACGGGTGCCTAGACATTTCTCTATTGGTGAGAAAGTTCTTTTGCAAGTGAAACCCCATAAAAGTTCAATCAAATTTGGTAAATCATCAAAGTTGGCTCCTCGATATGTTAGACCTTTTGAAGTCCTTGAGATTATCAATCCAGTGGCCTACAAAATTGCTCTATCTCCAGTCTTGTCCAAAATGCATAATGTTTTTCATGTTTCATACCTAAAGAAATATTTTATAGGTAATGACCACATTCTTAAATGGAAATCTTTATAGATACAAGAACCAGGAGTGGTTGTGATTGAGCCACTCAAGGTGCTCAAAATGCTTAAATGTCATTTACGTAATCGAGAGGTTTTGCAATGCAAAATTCAATGGGACCAATATGGCGAGGATAGCGCCACTTGTGAAGACTATAATGACATTCACCAAAGATTTCCTTATCTTTTCAAAAACATTAATGTTAAACTATAAAAGTTTGTTTTATGTTAAATTTTGCTTGGTAAACTCAATCATCGGGGACGATGATTCTTTAGGGGAAAGATATGTTACATCCCCTTTTTGGATTCAATATTACTATTTACTTTTTCTTAACTAGTACAGTTATGTGGATATGTTTTAACATCATAGGAACTAATGATATGAATAGAAAAGGTTAATTTTATAAAATTATGGAATCTACTTGATTATGATCAATTTGAAGCTATGAATTAGAATGTCTTTTCGATATGAAAATGAAATGATTTGATATAAATGTGTTTTGAGTAGACTATTGGTGCTTTGACCACAAAATTGTATGTGAGATTGTCAATGATAGGAATAGATGGAACATGTTTGCCAGGAAGAAAGAAGAGAAAGTATCTTTGAGAAAGAGAGAATAGACTCTGGAATAACCATGGGTGCTTGCCACTGAAAATGCATATTAGGTAGACAAACCTAGATGCTTTGAGTTAAGCTTTGAGTTCGAGCTAAGTCATTTTTAGACAAGAGTCGAGGTTTGCAAGAATAGGTCTTTCTCCTTTCGTAAGTCGTCATATTGAGTATTGGAAATTGACATTAGTGTCGTAATACTTTGAATCGTGTCGTCAAATATGAATGACTGATTTATGGTTTATATGTATATATGTATATACTTATGGTCAAGTTGTAAGTCGTGTCTTGTTATTGGTTTGGTGCAAAAGTCAAAAGTTGTGCGTAAGTCGATCCCAAGTCTGGTTCTGCGTTTGCGCTCAATTCGTCATTATCGTCATAAAGCACTACAAGTGTATGACGTAAACATCTCCTTGTGGAATTTGACGAATGTTGAATTGTTCTTTGTTGGGCTATTATCGAATATTAAAGGGTTTAAATAATGTTTTAAATCTAGAGACCATGGTGTGTAGTACCCTTGGTCGTCTGATATTAGAATATGTAATATTATTGTTATTTATAATTTAAGTGTCATTTTGAGATAGTTCCTTTATTCTTTAGTGATGTCGGTAATCAGGCAAAGCTCGAGAGGAACTCACTTAAGCTCGTTCTAGATGTCTTTTATTTCTAATAGTCTTTTTGCCTTCAAGCTTTAGACCTCATGATGGTTGTTGGTCTAGATTTTAATTCTTAATCCTTGCTTTTGATTTATACTCATAGCAGATATGAGTAGTAAGACAGTTTGTTAAAACTGCCAACTACCACCTCACCTAATGTGGAGCTCCATCTTGGAGAATGATCAAGATTTGTGCGGAATGGCCAAATTATTTTCTGGTTGAGGTCGCATAAGGTGGAAAACATTTTTGCATGCTGGATAGATTCCCTTATCGATAGGCATGGTCTGGGAGTGGAGGAGACAGTTATTCCTTCGCGGTTAGATGGGGGAGAAATAGAGTAGTAAGAGTGATTTTTTTTAAAAAAGGGGAGAACATGGAGAAGAAGCAAAAAAAAAGAAGACTGAGCAAGGAGCAACAAGGTGAATGGCTAAGAGAATAGCAAATGCTGTGGACCAGTCTGTAAGTGGACTGAAGAGACTATCTACAGGTTCTCTTCTTCTCTTCGCTGCGCAGTCATAGTTTACCTTATTTTAAGTAATGTCTTCACTAGCATTTCGATGGAACATAGAATTTGCTTGAAGATACAAAGTGTTATATGTTTAACAACCGTGGCCTACGTGTTTTTATCAACTTCAAAATGAGAGCAATGTTTATGTCTTCTACACTGCATTGCACCTCACCATAGACGTGAAACCCACAGTTTATTGCATTGTCCGACGAAGGTCGAGAATAATGTGTAGTCATTGGTTCTACTTCAGGAGGTTTTTAGTTATGTGTAGAGTGCAATTTTGAGTATGTGTTGGTCGTAAAACATGTCACAACTATTACAAACCGCAGAGGCAAAGCCTTCGATGACATAGACTAAGTTCACTTTTGGACAGTCGAATGCTATTGTTTGGCTCTGTCAAGTTTAAAGGTCAGCTAGTATTTGAGTAAAAGATTTGTTTGTGTCAACCATCGACAGAGGATTATCAATAGTGAGAGGTGCAAGTCGTAACATGCAAGACTTCACTGTCATCCTCTTTTTCTGAGTTTAAAACTAGTCAGTCGACCATGGCAAAATTACTAACCTAGCTGCAAGTAATAACAAGCTTTAGTCTATTTGCCTTTGTAAGTAATTCTTTTACCACTAAAGTATTTAAACTGTTGTGTCCCCGAGAGAAGACCTTACAGTCATACCAATTAATAATATGAAGTTTTTCTAACAATGTAATCAGTCTTTTGTCCAGTTTCAAGTTTAGACTTGCATGCAATTTTATTGCTAGAAGAAACAATATGACAGGGTTTTCTAATGTTTAGATCGACAAGATTAAGCTATGTCAAAGATTTTGACACGTCGAAGTAGAATATTGTGAGTGTTAAATTTTAATGTAGGGTCTTCAAACATTGTATTCTTTAAATTGGCTTTTAGAGAAACCCTTCCAAGACAACAAAGATGAGTTTAGTGACCACTCTTAAGTGGATAAATTACACAGTGGGATAGCTTAGAAAAGATTGAAATAACTTTTAGCATTATCCGAATAATCGATATGCTAGGAAACCATTCTTTTATCATGAAGACGAAGAGGTTTCCATGAGCTTTTAGAGAGAGAGTAAACCCCAATGCCATGCGTTAATGCATGATGAATTTCAAACACCTTGAGGTTATTGAGGTTGTTATATAGAGCTTATAAATAGGTAACTGTAGGATTGCGATTAATTCGAGTCGAGTGGGGTGGGTGAACTTATTACATGCGTTGATACAATGCTAATTATATTCAAATCCTTTGGCCAAGGTAATGCATGATCCTCAAGTGCATTGATAGTTCACTGTGATTGGATAGCGTAGCTTGTGGAATGGTCATGCTTGACTAGAGGGTATCTAGGGGATTGCATGAAAACAAATTACATAGGTCACAACACCAGTACTCAGATGGCAAACACTGTTGGTTATCCTAAGCCTATCCTCTTGAGTAGGGTAGGGCCACTTCCGGTTAGGAAGGAGTGCAGGAGATCGACGGTTTGTGGTTGGAGGTTAAGCTCCTTGAAGATACTTTCTCTTCGTAATTCTTGAGGATTGCCAAGACTTGAATTTGGATGGTCGACAATCGAGATGCAGTGACATTGGTAAGTTCCTATTTTGGAATTGTTCTAATTAACTTTTGACAACATATTGTTTAATGTTGTAGATGATTATATCCTTTTGTATGAGCTATAATTTCATGATTATTGTTAGTCGATGGATGAATTACTTGTTTATAGTAATTAGAAAACAAATTACTTTTCTGCCTTATACCTTCAATATATATATAAAACCTTTGGTTAAAACTTAGTATTTAGGGTGAAAACAAAACTGGGTGTTACATCAGGAGCCTACAAGCTCAACAAACATGTTGTAATCAAATCTTTTATATTTAAAACTATTCAGTGGTTTTTATAACCATCGACAACTAAATGAATTGCATGTCGACCCTCAAAGAGTGCACTGTTCTTTTCACACAGGTCGAATGGATAACCGAATGTGGATGGTACCATAGGTTGAGGATGATATCACAACCCTCGAATGGAACCTTGGTAAGAATATGACGGTTTCATGGTTTTTTTTTTTAAAAGATAATGCGCCTGGTAAACTTTTTAATGTGACCGGCGACGTTGGTGCGACACGCCCTCTGGCTCCACGCGAATGCTTTTGCCCGGAGCAATGAACCGGTGAGGCCACAACATGGGGGACCTCATCCCCTAGCAAGAACACTTCAAACCCGCGAGATCATTGGCCCAACGAAGGCGTAAAGCCTTGCGAGCTCGTTGGCCTAGCGGGGGTTTGAACTTTGGTGGCCACCACTACAACCGAGTGACTTAACCACCGAACCATGCCGTCATCGGCATGACGGTTTCATGATTGAATAGGTTGTGCTGAGAATAATATTTTTACTATTTGATGTGATAAATGTTATCATACTTTGCAATAAGTATTTGGTTATTTTATCTCAATATGGGAGTAAAACCCCAAACCAGTGGTGTTATGAGAATGCTTTGAAGTCAATATAAAGATACTTTACTTTGTTAATTTTTAGACTCGTGATTAAGAGTTCTTAATATCATCGAGGTAAAAGGTGGCAAGACTTTGGTCGAACCATTCTTATTGTTATATATTGGATATATTACTATCTTTAATTGTCAAGCCTATATTATTATAGGGTTTCAAGACAACGAACCTCCTTTATGGCTAAAGTGAGCAATAGATGATATGACTCTATCATTGATAAAAGAGTTAAACAAAAGATTCAATATCTAAGAGGATTAGACAAGGATATATGAATTCCGTGAATAACCTTAGGAGAACATGCAAGGGTTATTATTATTATTGCTATTATTATTATTATTATTATGAACAAAACTATTTTCATGTCAAGACAAGACATCGAAACCAAGTTATTGGTAATATGAAATAGAGTGACATGGAGTCACAGATTTCCATTGTAGTGGCAACAAATAAACACCTCTAAAGGACTAATGACCTATGTGTGGTTTATTTTAATATTATACTCCAGATGTCGGAGTAGTTAATGAGAGTCAATGAACTTTCTTGATACCCATTAATTGGGATGGATTAAAACCAAATTACTGTTGGATGAGATAACTTCTAAGTCGAGTCAGATGTGGGTGAAAAATTAACTACATTCATTGTGAAACATTTATATATATATGAAATCTTTGGCAAAAGTAATGCATCCATCTCTACATGCATTAGTCAGTTCACCGTGCCTCAAATGGCATAATCTTCCAGTAGTATCATACATAGTTAGAGTAGATCTATAGTTGTATGATTGTGAATAGTTATGAGGGACACAACACTAGAGACGCAAATGTCAAACCTATTGGTTCTCTTTATCTATTCCCTTCATGAAGGGTAGGGCCACTTCTAGGAAGGAAGTTGTGCGGGGGACCGCCGGTCTATGGTTGGAGGAAAAGTACTCAGGTGATGCTCTCCTTCCCAAGCAAATGACAAGCTAAGACTTATAAAGATAGATATCAAAACTCTAGAAACAATACATTTTATTATTTGACTTGATAGTCAATTTCTATATGTAAACTTGACATTATTGCCATGAGAAAAACATTATGTTTGTAATGTAAAGGAAACTCTCTTACATGTATCTTAAACTGTTGTACATTTTTAGTTTGAAAATATTACAAAAGAAGTATGCTCTTTATGTAATCATTATGCAAATGATTAATGTTAGTTAAACATGTGATTATGATAACCATGACTTGATATTATGTTTACTTGATAGTAAAATGGGAATGTATTTTCTGGGTAATATGAGATGACATGTTATAGGATCAAGGTACATGAGGATTGTCATGCATAATATGCAGTTCTAGTTATACTATGTTTATGTAACTGTACGAGTGGGTACACAACCCTTTCTAGGGTCTAATTTCTCCAAACAGTTCTTCGTCGGCTGCCACCCACTTAGGTGAAATAAAGACGGATTTATAGTAACCCAAGAAAACACATAGAATGGGTGTTTTTTATTTAAGTTGTAGTTCATGTATTGTGTTGGTTTACCTATGCACACGTCTATCCGAGAAAGTTTATTCGTTACTCAGTCTTAAATCTTATTTCCCTTGTATCTATGTAATCAAGAAGATCATCTACTATTTTTTTATCACCAAGATCCATGTGGGCGAGGTGAGAGCATACGACAAGTAGTGTTCTTTGTTTGGCCTAAGAATCATTCATTAGTAATCCTAAAGTTATATAGCTAGAATAGAATCGTATCAAGAGTAGGCATCATTTTCTGATCACCAAGATCCTTAGTGGCGAGGTGAGAGCATACAATAGTTGTCTATTTCTAATAATATCTATCTAGATAGCAAGATTTACATTTTCAATATTGCACTTAAGATTCCATACTAGTTTATTATTCACATAGATAATGAAATTGAAGTATTCGTGCAAATTCTCAAATTCTCAAATTCAATGTAAACCTGAAAAGAAGTAATTAAATTCTAATTAAATACATGCTTTTCCTAGCTCATTTGGCTAAATAAAAGGAAATCAAATTACTCTAAACTTCTAAGTATTAGTTATGCTTCTTAAGC
The DNA here is from genome assembly GCA_027924645.1 of Cunninghamia lanceolata. Lineage (NCBI taxonomy): Eukaryota > Viridiplantae > Streptophyta > Pinopsida > Cupressales > Cupressaceae > Cunninghamia > Cunninghamia lanceolata. Next base: position 7,743,310 of record BSBN01000023.1, on the reverse strand, counting down.
GTTAGCACAACCATAGGCATGTGGTGCAGGAGCACGTTATGGATTTCATGCCTCCATGAGGCAACAAATTTTGGTTTAAGGTTGATGATTTAATGATGTAATAAGGTCTCATAGACCATTTTGAACATGTTGTAGGCCCTAGGAGGTCGTTTGGGTTTATTTGGGCAATAATTGCAAAAATGCAACTTTGGGAAGTTGAAGAGTCATAGTAGTTGTAAAGTTGGTTTGAGTCAGTTTGTTCATTTGGGGAAGTTGAACAACATTTAAATAAGCCTTGTGCATCATTGTAAATGTGGTGGAGTGGTTGGAAGACATTTGGAGATAAAATAATGCAAGAAAACTTAGTTTTTTCTGAATTTTGACTATTTTTTCGTTGTTCCCGAGGCTAGTACGGACCTGTACGACTTGATAATGATGTGCAACTAATTGTGTTTGATAGTTCTCTAAATTTTATTTCATTTGGCATTGGTTTCATCAATTTTTATCATGTTTTGAGAAAGTTATGGATTTTTTTACTAAAAACTGCTTGTTAACCTAGGGTTTGTGGGCTTGAATGGTAAAAAATGTAATTTCTCACCATTCCCACAGTGGAAAAATTTGAAATCTTGTTATATGGAGTATTTTTATGTGTATTTACTTATTCCAAGATTTCAGGTTCCAGGGTTTTGGTTTTCATGTGTTTTGGTGATGCCCTAGGTCAGATTTCCTTATGTTTTTGGTCTAATTGACAAAAGAAAAGTCAGTTTTGAAAGGTTCTGTACAAAGTAACCTACCTTAATTCTAAAGTATGTTGTATAAAGCCCAAATGAGTATTTAAATCTTCCTTTACAATCTAGAGATCATGCCTACACTAAAAGTTATGGCCAAAACACTCAATTTGCTGCTCCCATGTTTCTAGGCTTCAAGGAAGGACAGTCTAAGTTTGAGGAAGGACAGTCTAAGTTTGAGCCCTGTGTTTCAAAACAACCTTATCTTAGTTTTTGATATGTTTAAGTATTCAATAAAGGGTATTTGAAATGATAATTATTTTATGGGTTTGATAAGTATTCTGAAAGACATGCCTAATTTCCTTCAATTGGAGTGCTATAAGGTAGTTTTGTGGTATTGTGAGATAGAGACCAAATTGGGATTTTGAAGATGGAAAGATTGTTTCAAATTGCTTGTATTGTGTTTGTTTGAGTGAATCCTCCATGCTCTATATTAGCATGTGACCCAATATGATGTGTTGTATACAATGGTAATCATAGTTATCCATTTATTATTGAAATGATACTCATACAATCATGGCATACAACCAAGACACCACTGTTTACAATGTAAACACATACCACAATAAAACTTATTCAATTTTCAGGCATGCAGACAAGTATGTCGATGTTTTATAATATTGACAATCATTTGAATACAATCATGTATCATATGATTGCCCTTGTATTACAAAGTGAATCATATATAACAACCATTTCACAATAACAAAATTGCATTTAAATATATAATTATGAATGGTGAAATGAAATGTCACTGTATACAATTGCACTCGTATGTATACAACAATATATACATATGAATGCACTATTACATAAGCATTACATTCACATACGGCTATGCTAAGTATTTTCAACAGTGATACTAATGAATTTCTATAATCCACAGCCTAAGAAATGTCACTAATCATAATATGAAATCATATAACTTGTGGCTGATAAAATGAATGCCACTTAACATAATACAAATTTAGATATCTAGTGCCCAAATGAATGCCAAATAACATAATACTAATTCATATAAGTTACGGCTAAAATAATACCAACATACATAATACTAATTCATATAAATATACATAATGCTATCCATACAATGGTAAAGAAATATCATTAACAGATATGTAATTTATGAATCAACCATGAAATGTCGATAGAGATGTAATATCATTTCAATCATAGATGCTTATGGGAACACCAAACATATAACTAAAAATGAAATACCATTTATTGAACAGTGATGCCACTGTAATTAAACTGCTTTTGTATATATACAATTATGTATTATACAAAGCCCCTGTATTACATAGGTAATCTCAGACACATAAAATTATGGCCAAGTTCATACAATGTCACTTAAATCATCATGCAAATCAATGTTCAAAAAGCAATTACAGGTTATATTGGAAACATAACACAACATTTATGAATCTTAAGGCAGTTTGACACCATACCTAATAATTTCAACCCTTAAGGTAATCCTACACCCTACATAACAGATTAATTAAATGAAAAACACATGCAAATCAAATTGTTCTACCCAAAGCTCTACTTAGAAGGGTTCTATCAAATAATCACAAATATTCCAGCCATGCATCGGTAGATAATGATAAATCTAGAATCATCAACTATAAGATTTAATCACAGGAAGAGATAGGGATTTTCCAAGTGATTCCTCCAGAGGTCATTGGAGTCACATTTTAAAAGGATTTACCCACCGGATCACAGGCAAAGGAAAACAATGGATTCCCAATGAAAAACAATCAAATGCAAATCTAGGAAACAATTCTAAATTAAATTTGTATCTAAAACTCATTATGTATTATATCACCGATTCACAGTATTTCTCATTCTTCAAATATTTATAAAAATAATCAATGAAGGATAGTATATCTAATAAGGCACACTTGGTAAAATCTTCACAGAGACAATTATTTCTTGGCAGCCCTAATATGCAATTCTCTCCAACCTGCACCATCCCCAATCTTTCTTCTGACAATCCTTTAAAAACCCAAATGACAGTTACAAGAGTAATTCTTCCCATTACTCTGTAGACTACAATTAGTCTGAGCACGACTCCATCTTCTCCATTACCAACAAATGGTTAATCATTTAATTAAACTAATTCGTGCTAATAAGATCTAAACATAATTTATGATTTAATATTTTAATCTTACTATACATGCATATTTATTATATATAAAATAATTAGAAACAATTAACTTTATTATAAGTAAAATTATTCCTACTTTAAAATCTTGTCCTAGCAATTAATTGAAAAACAATAATAAATATATTTACATATGAATTATAGAAATGCAAACTAATTAATCATTAAATGAATATTATCTTAGCAATTAATTAGAAAGCAATATTCAAAACTATAAAGATTTAGTCAAATAATAATAATAAATAATTAGGGTCGTGATATAACTCTTCCCTTCTTCTCGTGATATTTAAGTCTGGACGGAGGAAAATAGGTCATGATACAAGGAGATATGCATGTACGATATAGAAAGGTAGTTGTAACAGTGGCTTGTATATTTCACTTTGTATGTTCACATATACAAAGCCGATATACAAGGGGTCAAACATACAAGTCGTAGATACAAAGGCCACATGCAAACAAAAGATACATTAGCTGATAGACACACAAGTCGCAGGTAAAGGCAAGATGCAAAAGGTGGGGTCCACCAATTGTATATTTATGCGATTGTATGTTTGCACATGCAATCGAATATACAAGCAAAGAGATACAAAGCCTCGGGCCCACCAAGTGCACATACAAAGACGATATACATATAAGGGGCAGGTACAAGTTCAAATACATGTTTGTATGCATGTTTTCCTTTGTATATTTTGCATTGTATGTTCACACATACAAGGGGTCATATGCAAAGCCAATATACAATGGTCACTGTATATGTTGAAATGAGGTGTTTGCACAAGAGTTATATGCAGTTTTGTTTGTATATTTTGCATTGTATATGCGATATGCAAAGGGGTAGATACAACGGCGATATGCAAGGCAGACTCGACTGGAAGATCAAAAGCAGCGGATAGTCATTTTGGGGTTCGCGAGTTGTATGTAGAAGTACTTGTATATGTCGATATACAAAGAGAAAAGGTACAAAGGCTGGACCTGTAGCAAAGTTCTAATATGGCTAATAACCCTTTGAGTTCCACATTGCTTATATATTCGCATTGTATGTTTACGATATACAAGAGACACATACAAGGTCCGAACCCGACTGGAAATCAAATGCAACAGATAAAATACTGGAGTCCACATTGTATGTATACAGGCGATTGCATGTGCCGATATACATTTGAATATACAAAGCCATATGCAAGGAGATGTTCGGTGAGACATGCACATCGGTGGCTTTGTTTTTAGTCATTCCGACGGCCAATGGAGGATGCGATTGCTTAGCGATAGGTCTCAGGGATCAGTTCAACGATCGATTCAGGTGGTGCCACGTGGCATGGGCGGCAGATGTAAAAGGCATATACAAAGGCAAATGCATATGTGGATGGAGATTCAAAACACATACAAAGGGTACATGCAATCACATATGCAAGACAATTTGAAAATGCAAAAAGAGGGAAATCGCATAAGCGCATAACTGACCCAACAGTTAAGTGCAGGAGCGCTTGTATGTGCAATTGCAAAATATTGCGATATATAAGCACAGATATGCAAAGCAATATACACAGACAGTTGACCGCAACTTTGACTACCTATATTTTCTGTGTCCTGGCAAATTTTGACATGCTTCAAAAGGTAAAAATGCTTGTTTTCGCCTCCTCTTTCATTTGGCGGGCTTTTGAGGGGGATATCTTTACTTTCAAATTTAGATCTGGATTTGCACGTTTTAGCGAATGGACATTTCAACAGTCTTTTTGGCAAATACAAATGCAGATATTTGTGGCATTCATTGCTGTAGATTGATGATGCAGTAGCTTACAATGAAGACTTAAAATATCTTCTACCTGCCCTGTTCCAGATCTTTTATTCAATAACTTCTATAGGTGGACGTCCCTTCAGGCAGATATTTTCTGACAGAGCCCATGGGCAAAATTATTTGTAACTGACTGAGGTCAAAATGTAAAATGCTATATATACATGTAAATCAAATGTATATGGTTGTTGGTTGTTCTTCTGGGCTATTTTGTAATGGCTACTTGGCCTCTATAATCGATAAAAACTGGTATTTTTGCCTCCCTTTTATTATTTTAGCACTGTGTTTCTATTTTGACCTCTGTTAGAATCAATATGAGTCTGTGTAAGTCTTTCCGGCTGTGAGATTATTACTATGTCGATTTAGTTGCAACCAAACACATTTAAATATGGTGTATCACTTATTTTTATTTCCATTTTAGCATTCCTTCTACCTCTTTTCCCAGTAAGCATTAGCACTAGGTTTAGATGCATTTCTCTAAGCATTAGGCTTAGAAAGAGGAAGCTGGCCTTCTCTGGAGGTCTGATCTCCTTTCACAAGGTCCCACACTTCGAGATCATTCCCATGTTTCTCTAGATTGCTGAAGTTTGACAACGACAACAAAGGGTGCAAATCTAAGAGACAACAGTTTCTGGCACGCCCGGTGGGACCAGTTCGATGAACTTCTTAACAAAATACTAAGGGATTGGGTGTTTCTCCTAGTATTACCAGCCTTTGGAGGCAATACAAACAACACCATGGTGACTCTACTGAATGAATCAACTGTTTTCAGTAGCCCAAGCGCCTAAAATTTCATCAAAGATCAGGATTTTGGTGGTTTTCCTAGTCTATTCAGCTTCCAAAAGCATTTTTAATCACTTGGCAACTCCCTCTCTGGTATGTATCCAGTTTTTCTTTGGTTGCAGACCTTTTCGCTCTAATTCTGACATTTCTATGATTATCCAACATTTAGATGCTATGAAATGTCAGAATTTTATAGGAATCATATTTATTCCCCTACCCCATATCAGCAATACCAGGCCCCAAATGCCTCTGATTTTATGCCATACAACCCTACCGCTGTAGGATATCAGCATCCTCATGATGTTTATTCTCACCCCCAAGAAGAGGTTTTTGACGCCAAACAACATGACTATTCAAACAATCGACCTCAAAAACACCCTTACTAGAATGTTTTGGATTTGATCCAAAAGTTTGACTATTTTTTGTGGGATTTGAGCCAAAAGCTTGAACTTATGAAGATCAATGATATTAGTAAGGAGTTCTCATGCATGTCCTGGATGTTGGTTAAAATTGAGAGGCAAAAAGAGATTACTTGGCAGCAGTGAGAGTTGGCTGAGCAATCCATTATTTATAATCAGGAGAGGGGGACAAAAAGAATACAGTTTGAAAGAAGTCTTGAGGGAGCAATAGCTGCTAAAAAGGAGCAAACAAAGATTTTATCTGCTCAAGTGCAAAGTAGTCGAGCTTATTCAGATTATCAATGCCAAAAAGGGTGTGAAACCCAAGCAGTCCCCTCCATTCCCAGTTTCAAACATCCTCTCTCTTTCACACCTGCTCAGCCTACTGCTGAAGAAGCCCCAAAATTTAAGATTCCAAGCTTTAGGCAGGATAATCCATCTGCGCCTCCAAAACCGCTTGCCAGTTTTAAAATTCTAAGTTTTAGAGGCCCTCAGCCTGTAGAGCAACCTAGACTCCACAAGTTCCCAAGCTTCAACGCCTTTATCCCTCCACAAGTCCCTATTCCTGTGCAAACTCAAATTATCACTCCCCAGGAACAAATTTGTTCAGAACCCTCTCCCCTCTAAGAAATTCAAGAAGATTTTCAAGCCTCTTTCCCTGATAATTTTTCAATCCTCAAGGCTGGACCTGTTGTCTACCAAGATAATTGGAAAGATGATAAGACTAATGAGGAGCAGTTTGTTCCTACACTCACAAAGATAGAATTGTTTGAACCTATTGCACCTGTGAATAATGTTAACCCAAATAAGGGATGGAGTCCTCTAGACTTTAGTTCTTTTGAAGCCTTTTCTCATGCATTCAATCAAGAAAACAAAATTTAAACACAAGAAGTGCATGGGGAAAGCCTTCAGTTGTAGAGACAACTTGAGCAAAATCCAATGGAGCTGCAGCCAAAGGAGGGAGGCATAGGAAAACAAGTTGCTAAAGTCACCTTAGAAATGGATGATGCTACCCTACTTCATGAGCTACCTGATTATGTTGAAGAGGAGGAGTATGAGCAGCTGGTTGTGGATATGCAGCAACAAGAGAACACTAAAAATAATGACAAATTTCTGCAGGTTGAGGCTAAGCATGATAGTGAGGTTCCAAACCATAAAGAAGGCCAAGCATGCTGCCTTGTGTTGGATGATCTAAAGGCTGATTATGCTGATATGCTTGAGGAGCTTCCATGCTTTATTGAAAGTAATGAGGAGACTGAACATGGACAAGAGCAAATTGAAGATTTGTTCTTTATTATCTAGCAAGGATATCAACTTCTTGGTGGGGAAGTCTTCTCTTTTGGGCATGTGCATGGCTCATTTTCTGAGCCTAAGTCAGAAAATCATGAACATGTTGTTCATAAGGTGGAGGCAGCCATATTTATTGTAGAATCACAGGAGCTAGAGTTTTCAGACCAGTAAGAAGAGGAAGAATGCAGCCATGATGACATTATATCAACCTTCTTGGTTTCTGTGAAGGAAGAAGGAGAAAGCCATGAGGTCCCAAGTCACCTGTTTCACACACAAGAGCAACATGAGAGTCAAATGGAAAGCACCATCATACCAAATGAAGAACAGGAAGAGAAAGAATTAGAGCAAAGACATGAGATCAAACGTGATGATTTGCATGTCACTTCAAGGGGATGCCCAATTAGGCATCTAGCCCAGCTGGAGATGCATCAAGAGGAGTCACCACTTGTCATGGTTACCTCTAACCATGAAGTTAAGCATCAAAATGAGTGGGATCAACCCATTTATTCACCACAAGTTAGCAGCACCAGCAATCAGTCCAGTGGATAGGTGAGTTTATCTCCTTTTTGTGGGAGGTGTTTTATCAATTTGTCATATGCCCATTCCCCCCTCACCTCTTTTTAACTGCCCACATGAATGAGAAACATTGTAAATTGTTAAGGAAGGGTAGTTACTTTCAAGAACCAGTTAATGGCTTTGTTTAAAGTCACCTCTGACTGGTTAGTTTAGGATTAGAGTAGATTTTATTTCAGTTTTAGGTTTCCTTTAAATAAGTGCCTTTGCACTTTGCTGTATTCTCATTAGGAGATACATGCTTGTTTGTTGTTTTTGTTTTGGCTTGGTAGCTTGCTCAAGGTTCCAGCTCCTCTGTTCTTGTTGCAGTCTCTTTTTGACTCTATGCCCAATGAATCCTTAAGGCCATGGGTCTAGTGTTTAGCAGGCAAACATCCCTGAGAGGTCACCAAAAATGTTGACCTATTTTCCTCCGTCCAGAGTTAAATAGTTCACCTTGTATTTCCTTGAAAATCCTTTAGAAAATGTCCCTACAAAGCTTAGATCCTTCAAATATTCATGCTATGCCTTGCCAAAAATCCCAAAATCTTTCCTGAAGAGTCTTTGCTGAAAACCCAGAAAAACCCAGAAATCATTTGTCCTCAAGTACTTTCCATTGCAAGGTTTCTCAGTTTCATACAAGGAAAAGATAGATGCATTTTTGAATGTATATTCGCATATACATTCGCCATTGTATGTTTGGAACATACATTCGCAATATGCAAAGGCCTAGATGGAATTAGCAAACATACAAGGTTGACATACAAAGGGAAACATGCAATAGTGGAATGTATATCGCCAACATACAAGTCCAACATGCAAGAGGAAATGTACATTGCCGATATGCGAAGAAGAAAGGAGGCAAGGTTTACATACAAGGGTGAATGTACATTTGCAATGTACATCAGTAGAACATACAAAGGGGACATGCAAAGAAAAGCATACAAGGCCGGTATAAAATGGGCAGATGCATAAGCAACAGTGCTTTGTATATTTCGCATTATATATGCGATGTACAAAGGCAAGATACAAAGGATTTTTGCCAAAGATACAAAGAGATATGCATGTGCGATATAGAAAGGTAGTTGTAACAGTGGCTTGTATATTTCGCTTTGTATGCTCGCATATACAAAGCTGATATACAAGGGGTCAGACATACAAGTCGCAGATACAAAGGCCACATGCAAACAAAAGATACATTGGCCAATAGACATACAAGTTGTAGGTAAAGGCAAGATGCAAAAGGTGGGGTCCACCAATTGTATATTTATGCGATTGTATGTTTGCACATGCAATCGAATATACAAGCAAAGAGATACAAAGCCTGGGGCCCACCAAGCGCACATACAAAGGCGATATACATACAAGGGGCAGGTACAAGTTTAAATACATGTTTGTATGCATGTTTTCCTTTGTATATTTTACATTGTATGTTCGCACATACAAGGGGTCATATGCAAAGCCAATATACAATGGTCACTGTATATGCCGAAATGAGGTGTTTGCACAAGAGTTATATGTAGTTTTGTTTGTATATTTCACATTGTATATGCGATATGCAAAGGGGTAGATACAATAGCGACATGCAAGGCGGACCCGACTAGAAGATCAAAAGCAGCGGATAGTCATTTTGGGGTCTGCGAGTTGTATGTAGAAGTACTTGTATATGCCGATATACAAAGAGAAAAGGTACAAAGGCCGGACCTGTAGCAAAGTTCCAATATGGCCGATAACCCTTTGAGTTCCACATTGCTTGTATATTCACATTGTATGTTTGCGATATACAAGAGACACATACAAGGTCCGAACCTGAATGGAGATCAAATGCAGCAGATAAAATGCTAGAGTCCACATTGTATGTATACAGGCGATTGCATGTACCGATATACATTTGAATATACAAATCCATATGCAAGGAGATGTTCAGCGAGACATGCACATCGGTGGCTCTGTTTTTAGCCATTCCGACGACCGATGGAGGATGCAATTGCTCAGTGATAGGTCTCAAGGATCAGTTCAATGACCAAATCAGGTGGTGCCACGTGACATGGGTGGCAGATGTAAAAGGCATATACAAAGGCAAATGCATATGTGAATGGAGATTCAAAACATATACAAATAGTACATGCAATCGCATATGTAAGACAATTTGAAAATGCAAAAAGAGGGAAATCGCATAAGTGCATAACTGACCCAGCAGTCAAGTGCAGGAGCACTTGTATGTGTAATTACAAAATATTGCGATATATAAGCACAGATATGCAAAGTGATATACACAGACAGTTGACCACAACTTTGACCGCTTGTATCTTTCGCGTCCTGGCAAATTTTGACATTCTTCAAAAGGCAAAAATGCTTTTTTTCGCCTCCTCTTTCATTTGGCGGGCTTTTGAGGAGGATATCTTCACTTTCAAATTTAGATCTGGATTTGCATGTTTTAGCGAATGGACGTTTCAGTGGTCTTTTTGGCAAAATACAAATGCATATATTTGTGGCATTCATTGTTGTAGATTGATGATGCAATAGCTTACTTTGAAGACTTAAAATATCTTCTACCTGCCCTGTTCCAGATCTTTTATTCAATAACTTCTGCAGGTGGACATCCCTTTAGGCAGATATTTTCTAACAGAGCCCATGGGCGAAATTGTTTGTAACCGACTGAGGTCAAAATGTAAAATGCTATATATATATGTAAAACAGATGTATATGGTTGTTGGTTCTTCTTCTGGGCTATTTTGTAATGGCTACTTGGCCTCTATAATCGATAAAAATTGGTATTTTTGCCTCCCTTTTATTATTTAGCACTGTGTCTCTGTCTTGACCTCTATTAGAATCAATATGAGTCTGTGTAAGTCTTTCCGGCTGTGAGATTATTACTGTGTCGATTCAGTTGCAACCAAACACATTTAAATATGGTGTATCACTTATTTTTATTTCCATTTTAGCATTCCTTCTACCCCTTTTCCCAGCAAGCATTAGCACTAGGTTTAGATGCATTTCTCTAAGCATTAGGCTTAGAAAGAGGAAGCCGGCCTTCTCCGGAGGTCTGATCTCCTTTCGCAAGGTCCCACACTTCGAGATCATTCCCATGTTTCTCCAGATTCCTGAAGTTTGACAACCGCAGCAAAGGGTGCAAATCTGAGAGACAACAGTAGTGAAGTTGGCTAAATTAATTCTTTGAAAATTAATTAATGTGCAAGGTGTAAAAGTGATTAATAAACTTTGCACATAATTTCCCATGGATGTGAGCAAAAAATTTACAAGTTGGGTAAAAAGGAGTTATAAGTAGTTACCCAACTACTTATGTGTGAGTAAAACTTTAAAAAGAGGATTGTCCATTGTAAAGGGACTTTTTTGTATTTTTTTTAATTTTTGGGCCAGGGAAAAGGAAAGGCTTGTAAGAGGAATTATTGGAGACTTTGTGGTCCTTATAGCCTTAATATTAAAAAAGAATTGTTGTTCTTATGTTAGCATTTCTTTTTGAAATCAATTGTTCTTATGTTCAATTGATTATCTGTTTGTTTCCCTTTATTTGCTCTTTTCGCAATTGAATTTGGAAGACTTTGTGCTTCTTTTGCTAATCCATTCATTTTCTCTTCTAGAAATTTTTATTGTGTTTCTTATGTTCACAACCAAATTTCTTTTCCTTTTTTTTTTGTACTTCCTAGTTAAAAGTACCCAAAAATTATAAGACCTCATCATATAAGGGAGCTACCCCTTTCAAAATGTAGAGGAAAATCACCCTCTACATGGCGATTTCTCCATTGTTGCAAAATTTTGTCATTATCCATTAGGTAAATTCATAAAGAAGCATAGTGACAAAATTTTGCTAACAATTTTTGGTGACTTTGCTGGCGAATGAAGTGATGGTGTATTTATTTTCTTAGAAATCTAAGGATACCTCCCCAAGAATGGAGGTTGGTAGATTTATTGAAGATGAATTCCAGAAGATGCTTACACAATATCCTAAAATATTGATAGATTGGATTCCTGCAAGCAATGAAGATGAAGCAGGTATCTTCCTATTTATCCCTTCTTTCAAGACAAATCAAATCATTCAAGTAGTGGGTGATCTAATAAAGGAGGTGCAGTTCTTGAAAAACTTATTTGGTGTTGTGCTGATCAAAAAGAGAGAAAAAATTCCACCCCAAGATCTGAACAAGGAAGAACATGTAAATAAAGAAGAAGAAATTGGTGGCATTGAACATGAGGATAGAGGAGATCTTGATGCCAAAACAAACAATGATGAGCAAGAAGAAAATCTAGAAACTTTTTAGCATTTTGAAGTTCAAGCCCCAAGTTTGCCATTGGAAGTATCCAAAGAAGATTTGATTCAGCCAATCACAATTGAAAGGCCATAAGAACTTCTATTAAGCAAAGATTTTGGAGGCATGGGAAAAGTTGTTGATATCTCAATTAGATTTGTGGAGGAAAATATGTCTATCATATATCTTTTTATAGACATAAATAATGTTGATATTCCAATAATCCATAAGGAAAATGGGTGTCTCATGTATTCTGTTATAGAAGAAAATAACTTGTGTATCCCTACAACTTGTGGTCAAACTTTTGAGTCCATATTCATTTTACCACCCATGCCTCATGTCTTCCCTATGGATGCAAAGAATATCATGTTTTTGTTGCCACTCATATCCTTACAAAAACTTCCTCCATTTTACCAAAAGTTGACTCAGAAAGGCTCATACTTTATTCAACCCATAAATGGCCACATTTAGTTTGTTGTCTTTTCCTCCTTCCCATTGTACATAGTCCATTTTTCTGCTTTAGTTTTGGTTTGTCTGTGCTTTTGTTTTGTGTGTTGTGTGTTTTCAATAAGTTACAATGGCAATGTGGCATTTTCCCTTTCCTGTGATTATTTCTCATGCCTATAAGTGGTCTCTAGTTGTGATCTTTTTCACATAAAGATTTCAGCTTCATGACATTTCAAGTTCGAATTGCACAAAATATTTATCCAAGCTTCTTGATTGTTTCAACATTGGATTCATTTTCACCACCTAACTGTACTAAAATTCCAATTTCAACTCTCACCTTGTTTCAATTAGCAGGTTCAAAGTTGCAAAATATCTCCTTGTGATTGATGCCATTAGGACATTATATTATCTACTTGTAAAGTTCAAATCACAAAGTTCAATTTATGGGAGACACAAAAATTTAGTGTGCCTAAGAATAATGTCCCTAGCAGTCATAACTCAAAAGCTCAGACCAGAACATTGATAGAGTCTCATATATCTTCCACTATCATGGTTGTAGCTAAAGACCAAACAAAAAAAGTTCCTTCTTTACATCATCCCCTAATGGTGGGCAAGAAATTGATGCTTGAGCTACAAATATTGTCATGAGGGTTGTTTGTAACAATATTGACACAAAGCATATTGGTTTTTTTTAGCAACTCACCAACCTACCACTCAAGTATGTTGTATATTTGGCAAGTGTTTGCAGAGAAAATGTTTAATTATGGAGGGTGAAGGGACCGAGTTTGTCATAATTTAATTGGGGTTTCCATTCACCTTTCTTATGGTTTGTAAGGTGGAATATCAAATTTCAAGCATAAATGGAAATGTCACTGAATTGATAACTCGATGGGCATGATGAAACACAACAAGATGTAGTAGTTGATTCAAAAGAGTAGGCTATGACAAGAGGGATCTGCTATCAAGAAGAAGGGGGAATCAATTGTATGGTAGATGGGAAAAACCCACCAAATGGAATTATGGTTATCAATAAGAATTTGCATTATTGTGTTGTTGATTAGTGCCTACAGAAATCATGCAGTGGGGGGAAGGTCTACCTTCTGATATAAGGAACCTCAATGCTTTCAAACAAAATGTGGGGAGATTTGTTAAGTGGGATCAGAACACCAATGCTTGTAATTGGCAAGGCATCTTGTGGATAAACTCTAGAGTGATTGAACTAAGATTGGTAGTAGTGGGTCTCATGGGCCAAATCCCCTCTAAGACTCTTGGAAATCTCATTGAGTTGAAGGTACTTAGTTTGAGATTTAACATTCTATTTGGTCCCCTACAATCAGATCTAGTTAAGTGTATTCACACGAGAAATTTGTATTTGCAAAATAATCAATTTTCAAGACATATAACATCTTCATTTCAAAATGGCCCAATTTGGTCAGGCTGAATTTGGCCTCCAATACCTTCACTGGACCCATTCCTAGATATATTTAATAGTCTTCAAAGATTGGGCACTCTTTACCTAGAGAACAATTCCCTTGATAGATCCTTACCTTCTCTAAATCTACCTAATATGCAGAGATTCAATGTGTCCTTCTGAAAGGAAGCAAGGTATGCAGAAATGCTTCCTACATTGATCTACTGAGGAAAGATTTATGCAATTTTTTTAAAATTTACATTTATAGGTTATTAGATGCACATTAATAGAAAGGTAATAACAAAATCAAATGCAAAACTCACAACACAAGATATGCGTGGGGAAAACTCTTTCAGGTAAAAAACCCCACACTTCAAAGCCACCCAATATATTATTTAGGAATCAAGAAGATTAAAATATACTTGCAGAGCAAGCTTTCACAGGAGTATAACCAACTAAAGATCTAGGAGGTAACTCAACATCTATAAGACTCTTACACACAACCTCCATCTCAAGTTCCTGATATATAGGAGATATAATACAATAAACCGTCAACGGTAATTACAAAACCATGAGCAAAAACCACCCAAAAGTGGTGCCCAAATTATCTCCAATCAAAGATGCCTTGTGATGTTCCAAAACACACACCAACACGTGTAATTCTCCCCTTTACAACTCTTTTAAGTGTCCAACATGTTTTTACATTTCCCAAAAACAGGAGGTCCAACTTCTAGAGGCCATAACTTTTGATCTGGGTGTCTAATTGATGAACCATTTAATGCGTTGGAAAGCTCATGAAGAGATCTATCACACTATAAGAGACTTCATCGGTTATGACAATTTTTTTGACATTTAGGGACCTCTAAGTGCCTCAAAATTGAGTTCAAAACTTTTTTTGATAGTTTCAAAAAATAGAAACTTTAATATCCCACAATCCAGATTTGATCTTGAGTCAAAACTCACCCGAGATGTTTACTTAGCAGTTCCGCACCTTTTGGGAAAATTTTTAGGTCAATCCAAGGTCAAATGTAGTGTTTCTAAAAATAGTAAGTTCTACCATTTTTATCCCTTTTGGAAACTTTGAAAGTTCTAGACCATTCTCCAAGATAAAGGGTATTCAAAAAGACCAAAACTGGGAAGAATAGTAACCTTTCGAAGTTGCAAGGTTGAGACACTCTTCCTAAAATTCTCCCACTTGTCGAACACCTTGCAAGCATAAAGGGAGTATCAACACCATGATTTAATTTCTAGGGGACGATAGGCCCATAGACTCCAAGCACCATTTGAAATTCTCTGTTCTCACAGGTTTTGTCAAGGAATCTACAACATTTGTCAAAGTATCAACTTTCTCCAAGTTTACCTTCCCATCATCTACCATGTCACGAACATAATGGTACTGGACATCAATATGATTAGTCCTCGCATGGAAAGTATGATTCTTCACTAAACATATGGCACTCTGACTATCACAACAAATAGTAATCTTCCCTGCATCAAACCCAACATCATAACACAATCTCTTAAGACATATGACTTCTTTACAAGTATAAGTTGCTACCATGTACTCTACTTTAGTAGTGGACAAAGTGACCACAGGTTACCGCTTACTCATCCAACTAATAGCACCACCAAACATAGTGAACACATAAGCACTGGTGGATCTCCTGATGTTAATGTCACCTGCCCAATTTGAATCCACAAATCCATGAATACAAAGTGAATGCTAAGGTCCTATAGGATAACCATGATAACACAAGGAATACTCAGAAGTACCCCGTAAATATCTGAACACTCTCTTCACTACATCCCAATGTACCCATCCAAGATTAGCCATAAATTGACTAAGGACTCCCACTTCTTGGACAATGTCTAGTCTAGTGTAGATCATCACATACATCAAACTATCAACCGCACTAGCATGAGGAACTCTACTCATATCCTCCATCTTAGAAGGAGACTTTGGACAATCTGCAATAGATAACTTTGTCCCCAATGTAACAAGAACAATCAAAGGTCTGTAATCCACCATGTTGAATCTCTCCAACATAGTGTTAATATACTTACTCTTGCCTAACCAAAGTTTTATGCTTGCTCTATCTCTTCTGATCTCCATCCCTAGAATGTATCGAGCTGACCCTAGATTTTTCATTTCAAACTGTGCTGACAACTGAGACTTCAAATCAGAAATCAAACTTTTACCATTCCTAATGAGTAACATATCATCAACATACAATGCAATAATGAGAATGCGACCATTGTAAAAATTGTAATAAACACAATGATCTAATTTCATTCTCAGAAATACAATATTCAACACAAAGGCATCACACTTTTGGTACCACATCCTAGGAGATTGCTTCAAACCATACAAAGACTTTTTCATCATGTAAACTAGATTTTCTTTACCTTTCATCACGTAGTGCTCTGGATGTGACATATAGATTTCCTCCTCCAACTCACCATGAAGGAATGTTGTCTTCACATCCATTTGTTCCACTTCTAGATCATATGCTGCTACAAAAGAGAACATGAACCGAATAGATGTCAGCTTTGTAATGGGAAAGAAAATCTCACCATAGTCAATTCCCTCCACCTGAGAATACCCCTTCACAACCAATCTAGCCTTATATTTCTCAACACTGCCATCTACACCAAATTTCTTTCTGAACACCCATTTGCATCCAACAGGTTTTCATGCTTCAGGCAAAGGCACCGAGTCCCAAGTATTATTCTTTTCCAAAGAAGCCATCTCCTCTTCCATGACGTCCTTCCAGGAACTTGCATCTTTCATACCCATAGCCTCTTTCATAGTTCTAGGCTCATTAGTGTTAGAAATCAAAGAAAAAATACAACTAGAATCAGGCAATGAATAACCAAACCTATCAGGTTGCCGCCTTATCCGCGTGGACCTCCTCGAAGATTGAGGTTGAGGTTCTTCATCTTCTTCTAAACTTTCAAAGCTACTAGAGCTCTCCACATTTTCAAGTCTAATAGATGTTTTTGGTTCAATTTTCTCAAGGGTGGAAGGAAGCTGAACCACATTCTTTTTCTTCTCTTCTTTCTATGGCTGCAAAACAATAGAAGAAGGATTGAGCCCTCTGAAGATCACACTTTTGCTATACAAAACTCTCTCAGCTGCTGGATCCCAAAGCTTGTACCCTTTCACACCGATGCCATAACCGATGAAGATACACTTCACAACCTTGTTCTCCAACTTAGAACTCTTCTCCTTAGGCATATGTGCATATGCCTCACAACCAAATACTCAAATGTGTCTCAATGAAGGCTTTTTACCAAACCACACCTCCATAGGTGTCTTATCAATGAGTGCTGATGTAGCAGACCTGTTAACCATGTAACAAGCAGTAGCAATAGCTTCAACCTAGAACTTTTTTCAAGGCCAGCTCCACTTAGCATATGCCTTGCCCTCTCCATCAACATTCTATTCATTCTATTTGCAACTCCATTCTGCTGAGGGGTATACAAAGTTGTCTTGTGCCTCACAATCCCCTGTTCTTTACAGAACTTGTTGAAATCTGCTGAATAAAACTCACCACCGTTGTTAGTCCTCAAACACTTAATCTTTCTATCCTTCTAATTGTCTACAAGAGATTTGAACTCTTTAAATCTACTAAAGACTTCAGATTTGCTTCTAAGGAAGTACACCCATGTCCTTCTACTGTAGTCATCAATGAATGAAACAAAATAAATAGATTTTGAAATTGAAGGTACATTAACAAGACCAAGCACATAAAAATGAATCAAGTCCAATACCTCAGAAGATTTGTGAGAACTAGAATAAAATTGAACATGGTTTTGTTTTCCATTAATGCAATGCTCACATAAATCAAACTCAAGATTATAGTCATTCATATCGTCAACAAGATTTTTATTTTTTAGGGACCTCAAACCCTTTTCACCAATGTGACCAAGCCTTTGGTGCCATAACATTGTCTTCTTAGCTGGAAGTTTCATCTCCATAGAATGAGCACCCTTAGGTACCCAGAAAGCACGAACATCAGAAGTAGATGCAACAATCCTCTTCGCTACTGGTTCTAATGGTGAGGATGAAGACTCTGAAGCTCTCTTCTTCAAAACATAGGCACTATTGGACTGAACCGCGCATGCATCAAGCTGAAACAAAGTGCCAATTCGAACACCCTTAGCTAACACCATAGATCCTCTAGTCATCTTGCATCCTCCATTCGAGACACACCTACATCATTCAACTTACTTACAAAAAGAAGGTTGCATGCCAAATTAGGGATATGCACAACACCATTGATCCCATTCACTCATCCATCAAGGAATCTAATCAAGGCTCTTCCATAGCCAACAATCTTCAGGTGAGAATCATCACCCAAGTACACCTTTCCACTATCATATTCTTCATACTTCAAAAACCAACCCCAATGCGAGGTCATGTGAAAAGATGCACCAGAGTCAATAAGCCACACATCCTTAGATGCATGTGTTGCCAAGGCAGTGACAAATGCTTCTCCTTCATCCTAAGAGGACTTGTCAGAATCTGAATCATATTCTTTTTCTTTTTCTTTTTCTCCTCCTTGCACTCCTTGTAGAAGTGACCAGGTTTGCCACAGTTCCAACACAGAGCCTTGGAATTTTTCAGGGAGACTTAGATCTCCCATGGGATTTGGATCTTCCTTTTTCTTCCTTCTTCTTATCCTTTTTATTTCCTTTCTCTTTAGATCTACCACGAATCGCAAGAGCCTCCTTAGCCAATTCAAAAGACTTTCTTTGCATCTTTTCAGACAACAATGAAGAAACCACTTCATCCATCTTGAAGGTGGTAGTGGTACTTCCAATGGCCATAACAAGGTGATTCCATGAATCTGGTAAGAAACATAGTAATGCCATACATCGATCCTCCTCCTCCATCTTGACACCAACAGAGGTCAACTAGGCAACAAGCATATTGAAAGTATTCAAGTGATCAGCAATAGATCCTCCATCTTCTATCCTCAGAGAAAACAATTTCTTTCTCAGGAATAACTTGTTCACCGGGGAGTTAGCTTGAAAAACATCTCCAAGTTTCTTCCAAAGATCTTTTGCAGTCTTCTCTTTATGGATATTCAGGAGTACTGAATCAGCCAGACAAAGTCTTATCAAACCCTTAGCCTTTCGATCTTTGAGATCCCAGTCTGCTTGAGACATTACCATTGGTTTTGTACCAAATATGGCATCCCATAAATCTTGATCTACAACCATGTCCTCCATTTTGAGTTTCCACAACTCAAAATTACTACCATTAAACTTCTCTATCTCAAACCTCCCAAATGTGCTTACCATCTCTTTCTTGCAACAAAGATTTCAAAATCCTTTGCACAAGCTCCCACTCAAATGAAGATAAGCTAAAAAAACCCTCTACCCAACAACTAGAACCAAAGGTGATCAGGCTTTGATACCAAATGAAAGGAAGCAAGGTATGCGGAAACTCTTCCTACACTGATCTACTGGGGAAATATTTATGCAATTTTTTTAACTTTTATAGTTACAGGTTACTAGATGCATATTAACATAAATGTAATAACAAAATCAAATGCAAAATTCACAACACAAGATATACGTGGGGAAAACCCTTTTAGGTAAAAAACTCCACACTCCAAAGCTGCCCAATATATTATTCAGGAATAAAGAAGATTACAATATACTTGTACAGAAAGATTTCACAGGAGTATAACTAGCTAAAGATCTAGGAGGTAACTCAACATCTATAAGACTCTTAAACACAACCTCCATCTTAAGCTCTTGATATATAGGAGATACAATACAATAAACCATCAATGATAATTACAAAACCATGAGCCAAAACCACCCAAAAGTGGCGCCCAAATTATCTTCAGTCAAAGATGCCTTGTGATGTGCCAAAACACACACCAACACGTGTAACTCTCCCCTTTACAGCTCTTTTAACTGTCCAACACATTTTTACATTTCCCAAAAATAGGAGGTCCAACTTTCGAAGGCTATAACTTTTAATCTGGGTGTCCAATTGATGAATTGTTTAATGCGTCAGAAAGCTCGTGAAGAGATCTATCATGCTATAAAGGACTTCATTGGTTATGATTAATTTTGAGACATTTAGGGACTTCTACGTGCCTCAAAACTGAGTTCAAAACTTTTTTCAGCAGTTTCAAAAAATAAAAACTTTAATATCTCGCAATCCAGATATTATATTGAGTCGAAACTCACCCGAGATGCTTACTTAGCAATTTTGCACCTTTTGGGAAAAATTCCAGGTCAATTCGAGGTCAAATGTAGAGTTACTAAAAATAGTAAGTCCCTCCATGTTTAGCCCTTTTGGAAACTTTGAAAGTTCTAGACCATTCTCCAAGATAAAGGGTATTCAAAAAGACCAAAACTAGGAAGAATAGTAACCTTTCAAAGTTGCAAGGTTGAGAGACTTTTCATAACACCTTCAATAAGCTAAATGGATCTATGCCATCCACATTGAAAGCCTTCCCTAGTGATTCTTTCCTTCAGAATTCTCTATGTGGGTCTCCTCTTATGCTTTGCCCAGGCAACATTACACTTGCATCGACTCCTTCGAGAGGGTTTACATGTAAAGACAAGTTGGGGGTAGGAGCCATTCTGGTTATTGTTGCAAGTACTAGTGCTTCACCTACAGTGACAAGCCAAAAATAGGGATTCAAATAAAAAAGGTAGGAGGGATAGGTGTGACTACTGAGCAATTTGGAGGATCTCTTCAGAGTAGCTAATGAGAGAAAAGAGCAATTCAAGTATGATATCTCTGTTAGCGTTCTAGAAGTATACAATGAGAAAATTTGAGATTTGCTTTTAGCTCCTAGTCAACAAAGACAAACCATAAAGAAGTTGGAGATAAAGCAGGTAGCTTAAGGGGTTCATCATCTTCTAGGGATTGTTGAAGCACAAGTGCATAGCATGAGTGAGGTCTGGGAGGTGTTGCAAATTGGAAGTAGTGCTTGAGCTGTTGGATTAACTAATGCTAATGAACACAATAGTCATTCTCACTGTATACTTTGTGTGATGGTTAGGGGTGAGAATTTGATTAACGGAGAATACATTAGAAGTAAGATTTGGCTCGTGGATCTTGCAGGGAGTGAGTGAGTAGCTAAAACTGATGTTCAAGAGGAATGCCGTAAAGAGGCACAAAATATCAAAAAGTTGCTCTCTGCACTTGGGGATGTGATATCCACTCTAGCAACCAAGAATAGTCATATTCCATTAAGAAACTCCAAGCTAACAACATTTTCTACAAGATTCATTAGGAGGTGAATCAAAAACTCACATGTTTGTACAAATTAGTCCTAATGAAAATGATTTAAGTGAAACATTGTGCTCACCCAATTTTTCTAGTAGAGTTCGAGGAATAGAGCTCAATCCTTCTCGGAAACAAATTGATTCAACTGAGATTTTGAAGTATAAACAAATGATTGAAAAGGCCAAACATGAAGGGAAATCAAATGATGCTAAAAGAAAAGGAGAGGGGATGAAACAGACCAAGGTAACAATCAAAAGGTTGACATTGGAGAAAGGCATTGAGTCTATACAGGCTGGATATATATTTTTACAATTTTTTCTTGAATCCCCTCTCACAATAGCATTGCTCGTCAACCTTGCAATCAATATATTCATTTTGATTGATTGTTCTATAAAGGTTGTTTTCTTTGGGCAACTATCCTCAGCAGAAACATAAAAGATCATCGAACACATTATAAACTATGTACTTTATAAGGGGTTTTTATTATATGGATAGTACAACCAGATATTGTGCAAATCACCTTATGGTTGCTTGGTTCTCAGTTTTGGGATCCCTGAAGATGTTCCAAGGATTGGAAAAAGATCGTATTAAGTAGCTGAATGCATCTCCTTCTGCAGCACCATGGGCTCATTTAAGAGTGTTTTATGTACTAGTCTTGGTTCTTTTCTTTGACTTATTCTAGATTCAGCTATGCACAGTCGTGTCCAAGGGTACAAGAACAAACACATTTTGGCTTTTGATTTTCAAGCCTCTCAGTATTGCATTTGAAACACTGCAGGAAGTTATGGTGTATTGGGTTACAACTGATTGGGAGTTGGCATCACCATCATGTAGATGACATAGTTCATTGTCAAGGATTACAACCATTTGATATATCTGCAACAATTTGTAGATGTTGTGCTTTTCCTGAACCTATGTGCACTCCTAAGTACAATTTTATGACATATCAAGTGATTTATGAGGTTGAGGGCAACAATGAATACTCTTCACAGAATATTACTTGATTTTCAAGCCTCTTAGTATTACATTTGAAACACTGCATGTAGTTATGGTGTATGGGTTTAGAGTTGATTGGGACTTGGCATTGCCATCATGCAGATGACATAGTTCATTGTTAAGGATTACAACCATTCGATATATCTGCAGCAATTTGTAGATGTTGTGCTCTTCCTAAACCTATGTGCACTCCTAAGTGTAATTTTATAACATATCAAGGGATTTATGAGGTTGAGGGCAGCAATGAATACTCTTCAAAGAACATTACTTGATGCAACTCAAGATGAGTTGCATGCATATGATGATGAATGTGTAATTTATAAAGAACTTATAGTCAGGACTAAGAGGTTGCCTTGTGCACACCGTTTCCATCTTTGATGTCTGAGATCCTAGTTGGACAAAGACATCAGAGAAACATATTCTTGTCCAACTTGTAGAAGGCAATTATTTATGGGTGGCTCAAAAAACAATGTCTCCAAATGCCAGTGTTGGACAAAAATTAGTAGAAGATGAGCAATTAGTCAGGCCTATAAACACAGAACCAGATGCATTGTCTCAAACTCAGTCTAAAAATACTTTAACTACAAGCCCATTTTCAATTGAACGATGGAATTCTACTGACATCGACATGTACAGGGGTATGGGACTTGATCTTGGCTGGGGAATCCTTGGCCAAATGCAGGGTTGGATGGTGTTGGTCCCTCAACATGAATGAGATATGTGGGACTTGGTAGAGTTTAAATGATGATGAGATGACTTGCTGGTGTCAGTGGAACCAATGCACATACCACATCATTTGAGGACAATGCATGTAGACTGTGGTCTATGCCCCCCATGATGATAGTTTAGTGCAAATAATGTTCTTTGGAAGGCCAAGAATAGTTGTAGGGGGTGTACGCATTAGAAATGCTATGTCAAGACAAACTGCAGAGAATATTAGTATGCCAAATACTACCAACATGATGAATTCCTGCATAACTGCAATGACCAACATGGCGAGGTTCTTATGCTAAGGTTTTTTACTTAGAATTTATAGTAACAATAAAAGAAAAATTGAAACACGAATTACAAACATATGCAAACTTATAGCAATGAAGTTGTCAGATACAATATACACAAAGGTGGCATAGGTTATTAAGATGCTAGATAACGTTGCTCTTACATATCAGAACCTTTTTGTTTCAAACTAGATAGTTATGCTCATTATCTTGGTAATGATGTAGTTGGTGAGTTTCTAACATTTCAAGACATGGAGAAGTTTGGGATGTAAGACTATGTTAGCACCTTTTATTTATGGATCATTCTTAAAACAATCAAGAGATGTTTGGGGGAATTTGAATTTGAATGGAAAGACCACTTCCACTATAATTACAGCCCAATGGATAAGGCACTAGATTACTAGAGATTCTGGAGTTCTTTGCATTCCACTAGGGAATGCAGTCCCCAATAAGAGCCACTATTTTTCCTAATTTTTGGCAATTCATAATAATTTCTCTATTGTGCTTCATAAGAAATCAAAAGTTAGTTATAGTTGACATATGCCTGAGAGAAACTAAATGAAGGAATGAAGTTGATCATATGCATGAAACTTTGGTGACTTTATTACCCACTCAAATGAAAAGGATAAATGTTGAATATGGTTTAATTATTTTAAATCATATTAACTTTTTTGAAATAATTGATTTAATCTCAAAGTGGAGAAAATTAGTTTTTCACAAACTTATTTATTTAATTCTTTAATAATTTAATACTATTACCATAATGTGCAAAAAGTAATTAAATATTGCACTGTGGTAAAGTGAATAAATGATAGTGAGGGTAAGTGGTAGTGAAGTTGGGTAAATTAATTCTTTGGAAATTAATTAATGTGCAAGGTGTAAATGTGATTAAAAAGCTTTGCACATGATTTCCCATGGATGTGGGCAAATAATTTGTAAGTTGGGTAAAAAGGAGTTACAAGTAGTTTATGATTATAGTAAGCGGCAAAACAAAGGTGCCGAACCCATTACAAAATAGCCTCAAGGGCACACGAACAGTTCAATGGAAAGACCAGAGAACCTAATAAAATATAGTAGAATAAAACTGTAAGACCATAGAAACTATAACAGAATAACACAATATATAACTATAGCAAAATAACCTAGAAATAATAGACCACCACCAGACAGACAACAAACTAAACACAAAACAACAACAACAAAGAAAACCCTAGGGCTGATTACACAGATGACCCCAGTCCTCAGTGATGAACTGATACATTTCCTCATATTCCTTCATTTGTTTGTTCTTGATGCTGTGCTTGTTGAGCTCCAATTCCTGCAGGACCGCCAGCGTGGTAGCCGACCTGTGCATCACCTTGGAAATGAATCTGGTCAGAATTTTGAAGTTTCTTTCTAGCTCCTCCACTCTGTTATTCAGGTCCTCGATCGCCTTTCCCTTCTTGGTCTTCCTGTTAACCTTGTTGGTTTTCACAGTGTCCTCTTTCTTTTTTTTTTTTTTTTTTCAGATTTTTCTGTCTCCGACCCCTGGACATTTAGTTTTAGGAAGTTACTAGGACCATCGTCCTCAATCTCTACTCTTGCATTCTCCTCCTTAATACTAGTATTAACCTCACCTTCAATATTCTCCACTTTGTCCCCTAAGTCAGTAGAAACAATCTGCTCTTTTAGAGGAGTCAGTTTGGCAGCCAACCGGTTGGACCTTCTGGTTGATGGCACTCTGTACTTACCCTAGGAGTAAAATTCACATCTTCCCTTGTGTTTTCACTATCCTCATCACTACCCTCAGAAATCTCCACATCCAACCCCTCGTAACAGTTGTGAACCTCTTTCTTGGGTATGTCCCCACCATTCTTGCAAACACCGTCCTTCCCCTCCTTGAATCTCTTTTGAGGCTTACCACTCTTGTTTTCCACCACCGTCAATTTTCTCTTGGTAGGTTTGGAGCTCCCTTTAGGATTATTAGTCTTAGGATCTGTCTAGCCAGTGGGACAAGCCACATTGTGGATAGGACTATTCTCAGGACTAGGCTTCTTTTTAGTGGTAGAGACCTTTGCTTTCTTGGGGGTATCAACAGACTTTTCTGGGGTAATTTCAGTGATAATGACAACATGGTCAGGGGTTTATTTGGATGTCAAGGGGGAGCTATCCACACGGGTAACTTTGATTTGCCTGGGGGGATATAGGGCCAAGTGTAATTTATACAACCTATAAATTAGACCTTGGTGGAGCAGTATGAGGGGTTTATTAGGGTCCTTAGCATGCTGCTCAATGGTCACAACGACCGAGTTCTCCAAGGAGGAAAGTAAATAGAATGGAAAGATAATGAACTAACTCCTCGTAAAATGATTCAAAAGCATGAAATGATAGTGATAGAATCAGTGGAACCTACCTTCGAGAGTGAAATACTTGATGAGCATGTAACACACATCATCCCACGGCCTGGGCAGTTGCTCCCTATCGAAGCTGCCTTGGAGGCTATGCAACACTTCCCCTTTATTAAGGAACAACACCATACCCTCACGGTTGGACACCTTGCTAAGCCTTTTCTGCTTAGTCCCATTGATAGACATGCCAGTGGCCATACCTATGACCTCTTCAGAAACTTCAAACTCTACACCACTAACTTGCACCCGTCTATCATCCCACGACTGCACAAATTGTTTCGAGAGGTTTTCATTGTGGCCCTAGAGACATTCCAGGTATGGGGCCACCCCTCCCTCACAACACATAAGATAGAGGGCTTCATTTTTCTTGAACTCCTCACAAGACACGGGTTCAATGGTCCTCTCACCTCCCATTTTTACCAAGCAGAGAAACTTAGCCGGTTTGCAGAGAAACTTAGCAGGATGAATGTAAACTCTGTGAAAATGAAATGCCTTAACTTTGAGATTATTACCCATCCAGCGGGGTGACACAAATTTTGAGATGAAATCTGTCACCTCGCCATCTCATGAAATGATGTTTCCATAAATTTGCCTTGTGTGAATTAGAAGCCTTGTACTTGTCATGATATCTAGCCTTTTAAGTAATCATTACTATGAGCTCTTCGGCTGATTAAAACTCTCAGTCTAGTCATCCCCTCAGCCATGTGACTAACCACATGCCTACCCCTAAGAGACGTCCTGGCCATGATGCTTATCTGGCTCCAAGTCATCCCCTAGCAAAACAACCTAGCCATGATGGCCCAGGTTATCTGATGGTAGAACAACTTATACCTGATGTTGATCTATCTATGAGTTGTCTGGCGACAGATCCTAGTAGCCCCTATAATGATAAGATTATAACTCCTCATAATTTGTAGCTTAGTGATATAGTTAATAATATCACTATGGATTTTCCTCTTTAGGCGCCCCATGTGCTCTTTGGTGGGGTAGGGATTCAAAATGCCCTATTTAATACTCATCATAGAAACAATGGACACTATTTTGCTCCTTACAAAGGAGGGTTTGGATTTAATTGGGGAGGTTATCTATATTTCTCCAACATCTCTAGTTGCTATGGTTTTGGCCCAGGTTGGCCATGCAGTCTGCCACCCTATTCCCTTCCCTATAGGTGTGCCCTATCTTCTTCTTCGTGAACCCCGTCAATAACCCAAATATGTCCTCAGTAATATCTTTGAGCTTCCAACCAATGTCAGTCCTACCTAGAGTAGCATCCACTATGATTTTAGAATCCCCCTCGATTTGGATTTTATCTATACCAATGGAGAGAGCAAATTTGAGCATCCATAATAGGACCATGCCCTTTGCCACAATGTTGGAATGGGTGCCAATACTCCCTGCATAATCCACAATTAAGTGCTCTTGATCACTTTTGATGATCCCACCCCCACTAGCTAAGCCAGTGCTTTTTTTCAGCTCTGTCAAAATTTAGTTTAACCCAATCCTTGGGGGGGTTTCTAGGTGGTCTTTTGCCTGGCCAATTTCTTAGAATTGTCAAAGGTTGTCATATCTGCTGTTAAACCCCAGTTCTTAGCAATCTACACTTCAAGTTGGGTGGTGGGTTCTTTGGCAGTGTTTAGAGTGCAGATGGAAGTGTTTTTAGAGGCCAATTTGCTAAAGGAGAGGAAGACCTCTTTATCACTTTTAGCAGACTCCCTGAATATTCTATTATTTCTCTCTTTCCACAAGCTCCACCCCAAATGAGGGGGAATTTGCCTACACAATTCCATGATTCTTGGGTGTTTAAAGGGGGTGGTCCAACTCTGCATGAAGTCATTTAGGCCTTCACCCAAAACCCAATCCAGACCAAGTTTATCCAAGGTCCATCCCCAAACTTCTCTAGTGAATTCACAATGGAATAGCAGATGCTATATAGACTCTTCTTCTTTTTGGCACAAGACACACTAGTTAACTCGCTGAAAGCCCCTCTTGTTCAAATTATCAATAGTAAGGATTTTGTAATGAGCAACAAACCACTAGAAAAAGTTCATTTTAGGGGTCAAGTGGTTGTTCCAAACCTTCTTCCAAAAATGGTTGTCATGGGTGCTCATGAAGCTAGTTATTATCCCATGGAGCCTCATGGAGCCAGTTATCATCCTAGAATCTTATCTTATCCCCCTTACCAAGCTTCCACTTTATGCCTTTAGATAGGGTGTTTCTTGTTTTGATTATCTTGTTCCAAATAATGGAGCCTTTAGGGAGGCTCCCCCTTTCTAAGAATTCATTCCTATCCCCATTGTGCAGGTTCTAACATGCCACTTGTTCTACCAACTAAGATTTACTAATTTTAACTCAAAAGTAAAAAGATCAAGATAATGATAGTGAGAGTAATAAATTTTTTCCTTGAATTCATTCGATAAGATGCACATTTGAAACATATTTCAAACTCCCATTGCATAATCAAATTACATTTCATCAGTAAAGGTATTGAATATTCCTCATTACAATTTTCTAAAGAAAGTTACATACAAGCTTCAAAGAGCTAATAGAGATACAAAATGATTATGATGTGTGTCTTCAAATACTGGCCACCAACTGCATGTGGGGAAGCATCACTCAAGTGCTTTTCCACCAACCACAAACTAACTGCGGTCCCCCACACATTTACCAAACTAGTAAATGGCCCTACCCTTCGACGAAGGGATTGGTATGGTAACCTCAAAGAATAGCCTAAATTGAGCTGATGTTGTGTCCTACATATCTAGTACTGTCATACATTGTGGCTACAACTCAAAGCATGATTGCCCTTCCTAGAATGTAACCTTGGATCACCGTGAACTGACAATGTAAATGTTGGCTGTTTACACTACTTTGGCCAAAGTTCATCACCCCTAACTCAGAATGGACATCACACACTCACCCATCATTGAAGCTCAATTTGCAAAGACATCTAGGTTATTTGCTCCTATGGATCAACATATCTCAGGCACAACCCCACTAACAATTCTAGGTTATCCCCTCCTATGGATCAACAAATCCCAGGCATAACATTACTCATCCATTCTAGGTTTACCAATCTTAGATTAACCTATTCCCAACTTTTACTATGACACATATGTCGAAGTAATACTACTTGCAAATTACGGTTTACTATCCATTCCCATTATACAAGTATCTAACCATATTCAAACTAATACATAAAAGTCCCATCTAGGCACAAATCTCTATTACTAAGATTAATTTCACATTCACAATATAAATCACTTACTAGGTATATATATACTTTTATACATACAAGTAAACACTCAAATTGATAAACAAACAATTCATTCCTCAATAACAAACAAACAAAAATAGCCTTTTAAACATAAAAACATATTGGATAAGAAATCCTCATGCCTGTGATAATAGCTCCAATGAATCAACGAAATACCTTGCTTAAGATCCTTCCAATGAACTAAAATCCCTCTTACAACAAAACAACTCTCTCTAATCTTCCTATGCTTCCTCTCACAACACCAAAGCAAATTAGCAATAATCTCAGAACACTAACTCAAAATTACAATAGAAAAATAAGAAATCTCTTGGCTGGAAAAACTTGTGTGGATTAGAATGAGAGAGCTCCTCTTTTTATACTAGAAATCAAAATGAGCTTAAGCTACAAACTAGCTTTAAAAAGTGCCACAACTCCACCTTCTTCAAAACCGAACTAGAGGTGGCCAAAAGAAAAAATAAGGAAAATGACACATAAGTGGACACCCAAATAACAATTCACCAAAAGCAAATAAAAAAACTTCTAAAGGATAAAAACCTCTTCATAAAATTGACACATATAAGACCATGTTCCCTATTTCATAGTAAAAATTAGTTTCAAAGAATAAGTCAAATGCACGTTGGAAAACAAAGAAAAACTCTTTTTAAAACTTAAAACTGATTTCATATTATCCCATATATACTAGACAAAGTCAAAATGCAGGTCAAGAGTTTGTTTTAAAACTCTCTTAAAAATGATTATAACGCTCATGCTTATGTGCTTACATAAGTGCTTGTATAGGCTTATACATAGGCTCCACTTTAATAACTATAATAACCTTCAAGACACCTATTAACATGTGCCTCTATTCCAAGTGCTTAATGTGTTGTTCCTCCTTGTCTATAGGCTGCGCGCCCTCTATGGCAGTGCCCTTCATGCCTTATAAACTACACACACACACATATATTCAAATATATCAAATTGATAATAGAATTCACATAATTTCATTACACCACAAATGTAATAATTACATAATTATAATATATGAATTTAATAATAATTAATTTACTATATATATGTATAAATACTATATATATAGATATATGTATATATCACCAATATAAAAACACATACAACTTATCATTCATAAAATCATTTATTGACATATAATCCACACAGACATAATTGACATAAAATTCACATTCACATAAGTGACAATAACTCTACATGGTCCAATTCGATATCCTCGTACGTATGATCAATACACTCATGAGTGTGCGTTGGTACATCTACCTATGTACACTCATGCTCGTATCGACTCATATGTATGAACTTCTTGTGGATTTGCACGAGTTATGATCAAACCACATAAGACCTTACCTATGCAACCATAAACTTACCAACATGCAGGTTAAATCACAATTCTCACTTGAACATCCAAACATGCAATCAAGATTCACAACATAGATCACTTACCTCTACCAATACTGACTTGACATAACTTAGGTCAAAATAAGATTGTGTGTGTGTGCTTGCTCAGTCTAGGTTTCTCTAGGGTTTCTAGACCAAGTCCTTCTCCTGAGTGATACTTCCCCTCCTTTCTAGAGGAGCAACCTATTCCTGCATCCACTTAGACCACCATTACAGTAGTTAGTTGATCAAAATATAATCATTTGTTTCATACATTACTTAATAATAATCACTTTTAATACAAGAGATTGCATTATTCCATTTTTCAACATATTCGAATCAAGATTCATAATACACATAAATAAAAGATTTCATAATCATTCATTATTCAAACAAATTAACCAATCTAGGTAAATAGTAAATGGATAGAGCCACACGGGGTGTGACATACTCCCCCCTTGTGGATCATCGTCCCTGATGATTTTTAAGTATCAAGTATTATCATAACATAAATAAGTCATAAAAAGTATCATACTACAAAACATATTGATATCAAGAGCTTTCATAATTTAGAATAACTTGTGGGAACTTTTGCTTCATCTCAACATAATCTTTCCAAGTGGCAGAATCTTCTGCATACTAATCCCATTGGATCTTGTACTGCATAACCTTTCTATGATGCAAGCTGAGCTTGTGAACTTCAAGCATTTAAGAAGCTTGATCAAAACCATTCCTGGGTTCTATACTTGTAAAACATTCTAAGAATATAATAATCATCAGTTATATATATTTCAAATTTGAATCATTAAAAGCATTGTGCCTCCTGGAAATAGCTGTTATCAGAATGATTCTGTAATCAATTGAATTATTAACTTCAAGAATTTCGAAGAGCTCTTCATATCTAGGAGCTGGTTTGGAATACATTCCTTAATGAAACTTTTTTTGGGGTTGGACCCTCAAAAGAACTTTTATTCTCTACTCGAGAATTATCTTAGTATACACTTAACATCAGCATAACTTTTCCATTCCTTATGAGTTTTCCGCCAATCTTTTCTAATTAGCATAACCTGTTCATCCATTTTTGATAACATTTCTGGACTAATGCTAATCCTATCTTCTAGCTTACCCAACTTATAGGAGTTAGGCATCTTCTTCTATCCAATGTTTCAAATGATAGAATTTTATAAGCAAATTCCACCAATGGTAGATACTCTTAGCACTTATAATACTAATCCATGCAATATATTCAAACAATTCCTTCAAAAATTGGTTAACTCTCTCAGTTTAACCATTTGTTCTTAGGATGATAAGTTGTACTTACATTAAGTTTAGTTCCTAGCACTGAAAATACGGTTTACCCAAACCTTGTTTTCATGTGTGCATATCTATCCAAGATAATCTTCTCAGGAACTCCGTGTAATCTAAACACTTCCTGCACAAATTTGCGAGCTATCACTGGTGCTCCACCAGATAATTTCTCTGGTACAAGAAGTGCTACCTTTATTCTTAACAACTTGTCATAAATCTTGCGGCATCCCCTTTCATTTCCTTCTAGAAATATAACGAATTTACATCTGCTAACATCTTAGTGACACCAGGATGTCCTGAGTATTATGTACTTCCTTCCCTACCAAATTCCTTAACTTACCAGAATCAGGTACACAAATTCCTCCTTTACACCTCAATAAACCATTGGGTTCAAAGAAAAAACCCTCATACCTTTTATCTTGCAAATTATCCAAGATTGCTTTCTTGACTTGATCATAGTGCTCATCACCTTTGGATCCTTTCAATACTTGTCTTTTGAAGTTGGTTTGGATAGTTACCATTGAAGATATATGCCTTCTTTGACTTAAAGCATTGGCAACTCTATTCTCGTTTTCCTTGAAATAGTTAATGTTGAAATCCTAGTCCGATATCAGTTCTAATGACCTCCTTTGCCTTGCATTCAGATTGGTTGAGTAAATAGATACTTTAAACCATAACGGTTTGTTTCCAATTCAAAAGGTTTTCCCAATAGATAGTGTCCCATCTTTCTTCTTTATAAGATTACCGTGCTCCCCAAGGTGAAACACTATGCCTTACTACTCCTTTGAACAACAATTCTTCCAACTGTGATTTTAATTCCATAAATTCTATTGCTGTCATCCTATATGACACTTTGGATATAGATTCCAACCTTGGAATTATGTCAATGAAGAATTTGAACACTCTCTTAGGAGGCAATCCAGGTAGTCCTAGAAATACATCCACAAAATCACATAAGATAGGGTATTTCTCCATATCCACCTTTTCCACATCCTCCAATTCTCCACCCTCAGCTTCTTAGAGATCTTGTGGTCCAGAATAAGCCACACTTCTTTATTTAATAACATCTTTGCATTCCTCTAGTTTTTCCATTTTAACTGCAAAGAGTTGACAACCCTTCTTCTTTTCTCTATACCATTGCACAATTGATATTTGTCATAGCCTAACTTCTCTAGGTGTCCCTTGCAAAGATACCTAGTTTCTGAGATCATCTAGGCATTCTACGGTTTTTTATTTTAGCTTAATTCAAGACATGGGATACCATACTAGATGCCTATGTTCAGTCTTAACTTTCTAGTGCTCAAATCTTGCAGCATCACTTCTTCATTCTTTTCCAGAAATCTCACATCGATTTTAGTTATTTTAGGGTGACTTGTTTAAGGTATGGATTGAATTTTCTTCCACACAAGTTTTCTTAATTAAAAAATGTTAGAGACATTCCAAGTGCATTCTCTACAATTTACTCCCCACACAATCTACCAGAGGCCCATCCAGGACATGATATGGGTAAACATTGCACAAAACATAGTGAACAACTCAAATGTTCTAGTATAGCCACCACAATAATTTAAATCAATAAAAGAAGTATAAGCAATTCAATTTTCAATAATAAGTCAAAAGAATGAGCTCAATTTCGACAATAAATCAAATTTTGACCATCTGGTTGTAAAATAAACAACTTTGAAAATTTGGTGGCTAGACCATTCCAAAATAAAGGAATAAAACAATGTCAATCTTAGCAAGAACTAAAAGAGATTTAAAAAAAAATCCAAAGAGGTGTCAAAATACAGAGGAACACCTAATATGCATTATGTGACTAATTGAGTCACTAACAAGGGAGTAGATTGTTGTATTGCACCCAGGTTTTAAAACTTACAGAGGTTAGTGATCGTGATACAAGCACAACATTTAAATAAGTCCCTTAAGACTTTCATTATGCTAAAAAATCAAAAGGCTAAACACATCCACTCTTACATTGTGGAATATCTATCATTCATCACATAGATGATATTATAAGACAATGTTACAGTATCACACAAAGACTTTAGCTGGAACACATATTTCTTCCCTTTGTTCCGTCTTACAAAACTTTATTCCCTTCCTCACAGAATGGGTTATTTATTCAAAACTTGACTAAATATCTTGGTGATGATTACATTCATCATTGCAATTATACTTTCTAGCTCTACCAAGAAACAAAATACATAGTTCCCAACCATCTGGCCAAAATGCCATGAGAATAACTAATAACTTCTCCTTGCAATTGTTATGAATTGTCTTGCAACCTTCATGCAGACTCTTAAAATATTGATACTAATCCCAATCTCTATTCATCAAAATATTTCTGAAGAGGATCCTCTTTACTTATATTCTCTACTACACATTGACACCTTTTTCCAATAGGCTTCATGAGTCATTAAGGAACTCTTATTCTCCTCTATTTATGCATAATTCTTTGTTTATGGCAATTGGTTTTCTCATGAATCTTAGAAAACAAAAACATTTCCAAGACCTATACTATTTTTCTCAATATTCTATGCCAATATATCACTACTTGACTTATAATGATCCTTTTATTCCACTTGGCTTATTCCAAGCCATCTAGGAGTTTAGACAAGAACTCATCTAATCTATATATGTTTGATATAATTTCTAGAATCTTCAATACTCAGTTGCTCTTGCACCTGGTTGATTACTTCTGGATCTCCCCATCCCTAATTTCTTGAGAAATAAGAGTGATCTTGACTTCATACATACACTGCTCTACCTGAGCTCTTAGTCTGATTAGCAATTGACCAAGGTTTTACCTTTCTAGCCAAAGTCTTGGAATCTTTCCATTATTCATTCCCAACAGAGTTAAATTGACTCTTGGAGTTGTAACTCCTCAGTTCGTTCTCTCTTAACCACTGTCAATTTTCTTGGTTATTCCTCTATGCCATTCTCGCATAAAACCAATTTCAAACATTAGACTCCCATAATGTTGAATGGGAAAGCATAGTGAACACATAGGTTCCAGAGATGAACCTAATAGCTTTGATACCACGTGTAACATGCCACTTGTTCTACCAACTAAGATTTACTAATTTTAACTCAAAAGTAAAAAATCAAGATACTAATAGTGAGAGTAATAAAATTTTTCCTTGAATTCATTCGATAAGATGCACATTTGAAACATATTTCAAACTCCCATTGCATAATCAAATTACATTTCATCAGTAAAGGAATTGAATATTCCTCATTACAATTTTCCAAAGAAAGTTACATACAAGCTTCAAAGAGCTAATAGAGATACAAAATGATTTTGATGTCTGTCTTCAAATCCTAGCCGCCAACTGCATGAGGGGAAGCATCACTCAAGCGCTTCTCTACCAACCATGGACTAACTGCGGTCCCCTGCACATTTACCAAACAAGTAAACGACCCTACCCTTCGATGGAGGGATTGATATGGTAACCTCAAAGAATAGCCTAAACTGAGCTGATGTTGTGTCCTACATATCTAGTACTGTCATACATTGTGGCTACAACCCAAAGCATGATTGCCCTTCCTAGAATGTAAACCTGGATCATAGTGAATTGACAATGTAAACATTGGCTGTTTACACTACTTTGGCCAAAGTTTCATCACCCCTAACTCAGAATGGATATCACATGCTCACCCATCATTCAAGCTCAATTTGCAAAGACATCTAGGTTATTTACTTCTATGGATCAACATATACCAGGCACAACCCCACTAACAATTCTAGGTTATCCCCTCCTATGGATCAACAAATCCCAGGGATAACACTACTCATCCATTCTAGGTTTACCAATCTCAGATTAACCTATTCCCAACTTTTACTATGACATATATGTCGAAGTAATACTACTTGCAAATTACGGTTTACTATCCATTCCCATTATACAAGTATCTAACCATATTCAAACTAATACATAAAAGTCCCATCTAGGCACAAATATCTATTACTGAGATTAATTTCACATTCACAATATAAATCACTTACTAGGTATATATATACTTTTATACATACAGGGAAACACTCAAATTGATAAACAAACAATTCATTCCTCAATAACAAACAAACACAAATAACCTTTTAAACATAAAAACATATTGGATAAGAAATCCTCATGCCTCTGATAATAGCTCCAATGAATCAATGAAATGCCTTGCTTGAGATCCTTCCAATGAACTAAAATCTCTCTTCCAACAAAACAACTCTCTCTCTAATCTTCCTATGCTTCCTCTCACAACACCAAAGCAAAATAGCAATAATCTCACAACACTAACTCAGAATTACAATAGCAAAATAAGAAAGCTCTTGGCTGGAAAAACTTGTGTGGAATAGAATGAGAGAGCTCCTCTTTTTATACAAGAAATCAAAATGAGCTTAAGCTACAAACTAGCTTAAAAAAGTGCCACAACTCCACCTTCATCAAAACTGAATTAGAGGTGGCAAAAAGAAAAATAAGGAAAATGACACATAAGTGGACACCCAAATAACAACTCACCAAAAGCAAATAAAACAAACTTCTAAAGGATAAAAACCTCTTCATAAAATTGACACATATAAGACCATGTTCCCTATTTCATAGTAAAAAATATGTTTCAAAGAATAAGTCAAATGCACGTTGGAAAACAAAGAAAAACTCTTTTTAAAACTTAAAACTGATTTCATATTATTCCATATGTACTAGACAAAGTCAAAATGTAGGTCAAGAGTTTGTTTTAAAACTCTCTTAAAAATGATTATAATGCTCATGCTTATGTGCTTACATAAGTGCTTGTATATGCTTATACATAGGCTCTACTTTAATAACTATAATAACCTCCAAGACACCTATTAACATGTGCCTCTATTCCAAGTGCTTAATGTGTTGTTCCTCCTTGTCTATAGGCTGCGTGCCCTCTATGGCAGCACCCTTTATGCCTTATAAACCAGACACACACACACACACATAGTCTATTCAAATTTATCAAATTGATAATAGAATTCACATAATTTCATTACACCACAAACGTAATAATTACATAATTATAATATATGAAATTAATAATAATTAATTTACTATATATATATAAGTACTATATAT
Source organism: Cunninghamia lanceolata (assembly GCA_027924645.1). Lineage (NCBI taxonomy): Eukaryota > Viridiplantae > Streptophyta > Pinopsida > Cupressales > Cupressaceae > Cunninghamia > Cunninghamia lanceolata. Next base: position 7,706,732 of record BSBN01000023.1, on the reverse strand, counting down.
ATACATATATATGTATATATCACCAATATAAAAACACGTACAACTTATCATTCATAAAATCATTTATTGAATATAATCCACATAGACATAATTGACATAAAATTCACATTCACATAAGTGACAATAACTCTACATGGTCTAATTCGATATCCTCGTACCTATGATCAATACACTCATGAGTGTGCAATGGTACATCTACCTATGTACACTCATGCTCGTATCGACTCATATGTATGACCTTATCATGGATTTGTACGAGTTATGATCAAACCACATAAGACCTTGCCTATGCAACCATAAACTTACCAACATGTAGGTTAAATCACAATTCTCACTCGAACATCCAAACATGCAATCAAGATTCACAACATAGATCACTTACCTCTACCCATACTAACTTGACATAACTTAGGTTAAAATAGGATTGTGCGTGTGTGCTTTCTTAGTCTAGGTTTCTCTAGGGTTTCCAGACCAAGTCCTTCTCCTGAGTGATACTTCCCCTCCTTTCCAAAGGAGCAACTTGTTCCTACATCCACTTAGACCACCATCATAGTAGTTAGTTGATCAAAATATAATCTTTTTCTTCATACATTACTTAAGAATAATCACTTTTAATACAAGACACTGCATTATTCCATTTTTCAATATATTCCAATCAAGATTCATAATACACATAAATGCCAAGATTTCATAATCATTCATTATTCAAACAAATTAACCAATCTAGGTAAATAGTAAATGGATAAAGCCACATGGGGTGATGTGACACAGATACTTGGCTCTCATGATCTGCACCCAGTCTTTTTGTTCCTTCAGGAAGCTCCATCCAATCTTAGCCAATAACGCTTTGTTCATCACCTGGATCTTTCTAATACCCAGGCCCCCTTGGGTTTTGGGGAGGCAGACTTTGTCCCAGCCAATGAGAGATATTCTCTTCTTTTCTTCAACCCCCGTCCAGAGAAAGGTTCTTTGAATTTTCTCAAACTTCTCTGCTATATAACTAGGCATATTGAAAAGAGTGAGAAAGTAAGTGGGTATGCCTTGGAGGGAAGCCTTCAGAAGTTGATATTTTCCAGCTTGGCTCAGAAGCTTACCCTTCCATCCTTCTATCTTTTTTTGGATTCTTTCGAGGATAGAATTCTAGTAGGTTGGGGTCACTTCCTTGACTGTGAGGGGGAGACCCAGGTAAGTAGTCAAGAGGGTGGCCTTATTGCAATTCAGGATATCTTTAATCTTCTCTTGGAGTTCCTGACTAGCATTGAAGAAGAAGACATTGCTCTTATCATAGTTTATGCATTGCCCTGAGACATCCACATAGTCATTAAGAAGCGTTTTCCATCTTCTAGCTTCCACCATAGTAGTAGCACCTAACAACATGGTATCATCTACAAACTGCTGGACAACTGAGGGCCCATAGTAGAAGCAACTTTGACCCCCTTAAGGACCTGTCTATCAAGGAGTTTTAAGATGTTTCTTCCCAAAACCTCTGCCAAGATAATGAACAGATAGGGGGATAGGGGATCCCCCTTCCTAATTCCTCTGCCAGCATTGAAGTAACCCCAGGGAGACCCATTGACTAACACAGTGTACTTGATAGTAGTCACACATTCACTTGTGAGTTTTATCATTTTGTCCTGGAACCCAAACTTTCTTAGCACTTTAAAAAGGAAATCCCGTGAAATTTTGTCATAGGCCTTTGATATGTCAAGTTTAAGAACCATTCTAGGGATATTACCCCTGTCCATCGAGTGGATTATCTTGTAAGTGGAGATGGTAGCATCCACAATCTATCTACCAGGGTCAAACCCCTTATGACAATCACTAATAAGGCTATCCAACAATGGCTGTAATCTGAGAACTAGGGTCTTATTGATAATCTTATAGATAGTGTTGCAGAGGCTAATAGGGCGGAAGTTAGCCATAGTCTCAATGGTATTCTTCTTGGGAATGAGAGCTATAAAATTGGAATTAATCTGTTTGAGGATGTTACCAATTCTGAAGAAGTCTCTGACAGTTGCAGTAACATCAAAACCAACTATCTCCCAAAAATCTTGGAAAAAAGATGGGGGGAACCCATCCAGGTCTGGGGCTTTGAAGGCCCCCATTGAGAAAACTATCGTCCTTACTTCCTCACTAGTAATCTATTTCAAAAGGCCACAATTGTCTTCAGACAAGAGTATTGTAGGAAGTTGTCTAGTAGATCCTCCTCACTACCAAGGTAAGGATTGAAGCTTTGCTCGGAAAGGAAGTTCCTGAAATAGTTAGAGGCCAGTTGCCCCAATTCAACCTTCGAACATACCTCTCTGTTGTTTTGGTCTAGAAGCTTGGTGATTCTATTTCTCTTTCTATGCTTCATAGCGGACTGATGAAAGAAGGTAGTGTTTTTATCCCCTTCAGTTAGCCATTGGACTCTAGATTTTTGCTTCTAGAAAATCTCTTCTTTTCTCATTGTTTCTCTCAAATCCTTAAGAAGAGCCTCTTCCCTATTAAAGATAGACTCACTCTTGTCCCCCTTGGCCATCAAGCCTTGGATGTCAAAAAGGCTGTCAGAAATGTGTTTTTCTAGGTGAAGACATTGCCAAAGCAGAACTTGTTCCAGCCTTTAACTTTCTGCTTGACATTAATTAGTTTTTGGGTGAGTCGAAACATGGGGGATGCATGAATAGTGATACTCCACCAATTAGCTATGCAGTCTTTGAAATTAGAGTGGGAAGCCCACATGATTTCATATCTGAAAGGAAAGGGACATTTGGGAACTCCTCTCCAAGTGAATAAAAGAGCATTGTGATCAGAGATGGTACGAGGTAGGGCAGACATAGTAGAGTGCTGCGTAAAGTCCCAATTAGACAAAACCAAGAGTCTATCTAATTTGACTTGTATCAGCTAGTCTCCCCTTCTTCTGTTGGTCCAATAGAAGAGTTGATTATTAACCTCAATATCAATTAGCCCAATCTGGTTGAGGAAGTCTGCCAGATCTACCATGTTGTCAGAGAAGTCGATAATACCCCCAGACTTTTCCAAAGGGTATAGAGGGGTGTTAAAATCTTCAGCCAACATCCAATTAGTTCTTTTCTCATCATTCAGTCTTGGTATCAAGCCTTCCCAAAGATCCTTTCTGGCACTCCTAGTGTTGGGAGCATAGATGTTTATAAGTTTCCAAACTTTCTTATTAAGGGTGAATTTCACTTCAAGAGTGCTTTTATTATGGGAGCAGTAACTACCATTGAGGCCATGTTTGTTCCACATAGTGACCAGACCCCCTGAGGCACCCAAAGAGGGGCTGATTAGGAAATCCATCTGGGCAGATTTTGCTAAAAATTTCTTTAAAGTTATCTTTAGACATTTTGACTTCTTGAAGAAGGATAATATCCACCTTATTTTTATAGATGTAGTTTTTAACCATAAATTGCTTTTGAGGACTATTGAGCCCCCTCACATTCCAAGAGAGGATCTTCATTTACGACCTCGTTTATAGAGAGCCTCTAGAGTGCTTTGTCTCCTAATGGCTATTTCCTTGGTTGCTTCCCTATGTCGGGTCTCTCTCTGTGAGGGACTTCCAGCCTTTCCACCTGTCCCCACATCTATTGATTTTTTTTATGGCCTTTGCCCTTTCTTTTGGGTGTCACCCAACCCTCCTGATTACTCCAAGAGGAACTAGGACCAGCACCAGGAGATAAAACCCTGGGTGGGGATGGTCTAGTCTTCTTCCCTGAGTCCAACATAGCCTGATCAGCGGGAGGACCACCTTCAGACCCAAGTTCTCTTGAAGCAACCTTTTGAGGAGTGGGAATGTTCTCTTTAGGGGTCTGGTCTTTGATCTCCCATTCTTCCATTTCCTCTGACCCGGTAGCATCTTCCCTGCCCTTTGGCAAGTCCGAAAACTATTGTACATCCCCTAGAGTGGCCTTATCGGAGGGTTTGTCTGGTTTCTTCAGTTTAGAAGGGGACTCAATGATGCTCAATAAGTTCTCTTTAAAAGGGTATCATTAGTATCATTCACTTCCTCACTCCCTTCATTAGGTTTTTGGTTCCTTAGGAGCTTGCATTCATTGATCAAGTGACCTTTCTTGGAACATTTTTGATAGAATGTGGTTGCATTCTCATGCATTAGGTGTTGTTCCCAACTACCATACTTGGATTTTATATTAATAGTATTAGGTAGGGTTTTATTGATATCTACACTAACACAAAAGCGGGCAAAAACTAACCTCATTTTGTTCTTTGTGGTATTATCCAGAGCTATGAATCTTCCAAAGGAGTTCTCAATCCAGGTAAAGATCTCCTCATCCCAATATTCCAGGGGTAGTCCTGGTACTCTAACCCAAACTGGGGAAGATTTACTTAGCTCCATAACTGCGTCAAAACCTAGTTTCCAACACCCTAAGCAAAGATTATGTTTACCATATAGCCAAGGACCTCCATCCAAGATTGCAACAAGGTCCTCTTTGGCTGTGAACTTGAAAAGAAAAAGGCCTCCAACCATAGCACTGGTGATGGCACTTCCCTTCAGGTGCCATTTCGAGGCAACCCATCTCCTTACCATGTTGATGTTTGGTCTTAGAGAGTGGAACTTACCCACCAGTGAAAGCTCCATGGATGAGACTATTTTTTCCATCATTCGATCCAAGATTTGAAGATCCGTACCCATTTCCATCTCTGGAAGCATAGGCATAACAAAGTATTCACAGATCTTTTCCTCTTCCCCAAGCAGGGACTTTTTCCAAGCCTTGGGATTCAGCTCCGAGGCTAGAATTTTGTGCTTTGAAGTATTGCCTGAGGCAGTACTTGCTGCAGCAGGTTCCTTTTGAGGGCCCATTGGGGGGGGGCAGAGGCCCCCCCTGGCCTAATGGCAACCATGACCTAAGTAGGTTCAAAACAAGTTCGAGTGAAAAAGTTGTAGAGCGCTTGATACTAGTAACTAGAAATGTAGGAGTTACAAGTAGTTACCCAACTACTTATGTGAGTAAAACTTTAAAAAGAGGATTTTCCATTGTAAAGGGGACTTTTTTGATCCTTTTTTTTGGCTCGAGAAAAGGAAAGGCTTGTAAGGGGAATTGCTGTCCAAACTTTGTGCTCCTCATAATTTTAATATTAAAAAAAATTGTTGTTCTTATTTCAGTATTTATTTTTGAAATCAATTGTCTTATGTTCAATTGCTTGTCTATTTGTTTCCCTTTATCTGCTCTTTTCACAATTGAATTTGGAAGAATTTGTGCTTCTCTTGCTAATCCATTCATTTTCTCTTCTGGAAATTTGTACTATGTTTCTTATGTGCGCAACCAAATTTCTTTTCCTTTTCTTTTATTTTTCTTGTAGCCAACTTGTACCCAATGTTGGTGCAGCAGTTTGAGGCTCATCATTGGTAACAAGGGCAACTTCCTTTTGACTCTCTTGGTCAATTTCTGACCCTACTACTAGCTATTCACACAACCCCTTACCTCTAACCAATTTTGTGACTGTGTTTTCTACATTGTACTCCATGACCTTAGTAATCCATCATGCTCTTTTTTCATTCAAATCTTTACTCAAAAGAAACTCCTTGACACTAGGATGGGCGACCATTAAATGAACTTTATTATTGGAAATCAAATGTCTAAACTTCTTCAAACTTCTGATTACAGCCAACACATGCTTTTCAACAAAAGAATATCCCTGTTCATAATACTCTAAACCTTGATTGAAAAATGCTATTGGTTGTTCCAAATTATAATCATTCTGTTGTACTAGCATAGTAGAAATAACATCTATTTTACCAAAAGCATAAAGAATAAAATCCTTTGCAAAGTTAGGATTTACCAGTGTGAGAGCTGTTGTTAATGCCTCTTTGATAGCTTCAAAACTGTGTTTTCCCTCTTCTGTCCAGGTGAAACTGACATTCTTTCTCAACATTGTAGTTAGAGGTTTCAAGAGATTGGCCATGTCTGGTATAAACCTTCTTATGAAGTTAATTCTACCAAGGAAACTCTGCAGCCCCTTTTTATGGCTAGGCAAAGGTAAAGCAAGAATAGTACTCACCCATTCAGGATCAATGGTTATTCCCTATTTTGAGACCACATGTCCAAAGAGCTTGCCTTCGTGGACAACAAAAACACATTTTTTGGGGTTAAGGGATATGCCAAACTCCCTACACATTTCAAATACTCACCTCAAATGAAACAGATGCTCATCAACAAATTTAGAAAAAAACAGTTATATCATCAAGGTAAATGAGTACTGATTTGTAAATTAAACCCTGAAATGCCATGCCATTGCCCTTTGAAAGGTGGTATCGGCATTGGACAAACCGAAGGGCATTCTTTTGTAGGCCATTGTTCCCCATTTCGTGGTAAATGTTGTCTTATACTGATCCTCCTCCTTTACTAACACTTGATTATATCTAGAATAACCATCAAAGAGGGAAAATCTCTCTGACCCTGCTACAACTTGAAGGATCTGCTCCATAGAAGGTAGTGGATAATGGTCTTTGAGTGAGGCCCTATTCAAATCTCTAAAGTCCACACAAAGCCTTATCTCTCCATTTTTCTTCCTAACCGGGACAAGGTTAGAAACCCATGAGGTATGCTTGATTGGGAAAATGATATTAGCCTCAATCAGTTTAGTCAATTCTTTTATCATGAGAGGTTCAAGTTTGGGGTTCAAAGACCTTTGTTTCTGCCTAACTGGTTTTGCATTTGACTCAAGTTCTATGGCGTGTTGGGAAATTTTGGGATCAAAACCCTTTAGATCAGAATATTCCCATGCAAAGATATCATGAAATTCCTGACAAAGTGAAATAAAAGCTAGCTTATCTTCTTGAGAACAAATGTTACCAATTTTGAGAAGCTTACCTTTAAAATCTCCACCTCTTGATAATAATCTTCCTTGATCTGCATGCTATTTTTTCCCTTTTTAGGCTGATCATTAGAGTTAAAAATAGTTTCTAAGGTGACCAAACCCTTAGGTAACTTATATGTCTTTAACTATATAATCTGATCATTATATTGCTGTAATAACTTTTCTTGATTCCCTACTAAAAATTCAGCTTCCTCAAGTAAAAAATTCAGCACCTGTTCATCACTTTCAAAAACTTGCCAATGAACATTGTTATCAGGAATAGATGGCCTCACTAAAACTTTAATATGCTGCTATACCTTACCCTTTGTAATATCATTCAGGATGTCAAACTGAGCACCTATGGCAGCTAGCCTATCAGCATGATTGTTTTGACTTCTAGGTATGGATGACAAGTTAAAAGCATCAAATTCCTCTATCATATCCCATACCCTATGCTTATAGGACTTAAGAACATTATTTTTAGTTACACGTAAGCCTCTTACTTGATTCACAATCAGCTCACTGTCACCAAACAATTGTAGGTAGCTTATCCCTCTTTTCCTAGCCCATTCCAAACCCTGTATAAGACCCTCATATTTAGCTGTGTTGTTAGTATAGCTGAAAGCAAAATGAAAGGTTGAATAATACTTGTCACCTTGTAGAGATACCAACATAGCAACCCCACCAGCTCCATTTTTGGCTCTTGAGCCATCAAAATACATTTTCTAGACTTCATTATGCTGTTGTTCATTATTCTTTTCAAGGTTAGGAATACCAGAATCTGGCTCATGCATCATATAAACACCTAAGCCTACCTCTTCAAGGTTCTTACTTGGGTCATCTTCAATATTTTCTACTATCGACTCATTCAAAAGGATGTCAGGAATATTGTTAGTTTGTGTATTTGGCTCTTGGACAACGGTATGTTCATCACTATCAAAAACAACACAATTGGCATTGATGGCACTTGGTACATAAGGTTCTATATGATCCTTTGCTATTGATTCAGACTTAATGGTCACTTTGGTTCCATACCTTGTCCTAAATAGCATATGAGACCAATCTGAAGATAAATAACCACCTACTTTAGTAGTAAAATCTCTTGAGAGACAAATGGCAAAATATGGTGGCAAGTCAATAACAAAACTGTCTTGAGGAATGGAAAAATTTGGGTAGGCATGCAATGTAAGACTCAAATCTTTAATAACCCCCACAATATTCATTGCTATTCCATCAAGTTGAATAAAACCTTTCTCAAGGGACTGATATTTCAAACCCAGCTTATCAGCAATTTGCTTGGGCATAATAGAGCTACTAGCCCCATAATCAATCATACAATTATGAACCAACTTCTCATCTGTGATCAAAGACACATAAAAGGGTGGTGGATTTACCTCTGGTTTGGCCTCTTTACTTGGTTGTTCACTACCATTTTGGGATGTGTGAGGCCTAATTTTTCATTCCCATATATTTGACTATTTACTTTACTGTTGGTGATACATTTAGATTTGTGGGACTGTTGATCCTAAATTTCTGGACTATTAGACTTTATGTTGTATGTGGATTTGTTATGCTTAGCATGTTTACGATGTGTGTAGACTTGGAGATTGATTCAATGATGATGTTAAACATATAGTTTATATTATGATGTTATTGGAAAACTAATCATGTGATGTTAGTTAGAAATTTGCTATGTGATTCAATCTTGGGAATGGATGTTTGAAATGCAGAATTTAGAATCTAATTGTAATGTGACTTTCTTGATGCTTATATGAACATGTGATGTTGTATGCGAGTGCATGTTTCAATTTGCTTTGGCTATTATATACATGTGGAATTAACATTTCATTTGAGTGCGCAGGTATTTGTAACGAAACCACAGAAATTCAGAGATCATCCCACACACGATGTTGTTTTCCCTTGTGAAGCTGATCTAGTTCCACGAGGAACTAAGATCAACTATGTGCATGATGAGTTTCTGTAATGTTGTTGCATGTTGTTAGTCGGGCTAAGTCTACCCCTCTTTTATTTTGAATTCTAATTGGTGTTGTAAGAATAGTGTCTTTTGAATTTCATTTTTTTTTAAGTTATAAATTTTTGAGAGCCCTTTTCATGTGTTTTAACTCAACCCTTGGTTCTCAAAATGGGCTAAACTTGACCCTGGGTTGTACCCCTTGGGTCTAGGGACCTTTTTGGCTTGGGTAACCTTAGGTAAACCTCCATTTTGTCACTTTAACTTCACCCTGAAGTAAAGTGATGAAAATGGAGGCATGGGAGGGAGAGGATGAGTGAGTCAAACACTCAACCTCTTGCTTTCCTCTTCCCTAGGTTGGGGAAGTCTCCAAGACCCCTCAATTGTGGAGGACTTTACTCCAAGTCTCTCTCACAATTGGTGAGGGTACCTTGGGGTTGTGTGGTCCCTCTTGGGAGGAAAGGATTGGGGGCACATGTGGCACCCATTCCCTCTTAAGCTCCACTTTTCTCTCCCACATGTTCTAGAGAGGACAAGTGGAAGGGAGAGAGACTTGGTGGATGGGTGAATGACATGTGTCACCACCCATTCCAAGGGTCTTGCTTGTAGTTGGGAGGAGTGAGGAGGTGACATGTGTCACCTCCCCATTCCTCAAGGCTCATGGGAAGAGCTTATTATAATCCCACTTAGAGAAGGGTAAGGGGTTGTTGAATTTTTGGCAATTTTTATTGATTTTAATTTACTTGGGGAAAAGTTGGAGAGAGTTTTGTGGCTTATTTTGGAGGAATTGGAGGAGCTCTACTCAACCATCTACCAAATTGGGATTTTTAAGGTAGGGTTCAAGGCTAAGGCCTCCCCTTATGCATTTTTATTTGCTTGTATGATGCTATGTGTGAGTTCTATTTTTGAGTTTTTACTTGTTGTGGGAAAAAATTGTATGGGTGTTGTGAGAGCCTCTCCCACTTGGGAGAAGATGCTCAACAAGTGTGGGGTGGGGGAGGAGTGAACCTCCTCGGAGTCATTTCCTTGATTTTGTGGTGTTGTAGCCTTGAGGGCAATATGAGAATATGTGCAATATGTGGAATGGCTTGAGAGCCAAATTGGAATCTTTGTGAAATTATGTTCAAAGGTGTTGGCTTGAGGCCTTGAGAGGTATTTTGTATTGGGATATTTTAGGAGTGACACTCTTGAGTTGAGTGTTGTCCACTCCCCTACCTCGTTGAACTCATCCTGTGTGAGTTCTTGTGTTGTATTAGCCATGGGAGTAAATTTGTGTTTGGTTGTTGAATGCATTGTTGTGATGTGGTTTGAGTTTCCTAGTTTGTGGATGACCTCCCTAACTCGGGGGTGACCCACTAGTGGGTCTATGGTAGGGAGAAGAGCAAGTTGTTGTGGCTTCTCTTCCCTTCTTGTGATATTGCAGGTTCATTGGAACTAAGTTTGTGAAGTTGAAGAAAACATCATTGTTCTTGGAGTTGTTATCCTATTTCTTTTAGCTCTTGAGAGAGAGCATGTTCAAGTTAGAATTTTGTAACATTTGTTAGTTTGCAAAGAGGAGAACATTGTTCTCTCTCTCTCTCTTGTTGTAAAAGTGTATTTTAATTTGTGTGTATAAGCTATTTACATTTGAAATAGAAATTTAATATTTTCTGATTTTAATGCTTATCATTCAAAAAAATGTTGAAGGAAGAAAATTTGGTCTTAAGCTATTTCATTTGTATGTTTATTTTAAAAATATCAAATAGGAAAGTTGTGGTTTTATTGTTGAGAAAAACATGAAATTTGTATGTTGTTCATATGAAAAAAAGAAAATTAGTTGATGTTATATATTGGAAGTATTTAATTAAATGCATTTGTTTCTTTTCTTAAAAAAAAAAAAAAAGAGTTCATTGCCTTATAGATAAATTTGATATTTAAAAACAAATAAATATATCTTTGCTTATTTGATAAAAAAGTAAATTTGTAAGTGTTGGAAGGAAAATTATTTTTGAAAATATAATTATATATACAAAATATATATATATATATATATATATATATATATGTGTGTGTGTGTGTGTGTGTGTGTGTGTGTGTGTGTGTATTTGAATGTATGCATTTTTATGTATTTATATATAAACTGATTTTAATTATTTTGTCAAACAAAAATTAGAGACTACATTTTATATATATATAATGTTATATTTTAATATTTAGTAAATTGTGAAGTTTTTAAATAAATTGGTTTTGCTGTGTATATACATAAATATATATATATATATATATATAAAACTTATTAAAAAGAAATACTGTGAAGCAAACAGAGAATGGACTGAGATTTTCGTAACACACATATCGCAGTTTTTTTTATGTATAAAAAAAAATATAGGTGGTGGGGGGGGGGGTTCGAACCCCCCCATTGTCGCTGCTTATTACATTGGGTGTGGGGAGGGGCGGAGCCCCCACCCACATCCCACATTTAGTAAATTGTGAAGTTTTTAAATAAATTGGTTTTGCTGTGTATATACATAAATATATATATAAAACTTATTAAAAAGAAATACTGTGAAGCAAACAGAGAATGGACTGAGATTTTCGTAACACACAGATCGCAGTTTTTTTTATGTATTAAAAAAAATATAGGTGGTGGCGGGGGGGGGGGGGTTCGAACCCCCCCCATTGTCGCTGCTTATTACATTGGGTGTGGGGAGGGGCGGAGCCCCCACCCACATCCCATTTTCGTAACACACAGATCGCAGTTTTTTTTATGTATAAAAAAAAATATAGGTGGTGGGGGGGGGTTCGAAACCCCCCATTGTCGCTGCTTATTACATTGGGTGTGGGGAGGGGCGGAGCCCCCACCCACATCCCACATAGTGGGATGTGGGTGGGGGCTCCGCCCCTCCCCACATCCCACATAGTGGGATGTGGGTGGGGGCTCCGCCCCTCCCCACACCCCTACTTTCTACCTTCCCCGTGGGCCACACACACACCCCCCGCGTAGTCTGTCATCCGCAGACCCTTGACCTCCTCCGCCACAGCTCCACCTCTCTCACCGCTATGTGGGATGTGGGTGGGGGCTCCGCCCCTCCCCACACCCCTACTTTCTACCTTCCCCGCGGGCCACACACACACCCCCCGCGTAGTCTGTCATCCGCAGACCCTTGACCTCCTCCGCCACAGCTCCACCTCTCTCACCGCTTCACCTCTCCCGTGCCCGTTCCACCTCCCTGCGGCCACCATGTATACTCCAAACCGTATGGCTGCCGCTCCACATTCCTCAGCGCCCTCCGCCACAGTCCACCGCCGTTGCCTCCAATAGCACCACTCCTCACTGCCATAAAATTTGGGGATTTAGCATTTAAACAATAAAAAAATATATTTCTATTTATTGACCCACAACAATTTACTCATATATATATATATATATATATATATATGGCCTCCATTAAACCTACAACCAAAAACAAAACAAAATAAGAGAAGAAAAAAAAATAGAAAGAAGAAGAGAAAAATAAAGAGGAGAAAATAAAATGAGAAATGAAAAGAATAGGGTTAGGGATTTTGCCCATAAAGAAATTAGTTTTTTTTTATTGTTGGAGAATTTAGGGCTTTGCATTTTAAAATTAGCCTTATTTTCTTTTCCCACCCTTTTATTATTTCTTTTTCATTTGCTTTAAAATTATTTTTTTGAATGGGGTTTGTGATATTATATAATGGGTAAACTTTATTCTTTTTGTAGAGTTATTTTTATTTGTTAGTGGCATGGTAATTTATAGACTAGTTTATTATTAGAGGGATTTTATATTTTATTGATTTTTTTAAATTGATTATTACAAGGGATTTTAATTGTTTTAATTAATTTTTACAACTATCTAATTATTGAGATGTCTTTATTTTAACCCTTGTCTTCAAACCTAACTTGACGAGGACGATTTAAACTACATCGTTATTAATTAAATTTTAATATTATTTTTCATCATTTTGGGGCAATTTAATTAACGAATTTAAATTAGACATTGTTTTAAATCCAACTCAGGGACCTAGTAAACTATTTAAATGAAGTTAGTTTAACATGTTTCTGAGATCTGATCTACCAAGAAATTAGGAATAATGTAAAAGATGCAGAGATAACTCTGATTGATAGAAAATGTGAAGAAGAATAAATTGATCGAGTTTTGTTGAAAAATGTTTTAAATTATAGAAAACGTGAAGGAGAACAAATTGATTGAGCTTTGTTAAAAAAATGTTTTAAATTATAGAAAACGTGAAGGAGAACAAATTGATCGAGCTTTGTTGAATAATATTTTAAATTATAGAAAACGTTAAGGAGAGCAAATTGATCGAGCTTTTTTGAAAAATGTACAATTAACTTATTTAACTGATCTACCATTCAACTAGTGAGATGTAGGTAATTTAACACCAAACCAGTAAACTTTCGATCAAAATTAGTTTTAGTATAATAAACCCTAATCATGCCCGTGAGGTGTTATGCTGCCAGATTTTTCTGGAATTTAGGGTTTAGCTAGGTTAGTGAAATTTAACCTTGTTTAGGATTTCAATATTGTTTTTTGTCGATTATCGACATTAGATTTTTTGTGTTAAATTTTATTCTCTCATGCACTTGATTTTGGCTATTGATTTTGACTTACGTCAAAATCCCTTCATTCACATGGATTAACTTAGGGTGTCGATCGTTGATCCTAACCCTACTGGCGATGTTAACCGCGTTGCATCAACCCCCTAGTTGATCTTCATTGCGAATGGTATGCGCAAGTGAACGTATCACCCCGCATTCAATTGTCTTGTTTACGCCTTAAGCATAATGCCACCGAGCATGCTTACGCGTGCGAGGGGGTTTCTAGAGAAGCGTAGAATTTTTTTTATATTTCGTGTCATGACCACATGAAAAATGTGGACATGACATGTGTGATGCGTGTCATGACCGCATGGGAAATGTGGGCATGACATTTGGTATCAGAGCGCGAAGTTTAAACACTGGGCTTATTTGGGCACGTTACTTATTCCACAACTTTATTTAATTAGTGCCTACCTTGTTTTGTAGGATGCCTCCCCGACGAATTCGGCAAGCGCGATCGTGTAACACTGAGTCCGCCGAGGTGGACAGTGATTCCTCTGCAGAAGGTCAGATACCAACAGCCTTAGCAGATCAGCTAGTACCACAGGCACCACCAGTACTTGCTATAGGACCTCAGATTTTACAGACGTTACAGGCCATGTTAGAGAGGCTACCGCCAGTTATACCAGCACCACGTGACGAGCCCTGCGTTGATCCGTGAGAGGAGCCACATGAGGAGCCGCGTACTGAGTCGCGAGCTGAGCCATGTGTAGAGCCCTGCATTGATCTGCGAGAAGTGCCACGTGTGGAGCCTTTTATAGAGATACCAAATACTACAATGGAGGAGGTAGGGTCAGCTTACAGAGCACGGAGTAGGAGTCCTTCGTGACATGTGAGGTGAGATGAGACTGTGAGGGTTGAGCAGGTACATCATGGACCTTATGAGTACGGTATGGATGAGCCGGTCATAGGACATAGAGACAGAGGAGATCCCATCAGAGACCTATTTAGGCTTAATCCACCTACCTTTATAGGAGCTATAGAGGGAGCTGAGGCTGAGGCTTGGCTCATTAGTTTAGACAGATGCTTTACGTTGCAACCTTATGGGAACAACACAAAAGCATGCGTAATAGTACACCTCTTGAGAGATGCAGCAGCTACTTGGTGGCACACTGAGGAGTGCAAGCACCGATTATCATTAGACACACTCACATGGGACACATTCATAGAGAGCTTTAATGCGCGTTACTTGTCAGACCATTATAGACAACGCCGGATAGATGAGTTCCATGACTTACAGTAGAGAGGACTAATGGTTGCACAGTATGAGAGCTAATTTATTAAGCTTTCACGCTACCTAGAGTATCTCCACGGAGAAACTTCTGGTGCACAAATTCATCAGAGGTTTGAATCAAGGGATAGCAAGACCAGTGCGTATGGCAGATTGCCAGACTATGAGTGAGGCTACCGAGAAGGCTTATATTACAGAGGAGATTTAGGGACGAGGGCAAAATTTACGCCCACAGTTTCAAGACCGTAGTCATTAGCAACAGCAAAAATTTCGTAGACCACCACCACCACCACCACCACCACAAAGAGGAGGATTTAGTTCTCCATCACTACGTCCTAGGCCTCCACAGCAGCAGAGGTCTAGACCCCAGTAGAGGGCATAAGGAGGACATAATTGTGGTTGGTAGCAGCAGAGCCCGCATAGGGATCAGAGACAACAGGGACCATCTACGGGACCCGCGAGGTCACAATAGTCGTATAGAGGTTCACAGGGATCCACAGGACGGACTGGGTAGCACCAGTCGGGTAGGACTCAGTAAGGGCAGTTACAGGCTAGGGGCCCATGTTATGTTTGTGGTGGGATAGGACATTTGGCTAGAGAGTGTCCACAGGGTTTTACGGCAGGGGGACATCCCCATTCAGGAGGGTCAGAGCAGACTGTAGGAGATGTGGGCAAGTCCCACCGCATATTTGCAGCAATTGATAACCGCCAGGCTGACTATTAGGTATCCATGATTGAGACATTAGGTACGATCGGGGGTGCCCCCATCTCTATTCTTTTTGACTCTGGAGCTACCGATTCTTTTCTGTCTACATCGTTAGTGGAACGTTGCAGGCTGGTGGCCTCTAGGAAGGACATTAGGTGGGAGGTTGAGTTGGGCTCTGGGGCTAGGATGTCAGTAGATACCTTGGTTCAGGATTGTGAGATTTCTTTGGGGTCCTTCACTACATCTTGTGACCTTAGAGTTATGCCATTAGGATCCTACGGTGTGGTTTTGGGTATGGACTGGCTTGCGGCTCATAGAGCCAAGCTAGATTATCACCGAAGGGTGATTAGCTGCGTAGATGATCATGGTGCACTGGTTGAGATAGTGGGCATTCAGAAGCCCACGACAGTTTATATGATTTCCGCTCAGCAGCTTAAGCGCTGCATGCGGAAGGGATGTTAGATGTTCGCTATCATAGTTAGTGACAGATCAGAGGATGAGCCTAAAGCTTCATTGGATGATCACCTTATCTTGAGAGAGTTTGCCGACGTGTTTCCGCCAAAATTACCAGGTATGCCTCCACGCAGAGAGGTAGATTTCTACATCGATCTAGTGCCAGGTGCAGAGCCAGTGTCTCGTGCACCTTACAGGATAACTACACATGAGCTCACAGAGCTCAAACTGCAGTTAGAGGAGTTACTTGAGAAGGGGCACATCCGACCTAACGTTTCACCATGGGGCACACCGGTTATCTTCATGAAGAAGACGGATGGGTCTCTTCACTTATGCATGGACTATAGGCAGTTGAATAAGGTGACGGTGAAGAACTGTCACCCTCTGCCTAGGATTGATGACCTTTTCGACCAGATGCAGGGAGCCAGAGTGTTCTCAAAAATTGATTTGAAATCTAGGTATCACCAATTGCGCATTACAGAGGCAAATATTCATAAGATTACTTTTTGAACTAGATATGGCCACTATGAGTTCACAGTGGTACCCTTCAGTTTGATGAACGCCCCTGCAGTGTTCATGAGTCTCATGAACGGGGTGTTCCGCACTTAATTGGATCAGTTTGTGATCATTTTTCTCGATGATATCTTGATCTATTTGCGGACCGAGGAGGAGCATGTGGATCATTTACGTCAGGTTTTGTAGTGCTTGCGAGAGCAGCAGCTTTATGGCAACCTGGCAAAGTGTGCCTTTTTCAGGACAAAGGTACAGTACTTGGGGCACATCCTATCAGGTGATGGCATCTCCGTAGATCCATCGAAGATCAGAGCTATCCAAGATTGGCCAGCACCCACCAGTGTGACAGAGGTCAGGAGTTTCATGGGATTAGCTGATTACTACCGCAGATTCGTAGAGGGCTTTTCCAAGATAACGCACCCCATCACTTCCCTTCAGTGGAAAGGGAAGAGTTTCACTTAGATCGAGCAGTGCGAGAGGGCCTTTGGGGTCCTCAAGGAGCATCTTATCAGTGCTCCCATATTAGCGGTTCCAGATCCTGCAGAGGATTTTGTAGTTTGCATAGATGCATCACTTGAGGGTTTGGGAGCCGTGCTTATGTAGGGTGGTAGAGTAATTGCATATGAGTCACGTAACCTCAAGACACATGAGCTGAACTACCTTGCTCATGATTTAGAGCTCGCAGCAGTGGTACATGTTCTTGTTCATTGGAGACACTTTTTTTTGGGTCGTCGCTTTGAGCTCCATTCGGATCACCATAGCTTGCAGTACATATTCACACAGCTGAATTTGAATGCCCACCAGCGGCGTTGGATGGAGTTTTTATGCGAGTACGACTTTGATATCCACTACATCAAAGGGAAGGAGAACGTGGTCACTAACGCCTTGAGTCGGAGGTGCCACAAGATCCTGAACTTGACCTTGAGTGTGGACTTGAGAGAGCACATCATTTAGCATCTGCCTGAGGACGAATGGTTTCTTGAGGTGTAGCAGGAGATCCAGAAACAGAGGGCCCTTAAAGGCATATTTGTAGGATATTCCTTTGAGTAAGATGGTTTGCTTAGACATCGACAGCACATCTATGTACCTCATGCGGGTGATCTTCATGCAGTAATTCTTTCTGAGGCTCATAGAGCACCTTATGCAACCCACCCAGGGGTGAAGAAGATACATGCCGACTTGCGACAGTTATACCATTGGGCAGGTCTGAGACAAGATATTGCAGAATATGTTGCTCATTGCCTTGAGTGCCAGAGGGTCAAGGCCGAGCATCAACATCCAGAGGGTCTTTTATACCCTCACAAGATACTTGAGTGGAAATAAGACACCATTTCCATGGACTTTATTGTTGGTCTTTCTATGTCATCATGCCACCATGATGCCATCATGGTGATAGCTGACAAGTTGACAAAGGTGGCACATTTCTCACATGTACACACGATGTACAATGCACCATCTGTGGCGAGGGTATTCTTGGATCAGATTGTTAGATTATATGCGGTACATCACCTTATCATTTCTGACAGGGATTCAGTATTCACTTCAGCCTTTTGGAGAGCCTTATAGCAGGCGTTGGGCACACAACTCAACTTTAGTTCCACTTATCATCTTGAGACCGATGGACAGACAAAAAGAGTTAATCAGGTTCTTGAGGATATGCTCTGTATGTATGTTATGGATCATCAAAGTAGATGGGAGGAGTATCTGTATCTAGTTGAGTTTGCCTACAATAATGGGCATCACAACTCATTGGGTATGCCTCCTTTTCAGGCCTTATATGGCAGACCTTGCAGGACACCTTTGAGTTTGGACCGTATTGAGGACATGGTTGCGATAGGGCTAGAGTTGGTTCAAGATATGGAGCAGCAGGTGATGTTGATTAGGCAGACTTCAGGATGCACAGGATCAATAGAAGAAGTATGCCGATGCTAAGAGGGTAGATCGGAGCTTCTCAGTTGGGGACAGAGTATTCTTGAGAGTGCGACCGCACAAGAGTCCAATCTGTTACAAAAAGAGCTCTAGGCTTGCACCTTATTTTGTTGGACCTCTAGCCTATTGTCTAGCCTTGCCACCTAGCCTGTTGTGTATCCATGATGTTTTTCATGTTTCAGTTTTACGATGTTACATATCTGATTTATCTCAGTTATTAGATTGGAGTGCTCTTTAGGTAGAGGCAAATGACTAGCTGTCTTTGGAGCCAATTCGCATATTGGCTTGTCGGACGCTGGGCCTTCAAGGTCGAGAGATGGACCAGGTTAGGGTCCAATGGGACATGTACGATGAGGTCACAGTGACATGGGAGGATGCAGCGAGATTGAAGGCCCTTTATCCTCACCTCTTTGATGACTTCTAGGAGGAAGTACAGTCTTAGGGGGGAGGATGTGAGGCCTACTTTTTCATTCCCATATATTTAACTATTTATTTTACTGTTGGTGATACATTTAGACTTGTGGGACTGTTGATCCTGAATTTCTGGACTATTAGACTTTATGCTGTATGTGGATTTGTTATGCTTAGCATGTTTACGATGTGTGTAGACCTAGAGATTGATTCACTAATGATGTTAGACATATAGTTTATATTATGATGTTATTGGAAAACTAATCATGTGATGTTAGTTAGAAATTTGCTATGTGATTCAATCTTGGGAATGGATGTTTGAAATGCATAATTTAGAATCTAATTGTAATGTGACTTCCTTGATGCTTATATGAACATGTGATGTTGTATGCGAGTGCATGTTTCAGTTTACTTCAGCTATTATATACATGTGGAATTAACATTTCATTTGAGTGCGCAGGTATTTCTAACGAAGCCACAGAAATTCAGAGATCATCTCACACACGATGTTGTTTTCCCTTATGAAGCCGATCTAGTTCCACGAGGAACTAAGATCAACTATGTGCATGATGAGTTTCTGTAATGTTGTTGCATGTTGTTAGTCGGGCTAAGTCTACCCCTCTTTTATTTTGAATTCTAATTGGTGTTGTAAGAATAGTGTCTTTTGAATTTCATTTTTTTTTAAAGTTATAAATTTTTGAGAGCCCTTTTCATGTGTTTTAACTCAACACTTGGTGCTCAAAATGGGCTAAACTTGATCCTGGGTTGTACCCCTTGGGTCTAGGGATCTTTTTGGCTTGGGTAACCTTAGGTAAACCTCCATTTCGTCACTTTAACTTCACCCTAAAATAAAGTGATGAAAATGGAGGCATGGGAGAGAGAGGATGAGTGAGTCAAACACTCAACCTCTTGCTTTCCTCTTCCCTAGGTTGGGGAAGTCTCCAAGACCCCTCAATTGTGGAGGACTTTACTCTAAGTCTCTCTCACAATTGGTGAGGGTACCTTGGGGTTGTGTGGTCCCTCTTGGGAGGAAAGGATTAGGGGCACATGTGGTACCCATTCCCTCTTAAGCTCCACTTTTCTCTCCCACATGTTCTAGAGAGGACAAGTGGAAGGGAGAGAGACTTGGTGGATGGGTGAATGACATGTGTCACCACCCATTCCAAGGGTCTTGCTTGTAGTTGGGAGGAGTGAGGAGGTAACATGTGTCACCTCCCCATTCCTCAAGGCTCATGGGAAGATCTTATTATAATCCCACTTAGAGAAGGGTAAGGGGTTGTTGAATTTTTGGCAAATTTTATTGATTTTAATTTACTTTGGGGAAAAGTTGGAGAGAGTTTTGTGGCTTATTTTGGAGGAGGAGTTGGAGGAGCTCTACTCAACCATCTACCAAATTGGGCTTTTTAAGGTAGGGTTCAAGGCTAAGGCCTCCCCTTATGCATTTTTATTTGCTTGTGTGATGCTATGTGTGAGTTCTATTTTTGAGTTTTTACTTCTTGTTGTGGGGAAAAAATGTATGGGTGTTGTGAGAGCCTCTCCCACTTGGGAGAAGATGCTCAACAAGTGTGGGGTGGGGGAGGAGTGAACCTCCTTGGGGTCATTTCCTTGATTTTGTGGTGTTGTAGCCTTGAGGGTAATATGAGAATATGTGCAATATGTGGAATGGCTTGAGAGCCAAATTGGAATCTTTGTGAAATTATGTTCAAAGGTGTTGGCTTGAGGCCTTGAGAGGTATTTTGTATTGGGATATTTTAGGAGTGGCACTCTTGAGTTGAGTGTTGTCCACTCCCCTAGCCCATTGAACTCATCCTGTGTGAGTTCTTGTGTTGTATTAGCCATGGGAGTAAATTTGTGTTTGGTTGTTGAATGCATTGTTGTGATGTGGTTTGAGTTTCCTAGTGTGTGGATGACCTCCCTAGCTCGGGGGTG
Organism: Cunninghamia lanceolata; assembly: GCA_027924645.1. NCBI lineage: Eukaryota > Viridiplantae > Streptophyta > Pinopsida > Cupressales > Cupressaceae > Cunninghamia > Cunninghamia lanceolata. The sequence goes on along the minus strand of BSBN01000023.1, from coordinate 7,686,157 downwards.
ACCCACTAGCGGGTCTATGGTAGGGAGGAGAGCAAGTTGTTGTGGCTTTTTTTGTGATATTGCAGGTTCATTGGAGCTAAGTTTGTGAAGTTGAAGAAAACATCATTGTTCTTGGAGTTGTTATCCTATTTCTTTTAGCTCTTGAGAGAGAGCATGTTCAAGTTAAAATTTTGTAACATTTGTTAGTTTCCAAAGAGGAGAACATTGTTCTCTCTCTTGTTGTAAAAGTGTATTTTAATTTGTGTGTATAAGCTATTTACATTTGAAATAGAAATTTAATATTTGCTGATTTTAATGCTTATCATTCAAAAAAATGTTGAAGGAAGAAAATTTGGTCTTAAGCTATTTCATTTGTATGTTTATTTTAAAAATATCAAATAGGAAAGTTGTGGTTTTATTGTTGAGACAAACATGAAATTTGTATGTTGTTCATATGAAAAAAGAAAATTAGTTGATGTTATATATTGGAAGTATTTAATTAAATGCATTTGTTTCTTTTCTTTAAAAAAAAAAAGAGTTCATTGCCTTATAGATAAATTTGATATTTAAAAACAAAAAAATATATCTTTGCTTATTTGATAAAAAAGTAAATTTGTCAGTGTTGGAAGGAAAATTATTTTTGAATATATATATATGTGTGTGTGTGTGTGTGTGTGTATTTGAATGCATGCATTTTTATGTATTTATATATAAACTGATTTTAATTATTTTGTCAAACAAAAATTAGAGACTACATTATATATATATATATATATATATATATATATATATATATATATATATATATATATATATATATATATATATATATATATATATATATATAATTATGTGTATTTGAATGTATGCATTTTTATGTATTTATATATAAACTGATTTTAATTATTCTGTCAAACAAAAATTAGAGACTACATTATATATATATATATAATGTTATATTTTAATATTTAGTAAATTGTGAAGTTTTTAAATAAATTTGTTTTGCTATATATATATATATATATATATATATATATATATATATATATATATATATATATATATATATATATATATATATAACTTATTAAAAAGAAATACCATGAAGCAAATAGAGAATGGATTGAGACTTTCGTAAACTGTGAAGTTTTTAAATAAATTGGTTTTGCTGTGTGTGTATATATATATAAAACTTATTAAAAAAATATTGTGAAGCAAACAGAGAATGGACTGAGATTTTCGTAACACACAGATCGTAGTTTTTTTTATGTATAAAAAAAAATATAGGTGGTGGGGGGGGGGGGGGTTCAAACCCCCCCACTGTCGCTGCTTATTACATTGGGCGTGGGGAGGGGGCGGAGCCCCCACCCACATCCCACTGTCCCCACACCCACTACTTTCTACCTTCCCCGCGGGCCACACACACCCCCCCGCGTAGTCTTCCATCCGCAGACCCTTGACCTCCTCCGCCACAGCTCCCGCCGCTCCATCTCTCCCTCCGCTCCACCTCTCCTGTCGACGTTCCACCTCCCTGCGGCCACCATGTATACTCCAAACCCTGCGGCCGCTGCTCCGCAATCCTCAGCGCCCTCCGCCACAGTCCACTGCCATTGCCTCCATCAGCACCACTCCCCACTGCCATAAAAATTTGGGGATTGAAAATTTAAACAATAAAAAAATATATTTCTATTTATTGATCCACATCAATTTACTCATTATATATATATATATGGCCTGCATTAAACCTGCAACCAAAAACAAGACAAAATGAGAGAAGGAAAAAAATAGAAAGAAGAAGAGAAAAACAAAGAGGAGAAAATAAAATGAGAAATGAAAAGAATAGGCTTAGGGCTTTTGCCCATAAGGAAATTAGTTTTTTTTTTTTATTGTTGGAGAATTTAGGGCTTTGCATTTTAAAATTAGCCTTATTTTCTTTTCCCACCCTTTTATTTTTTCTTTTTCATTTGCTTTAAAATTATTTTTTGAATGGGGTTTGTGATATTATATAATGGGTAAACTTTATTCTTTTTGTAGAGTTATTTTTATTTGTTAGTGGCATGGTAATTTATAGACCAGTTTATTATTAGAGGGATTTTATATTTTATTAATTTTTTAAAATTGATTATTATAAGGGATTTTAATTGTTTTAATTAATTTTTACAACTATCTAATTATTGAGATGTCTTTATTTTAACCCTTGTCTTCAAACCTAACTCGACGAGGACGATTTAAACTACATCGTTATTAATTAAATTTTAATATTATTTTTAATCATTTTGGGGCAATTTAATTAACGAATTTAAATTAGACGTTGTTTTAAATCCAACTCAGGAACCTAGTAAACTATTTAAATGAAGTTAGTTTAACATGTTTTCGAGATTTGATCTACCAAGAAATTAGGAATAATGTAAAGGATGCAGAGATAACTCTGATTGATAGAAAATGTGAAGAAGAACAAATTGATTGAGCTTTGTTGAAAAATATTTTAAATTATAAAAAACGTGAAGGAGAACAAATTGATCAAGCTTTGTTGAAAAATGTTTTAAATTATAGAAAACGTGAAGGAGAGCAAATTAATCAAGCTTTGTTGAAAAATGTACAATTAACTTATTAAACTGATCTACCATTCAACTAGTGAGATGTAGGTAATTTAACACCAAACCAGTAAATGTTCGATCAAAATTAGTTTTAGTATAATAAACCCTAATCACCCCCGTGAGGCATTATGCTGCCGGATTTTTCCAGAATTGAGGGTTTAGCTAGGTTAGTGAAATTTAACCTTGTTTAGGATTTCAATATTGTTTTTTGCCGATTATTGACATTAGATTTTTTGTGTTAAATTTTATTCTCTCATGCACTTGATTTTGGCTATTGATTTTGACTTACGTCAAAATCCCTTCATTCACATGGATTAACTTAGGGTGTCGATCATTGATCCTAACCCTACTGGCAACGTTAACCGCGTCGCATCAACCCCCTAGTTGGCCTTCATTGCGAATGGTATGTGCACGTGAACGTATCACCCCGCATTCAACTATCTTTTTTACGCCTTAAGCATAACGCCACCGAGCACGCTTATGAGTGCGAGGGGGTTTCTAGGGAGGCATAGAATTTTTTTGATATTTCATGTCATGACCACATGACAAATGTGGACATGACACGTGTGATGTGTGTCGTGACCACATGAGAAATGTGGGCATGACAGGATGTATTAGTAAATACAGATTGATCTTGCCTAACTGGAACTTCATTTGACACATTCAAATTAGATAATGTAGATTGCAATAAATCCTTTTGTTCTGAGATAGACAAATTATCCCACATGGACATAGTGATATTCATTTTCTTCATGTGCTCAATAATGTTAAAAGGTGCAGTATTTACCTTTTGGTGAATCTTTACAACATTAGGGTCTGCTTGCAAGTGAGTTGATTGGGGTTGTTTTCCAGGTTGCTCTTTGGTAGTGCCTTGTGTATTTCTTTGTAGTACATGTGGTACTTAAGAGGTAGATGGACCAACAACTTCCTTTTCTGTTCTAGGAGCTTGATTAGGCTCTTTATTTGCTAACTGTCCAATCTCAAAAGCCCTCTTCTTGGCTCTTATATTAGCTGCTACTGGTGAATCATCCCAATTGGCCCCACAAAACTCCTCTCCTTGCCAATTTAGGAAAGCAATATCATTTGGAGGTAGCTCTTGTTGTTGTGAAGATCCATCACTAGGTACATTAGGCTGCAAACTTGACACATTCTGCACCATCAAAGCTTGATTAATCACCCCCTTTGAATAGGTGGACTGGTTATGGGGTTGACTACAAGGGTAACACCATTCATAATCTTGTGCAAGATTATTTTGGATAGGAACTAATTCTTTAGATGAGCTAGGTACATTTGGATTGTATGGTTGAAAAGGCCTTGGGTTTAGAGCTTGCCTTGGACCTTGGTTATGTGCTTGATAAGGTAGCCTATTTGCTTGATAAGGTTGGTCTTGTGCTTGGTTTTGAGGCTGGTAAGGCTTGAAACCTTTAAATTGTTGTTTTTTCATGTTCACCAACTTATTTCCAAATGACTACAACAATCCTTTTATCTCTTGCAGCTCAAGAGATTGCACTGGAACAACTTTTTCTTGACTTAGAGCTTGGTTATTTGGTGCTGTTAACACTCAAACAATGGGTATAGAAGCCAAAGGTGGTATTTAAGGCATGGAAGGCTGAATATCTAGGAATATACACATAGGGGGTCTAGGTGCTATCTTACCAGCTTGGATAAGATTGTTTTCAGCCCTTATTGCAATGTCAAATGCAGTTGGTAGTGAAGTACCTTCCATGGATTGTATCATAACATACATATCACTGTTAAGTGCCTTCAAATAATAAAGAAAAGCATGGTGTCTGCAGAAGGCCTTACCTTAGCAGAGACTCTATTCCATGTCTTCTTGAAATGAAAGTTGAAATCTGTCATTTGCTCCTGAGGAGCCCTCTTGATGGTGCCCAGTTGTTCTACCAAAGACAAATGATCAGATTTGTCTTCAAAATGCTTGCAAAAGAGCTCTCCAAGTTGATCCTATGAGCATATTGAGTTCACTGCCAAACCTCTGAACCACTGTAATGCTTTGCCTTTGAAGGATGCTGCCAACAATACGAGAGCCACATTTTCTATGGTAATATGATGCACAACACATAAGTTTGCTACATCTTGGATGTGCTTGATGGGTGTAGTTTGGTCTTCCCTTGAGAAGAATGGAAAACTTTTAAGAGCAGCCATTGGGATATCATCATGTTGGGCCAAATTCAAACGGCTGCCTTGATCAAAAGGAACAAAAACCTGATTCCTAGAAATTGCCATTGGGGTAACAAAAGTCTGATTTCTTGCAAAATGAGTTGCAGCTCTCACAGAAGGTTGAGTTGACTATGTTTTCCTTGTTGAAGGATGAGTTCTTCTCCTTGATCTGCCCTATCTCCTAGGAGGAGATAGCTACAAATACTCAAAGGAACTTGAACTCCTAGTTTGTATTCTTTCCATAAGCTGTTACAACACTGGTTTTGTTAAACTTCCACACTCAGAGTTGCCAGATATGTAGGTTTCAACCTCCTAAAAGTATGAAAATCACTAGTTGCATATCAAAACCAGCAATACAATAAATTCTTGAACTATTTTGATTAAAACAGTCCCACGGGGTGTGCTAAAAATTGTTATCTCCTAATAGTGCACCCTTGCTAAGTAAACTCAGTCTATTGGTGAAACATTGGAAAGCCTCCTTGATTGTGGGATTAGATAATGGAAGCTAACCTCCACAGTAAGTTGGCTCTTATGGTGTTCACCTAAACTACTCTAAAGACTTGCAGATGAAAAGGGTAAAAGGATAACATAAACTGAAAATTGAAAACTTAATGAAGGTGATGCACCAAAACATCAACTAGGACTTGTAACACAGCTTGTACACACTGTTCAATCAATGATAAATCTTGACATACACAACTCAAATCTATATGTTTTTGCATAAATATTTCATAAGAAGGCTTTTATGCTTAACTCCTAGAAGGAAAGATATTTTTAACAACTAGAACCATTTGCATTTTCAACACAACCTACAACCTGCAATATACATATTCTTCTGTAAAAGGTGCTAACAATGAGACAAAACCACAAGGAAATAAGTAATTTCACAAGTAGTTGCATCAATCAAATAAAATACACACAATAGAGTAGAAAGATGAGAAGGTAAAATAACTCAACTTCATTGATATCCAAGGTATCCACTGGTATACATGTCAAAAGAGTTACCAAATATGTAGTCTTCCTCTCCCAAGGACTTCAAAAGCCACAAAGTAGAATCTAGAGCATAGAAAGAACTAACTCTACAAATGCGTCATGAAGTAACTATATCCATTCTCCACCCAAATGTACCAAAATAGGAACTAGAAACCTCCTAGTCATGTGTAACTAAAAAACCAAAAAAATAGGTCTTAAAATCCCTCCAAAAGAGTCCAAAATGGAGAAAAAGTCAAGACATGACCTTATCTATCATAAAGGCACAAGAAACTGCCCCTAGATGCTCTCCAAAGTCATAAAAATCCAGTCAAATCTCTCATATATTTCATGCATATGTTGGACAACTTCCTCCAACCTCCCCCTATATGCTTGGCATTTGATTAATACCCAACTATATCTTCTCCCTTTGACCTAGTCTTGACAACCAACACCTCTTTTCTCCTTTTGCACAATAAATAACACTAAATAAAGTGATTTATAACTGCATCACCTTAATCAATGTTTTACATTTTAAAACTAAAATCACACCTCAATTTATGCAAAGAAAAAGGAACTTGTTCGACCATGTCTGAAAGGCACATACAAGAAAAATGAAAGAGAAGTCTCAAAGGGGACACATCCTAATTGCTAGGCATGTAAACATAAGGTCGTGGGTATTAGTTTTATTTTGTAAATGAAAAGAAAAGGCAAAAATGCCTACAAGTCATCAATGGACTTAGGGTAAAGAAACCCTAACACAAAACAAAGCAAAAACCATCATTTCATTTCATTTTGTATTCTTCACTCTACTGGGCACCGCCATGCTAGGGTTTCTACTGGAGTATTGCAGGTTTGAACTGGAGATTTCATGCATTTTTTTCTTGAGACAACAACATTTGAGCTTGGGTAAGCTCTTTGTATATGCAAAACCAACTTCATTTCTAGTATTAGTGAATAAAATGATTGTTTCTTCAATTCTGCCATGTCAAAATGATTAAAACTCCCTTTTTTGAGTATTTGATTTGCAAGATAGAATATAGTCACTATTTCAATTTCATTCATGATTTTTGTGAATCATTTTTCCCTCAGCATAATGTGTATTTCACTCTTGTAGCTGATGATTTGGAATAAAAAGAAAATACTTGTTATTCTGGGCATAATTCAAGAAGCTTTGAAACTGCTGTATTTTGTTTCCATCAGCTAGGTTAGGGTTTTATGGAACCCTCATTTCCATTCTTGTTGAGAAGAAAAAGATCCACATTTATGATTCTTGAAAAACATGAAAGAAAGTGTAATATTGACTGTATTTTTTGCATACTTAGCCCTTTGTCACATGATGCTTCATTTTTTGCTTCCTGTATTCAATGATTTGGCATAAAAAACAACACTCTGAGCATACTCTTACATTGGGTTTCCTGTTCATTTCTTCTACATTATACTGCTCAGGCTTGACTAGGGTTTTTTGGAAACCCTCTTTTCATTCTTGCTAATATGAACAACAAATATATTTATTTCTTGAAAAAACATGGAGTAAAATGGGATATTGACTGTATTGTTTTGTGTATTTTACCTTCAGATATTTGATGCTCCATAATGGCTTTTTCTTATCATAGCTCCTGTGTCATTTTGAAATCATGCTTGACTATTAAATCTTGACATAATGCTACTCCTTATTGCATAACTGTCATGAAACTCTGCTAGTTTCCCTTGTTTTAACAAGCTTCTACTGACTCTTTAGGATATGACTATCTCTACTAACAAAAATAATCTCATTGACTGTCCCTATGCTTGACTAAAACCTGCAACTTGGTTCTACCTCAGACCTCTACCTTTTCACTCCACTTGATTTCTTTATGTTGTCCCTTTGATTTAGGACTGTTCCATGATCTCTTTTGTTGTCAAAGCTTGGTCAATATGGATAGCCTCTGTGGGATTAGAAGAAAAACCTTGCATTTGTCCACATGTAGATCTCTTAATCACTGTCCCACTTCTAATATGTTTTACCATGTCACTGTGGTCTCAAGAATCATACCTTCTCAAGAGTTAATGGGATTGTTCTAAGACAATAATGACTATCACTATAGTCAATCTATGACAAAACTGTAGGAGTACAATCAACACAGAGAGGGGGGTGAATCAGTGTTGTGTGAATTTTCAAATCTTTTTACACACTTTAACATTCAGAGCACAAGGAGAGAAAGATAGCATTGATCTGTCAAATACATATGCACATGACTATGAATACAGAAAGAGAACAAAACTTCATAAGTAAATCATACATACACAAAGAAGATTATGACACAAGAATTGCATGAGTGGAAAACCCTCCAGGGGTAGAAAAACCACTCTAAACTGCCTCACTGGCTTAACTGATCAAACATGCCTCACTGGCTACAAAGAAGCCTCACTGGCTACAATATGTGTCTCACTGACAAATGTTAAGGTCTCACTGACCTACAAGCCTCACTGGCATACTGTTTAGAAGCACCAGCTTCAAGGAGCACCAACCCCTATTACAGAACAAACTGAAAACACAAATTCAGAGGGTTTCTCTGTTTCAATACATAACATTTCTTCTCTCTCATGTGCCTGTCAAATGATCATTCCAAATCATATACAAACTCAGATATTTCACTCTTGTATCATGATCCACTCTACAACACCAACACTGCTTGATTCTTCAACAACACTGCTTGATTTTCAACAACACTTCACAACTATATGTAATCAATCTCTCATCATCTGTGTTATTCATTTATGTCTTTCACAACCTTCCTATAATGCACCTGAAAAAATAATTTTATACAAGTTGAAAGTCTTTTCACTTTTCATCTCCTGTATGTTTCATCTCTATCCTTTCATATTCTATGATCTGAAGAGAATGATTTACGTTTGAGACCTTTTAATTTCCTTTTCTTCATCTCCCTGCAAATAAACTCTTTATCTTCACAAAATATTAACAAACAACTTCAATACGTTATTTCCTCCCTGATTCATAAAATAGAATTCTTTATTTTCTTACAAGACAAATCTTCTCCATGAAATCCTTTTCAATACCTGCAAAAACCATCAAAAAATAGGATCATATAATATCAAACCCTATTTAAAAACTTTTCATATTCTCTGCTCATATTTACAATCTCTGCATGATGTTTCATATTCTCCAAAACACAAAAACCTTCAATCTGATTATCTTCTCTGCAAATAAAAAAATCTTTATCTTCTCCTTCACAAGACTTTGCAAACATCTTCACCAAATTCCAATAGAATCATCTGATATATATTTTTTTTAAGATCTCATAAAAATATAATCATTCTGCATTATATTTTTTTTATATTCTCTCAAAACAATCTTTCACAAACAATCTCCAATCTTCAAAAAATCTCCTCAAAAAAATTACTCTTCAAAATCTTCATCCTCTTAAAAAAACATTCTCTTTCAAATTGTGAAAAGCACAAAAAATCAATAATAATATCTTTACAACTTCTTCTATGCAAATAGAAAACTCCTTAAAAAATCTTCTCTTAAAAAAAATTTCCAATTTTGTCACCAAGTAAAACTCATTTTAAAACTCATAAAAATGGTACAAACCGACCACTTAGAGTTTATGAAAAAATTTCTAAATAAAACTTAAAAGCCATAAAAGGCTTGGGGATCGGGTTTCAATACTTTCTAAACACCTCACAAATTCTTAATAGAATCTTTCCTTAGTGCATCGGGCTCCACTTAACCTTTTTGGCGGTGATAATTTGAATTCAAACTAAACTTTGAAAGCCCGCCCATAGCTCTCCATCGGTGATACTAAAGTTTTAAACTTTAAAACAAAAATTTTTTTCTTTTGAATGCACCGCGGACCCTTTTCAATTTAAAGCATTTTCAATGCTTTCTTTATAAAACTCGCTCCACATATATAAGGACCGATGCTTTAAGGAAGGACCGGTCACCATCATGTGATGGTAGCCCTCCAACAGGTCACTTTAAGTGACTTTGACTTACCATTGCAGGTCAACTAATTGATATAACATAAAGAGCATTTGGTATGTGATAGGCTTGGAAGGAATGAAGAACTTAGTTTAGGATAGATAGACAATCAAAGACTTAGATAATAATGACCTCAAGAAAAATATGGAGAACTAAGATAAGGATATCAATTAGTCCAATTCAAGTGACCTCTACACCTGTTGTCCAAATAAACCTTAACCAATATGCCTTTTTATTATGCTTTGAAGAATGCTTTGATGATTTGAAGACTTCCAGTTTGTGACATCATCTTGTCAAGACTTATATCAATCTTTTAACATTAGTGAAGAATCATCTAAATAAGCTTCTGATAAAGAACCACTATGCCAATGAAGCACTCCTTGAGAGTGAGTTGATTTACTGATGTTCTTGTTTAACCTTCATGGAGATTTCAACCTATCAACAATGTCATCCTTGTCATGCTGCCACTATTCATATTACAAACAACTGTCATGAGATGATCACATCAAGAACTACTGAACAAACAAGTCCTTTTAGTTACATACTGACACACTGAAGATCCACAGAAGACATATTGTGAACAGGGATTTTATCACACTGACCAAGCATACTGAACAAGCTATGATATAACAACTCCTGTCAACAACTTCACAAGAACATTTGAAGCATCAACCTCTTGCACTTACCTCCTGCAAGACCTTTTTGACATCAATGACAATCTGACACCATCAAAAACAACATTCTTATGTTGTTAGGCATGGATCTAGGACTGATAAGAACTTCTTGACTGTCATACACAAGAGTGTTTCTTAATGTTTTGGACTGCTCTATAAAGCATGACTGATCTCTATCCTTTGAGTGGATATAGGTGACTGTCTTATCTCATGTATGCTATTCTTTCACCTTATTTGACCGTCTTCTACCTTGGATCTTCTTGGAGGTGATGTATGCCTCATGGATGCTCTTTAGGACTAATATTTGCCCTGTAGACTGCTCCCAACTATCTATGATATGCACATGATCTCTAATGTTTAAAGACTATCTTTACTATCCTGATGCATTGTGTGAAAAACAAGAACTGTTCCATGAAACAAAAATAGTCATTTAAGCCATTGTATATGCCTGACTGTCTCATCTCTGTATAGAATGATTAGAACAATGTATAAGACTATTTATACAGTGCATATGACTGCTATTTACATTTCTTTCTTCATGACCCATTTGTTGACTGTCATGACTGTGTTTTGACAGATATGACTATCTCTAATAGAGGTAACTGCTAGTTCATGTTTCTCATGGTATTTTATGAGGACATCATTGGGCTGTCTTTTCAAGATAATATTGTAGACTACTCTTACTATTGATGATTGTTATCATAGACATTGTGACTGTCACCTTTGCATTTCTTCTTTAGTATTGATTGCTCCTCTAAATGTTGTCCATTGTGATATATGACTGTGTGACTGATATACACTGTGGATAGTGTCCCTTCCATCTACTATCACCTGTAGTCTTTCATGACTACTCTTTGCCAGGTCTATGACTACCATGTTGTTCCATCATGAATGCTATACCCCTTTCTTCCCCTCATGCATGCTATGTGGTGTGATTGTCCTCAATCATTCTTGACAGCCATTCCATTGACTATCACATTCATTGACTTACATTCTAAGTTACATTTAGGAGACTTTGACCATAAAGGAAGTCTAAGGCACAACTGTAACGTCTACTGACAGTGATGGATTCCCAAAAAAGAAAGATTCAAACTATTGACAAGAAATATGGAAAACAATTGACAGAACTGGACTGTGCCCTTTATCCATTATCTCAAATAGGCTCTTATCACTGCCTTCTCATTCTAACCTGTCCATATTTGATTGTGACTGAGAAAGTATTTGTCATTTATGACAGTGAAACCGAATCAACTCACTATCATGAGTGATAAGTACTTGCTCCTGTAAATAAGTGTGGTGAATTTACACTTTTATCCCTCTCAAAAAAAAGAGGGCAGCAATAAAAATTTCCCATATACCTGCACAGTGAACAAACATGTTAGATAAAAACAATGAAGCTCGGACTATGATGGATATTGATGATAATCCTCTACTTTTTTGGACATCTCTGAGATGTATTAGAAATGTTTCAATGCCTTATGAGAGTACACTATATGTTTGTTGAAATTGAATTGCATATGATGAGAAAACGTATCCTGAGCTCTAAAACCAAAATTTCTCAACTCTTGCAAGCATTTCTGGAGAAACAACGAAAGGAGTTGAAAATGCAGCAGATCAACGTTCATCCTTGTCATCCAGGCAATGATGGATGCCTTTCCTTTTTATATGCTCTTCTTTTCCTTCAAATGTATAGCTTACTTTTGTATTACATTGAAAGAGTTAATCCCACGGCTTGTGTGGGACACTATACATTTGTAATTATCAATGAAAAATAGTATTTAATGCAAAATCTATCAATTTCATTTCTTCTTACAAGCATCTCTGATAACACTTTTGTGCATATGAACATAACTTAACAGAATGAATGTATACCTTTTATCTTCTATTTGCAAACACAAACTCAGCTCTACCTGATTGGGCTGGAAGTAAAATCGGGTAACAATTCTACTATACTAACTAATCAAATATTATGCCTAATGAAGAGGCTACGAAGGGGCTAAGCATTATTGTAGAGTCTTTTCTATGTCTAGTAAACTTGGTGGCAATCACAAAATTTAGAGGAACAACCTAACTGAACAGTCCACTGTAACTCTTGAAAAGACCTTCATTGAATTATTGACCAAGACTAGTAAGCTTTTGATGGCAATGGCACTGTATGTGCTTTCAAAGATTCAGACTACCTAACTCATCCTAATATAGCTATTATAATTCAAACTGCACAATGATAAAAGAAGCAATGCTGATACTATTGCTATAGGTACATATAACAAAAGACTTTAACTAATTATTGTTAAGGAATGAACACTAAATCTTAACTAGATATTAATGATCTGAATAAACTCTCTACACTCTGGAGTACAATAGGGTTAAACAACTAAAATATATTGAAGAATCTAATGCATTTATGAATTGTCTGTTTGAAATAAAGTAACATACATGAAATGAAGTGAGGGATAGTTACCCTGAGTGGCCCTTGCTTAGGTGGCTGTCTCCACTGTTCTAACTCAAACCTAGTTCTTCAGATTTACACAATCATACTTGATTCTAATCCATTCATTGCACAATCCTTTTTGAATCACATAAGATCTTGCTCAAACATATTATTCATGAACTCATAATCAAAATAACAACATTGTCTACATATAACTGGAAAAAGATCTGGTACCTGTATCTACGATTAAACAATCTACTTCAAACTTAAAACTTCCAACTGAAAACTTAAACTACCTCAACCACCAATCCATACATATAAGCACGAGGGAGTTTATTAGAACAAGGTCTCTTAATTGAAATCATAAACCACCACTCCATACAAACCAGAGTGTGATAAATACCAAACAACAAAAACTAAAAGAGAAAGGAAGAAGAGTCCTAATGAAATTGGAACTTCTTGCTGAAATAGAGGAACATGGACTGGTTGAATTAGTCACGTTGAACTCCTAACTACAACATAATCCTTTTCTTTCAATTGTCTTTATTAATTGCTATCATGATGCATGATTATCTTCATCAAGTGCCTTCATGATGTATTTGCTACACGTAATTTAGTTTGGAACCTCTCCTACTCTGATGTCTGGAAACTCTTCAGTTGCAGGCTGCACCTTGTAGTTGCTACGGGCTACAGTCCACCTTCTTCAGCTGCAAGAGTTAGTTCACAAAACATGCACATAATACTAACAACCATATCAAGCATAGATATCCTTTACAATCCATACATTCCCACACATAATCATGCACAATTCATCATATTTAAACCATATTCCATATAATTAATAATCAGGTTTAGGTCTGCGTAATGAACATAAAAGATAGCAAAGTGTAGGAATATGTATAGGACAAATGTATGAGAATGTCTGAGAATTTGTATAAAAACATGAGAAAATTAGCAAATAACTAGACTCATCACTTATCATAACTAAAAATGGTATAACATGATAGGTGAAAGATGACTAAAGCTAAATTAGCATGATAGATGAGAGATGACTAAATCTAAACTAGATAAGTGTTAATCAGATGCATAATACATGAGCAAATGACTAAATAACACAAACTACCTAAGTGTGCTTAACAAAATAGAGTGGATAAATAAATAAAAGTGAGAATAATAATAGCTTAGTGAAATGACATGAACACCTCACCTAGTGTGAACATTCTACCACTCTAACATGCAAATTGGTTGAATATTTTTTGTGTTGGGTGGTGTAGGCCATTTGGAGTCCATAAAATCTTGGAGTGGCCCATAGAATGTACAATTCTTCTACAAATATCATAGAATGTGGATTTTTATTTTCTTCATTCTTATGCCTTTTTATGTAAATGGAGTTGCTAGCTAGTTGTTTAATTGGTTCGCTTATGATTTATATCATTTGGTATCAAAGAACGATATTAGTCTTGTGAGTGAGAGTTATGTTAGCTATATAATCAAGTGCATTTGTGAGTGTGTCACATTGTAGGTGGACCCAAAGAGCTATAGCCTATAAAGGAAGAAGAGTAGGAAATAATTGAGTAGCTACAAGATTGTGCTTGGCACACCTTACTGATAAAATGAGATCCCTTCAAGTGAGCCTTGATGTCATGGAGACTATGCAGAGAAGAGGAATGACCATGACAAAAGACATTGGTGGGGATGAGAGAGAAGATGTCACCTATGGAGCACTAGATGTTGAGTTTGATGAGGAAATCATTGTAGTAGATAGCTTCAGAAGAGACATAATGAGAGTTAGAAGCAAACCAATATTTGATCTACAAAAATACTTAGGCAGGTTAAATCCAAAGGAATTGATAGACTAGATCACTGACCTAGAGAAATATTATGAGTTTGAATAGATAGAGGATCCCCAAAGAGTTAAATATGTGAGCACAAAGTTAAAGTGACATGCCACGTTGTGGTGGGACTTTGTACAAAGTGAACACATCAAGAGAAGAGAAAGATCTTTGTTATGATCACATGGTCTAGACACTCAAGGAAAATTTAATACCCTAAAACTACTTGATGAATATACTCAAGAAGATTTAATTTTTGCACTAAGAAATAGACATTTGCAAAAGAGTATACACATGAATTCTATGAACTTATCATCTTGTTTGGTCACATAAGAGATGATGTAGATAAATTCTCAAGGGTATTAACGGGTTACACATTTCAATAAAAGATGAAATATATTTGCTAAATATAGATTCCATAGAAGAGGAATACCAAGTGTGAGCACTTAAGGAACAAGAGAAGTTGTCCCCCATATAACAAAGTGCAAAAGGAAGGAGTAGAAGGAGAAAGGGAAACCAAGGCATAGAGAGGCAAACCTACATGCAAAAGGAAATAAGTTCCATGCAAAGCTCAAATTGTGAGAAAAATTTTAGCCATAGAGGGAGAGAAATCTATAGAGGAGGTGCCTTCAGAGGGACTTGCTTTAGGCATGGGAAAGTAGGTCATCAAACATATGATTGATCAAAATCCTAGAAAGAGTAAGGTCACTCAGAGAAGGGAGTGTATGTTGCATAGGCTGACAAAGAAGATAGTGAAACAAAAAGCACAACTCTGGAGAATAGAGAAATTTTGATGATGCATAAAGTGATACTTAAACATGCCAAATGAAAAATGAACCATGGATGAGGTAAAACATATTTCCTACTAAGTGCAAGTTAGATGGTAAGTGTTGGAAGTTGATTTTTGATAGAGACAATACTATATGACTTGGTTTTCTCATAGATGGTTCAAAATTTGGGGTTAAAAGTTATCACACTCCTCACACCATACAAATGCTCTTGGTTACAAAAGGGATAACAAATCATTATAAAATAAGAGTGTTAGGTTGTATCCTATAGTGGAGGATACATGGTTGAATTATGACACAATACAATTCCCATAAATACATGCAATGTGTTGTTGGTCAAATCATGGTAGTATGATGGAAACACAATCCATCATATAACACCTTCACCATTATTGTAATGCTACTTTTTTCCCAGATTTAACTAAGTATTAGCAATGGATTTAAATATAGTTATTACTAAAGTTAAACAATTTAGAGGATGCAAGGTTATCATTTCCAATGTAAATTGCAACATGTGATAATTTAATAGGAACTTTAAAATAAAGAATAACACAATCCATAATCAGATTAACATCAAAACCCATGCATATAATAATTCCAATATCTTTTATTAACAATAAGTTTTAGTACTTATCTGAATTAGAGTACTTGGATTGACCGCTCTCATCCTAGGAAGATTTCAATGGTCTTGGCCCTCATAGTTATGGCACATTTGGAGAAACTATGTAAAAACATAGTATGTGCCTACTTGCACCAACTGTTGTGCCTACTCGCTCAGTGTTCAAAGCCATGGCCATGATAGTCCCAAGTGTACACAATCCCAAGTTGGGTACACTCTATGTGTCCCCTTCTCCAATGCCCATAGCCCACCAAACCACCTACTTCTTCCTTGAGTGTTCTTCATGCCCTTTCCAAGTCTCACACAAATGCTTTATTTAATCCTTAAGGGGTGGTTTCTAAACCATCACACCCTTTCACAAAGGTTGTCATTAATACTTATTAAATAATATAATAACTCCTCCCTTTTAAAAAGGGTTTTTTATATGAATATTCTCTATTTTCAATCTCCTTTTTAATTATAAGGGATTAAATAAACTTTATCCTCTTATAATTTTAAAGGGTTATTCATAAAATAGGTCTCTTTTCCATTTAGGGAAAGAGTCCCATAATAATTACAAAGGATGGGAAGAGTTTGAGTTGTTGTACATGAAGGAAGAACATGGTCCATATCTTGTTGAGCAATGAGTTTTGCAAGGAGATAAGAGACACACATGAGCACTAGGTAGTGGTACTCAAGCTTGTGTCAAAGGAGAAGAAGTCATGAAGCATAGAGTAGCTTGAAATTGAAGTGCTACTCAAAGTGTTTGCAAATGTCATAGGTAGTGGGATATAAAGGGAGTTCCACCAGTACAAAGTATCTCGCATTGTATGGATCTAATTCTTGGTTTCAATTTAACAAACAAGGCACTGCACCAACAAGTCTAGACATGTGTGTGAAACTCGACAGATAGGTTGAGGAGTTGCCAGAGAATGTTCTAATACAAGAAATTTGAGTCCTTATGCAATGCCTACAATACTCATGCCAAAAAAGGATGGAGAGTGGAGAATGTATATTGACTCTTGTGTGATCAATAAGATCACCAATCAATATCAATTTCCATAATTATAGATGGATGATCTCATGGATTGTTTTGAGCAAAATGTGATACTTTTCCAAGATTTACCTAAATAGAGGATACCATCAAATAAGGATCCACAAAAGGCCTAAATAGAAGATTGCATTCAGAATGAAGGGTTGTTTGTATGAGTGGATGATGATGTCATTCAAGAAGACAAATGTCCAGAGGACATGCATATTAGACTAATTAACAAAGTTTTGAAACCATTTCTTGGTAAATTTATGGTTGTTTACTTACATAACATCTTAGTGTGCAAAAAGCAAATGAGGAACATCTTGCACACCTGCAACAGGTTTTCATGTAGTTAGGGAAGAAAAAACTGTATGAACTCAAAGAAATGTACATTCCTGTGGACTAAAATTTTATACTTTGGATTCATTGAATATCTCAAGATGGGTTATGAATGCACTTGGAGAGGGTTAGGGAAATCATTGAGTGGCTAGATTGAAGAGCACGTGTGAGGTCAAAAGTTTCCACTAGTTGGCAATCTTTTATAGAAAATTTATTTGAAACTTTAGTGGGATTTGCACACCTTTAACTCACTGCATGAGGAAGGGTAGATTCAACTTGACCATTATTGTTGCCAAGAGTTTTGAGGCATTGAAGATAGAGGTTATCGAGAAGCTTGTTTTTGTAACTCCCTAACTTTGGGAAGATTTTCCAAGTTGTATGTGATGCTAGTGACACCACAATTGGAGCAATAGTTAGCTAAGAAGGTTGATCACTTATTTTAGCGATAAATTGAATGATTCTAGGAAGAAATACTTTGACTATAATAAAAAATTCTACCTCATCATTCAAGCTTTTTAGAAATGAAGTAACTACTTATTGCCTAAGGTATTTATTTTGTACATGGATCATTAGACATTAAAGTTCATTAATAGCTAGGAAAACTTGAATCAAATACATATGAGGTGGGTAGAATATCTACATGGAGATTCTTTTGTGGTGAAGCATAGAATTGACAAGTCCAACAAAGCCATAGATGCCTTGAGAGGGTGGAAATTGTTGTCCATTATGACTGTTAAGTAAGTGAGCATGGAAGAAATAAAGGATTTGTGATGCAAGAGCATGCCAGGTTGTAGAGCAATCTTGCATCAACCAAAAATATTTGCATTCTTTTCTTTTTTTTCATTTCAGTTGTAGTTCAATAATTTGCAGTTGAACATTTTCTACCACATTTTGTTGCATCTTCATATCAGAGCTCACAGAGTAGGAATTATCTTCTATGCCATGTCAGCTAGATTGTATTCAGATTTTAGGAGATTTGGTTTTGTCTATAGGAAGTTATTGCTATCAGAAGATCATCGGCTTTCACAGAGTAGAGCATTCATACAGTTAATTGAGAGGAGAAGGTTGCGGAGCACTTCCATGACTTACGAAGCCAAAAGAAACATATCACACAACAAATAAGGACTAGATAGACCTTCGTTGAGGTCCTCACCAAGTTCCATTCATTTGCAGAGCAATATCATGTGTTGTAGGCCGACCTACATGTTTCCTACATGTTTCATCTTTAATTAGAGTTTGTAGCCTCTTAAGGTTGACGCAGAGGATTCTATGAGATTGAAGATGATATATATACATCTCTTAGATGTATTAGGAATTCAGTGGTTTTATATGATATGATTTGATAGTTTAGGTAGTTGAATTCTTTCTAAAAGGCACTTCAATGCCATATCCTACATATCTGTTGTAGCCAGGAAAGCAAGCCTGTGAGCCCTTTGATTGTAGCCCGCATGTTGCTGACATATAAGCATTGTGATTCTATAGTATATCAAGTATTTGAATCTTCCATTGCATTCTATATTTGTGTTGTTTCTGTTGTGTTTACTCTAGCTGCATGATTTGGACAGTGCCTTCTTAGGATCCTCTATCCATGACTGCACCAATTTGTATGTTGTAGATCCTAACTTTTGTAGATGCATGGAAGAGATGAATATAGTCATGGGCTAAGATAAAAATCCTATATTAAGACTACTTTTTGCAAGAGGGGTGCCTATTTTATAGAAAATAGTCATTTGTCATGTGGAGTTTAATGAGGGAGAGCACTAGAGAGATACACAATGGAAAATTGGGAGGTCACTGTGGCACAAACAAGATGAAATCCTTATTAGAAGAAAGATATTATTGATTTGAATTACACAATGATCTACATAAATTTGTTGACAGATGTAGAGTATGTCAAGTAGTAAAGGGTGTGACACAAAACATGGGGTTGTATAAGCTATTTCTAGTGCTAGATAGACTTTGGTAGGCATTGTCCATGGAATTTGTCATTAGATGACCATAGTCATAGAGAGGTGATGAATCAATTTTTTGTAGTTTTAAACATATTCTCAAAGATGGCACATTTCATACTTATAATAAAATGAATGATACATCACAACTAGTGAGTTTGTTCTTCAACAAAATAGTAAGGTTTCATGGGCTACTGGAGCATTATCTCAAATAGAGATACCAAGTTCCTTAGTCACTTTTGGCAAACACCTTGGGAAAAGTTGGGTCTAACACTAAACTATAGTTTTGCATAAAAATCATAGACTAATGGTCAAATATAGGTTGTCAATTGGAGTCTTTGCAACTTGCTTAGGTGTTTGGTTGGAGACAAGCTCACTCAATGGGAGTCCATGTTGGTGCAAATGAAGTTTGTGTAGAACAAATCAGTGACAATATCAACTAGGAGGGCACTATTCTAAATGGTATATGAGAAAAATTGCTTGGTGTTACATATCTATTAAGGATTAAAGGAGAAATTTGAATTAGCACAAAAGCAAAAGACTTTACACAACATATGCAACAAATACATGTAGAAGTTAAGAAGCAGTTGGAGATGAGAAATGCAAAGTTCAAGGCACATACAAATGTGCACAAGAGAGGAATTACTCAGAAGGGGAGTCAGACATGGCACACTTGAGGAAAGATCGATTCCTTAGAGGAGCTTATAACAATTAAAATCCAAAAAGATTGACCTATGTAATTGAGTTGCCAAAAGGATTGGATATGTCACTTGTATTAAATGTGTTTGATCTTTATTCTTGTCTCAAGAAAGTGAAATATAACAAAATAAGAAATACTATCATAAGACAACATGACTGGAAAAGGTACCTTAGAAGGCAACAAAATTAAATAGCACAAATCCTTGATGAGTGCATTGGTAAGAAAACTCAATATAGTGACTTTAAGGAATACCTCATTTGTTGGAAGGGTAAATGTCCTAAAAAGATTTATGGATCACTGAAGGAGAAGTAAATTGTCTTGGGTGGTCAAATTAGTCTTCCTTGAAGTCCATTTTGTGAGCACCATGCTCACAAACATTTCATCGAGTGTGTCTAATGTAGGAGCATCATGGGGGTTGAGCAATCTTGCATCACCCAAAAAGAGTCTCCTTTTATTTTTACTAAGTTTTCAAATTTTAAAGTATGTGTTGCATGTATTGGTTTGTTGTTGTGTGTGTGTGTTTGGTGTTAACTTGAAGACTAGTTGTTGGGAATTTGGTGCCACATGGATACACAGGTTGAAGTAGACTCTCACCTTTTTACAAGATAAAGGATTCTCTCATAGAACTGCATGGGGCAGAGCATGTCACCAAGGTGTTATGTGTTGTTGAATAGACTTAGGTATTCCATATAAGATATATCTCACACCTTGGAGAGTGGATTTGTGAAGAATCCATTCATAGTCTAATAGCTAGATAACAAGAAACAAGTTGTCAGTTATGCCAAACTCTCCAAAAGGGTCAATAGTTCTTAGAAATGTATAAAAACAATAGGGAATTTGCTCAGATTTCTTGAAGCTTCAATTACAGACATGTTGCATAGTAGTGACCATCCAATTCTCGCATCTATGGGGAAGATTAGCAGTCACCATGTCTACATAAAAGGGGTTTTCCTTCTATAAAGGTTGTCGAAGTCATGATGGAAATAAATAAAGTTTGAAGTTAGAATATAGCTATGAGGACTGAGTAGTTTCTAGGCATAATTGGGCTTGCATCTAAGGGGATAAATTATAAGCAGTGTCAACCCACTTTCATGGGCTATGATGAATAACAAAATTCCATTGGTTTACATTTATATATGTGTATGTGTATGCATGTATGTATGTACACATTTTAAAAGTAATCAAGATTTCATTTAAGGTTAAGTTTAGTTATGGCATAATCATATTTGGGTTAGTTGTTATGATTATCATTATACATACATAGGAATAAGAGAAATCAAGCATAAACATGTCAATATTCACTACTTGGACTACAGATAACAAACAATTTCTTTCTACTTCTCACTTTACTGCATAATCAACAATCAACACATTTTCTACCTCTTACAACTTTACAATTTTTTTTAAAGTTTTGCTCATGGTAAACCAGTTGTCACCCACAAAAGTATAAATGAATACACATAAATATCATTAATATCAAAATTAATATAGAAGTAAAGATTAAGATAAATAGCATAGATGTTAACAGAGCTTCTATGCTTGTTAACCTCTATGCTAAACATGATTAAGAATGCTTAAAGATACAAGAATCAACAACCATATCATATTGTGCAACCTACAAGTACACATATGAGGTTAATTCTTGAACATAAATATGATAATTACATGTCAATTGAGTATTAAAAACTAAAAATGTTCATTCTCATACAAATTATACCTTTTTAAACTATACTAAAAGTATACTAGTTGATATCATCATCTAAACTTCCAAGTAGTGGGAAGAGAGAATATCATGGGGGTGCTTTACCACTAACCACCAAACCAACACATCTACCCTATGCACCACCCATACTATGAGGGACCCTTCCCTTGATAGATGGGTCATTAACAAGAACCACATAGGAGAAAAGCAAAGGTAATTGATGACTCCAAAATCAACATACATGTCAAAAATTATACCTTGGCCAAGAATTTCAATAAAGGTATATGTGCACTCCTCATCTCCAATGATGAGATAGATACCCCTAAATAGAGGCACTTGGGAAGGTGTATGACCTCTACACAAATCTATGTCACTTATATAGTGTACCTATATGGGATAGTGGCATGTGCTCACCTACTATCCAGAGATGGCATTTAATAGTCCCTAAAATGAAGCTAGACTTGCGACCTTGCCCATGGGACAATTATAAGACTAGTCATCTATGTGGGAATGAGTTGGTGATAGGGGAGAAGAGGTGGCTCTTGTAGGACCTCTTCCTACTCACTATTGACAACTAATCCTCACACAAATTAAATGCACGAGACAATTACTACACTTCTCTCTCCATATCCAAGCATACAAATTCACAAGGATAATCAATTTAATGAGGCAACTCTAGTCATAATAGATCATTTCAATGGAAACTTTTTGACTTATATCAAATCTCTATGTAACATTCCATCTCATATTACTCGGAATTACAACACATTTTACAAAGAAAGTAAATGAACATGGTAAACATGATTTTTTTTTTGCATAATTACAAAATAATTACATATCTTTCTTGAATATTTTTCAACCTTGAAATACAATATATTCAAAGATAAATCATAGTGAAAACATTTCACTTTACATTTACAAATAAGTTGCACTTGGAAAAAAGACTAATTTTACATCATAACATAAAGAATACTACATCTAGAATCTTGATGTCTGTTACTCAAGTCTCAGTGAGTCTTCTACTATAGAGGGAGAGCATCATCTGAGTGCTTTACCTCCAACCATAGACCGATGGTCCCCCACACACCTTCATTCCTAGAAGTGGTCCTATCCTTCACGAAGAGTATAGACATAAGGAACCAACATGCTTTCCATTTGAGTTCTAGTGTCGTGTCTTATGCAACTCAATCGACCATATGACTCTAGACAATCTTCTAGCTAAGTATGATCACTTTGACAGGTCATGCCTTCTAGACACTGTGAACCGACTAATGTATGGAGAGACAAATGCATCACTTTAGCCAAAGTTTCAATATAAATAGTTTGCAATAAACGTATTCGTGTGTTCACACACCTCTAACTTGACTTGAAAACTATCTCATCCTATAGTTTGACTAGCTTAACTAATATCTCTAGACATAAAATGTCTTGGCTAAATTCAAATCTTAGTCAATCTGACTTGGATTTAATCCTCAGTCTAGGACAAACATAATATAAGGGTTTAGGTGACAATGACCTTTCAGGAAATCCTTCTTTGCATACTTACAAATACTAGAGTCTATGACTTTCTGTCACTCTACTCTCTGACCCAAAAAATAGAACATTCTTATAAATATATCAAGTTTCTGGCTTTACTGAGAAATCAATAATCTTAGCATAGATGCTAGCCATAAACTCTTCCTAAATCATACATGTTTTGATTTGCAATCTTTCAACTATTTATTGTCGACCACAATATACAATAGACCATATCATTGACATAACTAATTTAAGAAGTTTTCTAAACCCATTCTAGGTTAATTCTAGGGTTTTTAACTTTTCTAAAAACTGTTATTTTCCAAAGATAACAAGTTATCATAATCCACTGGTCTACTCTTGACCTCTTGAACATTATTTAATTCACATTTCATGTAACATGGAAAGACATCATGCTCAGGATTTATTCTCTTCATAAAAATGCTATCATTTTCATAACTAAACTATAGACTTATTCAATCTTTCTCCTAGATAAGTTGAGTCTACACTATTATTGTTGACCTCTTGGTCTTCTCAAGTCCATCGACTCTCAATAAGGAATAGGTTTTGATCTCTCAAATAACTTCTTTAGAGTAAAATGATAATACTTATCATTGTTATAAATGCTTATGTGAAACTATAACACTAACATTATGTGTTTCCAAATATATCGTTATCATTTAGATAACTCTAAATAAGTGAGTAACTTATCACAGAATCTTGTGATTTCAAACAATAAAACTATACAAATAAGTCCTTAAGAGAGGTAAATCTATCTATGTCAACTTATTGATCTTGACTCCAACCTTTAAAAATAGTGTACTCAAATGATCCAGTCCCTAAATTTCATGGATATAAATATATATAAGCATTCAGTTGAATTGGTTTAACAATGGTTATACCTTCATACCT
Source organism: Cunninghamia lanceolata (assembly GCA_027924645.1). Lineage (NCBI taxonomy): Eukaryota > Viridiplantae > Streptophyta > Pinopsida > Cupressales > Cupressaceae > Cunninghamia > Cunninghamia lanceolata. The sequence continues at coordinate 7,661,976 of BSBN01000023.1, read as the reverse complement.
CAGCCTTACCTCATCCTTTTAGCAGAGACATGATTTTATACATCGACTAGGCCCATAACAGGTTATACATACTATTGGCCTAACTTGAATTACTTAACTACACTTGGTTTATTACACACCAGTTAACATGGCCTTTCAGCCTTTGTAGTTTAAAACTTTACTGTAGACTAAAGGTAGTGTGCCGATCTCACTTAGACCTTTCGGCCTATATAGTTACTATACAATAGACTTTTTTTACTTAGATCACTTTGGCCTTTCGGCTTGCATAGTTTACCTATGCTACATATTACATTCTATGATCTCAGTTACTAAAGGTGTAAAAAGAAAATAAAGGAACATAGAAGGTAAAGGCTACTCGGCCTTATGATCACTCAATACTATGCAAAACTTATCAGATGTATAAATCCACAAAAGTATACTAAACTTAATGGCTTTATACATGAAGAGATATTCTATGTTTATCAACTTTAAACACATAGTGATATTCTATGTTTGTCGACCTTATACTCACTAAGATATACTTACTTTGTCAGTTTTAAACACACAGTGGGATTCTAGCACATAGTGGCTTAGTTTATCAGCCTTAACTATACAATAGGATTCTATGTTTGTCAGCCTTAAACACACAGTGAAATACACCATTTATCAGCCTAGAACACAGAGAAATACATAGTTTATCAGCCTTGCACACATAGTGAAATACATAGTTTATTGGCCTTGGACATAACGTAACCACAAAGACGAATACATAAAATTCTCATACTATTAAAATCTTTCTAGGAAAGGAAAGAACCTATTTAAAATCAAAGAATTCTGTAGTCTCTTTTCCTTCAATCAATGTCGAGCTGCAATCCTTGTTCCTTCATTGATATCCCTCATAGAAAGACTTAATGCAAATGATGTCTGCATCTAATGCACTTTTCTCTCCCTCCCTTGAGAGAATCCCTTGCAGTGATTAATAGAGACTCCTCTCCATAACCACACCCTTTTCTCCTATATCATAGCCTAATATGATTCCACGAAGGCATGTAGATTGATGGAGGTGATGGTCATAAAAGATGACTCCAAAAATTGATTAAAAGCTCCTCCACTCTCCAAAACAGTTAGATAGTATAAGGGTCGAGAAACCACAAACTTAAAAGTAGCTTGCATTACCATGGAATCTTTACCACTTTCATAAAGAAGTTTATTGACCTCAACACAAAACATCTCACTTAAATATCACATTGAATATGTATAACAACGTAATGAAAGTATACACAATGTATACTTACATTGTTTCAAATGCTTGCCAAGTTACAAGAATGGGGTCGAGGTATTTTCCCCCTCTCTATCTTACGTATATGACAAAATAGCCAAAAATAAATAACGTGATAGGATACCACAATGGAATTTCAACCAGAAATTACCAAAAATGAGATAGTTAACCACTAATATACTCTCTTGAATATAAACTATATTCATAACACACAAGAACTAATGACTATCAACCATCCTTGTGGACGGTGATACTTTCCTGACTTGATTCTCGACAAAAACCTATACTAATAGATCCTGACGAAAAATTGACGACTGACGAGTCGAAACCAACTTAGACCAAATGGGTCAAGCACAACTTACCAAACTCGACGAAGGTTCACTAACTGAGAAAGCACAGGACTAAGATGGCAACAACATATTCTTATCCATACGTCCATTCACTTCTCTCTGATGATGCTCTCCCTCTCTTTTCTCAAAGGGTGGAAAAACATGTTTCCTGATTACAACTTACAATCACCAAATTGGGATTAGTGTATCGTTAGTCAATCCATAAACCATATGAATAAATAATCTTGTCATCAAATAATCACATGTCTAAATTCTAACATATAAACTCAAACTCATGAAATCATTGATTTATCCTGACATTTCCACTAAACGTCAAATCATTATTCCATGAAAAATTATCTACTAATTACATACAAGTAAAAAGTAAAACATAGTCAAAATTTGGGGTGTGACATATCTCCTCCCATAAGATTCATCGTCCTCGATGATCCAATGTATCCAAAACAATAATAATTTTTTTGTGTTCAACTTTGAAAAGAATAAAACAAATGAGGAAATCTCTGATAAAAATCATGGTAGTCTTCCCGTGTGACACTATCCTCTGCATATTGGTCCCACTGGACCTTGCACTGAGTAACCTCTCTATTACGCAAGCGAAGCTTGCGAACTTCGAGCACTTTGAGAGGCTCGATCATGACCACTCCTAGGTCCTATACCTGTAAAGCATTCCAATCAACAATATGATTATCACTTGTTATATACTTTTTCAAATATGAAACATGAAAAACATTATGCATCTTGACAAGAGTTGGTGGTAGAGCGATTCTGTAGGCAACTAGATTAATCACTTTGAGAACTTAGAAGGGTCCTACATATCTAGGAGCTAATTTGGAAGACTTTCCAAACTTTATGGAACTTTTATGAGGTTTTACCCTCAAAAGAACTTTTTCTCCAATTGAGAATTGCTTGGGTGTACGCTTGGCATCAGCGTATCTTTTCTTTCTATCGTTTACTTCCGCCAATCTATTTCTGATCGGCTTGATTTGTTCTTCCATTTTTGACAACATTTCTGGACCAATGCTAATCCTATCTTCTAGCTTATCCCAGCTTATAGAAGTTCAACATCTTCTTCCATACAATGCTTCAAATGGAGACATCTTGATAGAAGAATTGTAGAAGTTGTTATAGACAAACTCTACAAGCAATAGATACTCTTCCCACTTGTATTGCTGATCCATGCAATACATCTGCAACAAATCTTCAAGAATTTTATTTACTCTTTCTGTTTGATCATCTGTCTCAGGGTGATAAGCCGAGCTTATATTGAGTTGAGTTCCTAGAACTAAAAACAAAGTTTGCCAAAATCTTGATGTCATGCGCGCATCCCTATCTGAGATAATCTTTTTAGGAACTCCATGCAACCTAAACACTTCTTGCACAAACTTGTGAGATATAACTGGTGCTTCATCTATTAAATTCCCAGGTATAAAATGAGCTACCTTGGTGTGTGTTGTCACAAGGATTTCACCCTTGTCAAGTATGAAGCTCAACAATCCCATGAAACATTGGATCACCTTCAGACTGTGGGTTGTCTATGGTGAAGGTGAACCTCCAGAAGAGTTGGTTCCCTTTAAATCTCCTGGATCTGATGTATTTTGCAAGGAAAAAGGATAGAAGGAATGCTATGAAACTAAAAACTAGATCCTAGGAGGTGATGCACCGAGTTTATAATTCTAACTTGCTATTCTGATTCACAATTATCTCTCAATGGATCTGGTTACACAATTTAGCTTTGGGCAATGTTTACACATAAATATTTCACAAGAAGACCTTAATATTTCTACTTTCTGTGAAGGAAAACTGATGCTTTCACAACTAGGAAAAGTCAGAAAATAACTTGCACAACCTACAACCTATGAAAAATCAATTGCTTTTGTATCTAAGCTTCAAGGAATGAGACAAAAATTTAAGGGATTTGTTTACAATCACAATTAAAACTTCTTATCAAAATCATTCAATAAAACACAACACCTAAATCTGAGAAGTTAATAATGACTTTATTGGAAAAATAATAGGAATACCTCTACAAAAATATCTGAATAATGTTGAATAATAATGTTGCTACTGTATCAAAATCAATAAAATTGCTGAGTTACAATACAATGATCTCTCTGCAACGTGCAAAGGAAAAATAAAAGCAAGAACTGAGAAAAAAGAATAAGCTTTCTCTCCTATACAATACAAACTCTCTCCAAAACCATGTGGAAGTCAACTCTAGTCTAACTGAACTCTCATCTGATGCACGAAGGGGTTAGAAAGAAGTTCTCAACCCAAAAATAGTGAAGTCCCGGTTGCTGGGCGAGCAAGGCAAAAAAGCCTAGATTAGAGGGTTCAAAACTATTCCATTTTGAGTTATTTTAGTCTTGAACTCCTCTTATCATGCCACTTGACCAAGTGGATCTCTAAAAATAGCCCTGTTTGACCAAAAGTCAAAATAAAAGCAAAAAATCCCTTCATTTGCATGATCTTGTAACTCCTATTTGACTACTCTTCTCTTCTCTCTCCCTTTGCATTATTTGAGGACAATTTATAAGTCTATTTTAACAAGTATTAAAGGTAATATGGTTTATTATTTTACCTTAATAAGTGTTATAATAAATTACAATTATTTGCTTTGGTTTTATATAACAAGTATTAAGGTAATTTTATTAATTATTACCTTATTAAATGTTAAAGTACATTATAGTGGTCTCTAATCATGCAAAAGGGAAAAGGTCTCTCATGATTTTTTGCTCATTTGACTTCCAACCTTACAAAGGTTAAGCGCTCATGATAATGTTTATTTCCTTGACTTAGCATAAAGTAAGACTCTTTAATCATCCTTTAATCATTTGCTTTGATTTCCCTTTTTAAAACTTCTCTATGACCCACGGGCTCATGATTTGTTTTCAATGATTTATCAAAAGGATTAAAAAAACTTAAGAAAAGCCCTTTTGCATCAGTGTTTGACTTGGTCCTAGGGCATCTTCTTTGTGTAAAGAGGGTTTTCAAACCCTAAATGGGCATCATTTTGTCATTCTTATCTTTTTCCCTATTGTTCTGGGAGGGCGCTGCCATGGAGTTTGCATTTTGAAGCTTCACTGGATATGCTACATTAGATATCCTACACTAGATCACTGTTTCCTTTGAATGGTAAGCACTGTGTTCTTCCTTGCTACTTTGCTGCTACTTTCCTCAAGGAAAACTGTGAAAAAACTTGCTTTTCTTTGAAGTAAAAGACTAAGTAGCTCTATTTTTCTACTCTTTCTCTGAGCAAAATAGTGAAAAAACTCTGTTTCCTTAGCTGGTTCTACTAGGTTTTTATTCTTATCATTGTGAAAAGGCTCCTTGTGACTGGTTTTAATCTCTACAAGGATCTTTAATGGCTAAGTATTTTATTGTTTTTTTTGTGAAGTTTAAAACGTCCATTAGGTTTCATAAATCCTCACTCATATTCTTCTTACCCTCTGCTCAAGTCCTTGTATGACTATTGCTATACTAGACCTCTTCGAAGCTTTCTACCTTTTGTATGATTGTGACAGTTATACCAGCTGCTCCCATGATAGAAAATGCTACTCATGATGATAGAATGTTGCTCATGCCATACTCCTACTGTCCTCATACTTAGGAGGGTTTCATGATGGACAATAAAGTTACTTAAGTCTCCTCAGAGGATGTGGGTGATGAGTTCTAAAGAGATTTTAGCAGGATTTAAGTAGCTTTATCTCTACTATCATTGTCATCTTAACACTGATCTCTAGCAGACTATTATTCACTACCTTGAATACTTGCAACAAACTTCAAATATGACTTCTATTCATTGCTAAACTTTGCAGGACAGTAATGATGATATTAGTCTTATACTTATGTTGTATCCTGTGTACTGTATGACTGCTTGAAGGTGCTAACACTTTCACCATGTGACTGCCCCTCTAATACACTAAATGTATGTATTGACAGTCATGACTTGATTGTTTTGGACTATCTTTTGAATGACTATCCTGTTGGCATTTGACAATGACTACCTCTTTCAATAGGCTTGACAATATCTTTGTGTAGTCTTTTGGTATGTTCATTATGAGACAGAGCTGCTGCATGAAATCTAAGGTTTTCGTAATGCTTACTTTCCATCTTCTGCCTCCTATCTAAAGATCTTAAATCACTTGTGAATTCTTAGGGGACTGTCTGGTGCTTTGCAACCTGGATTGGCCACTATCTTTTCTCTAGCATATGCCTTTAATCATATGGAATATTCTTCACACTCACAACATTCACTGTCACTATTATCTCTACAAATCTATGATGATTATTGTCTCAATCTTCAGTGTCATTCCTTTCCCTCTTTGTGAAGGTCAGTAAACATGATCCTTATATTATTACCTTGTACAAGCTTTGGTAGATATCCTTGACAGCGACCTAGTCCTCTAGATCACAATTTATCATATACCCTGTGTTAACAGAGGATGTGAAAGATAATGCAAATATGATAACAAATAATAGATTTATCCTTACTTTAATCAATGGTCCTTGAGACCTCTATTCTTCTGCTTCTGTGTGCACCTTAGTGACCTTTACAAATCTTTTCATAGGTTTCATCAAACCCTCATATGAATTTGTAGATACCCTTCAAAACTTTAGCTAAGCATCCTCTTGGATCACTGCTCCTTTGACTATTCCCTGACAGCTTTCTTTGCCATTAATGAATGTCCCTCATCATTTCTTGTTTCATAATGAAATCGTGATCAAGAATCAAGTTTGTCCTTTCTCATGTCTGCTTCTCAACGATGTACATGGCTCTGTTACTCATTTGATGATTATCTTGTTTTAATAGTTTGCTTCATGCCTTTTTAAGACCTCCTCTGCAACTGATAATATACCTCCTATGTTGCTTTTATGCATGCATTGACATGCTTCATGTTGATTTCTTTGTAAGCTCTCCTTCCTCCCAAAGATGGATTGGTCTAAAGCAAACCATTGTTCTTAAAAAAAACTATGAAAACTCAGAAACCATGATCATCTTTATGGGCCTTGTTTGCCATATAGTCATTGTTCTTCCCAGATGGCTATTATGACTTCTTAGATGACTGTTGTAACATTTGTGTACTGTGAAGGCTTTTGATGACTGTGGTGCTCTTTATTACACCTTGAGACCTTTGATTGACTGCCCTTTCTCCAACTTGACTGCTCTATCTATGTCATTAGTGTGATGTCTTCATGTACCTGTACCTACACACTCAGAACACAAGTTAGAGGAAAATATAGAGGCAAAGAGCCTCTCTTCTGATTATCTGATCTTCATCTCTTGCACCTTCTTTTGGTTGTATATTTGCATCTAGGAGTTCTTCATCTATTTCATTTCCTGATTTGATGCTTATGATAAGATAACATGTACATTTGATGCTCTTACATATAGGAATAAAGGATATCTTGAGCTCTAAACAATTCCTTATTCCTCTTGCAGGTACCTCTAAAGACAATAATGGAGATTCTGAAGATGGTGCAACCACCAGTAGGGGATTCCTCTTCACAAGAAATGATGGATCCCCTTCTCTCCTCTATGTTTCTTACTTCAGATGTATATGTGCTCTTTTCATTTCATCTTTTATAGTAAATTCCCACGGCTTGTGTGGGAACTTTGAACACATTTTCCTTTTAATATAAGAAGTTGTTTTATGCAATGATTTGTATATTGTTCTTCTTTTGTAAACTATCAATTGCATAATGAAAATACATCTAGAACTAATTGCTTAATATAGTTGCTTATAATCATAAGTGGATTTAACAAGGCCTTCTAAGCCAGCTATGAGCTCTTACCCTTCATTAATCTCCTTCCTTTCTTCCTGTGTTAGACACCTAGTCTAGGTTTCTATTGTACCTATCTCCCTCTTCAAGGTAAAACAAACAATGTTGTCCCAACTTGATCTGTTAGGGCTGAAGTGCACAAATAGGTAACAGTGTGTTTTTCCACCACCACTAAAATAACATCATGTCTATTTCATGACATTGGGAGACCTTACACAAAGTCCATGCTAGTGACTTACTACTTCCACCTTGGAATATTGTGCGGATATAGAAGTCCTACTGGATGTTGATGCTCAGCCTTGACTCTCTGGTACTCTAGGACACTTGCTACAAATCTTGCAGTGTCATTCTTCATTCCTTTTGTAATGTCAGAAGATGTCCCCTTGGGGACTTTTTCCTCATAAGGTTTACCTCCCAGATCTTTTAGCTGCATTTAGGACATCTTGCATCATATTTTGACATCCCGATGAAATGAACCCTAGGTTTCATGACAAATGGGACCTAGGGGGATCCCTTGAACCTAACCCTGACCAAAATTGGGGGGGAGGACTTAGGTGCTCGTGCCCTAGTCCTGCCCTATTTTAGGTCAGTCCCAAATTTTGAGTGTCGGCTTGTGACCGTATTTGGGTCCTATGCCAACACGATAAGTTTGAATTACGAAATGGGAGTGTTTGTAGTTGCATATAAAAGCATGTTTAGGCATTCATTTGTAAACTAGAGCATTACTAGATGGCTATTGTGAACTTTATGCATTCTAAAGGTGATTCAAAGCATTCATTGTGTAGCAAAAGCAAATATTGTGTTTTTTATGTATTTGTATTTGCAAATTTGAGCATCCATCTCCTCATGGAATGAAGAGCTTCTTCCTTCCATAAGATCGTCACCACAAGGTGACATCATTTGTGTTTTTAAGCATTTATCATTTGTTTTTTGCCTCTGCCTCACAAGGGTACGCAATCTCTATCTGACAACAGTGTTCGGAAGACTTGAATGTCTCTCTGAGGCTTGACTAAGGTAAGCCTCTAAACACCACAATCCCCTCCCAAAGTTTCTGTGATTGCAGGTTACAGGTTGAAGATACAAGAAAAGTGGAGTTGCAGGAGGGCATTACAAAGTGTCGGATTTGTAGATCAAAGTTGAAAACAACACCCTGGACTTGGGCGCCCACTCTTTAGTCCTCTAGATTCTGTGACGGGAAAATCTCTATGATAGAAGGAACAGGTTGTAGACTGAGCTTCCAGATCCTGACAAAAACCTACACATTGGACTTGGGCACCCACTCATTAGTCCCCGACTGTTCTGCTTCCGAACCCCAAAAATAGGTGCATAGTTATTTGTCATTTTACATCTTCCTGTAGCAACATTTTCTGATATTCATTTGTTTGCTTCCGTATTTGCATAATTAGGGTTTTGATGTATAATTGAGCAAAAGTGAGCATAATTGACAATCTAATCATACAAATCCAAGTTTTCCTACATCTCATAGTGACCTAGGGTATGATAGTACATTGCCACTCAACCCTAGGTCCTTGAATGTAAAAGGGTGAAAGGAGGATATATACACAAAACTACCAAAAACTCAACTATCCAAATTCCACCCTTTACACCTTTCCATAAATAAAGAGGTTTCACATTGGTTAAGAGTTTGGTTACTCCTGAATTACTTGAATATGGTGCAGAATGGACTTCTTTACACACGAGGTTTCTTAATTCTGCTGAATTGGGAACATACATCTGTCCTCTATATCTTAGAAGCCCATTTGGTCAAAATTGAACCCTTCATACCCTGAGTCTTGAGGATGTGTAGAGAGAGCCTACTTAACTTGCTCATAATACTTATCACCTATAGAATTTTGTATTAGTAAATCCTTGAAGTTTGAGTGGATAGAGACAATTGATGAGATATGCCTTTGGCGACTCAGAGCATTTGCTACTCGGTTCTCCTTGCCTTTGATATAACTTATCTCAAAGTCATAGTCAGATATCGATTCCAACCATCTTCTTTTCTGAGCATTCAGATGAGGTTGGGAAAATATATACTTAAGACCTTGATGGTCTGACTTCAACTCAAAAGGCTTTCCTAGCAAGTAGTGCCACCATACTTGCAAAGCATACACAACTGCTGCTAACTCTAAGTCATGAGGAGCATAATTCTACTCATATGCTCTTAGCTTCCTAGATTCATAGGCTACCACTCACCCATTCTACATAAGAACTCCACCTAAACCTTCTCTTGAGGCATTAATGATGACAACAAATTGGCTTTTCAGATCAGGAACTTTCAATATTGGTGCAGTTGTCAACCTCTCTTTTAACTGCTTAAATGCCTCTTGGCATTCTTCTGACTAGTCAAAACGATTTCCTTTTCTCTAAAGTGAATTGATTGGGCTTTCAATCTTAGAGAGGTTCAAAACACACTTAATGCACATTCTTTGGCACAGGCCACTCAAGTATAGCTTTGATCTTCACATGATCCTACTAAAATCTCTTCAGATGATATTATATGTCCCAAATATTGTATCTCTTTTTGAAATAAAGTACACTTCGAAATCTTCCCAAACAACTTATGCTCTCTCAGTCATTGTAGAAATAACCACAGATGCTACAAGTGCTCTTCCTCATTCTTAGAATAAATACTTTTCATCAGATTCATGAATGCAGCAGGGGCATTCCTAAGTCCAAAAGGTAAAACCGTGAACTCATAATGTCCATACTTTGTTATGAAAGCTGATGATATCTAGATTGCAAATCAATCTCAGAGAACATTGATGCACCACACATCTGGTCAAAAAGATCATCAATACATGGTAAAGGTTACTTATTCTTTATCAGTGCTTTGCTAAGCATACGATAGTCTATACATAGACGTAAAGTTCCATCCTTCTTTTTGAAAAATATCATAGGTGCTTCCCAAGGAGAAACATTAGGTCTAATCAACCCCTTAGCCAACAACTCCTGAAGCTGGGCTTTCAATTCCATCAACTCCATAGTAGTCATACGGTATGGTGCCTTTGAAATAAGCTCAGATCCAGGTATTATATCTATAGAGAAATCAAAATCTCTCTTCAGAGGTAATCCTGAAAGTTCATTTGGGAAAATATCCCTAAAATATCGAAGGAAAGGATAGTTCTCTAAAGATACATTTGGTTTACCAAGATCCTCTTCTACTTGCTCCATTTTGATTGCAAAAATTTGACAACCTTTTCGCCTAGCCCTCTTCAGTTGCATTGTAGAGATAGGTATGATCTTGACTTCTCTTTGTGTACCTTGCAAAAAGACTTTATTTCTTACATCGTCTAGACACTCAATTGTTTTTGCAAAATAGTCAACATTGGCCCTATGCCTCTCCATAGCTAATTTATTCCTTAGATAACATCATATGAACCTAGGGGGGCTACAAACAAATTCACCTTAGTAGAAAAACTAGGGAGTTCAATCTTGGATTCAAACAGACATTGCTCTACCTGAGCTTTAGTCTGGTTAGCATATTCAACTAACCAAGTTTTAGCCATATATCCAGCTCTTCTAGGAAATTTACTTAATACTCTTAGAGAAATAAAACTTTTAGTTGCTCCAGTATCAATTAAAATAGAAATGGGAACTCCAAACAAGGTACCTATTGTCACAATGGGAGTAATCCGGTACTCCACCTGGTGATTGTCCAATACCACATGGATCCTCTATTGAAAAGCTGCTTGTTGAGTAGGTAATGTGTTACCACACTGCTGAAGTCCCTAGTTCTTAGTTGGACATTGATTTGCGTAATGATCTCCACCACAAGAGAAACATCCTCCAAGAGGTCCTCGCTTCTTAGCTGGTTTACCTGAATTATTATCATTCCTTCACACATTACCATTGCTCTTCTTCTAATTTATAGGTCTATCTTTGTTGTTTCTGGAGCCCTTGTCACTTTTCTTATTTACTTCCTGCTTGTCATTCCTTTTTCTTGAAAGGTTGAGAGGTTGGTGTCTTATTAAACCTCTTGCGATTCTTCTCATGATATGTGGAAATTGACTTCAATTTTTGCTCTTGCTTGATTGCCTTCTCAAAAAATTGGTCCATAGTAGTAGGACCATGCACATCCACTTCTCCACCTATTTGGGCATTCAAACTCATGATGAACTTCCTGATTCTGAACCTCTCATCTTTTTGATATTGAGGCACATACTTCAGGAGATGAGTGAACTTTTCCCAATATTCAACCATTGACATATCTCCTTGTCTCAGATTCTAAAAATATGTTATCTTTTGGTTGAAGAAAAGTTGTGGTAACCACCTATGGAAAAATAAGACTACAAATTGTTCCTAGGTTAAGCTTAGAGAACTTAACCCCAGTTCCATTTTCTTGTTCATCCACCAAGTGGACGTTTCACCTGCCAACTGGTAGGCACCCCATATCACCTTGGTTATCTCAGAGTAATTTCTAATCTTGAAATACTTTTCCATCTCTGTCAACCAAGCTTCTGCAACATCACCACTTACTGTTCCATCAAACTTGGGTGATGTCACTTTCTTCATGTCTCTTGACAATTCTAAAGCAAGTCTATTTCTCTTCTCTTATTGAGACTTAGTCATATCAACATCCTCCCTTTGTTCACTATGAGAGCTAGGTTCATGGACATCATCATCATCCCCTTGATGCGAGTCCTCTTTTTCTCCTTTGGATCTACCTTGACCCCTCACTTCATGTTCTAGATTTCCAAGTCTTTCCTTGATTTCATTCAGCATGGTCAATATCTGATCCAGCTTAGCCATTGGATTTTTGGAAGGATTTGACTCTCCTTGACTATCTTCAAGATTTGTTCAAGTTCAAACCATGATGATACTCTATATCACACCTGATATTTGTATCATGTTATAAATTAGAATTCGGAAATAATGATTAATTCAAAATTCATCAATAAAATCCATTCACAAAACTCAAATTTGTGCAAACAATCTCATCTTTATTGTAATTTGTTCTGGGTATAATTACATCCTTATTCAGATAATTAACTCAACAAGACTACATATCGCTATCAGTTAAAGGATATTCCTCAGGTTCCTCTTTCCCATCAGAATCCAGTTAAACAAACTTAGAGGGTGGATGTACACACAGGTACTCTTCCATCACCTCCTTTCCTAAAATAGGGGCATCACAACCACACCCAAATGGCATGTTGTGTTTAACAGAAGGTTTACTTGGTTTAACTACAGAAGTAGTGACAATAGGTTTCTTGTCCAATTTGTCTCGTTGTTTCCTTTCTAGCTAAATATGCTTAAGAGCGTTAGCCAAAGTCTCAGAATCTTCCAGCTAGGCACCCTCAGCATAATTAATGTGCTCTTTGAGTTTTACTTCCTTAGTAGGTTCTTTCTTAACCTCTATTTTGGGTAATTGTCAGGGAACAAACTTTCTGGTAGTTTTCTTGGTTCTCCTCCACGCCATTATATGGCATAAAACCAATTTCAAACATTAGCCAATCTACTAAATGTTGACAAGTTTTCTCGTAGTGAGCACCTAGGTCCATGTGTTGAACCCGGTTAGCTCTAATACCATATGTAACATGCCATCTCATATTACTCGAAATTACACAACATTTTACTAAGAAAGTAAATGAACATGGTAAACATGAACTTTTTTTTTGCATAATTACAAAATAATTACATATCTTTTTTGAATATTTTTCAACATTGAAATACAATATATTCAAAGATAAATCACAGTGAAAACATTTTACTTTACATTTACAAATATGTTGCACTTGTCAAAAAGAATAATTTTAAATCATAACATAAAGAATACTGCATTTGGAATCTTGATATATGTTACTCAAGTCTCGGTGAGTCTTCTGCTACAGAGGGAGAGCATCATCCAAGTACTTTACCTCCAACCACAGAATGACGATCCCCTACACACCTTCCTTCCTGGAAGTGGCCCTACCCTTCACAAAGAGTATATACATAAGGAACCAATAGGTTTTCCATCTGAGTTCTAGTGTTGTGTCTTACACAACTCAATTGGCCATACAACTCTAGACAATCTTCTAGCTAAGTATGATCACTCTGACAGGTCACACCTTCTAGACATTGTGAATCGACTTATGCATGCAGAGACAAATGCATCACTTTGGCCAAAATTTCAATATAAATAGATGTTTGCAATAAATGTAGTCATGTGTTCACATACCTCTAACTCGACTTGAAAACTATCTCATCCTACAGTTTGACTAGATTAACTAGTATCTCTAGACATAAAATGTCTTGGCTAAATTCAAATCTTAATCAATCTAACTTGGATTTAATCCTCAGTCTAGGATAAACATAATATAAGGGTTTAGGTGACATTGACCTTTTAGGAAGTCCCTCTTTGCATACTTGCAAATACTAGAGTCTATGACTTTCTGTCACTTTACTCACTGACCCAAAAAATTGAAAATTCTTATAAATATATCAAGTTTCTGGCTTTGCCGAGAAATCAATAATCTTAACATAGATGCTAGCCATAAACTCTTCCTAAATCATACATGTCTTGATCTGTTATCTTTCGACTATTTACTGTCAACCACAATATACAATAGGCCATATCATTGACATAACTGATTTAAGAAGTTTTCTAAACATATTCTAGGTTAATTCTAGGATTTTTAACTTTTCTAACCCAATACGTTGTAATGCCAAAAACTATTATTTTCCAAAGATAACAAGTTATCATAATCCACTGGTCTACTCTTGACCTCTTGAACATTATTGAATTCACATTTCATGTAACATGAAAAGACATCGCACTCAAGATTTATTCTCTTCATAAAATGCTATCATTTTCATAACTAGACTCTAGACTTATTCAAACTTTCTCCTAGATAAGTTTGAGTCTACACTATTATTGTTGACCTCTTGGTCTTCTCAAGTCCACCGACTCTCAATAAGGAATAGGTTTTGATCTCTCAAATAACTTCTTTAGAGTAAAATGATAATACTTATCATTGTTATAAATGCTTATGTGAAACTATAATACTAACCTTATGTGTTTGCAAAGATATCATTATCATTTAGATAACTCTAAATAAGTGAGTAACTTATCACAGAATATTATGATTTCAAACAATAAAACTATACAAATAAGTCCTTAAGAGAGATAAATCTATCTCTGTCAACTTTCTCATCTTGACTCCAACCTTTAAAAATAGTGTACTCAAATGATTTGATCTCTAAATTTCATGGATATAAATATATATATATAAAATATTCGGTTGAATCTGTTTAACAATGGTTATTCCTTCATACCTTGGCCTTACCCCCGCCTTTTAGCAGAGACATAATTTTATACATCGACTAGGCCCATAATAGGTTATACATACTATCGACCTAACTTGAATTACTTAACCACACTTGGTGTATTACACACCAGTTAACATGGCCTTTTGACCTTTTGTAGTTTAAAACTTTACTGTAGACTAAAGGTAGTGTGTCAATCTCACTTAGACCTTTCGGCCTATATAGTTACTATACAACAAACATTTTTTTTTAACTTAGATCGCTTTGGCCTTTCGGCCTGCATAGTTTACCTATGCTACAAATTACATACTACGATCTCAGCTACTAAAGGTGTTGAAAGAAAATAAAGGAAAATAAAAGGTAAGAGGATACTTGGCCTTATGATCACTTAGTACTATACAAAACATGTTGGTTGTATCAATACACAAAAGTACACTAAACTTAATGGCTTTATACACACAGAGATATTCTATGTTTATCAACTTTAAACGCAAAGTGATATTCTATGTTTGTCGACCTTATACTCACCAAGATATACTTATTTTATTCATTTTAAACACATAGTGGGATTCTAGCACACATTGGCTTAGTTTATTGGCCTTAACCACACAGTAGGATTCTATGTTTGTCAGCCTTAAACACATAGTGAAATACACCATTTATCGGCTTAGAACACACATATAAATACATAGTTTATCGACCTTGCACACACAGTGAAATGCATAGTTTATCAGGCTTGGACATAACATAACCACAGAGTCAAATACATAAAATTCTCATACTATTAAAAGCTATCTAGGAAAAGAAAGAACATGTTTAAGATCGAAGAATTCAACAGTCTCTTTTCCTTTAATCAACAATGAGCTGCAATCCTTGTTCCTCCATCGATATTCCTCACAGAAAGACTTAATGCAAATGTTGCATGTGTCTACTACGCTTTTCTCTCCCTCCCTTGAAAGAATCCCTTGCGGTGATTAATAGAGACTCCTCTCCATAACTGCACCCTTTTCTCCTATATCATAGCCTAATATGATTCCACGAAGGCATGTAGATTGATGGAGGTGATGGTCATAAAAGACCACTCCAAAAATTAGTTAAAAACTCCTCCACACTCCAAAATAGAACTAGAGAGTATAGGGGTCGAGCAACCACAAACTTAAAAGTATCTTGGATTACCATGGAATCTTTACCACTTTCATAAAGAAGTTTATCGACCTCAACACAAAAGGTCTCACTTAAATATCACATTATATATATATATATATATATATATAACAATGTAATGAAAGTATACACAATGTATACTTGTCAAACACACCAGGATATTGAGAGGGGGGTGAATCAGTATCTAATCAAACTTCAAGTCCTTCGGAGTAGATTGAAACTTAAGCATTACAGCATAAACATAAGCATGAAACATTAACACAATTCATATCAACACATAACATTAGATATACATGGAAAACCCAAGAAGGGAAAAACCACGGTGAGGATTAACTCACAATATATGAAGCTCAAAATTATAACTTTGTTTTAAGGCTACAACCCAAGGAAGCTACTACTCCCTAAAAAATTTGATTTAGGATCACTCCCAAGGAAGCTACAACTTCCTAAAGGCTTTGTTTTAGGGTCACTCATAAGGAAGCAACTACTCCCTAAATTGAGAACAAACTCAAAAAAGATTACAGTATGATAGTCCTTCTACTGCTTGAAAATTGACATTGAAATTCACACCTTGATGATTGCAATTTTGCTTCTTCTGATAATTGGCTCAATTAGGCACACTCTTCACTTCCTATCACACAAATGTCTTCAAGATGAATCAGGACAACTTCTAACACATCTACTCTTTCTCCTTCAGTTGCACATCATAATGCATTCATTCTGCTCATTTTCTTGCTTGCAAACCTTATCAATCACATTGCAATCACACCTTGCCTAACTCAATTTGATTTACAATTTATACATGATATTACATTAATTACATTTCTTGTCAGCTAGAGACAACATGAAAAATACATTTACAAGTCAACCAAACAACACACAACATGATATGTGTATAGGACAAGTCCTAAACAAGACTACACACTACACCAATAAAAGACCCATACCTTGTGGACATCAACACTTGTTTAACTAGGTCCAAAATATCCGCACACTCCGCTCATTTGAAAATAGGACAACCTTAAGCAAAGACATATGAAACTTGAATCATAATGACCACAACAACTTGAAAACCTTGTGCGGTACTGGAAACAAGAAAGATCTTCATGAAACTCTTCTAGATGAGTCTACGGGACTCATACAACATCTCCAAACACTCATTTACCTCTGCACATCAAATATTTTTTGCCATACATCTGCAACCATGAACTCTGAGAACAACAAGTCATCCGGAACACACTGCAACATATTGTCATTGAAAAACTGAGCTTGTGGATCACCAAGAACCTTGAAACTACAAGAAAGTATGTAATACATACCCATAAACATGTCCACAAAACTGCATAGGCAAACATTCACATCCAAAGGAATGTGGAGCATTCCAACAGGGCTTCACCACCACTTTACTTTGCCAAAACACATGCTGATACTCTATCATGCATAACTTTAACAGCGGAAGGACAGATGATCTGAAACTTTAGAATTATCACCTTCATAGTACCCTAAAAATAGTTCCAGAACCATATAGCCATAATTGCAACTGTGGAGGAATGTGGAGCATTCCATTACTGTATAGTAAATATCTTCTTTAGAACCAACATTGTCTTCAAATTGTCAAT
This sequence comes from Cunninghamia lanceolata, assembly GCA_027924645.1. Classification (NCBI taxonomy): domain Eukaryota; kingdom Viridiplantae; phylum Streptophyta; class Pinopsida; order Cupressales; family Cupressaceae; genus Cunninghamia; species Cunninghamia lanceolata. The sequence continues at coordinate 7,644,550 of BSBN01000023.1, read as the reverse complement.
TGCAAAACACCCTTCCGGTAATCCAAACACCATGAAACTTGAAATATACATGCTTTGACACTATATGAAGCTATCTTCCAATCCACAGAGGCTCAACTTCAAAAGAATGACAATGTACAGCAATCTCCCAGACAGTCTTCAAAGGCAGTCATCCTGTAGCAGAAACTTTCACCAACTTTCAGAGGCCAAACCTTATTTGTATCAACACATACATTCTTAGGAACAGTAGGAGAGATCATACAATATACTTCAGGTGTCATGCCCAAATGTACCATGTGGTCATGACACGATAAACACATGTCATGTCCACATTTGTCATGTGGTTATGACACGAAATATCAAAAAAAATTTCCACCCGACTCTAAAAACCCCTCACGCACAACATGTGCTCTCAGTGACACACGCACGTAACATGGTTGTATTCGCAACACATGTTAGGCGTGTCGCACAAAGGCAAGGAAGTCAATCATAATACAGGATAATGCAAAACTCCTTTCACAATCCCTACGAGGTGATAGCAACTAAGGGGGTGTGTGTCACAAGAAGCATTATTTAGAGGGGTGGTTTTCATTTTGGAACCAACCCTAGGGTTTCCTATGTGTGAGTGATGCGGTTTCGACCTAAGTCAAAACCTAACCCTAGAATAAATTACCAACTAAAAATTACTATTAAAATAAAGCGACTAATCAAAATAAGACTAGATAAATTTAAAATACCATCTAACTCTACCCTTGAATTAATCATGATAACAAGCCTTTAATAAAAATATTTAACCAAGTAATTAATCGAGAAGGTGAAATACGAAAATAAATTAATTAAATACTCCTAATTCCCAATCCTGAAATTTCGACCGCATAACATTTCAAAAGGGAAAATTTTCTTAAATTTTCGGCAACATAACGCCACCATGCTAAGTATGAGAGAGGTAAAAATAATTTAAAAAGATAATTTCACTATATACCTTTCCAAAATTTAAAACAAAATTAAATAAATTAAGGTAACCCAATGGTTCCAACATTTACACAAAAACAATTAATCAAACACATTAACTAAAGAGTTTAAATAAATTAAATATAAGGAATCAAATAAATCCCCACACAAGAGTTCAAACAATAAATTATATCCACTCACTAAATGGGATTAATAAATAATCAAGGCTTAAAGTTTAAATCCTCTCCCTAATACTTAGGGCAATACAAAGCCCTAGAAAAACTTTATAAAAGCAAACTAATTTCTCATTTGATCACAAGTCTAACTCTTTTCTTTTATTTTATTGGTGCATGTTGGCAAATGAGAGGGAAAATCCCTTCCCCAAGTGGGAAGACATTTTTTCAAAAAAAAATTCTAACCAATGTTTATGCATTATTTTGTTTTCTAATATTCCTTTTTATTTTCTACAGGTTTATGATTTCTAACATTTTCTTTTCTAACATTCTCATTTGTTGCACATGTTCAAAAGATCTCCATGCTTAATATTTTTTCCCCAATAATTTTCTTAAATAAAATAAATTGGTTTTGCATCTAAAGTAAAGTTCCTTAATAGTTCTCTGCTTGTTTTCAAAGTCTCAAATAAAATAGCTCTTTGATTTTTACACAGAGAACTAATTTATGATTATATAATATATGTAAAAGCCCTCAAACCATCACAAAAGTAAATAAAGTAAAATGAAGTAAATAATCCACTTAAATACAACATCACATTATCAAAAGTAAAAAGACGTAAATAATCCGCTTAAATACAACTTCCAAAAGATAAAAAGGGTGTAATTAATCTGCTTAATTACAATATCAAGATAAACGATAATTTCATCAATAAGATTCAATAGATTCAATAAATCTTCATAAATAAGGATCCATAAGAATCATTAAATCTTGCAAAAGATAATCTCATCAATATAAATCAATAAAGTCATTAAATCTTACAACTCGCGTGCTCATTCCAAGTAAAAGCACTATAAAATCATATACAAAGTCCTTTGACAACCATGCCATAATACATCCAATAATCATGAACCATATCAATAAATAAATTAATACGCTCATCAGTCGCACGAACCAAGTAGTCCACCACCTGCAAGCTGAGAGATGGGAACATGGCCCAGGTGCTTTTCCACCCAACCATGAAGTACTTATACTTCCTCGGATCCCTTCATGAAACGAAGGAAACCCAGCCCTGCACGAAATGTCTAGCTACCTGGAAACAACTGGCAGGAGGGACCACCCAATGCAACCCTAATGTCTGAATGTGCAATTCTAAATGATGAAATTCAGATTGTCTCACAACAGGATGTGGCAGAGATATATATAAATAAGTTTGCTAGACAAAATAAAACATCTATTTCAATGTCATCTCGATTAGATCGAATCCTTTAAATAGTAACCTGGTTCAATTCCTGAAAAGAGGAAAAGCCATCTTTGAAAATCCACATTGGCATCCTAGCCCAGAATGTAACCCAATACATTCCTAGATAAAATCTACCTTCTTTCTCCAAGAAGTAAATAAGTAAATAAGTAAATAAACAATTAAAATAATGAATACATCAAAATTACCTATGATCACTTCTAATCCCTTTCCCATGCATCAATGAAGAAAGCACACTTTTCGATCATGCAGTAATGAAGAACATCATAAATCCTTTTAAAAGCAATATAGATTTTTGTAATCTAATTATATTCTCAATTCGTATTCCATGGTTTACATAGATTGTAGAAACTAATGATTTTACCTTATATCCAAATACTATTTCATAATCCAAGCAATAAAATCAATGATGATGTTTGACTACTCTACTTTCATACAATGAGGTTTCATGCATACATGTCGAATATTATTTCCATCTTTCCTCAAGATCAAATAAATTGAATAATAGAATAAAACAATTAATATTATTTTATAAATCATTTAAAATTCCTTTTCCAAAACTCCAATCAAGGAAACACACTTTCCAAGCAATAATTTCCATTCTTTATTTCATAATTTTGCAATCATAAATTTGTCAATTTGATACAATCACTTTATTCGTAAATTAATTATAAATCACAATATAATATCCATTCTAAATATTTTCAGCAATCCTACTATCAAACCATTGACAAGAAACAATTTCGACCATTTATCTTGCAATTAAACATGTTTTATCAGCCAATAACCTTGCTGTCACTGGAAGTTCAGAAAATAACAAGAAGAAAAGTAAAGACAAACCTCCTGTCAAAACAACGACAAGAGCTGTTACAGTAAATTAAAATGCAAAAATCAGAGAACAACAATTTATCAAATGGTCTGTCACTTGAAGGTAAGGTTTAGGAAAATATTTTAATAGCAAAATAATATTGAAATTAAGCTACAAGAACCAAAATAATTCCATCTATGTTGAGAAGTTTTCGACACATCAATTCCGTTAAAGAGTAAAAGTTGGTTCTTTTGTCAAAACTGATTTCTATAGAAAAAAGAAAGTTTAACATTCTTAGTTCAGATCTAATAGAGGTGAGTTTAATTAGTTTGAGATTGCAAAAACTTCGTTTCATAGTTTTGAGCTAACAACTTAGTTTACTAGCCAATCTTTGCATGAAATCAGAATGCACAAAGCAAGGAACAACAGTTTGCAACAACAATAAGAAAATAGTGAATAAAATGAGGGAGGTCGATCTATTTTAGCAAGGTAAGATCGCCCAGACAGATTTAGAGGAGATCAGCTCTGACAGAACAATGGTCGAGCATAAACAAGACAAACACCCACCAAATCAGCTAAAAACTTTCATTTTGACAGTCTCAAAAACGTGATTTCAATGCAACCAATTTTTAAGAAGAAAAACCTGGAGATAATGTCGGTCAAGGGGTTGAAATTGCAACTGCTGTTGCTGAGGATCTTCCTTCAGTCACTGTTTAACTAGAAGCATGACTTTTCTCTTTTTTTGCTGCTACAAAACGTCTGTCTCTGCTAAAATCTTCAGTGTCTTCTCTTGTTGCTCCATAAAAACATGTCCTCTTCCTTTGCAAAAACAGTCACTAAAATTTGTAAATTTCTTTAAAGTATTTCTGGGTTTTGTTTTTCTCTTCTTCAGCTTTCCGAAACACTTTACAGTTTCAAATTCTGTTTTGATATGACAAAATTATCACTATTTTAATATCATTGTTCTTGACTGGTTTTTCTCTCCTTTGCAAACACCTTTTTTTTTACAATTCTCCTCTTCTCATTTTTTGGCGTCCAAAGTTTAGGTTTTTTTAAACTCCTTTGACCTCAAGATTTTCTTTGTTTTCATGAGAATTTCAATTTAAAAGACTCAATTTTCTATTTAAATTAAAAAAAAAAATTAATTTATCTTTTTGTCACTTACATGACACTAATTTATTTAATTCTCTTTATTTTAGCTCTCTAAATATAATAATACTATTATTAATACTATTTATCTATTTTAAATAAACATAAGCACTCCAATCAACTCAAGATGTGATAATAATAATAATGATAATGATAATAATAATAATAATATCTTTATCCAATGCGTATGAATAATATATAAAAAATGCAAAAAAAGGCAGAAATGCCGCGACAAAACTACAATAACAATAGAATCAAATATGAAGATAAGGCAGAGTACCCTAGTAGCATTCTGCCATGGAAGGAGAAGATGGTTTATGGGGGCTGGGCTCCCCCTCCGCAACCCCATAAGGAACAAGGATGGCAAGTTGTGAGGAGGAGGAAATCGCAGAGGGGAATTGGGGCAGACATTGCTTCAAGAAGGAACGCCCAAGCCAGGGTTTCTGGGATTTGGGCTATCCCAATTACTTCGGCAATCCCAACATTTGCTATTGGAGCAAATCGCACTTAAACAGGTAGGGAAAGAAGCCACAATCCTTAATTCCCCCCTGTTGTCTCTCAACCTCACCTTCAAAGGCAAAAAGTTGCGAAGGGTTTCTCAAAACTGGCCCCCAGGATCTTTCATTTGAAGCCTTCCTTAAACAATATGGCGAATCAAAGAGAACCCCTTCATCGATCAATTACCCAAAACCCTAATTCCAAAATTACCACGGCCAACATTCGGGGAAGGGGCAATAACCAGTTTGCAACTCAAGAGCAGGCAATTTCTAGCTCCCCTCGGTCAAGACTACAAATGAACTCAAGGCAGTACCAAAACCCCGGGACCTCGGGCAAGAAAGCATTCGTAAATATTAACAGTATCTACTCAAACGGTCTGAGGAATCATTGTAGAACCCATGGCTTCTTTATAAGGTGGTGTGGGATGGGGCAGCCTGTGAAGGAAATTGTGAATTGGGTCTAGTCCTTCCTCAAAGACCAGGTAAGTATCACTATCACTTCTGAAGATTTCATTTTTATTGATTGCAAAAGTGTAGACCTTAAAAAAGAAATTTTAAATAGCAGAAGACTGCTCTTCAAAGGGTATAAATTTGATTATGTAGACTGGCAACTGAATTTCGACCCCAGTAAAATGAAACTTAAAGTGGCCAAATGGGTCAAATTACCAAAACTCCCGGTTGAGCTCATCCACAGCGAAATCCTAAGGGAGATAGGTAATCACCTGGGAGAATTTATAACAATTGAGAAGGACTTCTTAACCCATTCAGATGTTCTCCTGGCAGTAAAAATGGATATAAGCATTAAAAATATCGAACCAATGGAAATTAACACTAATATGGCTAATTACTGTATTCAGCCAGTTTTTCACCAGGGTCCCACCCATAGTAATACAATCAATAGTGTTTCAAAAAGATTAACCAACAAGAACCCCAATCCCCAGCAGTCAAACATCAACATTAGATTTAATGATAACAAGGGTAGATTTATAGTGGATTATTAGAGGACCAACCCTACATCCCTTTGTGGCAGAAGGGATATGGCTGGACAAAATCAGAACCCAAGTATGGTAAAAGCTCAGTCCAGAAAGAGCCCTAAACCCTCTCAAAATACCATAAGGAATACCCAGAGTTAGAATCATGATCTCATTTTACAAAACTTTAACCTCCCACAGGAGAGCACAGGCAAAGAAACACACATAGCAACTAAGTCTCCAGAGAATATTTATAAACCTCAGACAGGCGAAGGTAGGAAGGAGCTTGAAGAGGGAGAAGTCCCTGTTGAAGAAAACATAGCTATTATTTCCCCGGCAGAGGAAGGTAATACAGAACCAGAGGTATTAGAGACGCTAGAATGGGTCCCTAACACTTATGAAACAGAGGAGAAACACAAAGAGACTGGATATCAAGAGAGATCCATAGATAAGGTCAGCCATAGGGAGCTAGAAGAGATATGCAATGAGATCCTTGATGAGGCATTAGAGGAAGTAGTTATTGAGGAAACGAATAAAGAGAAGGAAAAACTAATCTCCAAGATCTTGGAACTTGAAGAATGGGAGAAAAGGCAGGAGAATAACAAAGAGGACCCAAAAGAACATGGAGATAGAGAGTTAGAGGAAGCAGACCTACGACTGGGAATTGCAATAACCGATTTTAGTGAGGAGACTCCTGATTGTGCCAAAAGCAATAAAAAGAGGGGTAGGAAATCACTTCTGGAACTAAGAGAGAAAGCAGGCGAGGCAATGGATCAGACTAAGATAACCACACTTTTTAATGCAGGGAAGGGGAAGTACCTTCCCAAGGCGCCATGAAAGTCTACACTTGGAATGTTAGGGGTCTCAATGCCCCTAACGAACAACGAATCATAAAACATCGTATAACCAACACAAAACCAAATATACTAATGCTAAAAGAGACTAAACTTAATAAAGATGAGATAGATGCTCTAAATAAGATGCTAGGAATATGGGAGCTAGCAGGAGCTCCAGCTGATGGTGCTTCGAGAGGCCTTGGGGTAATCTGGGATCCTAGAGCGGTCTCATTTTCAGTAATAAGTTGTAGGAAGAATTGGATGGCTGGGAATGTCAGAAGCATCAGGAGCAATCTACACTTTTTTCTCCTTAACATTTATGGCCCTTCTCAGAACTAGGACAAGAGAGCAGTGTGGATAGAAATAGAACAATTTTTGGGAACTTTACATGATCAAGTATGCATTATGGGCGGAGACTTCAATGCAATATTGGATCCTAAAGAAAAATTGGGGGGTCATGTAAGGTTATCTATAGCAACAAAAGACTTTAAAGATTGGGTTCAGAAGAACAATTTACTGGAAATTAAAATTGCACAGGAAGGTTTTACATGGAACAACAGAAGAAAGGTTTTAGCAATATTGCAGAAAAACTAGATAGATTCTTGCTAAGAGGTAATTGGGCCCAATTTCCTTATTTTCTGACAGCAGAGATCTTACCATACTCGGGCTTTGATCACTACCCAGTTCAGCTGAGTATCGTAGAAGATTGCCAACCCAAACGCCACCCCTTTAAATTTGAACAAATGTGGGTCAAAGATAATAACCTTATTACCCTAATTGAGCAATGGTGGAAAGAAACTAGAATTTCTGGATCTAAGCTTTTTTGTTTAGTATATAAACTGAAAACTATTAAATGTAACCTTCTAAGATGGAATAAAACTAACTTTGGTAATATCTTTGAGTCCAAAACTAAGATAGAAGAAGAACTAGAAAACCTAAACAAAGACGTGATTACCAGAGGAATGGACGCTGATTCATATTCAAAAGAAAAACAGCTGAAAATTGAATATGAAGATATCCTAGCCAAAGAGGAAATATTTTGGCGTCAAAAATCAAGAGAGACCTGGCTGGAAGAGGGAGACAGGAACGCCAAGTTCTTTCATAACAACACCAAAGCACGTAGAAACGTAAATAGAATCCTCAAAATAAAAGATGCGAATAATGTCTGGATCGAAGATCCTCAACAAATCGCACGTGAAACGGTTAGGTACTTTGAAAATATTCTTAATAATCAGGAAGGATCGAATTGCATGCACCAACAAACCATTCTGAAAGATATCCCAAGGATTATTTCAGAGGATCAAAACAAAGCTCTCAATGGTAAATTCACCAAAACAGAGATAGAGTTGGCAATCTCCCAAATACAACCAGATAAAGCACCTGGTCCTGATGGCTTCCCAGCTTTCTTCTTCCAGAAATGTTGGCACTTCATAGGAGATGAAGTAGTTGAAACACTAGAAGGGGTAAGAAATTCTGAAGTATCCTCAAAGAGGTAAATAATACTTTTCTTACACTCATACCAAAAAAAGAGAAACCAGAAAGCCTAGGGGATTTGCGGCCTATATCTTTGTGTAATACTATTTATAAAATCCTCACTAAAACCTTGGCTAATAGGATTCAGATAGTTCTTCCAGATATAATAAGTGACGAGCACACAGGGTTTGTTTCGGGGAGATCTATATTTGATGGAGTTATTACAACCCAAGAAGGCATCCACACCATACAACAAAACAAAAAACCCAGTATGTTAATTAAACTGGATATTAGTAAAGCCTACGATAAGGTAGACTAGTGTTTCCTTTGCAAAACCCTAGAGGCTTTTGGTTTTACTAATCAGTGGATAAACCTCATTTATGCATGTATTTCTAATCCTAAGATCTCAGTCTTAGTCAATGGAACTCTGGAAGGTTTTTTTAGCATTTCAAGAGGATTGAGACAACGTGATCCCATTTCCCCTTTTCTTTTCATTATAATGGCAAACGTATTAGGGAGAATGATCTCCAAGGCTAGGGAAGAAGGAAAGATCTAAGGAATCAAAATTACTTCCGATGTCGATCCTACAACCCATCAACAGTTTGTAGATGACACTATGCTCTTCGATACAGGGAGCATAGAAGAAGCAAGGGTGTTCAAAGATATCCTGAACTCCTACTGTAGGGCCTCTGGACGGAAGCTTAATGCTGGTAAATCAGCAATTTATTTTTTCAATACGGATCCTGAAACTGAAAAAGAAATATGCAGAATCTTGTCTTATAAAAAAGGGGAAATGCCTTGTAAATATCTAGGCATACCTTTGGGTAAAAACAATAAGAGTAATGATCTCTGGGATCATATTACTTCCAAGATCAGGAATAGAGTAGAATCTTGGAAAGGCAAATGGCTCTCCTCAGCAGGCAAAGTGACAATGTTACAATCGGTTCTCTCAGCTATCCCAATATACCAATTATCCTGTATGAGTCTTCCAGTAGGTAAATGGGAAGAAATCAACAAAACTCTAAGATCTTTCCTATGGCAAGGCTTGGAGGATAAAAAGAAAATGGCAATTGTGGCTTGGGACAAGATTTGTAAACCAAAAGAGGAAGGAGGCCTGGGTTTAAAAAACCTCAGAGAACAGAGTAAGGCTTTAGGTGCTAAACTTGTATGGAAAATGTATCAGCAGCCCAATTCAAAGTGGGTTAAAATCTTTAGAAACAAATATCTTAGAGGGGAGGATCTGGCATTCCTTTTTAGAATGGCTAACCCACCTAAAGGATCTCACCTCTGGAATTTTATGATTGACTGTAGGAAGCTCATAATGGACAAACTAACTTGGAGTTTAGGAGATGGGAACCAAGCACTTTTCTGGGACGACTCATGGGGTGGGTATGAGGCGATAAGCAGTTTGGATAACTTAGAGAATGCCAAAAGGATACTAGAATCCCACTAGGGGAAATATGTAAAAGATTATATAGATTTTCCCAATTAGGAGGAGAATAGGGGTGGAAATGGAAACCCCTGGATAATATGAACATTCCGGATATTGAGAAAAAGAAACTACTTGATATCCTTAACAAAAGGAGGGTATCTCTCAAAGGAGACTTAGACATATTAGTTTGGGATGGGGCTAAATAAGGAAATTATAAAACCAAGGATGGCTACAAAACTTTAATCAGACAGCAACTAAGACCAAAATCGGAGTTACCACTGAGATTGTGTTGGGATAAGAACTGTCTCCCAAAGGCTGGGCTGTTTGCCTGGATAGCCCTGCAGAAAAAAATCCTAACGACGGATAGGTTCACCAAGATGGGATATGAGGGGCCTAGTAGATGTCCCCTTTGTGAAGAGGATCAAGAAACAGCGGACCATATACTCCTCAATTGTCAATTTTCTAATAAATGTTGGAATTGGCTAAGTAATAAGATGGGATGGATTACTGCCATGCCTAATAACATTCTGAACCTTTTCCAATGCTGGCCTGAGACTCACAAACAAAGCATCTACCACATGCTATGGACAATTTCCCCTTCGATCATGATTTGGGAGCTGTGGAAAGAAAGAAATAGAAAAATCTTTAAAGATAGAAAAATGACTTTTGGTCAGCTAATTATCAAAATTGAGGCCGTTATAATAGAAATAGTCAATAGTAGGATTCTTAATAACTCCAAAAAAGAATCCACAATGACGCACTGGGATAAAAAGATGCGGGGGAGATGGGCAGGACTAAAACTTCCCTCCTTTGTGGGACCAGGTAACCACAACACCACCAACAAGAGAAAGAATTGTAAGTGGCAACCACCTAAAGAAGGGTGGTTCAAGCTAAATTTTGACGGGGCTTCTAGGGGCAACCCGGGAGTCGCATGAATAGGTTGTGTAATCCACGATTCTGAATCTAGAGAAATGGCAACCTTAGCCAAACTCCTAGGAGAAGCAACAAATAATATAGCAGAATTAACTGCCCTGATTGAAGGTCTGAGAATATGTAAAGACATGAAAATTGAAAAAATAGAGGTAGAAGGAGACTCTGCGATCGTCATTAATGGCTTACGGAAAGGGAACATGCCTAATTGGAGACAGGACTCCTTGCTGGCTAATGCCCTTGACATCATTGCTTCTTTAAGGAGGTGCACATTCAATCATACTTACAAAGAGGGTAATTGCAAAGTAGACTCTCTTGCCAACAAAGGGGCAGATGGTCTCTACCTATCTACTAGAGCTAACACCATTGAAGTATTATCAGAATCAAACTGAAACTTTGGAGGAAAGTTATCCTAGGCCAATCAGTGCATCAATTCATCTAATAACACACCATTGAGGGTGAACAAACTCAGAGCTTCTTTAGATTTTCTACCCTTTAGACAGCAAGGGAGTATAATAGAGCAATTAAGAACACTTCTCAGATCCCCAACCGGTTAGGTAGATCTCAGACCCTTTCTAGTTAGGTTTAGTTTACTCCAAATTAAAGATTTGGATTCTCGCCTGGATCTTCTATCATTCTACCAGTCCAAACTATTAATGCTCTCAGAATCAGGGTTTTAAGTTTTGGTCATATTCATATGAAAAGTCTGGCGGAAACTATAATAACAGAGGAAAAGTAAAGGACCTCGCAGGGTCCATCCATATTTGTTTTATACGACCCTCTTCATCGGTGAGACTGAGGCCATCGACAAAATATTTCTCTCATGGAGTGATAAAGATAGTATGGCTGAAGAGAGGTTCAAGCCGTTAAATGGAGGTCGTAGTCTTAAGATTCATATCGGGATGAAAAGGTCATCGAGTAGACAACTTGGCATTGGACCGACATCATTGATCTTACCGATCGAGGCATATCGGGGTGATAAGAGATAAGTGATATCGACGGGAAATCCATCGACGCATCGACCTAAGTGTGTAAGTGCTCACCGATGATAGGGGTCACAGCGAAGACAATAGTCATTGGCATATCGGCGAAGCTAATCCTACCGTGGCCGATAGCAATTGTCTTGCCGATAAGTGAAAGACAAAGTTGACGCTAGAGTGTTAGGTGCATCGGTCAGACAGGTATCCAAGTCTCACCGAAGACAAATGTCATCAGCGCTTCAGAGGACAAGTTCAAAGTTCAAACGAATTGGAATTATCTTTAGATCCTCCATTGTATGTATCCTGTTGTATTACTTTCTTGCATATCATATACAAACCTCTCCATTATAATCATACAAGCACCCTGAACATGCAAAGACTTTTCAGTATTTAACTTTATTTTTGCATCCAGCTTGTATCTCTTTTTTGCAGCTTTTTAACTTGTATAATGGCCTGTATAGCGAATTATTGATACAAGCCCGATATGCAAACAATACTTGTATCCGATTTTTTAGATACAAAGCCAAATTCATACAAACTCCTTTGTTTCACCTAGACTTATCATTTTACAAACCACAGTTTACCTAATTTTCGGCTCTGCGTTGTATATAAAGTGCATTGCATCTAGTCATGATGCATCAGTTCAACCAAGTTTCAACTTTCTTGAGTTCCGCATTGTATATTAACCACACATACAATGCTCAAAACATACAACATTAAAACCTCATTTCATAATCTTATCAGTTCCGCGACTTGCATAGAGCTTTGTATATCGTCTTGTATCTTATCGGATACATTTTCTTTTGTGTACAAGAGCATGCCCGACTAGGTTCATGAAATGAATTGAAATCTCCTTCGAATCCGCATTTGTATCTTGTATATCGAATGCATGTGTTCTATATACAATAGCAGCCCCCAGCTAAAAATTCACAATATTTAACCTATCATTCAAATCCGGGTTTGTATAAACTTGTATTTCCAGCCCGATTTGCATTGTATGTATATTGAAATGTATAACCTGAAACATACATACAATGCACGAAACATACAACAATTAAACCTCATTTCATTATCTTTTCGGTTCCGCGACATGCATTTAGCTTTGTAGATCGTCTTGTATGTTTCCCTTGGCCAAACATACAAACTCAAAATACATACAAAGCATCTTATACAAACCCTCTCTTTATACATGTATATCGGCTTATATATTGAAATATACAAAGCATCTTGTCTATCGGTTTGTATATCGAAGATATACATTGTTTTTATACAAGCTACCTGTACATCGGTTGGTATATCGAAGATGTACATTGTTATGGTATACATTTCAATATACAAAGCATCTTATATATCGGCTTGGATATCGAAGATGTACATTGTTATGTTATACCTTTCAATAGACATTGTTATGTTATACATTTCAATATACAAAGCATCTTGGTATATCCATGATGTATATAAAGTGCAATGCATCTTCCGATATACTTTAAGTCATGATGCATCATCTTAACCAAATTTCAACCTTTCTTGAGTTTTGCATTGTATGTATATTGAAATGTATAAAACATACATACAATGCACGAAACATACAACAATAAATCCTCATTTCATAATCTTTTCAGTTCCACTAGATGCTCGGTGAGAGTTCTACCGACTTCACCTTTGGCATGACTTTCTTCATCGCTGTGTGATTAATATTCTTCCCCGATCTCTCAAGTGTCACCGATATGGCTATCGGTGAGAGTCTCGTCGATGAATGTGACTATCATTGTCATCGAGGTAATCTATGTCATCGGGATAACATATTTAGGGTTACCCGATTGTAGTCGTCTCCCCGATAGCCTTGTATATCCTGGATTGGAAAGATTTTCATAACATGTCACCAATATCGTCGTGAGAATTGCTTCGGTCAGACTTGTAAGCCTTGTTCTAATTCACTTGTTCTCGCCGATGGTTCTTATTCTACACACTTATCGGTGTAAGTTACACCGAAGCACTTTTCTTCAATCGGTGAGACTTTAGAGTATCAGAGAGTCTTTAATCTTTCTTTCCGATGCTTGTCTCCTCCCGATCACTGCTAGTCTCCTCCGTTCTACTGGATGATCGGTGAGAATCTTACCAAAATTTCTTATCGGTATGATCTACATTGTCAGGAGGTCTTGTAGAGTATTCGCTGATAGTCTTTAGTTATATCGATTGGCGTGACTGGTAGCTTTCTCTCCGATGATAGGTCATCAGTATCATTTTCTCCATTAGTGACTTTTGAAATCTTCTCCCCGACCCTTATTCTCATGTCGATAGCCTTTTTAACAAGTTTCCCATGGATTGGTATAACTAACATGAGGTCTTGTCGATGTAAGAAATTGAGGCCCTTTATATTAATCGTGATAAAAGTCATAGGATTTTATGGGAGATATCAGTTGTTTTATTCTGATTTTGGGCGAAATATTTTGGTTTGGTCGGGTATGGATGAGCAAGAATACAAGAAAATTTTAAATTTTCTTGTCCCAATACTGCGATAGAAACTTGAATCACCACTGGCATGTGAGAAGGCAGGAAATTAGATTGGCAATAATGAGGTTTCGAGTCGAGCTTCGGCTGCCATTCCAACTCATTTGAGAGATATTACAGATTTGACAGGTAATAACGTTTTTCTTTGATGAGTTAAAGTTTAAATGTTTCACCAACATTATCAGTGACTTGATCGATCACTTATGCCCACACTGAGGTATATATATTTGCATTTTTACAAGTATATATATTTAGATGTTGGCATATATAGGGGATCAGTCAACTAGTATGGGATTTAAGTTAACTTCGAAGCAAGTGTGTTTGAATATTTATGATAAGATTGGCAAGAGCAAGTATTTTATTTTTTCCTCTCAGGCAAAGGACTTAGAGAACTAACAGGTGTTTGCAGGAAGAGAAGTCTATGTATATCCTTGTTTTGTTTATCTAACATGTGAAAAGAGTTGGAAGTTTTCCCTATGGTTTCAGGTAAGATAGGTAATCTGGCAGGAGCTAGACAGAAGAAGCCCCTCACTTGATAATAGACAGCTGATCTATTACTATATGTCATCGAGGACATCACAGGAGCCGGAGAACCAATAAGCCATACAACAAGAGAATATCAGAAAAAAGGCCCTAGTATAGGGCAATGTTTGAACTTGCACCCCAGAAATTGTATAAGAAAGGATGAGTCCTTGTTGGGCTTCACCCCGTATAAGATCTATAAATAAACAGTATGTACTGGACTGCAAAAGTCCCGGGCTAGACCGGAGGTTTTCTTTGCTCTGTTCTTTCCTACCGGTACCCGTACTGAACAGAGCTGTATTTTATTGTATTTTTTATTGATTTTATATATTAATGGCCTCGGCCTTTTACCAATCAAAAATAATAATAATAATAATAATATCTTTTAATTAGCTTACTGTCGCATGCATGACAGTAAGTTGATTTTAATTCTTTTTATTTAAAATTTCTAAATATAATAATATTATTATTAACATAAGTTAGCTATTTTTACTAAAACACAATTACTTTAAATAAATCAAGAAGTAAAAATAATATAATAATACATATATCTATTATAATTTAATATAATTATTTAAATCTATTTCACATATTGTTTTCCAAACATCTATAATCATGTAAATAGAAAACATTATTTATTATTTATTTAATAAATTACAAACATATATATATTTCCTTATTTAAAATACAATACACCATTTAAATATAATTTGAAAAGACATTTAAATTTAAGTAATCACATCATGCATTCGAAAACGATTTTTAACACACTAATTTTCTAACATCTAATCATCAATCATGATTAATAATCACACATCAATGCATAAAATAAGCCATTCAAAAAATACATATGCAACTATGTGAGTGTGTGATTGCATCAGGGTAAACCATCCCATCAGTTCTTGCAAAGTAGCTAGAACACTTCTACCTCAACCATGTTCTCGTCTTCGATGAGCACCTACATTCATTTGCACTCAAATCGACGTCAATAGGTTAGTTCCAAAAAAAAGCCGAAGCAAATCATTATAATCACATTGATAATTTCTAATAGTAAAATCAATTTTCTGATTTTCACAAAATCATAAATATGCAACAAATTAAAAGAATTAACAGAGAAAAGGAAACAATATTATATATATATATGATAAGTCGAAAGGGTCGAATGCAATATTAATGGCCGACTGCATATTGATGAACATAGGGTTTTATATTTTATGCAGGGCATTTTTTTCTGTTTAAGGAAGGCGACGAGCCGAGGGACGGGGCTGTCGCCCCACCCATAGGGCCACGGCCCTGTGTGTGGGCCGAGGGTCCCATGGCCCCTGCCCACCACGGGTGGGCCTCGACCCCCCTGCGTAGGGCTTTGGCCCTGCGCAGGCGGCCGAACCTGCCTTGGTCGTTGCCATTATCTTTTTTTTTTAACTTTTAACAATAAAAACCAAAACCCTAACCTAATACTAAAACGCGATCTCTTTTTTTTATAAAAGATTTTCATTAATTTCAAAACAACACTAACAATATCAATATATATATATATATATATATATATATATATATACACCTCTATTTTTCTTTTGCATGAATAAAAATAAACAGAGAACTAAACATTTAAAACAACAAGCCTAAATAAAACATTAGGCATACATATATATTCTTTTTACAACTAAAGTATTAAAAGAGGCCAAAAGATAAATTTAATTTTCTTTTCATAATAATATTATCATAGGCTTAACTAGATTTTTTTTGAACCTAAACATATGTATCTTTATTTGGCTAAGCATAAAGTCCATTTATTCTCCTCTTAATCATCAAATAGTAAAGCAACATATAAAAATTTGCAAGCCAATAGTCCATTGATTTTTCCTTTTTACCATTCAACTATTAAAACAAGGTAGAGACATTTTAATCCTTTCAACCCAAAAATAAACATAAACTAGAGAGAGATTTTCCACACTATAATCTTTTTCTCCAAGAGGCAAATTAGGGAGAATTTCAACCAAACTTTTTTTATTGAAATGTATAAATATTTATAAAGATTTTACATACAACAATAGGTTCATCAAAGAGAGTTTTAATCTCTTAAATTACAAAACTATACAAGGCTCTAATGGCCAAGGCATACACATTGCCTTCAATTTCTTATACAACACAAACTAAACCACACTTTTCTCTTCATGACTTCCAACCTCAAGTACTCCTCCAAGAGTTAAAAAAAACCTATCAAAACACAAAGAAAGTCTTCCAAGGCCATGGGGAGCTCACCTCCCAACTGTAGGCTTGCAAGCAAGCCACCCCCGAGCTAGGAGGCCGACAAAATAACCGGTTGCATACTCAAACAAAGGATTTCAAACACACATAGACACTCATAGAAAACACAACATACTCCAAGAATTAAAAAAAACCTATCAAAACACAAAGAAAGTCTTCCAAGGCCATGGGGAGCTCACCTCCCAACTGTAGGCTTGCAAGCAAGCCACCCCCGAGCTAGGAGGCCGACAAAATAACCGGTTGCATACTCAAACAAAGGATTTCAAACACACAAACACTCATAGAAAACACAACATACCCACCCATGGAGACTCAGAAACTAATTCATTCAACATGGATTTTAGGGTGAGAGAGTGGACATCACTCTACTCAAGGGGAAAACCACAAATAACTCAAACTCAAGAATACTCTATCACATAGTTTCTTGCTTCCATATACTTATTTCACCCAAAATAACTCTAAGGCCACTCTTGCCATAAAACGAAGGCACTCTTTCCATAACCAACCCATAATAACTTCCATAAATAAGGTCCAAGGCCATCAAAATACCTCTACGTGAAGAGGGTTTTCCCCGAGGACATTCACACCTCTCTTACCCATTACAAGGTGATCTCTCTCATATGGAGAACTCACAAAAACAACCCCAAAACCCTTACAACACCAAAGAAAACTCAAGAACACATAACATATCATATCACATGCATTTATAAGCAAAAACAAGAATAAAGAAGGCTTGAAGCCTTCAGAGCTTACCTCTCAAGCTCCAAGTGTTGCAAGAAGTTGGTGAAGAACTCCAAGAGCCTCACTCCAAGATCCTTGCAAGAAATTTTCTCCTCTCCAAACCCAAGCTCTCCTTCCCAAAGTCAAGAATTGAAAATCAAAAGAAAAACCCTTCTCTTCTCAAAAAGAGAGATATAAATAGGGTTTCAAAACCCTTCCCAAAGGATGAAGAGGTGACACATGTCACCTTCCCAATAAATGAGAACATTAATTCTCAAAGGTACAACCTCCCACAAATGCTCTCACACATGTGTGAGATATGGAGTAGAGAGGTGACACTTGTCAACCTCTCATTCCTTCTCCAAGGCACTTTTCTCACAAGTGCTCTCACACATGCGTGAGGCACGAAGAAGAGGGAAATGGTTAGGGTTCACTTCCCAAAGACTCTTACATGGTGTGCTCACACATGTGAGAGCCTTGGGATTCCCCCAATCCCACTCAAGAGCCTTGGGTTGTGGGATGGAATGAGACATGTCACCCAATCCCTAACCCAAGATTCAAATTTCGCCACCTAACTCCTAGGGTTAAAAAGAGGGGTCAAAAGTGAGTTAGAACTCATGACTTAAGACTTAAAAGGTGCCTAACCCATAGGTACTTGACCTAGACACCTTAAACACATGAAATTAATCTTAAAAGACTCAAATAACACCAATTAAAATGCCCATAAACTTTATGAACGAAAATGACACAAGATGACAACTCACCAAACACTTAACCTAAGTCAACTTTAGGTGACACAAAATTAAAAATCAAAATCAAAGGTAACACAATACATCATGCTCAAACACAAATAACTTTAGTCCATCTTAGGGACTAGGTTGGTTTTACATGGCTAATACTTAGGGTTCTTTGTTTGACCTCCAGTTTCCATGGACCATGGAAAAATACCTGCACACTACACAAACACATCAATAGCACAAGGTATATCATAGCTGAAGCAAATTGAATTATGCACACACACAAGGTCACATAAGTACATACAATCTCAGATATATCACATGATAAAATTTACTTGATTCACAAATCAATCGTATTTCAAATCACACAATTAGGTTCATAAACCACATAGTATTTCATCAATTCAATCATCTAACTAAACCATTTCAATTGCATCAATTATAATAACACATTCAACATCGTGGAATTCAAAATATAATCTAGTATGTAAGATATAGCATCATCATACAATAACTCATCTATCTAATCAAGCACAAGATAAAACTGTCAATGTTTAAATAGAAGGGGTCAATAGACCTCAGAATGTCCACATGACAAATTATAATCTGAACATCAAGTCTCATAAACAAAACAGGAAGTACAACACAAGGTGGCCTCGCACTACAACACTAAAGGATCTAGTTCAAGCACAAACAGGTGATATTCCAATCAATCCCGGCTAGGGTGTACATTGCCTACGCAGACACACATTAACACAACCACCTTATAAAGAGATCCACAACAACACTAAATTGTCTCTAAGATAGGGTCACAACTCCATAAATCAACCCTTAGCTTGGGTGAAGCAAAACAACATGGTCTAATAGTGCTACTAATCCAATTGCACAAGGGTGGGCCTCACATCAGGCCACCAGTAACATCTTCTCAACATAACAACACATCTGATCATCTTAGTGCTTCTAATTCCCATATTAATATATCTTCTTGATGCTTCTAATTTTCATCTTACTATAACTTCATACTCAACTTTGCATTGATCAAGGCATGACATCCAACCATGAACTTCAGTAACCACATTATATTCAACATGACATCCAACCATGAACTCTATCTTCTCTGTTGGATAGGACATGACATCCATCCATAAATTTCAGTAACCACATTATATTCAACATGACATCCAACCACGAACTATATCTTCTCTGTTGGATAAGACATGACATGAACACCATCACACATCCATGATGGTGTTGACATCAATGACAACCTTAGGAACCATATGTGTAGCAATACTTATGTTGTTTCAAACACTTGCCAAGTTACAAGAGTGGGGTCGAGGTATTCTCCCCCTCTCTATCTTGCATATATGGAAAAATAGCCAAAAATAAATAACATGATAGGATACCACAATGGAATTTCAACCGAGAATTACCAAAAATGAGATAGTTAACCACTAATATATACTCTCTTGAATATAAACTATATTCATAACACACAAGAACTAATGACTATCAACCATCCTTGTCGACGGTCATACTTTCCTAACTTGATTCTCAAAAAAAACATATACTAATAGATCCTGATGGCAAATCAACGACTGACAAGTCAAAACCAACTTAAACCAAATGGGTCGAGCATAACTTACCAAACTCGATGAAGGTTCACTAATTGAGCAAGCACAAGACTAAGATGACAACAACCCGTTCTTATCCATATGTCTATTCACTTTTCTCTGATGATGCTCTCCCTCTTTTCTCGGAGGGTGGGAAAATCGGTTTCTTGATTACAACTTACAATCACCAAATTGGGATTAGTGTATCGTTAGTCAATCCATAAACCATATGAATATATAATCTTGTCATCAAATAATCACATGTCTAAATTATAACATATGAACTCAAACTCATGAAATCATTTATTTATCTTGACATTTCCACTAAATGTCAAATCATTATTCCATGCAAAATTATCTTCTAATTACATACAAGTAAAAAGTAAAACATAATCAAAATTTGGCGTGTGACACTCTATATGTCGATATGTAACCCCTTCCAAGGTTACATCCCTAGACAATACAAGTTTGATTGCTACCCATGTTTGATGGTAAAAATGCACAAGGAAATAGATATGCATACCAATATACTTGCATCATCCTTTAAGAACTAGCAAGACAACATTCACCTATTTTATGTAACAATACTATACATAATAGTGTATCAATTCTCTAACTAGTCTTTAACATATTGTCTCATTCTTCTCAACCTAAGAATGAGATCCAACTTCAAGTACAAACACAATATCTAACATTCAGTATATCATCACAATTGAATAACATCACATGCATATACACTCTTTTCTTATTGAAGGAAGTTCAATAGCAAGTTTTACACCTCTTATCTTGCACTATCTACTCAAGAATTGTTCTAGACCATCAATGACTAGTTACTTAAATAAAGGCAGACGTGATCCAAGTGTTTATATATTAAGTTTTAAATAGACTAGAGACATGGTATAATCTAGTTGTAACTCATGCACTCTATGCATGTCAAGCATAGTTAAAGTTATGAATTCCCAACCTTGCTACATACACAACCCTATTACATTCACCATTATGGATAAGGAAACTTGTAAGTTTCAAACATAAAATAATATAAGGCATAGGCATAGTAATGCGATCAACCAACTATAATAGTAGTAAAGACAATGTATGACTATTTAAACTTATCACTTGTAATGTTTAGCCCTTGTTAGGGTTTCTCAAATCTATATCATGCCCCTAATTGATGTGCATATCAGACCATCAAATAAGCAACAATTATGAATGGATGGACTGCAACCTCATAAGCTTTAGACTCAGTCTCCTGTACTACCTATTCAAATCCTTTGCTAATCCAATCCCCTATGGTATGATGGTTGGTTATATATTTAGTAAGTTCAACAATCCCTTAAGTATTTAATCAACCCATTTGTGCAAGGCTTAACAAAACATAGTAATGTTGTAGAGTTCATCTCCAACGCAAGAATGGGAGACTCTAGTTATCAACTTCATAGTGTAAGCCATTCTAAGATATAGAAGCTAGCAACTCATGTAGGTTTAATAGATTTAAAAAGGCTATGAGCACTCTAATAAGTTCTCAATCCATTTAGCACATATTATAACTTCACTTAACAATTGGTTCGTTAATATATGCTCCTAGAACACAAGATGCCTTACAAGAAGGTTCATAGCACTATTTGGAATTTAGTGGCATTGGGTCGTGCAATAGTTTCAATGTAGTGATTTCTCATTATTCACTTAATGCAACCCAAGACACCCTTTATCCTATGGATGGCAAACCCTAACCAAATCAAATGTTCTAGCTAATTCAACAATTATATTCCATCAAAAAACAATATATTTAGTTGTGGTTTCTCATGATTGGATTCAAACACATTCCATACTCTAAAGGACATCAACAAAGAGTTACAGTTGGGAGAGGTTTTCATTCCTTTTAAACAATCATAATATTAGAGGATCTTTGTATTCTAAATAAAAAATAACAGAACATAAACATATCGAGCCTTTGCAAGGTGAGAAAGTGGTGTCTTTTCTAAAGCCTCTTCTGCTTTCCTCAAAATAAGCTTCTAGTACAAGATCCCAGATCTAAATCTCTTTCCCTTATTGACTAGAGCTCACAAGATAAATGTCTACCTCTCTATGGTAAAAATTGGCTACTTCGATCCTACTTAGCATTATAATCATTATTCCAAAGAAACATAGCAAGCCTTTGCAAGGTGAGAAAGTGGGTGTCTTTTCAAAAGCTTCTTCCACTTTCCTCAAAACAAGCTTAATACTAGATCCCAGATCTAAATCTCATTCCCCTACTGAATAGAGCTCACAAGTTAAATGTCCTCTTTATGGTAAAAATTGCCTACTCCAATCTTACTTGGCATGATAATAATTATTCCATAGATCCTTCAACTCTCTTATGGAGCACTACTTGTATGCCCATGAGAACATTGATTGAGTCCACATTTTAGATTCCATCTCCACCACATTAGTATAGTGAATAGAGGACTAAAGGGGACCTTTTAGGGATGAGGATGGATTGTTGTGGCCGCCACCACACCATACCAACCCTAGTACAATGGGATGGAGGCTATACCTCCATCTCTTCAAATAGAGCCTAAACTAAAAGCCCTATTCTTTAGGATTTTGCCAAAAATAATAACTATATAATGAATGTTTTCATATTTCCAATCCCACATTTTGCCTCTTTTGACAAAGTCAAACCTCATATGGTTTAGGTGTTAAGGAGAGTAGTTGAGAGTCTAGGGTGGTTAGGCTAAAAATGGCTCCCCTTAAAACATGTAAACATAATAAGTATCACATCTACTCTCATGTATATATCTTTACTAATATCATGAATGCATAACATATCTTGACTTACTTAACACCCTACAATTCAAGCAAGATACCAACTACATGGCCATGCCCTATCATCGACTCCAAAGGAGAAAACAACTCAATTGCCAACCGAGCAATTAATGATCAATGATTATGAAACACATGTTGCATGACCTATACAAACACTAATTACCTTATTTTTTTCCCATGATCTTGCTTATTCATGACATCATTCTCCCTCATAATATTCTCCCTCTAGTCAAAGACATTGTACCTTACAAACACACTTAGCAAATAATTCAATTAGTAATTCATCATATAATTAAAATCAACAATAAATCATTTATAAATTTAAAGTAATCAGACCAAATTAGATTTATTATACCCATAAATAAATCAAATTAATTGTGAGCTAAACTAACTCAAGTTAATTGTAAACGAGTTCATGTCATCACAACATAATGTTTACATTGTGTTTGAATATAGTGTTTACTAAAATTCATATAAATGTCTTTGATCACATCAAAATTATAATTATTTAAATATGAAATCTATCAAGGTACTACACTAAGTCTTTGCAAACCGATGTTTATTGGGTTAGGTAGTGAAGGTTGTTTATGTTTTATACAATTTTGACTAGCCCATAGATTGTAAATTCTTTTGCAATTATCATAGAATTGTTGTTTCCATATTCTTCACTGCTTTTCATTCTAGTGCTTTCGTTGTGGGCATTTGTCAGTTAGTTATTCAATTAACCCACTTATGGTTTGCATCAACTTTTTTAAAATATTTTTTTTGACTAAGCATTAAGGACTAAGGGAATATGTACTTGACTTATTTGACATTATTGCTCAACTATATGAATAATCATGCTTCTTTGACTAGGCATCGTAGACTGAAGGGTATCCATTCTACCAAACCCACCTTGAGCATGATTTTGACCTCAATGAAATTCTTATAAGTTGCTAAGACACAATTGCGGCCTCATTGGATTTCTTTAAAAAGTGTCAAGAACTAAGGGATATATCCACTACCAAATTTGCCAACGCACAATCCCTACCTCATCAAGGATTGAAAAGTATCCACTTTGCCAAATTTTTCCCAAGGCATGATGATCCCTACTATTGACGAGCAATGAGCAAATTGTTTATTGAGAGAGCAACAAATATATACAATATAAAGTGGTTGAATAACCACTTAGTTGGGTATACCTAACCAACCACCCAACCAACTATAACTATGAAATTGTTATTAGTTGGGATATACAAATGATGTAATAGTAAACATTAAAAATGTTTTAACACCCCCCCTTATTACATCATATGCTCAAGAGACAAAAGCATGAAAGTCCGGAAAGCTTCGAACTTCATTGCTGCAAGTGATTTGGTAAAGATGTCGGCACACTGCTCTTGAGTTGAACAAAACTGGAGTTGAATATTGTGATGCTGAACATGCTCACAGATATAATGGCACTGAACCTCAATATGCTTGGTACGCTCATGAAAGACTGGATTATGAACAAGCTTCAACACACTCTGATTGTCGCAGAACAAAATGGTAGGACCTGTATTAGGAACACCTATACCTGTCAAAATGTGACGTAACCATATTGCCTCATAGATAGCCCCCCCTGTAGCATGATACTCTGCCTCTGTGTAAGAGCAAGCAACAGTGGTCTACTTTTTGCTCCCCCAAGAAATCAGACCAGATCCCAAAAAAAAAAAAAAGCCTGAAGTAGACTTCCTTGTTAGGGTTAGCCGGGTGAAGATATCAATTAAATGCAAATAAAGATTAAACAGAGGAATGGAAATACACAGAAAATAATAATAGCGAGAGACAAGTTTTAACGTGGTTCACCCAAACTCAGGCTACATCCACCAAACATAGAGTCCAATATTATTATCTTGTAAATCAAACCAATTACAACCAGTAATCCCTGCAACTCAATATCGCTACAAATGCTACAATGCATCTCTACAGAAACCCTAACCCTTAGCTACTTTTATCAAGCCTTATGTCGGTTACAAAATTAGGGTTTTTTTTAATGTCGGCTAATAGAAAAATAACTCTCGACGCCTTTATAAAAATTGGGGGAAACCACGCTGATAAAAGTGGGGTAAATTTAACCTCTAAGTCTGATTAGGCTCCATATAACAACATTCCTATCATCCACTGAACCTGCATAGTCCGCATCCGTGTATCCATACAATGAAAAATCTACATTCTGCTTGTATTCCAGGCCATATGCCACTGTACCACGAATGTATTGCAAAACCCTCTTTGCTGCCTTCCAATGAACAACCTTAGGTTCCTGCATGAACCTAGAAAGATAGCTGACAACATAACTGATATCCGGCCTGGTATATGTCAGGTAGATGAGACTACCAATCAACTGTCAATAAACAGTAGCATTCACCTAATCAGATGGATAGTGGCGGGAAAGTTGCAAACTTGTCTCCATGGGAGTTGACATCGGTTTGCAATCTTCCATGTGGAACCTCTCGAGCATTGTCTTGGCATACTTCATCTGTGAAACATAGATCCAATTCTTCTATTGCCATACTTCAAGTCCAAGACAATAATGCAAGAGCTCAAGATCTATCATGTCAAATGATCGTTTGAGATCATTTTTTGTTGCACCAATCATCTGTGGAGAACTCCTGTGATGACCAGATCGTCGACATAAACAATCAAAATGACAATTTTCCCCCTTGTTCCTTGAGGTAGAGATTGGGATCATATGGATTCCTGGTGAACCCATGATTAAGGAGATGCTCATCAATCTTTATGTACCAGGCCCGAGGAGCTTGTTTAAGACTGTAGAGGGATTTGATGAGTCTGCATACTTTGTGCTACTGCCCAAGTGCAGTGTATCCCTCTAGTTGAGTCATGTAGACTTCTTCCATGAGATCCCCATTAAGGAAGGCACTCTTGACATCCATCTGGTGAACTTTCCACCCAAACTGCGCTGCCATAGCCAATACTATACATATAGTCTTGATCTTTGTTATAGGGGCAAAAGTCTCTTCATAAGCAATGCCTTCCTCTTGTGCATAGCCCTTAGCCACAAGTCGGGCATTATACTTGTCAATGCTACCGTCTGCCTTATATTTGATCTGAAAAACCCATTTGCAACCAATAGCCTTCTTCCCTAGTGGAAGATCAACAAGTTCCCATGTATTATTCCTTAGAAGTGCCTCATATTCAGCATCCATAGCATCTTTCCAAGGTGGTGACTCAAGAGCTTGCTGCACTGTTTCAGGTTCTGAACTTTTCATAACTGTACACATAAGAGCCATGTTCACTTCTTCACAAGACTTGCTGCGAGTCTTAGACCCTTTGAAAGACGTGTCAACAACTGCATCATCTTTAGCATCCTTTATGGTGGCTTTGTACCACTTAGGTAGCTTCTTGTGTACATGAGATGAAGATTGAGGTGATGATAGAGGGGGAAACTCATCCAATGGAAACAAAACCTCATCAGGAGTCTCTTCATCAACTTCCTCATCTTCAGGATCAAGAATTCTAGGTGTTTGGGAACAAACAGGTGATGGAGAGGAAGAGGTGCTACAACCAGAATCCTCATCAAAGACAACATCCCTGCTTATGTACATCTTCTTTGTGATTGCATCCATGAGCCTATATCCCTTAGACTCTGAATTTTACCCAAGAAAAATACACTTCATAGACTTATCATCCAATTTTGCTCTCTGAACCTTGGGGACATGCATAAAGGCAATACATCCAAACACTCTGAAATGAGAAATAGAGGGCTTCTTCCCAGTCCAAGCCTCTTCGAGTGTGATGTTATCTAGCACTTTGGTGGTTGCTCTATTCAACAAATACACTATTGTATGAACTGCTTCAGCCTAGAATGCAGAATCAAGACCTGCATCCTTCAACATACATCGCACCATTTCCACTATAGTACGATTTCACCTCTCTGCCACACCATTTTGTTGAGGCGTATATGCAGTGGTCAACTGTTTGTGAATTCCATGTTTTTGAAAGTAAGCTACAAATTCCTTACTTGTGAATTCCCCCCCTCGATCTGAGCGAAGGGCTCTTAGAGTCTGACCTGATGACCGTTCTGCAAGGGCTCTAAACTCCTTGAATTTCTCAAAGGATTCACTTTTGTGAGCCAAACAATAGACTCACATTCTTCTAGTGTAATCATCCACAAAAAGAAGGAAATATCGGGCATTCTGGTGGCTAGATGGCATAGGTCCACATAGATTAGTATGCACCAATTCTAAGGTACTAGTGGCTCTATTTTTTGCAGCAGGAAAAGGAGCCCTATGTTGTTTCCCGGCAAGACAATGTGTGAAAGAACTTCTGTTTTCTAAATGGGTAGAAATCCTTTCACCATATTTCTTTTACTCAATGGTAGAAGATAACCAAAACTGAGGTGGCCAAATCTCCTATGCCAAAGAGTTGTGGATTGATTAGTTTTTACTACAAGAGCTTGATCTTCTTGTGAAACATCAATCAGTTGGAACATCTTACCTACCCCTGATGCACGAGCTACAATTGCTCCATTGCAAGTTTTGTCTTTGATAAGATCAAGTTTCTCACCACTGTGTTGATCAAATTCAACTTGCAAATTGTGCTCAAGTAACTGACTTACTGAAAGTAGGTTCTTAGTGAGCCCAGGTACATATAGAACCTTTGTAAGCCGACACTTGTGAGTTCTTAGTGGAAGGCAAATTTCACCAATTCCCTGAACTTCATAGGAGGTATCATCACCCAATGAAACATTCCCATAGGATGTGGATGGTGTGAGATCATTGAACCATTCTTGTTCCCCCGTCATGTGTATGGATGCACCAGAATCAACATACCAAACTGAACTACTTGATGTGGAGATCTTTGTTTCTGCAGCATACAGGTATTCTTCATCATCTGAATTACCTGTTGAGGCAACATTTCCTTGTTGCTTATTTGGTTTTTTCTGCCAATAAGGTGGATTTTTCTTGTCCCCTTGAGATAGTTTATGTGGATTCTTGTGACTAGACTCACCATTGACATATGAGTTAGTTATACCAACACTCTTTGAGTTCATGACCCTTTTTACCACAAATTTGGCATTTCTTTTTCTTGTGTGAAGAGTTGTCTTAATTTTGTTTAGACTGTTCTAATGGACCACTCTGACGGTTAGGTTGTTTTTCCCTTTTGCTTTGCTGCTAGGGCCTGATTGTCTTGAGATTCACTCTCACCAAATATTGCTTCTTCTTGTGGAAGCAAGTTGACTAGTTCTTTAAATGAAGGGGTTTTATTAGCCACATTTAAGCATGTGACAAACACTCTAAATGAGGGGGGTAGTGCTCTTAGTACAATGGGTACTATAAATTCATCTTCTACTTCTCCCCCTAATGCTTGTAGAGTAGTTCTTATTTCGACAACTCTTCTAAAAAAGGTTTCTACCTTCTTACCATTTTCCATTTTGAGACAATGAAGTTGACGCTGCAAGTGGAGGATTTGGTTTTGGTTTTTAGCCTCATACACAATTTTGAGGCGATTCCAAGCATCTTTTGCAGAGGTGGCAGTACGAATGTGAGGTTGAACCTCATCAATCACACCAAACAAAATGATCAATTTGACCTTTTGATTGGCCTTGTCCAACTTATTCTAATCTTCACCTTCTTATTGAGGCCTAGTTGTTGTTCCTGAGACAATATCCCAAAGATCTTCAAATTCTAACTGGGTTTGAACCTTGGTTTTCCAAGCAGGATACTTATCACCTCTAAGGAGTTGCGAATCTGGTAGCATGATTTTGGGTGCACTAGGAGTCATTTCTATAGATGGGATGTCCTTATATCTCCAATTTGAATTTTCAAGACTTAATTCAAATTTACAAACTATTTTACTCCAAAAAAATTGATTTTTAATACATAAAATCAATTAATTTGACCAAATTTTATTTTTCTAATGTTAAAACTATAGAAAATAAAAAGTATTTTAAAAATAAATGAATATTTGAGAAAAATTAATAAAATATTTTTTATTTCTAAAGTTTAACTATGCATAAAATTTAGGGCTTTTTCAAAATATGAAAAACTACTGTGCACCTTTTATTTGCTTCCCATCAAATTTCTTTGCCCGGTTCTTCTTCAAACTGAGATTTTTGCTATTGTCTTCACACAACAATATCAATGGCTTGCAAATTGAATGGAACAATACCTTTTGTCTGAGATTTCTATCTCCTTCAACGGCTTGGGCTGATCCGTACAACCTACAAATGGCTTCATTCAACGCTGATTCAAAAAAAAAACTGGATGCCTCTAGAGATATCAAACTCCTCTCTTCATTGATTTTGCAGATCAAATTCAATATGCCTTTACACCAGTCAATGAGACGCACAACAACTGCTTCTCTTCAAAAAACAATGCCTGTATGGCTTCTTTGTACGGTAGGAAATGTCTTCTAACAAATATGAATGCTTCCTTTTGAAATCTTAGTCGCCTGTTTTGTTGTTTTCTGCGCCTTCATATGCATGGAATTAAATCTCCTTTTAATCTTTCAACGCCTTCAGAGAAATTTCAGCGCCCATTTTATATTGAAGCACCTTCATATAAATTGCAACGCCTTCTTTCAGGCAGTTTTTGGACGCCTCAGTAAGAACAAGTTTGAAATGCCTTCAACAACAATTTTCAACTTTTATTGGCTCTCCTCCAAACAACTTTCAACCTCCCGATTTCACACAGGCATTTTAGCCCTGATACCACATTGACGAGCAATGAGCAAATTGTTTATTGAGAGAGCAGCAAATATGACCAACCACCCAACCAACTATAACTATGAAATTGTTATTTGTTGGGATATAAAAATGATGTAATAGTAAACATTAAAAATGTTTTTAACACCTACCTCATCAAGGATTGAAAAGTATCCACTTTGTCAAATTATGCCCAAGGCATGATGATCCCAACCTCATCGAACTTCTTTGACTAAATGTCAAGGATAGAGGAGTATCCACTCCATCAAATTTGCTCTAGTTTGAAACTAAAGGGCATCCACTCCACCAAATTTGCTTGGGTCCAAAACTAAGTGGTATGCACTTCACCAAATTTGCCTAAGGTAAGATGACCCCAACCTCATCAAACTTCTTTGACTAAGTGTCAAGGATAGAGGAGTATCCACTCTGCTAAATTTGTTTGGGTCTGGAACTAAGGGTTATTTGCTCTGCCAAATTTTTTTGGGTCTGGAACTAAGGGGTATTTGCTCTGCCAAATTTGCTCAGGTCCAAAGCCATTGGGTATCAACTCTATCAAATTTTTTAACTAAGCATTAAGAACTTAGGGGTATCCACTCTGTCAAATTCACCTAGCGTCATTAAGTTTCTTTAACTAAGTGTCAAGGACTTAGAAGTATTCACTTCACCAAATTCACCTGAGATACAATTTCGGCCTCATTAGACTTTTTTAACTAAACTTAAGACACAATCTCAACCTCATCTATTTATAGTGTTGGGTCATATACTTAACAAAACTTAATTCATTTGGCCTGTTTTCTTTGACTAGTTCCTTTGTTGTTCCTTTGCTACTGTCAATCTCACTCCTCATGGGACTTGTCTTCTTGGCCATTGGACTTTCTTTTGTAAAAGAGTGGGACCCCTTTGAAAACTTCTTTACCTTAATTAAAAACAAAACTTAAGACACAATCTCAACCTCATCTATTAATAGTGTTGGGTCATATTCTTAACAAAACTTAATTCATTTGGCCTGTTTTCTTTGACTAGTTCTTTTGTTGTTCCTTTGCTACTGTCAATCTCACTCCTCATGGGACTTGTCTTCTTGACCATTGGACTTTCTTTTGTAAAAGAGTGGGACCCCTTTGAAAACTTCTTTACCTTAATTAAAAACAAAACTTAATTCGTAATAAATTCTTTGTAACCCAAACAGCTTTTACCATGAAATTAAAAACCACTTAACAAAATGATAACATTTTAAAAACATAACTAGACTCCCAACATCCGCAAGGATACATGTGGTAGTTTACTCGTATAAATGCCGAGGTTTAAAGTTCTGAAAAAATCCCTTAAAAGCGGGGACCTCTTAGGGGCAGATTATAACCTTAAAATGAAGAGTTTGCAAACCAAGCACAACTTAATGGAAGTGAACATTAATATCCGGTAAAGCAAGAAACAACATTCTGAGAGAGGCAAGAATAGAAGAGGAAGGAGCAAAAGCAACCCGACATTTTTCAGTTGTTAGTCCCGGTGTTCCGTTGCCCTTTCGGTGGATTTGGGCTGGTGTGCATTCCAATCTCCGCATGCTATCCCCAACCAGGTTGACCTTCTCCTTTCGCCAGGATTCAGGTTCTATTATTCAGCTGAGGCAGCGAGGTCCCAAAGAATAATAGACCTCCGATTTGTCGTTCCTTAGTATTTTTAAGTTGCTGGGATTGCTGGTGGAGGAGATTAGTATCCCTTGTTGGTTCCTAAGCTTCAATAATCCTCTCGATTGCCTCAACCCTGTTGTAAACCTGTTGACACCTGCTCAATAGCGAAGAATAGTTAATCATTCATCAACCTTGTTTATGGTGTTAATTATTCCTCTGTAGTTCTCTTTTATGCCTTGCAAATTTTGATTCCGAAAGGTAGCATATTCTTGATTGGATTAATGCTGTTTGTTTTACTGCTCCATGACTCTCTTAAGGCCACTTAGCGAAGCTTTGATATCGCCCAATGCCATAAGGAAAGTTGTCTCGGAATGGGATAGGTGGTTGGCCCGAGCTTTACCATTTGAGTTGGCTATTTGTTCTCTTTGTTGAAAGTATTTGATTCAGAAACCCGCATGTGAGGAGCAGTTTTAATGGGTGGAGGATGAAACCAAGCAGAGGAATTTTATAGTGTAGGAGAGTTAGTTAGTGTGATTGCAGCATGGAGATGGAAACCAGGTAGGTATCAAGCGGGATGGGAAATGAGATCGGCAATGTAGGTTAACTTTGAGAGGCTGAATGTGGGGTGAGCTAAGATTAATGGAAACAGGAACAAAAGCAGGAGCGAGCTTTCTTACCCTTACAATTGATATTGTCATGGATAGACGGTAATTTACAAATTACATTTAACAATAGGGTTAAAATGAACCAAGCCAATCTGAACCAGGGAAAAGCCTGACAAATCTGCTAGAACGTAACCTGATAAATCTGGTCTTTAAGGGTATACTTGTTTCTTGACTTTCATGCTTTTCTTTCAGATAAGTTATAATTGAGTGTTCATTTCTTAACATTCATATAAAGGCCATTTCACAAACAAGGTAATTGTTCAATTGATGTCTAAGAAACCGAAGAGAGATTATTTACGTGTGCCATCACCATTGACAGAGTATATTAGGAACATATGATGAATAGTTGGGCTCACAAATGTACTACAAATCAATAATACATCAAATCCTGCAAATCCATAGCTTAGAACTTCCTTGCATCCCTGATCACAGAATGCTATTACAATATACTCCAATTTCACGTTGAGATGACAAACTATTAATTGACATTTTACCATGTTATGATTTGAATCATTCCTGCAGGTGGTAATACAGCCCATCTTCTGGATCAATTTAAGCTCAGCAACAATCTACTGTAACATGTCTTTATGACTAATTATTTGGAGAAAAGAGTTTCAAGCAGTATGATGAGTTGAATCCAAGAATAAAACAGTTATTTGTATTTATTGGCAGGTCCAGTTTCATGTTGAGATGACAAACTAGTAGCTGGCATTGTACCATGTTATGACTTGAATCATCCCTGCAGCTGGTAATACAGCCCATCTCCTGGATCAATTTAAGCTTAGAAACTATCTACTGTAACATGTCTTTACAGCTAATTGTTTTGGAGAAAAAAACTTCAACCAGTATGCCTGATTAATTGAATACCAGAATCATAGATTAAAAACTTGCAAAAAACTCGCCTAACTCATGAGTTCTCCTGAGACACAACTTCTCCGAGTCACTCACCCAAAAACTTGGGGGCAATTTTATGCAGAAAATCGGCGAGTTAATCACCAAGAATGCAGCAAAAACTCAATCGAAGCTGTGAGGACATTGCATTGTGTTGTTGCAGGCAGCATGTGAAGACACCATATGAAGGATATGGAATGCAGGAATCACACCATTTGAAGACACCCTCACCCACACACAACCCAAACACCAAAAAATGTAATCCCATGGGTGCATTTTCCAGTTGCAGTCTGTCGAGGGCACATCGTCTGATCATGAGCAGCTGATTAAATGTATGCTGTTTGTCTGTGTGTGGGGGGTGTCAGGCTTTTGCAGCCATGAATGGGCAGTTTACAATCACTTGCCAAATTTTGGTGAGTTTTTGCAAAGTCACCAAGTCCAAGTCAAATTTGAGCCTGCCAAGTTTCGCCAGAGTCCAAAGTTTTTAAGCTATGAGCAGAATAAAACAGTTACTTATATTTATTGGCAGGTCCACAATCTTTCAAGACATAACTATATCCACATGCACGTTTATGGAAGTGTATGTTGTAAAAATTCATAGTATCATTAAAATCCAATCTGCATTCAGCTTAATTGTACTACTTGAATTGGAAATGCATGTACTACACATACTTAATTTCTTGTGGAACCATGTACAGGACCGTAGACTCCAAAATTCAAATCTTGTTTTATTGTTCAAGAAAAATAGAGGTCCAGTAGAAAGTATTTGACCTCCTTACTATAGGTAGCAATAAGTACAATTTATATGGACTTGTACAATTTATGTGCTTCCGCCATGAGGAAAGTGAAAAAGAATGGCATGTGGGAGATGTGTGCCTTCTTTCCATTGGAATCGTGCAAAGTATTATTAAACTTTAACAAGATAGCAGTTTGCCACATGAAGCTTAATGTTAGGTGATTTTTCCATCAGAGTATCATGCCCGCACTCAATCCAATTAGCAGGTTGCCTCTGAAAGCCTAATGCTTGACAGAATACTACCAAAGCAGCAACAACATCAATGCTTCTAGATCATGGATTGGATCAGTGGATTGGCACTGTCTGTGGAAACTAATGAAGTCGACTTATGGCAGACATGCAGAGTTTGCATAATCTAGTACATATTTTTGTTACATGCTCTCCATTCTCAACTCTAGAGACACAGAAAAATGCCTGTATAGCACCTCTCAGTGATTACAAAGCATACAAAGCTTGTGAGGGGATTCAATATCTAAGTCACCTGTTGGACCACTGAAATTCTATCTCAAGTGTTCGTGACGTACCATCGCGGTTACTATCAGGGATTAGTGTATATTGGCCACTTATCGTTCCAAGCATTACCACTCGATCTATTTGAATAGCCACTTTTCCCAGAGCAACCTGACAGTAAGGAACATAAATAGGTCAGTAATCTTTTTTTCTTTAAGATTTTTTAGAGCATTTATATTTCAGATAAGCCGTTGGTAATGTTTTAACAAAAGAAATATAGCTCACCTTTCCAAAGGCATTCTTGCTCTTGCAAGAAATAATAAGTTTTTGACCCTTAGGCGGCACATCAAATGCCCAAGCAAATCCTTGCTTCCATTCCGGTGAAGTATTTTGAGATACCACCTGTGAGATTCAAGATCAGAGTTAGTCCATTTTTAACAATATATTCTGTTACTAAATTAAAATGACATTTATACGGGTTTTAATAAGACTGTTGTAAAGATGATAAAGAACATAATGGAAAACAGTAAGTATATTTTCAACAAACACCAGAAGAGCAGAAGATATTTGCAACTCACTTTGGTTTCCCTAGGAGGACCATTGCCAAATGTTAGTTTACAGTATGCATTAGTACTAGCCATAGCCTGTTTCAAGTTATTGCCTCGCTTTATTGTAACAGTCAAGGTTCCTGGTAAGTATTGTAACAAGCTTTCAGCTTTCTCCTGGAATCGGGGGGGGCCAGACTTGATTAGCAATTGTAGTATGGGAATTGCCTCTGCTGCAGCCATAGCCTGTGCTTTGCCAACATCTACAGGACTAGATGCCCATGAATGCTTTAGCAAACATAATGCATCCAAAGCAGCCTCTTGAGCTGGTTCTATTCCAGCCTGTAGAGCACCAACCAAATGTGGGATGCATAGAGTAGCCACTTCTGTTTCACGAAGTCTTGAAAAGTTACTGAAAATAACATAAATAGCCCTGACAACATCTTCATTGACAGTGGCTGTTGCCCAAAGTTCCTTTTCCAATACCACTGCCACAAAGAAAATCAGGTTCCATAAACAAAATAGTTCCATAAGGAAGAGGAAAATATACAGCATTCTATCCTACATTTCATTGCAATAACTGCAAAGAAGAATAAAATGGCTAAAACTGAGTAAAACATATTCTAAAACAGCAAGAATGATGGGACTTATCATTCTAGATCAATGAACTAAAAAATTTCTCTTTAGTTTGTTAATGAACTTCAAAATTCTCCATCTGGGGAAGCAATCCAGGGTTTAATCCATATGAAAAGAAAATGTAGTACAAGCCTAGTACATAATATAAAAATTCTATGTTCATATGCTAAGATGATATTTGAAAAAGCTGGCACATAAACCAACCTCAGCTCAATGTTGACACAGCTTTTTAAGGATCATCAACATAATTCCATATGTAATTAAAAAAATATAGACGGAGACATATTCAACTCCACTAGAACTATGTTATAAGAATAAGTATATCAATGTCTACAAGTGACCAAACGTAGGTCAATGGGACTTAATACATCAGTTTACAATAGAAAGTCCTGTTGGAAATAAGCCACACCTGGAACAACGATGGACTGGCCACAAGGGGCTAGTAGCTCAGTTGGTAGAGCACTCCAAAAGCAAATGGAAGGTCCTAGGTTCAAGTCCTAGCTGGTCCATATGAGCAGCAACTTAACAATTGGTATTGGAGTTAGGCTAGGAGCCCCAATAATCTCCAATGTGGCTTAAGGGAGGGTGTTGGAAATAAGCCACACCTGGACCGACGATGGACTAGCCATAAGGGGTCAATAGCTCAATTGGTAGATTACTCCAGCATATAATGGAAGGTCCTAGGTTTGAGTCCTAGCTGGTCCATATGAGCAGCAGCTCAACAATTAGTATCAAAGCTAGGCTAGGAGCCCCAAGCACCTACAGTGTGGCTTAAGGGGGGGTATTGGAAATAAGCCACACCCGGACCGACGATGGACTGGCCACAAGGGGCCAATAGCTCAGTTGGTAGAGCACTCCAGCAACAAATGGAAGGTCTTAGGTTTGAGTCCTAGCTGCTCCATATGAGCAGCAGCTCAACAAGTCCAAGGAAGAGAGCATCCTAGGGAAGCAAAATAAAGGAACAACTAAAAATAAAACAAAGCAGTGCAACACCAACACAAGTGGTCAAGAAACCAATACAAATAGTCATGTGAGGGGAATAAAATCCACAAAGAGCAAGGGCTGATGACGAGTGGAAGAATAGGATACAAATTTCTTCAAATATTTCTGTCAGTGCCTGAAGGGAGGAATTAGCGGTGCCATCATTGACTACTGAAAAAGGAGAGAGGTGAGAGGAATAAATATTGAACCTTACATAAACTCTCCAAAACGTATGTCAACTGCTGTAAAAGGAGAGAGGAGAGACCCCTGTCCTCATTGACCTTTAACAATTAACCTTTTTTCCTTTCCTTCCAGGACTCTCTTATATTAACTCAATGGACCTTCCTGTGAACAGTTTCTCTTTCCATAACTAGTCAACTTCTTGACCACTTACAATTTTATGAGCAACTCAGCTTCAGCCAAATGGTCTGAGGTTGTCAGGCATTTAAAGAGCGAGGGAGGGAGAGAGAGCAAATAATAGTCTTTTTCCCATTCTTACTTGGTGTCAGAATGCAATCACTGCATGAATATATATATATAATTCTCTCAGTTTACTCAATAATATTCATACAGCAATTGCTTTCCAACACCAAGAATGGAAAAAAGAGTATTACTCTCTCTCTCTCTCTCATATATTTGTTATATATTATATAATAAATATATATGTGAGAGAGAGAGAGTAATAATATAATATATATTATTACTCAGCTTACTCGATAATATTCATGCAGCAATTGCATTCTGACACCAAGTAAGAATGGCAAAAAGAGTATATTTCTCTCTCTCATATATATTATATGATATATTTATGTGTGTGTGAGAGAGAGACACACAACGAAAGAGAAAGTAATACTCTTTTTACTATTCTTACATAGCTTACTCAAAAATATTCATGCAGCAATTGGCAAAAAGAGTAGAGAGAGAATAGTATTCATGTCACAATTGAATTCTGACACCAAGTAAGAATGGCAAAATCTCTCTCTCTCTCTCTCTCTCTCTCTCTCTCTCTCTCTCTCTCTCTCTCTCTATATATATATATATATATTACACTCCATTTGGCCAAAGCTGAGTTGCTCATATATATGTAGTTTATCATAGCACATGTAATATACATCCTTCGCGAATCATCTGGATCAAATTATAGCATTTTAGCTATAGCTTGAGTTCACATTGATATTGATGTTGCTGATAATTGCATTATTTGTGGCTGTATATTAAGTTAAATTTGTCATTGAGGTACCATACTTTTCAAGTTTTGGGGTCTTGCGGACAATTATGGTTGTTTGAAAGCTCTTTAGTTTTCTCAATGTTTTGTGAGCAAATCAAGCCTTTCCCCGCCACTTCCTTTACGCAGGACAAATCCATTGTATGTTATCTATCAATAATCCTCCTTTTTTTTCTGGGGTAAATACATCTTATATAACATCTATGAAAACAAGAGTGTATTGCATCAGTTGAACAAGGATTGCAAGGAGAGCCTCTCCTCTCCCTCTAAGCAAGGAACAAAAGCACAAGAACCTGGGCCCCATCAGGAAAGAAGTCCATATCTCTACAAAACCACATAAAGTTCACTCTGACAAGGCCAAGTCTTGCTTAAATGCCTTAGCTTCCCTAAGACAATAGAAAAGCGTCCTCCTGTATGTCCCATCTTCCATAGTACACCAATGGTTGCCAGGACTGTATTGCATGCCATCAAATCCTGCAGCTGCAATCCAGAAATTCCAAAGAGAGGACACCTACAAGCAAGGAACAATGAAAAGGAAGCTGGATTCAGCCTGTGACCACATCCAAGACATATTGGCAGAAGAGCATCTCAAAAGGACATGACTAACTGTGTCTTCTTTTGCACACAGAATGCAAAAAACATCTGAAACACCAGCTTTGTGCAATCATGTCTTCACTGCCATCACTGGATGAAGAGTTAACCATTTCAAGAAGAAGAGCTCTCACTGAAATGGTCTGCAAATGCTTTTCCCACTTCTTATTGAGATGTAGAGCACTAGCTGAGGTGTGTCACATAAAAGTCATTTGACACAATGGTATAAATTGCCTTTCCATTACTCCATTTCCAATTCCTCCAACAACAGCCTTATCCTTAAACTTGCATTTTGAAAAGACAACCTTTAGGGACCATTTTGCAAAGCTCTTTCTAAGTTTGTTTGCCCATTGCACTTAACTTTTGGGCCCAGTCTAAATCGCACCAAGTGAGTTATTTCTGCAAGTCTGGACTCAATAAATCCTCCCAGATAAATAATATTTTTCTTGCCAACCTTTAACTCACAAAAGAAGGCAAAAGACTAATTGGTCCATGAGACAAATGGAAATTCCAGGTAGGTTGTGAAGCTGGTCCTAGGCATTATGAGGTCCACTATATTCCTGATAAAGACATTTAGAAGGTACTTTCCAAGCAGCCCTGATTTGCTTAAGCCATGTTGATTGGACAAAAGTAATTGCCTTTGGCATTGCCAATTATATCACAGATATGAAAGAAGCCCCTAACCTTTGAATATGATCAACATTAATCCTTTTGGCAATTCAATTTTGTTTTCAGCATCTTGTCTTCAAAATGCGGACTGGATAACTTTTGACTTCAGTGAAAATTAATGAGAGCTAACATTTATTTGAAAGACCTGCAGTCTAGTATGAGACAAAAATTTAGGAATACAATAACCTTCTTAGAAATTAGGGCGACTCAACAATAAGACTTATTTTGCAAGGGAAGACGTAGTGTGTTGTGATTTATAGACTCCTTAATCACTACGTTATTCTTTTCATATCATCTAAAGAGTGGAAATTTACAATGGATATCCCTAGTTGATTTTTTTGAGTTTTTTTCACATATGTTTGTAAACTTAGATTGATATGCAGGTTTCAATGCTTTTGCAGGCAACCAAACTAGGGAAACCAGATTTGTGGTATCAATTGTTGTTTGCAGAGATTTTTTTTGGGTATTGAATATACAGCCAAAGGATGACAAAGGAAGAATAGAGTCTGTATGCATGTGATCTTCATGTAGAAGATGCAATGGTGAGAATGGTACATTTAGAAGTGTTTCAAAGCGGGAAAGTGCAGGCCAAACAGGAGACAGCAATTTGGAAATAAAGAATGACAAATTGGATGTGACGAGAAAAGTGTGATGGATGAATGACAGAGATAGACAGCAAATAGCCTAGAATATAATGAGGAAAACATGGGCAACTGGATAATGGAGGTAGAGAGTCTAGGAGTGACTGAGAGGAAAAATGGCAGTAGTTGCAGAATGTGAAACCCAGTTGTCAAGTGAACAGACTGCAATTGGAGAATTGGAAGTGATGATGACGTATGAAGGGAAAAACTTTCTACGAGCTTAACCATTGCCCTGCTCCATTTGTAACAGGATGCTAACAAATTCCAAGGTGGAATAGACAAATAAAAACGCCTAAATAATGAATGTGAATGTTGTTGTAATGTGCCTCTTTGCTTAATGTTATTTATGAAGAAACTTTCTAATCTTTTTGTTCCAAGAGATTAGAAATAAATGAAAATCCAAGGGAATAAGGGAATAATTAAATAAAGGCAAAAAAGCTATAGTCCGTTAAGTTATTTAATTATTCATTATGAATAAAGGCGGGGGCCACTTTAAGTCATAACTTCCTTCACTAAGCGATTCATCTTGGTAATTACTAAATCAAAGATATGCTAAAGTATTTGGGATAAGATCGTTGATTTTGTTGAAAATGGAAATAAGGCCTTCATTGGAAGATGGGCTGCTTTTTGGAAGTTAGAATTGGCAACTCAGTGTTATTAAAAGGCTCGAGCTGGGAGGAGAATGGCATTCAGAAAACTACTTTGATTTTTTATTTTCTATCGAGCTATGAAGAAAGGTTTCACCAGGACAAAACCCCTGGCCCTGAGTTGAATGGGACGAAAACCCCATATCAAAGAATGATGCCATCTGAGACGTCTGAGATATCTGTGCAAATTCAAGGCATGTAGCTGGCTGAAGGTGTTTACGGTTTGTGACGAATGGAAACAATCTGCACTCATTCTGGAAGGACGTGCTGATCCTGAGGCTGATTTTTGTGTGTGCACATCCTAGAGGATTTCCAACATCCATACGTGGCTCCTATTATTAGTTCTGGGTTTATCATCAGTAGTTCTATACTCAGATCAGCGTATTTTTTTTCAGGTTCTTTGTTTGCTTTGATCCATTGTTAAATTCTGCCATTCTGAATATAGTTTTCTGGGCAGTTCACAAGACAATTGAATTGTAATGAAAATTCAGAAAAAGCTCTTGAATTCGTACATTTTTATGTTATGAAGTTGTTTACCGTTCAAGCAATATTCTGTGTGCAACATATTTCCGGGAAAGTATATTTCAGTTGTGGGCATATTATATATACTGATTTATGGTTTATATATTTCATATGTTTAAATTTATTACTTGTATATTTGTTTAAGTATTATCCTTTATTGTTAATAATTAGGTTTATACAAGCTTACACTATTATCATGTTTTCAAAAGGAAATATGCATACCCTATTTGAAATTTCAAACTTCAGAAAGAACCCAGTGGAATTAAAAATGAAGTTGAGATAAATTATCTTCATGTTTCCAACCATAGACGAGCCTCTCTTACCTGTCAAAGAGTGTAAGATTTCACTAGAAACATATTCTTTGAGTACATGACTGGAGAACAGAAGTTTTATCAGCAATGCTGCTTGTGCAGATATCTCTGAATTAGTTGAAGCTAAAAGCTCCTGTACAACCTGTATGCCACCTGCCTCTGCAACAGCACGCCTATTTGTCCTACTATGTGCAACTAAATTCTGCAATGCACATATTGCAACCATTTGCATGTCTTCTGTAGGCTGATCCTCAAGCAGGCTAACCAGTGCACGACAAGCTGAGACAGAATCAGTTGTCCGAGCTAGTTCATCATGCTGGAAAAGATCACCAAGAGCAAGAGCAGCTAATAATCTGGCAGGCTGGGCTCTAGTCTGTGGGTCAAGAAGATACTGTGACAGAGGAGAAATCGCATGCTTGGCTACTTTCATGTCTCGCACTTTGCTATTGTTAAACAAGGCCTCTAGTAGACAGGATGCTACTTCCTCGCATTGGTGACACCTTAAAAGCCCCAACAGTAACTTCACAATGCCAGCTTCTGCCATCTTTTCAGCACTGGATGCGTCATCTTTTTCTAGAACAACTAATGCACTGAGAGATACTGCAACAGTTGTCTCAGAGCTTGATCGCAACAACTCAACTAGAACAGAAAGAGGCACCTTAAAATAGTATTGTGAACTAAAACGCAAAACATTTGAAATTACTGAGGCAGCTGATTCCCATAATGAATGCGGTGGTCTTGGATCAACTTGTAAGATGACCTTTGATAGCTCAATAATGCCACCAGCTTCTGCAATCGCATTTGGCCAACTGATAGATGCACTTTCCAATGCATTGATTGCCTTCTCCTGTAAGCTGTGAATACCAATACCTGCGAGCCGTACAAGTGCAACAACAGCCTGCTGTGTCAAAGTATCACGTTGAAAATGCTCTTGAGCAAGAAGATGTGATAGCAGTTCAGCACCATGTTGTTGTACAGTTTGAGATGGTGATTCAAGAAGCATAACTAGTGGCTCAATGGCCTCATTCGGTGTGAGTTTCAATTCAGGAAAGCGTTGATGTTTCTTCAAGATATTTACAATTGCTTGCAGTGCACTGTTCTGTCCCCAAGTACTCAACTCTGGACGAGTCAAAGCTATAAAAAGAGGCTCTACTAGCCTGGAAGCAGCTGCAGCCTTGGCAATACTGCTTGTAGTTGTTAAGATTCGCAATAGCTCTGAAATAAGAGCACAAAGAGAATCAGGAACAACTGGCAAAACTTCCAAAACATAATCAATGACACCAGCTTTAACCATGTCAATCTTGCAAAGTGAGTGGTCCTTTGCCAACTTGATCAGAGCACTAATGGCTGCCTCAAGTAATGGATAACTTTTACTAACCACTAATTGAACAAGAGGTAACACAGCACCACAAGCTGCAACACGTTCTGCCTGTTGTTTGTCATCCAAAAGCTTATCAAGTGCACAAGCCCCTGCTTGCTGAACTGCAGTGCTATCCGTCTTCAGGAGTTCTACAAGAGATTCAATACAATTATAGGCCGCAGATGTAGTTTCTACCGTGGAGTTCCTCGATAAAATACAGAAGAGTTGTGCTGCACATTCCTTTAATTGCAAGGAACGGGAAGTTGATAAAATCTTGCATAAGCATTCCACAGGATTGTTTTCATCATCTGCAATGGCTAGTGCCCTGGAAGGATTTTCAAATGATAACTTGATAAGAGCACTGATTGCAGCTTCTTGTTCTTTCTCAGATCCTGTGATGAGAATTTCCACCAATGGTTTAACGGCTTTCTTTGATGTATCACTGCATTTAATCCTTTTGGCATCCAAAATTTCTTCAAGAGCTCTAGTTGCATTATATCTAGCACCTCGTGAACCTAATCGCAGAACTGCTACAAGCTGGCTTGCAGCACCCATTGCTGCTTCATGATGCCGAAGCTCGTAATTTTCAAATAGGATTCGTAACAGCTCTGTGCCAGCTTCTTCTATTGAATCTTGAGGACCTAATGATATATACTTGGTTATGGCTTCCAAAGCTCCTGCATCTGCCATAGCCAGTTTGTTTGCATCACTGCTTTTAGCAATCTGGGATAGAATGTTGAGTGCTAATGGAGGCGCACCTGGGCGATCTGGCATGGGCTTTAGTAGTTCAACTAAAGCAGGTATTGATTTTCGAGCAGTTGCACTCACCCTAATCTCATCCACCTGGAAAAGCTGTTCTATAACTACTTGATCAGGATGATGCACTAAAGAGAATTCCTCTGATAACATCTCAAGATTGGCTATCTCACCATCCACAGTACCAAGAATTGGGATTAGATTTCCAGCTGCTCCAGAATTTGCAACTGCAAGAAGTGTCCCCTTCTTTCCATTGCAAACAAGACTTGCCAATGCTTGTGCAGCAAAGTATTTGTTGACTACTTCTTCAGTACTTAACAAAAGAGCGAGAGATGCTATTGTACGCATTGTAGCAGCAGCCTCAATAACTTTTCTATCTTGGAACAAGAGGGCCAACAGCAATGCACCAACCCAAACGCCTTCATTGACCTCCACCTGTGCCTGTTAAAAATAAAAGAACCCCTCACATTAGAATCACAATTTAGCTGCAGCTATATTTTGTATTTATGCAAAATAGCTCAATAACAGAAACTTTAAAAGATTGCCTGCAGAGGGCATTGAAGAGCTCACAAAGTGAGCCAGTGAAAAACAAAATGTTAATAATAAGAGAGTGCCTTACAAAGCTCTCAATAATAAGCAGTGAGACTCATTAGAAGACAAAAAATTTAATTGTCAAAGCATACCCATATTTTCTTTAAGCCTGCATAGACTTTAATTCAAACCAAACTTTAGTAAACACTGGTAGTACAATCTTATTAATTGATTTACATAAAAAAGCAAGTACTTTAGCCAAAACTATTTAAAATGTTAATTCATTTCCACAATCAAAGTCCACCATGTGACAGAAAGAAAAATGTAAAGCAAAAATGTGCATCCAAGGAGAAAGAAGTTATATGTTGATGTTAAACATGCATGAAAATGGTGAAAGGAAAGAATATCTGGATTTAGAGAAAGTCATACCTGACATGAATTTGATGAGTAATATGACAGTTTATGAGTCAGGATATCGATTGTGCCTGCCTCCATGATAGCAATTTTACATTCCTTGTCATGAGAAGCAAATATTGATAGCAACCACAGTGCAAAATTACCTCCCGTGATAGATTGAGGATCAGGATCTGAAAGTAGGTCAACCTTGGCTTGTTCATCCAATTCCACAAGTCTTTCTTGGCTATTGTACTTTCTACTTTCCTCGGCTTTAACAAATTCACAACCACTAATGTCTGTACTTAGCTTAAGCATATCAACAAGACAGTGGACAAGCTCTCCAAAGTTTCCTGATCCATTAAGAGCTTCCATTGTTTTCTGTTTGTGTTGTTTGGCAGCACAAATAAGAAGAGCAGTTCCTCCAACTTTCACTTCCAAACTGGAAGAATGTATAATACGATCACAAAGCCCATTAATGCAACTTGATGCTTTTGTAACCATGTCCCCAAGAACTACAGGCGTATCTCGACACAATTTAGAAAGAATTTTGATCGCCTTTTCTTGTACTGGTGGAAGGCCAACTTCCAAACATGTAACCAATGGCTCCAAGCAGTTAGGTGCTTCCATGAGTACTTCCCATAGAGGATGATTCATGGCTCCACCATGTTTTTCTTTGCACAATAAGGCAAGTACTTCAAGTGCCTTTTCTTTAATCTTACCTTCCAAATTTGTATTAGAAAGGAAAGAAACCAGATGAAGAACAGTTCCAAAGCGGTGAATTGCCTCAATGAACACATGATCAACTGGCCCATGACATATTAATCTAGCTAATGCATCTGTTGCTTGTTGCTTTCCTCTGAGAGTCCCTTCCCTCAATACTCTCGTCAATGGAGGAATAACATCATCTGCAAGAGCTTCTTCAGCAATTTGTCCATTTAATAGAAGATTAGCTAAAGCAGTTATTCCCATCTCTACAGCAGAAATGCTTGGAGATTTTGTGAGATTAAATAATGGTATAATTGCATCTTTAGCAAGAAACAACATGTGCTTATTAGTTTCAATTGATACAAAAAGGGCTGCAAGTGCTCGAGCA
Source organism: Cunninghamia lanceolata (assembly GCA_027924645.1). Classification (NCBI taxonomy): domain Eukaryota; kingdom Viridiplantae; phylum Streptophyta; class Pinopsida; order Cupressales; family Cupressaceae; genus Cunninghamia; species Cunninghamia lanceolata. Next base: position 7,599,920 of record BSBN01000023.1, on the reverse strand, counting down.
GACTGAATGGCAATAGACTCTGTTCCACTGTGCAGTAAACTTATCAAAGGGCCAACGATCTCCAGTTTATCAAGACTTGCAGAAATGCCTTTGTGAACATCAAAAACATCGGCAAGAACAGACACAGCTTTCTCTTGGATATCCAAATTAGAAGACCCAAGCAAATTTAAGACCACATGAAGGCTTTTGTTAGCAGCAGCTCCTTCAGAAATCAGGTCTTCAAGAGATGCCAATGAAAGCATATGACCCAACACATCAAGTATGTGCACCTTTAACTCTGGACTATCTCCTGAAAGTAAAGTCCTCAACTGGCTGAAAGTACTGGGATTTGAATCCTCAATTAGTTGCCTAAGTGCCTCTGAAGCAATTTCTTGACCTTTGGTACTGGAATCTTTCAGCAGGCATAAGAAGGCTGGAACAGCTTCTGCACTCTGGACACAAGCACGAATATCTCTACTATGACAACTTAAATTTCGTAACACAAGAGCAGCATCTTCTTTTGCTTTCACAGAGCCTGTTTCAAGCAGTTGCACAAGCGGAGGTATTCCACCTGCAGCTGTTATAGCCCACTTGCCCTCATCAGCTTCTAGAGATAAAATAGAAAGTAAAGCAACAGCATATTCTTGTTGTTGCTCACTAGATAAACTCAGTAGCGATATCAAGAGCTGAACCCCTTCCCGTCCCCTAAGAGATTGCCAGATGTCTGAACTAGTAGTACACAAGATTTTTAATGAGTGTGTAAGCTCTCTACGCACTTCAATACTAGCCCCTGTAAGCAGACCAATGAGCAACTTCTTTGCTTCCGCATGATACAAATGTCTATGGAAGTGAGCATTGCCATACAAACTAGCCAAGGCTTCAACTGCATGTTTCTGCACAAGCTCTGGCTTGACTGGCTTGAGTTGTGTGATTAATAGGCCCTCTAATTCAACCACATTAATGGAATCTTCTGAGTCTGACTCAGAAAACATCATCAGTGCATAAGCCAAAGCACCAATGGTGTCAGCAACTTGAATACCATTACTGCAACTTTTGATGCTTTCTCCAAGACTGCGAACTAAGGAAGACATACCGCCCAAAATATTAGCTAAAGCCCTCATGGCATTCTCTTGAAAGGCTTGGGCAGATTCTCCACACAGAGACTCCTTTGAAGGTGCTGCAATTGCACCAATCAAAAGAGGAATGCCACCTGCATCCTCCAGAGATTTCCTTGCACTCTTTGACTTGGAGGAAAGAGCTTGTAATGCACCAACTGCCTCAGCACGTACAAAGGTCTCATTTTTGGAACCTAAAAGCTTAAGCAGAGATTTAACAGCACCAGCTTCATCCACTCGAACACTGCTAGCTTCAGAAGCCAGAATCAGATTAGCCAAGAGAAAAGAAGCATTGGCTTGAGCAACTGGATTGCCAGAAAAGAGTAATCTCACAAGGATTTCCACTCCACCAACCTCAATAGTTACTTTCCAGAATCCTTCGGTGTTATTACATAAATTCTTTAATGCCCCAGTTAGAAGACCATCAATAAACTTGTCCTGATTGCAATTTGTACCAAGTTGATCCCAAAGACAGGTCACTACACCCTCAGTCACAAATATCTTGCTCCCAACATGATCTGTCAGACTGCCATATGATACAGCATATATGGCCTCTCCAGCTGCTTTTTGTGCTTCTACTGACCCAAGTTTTAACAGTCCAAGCAATGGAGGAATGCAACCTCCAAGCAGAACTTTGATTCTTAACTCTTCTTCTTGACATAGGACCCCTAAAGTTGAAGCTACGTTGACCTTGGCAGTGGACGTTCCAGATTTAAGGAGTGCAAGGAGCAAAGGAATTGCCTGTGAATGAGAGCAAATTGCTATCCTTGCATCCTTGCCTGCCTTTGCTATATTCAGAAGTCGTTGGGTGATCAGCTCCTTCTCATGAATTGTTGAAGAACTTGTGCGTAGTTGTTCAATGACCTGTGCAACATTTGCCCATATACCATCAGGGTCTTCCATCCCTACTATTCCATTTTGGTCCCTGCAAAATAAACAGAATCCCAAGTCATGACTTATAAGAAAAATATTAAATGATCAAAATGAATGGAAGCAATCCAGAAAATAAAAACATCAAGTATATAATCAGACAACATTGCAGCTTTCCCTGAACAATCACTAAAATATAAGGGGCATGAAATTTGAGGTGTTTTGTAAATTTGTAGTTTTCATGTCTGTATTATTTTTTTCAAATATTTGCCTAAAGTTTAAACAATATGAGAGGCTTAATTAAACTACTTCCCATAAATATATACTGCATTGCCAGTTTCATCAACTCAATTGTAAAAAGCACGCAGACAGTATTTTTTCCATCTATTTTTTATTTGTTTATAAAATTATAATATCAAGCATCCCTTGTTTTTTATTTATCTATACCAAACCCCCAAGAAAATTTTGAATCTTATTTAAAGAACACAAACATGTAATGTTTAATGAGATTTACTCTAACAGACCATTCCATCAAAAGCATAAGTCTGAAAAATACAAAATAATTACAAGACATAAAAGTAAAAGGCATTTGTCCCCCTAATGGGTTAGCTGAGAATAGGCCTGTTAGGTTAAGTTGTTTCAGCCTTCCCCCTCATCCCCAGTCCCACCAGGATTCATAAAATTTAAACTTTGATGGAGCATCAAAAAGTAATCCTAGCCCTATAGAGAGTGGTGGAATTTTTAGAGACTCGGATAGTCAGTCAATCTTCATTTTCATAGTAGATGTGGCAAGGAAACTAACAACCAAGCCAATGCAATGGCTATGGTGAAAGGCCTCTAGCTGGTCATCATCTGAGGCTGGAGCTATTTAATTGTGTAAGGGGATTTGTGAATTGTCATTAATAAGGTGAACAAGGAAAGAGGGTCACAACTTGGAAGTAAGGCCATCGTTGAGGAGATGAAGTAGTTGGCTAGTGTGTTAAACTCCATATCCTTCCAACATATATGCCAGGATGGAAACAAAATTGCAGACTCAGCAGCAAACAATGTGTTAGAAAAATGGATTTGGAGGGAGATCCAATAATTTTTGGATTGCCACTTTAACCACCTGAGTTTTAGGGCTATTCTTTTCCACCCCTCTAATTAATCATTCCCATCTAAATAATTCCAATGAAGGGGCACCTGGCTGCCATGGACTGTAATGTCCCCTTCTAGCAAGTCAAAAATTTCACAACCTTGCACAAAGTTTCAACTTACAAAAGAGAACATTAGTATTCAATTCTTCTTTCCATATCATAATTTGAGTTAATAATCAAATATCAAATCTATATATTTTCCACATTTATACTTAAGGCTTATAACCTTATGATCTTAATCACAATGATTTCATCTTAACATTAATAAACATAGACATTTCATATTCACATTCTTTCATTCACAATTCCCATGCACTATCTTGAGAGAGTTCTCGGTTAGCCCTATCATTAATCAACCCTATCTCCCATATGAGCATGGTTTGTTAAGGCGTTATCCATCCCACACGGAGGCCCAAAGGCTTCTCATAACACCCAGTGTCCTTCACCATTTGGCTTGAGGGGACTTCATGCAACACCTGGCATTCTTCATCCCATCGAGAGTCACCAACCATCGGGCACATTTATTATGAGCTCATAATACCATAGGCCCAAGAGCTTCACTCAACGCCTGGAGTTCTTCGTCTCTTGGCTCAAGGGACTTCACACACACCCGGTGTTCTTCATCCACTTGAGGGTCACCTAGGTCCTATTTCACATCCTTAACTTAACCCCATACTCATAGGTTGGTAAGATGATTAAGGACGAGGCTTGAACGGCTTCTATGAGTTTATCATGGACTTGCTTATCATATTCTTATCATGTTAACGTTCTTATTCATTTCTCAATCACCTTTGCCATATTCTTCGCATGATATAATATAATTATATGATAGACATTTCATTTTATCATATCTATATGTGTGATTCATTTATTGATGATGATCCTTTGTCTATCTCATATATTTGGCATTATATGAATTCCATTATTCATAATAAGTATCTTTGTGCTATATACATTATTGATGATATTCTTATCTTATGATGATATTTTATTATTTGTGTAGACATTATTCATAAGAACCCTATACTAGCGGGGTTATTCATATCCATGCATGACATCGATATCTACCTTATAATCACACTATTATCATGAATCTGATATATCTTTTCTAGACATATTCTACTCATATCTTGCACATTAAATTTTATGAATAATTATGGTTCTATGATCGGACTAGACTCTACTTATTTCATCAACACTATCAGATCATTATGCATCGTCTATTCATTCTAAAGAAATCATTGAAATTGGGATTATGAACATACCTTCAAAATGTGATGAATTATGCTAAATTGCTGTCCAAGTTTGCTGCTCTGATTTATATTACAGATTGCTCCTTGAAGAGTGTAATTGCTGATGATCTAATGGTTTGCTGCTGATAGAAAATGCTGATGTGCTAATTGGACTCCACGATGACATGAGAATGGAATTCCATGTTTGAATGATATCAATTTCTTTTAACGTCTGAATGTTCTCCTCTTCGATGCTTATTTCTTGATTGCATGTTCGATGATATCAGTTTGTTTTAATAACAAGACTCTTCACTTCTTCGCTGCTGACGGAGGAAGTGTTCTAAATCGTTGAGATGATTCCTGAGTTCTTGAGATGATATTGACGATTCCTTGATAATGGATTGATCATGTTAGAAATGAGATGATATTCAATTGATGTCCTTCAAGTAAAGACCCCGATCCTTTTATAGGGATATCGATGACCCTTCGTTCAATAGTCGCCACCCTTCATTTATAATTGTTGTTTGGAGTAAAACATAAGTTTGCATAACTTATATTTAGTGGCGGTATCTCCTACTTGATTCCCTTGTCCTTTTTATGAATCGCTGACTTAATCATGTATTAGATGTCTTGTTATTAGTTAATTGGAATCTACTCAAAACTATTTGCTTCTTCTTTTGATCAGCGATTACATCTATTAATATTTATATACTACTCTATGATAATCGCTGACCATGTATGTTCATAATATTAGTATTTATTGATAATTATATTTAATATTATTTAATAGTATCTAAATTATATTATGATTATTATAATGTAATCATACTGTTATTTATAGATATGTTATTATATAATAAATATCGTCATTATAATAATATTTAATTATTTATATTATATCTATATTAATTTAGGATATAATATTTTATTATTAAAACTATATTTGAGTATGTCATTCATATCTTTAATTTGAATGAATGTACGAAATCGATTTGACTAATAACGGAACATGACAGGGACCCACATTATTCACTGCATTAAGTATCTACCAAAGAAAGCATCTATGGAGGTTGCCATCTTTGGCTTTTTCAGACTTGTCTTGCTCTCAGGTAACTGCCTTTCCTGGTCATAGGAGTTTTGATTCAAAAGTTGTCCTGCTTATCTTTTTGTCTGTTATCCCCTGCTTCCTGGTTTAATTGCAAATATTCTATATTTGAGAGGCCCTCTTGTCCCTCTCTCCCTCCTCCTCCTGATTATGCCTTGTGTAGTGCTAGTTTCTTTGGGCCTTTCTCTGCTTGGTGTTTCTCCCTATTGACCGATATTGCCTATTTTCTCTGCTTTTGAGAAATTTATGTTTTTCCATACTTCCTTCCTGCAAAGTGAGGTCCTCCTCTCAGGTGCAACAGTCTTCTGCTTGCACTTGAGGCTCCTAAGCCCATGTGACCTGCTCTTCTCTCAGGCCATGACTGTTCCTCCCTAAATCTAAGAAAGAACAAGCTTGCGGTAGAAATGAAGATCACTATGTCCCATGTACAGGAAAATTTTGCTTCACATATCAACAATGGATTCAAGAATCTTCACCTGAGAATTTGGATGGAAAGGTTGTGGAAATGTTCTAAAGAATTAGATGGTAAAGATGCTGTGGTTATATAAGCATTGATTAACAGACTTATAAGCAAAAATTGCAACATTTCTATCTTTCCATATGATAAGTAGAATCTCCATTTTGAAAGCGTGCCACTGCTGAGTAAATTTAGCTGGAAATCTACCCCATTCCCAAAAGAACATTAACCAAGTGAAGGGATCCGGTCTGATGCTTAATTGTCTCAAAGTGTACACAAAAGGAACATTTGGGGTTTGTTACTCCTAAGTGAATCAAATGCTTTCCAATAGGGAGACTTTGGTATATCAGGCAAAATGAGCAATCTTTGGTTCAATAATAACTTTCCAAGCAATTTAAAATTGCTTGTTCCAAATGTGAGAAGGTGACTGAATAGATCACCTTTCATTCAACTTTGAAACCATAGGCAAATGCGGGGAGGGCCAATTATAGCCTTTACTAGGAGTATACTTGTTAAAAGGAGTATCCACGTACCACTTTAGTCTTTCAGCCATGGCCGGTTGATCTCACAACAATATTGTGTTGGTGTTGATATAGCATGGCCTCAATAATTGTTTAAAAGTTTTGTCATCCACTTTACCAAAGTTGAATTTGGCCTTTGCTTTAAGCAATGAAAGCCACATTGAGGCGGACTTCAAATATAAATCCTAAATAGTTTTAATGGGCCTTCTGAAAAGCTTGAGAGAATGTGTCCTAGAAATCCTGACCAATGAAATGTCTTGAATAGTGATGGTAGGAGACCACCACAGAGACTATTAGTTGATAGAAAGACCATTACAAAATCCATTACCATTCCATAGAAGCCAAGATTTAATGGCTTCCCTTGCCTTCCGAATGCTTTTGGCCATGAAGGTTCTTGTGATCTTGACAAGAACAAGAGAAATAACCAAAGAATGGAAGCCCAAACCTTTCCAAGTTGGTCACCCATAGGGAGATCCAAAGGAAATGCAATTCTTTAAAAGGATTTTCCAAGCTTCATTTCCTTTAGTGGCTCTCACAATCCACTTGGTGGTAATCCCAATTCCTTATATATGAACATCAATTAAGCCAAGCCCACTTTGAGAAGACAACATAAGTCCCATGCAACTCTATGGAAGCCCTTGGTTTGATCAATATTAGCCCAAAGAAAATCAAGCAAGAGTTTCTCTAGCTTGTGATAAGAAACCTTAGAAGGCACGCAATAGGAGTATAGACATGAGAAGCTGCTAAAACTTTAGAGCAGATTTGGCATTTACCAACTAGAGAGAGAGGCTTAGTTATCCAATAAGATAATTTTTTCTCCACTTGATCTACAACATACTACTAGAGCCTAAAGGACAAGCTTGAAAAGCAAAAGGGATCTCCAAGAATTTGAAGTTCTCCCCATGGTCAATCCACTCCCAACCAAAGGCTTCAAGTCACCTGGGAGGAGAAGAGAAGGCTTGTTTGTAACACTAGGTCTTGCTCCATTGAATGCTAGATTCAAAAGCTAAGCAAAAGGCTTCCAAACATTCGAAGAATTGCTTGATATTATTCATGTCGTAAATCAAAGTGAGGAAGGAATTGTCTACAAAGTGGCCATTGACGAGTTGTTGAGTGTTGTTTCCCAAGAGGGAAATACCATAGGCCAGTCTTTAAGAGATTGCATCGACAAGAAGGTAGCTAAGTCCTTCCACAGCCAACACATAGTGATAGTGTAATAAGACATCCTTGACAAATAGATCTAACAAGCACAAATCACTCAAATTGAGTGCTATTAATATTGAGGCAAATAGAATTGCCTGCACACAACATTCTCGCCAACTTAAGAAAGTTGGTGCCAAAGCATAGAGCATGGAGCATGGCAAGAACAAAAGGCCATTCCATTCCATCATAGGCTTTTGCAAAGTCAATTTTGAAAAAAGCAGCCTATCAATTGGAATTTCTAGCCCATTTTGTTTTTTTTCAAATAGCAATAATGTTTCTTGTTAGGATTAAGGTGCCATTTACCTTGCAAATCCAATGTATAATTTTTTATGTGTCTCCAACATTCTTGGAAAGTGTCCTTGGGTGCCTGGGATGTTATTGGAATAATTGATTTGTAATTTTAAATTCCCTAGATTCTTGACATTAGTTGCCATATGCATTCATGAAGGAAGTGGAGCACAATGGTGGAAGTTAATATTTTATGACATTGGACTCGTTTATGGAACTTTCCCAATTCTTGGCGCTATAATTAAGGAATGGAAACTTGTTATGAAGCATGAGTTGGCAACTCCATCTTGGAGCGTTACATTTGAGGATGTAGGAGTTACTTTGTCATAGATGCTATAACGGTTAAATTTCTAATTGAAGACTCATTGATTGAGTTTCATGAGAAGTCAATGTGAAATTATTTTATTTACTATTGTCATAAGATGCTCTATGAGTTGGGCATGGGATTTTGTGTAGCATACCATGGTTTTGGCACCCATTGTTTTGGTTAAACCATCTGTGGTTTTGGCCTCTTCCTTGCCTATATATTGAGAATATCCGATAGTGGATTTAATGATAGTTTATTTTTACAAGTACACAGGTGCTGCCAGAATGTTGTTAGGGTTTGGAGTGGTAATGTGTTGATATTCTATTATGTACATTTAAGAATAATACATTCTTGTCCTCATTTCTCTAATGGAGTTTTTTTCCCAAAAAGGTTTCTCCAATTATATATTGTGTTATGTGATGTTTTCATGGTGTTGTTGGTTTCTTATGTTGCTAGTTTAATTTCCATAATCTCCTTTTAGCATGTTACAGTTAAGGTATTTGGGTGAATGGGTTTTCATGAACATTAAGTCTTAATTTCAAATTCGTCAGACTTGTTTTCAGATTTCCATTTGTAGTGGTTTTACCTTTTATTCCCAATATTTGGTATTAGACCCTAGCCAACTTTGCTCTTGTGGTTGGAAGGGAAAGGTTTTTTGAGCTGCAGTGGGAGTTCTATTTAATTTTGTTTTGTAGATTTGTGTGTGGAAGCCATCGCCACATCTACATATGGGTTAGATGTTGAGAAGTTCAATGGTTCTAACTATGAGTTGTGGAAGTTGAAGCTAGAGGATCTTCTTGTAGAGAGGGATCAATGGATAGTTGCAACAAAAAAAATAAACTTGATAAAATGGATCAAGACGAGGGGAACAAGATGGATAGGAAAGCATGGGGAACAATCCGACTTTGTCTTGCAGACTTTGTTCTATTAAATGTTTCAAAAGAGAAAATTGCATATTCCTTATGGAAAACAATAGGTGAAATCTATCAAGCCAAAAGTCTTGTGAATAAGTTATACTTGAAAAGAAACTTATTTTCTCTGAAAATGAAAGAAGGTGAATCGATTGCAGAGCATTCAAAATCATTTAATTTGATTTTGAGTCAATTAGCCTCTATAGATGTTAAGATAAGTGCATTATGCTTTTATGTTCTTTGCCTTAAGTCATGGGATAATATCACTCTTACTACTAGTGCTAATCTTACAGATCCCAAGATGGATGCTCTTGTTGCAACTCTGTAGGATCCGACTCCTAATCAAACAATCCTGCAAGTAGCTTGTGAAGCCAGATGGCTTCACAACTAGCCATACTAGCTACCATATATTTTGCTTCTACTATGCTTAGTGCCACTGAAGTTTGCTTCCTATTGAACTAGGATACCATTCCTAAATTCAAGCTAAAGCAACACTCTGAGGTGCTCCTCCTATCTGCTACACTACTTGCCCAATCAAAGTCTGTATACCCCTGCAACTTCACTTCACTCCAGACTCCACTGTGCCCCTCAAATATTTGAGCACATGTTTTGCTGCTACCCAATGCTCCTTTCTTGGCTCCACCATGATCTGACTCAAGGTGCTCAATGCAAAACATGTATCTGGTCTAGTGTTGACCAAATACATCAAGGAACCTATCAGCTACCTGTATAACGTGGTATCAATCAACTCTGAATCTGAAATTGTCACCTTCTTCAAATTAGTGATCATAGGTGTGGCCACATGTTTGCAATCCTCCATCTAAAATCGCTTCAGTATCTCAATTGCATACTTACCCTGCCCAAGAAAAATCTCCCCAAGTTTCTGCCAAACCTCTAAACTTAAAATGTAATGCATCAACCCAGTGTCCATCTCAAACTCAGTATCTAAATTTGTTGTGCACCTTGTAATGAGTCGCTCCACTCTTGTAATGAACAGTCATCTACATACAATATCAAAATAAGTATATTTGACCCAATCACTATATAATATAGATTAGCATCTGCTTCACTTTTGGTGAAGCTCATACTTTACAAATATTCATCGATCCTGGAATACCAAGCTCTCAGTGCCTGTTTGAGTCCATACAAGGCTTTCTTAAGTATGCAATCATGGGATTCCTTCCCATTTACCTCAAAGCCCTGAGGCTACTCTATATACACTTCTTCCTTAATGATACCATTAAGAAAAGTTGTCTTAACATCCATCTGATGTATCATCCATCCCATGGCTGAAGCTAAAGACATAACTCCTCTAATGGAAGTGTATCTGGTGATTGGAGCAAAAGTCTCCTCATAGTCTACTCCCTCTTTTTAAGAGAACCCTCTCGCCACAAACCTCACTTTGAACTTCTCAATTCTACCATCTACAACATGCTTGATTTTGAAGAGCCACCTGAACTCACAACTGATTTCCCCTATGGTCTTGGGACTATGTACCATACATCATTTTTTATGATGGAGGTGTACTCCATTATGGCATCTTGCCAAACATGCTAGTCCGTTGCTTCCTGAAAGATGGAAGGCTTGGAATCTATGATGTTGCTCATCAATGCTGCTAGAATTGGTTCACCCTGTAACCTATAAAGATTGCCTTCTCTAACCCCTATAACTTGTGCAATATCTAGACTAAATTCTTTCGGCATGATAAGGGCTTGCTGATTTTTTAATTCTACTACAAAGCCTTTATCTTCCATAACCAAAATTGAAAGCAAATTCTCCCTCAGACCAAGAACAAACAAAACATCATCAACCTCTAAAGCGATACCTGATTGAAGTCAAAAGGGAATTGTACCAACTCCTACTACTGGATACTTGGCATCATCACCAAGCTCAAACTAAACTCTAGAGTTGTGTGCTTTGAAATTGGTAAAATACTATCAAGTGATGTCATATGCCTAGAGGCTCCATTGTCCACATACCATCTCTCGAAATCGTGCTAGTAGAACGACAAGGTACCATTGAGAACTCCTCAAACTTGGCAACAAACTCATTCATCTAAGTTTCTACAGAGGCTACTACTTCTCTTGGTCCTTCTTGTCTAGACACCGTGATGCATAATGACTGAACTTATGACAAATAAAACACTTGATTTTACTCAAATCCTTCTTCCCTGCTTGTGAGGATGAATCTTCATCAAATCCCTTACCCTTATTGTTCCCTTTTTCTTTAGTTCCCTTCATCTGTCCAAAGAGGGTTAAATTATTGTCACCGCCCTTCTTGATGGCTTTTGACTCCATTCAAGTTTCCTCCTAGATAGTCATCCCACAGTCTCTCAAAAGAAGGAAGATTTTTCCTGGCACAAATGCCTTGAACAAAAGCTTTCCATAAAGATAAGAACCCATTCAAAGCTAAGTTCACTAGCTCTGCATCTTCAACCTTCTCCCCGACTACTGCAAGTTGGTCACAAAACTATGCAACTTTCATCAAGTAACTGATAACTATATCTGATTTAGACATCTCTTTGGATCTAAGTCTGTTTCTCAATATCATCTTCCTGTTTGTATTCTCACTCAGGAAAAAACTAACCAGAGCATCAAACATCTCCTTAGTTGTTTTCTTTTCAGACAAATGTGGAATAAAATGATGCTTCACCGCATCCAAGATCATTTGCTTGGCTTTTATCTCTTTCTTTTTATGAATTGTCAAATCCTGTAGATCTGTAGGTAGAGTCACCTGATCCTTAATGATATCCCAAAGATCATTTTCTTCCAACAACAAAGTCACCCTGACTTTCCAAGGCGGAAAATTTAATGCAATTTTTATGAATTTCAGTGCAATTTTTCAATAAATCATGTGCAAATTTTCCCACAAAATCCAATCACGATTTCTCTCCAAAAAATGGCGTGATTTTCCAAGGGAAAACCCCCCAAAATTCCTTCCTTAGGCTGCATGGTTTTTCTCACTAAGAAAACCCCCAGAATTCCTTTTCTGGGCTGTGAAATTATGATCCTACCTTTGGCTCTGATACCATGTGTCATGTCCCCATTTCCAGAGTAATCACACATGGAGTTGTTGATTAGCCTATTCACCATTCCCGTAGGCTAATACAATGGATAAGGGAATGATTTTTATTTTGGCTAGGCATTTTTTGAGGTATTATTTATTTAACCAAAATATAGTGGTTGTGGTTAAATGGAAAATGCAATATTCAAATTGTATTTTCATCATTTCATTGGTTGGATCAATTAATGCCAAGTGGATGCCAAAGGAAAATGTCAATCTTCAATTGCATTTTCAAATATCTATTATCTCTATAGGTCCAACGCTCATATGGAGGTTTGATTTATGGGTCTTTGTGCCAACGCATGAGAAGGCAAATTGTATAGAGTCTGGTGCCAACGCTCAAAAGGGAAAATGATTTCAAATTGTCCATTGGATCATGTGCTAAACATTTTGGAAGGAGACTTGCAAAAATAATAAAATATTGCTCTTCCTAGGATCATGCACCCAATGACTAGGAGAGAGTTCAAAATATAATAAAATATTGATCATGCTTTGGATCATGAGCCAACGACTAGGTGGAGGATGGATAAAAATGCATAAAATAATGATTCCAATGCCCAAGGTGACGTCGCTCAAGGATAGGAGGATTTATTTAATATAATATTTTATTTGCTGATGTGGTTCGCCGCCCACAACAAGGAAAAGATTTTTAAATCATTAAATATCATTTCATCATGGCCGCCGCTCAAGGAGAGATCATTTAAAATTGCAAAGAAAATTGTTATTGCTCAAAGCGTTGGAATTGGAGGTGAAATCATTTAATAAAATCAAGGAATGATTTTAAATATTGTATTTCATTGATCTAATGCATTTAAAATTGTTCAAGAGAAAGGCATTTCATTGGACTTCAAACACTTGCAAAATTGGAGCTAATTGGGTCGACCAACCAAGAGGAGGATAAATAGAGTCTTTCACCATCAATTTGCAACTTTTGATCCCTTGGTAAGTTTTCATATTATTTGTGTTTTGGCTGGAAATTTGCATATTTTCAGTGTTTTGTCAAGGAGATGATCCCTTGATGTAATATGGAGATAATCCCATATCTTGTTGTGAGGTGATATCATGAAGATTTCATCATGCTATGTATTTGCAGGTTTACTTTGAGTTTGAAGGATATTGGCAATTGCATTTGAAGCTCTTGTTCATCATTGAAGACTACCAAAGTAGTCGATTTGCCTAGGAGAGCTATTTTGTGTGAATTTTGATAACATATGAAGGTCTGATTTTGTAACAGCGAATTGGATAATTCATTTCAGGGTTTTTAGGCATCATTTCATTGAAGGTTTTGAGAGTTTGAAGCATTTGGGAGCATCGTCACATCAAATCGTGGCCCTTGGAAACCCATCGCTAGCCTTTGAATTACATATTTTGGTCTTCAAGTGAAATCTGGGTTTGCATATCAGCATTTCAGGTTTGATACAAATCAGATAACATCAGAGTTTGAAGTATTTCAGAGGCGTATATCATTGGTGGACACTTCTAGCCTAGTCACTCAACTCCTAGAGCCTATCGCTAGCCGTTTGAGGTTCATTTTGGGATTGATTTGGCATTTTGTTGAAATCTGCGTTGTATAAAGTTGTTGCAACAGTCTGATCATTTGTAACAGCAGTGTTTGCATGCATATCAGACATTTATATGTGTACATACAAGGTCATATCAATGATAGGTTATCATCTTGATCATTCCACATTGTATTGACATTGATTGGCTAGGGTTTGAAGGTACATTGCTGTTCATTTTGCTTTGTATTAAGGTCTGATATAAATCAGTCCTAGACTGATATAGGGAACAGCCAATGACTAATTGTAATCATCATCATTGAAGTCAATAATAAAGCATTGGAGTTTTGGCATTCACTTGTTCTTGTGTTCATTGATATTTTATGTATTTGGAATTGATTGTTTTGAAAGAAAATTGAGGCAAAAATTTCAGTCATATCTAGTAGGGTATTTTACACCATGAAGAAAGTCTAACAAGGCAATTGTTGTCCTAATATTAAATTAAATAAATTCCAAAATATTGCAACAATCACACAACAATTAAAATTCCAAACAGCGAAAGCGAACACAAGTACATAGATAATTTACACCTTCAAATCAGTTTTCCATTCCTTCAAAAAACTTACAAGGGAACCTCTACAAGCTGTTCCAATAACAGCAGCATGAAATTATATCATTGTATTGAGTTATTAATCTTCTATCTTGCACCTATTTTTATACTATTCAGCCAAAAATCTAATCTTCAAAAAGCTTCTTATCTTATGCAGGAGATGACTTGGAAGATAAGTTTAAATCATTAGTATATATCTATACTTTATTAAACTTTAATTACCTAAATAAAAGAATTTCACTTTATCGCTTAAATGAAATGCAAATAGAATTAACTGAACTACTTGCACATTCACATTGAATATGTGTAGAAGTTCCGAACTGAGCTAGAAAACTCAACATTATAGTCCTTGCAAATGAAGATTAGAAAACATGCTTCGAACTTGTACATAAGATCTGTATAACAATTACTTTAAGTTATTTGAGTTATCTCTATTGGTATTTCATTGTTTGGCTTGTTATTTAAGTTTTAATTTTCATTAAGATATATGGTATGTGATTATGATTAATGCTTATTTGTATATCTCATGCTCATTTGTTGATCAATTACTGCTGATCTTTTGTTCGATCTAAATCCTATTAAGAAATTAAGAGTTGGCATGGACAAATCTAGATCCTTTGTGATTGACACATCCAATATATTCATTTGGACAGGCCTACAGTTCTAAGTTATTGAAGCATCCTATTATAGTCATTTGAAGATACCTAGAGGTCTAGAGGGTTAAGGAGCCCAATTATTTTCATTTGGACTGACCTAGATGCCTATGGGGTCGATGCATCCATTAAATTGATTTAAAAATTCTTAGTGCATTGCTGGGTTGGCACCTACCACTCTAGTTAGATGGATCAGTAAAGCCCATTTTACTCATGAGCTTGGAGAAAGGTCAAAGATCTAATGGTTAAGAAGGGTGATGTAATGTCCCATTTTTTTGGCGCATAGAATTTGGTGCGCATTATGCTTGTTCCTAGTCTCTCAGTGGCTATCCGGCATGTTTGGGAAGGACTCCAATGTTCTTAGAGTAGTCATGGTTTAGTCTGCAGATCAATTATATGGTTTTCCCTGGTGTTAATGGAATAATTGCCTTGGCATTGAGCTCAGTGGTTGTTCAGGTTCACAGTGATGTTTTTTGATGTGTGATCGGGGTCCCGGATTTCTCTCCAAGGTTCTTGGAGAGACCATCTATTTTTGGAAAGTCACCCGGAAGGCATCGTTGCTCATCCCAAACCTTACAGAGCATATTGGTTCAGTTTAATTTGCATTTGGAGGCCGTTTGAGATTTTCCACAAAATTTAATATTTAATGAGCTATTTTAATTATTATTTTCACTTAAGCTCTTAAGGGTGAAAATAATTAAAATATTATTAAGTGTTATAGCTCATTTGCAAAGGGAAAACATATTCTTTTATTTAGGCACATAAAAGTGAGCACTTAAGTGGAGGAAAAAAGAAATAAATTAAGTTAGAAGGAAAATGTTATTATTTTCAAGAAATAATTCATTTCCTTTGTAACTCCTCCAATGCCTTATAAAAGAGGATGAGCTTTCATTTGGAAGGGTTATGTTATGTTGTTGATATTGATTTTGTTTGCAAATCGATTGAACCTGTGAGTTCTTCCATATTCTCTTGAGGACGAAAACCCTCTTGTAGAATCCTCTTGAGGACGAAAACCCTCTGGAGTTTGAGTGTGGTTTCACACAGAAATCACCATTGTGCTGGAGCTAATTGGAGTTATGTAATTTCTCTGAAGTTTTTGGTTGTGATCCAGATTTATGGCATTGTATTAAGATTTTAGATACATTTTGGTGTGCTATTGAGAACTTATTTGTGTTTTTGGTCTAACTCATGCCTAGTCGTACACTCCTTGGCCGTACAGGCTGAAAATGGTTATTGTTGATCAGAAATTTATAGATGAATATTAGCATCTTTCGTCAGTTGTATTATCATTGTTATGTGATTACTTAATCTTCTGGGCAGTTTAATGATGATTTGAACTTGATTTTACGATTTTGGACATTGTCGTACTTATCATTGTCGTACTTGCTACAAGTACGGATTGAAGTTAGAAATTTATGTTGGCAGTGTTGTGACCAAATCACACATCGCCCCATTGCAAATGGGGACCCCCTTTTTTTTGAGCTCCGATGCTTTGCATGAAGTTCTGACGATGCCTTAGGTTCGTTTCCTCTGCCGATCCAGTAAGGATTCCCCTTTCTACGATCATTGGTTCAAGATTAGGAGGCAGATGAACTTGCAATAATGAAGAATCTTGATCAAATCCCATCTAGATATTGAGTTTTGAAGTCAATCCTGAAGAATGTTTGAGACGCTGAAAAGACTAAGCCTGGAGCCTGAAATCCTGAAAATCCTGAAAAAATGGCTAAGTCTGAAATCTGGTGAATCCTCCAAATTCTATATTTTGCATCTTAAATCCGGTGGATTCGGGACCTATCTCAAACATCCTGAAAGGTATATTGAAAAATATTTAAAGTATAAGAAATTCATTATACTTAAATATATTTTTCAATATACCTTTACTCGCGCGATCCTGAAAAATGCCTGATTTTTTTCAGAGGATTCAAAACACTGATCTAGTGCGACAGGACACTTAAGTGGCGCAAAATCTTGGCGCAAAATCACGAAGGAAAAAGCACTTGTAGATGATGATTCCCACTTGCTCAACCAATGCGCCCATCTAAAAACTTGAAGTGATGCGATTTTCAAACCTTGAAGTGATGCGAAAATGCTAAAGGATTTTAAACCTTGAAGTAATGCGATTTTGGATGACAAGAGTCAGAGGATTTGAAAAGTCCAACCAATGCGCTAGGAAGAAGAGTGGAGAGTTGATTCCGAAAATCTAAAATTTTGAAGAAGAGATCAAAGGATTTGAAAACCCTGACTGATGCGCCACCTAGAAGGAAGGAGAAGTCTTGAGTTTTTTGACTTGAAAAGGATCTAGTTTGAAGAGGATTTGAAAACTTGAACTAGTGCGCCAAAACTTGAGGATTTTTATCCCTCAACCAATGCGCCCATCTAGTAAACATTACATTCGCAAAAGGAAGTCTCCCAAACATTCAACACAAGCACTTAAAACTTGATCCAAAGCGACCTACGGAAGAAGGACTCAGTTAAGGTTAATTGCACATTAAAGGTAAGTGCCAGAGGATCTCAAAAGCCTATCTAATGCGCTAGATCTCAGAGGATCTCAATTCTTGATCTAACGCGCCAATCCAGTCAAGTCTCCAAGATAAAATCTAGAGGATTTCAATTCTTGATCTAATGCGCCTATCTCCAAGGCGAAAACTTGAGGATCTTCAAGGCCTTATCTAATGCGACCTCATGAGGGGAAACTCCAGAGATTCCAAAAAGTCCATCTAGTGCGCCCAAATAGTTTCAATGTGAAGTTTGAAGGATCCTTGTCTAAGGCGAGAGTCAGAGGATTCTCCAACCCTTATCCAATGCACCATATCATGAGGAGATTGCAAGTGTCCTGGACATCCAACGTTTAGTCTTCAAGGCAAGTTTAAAGGATTTTGCATGCTTGAACCAATGCGCCCTACAAGGAGGAAGGTGAACATTCAAGGTCGAGCCTTCAAGATTTTGTCCAGAGGATTTTAAAGTCTTATCTAATACACCAACATCATGAAGTTTCCAACAAGGTGATCCAATGCGCCTATAACAAGATCATCTAATATGCAACACCAAGGTAGAGTGATACGTTTTCAGAGGATCCTACAAGCTCAACCAATGCGCCAACATCATGAGGCTTCCAACAAGGTCATCTAATGCGCAACATGAGGTAGTGATCAAGGTTTGTTTCTAGAGGATTCATCAAGTTCATCCAATGCGCCACTTCCTTAAGCAAGTAAAAAAACTAAGTGTCATCTAAACCAATGTTGAGAGGAATCCTAAAGTCCCAACCAATGTGAAATGGTGAAGAAGAATCACAAGCTTCATCTAGTGCGAAATGATAAGAAGATCCACAACCTTGAGCCAAAGCGCCACACATGTCAAGTCTAGAGGATTTCGATTCTTGATCTAATGCGAAATGTTGAAGAGGAGCCTTAAAGCTTCATCCAATGCGACTTGTAGAGGAGAAAAAATAGTGGTTTAATGCAAATTTTAAGAGTTTCAATGAAGATCAAGAACTTGTCATCTAGTGCGCTTGGCTTAGAAATGCATTCTTATATGTTATAAATCAAATATTATCATGTTTATCGAGAAGGTTGATATTATTTCTTTCTTTGTGTTGCAGGAGCTAAAGGCTGGAAACACTTTCATGTAGGAAGGAAAGTCAGGAAGCAGTCTTCAAGAAGAAGGCATCATGTAGCTGTTTTAAGGGTATCCTTCATCATCCTTGTGTTGGAATTCTTCATCAAGTGGCATCAAGTTGAGATTGTCTAGAAGACATCCACTCGAAGGACATCATCTTCATCAAGGCTTCCTAAGGTATCAATTCTACTTCAAGTTCTTCAACCTTCAAGGAAAGTCATCAAGTAGCTACTTCACCTCTAAGGAAGGTGTTATCATCAAGCAAGAGCATTCATCCATCAAACTTCAAGACTCTTCAAATTTCCAAGTCCAAGAGAGTCTCCTACTCTTCATGAAGGAATCAAGTGTCATCATCTACTCTCTAGCCTACATGAAGATACATCGAAGAAGATTCACATCAATCTATCTACAAGAAGAAGAATCATAAAGTTAGTCAAGTGAGGCGACAACTATCATACATCCAGTCATAGTTGAAAAACTCGCCAAAAGCAAAAACCCGCCAAGCCTGAAAAATTTGACTCGGCAAAAACTCGGCAAAAAACTCGCAAAAACTCGGCAAAAAACTCGGCAACTTAAAAAATTGTTTAAATTTCATTAAAAACACATTTTTTTTGCAAAATTCAATGATTAGATGCATCCAACAAGTCAATAAATGAGAAACAAGCTGAGTCTAGTTGTATTTGATTGATTTCAAAGTAAATTGGATACAAAATGGCATCCTCATGAGGAATGCGCTGATACTGATAGTCTGAAACAAAATGGAAATAGCAAATTGTTTTTGTAAAACTGAAACTGAAAGTAAATACTACATCTTCCTCTTCCCCTTCCCCTTCCCAAGTCTACTGAAAACTAGGGGAGTGGTAGAACTAGGTCTAGTCCTAGGAATCTGCTGTGGCTCCTCCCTCCTCGGCATGACAAACCGTGGCTCAACCTCCATCCTGGATGTAGATGCTGGTAGTGGTCCTGGTGGCAATGTCTCCTGACTCTCCTCATCCTCCTCATCCTCCTCATCCTCATCCTCCTCATCCTCAATGTCATCCAATGAGAATCCCAATCCATCGATTCCAGCGGCAGCCCCCTCCTCCATTGCCTGTCTCTCCAAATCATAGATCTCATCCTCAGAAAACAATGAAGGCTGCTCATCCTGCCCTGTCCAATCACTGTAAGGATCTATCTCATCCAAATCAATTGGATCATCTGATATTTCCTCTACCCTTCTTGTGCGCAGCCGAAGATTATATTGCACATAGACAAGGTCATTGAGGCGTTTCTGAGCTAGCTTGTTCCTCTTCTTTGTGTGGATGGCCTGAAATAAGCTCCAGTTGCGCTCACAATTGGATGAACTACATGGTTGGCATAAGACACGGAGGGCAAATCTCTGGAGATTTGGGGTATTTCCACCCCAATTTGTCCACCAAACCTCTGCAAAAAAAATATTGAAGAGTTAGAAACTTAGAAAGGAAAGTGAAAAGTTCAAAACATATTAAATATCAAATTATCAATAGTTGTAACTTATAAATTTGAAATTTTATACCTGGTGACTGATTGTTTATTGCTCGTGTAGCCAGGTCTGAAGAAAAGAGCCTACCCCTTCTTTCCCTATAAGCTTGCAATTCATCAACAATGAGGTCTGCCACCTCAGCCTGGGGTGTCATCCTCTGAATGCAAGAAGTGAGGCCCTCCATAACCTCTCCAGTAGGATCTGAGAAGGTGCCTGAATGGAAGAAACGGGGGTTCAAAAAGTACCCTGCTGCATGGATGGGTTGGTGGAGTTGATTGTTCCACCTCCTATCAATAATCTCCCATATGGGATCAAATTTGAGGCTGTCCCCCTTATAATAAGTTTTAATAGCTTCCTTGGCCCTATCCATGGCCTCATAAAGATATCCCATTGGGGTTTTATCCCCATCTACCAAGCGGAGGACTCTAACCAAGGGCTCCGACACCTACAATATAAAAATGCAAAAAGATTAAAGGTACTAATTTACAATGAAAGACATATTAAAAATAAATAAATATTCAATTTGAATTTAAATTCGAAGCTTTGAAGTTACCTTCACAATCTCTGTAGCTCTTTCTACAAATACTTTGTCAAAGACAATGCATGCAACCTTGTCTCCTTCTGGCTTCTTCGCATAAGATGATTCTGTCCATCTTGGGCACACAAACATTTGTTTCAAAGCCCCCAATGCACCAAGAATGCTTTGCAACGTTAAGAAAACCGTTGCAAACCTTGTCACACCGGATCTCACCAACTCTTTCCCTTGGGTGTAATCCCTCATCATGTTAAGAACCCAAGGGTGATTGTAGATAAATTTTGTGATCCTCCTTGCATCCTCTACAATCGGTGTGACCCAATCAAGCTTGCCTATGTCCTCCAAAAGAAGGTCAAGGACATGTGCTGCACAAGGTGTCCAAGAAATTGTGTGGTGTCTCTCTTGGAGGATTCTACCAGCTGCCACATATGCTGCTGCATTGTCAGTAATTATTTGCACAATATTTTCAATCCCAACCTCCATGCAAACTTGCTCCAACATGTTAGCCAAATTTTCTGCATTTTTCACTATGTTGGAGGCATCCACTGATTTCAAGAACACCACTTCATTCTTGCAAGCTACCAAAAAATTAATGATGGTGCGGTTTTTACCATCCGTCCACCCATCGGAAAGAATAGAGCAGCCATATTTTTTCCATTCATTTCTTTGGTCTTCCACCACTGCCCTTGCCCTATCCCTTGCATTTGTAAGCAACCTACAAGTACAAAGTGAAATTAAGTACAAAAATTTTGTTTGTAAACAAAAAATAGCTTAAATTCATCATAAATTTCTATAAATTAAAGAACATAAATTTATCAAAAACTTAAAACGTAAAAGATTATCATTAACTAACCTCCCACTCAATTCTGTGCGAGAAGGTGCCTTGAAGCCCTTTCCTGCAACCGTCAGTGCAGTAACCAAATTATGCCAATAAGGAGAATTTGCCACATTGAAAGGGATGTTGTTGAAATACCAAAAATCGGCACAAGCAATGTATGCATGCTCATGCACCTCCTTATTCCACCCAGTTGCCTCTAAGGAAGTTTGTGATCCAGGTGTGTTTCTAGGCACAAAAAAACTATCTACTGTGCGTGTAGGTGCTGATCCTGGTGCTCTACTGGAAGTAGATGAAGGGCTCGCAGTGGTGGTGGGTTGCCTTCGGTTACGTGGACCACGAAGAGAGCCCACTATGCCCTGAAGTGCATCATCATCCGACTCAAGGTTGACTGGAGCACCTTGAGAAGAAGCTATGGATGCTTGCATGGCTGCCTTTGCCTTCTCCCTTTGTAATTTTCTTTCTTCTGCGGCTGCAAGTATGGCATTCATTTGCCTTTTTATTTCTTCCGTGGTTCCAGTACAGGCCTTCGCATCACGACGACTGATGCCTGCAAGATGGTATTTGAGGCGGTTAATGCCTCCACGGTATACGTTTTGGCATTTGATGCAAAAAACTGAGCCAGGGTACGGTCCTAGATAAGCATATTTCCACGCAGGATCTCTAGCTCCTGGAGGACGTTTGCCTACAAATGATGATGATGCAACAGGGCCTGAGGCTGAACCGGATACAGAAGCATCTCTATCTGCCATTATAAATTAACCTGCACATACAAAGAGAAAGCACAAGTTGTTAGATTTTTAATAGAAAATTAAAAAACAACCTAAATTAGATTTCTACTTGATAGATTAAATTTAAACTAACGTAAAATTCTAAAGTTAAACATTTTGTTCCAAAAAAACATGGATTCAACAAAAAAAAAATTAACTAGGGTTTGGAAAAAATATGAAAACAATGAAGAAATAAACAAATTACTCTAAATTACTAAAAATGCAAACTAATCTAAAGACTTAAACAAAAAAAAATTGGATTGAAATAAGAAGAACGAAGAAAAATGAAAAAAAATGAAAAAAATGTGAAAAAAATGAAAAAATGCAAACAAAATAGTGATGAATCTTGTTTTTATGAATATAAATCTTGTTTGGATCAATACAAATCCATTTATACTACATTCATGATGTTTTTTAAACTTAGATGCTTCGAAAATGAAGAAGAAATTTCAAAAAAAGAAAGAGAAAGAAAAAAAACAAAAACTTACCTGGAAATCTGATTTGCCTTTCAAACTTGATTCGAATCCGCCTCAAAATCTTCTTCGATCGATGCCAAATGCTGCAAATAGGTGTAAAATGGTTTGGAGGAGTTTTTTTCTAGTTTGGAGCAAATAGAATGACAAAAATGAGTCAAAAAGACCCTTTAAACCGCGCCGAAATGACCTTTTCCCACGCGGGCGAGTCTTCTCTGCGGACTCGCGAGTTTTTGTGAAAAACTCGCCAAAAACTCGCGAGTTTTTGGCGAGTTTTTGGCGAGTTTTTCACAAAAACTCTTGTTTTTTTTTTGCGAGTTTTTGCCTGTAAAACTCGTTTCTTGAAAAAACTCGCGAGTTTTTCAAAAACTCGCGAGTTTTTGGCGAGTAATGCATCTATGCATCCAGTCAACAAGAAGAATGAACAAGGCAAGATCCACAGGATGTATTCCTAAATATACAAGTTCAAACAATCACATTGAATACATCATTACAAGTTGATACAATTTTCAAAGTATGCTGAGTTGGCACTTATGTGGCGAGTACACATCATTTAATTTTGATTAGCCGCATTATTTAATGCATTAAATGTATCATTTAATAAAAGAAGTCAAAGGGTTTCCTATGTGGAGGAATATTTTAAATGCTTTCACCTTACCTTATCACATTGGAAAACGTGCCTTCATTGCCTCTCTCTTTTTTGCTAAAAATAGCAAGTTGTTGTAACTACCTCTGAGGTGGCATGATCTAGACCCTTGGCTATCGAATCAATCTTAGCCATTCATTGTAACCTGGACGACTATATAAAGGCCTTGTTGCCTCATTTGTAATTCATTAGAGAGTAGATCATTAGTAGTAGTAGAGAGTAGATTTTTAGAGTAGAATAGAAGAGACTCTCAAAATTCTCTGAGAGAACTTGAAATTGTTGTAAATATTTTCCAAGATTAATGCAAAGACATTGGAACTACTTGTTTGGTGTTAAGTATTATCTTGTGGAGTAACATGGTTTCCTGAATCTTGATGGAATTAAGAGATGTTTCAAATAGCTTAGAAATAGATTAGAAGTGCATTGATGTAATGAATATGCGTAAAGATATTTGATGAATTCTTCTGGTTCATACTTTTCGTGGATTGTCGAAGGCAACCCACTTTGCAAAGTTAGACTGAACCTTCATTTTCTTTAGTTCGGTTGTGAATGCTTGTTCAAATTGCGCCAGCTGTGGGTGTTTGGATGGAGATTTACAACATGAAAATCCTTGAGTTTCCTTAGAAGATTGCACTGGCTTCGTGTAGTTGTTGGTTCTCATGGCGAAGCGAAGTCTGGTTTCATGAGGAATTTGTCTATCTTGACATGTTTCATTATCTCATTGTCCTTAGATTAGCCTTCTAAACCCTTAACCCTTTTTCATTTTCTTTATCATAGAAACCTTGTATATACATCATCCACATCAAAGGAGGAATAAGTCGAATGAAAGGAGAAGAGTCTATGTAAGTCCCTTTGTGTTTAACAGCAAAATCATACTTAAATCGCTGAGCTGTTTCTTACCGAAAACATTATTAGAAGAAGGAACCTTGGAGTCATCTCGTTTGATCACCTAGTTCAGCATCCGAGAGGCTTTGCTCAAGAGAGAGTCAAATACTCAGTATTTCACTCTATTGTTGACTTGTTGAAAAACAACCATCAACAGGCAGATTTTGAGATCACAATAATAGGTGATGGCATTGTATACATAAACCGCTTCATCCAAGCTGATTTGCATTGGTTTTAATGCATGTTAGAAATTGTTTGAAGATGTCTCTACCTTGGCCATACCTTTCAGGCCGTACATCTGCTGAAATCCATTGATGCTCATAAGAAATTTATTTTGGTGTTATTGAATCTGTTGATGAATGCATATTAATTGTCTGCCATAAACGTCCTCCTTGCAAGTGATTTGAGGGAGTTTGATGCTGTTTGTGATTTTTGGGAGTATCCGTACCATATTCCAGCCGTACCTTGCTGATATGAATTGATGCTCATAGAAAGAAATTTGAGGAGTCTTTGAAATCTGTGTTTATTGCATAGTTTTTGCCATCTCTGGACAGTCCTTTGGGAGTAGTTTGAGGATTTTTAATGCTGATTTAAAATTTCTGGAAATAGCCGTACCAAGTACAAGTCGTACGGCCCTGTTCAGGGAATCTTATTTGCTGTGTGTTACCTCAGCTTGGTATTAGTGATCTGTCTGCTCAGAATCATTGAATTGGTCAATATAATCAGTTTTGTATGTGTTTCAATTGGATCAGTTGAGTGTTTTCATAAATGTGATTTCAGACCTCCTTCTTGGCTGCCGTACATGACCATATCAGTCAGCATAGTCAACAATCAGTGCATCAGTCAGTTTATATAAGAAAAGGCAGTCTATATCAATTATTTGATTATTTGATTTCCACTCACAATGCAGGGTATGATTCTTATTAATGATCTTCAAGGGAAATTGCTCATCTAGTTCTAATCTTGATGATATTGTTCATGATTAGATTGAATTTCTTATGCTTTCATTGTAATCAAATTCACATTAAGGACCCCTAGATGGTTCACCGCCAGTGTAGAAAACAAATCTTTCTTTATTTTCTCACCCACTGGAAAAGTGGAGTATTCCCACTGAATAAGTGGATGGCATTGTAAATTCTCTTGTTTCTTTACCCACTGAAAGTGGTGAATTCCCACATCTTGTGGATGCCCGCCGCAGCAGATGAATTGTAGCCAATCACTATATGCTCTCACCTTGCCCATTTTGGGATCTGGGTGATTAGAAAGTGTGAGGCATTTAGTTGGTTTTATGCAATTGATGCTAACACTGTCATATCATTGTATGTAATTTAAAAAAAAAATTGGGGTAGCATCTTACAAGTGAATCCCCGCAAGGGTGGCCCCATACACCAACCCCAACACATTAAATCGAATAGAAATCATACGATTATTACATTCATTTTGATAGACCTAAATTCCCATAAGATTAAGTAATCATGTTGAAGGCATCTCGAAAAATTCATTTTGATAGACCCAAAGCTCTACCAACTACCAAGCCAAGGCATCCCTCTTTATTTTCTCTAATAACTTATCTAGGAATTATTTATTTAAACAATATAAGTAGTGAGTTGGTTGGAATCATAGTGCAATGAACTTTGCTTCCCAAAAAGAAAATGACGACGAAAATCAAGAATGCTTGCTTATAGATGGGTTTGGCGTTGATAGAAAAAACCCACAGCTTGTGTGAAAATATGTGTTTTTCAATTATATGCATTTTTCCCCTAGTTTGACCAAGGATTGACTGGTTTATTGAAAAATCTTGGCAAACAAGTCAAAACAGCACAGCATAGGTCCCAAGTAAGTTTAAAACATAAGTACTTGCATGTTTTTTGTGTGTTCTATTACTATGGTTGCACTGTAGTCGGTCATAATTGTAGTCGGCCGTAGTCAGCCAAGTAAATAATCATGAATTAATTAATGTTGTGCACAGTTAAGTTTAGGAGTGTTATCGGGTTAACTCCGATGGTTGGATAGTTGTGGAGTCATTGCCAATGGTTGGTATCTCAACCAACCTTGGCATAAGTTATATATTGAGTCAATACTTGTAATCAAACGGCAGCATTGTGACATTGTAGTGTAATAATGATATATTCAATGAATGGAACAATGCTTTATTCTGTGCAATTCTGATATGAATCATACGCTTTATAGTTATTGCTGTATATTTCCGTTTACTCCAAGTTTTGTCTGAAACATCATATTGCAGGTAAACATTTGGCGCCGTTGCCTAAGCGAATCCAGTGAACATCCAGACAGGAGAATGGCGTCGTGATGGGGCAGCCAACCAAAGAGCCAGTACAAGCAAATGAGGATCATGAAGACGCTCTGACGGAATACCTCTACAGTTTGTGGGAAATCTCGTTGAAGGACCACGTATGGAGGGAGGCTCGCAGGCGAGAGATCCCTCAGTCGGCCATCTGGGATCGACTGCACCTCAACCAAGAGGTCGACCATCTCCTCACCAAACTGCCAAGCCGAGATACAAGCCGAAGACATATGTTTGGCAACTAAGGCCCATACGAGTAGCAATTAATGCCCATACAACTCAATAAGAATAAGAACCGAGTACCAACTGGGCAAGAAACACCAGAGGAAAGAACACAAAGATCATTGAGATTAAAGGAACAAGAAGAATGAAGGAAAAGACTGAGACAAATTGCTAATGAACATCGTCATGAAATAAGTCAAGATACCGAGTTACACCAAAACCTCGTCGATGAAACCAACGAAGGAATTTTCAAGACACCGCTGACAAATAAAGGAAAAAGGAATGACAATGAATTAGCAGAAGAAATTGAAAACAGCATTCGCCACATCGGAGAGTTATCCATATTGGACGACGAAGGGCCGAGAGTTGGAAGATCTGAGCCTAAGACCCCAGAGTAGAGGGAGTACCGGAACGAACCCGAGGAAACTCGAGGTGTAGAGGACGCCAACAGAGGACGCGAGGAAGACTCGAATGTAGCCGAGTGTGCAAGTGACGCACCGGGACGTTGCGAGAGAACCAGTCCAGTCGGGTCCAACGCACGAGGAGGTCATTGGAGAAAGATGGTGACTCCACCAGCCAAGAGGCAAAAGCTGCCAAAATTTACGAGGAATGGGTCAGAAGATCCAATACAGCACTGCAAGACGTGAGAGATGATTTGGATAGCCAATGGGCAAGATGATGTGGACTACTAGTTAAAAGCATTTCCAGCAACACAGAGATAGTGCCATAGACTGATACACAGATCTGGAAGTAGCACAGAAAGCCTCATGGCAAGAATTGAAGAAGGCATTCCAGAATGAATTCAAACTACTAAGAGATGACAATGAAATTGTAGCAGAGATATACAACACTAAACAAGGAAAACATGAGAACGTGAGAGCGTATAATTGCCAACTCAAGGAGTTGTTGGGGAAACTAGAGACTCAACTAGCCGACGGACTGAAGAAGAGATGGTTCATTGAAGGACTACTCCCATCATTGAGGAAGAAAATGAAAGTCATACCTCCGTCATTGTACGCTGAAGCGTACAATCGGGCGATGGATAGAGAAAGTGAAAATAAGACATCCTCCCGAGGAAAGAAGACTGACGATGAGGAGAGTACCGACGACAGCAGTGATGGGGAATCAAAAACCATCCAAGCATTAAGAAGAGATATGTTACGCATGATGAAAGAATTCAAGGCCGACACAGAAACAGCGAAAGAGGGCCGAGAGTTGTGGTGCATTGACTGCAAAGGAGGACATATAAAAACAAATTGTCCGAAGAAATTGTTTTGCGATATCTGCCAAGTAATAGGACATTCCATCAAGGAATGCCCCTACAATCTGAAAGCAAGGGGTACACAAGTACTCTTCACTCAAAGAGAACCGTCAACACCGCCAAACACACCACCAAAGCCCCAGTACAATAGCCATGCATCCCCTGGAGGTTACCAAAGCAATAGAAGTCCGAGAAACAAAATACACTACGACAGTAAGGGGAGGCCCATGATACAATGTAGAAAGTGTAATGAATGGGGCCACTTCGCTCGAAAATGTCAAAATGGCCAAAACCCCGGGGGAAGACTGTGCAAATGGTGTGGACCAGGTGATCATGAAGACAACAACTGCCCAAAGCAGAAAGGCACCAACATGCTCAATGTGTAAGAACAAAACCAAGAGGCATTGGCGGTCACCACCATAGCCCAGGTAAAGAAGGCTATCTACCCAGATCCACGTACAGAAAAATAAAGAATGAAAGAAGCAAAAGCAGAAGTGGAGCGGGCGATGACGAAGAAAGAGAAGACCACTCTGGATATTCCAAGTACCTCTTAGCGATTAGAGGCGGAGAACAATATTGTCTAGCAGATATTGCAAACCACCGTACCTATCAAGGTGACGGACCTTCTCCGAACTATGCCACAACTTGGAATGGCAATCACAAACGTAGTCGATAATGACCAACGACAGCGACAGGAAGGTCAACGAAAGGAATTAATAGTAAAGCCTCCACCGTAAGGTGAACAAGTCATCGACCCAATGTTACTGTCGGTTAACATCGGGAAAAAGCTAGCAATTATACAAATGGAGATTGGAGGGAAAATCCTAAACACGATCATCGACGGAGGAGCAGCAGTCAACATACTACCTGAAAACACATGGAAGAGTCTCAAGAAACCTACACTCTGGCCACCGACATTCCAATTGGTGGGCGCCGACTAGCATGGCATCAAGCCGTTGGGAACATTGATGGCGCAAAAAGTGACGATTGGGACACAGCCGTTCTTGTTGAACTTCGTAGTCATCCCGGTGCAGAAGAGAGGGTACGATGCATTGCTAGGAAGAGGATGGCTGGTGGTAGCCAAAGCCGATCATAATTGGAATAGAAACATAATCTCCATAGAAAGCAATAGAAGAAAGTATGTGATTGATTTGATAAATCAAACAGTGAGCAAAGAATTGGCATCATCAGATTCAGAATGTGAGGAAGGATGCAGAATGGAGGGAGAAAGAGGAACCATAGAGCCAAACGAGGAAGGTAGTCTGGACCTCCAGGAATGCTCGAAGGATGAGACAAATTCACTAAACGAGTTATTTCATTGGCAGATGAAAGACTATGAATTCTTCCAACCAGAGTGTAACATGATTTCAATAAGAGAAAGTGGCAAGTATTCTCAGGCGACTAGTGAAACACTCGGCAACATTGGGCCGAGTGAAAATTGTTGACGAATGAAGCACTTGATGGATTGACAAACACTCGACCATTTGGCAAGAGGGAACCAGTAACGAGTGACAAAGGGGAGGAAGGTAATAATCAACCAAAAGTAAGTAATGTTGTTCCAGAAGCATATGAAGAGTATAAGGAAGGAGAGGCTATAATAGAGAATACACCAGAGCAACGAGTGGCAGAGACAGGCTGACCAAAAGAAGCAAGTAGACTAGAGAAGGCACATAAAGAATATATAGAGGGTGATGCCAAGATAGATGATACACTTGCACATAAATTTGAACCAGATAAGGTGATCAGGTATGAAGAGCCATTGGTAAGCACGGTGAATCGGGGTGATGGAACTAACGACGGGAACCCAACATTGAAAGCACTGGCCAGAAAGAGACCATACGAAAAGAACAAGGACTATAGAGTATTTCCGTCGACTTGTGATTTTATTAAAGTTATGGCGATCGGTGAAAACCAACAAAGAAAAAATAATGTTAAAAAGTCAAATAGTTTATTTTTGCCGAAGACAACATTTCCCGTCCCCGAAAAGGCACCCGACCCTACCGACGATTACAAAATCAATAAAGATACGTCTCTGAATAAAGAAGTTAAAATAATGGAGGATATGGCTACTTGTCGTACTGTGAAATCACCCTCGCAGCAAAATTTTGGAAAAGAGAAATATTATGGGACAAATTATGCGACAAAAAATTGCTACAGTTAGAGAGGCAGATAAAACGTGGGAGAAAAATAGAAAAGTTGGATTCGGTTTACTAAGGATAGAAGATTGGAAAAAACGGAAAAAGACAAACCCAAAAGAGAAAATAGAATAAGGGGAAAAATCAGAGAAAAAAAATTTGAAAAAAAAAAAATAGTAAGTCGTACGACCAAGCCGTATGACTTGGGACCATACGACCAAGATCGTACGACCCACCCCATTCCTTATAAACCCCGCCACAAGCAAAATAAAACATTAAGTTTTTTTTCCATAGCCTCTACAAATTGCAAAACTCACGACCGTACCATTGAGTAAAGATAGGAAATTGCAGGCCGTACGAAGAGTTGGGCCGTACGATTCTGAGAGTGACGACTACACAAAAGGGAAAGCTGTACAAATTGAAGTTTTCATGTTTTTCTTTTTGACTGATGAAGGAAAAGAGGGCAATTGGCCACATACTCGGCAGGTTTACTCATTGCCCCTCGACCCCGCGAGGGGCACTGCCCCCAAACCCCCATCAAATCAGGCAGAAACAAAGAATCATTCTTGTTGATTGGTGAATTAAATGGATGTACACCATGACACTACTCAATCTTTTCATGATCAAAATGCTTCTAAGATGCTTGCAGTACTATCTCTATCTCGATTCAGTGATCGATGGGGTGCAACATTAGCAACATTCAGTGTGCTATCAGATTGGGTCCCTTGGTTGGTTGGTCTACTGGCAGGTGTTCCGAATGTGTTGGTTCTACTTTTACACAGCTCCTACTTCAGCATTGTCGTCAGTTTGGCAGAGCTTACTTAATGTCACTTGATACTTCATGGTTTTCTGTCGTCTGGAAGACGACTAATTTTGTGGGGGGGATGATGTAGTCGGTCATAATTGTAGTCGGCCAAGTAAATAATCATGAATTAATTAATGTTGTGCACAGTTAAGTTTAGGAGTGTTATCAGGTTAACCTCGACGGTTGGATAGTTGTGGAGTCATTGCCAACGGTTGGTATCTCAACCAACCTTGGCATAAGTTATATATTGAGTCGATACTTGTAATCGAAAGGCAGCATTGTGACATTGTAGTGTAATAATGATATATTCAATTAATGGAACAATGCTTTATTCTGTGCAATTCTGGTATGAATCATACGCTTTATAGTTATTGTTGTATATTTCCGTTTACTCCAAGTTTTGTCTGAAACATCATATTGCGGGTAAACATGCACTAGCAAATCTAAGACAAGAAAATAAGGAATCTATTTGCCTCTTCCGATCCCCACAAGGCCATGGGAAAGCATTTCTATGGACATTGAGAGAGGATTGCCTGTGATTAGACATGAACATGATTATTTATTTTTGGTAGTTGATGGATTCAGTAAAATGTGTATTGTAACACCTTTCCAAAAGACTATCATAGGTAAAGAAGCTACAGGAATGTTCTTTTCTCGTGTATGGTGCACTTTGGACTTCCTAAGTCCATCATTTTAGATAGAGAATAGTTGGAAAATTTTGGTCCACTTTGTAGAGCATGATGGATACAAGACTAAAAAATAGTACTACTTTTCACCAACAAACAAATAGCCAAATAGAGGTGGTCAACAGGGCCTTGTTCAACTCATAAGGAGATACAACAGTAGGTGTCTTAAAACTTGGGATGAGTCACTTCCATACATTCAGCACTCTTATAACAAGGCAATTCATTCTACTACAAATCAGTCACCATTTGAGGCATTTTGGGAAATTTGCCCTTAAGTCCACCTAATGTAGCTTTTGAAGAACAAATAGAACAAGATAATTGATGAGCACATGGTGATACTGAGGGGGGGGGGGGGGGGGGGGGTGAATCAGTATCTAACAAACTTTTACTTTTTCTAACTTTAATCAACCACAATAATATCACATGCAAAATCTAACAATTAAGCACACATTAACACACAATTTATGTGGAAACCCTTTTCGGAGAAAACCACAGCACAATATATATATATATATCATTTCTTCTTCTTGTAGGCTCCAACCTATTCACATACAAATAGTGAGCTCCAACTCACAGGACACACCAATCTCCACTTGACATAATTATAGGCTCCAACCCCCACACAAAAACTGAGTTTCAACTCAACAAAAAGCTCCAACCTATTAATCCTTCAATGGTTGATATAATATGCTTCTTCACAGAATCTCTCTCACAAATCTGATTACAACTCACACAATATCCTTCTTCCAAATCTGATTGCTATCCACACAATAACCTTCTTCCAAATTGTAACATGCCACTTGTTCTACCAACTAAAATTTACCAATTTTAACTTGAAAGTAAATAAAGTCGTGAATTCATTACAGAAATAATAAAAATTTTCCTATGAACATTTGATATAATGCACATTTGAAACATATTTCAAACTTCTATTGCATAACCAAATTACATTTTCTCAATAAAAGAATTGAATATTCAACTTTTACAACTTTTTCATAAATTACATAGAAGCTTCAAGAGCTTAACTGATAAATAGAATCACATGTTTGTAAACTTGTCTGTCTTCAATACTCCCGGCCACCAACTACATGAGGGCAAGCATCACTCAGGTGATTTACCTCCAACCACGGACTATCTGCGGTCCCTCGCACATTTACCAAACTAGTAAACGGACCTACCCTTCGACGAAGGGATTGGTTTGGTAACCCCAAATAAATTAGGCCTAGTTTGAGCAAGGTGTTGTGTCCTACATTAACTAGTACTATCATACAATGGCTACAACTATCAAAATATGAAATCCCTACTAGAAATGCAACCTGGATCACAGTGAACCTAGACAGTGTAAATGTTGGCAATTTACACCACTTTGGCCAAAGTTTTCTTGTCTCATATTCACCCACCCTTCTATCTCGATTGGGAAAGACAACAATCTCTATACAAAACTTATTCCCTTACCCATGAATCAACAAATCCCGGGAATAACCCCACTTAACAAATGTATCATTCTCTACACATAGGATATTCCCTTTCCCATGGACCAACAAATCCCAGGAATATCCCCGTTGAACAATTACATCAAACTCTATTCTAGATTATCTACCTCTTCCATGGATCACATAACCCAAGGTTAACATATTACATGCTTTTACTAGGGTACAAATATCGAAGTAATACCACTTGAATCCTATTTTCACTAACTTTCCTCTTATATAATTTTCCTATACGAACACCAATCAATGATTGATTTACGATTTTATCTAGGTGAAATCTCAATCATAGACACTTTCTCACAATCACAATACAAATTTGCTTACTAGATATATATATATATATAGATATTATTGATAGACATTCACATCGAAAATTCAACATTGCAATCGCTTAAAAACAATACATCACATAATGTTTTGAAAATAGGAAAAACATAGAGAAGGAGAAATAAATCCCATGCCTGAGAATATAGCTCCAAATGGATCAAGGACTCTTTTGCTTACGTCTTTCCAACACTCTAGATCGCTCTTCCAAATAAAACAACTTATAAAAACAAAACAACAAATTTCAACACTAATGCAAAACTCAAATTGGAAAAGAGAAGGCTCTTGATTAGAAAATGGTGCAATTAAAAAAAATGAGGGAGAGTACCCCCTTTTATACCGCAACCAATTCAAAAATGTTGATATAATTGCAACATAATGTTGACATTTTTAACCAACTCAATAATATTGACACTATAAAGACATGCTTATCAAAAACTAAAATTAGTTCTTAAAAACCAAACCACCTTCTAAAAATAGAGTTAGATATAAATTAAAATAAAATAAATAAATAAAATTAAAATTATTAACTAATCACAAGTTTTAAGGGGCCCACGTGCTTAAAAACTTTTCAATTTTTAAAAGAAACAAAAAAAAGGGTTTAAAGAAGGGTCCGCGTCTAAAAAAGGCATGCCCTCTATAAATAAAAGCTACGTATACTTTTCTACAAAGAACTTAAAACCTTAGTTTAAATATTATACTTTTATATAAATAATTTCCTTTTATTAAAAACTTTTAATTATTATTATTTATTTTATTATATTTATTATTTTATAAAACTACTCTTTTATTATTATTTTTTTTAATTAAATCTATTATATATATAAATTTATTGTTTTAATTACCATAAAACAATATTTACGAAATCAAATTCCGCAAAATGATAAAATTATATTTCCGCAATGAAGAGAAAATAATAATAATATTTATATTAAATACATATATAGAGAGACGATAAATATACATTTATATATATTCACATATGTATAAATTTATCATCATAAAATCAAATATAACTCATAATCAAGAAATACATATAAAGTCGTAAAATCTTCATAGACTTATCGTCGAAGAACACAAGAGAGACGATAACTCTTGCATAGGCCAAATCGACATCTCCATATCTATGAGTAATATGCTCAAGAATATACGTAGGTACGTCTACCTACATATGTTCATGCTCATATCGACTCACGTAGAAGAATGTATCGTGGACTTACACGAGCATTAATAAACTCAAAGAAACCAAACACTTAACAACATGCAGGTTCGAACATCCAATCAAGACTCAAGATACATAACTCAGATCACTTACCACTACCCACACTGACTCGACTCAACCCAGGTCAAATTAGGATGTGTGTGTGTGCTGTTCAATTTAGGCTTCTCTTTTACGTTTACCAGACCAAGTCCTTCTCCTGAGTGATACCTCCCCTCTTTTCTGGAGGGACAACCTGTTCCTGTAACCACTTAGATCATTGCCACAGTAGTTAGCTGATCAAAATATCATCATTAATTAACAATAACCACATTTAATACAAGACATTGCATTATTATTTTTCTCATCATATTGCATTCAAAGTAGGTAACACACATAAATGCAAAGATTCATAAATACTTCAATTTTCACAAAATATCCAATCTATAGTAAATGGATAAAAACACATACAGATGCAGAAATCCATAATCACTCACTTTCAAAACAAATTAACCAAACTAGGTAAATAGTAAGTAGATAGAAACACATGGGGTGTAACACAAATCTGATTACAATCCACACTATAAATTTCTTCCAAATCTTATCCAAACACAATTTTAATCCAATCACAAATCTGATCACTACCTCTGATTCTGTATGACATAAGTCTTTCTTTTTCAAATCAGGTTCACTCTCATATACTTCCACTCCTTCACAAATCTGCTAGTCATACACACTTCTCTTTCATAAATCTGATCTCATCATGCACTTATTCATTTCACAAAACTAATCATTATCATGACAATATTCTCTCATAGATTTCTGCTCCTAATCTTCACTTATATTCGTCATATATATTTGCATTTATAATTCACACATGGGCTGCATATACACTCAAAATAAATCTGAGTTACACTTCATATTTCTGCCCTTTTTTTTCTTTTCAATCTGCTCTTATTCTCATTGATATTTCATTCAAATTGCTTGTTTTTAAACTCCCTTCTTCTCTCGCCTTTTATATCTTCAATGATCCAAATGAATGGATGCAACTCTTGCTAAGGGAGACTTCTCTTTATTAATACACACCTTTTCATAATAGACATACCTCTTGACTAGTCACTGCTCTTCTTAATATAAAATGCACCTCTTATTTTAATCGCTGCCTTTGACAAATAAATCACTGCTTTATTAAATCTAATTGCTGCCCTTTGTAAAATATAATCGCTGCTTGATAAGGCAGATCACATCTCTTAAATGATATTAACCGCTGCACATCACTACAACTCTTCATCGTTCCTCCTCATATATATAGAGCGCTACCTTAATTGAATGAGGTTGGCCATGTTAACTTGCATGAAGTCCGCCTATGTTTCAACATAGGGAGTTGGCCATCTTTAATTCCCTGGAGGTCGGCTACTTGGGAAATTTGTCATTTAAACCTTTATCTTAACATCTCCTTTAGGCGCTAAGATGCATGGGTCGGCCCATATACAAGTTGTCTTATTTTTCCTTCACATACACATTATCTCTTTCTTTTTTTTTTCACCAATGTTTAAATCTTTAATTTAAACATGCATATATCTATTTGTCGGCCTCCAATTCTTTCAACGGTAAAGTGTAACAAATGTATTTTGCTTTGCTCTCCAACGGTTAACTCCTCATACTTGAACTTGACATCAATAACCTTGCTTATGACTTTGTGCCTTTGACATCAATCTCATTCATACTTCTTTGACAACACCAATGACGATCTTCGACAATCTCGGTCTTTCCAATGACAATCTTCGACAATCTCTTCATTCTTCCTTTGACATCAACGACAATATGTCTTCTCACCTTTAACATCAATGACAAACATTCCAACAATAATGAGATGGCTAAAGCTTCAAAATTTGTTGAGAGGATTGGCCAAATCCAACTCAAAGTAAACAAGCAATTGAAAATAACTCAAAGTTTGTATAAACAAAGGCATGATCAACATAGAAGAGAGCATAAACTAAAGGCAGGAGACAAAGTTTGGCTTTCCTTGGGTAAATAAAGACTACAGGGACAAGCTAAAAAAATTAAGCCACTAAGGTCTGGACCTTTCACTATTTTGGAGGCCACCGGTGAAAATGCTTTCAAACTTGATCGACCTCCCTTTATGAAGATGCACTCAATTGTTAATTGTCAGTATTTGCAGCTTTATCAGCCTTCTATGTTAAATGATGACCAAGAAGTACAAGTGCTACCCTCTCTTTAAGACATGGGTGTGGAAGGAAGAGCCATACTCACAGAGGATGTGGTGTTAGAAAAGAAGACAAGGGAAACCCAAAATAGAGTCCAAGAAACGTGGAAAATAGGACTCAAAAATCACAAGGTAAGCCAAGCAAAGTGGTATTCCAAAGAAAAAGTGGAGAATTCTGCCTCCCACTTAGTGTCTCATTAAGCTTTTGTGGGACCAAAAGCCGTCTACGAAGGGAGGTGTGATCCATATTAGATATAGAAAATGTATGGGAAACAGAAACAAAC
The DNA here is from genome assembly GCA_027924645.1 of Cunninghamia lanceolata. Classification (NCBI taxonomy): domain Eukaryota; kingdom Viridiplantae; phylum Streptophyta; class Pinopsida; order Cupressales; family Cupressaceae; genus Cunninghamia; species Cunninghamia lanceolata. The sequence continues at coordinate 7,562,774 of BSBN01000023.1, read as the reverse complement.
AGTAAACTGGATTCAGACACAGAAACAAGTACAGAACAAAGAACTGAGAAAAACTAAGGCAGACTGGACCAAATCATGGTGATGACTTGGTCAAGACTGCAACCATGGTACTGTCCATTGGTAGTGAACACTCTAAATTCAGAATGTGAAACGTATAGGCTTCCTGTGTGCACTGGAATTCTTTTAGGACTTGGCAGAACCGTCTTGTTCACACAAATCTATAAAAGGGAGTTGAAGCTTGAGTTTGAAAGCATGAATTGACTGTTAAGAGGATAGGAAGAATATTGTAAGAGAATTCAGCTGGTCACTAGAGGAGATAAGCCAAAGTAGAGAGCAAAAGATTGAAGTCCTACTTGTTGTAATTATCTTCCCAAGTTAATACATAAGATAGCAAGGCCATTGCCACTACCATAAGTCTGATTTTTACTCCACATTGGGGTTTCTAAGATAAAAATGTGTTTTGTGAGTCTTATTCAAGTTTATTTTTATGTTTGTTCACAATATTATATTCTCTTCTTAAAACAAACTTCATTTGTTAAACAAGTAGCAAGTAATAACTAATAAATAATTTTTGTGATTCTTGAATTCTAGTTTGAAGAGTTCACAAATCAGCAAGGATGAATGAACTTGAAAATGTATAGTGATAAATGTGTGGTGATCAAAATGTCTAGAATTGCTCTTTGAGATGCAAGAAGCCTAAAAAATGCACCAAAATAAATTGATTATCAAGATCAAGTAGGAAGCACAATAATAGTTTTCAAATCTGATAGGTTATAACAATAATACAATGGCAGAGCTTCATGCATTAGTTCAGAAAAATCTAAAAGCATACCACAAAACTTGTAACCAAACCAAAATTTATAATCCCACATGGACTAAAATTTCAGATCACTTCGAGTGAACAAATTTATATGATACAAACAATAGCAAAGACACAGAACAAATACAACAAATAAGGATAAGACAGGGTCTACAATGAAATACAACTCACTTAATTGGCATCTGAGAATTTGTGTAGAGTTGATCTTGACTCCTTTGCAGATTCGGAGGCTTACTATTTTCCAGTTAGGGATTTTACTGCCGACAAATTGGCTTCCTAGTTCAGCTTCTAGCAATTCACATCAATATCTGTAAGAAACAATAAAACAAAATCAGATTTCTAGCATATTTCCATCAACATTAACAATAGCATTTTTCAACTGATATTCTATAGAGACATTACAATAGATTGAGAATATTTGACACAAACCAACTCAGCATTTAGACATAATAGGTGATTTGCATTCCAAGAGGCATTGCAAATATCTTGACATCAATAGTTATGTCAAAATTGAATTTTACGAGAAAAGCAGGCTTGCAAAAACCATACTATTAGTTTGCTGGAAAATTACTGTAAGACAACTTGGAAGACAAAAATGATAAGTGGCATGACATGACATGACTTTTGAGTTGTAAATGTTCAGTGTACAGTCATTCTTTAAGTAATTGTCTAAACATATGAACTAAAAATTAATAAGCCAAGCTTCGTGTTGATTGACACACAAGATTCCCAAGAAAGCACTTAATGTGAACAGTTTTGGCCCTTCGGTGTTATCCAGTATTACCTGTAATACTTTATAAGTGACACGGCATAGTAACTGGCTATGAGCTCACATAAACCAATAGGAACTAATAAATGGTAATTGATTAAAGAATTCCATACCATAGAATAGAGATCAACCTTGCATGCAACAACTGAGTGAAGCAAATATGGATAAAAAACATAGAACAAAAGATAGATATCTAGTCATAGAATAGGAACAAGATACTCTGGAATCAAAATCCATAGTAAGATTTTTATAGATTCAAAATGTGCAAATATTTTGTATCTACAAACAGCTTTTTCTCCTTTGTTTAAAGATGTTAAATACAGCTAATCAATGCAACCAATTGCCAAATAATTATTGTGACTCCCCTCTACCAACTATTGGTACAACTAGTTTTTATTACATGTATTTTCATACTATATTATTTTAAAGTTTCTTCTTTCTAAAGATTGTGTTAGGCCAATTCTTGACCTATGTTTATTTTTAGGGTTTCTGGTGTTTTTATTTGGGTTCCCTTCATAATGAAACTTATTTCCATAATTTGCAGAATTTGTGTTATTTTTGGTCAAAGGGGTTAAATCTGTGATTTCTTCTAAGGGGTTGGGTCTTATGTTTGTCTAAATGTTTGTGTCACATTTTCATGTGGTTGGGTCCTTTGTTTAGACTTACTCATTTGTGGTAAATTACTATGTTACCCCAAGTTTCCAGGACAGGGACGGCAGGGAGGCCATTTTTTAGGGGGTGACAAGGGACAGCTATTAAAAAAATAGGGAAAATTTAAAAATATAGGAAATTTCAAATATTCATATGATAACATTGATAAGGCATTCATCATATACATTATAGAATCTTAATATATAACAAATTAAAAAATTCAATTGCTTTCATCGTCAATGTGCATATATTGTATAAAAATTACAACAAAATGCCCAAAGGCTGCAAGTTTTAACTAAAAAATGACAAAAACATAGAAAATACGTCGCTGCCTCTAATCAACATCTCTACTAACATTGCATCAAAATCAGAATCTAAGCCTAGCTCACTGCCACTATGAGGAACTGCCTCATCCAATGGAACCCCAACCAATCCCTTTTGTGTCTCCTCCTCATCACCTTGTGTGGCATCTTTAGGATTAACATCACAACATGTGGTTGGAATCAAACATTACTCAAGACTCTGTCAGTCCTGAAGTCACAAGGCATTATGCATAACTTCTCTAATCATTGAGAGGTAAGCCTATTCCTCTCGATCAACTATATGAAGTTGTAAGCAAGGTCAAGGGATAGTGCCCCTTGCAGGGTCTAGAGGTAGTGCCCCTAGTGGGGTCGAGGGGCAGTACCCCTTGAGGAGGTTTGGGGGCAATGCCCCCAACAGGGTCCCTATCGCAATACAAGGCAGGTTGAGTGGCAGAGCCCCCGCCACCAAGCCCAATTAAAGCCTTTGAGACCACACATACCTTCAAGGCGTATGCCATTTTTCATGATTTTATTGCTTCTAACATTTAAGTTAATGATGTAGTTTTGCCATTCTCTTCTCTTCTCACAACTCTTCTTCACGATATGGAAAATGGCAAAATGAGTTTTAGGTTTGGGCATTGTGTAAAGGGATGTGGGGATCCTTGTGGGCCCCCACATCCCTTTATTATTTTAATCAATTTTGTGTTTTTTTTTAAATTGAGACTTTTGACTGCTAGGTCATAGGGGACGCCACCCCTGGGACGTTAGGGACGTCCCCTAGCCACCCTGGGGACGGCTAGCCGTCCCTTGACATTTCCTATTGTCCCTTTTTTTTTTGGGCGTCCTATTGTGACGTTTTCACACATCGCCCCATTACAAATGGGGACCCCCTCTTTTGCTCGCTTTCACCATTGTTTTTGCTTTGATCTTGCAGTTTCTTGCCCGAATCCATGAAGCTAGGAAAGAATGTCCAAGCAGTTAGCTCACAGGGAACATTAGGAATGATTGAAATAGTGAATTTCTCCTGAGGATGAATAATGTCCTACTTATCATTCCTTGATCAAATCTAGCCAATCCATGGCATAAGTCCATCATTCCATAAGAAATCCAAATCCTTCGCTCTCAGCATAAGACTCCGTGATGAATAAGGAATCCTGTTCCAAGACTCCAGTCTAGAAGTTCCTGTTCCAAGACTCCAGTCCAACAGTTCCTGTCCGGGAATCCTGTCCCGAAGGTCCTATCTAGGAATCCTATTCCAAAGTTCCTATCCAGGAATCCTATTCCAAAGTTCGTGTCTGGATTCTTGTCCCGAAGTTCCAATCCAGGGTCCTGAATTCAACAAGGCTTGTCATTTCCATGTCAAAATCCATCTTTCCACCTTAGAACCCTCTCCATTCCCGGCATGGAACTCAATTCTAATCTTGTTCCAAGACTCCATGTCCCACTCAGGAAGTCATTCCTGGACTCCAGTCCAGGAATCCAGCCTGGAGGTCCAATCCGGAGTCCTGTCCGAAAGTACCTATCCCGGAGTCTCGTTCAAGGAATTCCTACCTGGAATCCCGTTTCAAAGTTTATCTAGATTCTTCTTCCAACCAAGATTGCGGAGTTCAACAAAGATCGTCACTTCTTGGCATGATCATCCTTCAGCCCTGGAACTTAGTCCCGGCCTGACAACTCTAGTCTGGAAGGTCAAAACCAAGGGATATCTCTTTAAATCTCGGTCCGGCACTCAACCTCATTTCATGGCCCGGAAGACTCACAAATCGAAGACTTAGGGCAATTTCAGGAGACAATTAGCATTTAATGAATCCTCCTCCGGTAGGCTGGAATTGCGACAGGACACTTTTTGTCCTGGTCGCAAAATCCAGTACCTCCTGGATTTTGCGCTCAAGGACACTTTTTGTCCTTGGTCGCAAAATCCAGTACCTCCTGGATTTTGCGCTCAAGGACACTTTTTGTCCTTGGTCGCAAAATCCAGTACCTCCTGGATTTTGCGCTCAAGGGCAGTCTTTGCCATTTTTCGGAGTCTTCAGGGTAAAGGTATATTAAAAAATATATTTAAGTATAAATTTCTTATACTTTAAATATTTTTCAATATACCTTTCAGGATGTTTGAGATAGGTCTCGAATCCACCGGATTTAACATGCAGAATCTAGAATTTGGAAGATCCACCAGATTTCAGACTTAGTCATTTTTTCAGGATTTCAGGATTTCAGGCTACCAGACTTAGCCAATTCCAAATAGGTAAGTTGAAAGATGGAACAAATGAACATCTATCCTTCAGTCGTAGAGATAGCAAATTTCTGGAGGATGGAAGAAATGAAGGATGGAACAAACGAAGTTCGCACCTCGCCTTGCAAACAACAGAAACGAAGGATGGAAGAAACGAACCTCCTGTTTCGCCATCAGATTCCCGGAGGATGGAAGGAATGAAGGATGGAACAAATAAACCTCGTGTCTCACCATCGAAAATAGACTCTCGGAGGATGGAAGAAACGAAGGATGGAACAAATGAACTTCGCATCCCGCCTTGGAAGTAACAGATTCCGTGAGGATGGAACGAACGAAGGATGAAACAAACGAGGATGGAAGAAATGAACTCCGTTTTCTGATCCTGTATCAACATCTGAACCTCCATGGAGTAGCTAGGAGAATGAACCTACTGCAAAACTAGAATCCCACTTCGAAACTCAGGAAAATGCAAATCCTTGACTTAAATTCCCTGAAACTGAACTCCAAAGGCAAGTGGCGCAAATTCCAGCACTTGTAGGATTTTGCGCTCCAGGACAAATTTTGTCCTGAGCACAAATTCCTTAACCTTCTGGATTTTGCACTCCAGGACAAATTTTGTCCTGAGCGCAAATTCCTTAACCTTCTGGATCTTGCGCTCCAGGACAAATTTTGTCCTGAGCGCAAATTCCTTAACCTTCTGGATTCTGCGCCCTTGGACATTCCTGACCCAGTCTGGAATGGGAGACCTGCAAAATGGGAGACCTGCAAGATGGAATTCCGGAACCCAGTTTGCCAGCTCTTACATGAAAGAATTCCTCCCCTGTTGTACCTCGGAGTCCGGAATCCCTAAACATGATGGAGGGTACTTCTAGTTTTTAAAATGATGGAGTCTCTGATCCTAGCATAAGAAAATCTATCCCTGCCAAAACAGAGTGATGAAACCCTTGGCAAATATCCAAAAGATTGAACACAGAAGTCCAAGGATACATCCCGCCATGTTCCTCCGCAGAAAGCAAAAGTGCAACCTATCCATCTGAGTAAGATTCCATAGGATACTGTTCCAGGACTTAGCTGGATTTTGGCAAAAGTTCAAAAGTTATGCTAGGGAAGAAAGATCCAAAACATCAGTAAATCCCCGACGTCGCAAATTCCCCGACATGCCAAATTCCCCGACATGCCAAATTCCCCGACATGCCAAATTCCCCGACATTGCAAAATGCCCGACCACCGACATGGGAGAAAAGGACAAAAAACTAAGTCGGCTAGTGATAAGGTATGGCGGCTAAATTTCTCCTCCTCCAACCTAGGTCGGCCAAGTGGCAAAGAAGGACAACTTACCTATAAAAGGGGCAGCGCCCAAGTCATTTCTAATCATTCCAATTCAAATCCAAAGCAGAAAACTACATTCTAGGAGCAGAAATTCATTCTTCAAGGGCAGAAATTCATCCTCCAGGACAAGTGGAATTCCAAGATGAGCAGAAATCCCCGACTCCCAGGAATCCCCGACCAACTGAAATTCCTCCTGTCCATGCCTGGTAACCCTAGTATGAAGAATGCCGGAGAATGAGGGAAAATTTATAAATGAAATTGATCAAAACTTGCAAAATCATTCATGTTTCATTTCATATTGCATTGCATTTATGGATTTTGTGCATCATGACTATTCGAGGTTTCCCTTGTTTTGCAGGAATCCAGGACGAGGATGGGCTTCCATGAAGACGGAGCTCAAGGATGATCAAGGATTATCTCAAGCATCATGAAGTTCTAACACCGGAGAAGAGGACTACTTCCAACACCAGACGAGGAGACTATATGTGAATTCCACAAGAAGAAAAGAGAAAATACACTTCATGTCCAATATCAAGGATTCCAGTTCCGGACAAGAGGATCAATCCTTAAAGAGCCAAGAACAAAAGTACAGTTCACCATCCATTAGGAAGAACGGGAATCCACGCCAAGAATGAGGAATTCCAACCTAGGAATCCAGGACAGGGAATTCCAACTCAGGAAGGAATTCCATTCCAGGACCCTAAGGAAAGTGCGCCCCTGCTCAAGGAAGGATTCCTCCACACAAAGTTTCTTAACCCCCTGGAATTTGCGACTAGGACAAGTGGACTTCAGGACACCATGGAATCTGCGACCAAGGAGCAGGACAAACAGGACAGTCCTATCCAGGAGTCCTAGACAGGTGGCGACCAGGACAGCTGGAAGTTTCCTTACACATTCTGACGTCCTAGACAGGTGGCAGTCTCCTACAGGAACATTCTGACGACCCCACCTGCTTTTCTAGGATTTGTAACCCAGGGCACATATTTCAAAGAAATCTAATTTCCTTTTTGCCCTAAGATATTTTTGAGAGCCTATATAAAGGCTGAGGGATGCTTCATTTTATCTCTCTCTCTCTCTTTTCCATCATTCTGATGCTCCTAGAGCACCCTAGTAGTTAGCTTTCATTTCTGCATTATTTTCCTGAGCTGAAACTCCAAGGATCAGTCAGATTGTTGTAATACAGACTTCTGAAGCAATAATATATGCATTGAAGAATGGTGTTCATATATTTCTTTAGATTTTTGGCATGGTCTTATTGATTCCTTGGAGCAAATCTGAAAGATATTGAAGTTCTCTTTTGTATTTTCGTACTTTTTAGATATGATGGAAATGTTCTTGTTGAATGATTGAAGTTGATTAGTTCATACCATTTGTGATCTGTGGCTTGCAAATCACTTTGTATGGTTAGTCTGAACGTGATCCATGCTTAACTTCGGCTGTTTCTGTATGATCAGTTCTATGTTCCATGACAGGACAGTATGAAAACCTCTACCTCTACCCTAGAAGATTGCACCATCCCTGCCTAGTTGTTGTCTCATGGCGAAGCAGAGGACTGGTTCCAGTTTCATCTTCAACAACAGTCATTTCCATTGATTAGATTCCTAAACCCTTACCTCATCTTTTGCATTTTCTTTTAGATTTTCACTAGGATTAGTTTTCTAGAAGCTTCATTGCCAAATCATTCGCCTAAACCAGAGAGTGGAACCTAGGAATTCCAAGCTGTCCATTTGTGAAAGAGTTCCATTCGCCCACAAGTCCAAGTCCCAGGAGTGAATTCCATGTCTACGAAGGAGTAAGCCCACGTAAGTCCCCCTCGTGATTACTAGCAAATCACATCATTCCACTGAGTCTATCCCTATGCACGTCAAGACCTGACATAAAAGGAACCTTGGAGCAGTCTCATTCGATCACATAGTTCAACGTCTGAGAAGCTTTAGTCAAGAGAGGATAGGATACTCTGTGTTTTATTCTAATGTTGTTGTAGTCACAAAAACCTCATCAACACGTCCCCAGGACATTTCCGAATTTTGCAAAAAAATGGGGGTGGGGAGGTTACATTTCCTACCCGTCCCCACATCCCCAAAACATCTGCTATTGGGGACAAGTCCCACTTTTGCAAGGGATGTGTCCCCAAGTTACATAGGTAAATTATCTTATTGGCTTATTATGTCTAAGCCTTTCACCTTGATCATATTGATGGTTATGTTTACTGCTAGTCATATGTCGTGGTCATATATCTTGTCAGTTTTAACAATGAAGCCAAGTGTTGAGTTGTTTTAGGTTATTTGGGGAACTGCCTTGACTGATCACTCCCCATCCTGAGATATCTAGAAGCATTGTGGTTTACCGAATGATTCACTTCTACATAGTTGTAAAGCTTTCAAAGCAGTTAGATCCGATCTTGAGATGTATATTTTGCAGGGTTACATGTCACTGGATTTAAGTGTGATAGCTATTTATTTGTGCTGCTTGTTTGGATGGGGACTACTCACTGGTCCTCATGTGAAGGGCGACTAATTTGGCAGAATAGCGTGGCATGTTTCTAATTTATTTCTGCATATCTAAAGATAGTGGGTGAGGCTGACCAAAGTATTTTCTACAATATAGAAATGTTACTAAGCACAATTAATCTATGGGTACTTTTGTGATCAACTATACATGTGGATTTTTTTGGTTTCTCCATATGATTGAGTGGAGGGCATCGTAGGTTTAAGAAAAGTCCGTGAAAACGTGGCATTGACATATTCTAGTTGACAGTCTGGTTGTGTCATGTCCCCTTCTCGAGCGTAAGCTTTTCAGAGACCCTTAGCCTATCTTTTTTAATTTCCCGTAGGCTAATGGGATGGAATCAAGGAAATATTTTCATAATTAAACTTTAGTTATTTGAAAAAAGTAAGTATAAGTTATATTTAAAAAGAACAACTTCTATTTATTATTAAAAAAGGTTGTTTTAAAAAGATGAGTTTATAAAGTGTCGCTAGGAGTTGGGTGCAAAAGGTAATGACACTTTATGGCACTTGATGGAGGGCAAATAGGAAAAGTAATTAAAAATTCATTATTTTCTCTCAGAAGGTTATTTAAAGGGGTTTTGTGCTCAAAAGAGCTTCTTACTAGCTAATTCATTTTGCTCTGAGTAAGAACTTGAGTTCTTCTAATTACTTGAGGACAAAAACCCTTTAATAATTCCAGTTTTGAGGACGAAAACCCTCCTAGTTGGTTAGAGTGATTTCACCCAAAAATCGCATTGGTGCTGAACAGTTGAGATTTTCCAGTTTCCATGAATGGAGATTTTTGATGTGTTTTGAATTTCCAATTTAATTTCTTCTTGGAATTTCTGATATGTTTTTCAGTGCTGATGAAAGTGAGTGAATGGTGGCTGAGTTTGCACATTCAAGTTGCATTGACTAGACACCAAGGAGGTCGTACCTTTTGTGGGTACTTCCAGCCATACCAATGAATGGTTGAAAGGGGTCATACTTCCATTTGCTGCTTCGAATCTCCTGCTGGACTGAATATCCTTGATTCTGATTGCTCCCTTTGTATTGCAAACCTAACTTTGGGGGGCCATACTTTCATTAGCAGACAGGCCGTACCTGCTGGTATAGAGGTGTGTGAGGGCTAGTATCAAACCATGACCTGTTTATGAGGTTTTTTGTGACTTTTGGGTTGTCATATTAATGGTATAGAGGATTTACCATGACTGATTTGTGTTTGACAGCAATTTTAGATGGTCTTCTACAGGCCGTACAAACTAATTTTGAGGGTTCAGCAGCTACTAGGCCGTACAACCTAATTTTGAGGGTTCAGTAGCTACTAGGCCGTACAGCATAGCTGGGTGAGTTTGTGATCAGTATTATTGTTGGTTTCAGTATTTCAGATGTTGTTGGGTGCAGATATTTCAGTCTTAATCAGTACTGCAGCCTTCAATCAGCCTTTCTTATTGCCTACTTCAGTATACTTCAAAATCTATACTCTGTAAGCATGTTATTCTATGATTTTTCTGAGTTGGTGAGCTAATATTTTTATCTGCAGCAGTGTATCAGTCTGATCAGCATTCTAATATCAATGTGTTGTTGCTTGTTTCTCAATCATTTGAAATACCCAATAGTGCATTCCATGCTTAATTGTAACCTGGATGGTAGTATTGACAGAAGTTTGCATTTCATGCTCATTGTTAATGTAAAATCGGATGGTATTCCACCGATTAATGTGCATTTCAACATAGAAGGTCTTTGGTCGGTTCACCGCTAGACCCCTCTACATTTTCAAGTTCGTTTTGGCATTGTTGGATCCGCTTAGTAATCAGCCACTTTGGCTCGATCGGATTCCATAGTAATCTACCAATGGCTCTACGTTCACTCAATACACTTGTCCGCCGAAGAGGTGTAGATTTGGGTCAGCTCTGCTACTTGTGTGCTTCTAGTCAGCTTTCCACCTCTTCATCCTAGTAGTGCATTCATCTAGATAGTTGTGTGTGCTCCAAAAACACCGTATGCTCTCAACTTGCCCACATTGGGAATTGGGTGATTAGAAAGTGTCAAGGCATTGCATTTGCATTTATATATTGCAAAAAATCAAAAAAATTGGCGTAGGTTGTTACGGTGGTATCAGAGTTGGTGATCTTGCCAGCCTATGTTTTCAGAACTAATCCTTTGATGCAGTACAACTGTCATGAGCAGCAGTAATAGAGAGTTCAAATATCATCAGAGGGAAAAGAAGAAAGAAAGTCAAAGGGCAAAGACATATTGTGAGACAAAAGAATACAACATGGGTGACCGTGATAAAAGAGAAGAGTTGAATCTGCATGAGACCATCAATAGAAGCCATAAGGAGTTGGCTAAAGAAATTTAGAATTCTATGAGGGAGTCCATGTCAGAGATTGCGTGAGCTTTACGGGATATAACTCGTAATATGAATGCCTCCCAACAATCCCAAAGACAGAATGATAAGGCTAGTAACTCCAACAATAACAATACCGACCATAGTCCTAGAAGAACAATCATTGGTCCTGCAGTTAGACCTTTCCAAGCCAGATTCCTAGAAAGACAAAAACCTGAGAGAGAGCAAGAGCATCAAAATCAGAATAGAGGTAATTTTATTGAGTATTTGCATGAGTATGAAGCCTTGGGGGATGAATTTCATGCAGCCATCTCTTTCCCTGATTTCTGCAACTTACAGTTGAGGAATAGACCTCAGAGGGAGAGAAATAATCAAGATTTGCAACCAAGGTTGGGTAAGCTGTCCATACCCTCCTTTGATGGCTCTGGGAAGTGTTCAGTACGCTCGTGGATTCAAAAGTTGAACACATACTTCTCCCTTAATCTAATGTTCTAGAGAGACGCTATCAAATCTGCAACTCTTCATTTGAAAGGAGTTGTGCATGAATGGTGGTATCATGGATTAATTACACAAGGTCATGGGTTGATTGACACTTATGATAATTTTAGACAAAGAATTATTGAAAGATTTGATAAGAAGGATCCTAAGTTCCATTTCAGAGAACTTGCTCAATTGAAGCAAGGTGGTTCAGTAGACAATTATGTAACAGAATTTCAAAGCCTCTATGTTATGATTCTTGATGTCTCTGAAAGGAGACTTATTGTTCTTTTCATAGAACGGTTGACAGAGCCTCTTAAAGATTGGGTTAAAGCCTTTGACCCACCTTCCTTACAAGATCCTATCAAGAGGGCCTTGAACATGGAGCCTTTTGTTCCTAAAAGCAAGTTTTATTCTAAGGATTCTTATGCAAAACAGCAAAAGAAACCTTTTCAGAAAAATTTCAATCAGCCAAGAAGTTTGCCTCCAAGAATAGATGAAGAAGCGAAAAATAAGTTAAGAAGGAAAAAACTTTGTTTCAAGTGCAAAGAGCCTTGGACCCGCGGTCATAGATGCCTTGGAAAAGGGCAAGTTCACTATATTGAAGTGGTTTCTGATGAGTAATCAAATTCTGAAAATTTGGAACAGCAAGCTAAAGATGAAGAAAGTGAAGAAGAACATGTGACAGAAGACCAAGAGGAGGATAAGATTACCTAAGGTACCTGTTGTGACCAAATCACACATCGCCCCATTGCAAATGGGGACCCCCTTTTTCTGAATTCCAGTGCTTTGCTAAGTCCAGGATGATGTCCTTTGCATGATGAAGTTAGTGGTGTTTGAGTCTTAGAGCCCCTTGATGACCTAATCCTGATGTTTGAGACCCTGAAAATGACTAAGTCTGGTATCCTGATCCTGAAGATCCTGAAAATTGGCTAAGTCTGAAATCTGGTGGATCCTCAAAAATCTAGAATCTGCATGTTAAATCTGGTGGATCTGAGACCTATCTCAAACATCCTGAAAGGTATATTGAAAAATATTTAAAGTATAACTTATACTTAAATATATTTTTCAATATACCTTACCTCGGGCACTATCAGTTCTGGGCGCGAAATTGCTCTAGGATCACCTCAAAACTCCGCCTAGAATTTAGGGCGCCTTCCATCATCTAGACAACCTCAAGATTGCGCCTTGGGCAAGGAAGGCTTCAAATCAAAGCGCCTTGATTGAAATTGATGTCGGGAAGCTTGAAACACTACAAAGTTGACAAGGAAGAGGCATCTTGTTTAGGCACCCATTGCATGTTCAGGGGATCATAAGAATTGCGCCTTGAGTTGAAGCAAAAGACCTAAGGCGCCATTCCTTGTTAAAACCATCTTGTTTAGGCGCCTTGATGTGAGGATGGAGTTTAAGACAGTGATAGATTTGCCGAAGGTTCAAGTAGTCTCACAAGGATGTAATCAAGTGCTGAAGAGCCTTAAAGACGTCAACAATGAGCAAATTCAAGTCTAGGCGCCTTCATGCATTGAATTACCTCATTTTGGCGCCTTAGCATGAAGAGATGTTCAAACTAACCCAAAGTTGCGCCTTAGCATGAAAGAGCATGATATGTTTAAACTAACTCCTATCATGATGTTTGAGATCCTGAAAATGACCAAGTCTAGTAGCCTGAAATCCTGAAACACTGAAAAATTGGCTAAGTCTGAAATCTGGTGGATCCTCCAAATTCTATAATCTACATGTTAAATCCAGTGGATCTGAGACCTATCTCAAACATCCTGAAAGGTACATTGAAAAATATTTAAAGTAAAAGAAATTCAATAAATATATTTTTCAATATACCTTACCTTGGCGACTTACATTTCTAGGCGCGAATTTGCTCCAGTACTTAGGCGCAATTTTCCCACTTGCAGAGACCCCAAAAGTGCGCCTAGAGGACAATCAACCTTCAACCTCTCCTAGATAGGCGCCTTGATTGAAAATTTCCTAAGATACCTCCAGAAGTGAAAATTTGACCAATTAAGCACATTGTGAGTTAGGCGCCAATTTCACATTCAAGTGATCATCCAAATTGCGCCTTGAGTTGACATGATTGAGTTTAGGCACCCATTCTTTGTTCCCTTTTGCCATTTTTGGCGCCTTGAAGAATTGAGCGCCTTGAGCATCAACAATGAGCGCCTCGGGGAAATTGCACCAAAGATACCTTTTGAATGAATCTTTTAAGTGGATTGACTTCTTTTAAACATTACAATTGCTAGAAATCATTTTGAGTGATGAATGTGGGACTAAATTAATGTTAGGCGCTCTTTTGCTCTCCTTTTTACCTATATGTGCGCCTAAACTTGATAACTAATTGTTTACATGTTTAAAGTTATGAGCTGATTGATATATTGTTTATCTTGTTTTGTAGGAACATGTGAGGAGTAGGCGCTTGGAGTCACCTTCACCCAAAGGGTCACCTTCAAAGAAGCATCATGCTAGCCACCATTGGAGATCAATTCAACATTCATCATCAAGTTGCATCATTGAAGGAAGGAGTGTTGGTGAAGTCAAGATCATCAAGAGCAAGTACCTAATTCACTTTCAAGTTGCAGAGGAGGGAGTAACACTATTCTAAAGGATCATACCTCAAGTCTTCTACATCAATGATATCATGTTAGATCACATCAAGTTCAAGTATGCTTCATCAATGGAATCATGTTCGAAGACTTTCATCCATACAAGCTTCAAGTCAAGTTCTTACAATCTTCAAAGTCTCCTTGAGAGGTCATCTACTACATTCCAAATGGCCACTTCAAAGATCATCATAAAGGATTACTTCATCAACTTCTACATTGAAGACATTCATTCATTCAACTTCAAGTTCCATTCAACTTTCAAACTTCAAGTTTAAGAGAGTCTCCTACTCCGTGTCATCAATGAAGCATCATCATTTACTCTACTTCAAGTCTTCATCATCTACTTCAATTCAAGAAAGAAGATCATCATATCAACTTACCTACAAGAAGAAAGAATCATGAAGTTAATCAAGTGAAGCAACAAGTATCATACATTCAATCTACAAGAAGAATGAACAAGGCAAGATCTACAAGATGTATTCCCAAACATACAAGTTCAAGTAATCACATTGAATACATCACACATTGATGATACAATCTTCAAAGTATGCTGATGTGGCATCTATGTGGCGAGTACAATGCATTAAATGTATCATTTAATAAAAGAAGTCAAAGGGATTCCTATGTGGAAGAAGTTTTTAAATGATTTCACCTTACCTTATCACATTGGAAAACGTGCCTTCATTGCCTCTCTCTTTTGTGCTAAAAATAGCAATTTGTTGTAATTACCTGTGAGGTGGCACGATCTAGACCCTTGGCTATTGAATTGATCTTAGCCATTCAATGTATTCTGGAGCACTATATAAAGGCCTTGTTGCCTCATTTGTAATTCAATAGTTCAGAGATTAGAGAGTAGTTCATAGAAATTAGATTGTAGGCAATAGTTTTGCAGGAGTAGATTAGAAGAGACTCAAAATTCTCTGAGAGGACTTGAAGTTGTTGTAAATATTTTCAAGATTAATGCAAAGGACATTGGAGTTCGCTTGGTGTTTAAGTGTTATCTTGTGAAGTAACATGATTTCTGGTATCTTGAATTGAATGGAGAGGTGTTTCAATTAGATTAGAAGTTCATTGATGTAATGTATGTTGTACTGAATATTTGATCAACTCCTAGCTCATGCTTTTAACATTCATCGCTGATGAAGTGTTGTGTAAAGCTAGTATGAGCCTTATCATTTGCTTGAGTTCGATTGTGGATGGTTGTTTGAGCTGCGTCATTCAATGGGTGCTTATATAAGCCTTCATGATTCGAAAACCATTCGCGTAACCTTAAGAGATTGCACCAACTTCATATAGTTGTAGGCATCCTTGGCGAAGTGAAGTTAGGTTAATTCAGGAGTTTGTCTATTCAAACATCATCATTACTTCATTGACCTTAGATTAGTTTTCTGAACCTTGATCTTTTTCTATTTCTTTATGATTGAGACCTTGTATATACATCATCCACACTGAAAAGAGGAATAAGCTAAATGAAAGGAGAAGAATCTGCGTAAGTCCCTTTGTGTTTACCAGCAAAATCATACTTAGTCACTGAGCTATCTCTTACAAAATCATAAGAAAGGAACCATGGAGTCATCTTGTTTGATCACTTCGTTCAGAATTCGAGAGGCTTTGCTCAAGAGGGAGTCAGATACTTTGTATTTCACTCTAATTGTTGACTTGTCTAAAAACAATCATCAACAGTACCCTTGCACAACTTTCTGGTACTCGCAAATATGATCCTTTCAGAATTCGTGGAGTGATTTGTGGCCAAAGAATCACTGAGCTTATTGATTCTGGTGCTACACATAATTTCATTGATGAAGGGGTAGTTGCAAGAAGAGGGCTGAAAACCAATGAATTTGAAGGGTTTAATGTAATGGTGGTTGATGGGTTCACTCTTCATTGCACAATAAGGATTCCCAAAATGAGTCTTATGTTGTGAAATTACGAAGTTAAGGATGACTTCTATGTTGTTAGCATAGGAGACACTGATGCTGTTTTGGGGAATTCAGTGGTTGCACTCCTTGGGAGAAATCACACAAAACTTCCAAACTATGAAACTTAAGTTCCATGTTGCTAGCAAGGTGGTGGTTCTAAGAGGCATGTACAATGGAACACCAAGAGTTGTTATAGTGAAGAGGATGGAAAGGATATTTCAACATGGTCAAGTTGATTGGGCAGCCCAATGCTTCATTATGCCTACTACCAATACAGAGGGGAAAAGAGAGTATCATGTGGATATTCAAGCCTTGTTGGACAAGCATAGCAAGATTTTCAATGATATACCACCACGAAGGCCAACTAATAGATGGATAGAGCATGTTATTGAGATGGAAGAAGGAGCCAAACTAGTGATCCCTACTCCTTATTGCCATCACAAAAGGCATAAGGAAGAAATAGAGAAGGCAATTAAGGAGCTCCCTGAGATGGGACACATAAGGCCAAGCAAGAGTCCTTTTGTTTCTTCAGTTATTTTGGTAAAGAAGGATGGGACTATGCGAATGTGCATAGACTACTAAGCCCTGAACAAAAAGACCATCAAAAATCAGTACCCAAATTCCGAAGATTGATGAACTTATTGATGAACTCCATGGTGCAGTCTATTTTTCTAAGATAGACTTAAGATCTGGATACCATCAAATCAGAGTTCATGAAGAGGATGTTCAGAAAACAGCATTTTGATGCCATTATGGGCATTATGAATTCTTATTCATGCCTTTTGGCTTGACTAATGTCCCTGCTACTTTTCAATCTTGCATGAATCAAATATTCAATCAATAGCTTAGAAAGTTTGTGTTGATATTTTTTGATGATATCCTCATCTACAGTAAGACTTGAGAAGAGCATCTAAGGCATTTGGATGAAGAGTTGGGTGTTTTAGAATCTCAATCTTTGTTTGCTAAAGCATCCAAATGTGAGTTTGGCATGACTAAAATACTTTATTTGGGACATGTGATCAGCTCACAAGGTGTGAGAGTTGATCAAGAGAAGATCAAAGCCATCCTGGATTGGCCACCACCAAAGACCCTTACACATTTGAGAGGTTTCATGGGTCTCTGTAGCTTCTACAGAAGATTTGTGAAGGGTTTTTCACGGTTGGCTGCCCCTCTTACAGATTTGACCAAAAAGAGGGCATTTTCTTGGTCTACTTCAACGCAGCAAGTTTTTTATCAGCTCAAGAAAGTGGTGAGTTCTTATCCTGTGTTAGCCATTCCAAATTTCTCAATGCCTTCCAATGCCATTCAAGCTTGAATGTGATGCTTCAGGTGAAGGTATTGGTGTTGTTTTGATGCAAAAGAAGAATCCTATTGCTTTCGAAAGTAGGAAGCTGAAGGGAGTTGAAAGAAGTTACTCCATCTATAATAAAGAAATGTTATCCATTATGCATGCTTTGGCTAAGTTCAGACAGTGTCTTTTTGGAGGAAAGTTTGTTGTTAAAACTAATCATAATAGTCTAAAGTACTTTGTTAATCAAAAAGATATCAATGAGAGGCGACAAAAATGGGTTAGTAAGTTACAAACTTACGATTTTGGCATTGAGTATGTGAAGGGGAAGAACATAGTGGTTGATGCCTCCTTGTCTAGAAGGCCACATTTTTGTTCTATGATGAAAATCATAGCAGATTGGAAGGCCAAAATTATATCCGAATATGCTAAAAATCCTTTTGCTACTCACATCTTAGAAGGTAATTTGCAAGATGATAAGTATGTAGTGGTGAATGAGTTGATCATTTACAAAGATAGAATCTTCTTAGTCCCTGAATCTAAGAAGACAGACAAGATTCTTAATGATGTTCACGATACCCCTTTGGATGGTCATATGGGGTATTACAAGACCTACAAGCAAATCAAAAAGAGATTTTCTTGTAAGGGGCTTAAGGATGATGTCCTTAAGCATGTTAAAGAATGTGTGGTTTGTCAACAAAACAAAAATGAGCACACTTTTCCAATTGGACTGTTGCAGCCCCTGCCAATTCCAAATCAGAAATGAGAAAGCATTTCAATGGATTTCATCACCGGGTTGCCTAGAGTTCAAGGTAAAAATTGCATCTATGTGGTGGTTGATAGACTTACAAAGTTTGCTCATTTCTATGCTATTTCATCATATTTTAGAGCACCACAAGTTGCTAATTTATTTTTTAAAGAAGTTTTCAGACTTCATGGTTTGCCAAAGAATATTGGGAGTGAGAGGGATAGCAGGTTCCTTAGTATGTTTTGGTAGGAGCTCTTCTGGTTGGCTGGAACAGAATTAACTCCTAGCACTAGTTATCACCTAGAAACTGATGGGCAAACAGAAATCGTTAACAAATAGATTGAAGGATATTTAAAAAACTATCACGGGACAACAAAATGCATGGGTTAATTGGCTCTGTCTGAGAGAACATTGTTACAACACCACTCGTCATATGTCCATTGGTATGACTCCCTTTAGAGCATTATATGGTTATGATGTCTTAACTTTTATGGATTTGATTATTTCTGACAACAAGGTGCCAGGAGCCAAGGACATGGTTCAGCAAAGTCAAGAAATAATGAATGTATTAAAAGAAAATCTGCAGCAAGCGCAAAATCAACAAAAGATGTATCCTGATTGGCATAGATTGGAAAGGAGTTTTGAAGTAGGTGACATGGTTTATCTAAGATTGCAGCCATATAGGCAATCTTCCCTCAAGAAGAGTGGAGCTGAAAAGCTCAAACCACGTTTCTATGGTCCGTATAAGGTCTTGCAGCGGATTGGTGAGGTGGCTTATGAGTTAGAGTTGTCAAAACAAAGCAAGATTCACAATGTGTTGCATGTATCATGTCTCAAAAAGGCACTTGGGCAGTGTTGTGACCTAATCACACATCGCCCCATTGCAAATGGGGACCCCCTTTTTTTGAGCTCCGATGCTTTGCATTAAGTTTTTGATGATGTCTTAGGTTGGTTGCATGATTAAGTCAGTGGTTTGTTTGAGTTCTCAGTCTAGTTTCTAATTCAAAAGCCATTTGCTTTCATTCTGAGACCAACCTTGATGCATGTTTGAGATCCTGAAAATGACTAAGTCTGGTATCCTGATATCCTGAAAATTTGACTAAGTCTGAAATGTGGATCCTCCAAATTCTAGATTTTGCATGTTAAATCCGGTGGATTCGAGACCTATCTCAAACATCCTGAAAGGTATATTGAAAAATATTTAAAGTATATTCCAACTTTCTTATACTTAAATATATTTTTCAATATACCTTGCCCTGAGGAACCCTGAAAATGGCTAAGTACTGAAGAAGGGCGCAAAATCCTTGACCAGTGCGCCAAGATATGAAGAGGGCGCAAAATCTTGATGAAATGCGCCACGTTCAACCGAAGCATGAAATCATCAACCAATGCGCCATAACCAATGCGCCATAACCGATGCGCCATCAATTTAAAGGTGATTTTACTTGAGTTTTTTGGCATCTTTTAAGAAGAGATTAAAACCCTCAACCAATGCGCCTTAAGTAGTGCGCCAAAATGAAAGGATTTTGATCATTGAAGAAGAGATTTCAACCGGAGATCAGAATCTAGAACCAATGCGCCTTAAGCAGTGCACCAAAATGAAAGGATTTTGATCATTGAAGAAGAGATTTCAACCGGAGCTCAAAATCCAGAACCAATGCACCTTAAGCAATGCGCCTAGAATGAAAGGTTTTTTAAGCGGAGCATGAAATCCTTAACCAATGCGCCTAAGGAAGAAGACATCTTGTTGGGAGTTTCGAGGCAAGTTTCAAGCGAACAACCAAACCTTGATCCATGCGACCACTTTGGGGAAAGATAAATGCAAGTTTTATAAAAGTTTTAAGGCCTTTTAAGGAGCATTCAACAAGTGGATCTGCTGCGCCCCAACCATTGCGCCAATGTTAAGTAGGAAAGTTAATTTTGAATGTCACAAGATGAGGATTCAAAATCCTCAACCATTGCACTCTAGCCCATGCGCCACTTTGGATGAATTCTATGAAGTTTAGACAAGCATAAGAAGATTCAAAAACCCCAATCAAAGCGCCTCATCCAATGCGCCATGTTCATGAAGATGAAGTGAAGGTTTCAATGAGTTTCAAAAAGAGATAGAAATGCTTAACCGGCGCGCCACATTCATTGCGCCAAGGGTGATGAGGGTAGAGTGGTGTCTTTCAAAGCATTTGTCAAAGAGAGATCAAAAACCTCAACCAAGGCGCAAATACCTAGAGGATCCAAAACTGCCAACCAGTGCGCCCATGTTAGAAGGAATCAATTTTGGTTATTAGAAGGCAAGCATGATTCATGATCACCTAGATGAGCGCCTAGAAAGAATTTACATGAGATAGCCCTTTCGAGTGGGTTCTTTGAGAAATATGATCATTTTATGTCATCTCCTATTGCTTGAAGTCATTGAAATATCAAAGGTGAAGTCAATTTGATGATAAGGGTTGTTGAATGCTTAAACATGTTTCTTTTATGCTATGAAATGTAATGTTATCCTTTGTTTGATATGATTGTTTTATCTGTTTTGCAGGAAGGGAGCTAAGAGGAGCAAGTGCTGGAATCACTTTCATGCTAGGAGTGAAGTCAACAAGTTGCCATATTGAAGAAGACGTCATGCAACTGTTCTAAGAGGACACTCCAAGTTAACATGTTGACACTCTTCGTCAATGACATCATGTTAGATCACATCAAGTCCAACATGCTGACACTCTTCATCTTCATCATCATCAAGCATCTCAAAGACATCTATAAAGCTTCAAGTTCCTCCGGTACATTCAACTCTCCTTGAGAAGTCATCTACTCCACATATAAGGAAGGTGTTATCATCAATATCTACACTCCAAAGGACCCTTTCAAGTTGGAGCATTTTATCATCTACATCAAGTTCAAGTATACATCATCATCTAGAAGGCATCCATCCATGGGATTATACTTCATCATCAAGCATTCCAAGGCATTCATCTATTTAACTTCAAGTTCCTCCTAAATCTTCAAGTCTAAGAGAGATCTCCTACTTCAAGTCATGAAGGAAGCATCATCATCATCATCTACTCTTACATGAAGGAAGTAGTATCATCATCATGTACATTACTCTCCAAGAAGATGCATCCAAAGAAGATCAATATCAACCTACCTGCAAGAGAAGAGGAAGAATCACAGTGTTAGTCAAATGAAGCAACAAACATCATACATATCCAATTTACAAGAAGATGAACAAGGCAAGATCTACAAGATGTATTCTCGGACATACAAGTTAAAGCGATCACATCAAAGACATCACAAGATGATACAATTTGGGAATATGCTAAGGTGGCACCTACGTGGTAGACACTCATCATCAAGCCAATCATAGTTTGCCACATCATTCGACAAGCAAGAAGACAGAGAGGACGTCCATGTGGAAGATGCTCCAAAGATTCCATCTTATATTATCTTCTTGGAAAGCGTGCCTTCATTGCCTCTCATATGTGCTAAAAATAGAAAGTTGTAACTACCTACTGAGGTGGCATGATCTGAGCCCTTGGCTATCTGGACTGTCATGTCCCCTTCTCAAGCGTAAGCTTTTCGAAGACCCTTAGCCTATTTTTTTAATTTCTCGTAGGCTAATGGGGTGGAATCAGGGAAAAATTTTAATGATTAAACTTAAGTTGTTCGAAAAAAGTATTTTTTTGTTATATTTAAAAAGAACAACTTTTGTTTATTATTAAAAAAGGTTGTTTTAAAAAGATGAGTTTATAAAGTGTCGCTAGGAGTGGGGTGCAAAAGGTAATGACACTTTATGGCACTTGGAGGGAAAATGGGAAAAGTAATTAAAAATTCATTATTTTCTCTCAAAAGGCTATTTAAAGGGGTTTTGTGCTCAGAAGAGTTTCTTGCTAGCTAATTCATTTTGCTCTGAGTAAGAACTTGAGTTGTTCTAATTACTTGAGGACGAAAACCCTTTAGTAATTCAAGTTCCGGGGATGAAAACCCTCCTAGCTAGTTAGAGTGATTTCACCCAGAAATCACATTAGTGTTGAACAGTTGAGATTTTCCAGTTTCCATGAATGATGGAGATTTTTTATGTGCTTTGAATTTCAAGTTTAATTTCTTCTTGGAATTTCTGATATGTTTTTCAATGCTAATGAAAGTGAGTGAATAGTGGTTGAGTTTGCACATTCAGGTTGCATTGACTAGACACAAAGGAGGCCATATCTTTTGTGAGTACTTCCAGTCGTACCAATGAATGGTTGAAAGGGGCCGTACTTCCATTTGCTGCTTCGAATCTCCTGTTGGACTGAATATCCTTGATTCTGATCGCTCCCTTTGTATTGCCGACCTAACTTTGGGAGGCCGTACTTTCATTGCCAGGCAGGCCTTACTTGCTGCAGGGTCGTACCTGTTGGTACAGAGGTGTGTGAGGGCTGGTATCAAACCACAGCCTATTTATGAGGTTTTTGGTGACTTTTGGGTTGTCATATTAATGGTATAGAGGATTTAACATGAATGGTTTGTGTTTGACAACAGTTTTAGATGGTGTTCTACAGGCTGTAAGGGTTCAGCAACTACTAGGCCGTACATCATAGCTGGGTGAGTTTATGTAATGTCCCCTTCTAGTGAGTCCCAATTTGTTCCTTTGACCTTGCACAATTCAACTCACAAAAGAGAACATTAGAGTTTCATTTTCTTTTCACTTCATCATATTAACAATATAATCATTATTCATCCATATTTAAGTTGTATATTCATGTCCTTATATAATGTTTCCAACTTATCATTTGTTCATACACTTAATTGTCTAAGGATTTTAGCTATCACATTAATTGAATTACAACATTCATTTCATTGTATTCAATTTAACAATGTTCACATCTATATCCATATTCCATTCATATATGTATGCAGATTTACCTCATTTCTACACTCCTATTTATTCTCATATTATTATACCTATTCTATATGCATACTTATAGAGAATGAATGTATATACATCATGATGGTAATATATTCCAATTATTATTATGCTGATATGAGCAATATTCATTTATTTATATTCATATTATTCTTCTACAACATTTATATCATCTAACCTATTAATAAGGAAACTGTACTTACCTCTTTATGCTGCTTGTCTTGTTGAATTTGCTCACTTGATTTTATTCTCTTTCACCTATTCTTTAATATTTATATATTATAGTATTTGTTATAATATTAATAATATCTCTATATTATATTATTATATATGTTATTAATATTATTGTATATATATATATTTATTTTTTATTGAATAATTCGTCCCTATATGTATTTATGATATCTTTCCTACTTATGACTTAGGAATATATATATAAATATAATGCGGATTTAATTATACCCATAATTGCTGACTATTTTATCCTTGCTGACTCATCGCTGTTATTCTATACTTTCTGACGTTCATATTTGAAGACTTCTGTTTGCTTACTTTAGACTTCCTTATTTTCTTATATCCCAAATCTCATCCCCTTCATTCCTTGGTGCTGCTATTTATATTATATATGTTCCATTATGCCTCTTACGAAGAATAGTGACTCTTCAAAGAGTCACATACATTGGTCCCTGTTGATGATTGTTTTTCGACAAGTCAACAATTAGAGTAAAATACGGAGTATCTGACTCTCTCTTGAGCAAAGCCTCGCGGATGCTGAACTAGGTGGTCAAACGAGATGACTCCAAGGTTCCTTCTGATGTTTTCGGTAAGAGACAGCTCAGCGATTAAGTATGATTTTGTTGTTTACACACAAAGGGACTTACACAATTGTTCAAGTAACTTGTTGTTTCAAGGACTATGGAAGTGAATACTAGAGAGTCTAAGTACTGCAATTGATGGCGTATGATTTAGCAATCAAGGTTCTTGATCCTAATTCTAACTGAATGATAAAAAAAAAGGCAAAAGATGTAGGGTTTAGAAACACTAATCTAATCCTAAATGCAAGCGCGTTTACTACTTGAAGTGAAATCGAACCAGACCCTGTTTCGCCAAGATAAAACAACTACACAAGATAGGTGCAATCTTCAAAGGTGTACAAGATGTTTAAATCAATTATGCTCATGAAAGATTCAACAAGCATAAAGATCAAATTGACGTTCAATTGTTCAAACTAACCATGCACTGCAATCTGCAAGCCATAGACTACAAATGGTATGAACTTATAGATTTCACCACGAAGTAATAAAGCAACCTTTCATTAACTAACATAAACTCAAAGAAAAAAAACTTATAACTTAACTTAATGTTCGTTTGAAAATGGAAACCATGCAACACTCGGAAACATAAATAGAATCACCAAAACAATGAATCTTTTATTATCTCAGAGAGCTCTTACAACAATTTCAGAATTTCAACCTCCTCAAATGAGAGCAATGAGAGCTCTTTTATAGACCTCAAAGGAAAGAAGGGTCAAGATCGATCGGCCGAATCAGCGGACCAGATCAAGCCACATCACAAGTAGTTATAACAAACTATCCTTTATTAAATGAAGGAGGCTCACTTTATTAAATGAAAGAAGCTATGAAGGAGGGAACAAAGGCACGCTTTCCAAGAAGATAAGGAAGCCACATCATGTGCCCTTTATGTAGTAGTACTATGAGATACAATGAATCTAGACACAATTTGAACAATATCCTCCATTGGTACACTTGTCGCCGCATTAATGGATCCTTCTGCTACTGCCACATCTGACTCATAGACGCCAAGTGTCTTCTCCCAGTCATTTATCCAAGACTTATTTTCTCCAAGACGATATGCAAGTGTGAATATACTATCCAGCTGACCCTCATCAAGTCCATCATATTGAAAGTAGAATGCCTTAACCTGTTGCTTCATGTTTTCAATAGTAACATTTCCATAAGGATTACATATTGTTGTCAAAGCAGTGTATATATGATTCTCTGTTCTTAGAAGAACGCTTCTTAATCTGGACATATCTACTTCAATTTTATCAACCAGTTGCCCCTTGTTGTGAAAGGAGAAATACCAAGTGATGAAGTCATGTGAAGTATCTCTATCAATCACCTTATCATGAATTAGATCCTCTAATGGAGCTTCCATTAAACTCTTGAGCTGTGGCATGTATTTCTCCTTGATCGGTTTGAACTCAGCACAATTTCTTAATAAAGCTTGAACTCGATCTTTGAGATTGATGACTCTATCATACACTTGCACAATTTCTTCAAGGTGAGTATATGTCTTCTCTTCTGTCTTTTCTATCCATCCTTTCATCATCTGAGATGAAGTTCTCATGTTTTCAACTTGGGATACTGTTTCTTGTGGAAGAATAGACGAAGGAATTGGAGTAACTTCCTTCTGTTGGATAGGCTGCATGACTTGCTGAATGTAATGCTTCAATGTATTAAAATCTTGTTCAACCTTTAATCTCGCCTCTCTTTCTTGCTTCAACATGCTTCCTTTTGCAAATAGGCTAATATTGTTCCATCTTTGGCTGTAATTTGCCTTGTATCTACATCATATTTCTTGACACATTCAATGATCATCTCTCGACACGGCAAAGCTGGCGGAAAACAAGCAGCTTCAATGGCTCCACTCCTCATGATGGCTCGGGCAAGACTACCTCCGTTAGGTTCCTCAAGGACTGACTTGATATCTTCCAAGTTGCTGTTGCCCATATTCGTGTCTCCTACATTTGTCCACCTTGAGACGAGCTTTGACTCGGGAATTTTCCCTTTAGCATCCATCCGGATCTTCGCTTGTCGTTCTTTGGAAGTCATTGCCATGATCCTGCAAACTCGACGCGAATAAGTAATTGCAAACACAATCTAGACTTCACTTCAGCCACTTTAATGCATTAGATTTATGATTTCCTTTATAATTATGAAATATTGCTATCTAGACTCAAGGAATCTATCAAAATCCACTTATTCTTCTTAAGTTTTACCGATACTTGAACAATTTTAATGCATCTGATGAAGGAAAAAGAAGAAAATCAGATCAGAAAAAATTCAGATCAAACTTACTTGATAGGCTGCTTTGAATTTGATACCTTGAAATTCGATCCACCACTTGCTTGGATTTATAAAATCAAATTTGTACTTCTATAAAAACCTTCTTGTTGCTGCTCCTTGAAGACAAATCTGCTTTTGTGAAGTAATTCTGCTCTTTGAAATGATAAAAATGAAATGGAGATGAAGTATATATACATAATTTGCTTTAAAACTTTACCTCTTACCTAGGCCGACCTCCTTTATTATAGTGAAAAACATTTAATTTTGATCGAGCTTCATTTAATAAATGCAATTTCCACATTTTTCAAGGCAAAAAACAATTAAATGTTTGAACTTTCCTTTGATTGGCGCATTAGATGGGGTCTTGACGATCTCCTTGAAATTTTGATACCTTCTTCTTCAAGCGCATTGGATGAGGCATGGAAATCCTCTTGCCTTTTACATTTGATAACATCTTCGAAGCCCTCTTTGTATTCCTTGAATTAGTGTTTGACTTTCTCCTTGCATTTCGCATTGGATGAGTAGATTGAAGCCTTCTTCTTTGAAATACCTTGATCTTTCTTGAAAACCCTCTAGGCGCATTGGATCAAGGATTGAAATCCTCAAGCATTTCACTTTAAGACACCCTCAAAATCCTAATGTATGGCACTCTGGATCAAGGTTTGAATTCCTCTTAGCATTTCGCTTTAGATGAAGGATAAAAATCTTCTTAACACTTAGCATTAGATCAAGTTTTAAGACTCCTCTCAACGTTGCTTTAGTTTGAACTAGTTTTCACTTGCTTAAGGGAGTGGCGCATTGGTTGAAAGATCGAAATCCTCAAGTTCCTAGCGCATTAGATAGGTATTTTGAAGTCTTCAAAAACACACTTCATTCTCCCTCATGTGTGGCGCACTAGATAGGTAGTTTGAGATCTTCCTGTGGAGCACTTTGATAAGGGTCTTGGAAGTGGCGAATCACTTCATTATGTTGAAATCTCCAAAACTTCGGTATATTGATGGCCTTTACCTTGAAGTGAATCATGCATGGTGTTGGCACATTGGATGGGATAAAGAAGATCCTCTAGAAACAAATCTCATTCTTCCTTATGTTGCGCATTGGATAACCTTGAAGTGGGCGCATTAGATCACCTTGTTGGAAGCTTCAAAACTTAGGTGTATTCATGAAGTTGGCGCATTGGACAAGGCTTTAAAATCCTCTGAACTAAAACCTTGAAGGCTTGACCTTGGATGTCCACTTTCC
Source organism: Cunninghamia lanceolata (assembly GCA_027924645.1). Taxonomy (NCBI): domain Eukaryota; kingdom Viridiplantae; phylum Streptophyta; class Pinopsida; order Cupressales; family Cupressaceae; genus Cunninghamia; species Cunninghamia lanceolata. Next base: position 7,535,559 of record BSBN01000023.1, on the reverse strand, counting down.
TCCTTGTAGGGCGCATTGGATCAAGGATGGAGAATCCTCTAGATTTCGCTTTGGATAGGGATCCTTCAAACTTCACATTGAAACTACTTTGGCGCACTAGATCAGCTTTTTGGAATCTCTGGAGTTTCCCCTCATGAGGTCGCATTAGATGAGGAATAAAAATCCTCTAGATTTTGGCGCATTAGATGAGGGATAAAAATCCTCAAGTTTTGGCGCATCACTTAAGCTTTTGAAATCCTCTTAAATTAGATCCTTCTCAAGCCAAAAAACTTAAGACTTCTTCTTCTTTCTAGGTGGCGCATCAGTTGAGGTTTTCAAATCCTCTAGTCTCTCTTCAAAAATTTTAGATTTCAGGATCCATCCTAGCGCATTGGATGAGCTTTGGAAATCCTCTGACACTTATCATCTTTTAATTCACTCCTAGATTCGTTCCAAGACTTGTCTTTTCATTTTCGCATTGGTTGAGTGTTTTAAATCCTTATCTTTTCCTTAAAAATGATCTTTCAGTTTGGGCGCATTAGATGAGTGATTGAAATCCTCATGCTTTTTTCGCATTAGATCAAGGCATTGAAACCTTCATGCTCTTGCGCCCTAGATAGCATGTATAAATTCCTCTGGAATTCGCATCAAAAGGCATAAAAAATCTTCTAAAATCACTTCAAAACTTGAGATCTTTCAACATTTTCGCATTACTTCAAGGTTTTAGATGGGCGCATTAGATCATCAAGTGGAAATCCTCATCTTACCTTGCTTTTTTCCTCGTGATTTTGCGCCAAGATTTTGCGCCACTTGGACATCCTGTCGCACTAGATCAGCTTTTTGAATCCTCTGGAAAAGTCAGGCGTTTTTCAGGATCGCGAGGGTAAAGGTATATTGAAAAATATATTTAAGTATAAGTTGAGAGATTTCTTATACTTTAAATATTTTTCAATATACCTTTCAGGATGTTTGAGATAGGTCCCGAATCCACCGGATTTAAGATGCAAAATATAGAATTTGGAGGATTCACCAGATTTCAGACTTAGCCATTTTTTCAGGATTTTCAGGATTTGAGGCTCCAGGCTTAGTCTTTTCAAGGTCTCAAACATACTTCAGGATTAATCTCAAGATTCATTATCTAAATGGGATTTGATCATAATTCTTCATCACTGCAAGTTGATCTGCCTCTTAATCATGAACCAATGATCGTAGAAAGGGGAATCCTTACCGGATCGGCAGAGGAAGATACCCAGGACATCATCAAAAACTCATTGAAAACTCATTGAAAGCACAGAGCTCAAAAAAAAGGGGGGTCCCTATTCCTAATGGGGTGATGTGTGATTTGGTCACAACAGTCCCCTCTTATATTTAATATCTAGTCACTTATAATATTAATATATAAAATATATATTATTTAATTAATTAATTCATATTAATAATATATATTATAATAATATTTATATCTATTAATATCTTATGAGTATAATAATAATAATATTTGATATTTATATTCATGTAATATGATAATATATTATATAACTTATTAATAATTAATTATTAATATTTATGTGTAATTAAATGTATTGTTTAAATCTTCAATTTAAACAAGGCTTTAATATGGGGACATGACAGTTTATGATCAGTCTTAATGTTGGTTTTGGTTTCAGTATTTCAGATGTTGTTGTGTGCAGATATTTCAGTCTTAACCAGTATTGCAGCCTTCAATCAGCCTTTCTTATTGCCTACTTCAGTATTGTTGTGACCTAATCACACATCGCCCCATTGCAAATGGGGACCCCCCAGTTTTCTTTATAGGCTAGTTGTCTTAGGGTTGGTCATTTGTGTTATCTCGGAATTGATCAATGAGTTTGCAAGTGTAGTTTGGGGTATTCCTTAGGTCACCAATGAAAAGATTTGTAGTCTTCTGCCCACTGAGTGCATATAAGGAGTTTCATTGAGAGTATGAGTTGACAACTTGATGAATATGGATAAGCTAAGCATAAATGCCTTTGTCAAAGCTAGCTTCAGATCACTTCAAACCAAGGCGCCCTATATGAGAAAGATGTTTTGACCCTTAATATGCTTTGAAAAGTGAAGATTTTCCAAGAGAATGATTAAGTAATGGCTAGGCGCGGATATTCATCTGTAAGATCAACAAAATGCGCCTAGGATAGGAAGAAGAAGAATGTCGTCCAAAGACTCAATTTTGCGCCTAGACATCATGTAGAGGTTCACTCTTGAGCCTAAGGAAGAATTTGAAGTGTTTTGCTTGGAAATCTTGAAAGCCAATATAAGATTCAAGGCGCAAATCTACTCCTATACAGCTCTGAAAGTGCGCCTAAGGTAAAAGCATGTGGAATTACCATTTAACAATGACAAGTTGGTTGGAACTTAGTGAAGAAATCATCTAAGGAGTAAAGGCGCATTTTCTCTTTGATTGGATCACCAAAGTGCGCCTAGAGCTAGTCAAAGTGTCTCATGGATATAAGGCGCTCATTGTCACTTGTTGAAGACCAAAATTGCGCCTAAAGTGAAACAAGCTTAACTCTGTGATAATTTGAAGAGGTTTGAGTGCCAAGACTCTTTCTTGAGCATGTATGATAGTTTGAATCGTTAAAAGTTCAAGTAAACACTCATTTATAGCAAGGTGCATTTCAACACCTAGAGGACCACAAATGTGCGCCTAGAAAAAGGAAGGCTTGGAGTCGTGAAATTTGACATTTCCTTGAGACAAGAAACCCTCTAAACATCAATGCATTAGTTTGAAAGCCATTTCTAGCATGAATTTTGTCTCCAAGACTAGGCGCACTTTCCACCTCCAGGGATCAATTTTGGCGCCTTGAAGTTGTGACCTCATCAATGGTGGTGCTTAAGTGATAAAGGGTTTTCTACGCATTTGAACATGAAATTGAGATCGTTGAAGGTTAGAAAACAAGCTAAGGGTGTTAGGCGCACTTCTCCACTTCTAGCAAACCAAATCAGCGCCTCAATAGAAAGAGCATGAATGGACATCATTGATTGAGCACCTTGAGGAGAAAGATTATTCCAAGTCATTTTCAATCGTCTGCGGTCATAAAGGATGGCAATGTAACGCAAAGGTAGTTTAGGCACACCTTCCCATCTATAGAGACTTAGATTTGCGCCTAGAGAGCATCAAATTTGACATCATAAGGATGGCGCCTAAGGTGAAGAAGAGTTTCCTAAACATTTAAGCATGAAGTTGAAGTCATTGAATGTCAAGCAACAAGTTAAGAGTCCAAGGCGCAATTTTCAACTCTTTCAACCTTAAATGTGTGCCTAAGTTGAAGTAAAAACTCATCCAAATCAAGGCACCAATTCACACTTATATAATCCTCAAATTGCGCCTAGTAATGAAGAATCCTTAGAGAGTTTAAACACATGTTTGAAATCATTAAAATGTCAAGAAATAGCCTATGAAGACCTAGGCGCCAATTCACACATTTACAAACCCAAATGTCGCCTAGGACTTATAAGGGAAAATACATCATCTGGAGTCATCATATTGCGCCCAAGGGAGAACTTGAAGCATTTTATTTAGTTTGAGAGCCAACATGAGATGAGGCGCGAATCTCCACCTCAACCATCACAAAGTGCGACTTGCAATGAGGGAAGCTTGGAACTCAAATTTGATCACCTCAAGACAAAAAGCTTCCTTAGACACTTTGCATTTGATTGAAATCATTGAGAACTAGAAGAAATCACCTTTGAAGTTAGGCGCACTTTCATGTTTCTACAAACCCATTTTGGCGCCTAAACTTGAAGGAGGTTTTTAAAATTTGAAAATTCCAGAAAATGTGAAATAAATGCTAAATTGGCCGACCTAATCAGGCCGACCAGCACACAGATCAATGCAATTGCCTATTTAAGCATGAGCGCCCATCTTATTTCAATCATTATTCATTTCAAAAAACACTTCTTGGAGCGAATTTAGGAGAAGAAGAACAGCAATCTACAGCAGGTCTGCAAATTTAGGGTCTGATTTTATCATTTGCAGCTAGTAATTTTTGTTGTCTACAGCAGTTTGCCTTAGATTTTATTCTGAAATTGCTTGAAAGGTATGTTTCAGCTGCCCAAATTCCATAAATCTGCCTTTTATTTACCTGATTTTCATGTGTTTATGGCTTTATTATGCAAGAGATCAGTCCTATAAGGCTGATTCATCACTGAATTTAGTAATGGACAGTCCTATATTAGAGCAGTTACTGATCCTTGAGATTTGTGGAAAATTGCGGTGTTCATATGACAACAACTAGGTCTATAGAGAATAAAGAATTGTTACCTTGCAATCAAGATAACTCTACCTGAAGGTGGAATAAAGAGGTGAGAATGGAGAAACTCAAAAATCTGAACAGCAGTGTGATAGCCCTTGAGAACAACATGGAGATTGTGATGAAAAATCAGAATTGGAGGAGAAAATAGCAAGAACATATGAACCAACAACAGGAACACATAAGCCAATATTGGTCTTCTATGGGTCTCATAGTAAGAGCTCTCAGCCAAAATTTTGGTATTGGATTGGTTTTGGAAATGCCAATGAGGACTTAGATAACCAATTTAACTTCTTGGAGGATAGTCAAAAAAAGAAGATTAAAGTAAAATCAGCACATGCCCCGTTTAAAGTTGAAACAAAAGTAGAGACAAAATCATTTGAACTTGAAGGGCAAGAGAATGATCAAATTTCTAGATACTTGGATCAAACAAATGGAAATTTAATTTGATGTGCATAATATTAGTGAGACACTTGAGATGTGCTCTTGTATGGTGGTAGAGTTATTTGTCATCTTCCGAAAGAAGACAAAAAAAAAACTGGTAGCATCTAAAATGGGAAGAATTTAAGGAATTGCTCAATAAGAATTTGTACCCTATTGAACAAAAGACTAACCAAAAAATCAAGTGGTTGTATCTCAAACACAATAATGGGCAAAGAGTGCAAGATTACAACATGGTGTTTAAAAAACAGGCCATGTTATTGAGCATGGACTTGGAGGTGAGGATGTGCTTTTTAAGCACTTCAAAGGCCTTCACACCCACACACATATCAGATGACGAGTAATCACCAGCAATCCATGAGACTTGGACAAAGCTTGTGTCCAAGCTTACCATGTAGAAGGTGAAGAACAACTACCACACTCAACAGAAGACTTAGTAGTGGGAGACCAAGAAATACTTGAAGAGGACGTATTACTGCAAAAAAATATCAGAGGAAGCCATCAGTTTTGGCGAGTTGGACTCAAAGGGAAGACACGACTCTTAGAAACAAGGAAATCAGAATTTACCAACAAAATCACTTTCAACAGTCACTACTCTTAGGAACAACTCAAAAAACACAGCAGAGCAAATGGTTTCTGTTGTGACATAATCTCAACATCGCCCCATTTTCAATGGGGACCCACCTTTCTTTCGTAGTTTTCCGGCTTGTGTTGCCTTTTGGAGGTGTCATTCAATCAGGTCTTCCTCTGCAATCCAAGTTAAGATCAACCAAAACTGGGTTAGTGGCCTAGGCAGGTTGAAGTTGAGAGGTTCAAAGCTGAGCTGTGCACAAGTAATGCTTAGGGAAGTGGATCCTTATCAAATCTTAGGCAAAGGTCAAAATCATACATGTTTTTGGAATTAAGCGCACATTCATGATCACCTTGCAAGTTTTTCAAAGCAAACGTGACATCTAAAAATGTCCGCTCCAAGCAGACCCCTGTATCCATCTTGCATTTCACGTATTTTAACTCCTCCATGAATGGTCAAAAGGGTTCACATCTAAGTATATGCTCAAAGATCGATGTGTATGCATAGCACGTTTAAGTTTCCTCTCAAGCGGACTTCTGTTGGTCCTTTGCAATATTCATTTTTCAATTGGTTTCTGATGCATGATGCCTTCATGAAGCCCACTTTGTTTAAGATCATTTTGAGAATTCTAGGCTTGGCATCATTTAGTTGAGGGAAAAACGTCCGCCTATGAGTTAAGGTTTGCCTCGCATATTTGGTAACAAATGAGTTTACGTATAATGGAGGACCTCACGTTATTTTCAAAATGCAAATAGTGTCCCTAAAACGTTCAGATCTCTACTCGGGTGGACTTTCCACGATCTCTTTGCAAGTGTGCACACTCAGTTTAAAATCCCGCTTGAGCGGACATTTTGGGTCACCTTTTTCAGTACGTCGGGATAAGTTCAAGTGTGCATAACATTCCAATTTGTCCGCCCCATGCTAGCTTCCACGTAGAATCACCTTAGGGTGGTCATTTTGTAATAATGAAGAATCTAAGGATACATATCAATACCCAGCCACCCACTCGCTAATTTAAGGAGTTATGAATGATGATTCAGGGAATAGTTGGAAGGTGATTTTGCATAGTCTAAGAATAGAATCAGTGGTCAGATGATTCCATTTGTAGAGGCCAGTATGCAGATATTCTTTGTGGTATGTATAGCATGTCAAGATGCCCGCTTGGTTTCCCTGACATATCCGCTTCAATTCGTATAATCCAACTTGGACATGAAGGTTTAAAAGGGGTCCGTTCATTAAAATCTCTAGTTCACATTCGATGAGGCTCTGCAAACTTGATATTATACGAAGAGCACTCAAAATGCCCGCCCAAGCGGAGATTTGCAAGGACTTTGCAATTCGCATTTTCCCATAATGGTTTTAATTGTCCGCCGGTGTAGTGTTTATCGTCACCTTGCAAAATGATTAGGTTTCAGTTATACATTGGTGACAAGAAAAACCACCTAGGCGCATATTTGAGAAGGTTTCGCATTTCCTAAACTTAGTCCATGAGTAGACAATTAGAGTCCCCACTCCAAATGCACGTTGAGGCATATTTTTCATGCAATCAAGTCTAAAATTGCCGCTCAAGCGGACTTCTAAGTGCACTTCACAAATCATTCATTTTTCTCTTGTGCACAATGGCTCAGCATGTCCGCCAAAACGCATGCCCACTATGACATTGCAATTTGCATTTATGCTGAATGGTTCGAAAGGTCCGCTTCAAAACACACGACCATAGTCATACTCGGTGCATTTAAATGTTTGCCCCAGGCGTAATTGATCGGTGCACTCTACGTTGTGTATTTTCCATTCATGGCGGAGAATGTTATAACGTATATCTTATTCTGAGCATTGCAACCATTTCAGGAGTTGTTATTTATAGCATGAATGAGGTGGAGTGTCTTGTCTTTGCTGGTGGAATCCTCCAAACTTATCAAATGTACTCACTTATAGAGCATGCCAAAAATTCCTGTTGACACATCTTTTGACTGATTATGCAATTTACAATGGTCTAGAGAATTTGTTTTGAGCACCTGCATAGTCATTCTGCATAATTTTCCATATATCATACGCTATAATTGGGAGTATCCACTCTCATCAACTCATATGCAACACCTTTGAATTACCGACCAAGCAGATCTTCGGGGGCACTGTGCACATCATTCCCTTTAACTTATTCATGATATTATAAAAGTCCTCTTGAGCGGAGCATGATGATCGGTTTGTAAAAAAACAATGAGTTTCAAGTCATGCACAGGGGTATGAAAGGTCCGCTCTTCCTTAGACGCATATGTTAGGATCACCTTGCAAGAAATGAATTTTAAAATGTATCACATGGAATGTGCCTAGTGCATGGTGGTAGTCAATTTGCAGAATATAAATATTTTTATACGTGAGGGCCCCAAAATGTCCGCTTGTTATTCTAAAAAACACACGTTCATATTACTTTTGCATCGCAAGGGCTATGCATAGCTATTTCAAATATCCGCTTCATGCAAAATTCTGTGGTAACCTTGCAGTTTATAATGCTTAATGAAGTCATGATTGATTACCATAGTATTAACATTTTAAATTATGCATAACACATTAATTTGTCTGCTCAAATGATCCTTATCTCACACTTTTGCAGGTTTCAAATCATACATGGTTAGCTATTTAGGCGTGGAACGAGGAGGATAACTTCATATGTCCAGAAGCGAAACATCATTTTCAATGCATAGGGAGTTATCACCCAGAGGCTTATAGGTAGGTCCAGATTTTCGTGAGCATTCAAGTCTATGATTAAGAATTTAGAGGTCACTCATTTGATACGACAGGCAGGGATAGAGGACATCCGTAATATGCAAATCTACTCCAGAATTCATGTGTGAGGCATCATACACCATCCAGAGCCAGAACGAAACATTCTGCGATAATACATGAAGATGACAGAAGAAATGATTCGAAGCATTCAAGAAATTCATGAATTACATCAACAACAAGAAGAAATTCTAAATTTCCCAAGTCTTCAAGTTCGAGGCAGCCAAGTTCCATAGGTGAAAATCTAGATTTGAATACTACTCCAAAAGATGACAAGATCTGGGAAAATATTCTGAGCAATGTGAACACAAGGGAAATCAAACTAGTTTGTTCGATGCTGAGGTGGCACGTGCACAACATTGATCCAATCACAATCTGCCACATCATCCATCTGCACTCAATGATTCTAACAATAGTAAATTTTTGTAACTCACTGCCTTGTTGTCAGAATCTGGGCCTTTGATTCTCAAATCAATCCTGGCCATTCATGTAATTTTGAGGTCTATAAAAGGGGCTCATTTCTCTCATTTGTAAAGGGGGATTATTATCAGAGGAGAGAGCAGGAATCAAGCCGTAGGAGTAGATGCTGTTAGAGTAGAGGTAGATTAGAGGGGACTTTTCGAAGTCATTGAAGACATATGAAATTGTTGTAAAAAAATACATTTCCAAAAATCAATACAAGCTCATTGTTGGTTCGCATGGTGATTTTGTTTGACTGAGGAGTGTTAGCATGGTTTCTAATGTTCGAATATGATGGAGAGATGTTTCCAAGTAGATTAGAAATAGATTAAAAGTGCATTGATGTAATGAATATATGTAAAGATATTTGATGAATTCTTCTGGTTCATACTTTTTATGATTTGTCGCTGATAAGTCATTTTGCAAAGTTAGCCTGAACCACATACGTTTTAGTTCAGTTGTGGATGCTCGTTCAAGCTGCGCCAGCAGTGGGTGTTTGGATGGAGATTTGCAACATGAAAATCCTTGAGTTTCCTTACAAGACTGCACCGGCTTCATGTAGTTGTTGGTTCTCATGGCGGAGCGAAGTCTGGTTTCACGAGGAGTTTGTCTATCTTGACATGTTTCATTATCTCATTGTCCTTAGATTAGCCTTCTAAACCCTTGTCTTTTTGTATTTTCTTTTCATAGTTGGTTTGTAGAGTTCCACTTCACGAGAAGGAGAATAACATATTTGATTGGAATAAGGAGTATATTCAACGTAAGTCCCTTTGTGAGTTTTCAGCATATCACATCAACTACTGAGTCTATCCATTGCAAGTCAAGACCTGACATCTGGAACCTTGGAGTTGTCTCATTGGATCACATTGTTTAGCCTTTGAGAGACTTTGTTCAAGAGAGGATAGAATACCTCGGTATTTTATTCTGAGTTTGCATGTGCACAAAAAACACATCAACAGTTTCCAACAGGGGTGGTTTCATGGCTGTTGTAGTGATTTTGTAATTGCCCTACAGTTTTGCAATCACTAATTGTTGAAAAGCGTTGGTTCTGTCTCAATGCCAACAGACGAAATTTGAAGCACGTGGTCCAACATCTCTCCTTCCAGTTCAACTTTTGGGACCTCCTAATGCACAAGGACAACCCAACATCTATTATGGGCAAGAAGAAGTAGGATTGGATCATGGGAGGTAAACTTGAGTGTTGTAGAACATTGAGAAGTAGAATTCCAATTCTAATTGACAATAGACTTAATAATGTGTATCTAACCAAGTGGAACAAACGAGCAGATTGTATTTCCCACTATTTGCAACTCATTGTATTTGTCTAGCTTCTAATAATAATTAGGTAGCAGTGCAACTGCCACTACCAAATTGACTTTTACCCTTTAGGGGTTTTTTCATGTTGGGAAAGGTGTGTTGAACACCTTGCATGATAATAATAATGAAAATAAATATTTAATTGTGGTGCATCTAAAGATGTGGATACCACATGGGATAGGCATTCTTGGAGACACCCGTATGCTGCACGGGACACTGATGTGAGTCAAATTGGGATAAATATTTAAAGTGGGAGTCACTTAGGACAAAATATTTAATTTTGGGATCATGGTTTAGTGAGCTCATAATTTTGAGACACATTGTTTATGTAATAACACTCAGTGGTTTTGTATAAGCTTGTTTTATAAAAGCAAGGACGTGAGTAGTTGTTTGGGTTGGTTGGATTGAGCATCTCTTGTAGGTTTGCATATATGATTCCAAGAAGCATGGATTGGGATGTGTGGCTACATGGTTATCATTTGCTTGTTCACATGGAGAAGCGCAATTGAGTTGCTTGATGCTTCAGAGGCCTTGCATGGAGACTCTGCAAGGGTATTGTAATCTTATTCTTGAGATAATACATTGAGTTATGTGGGTGCTTTTGGAGGCTGGGTTTTTCCCAAAAAGTTTTCCCAGGGTACATCTAGTGTTATCTTGTGGGTATGCTTTGCTATTCTTTTGCATTGTGGATTCTGAATACTCGTTTTGCATTATTTCTCTCATAAGGGTTATGTGGAATTGGTATATTGCCTACAATTTCCTTTCAATCCAAGGTAAAATCTGTGTGTTCACTTCTCTTCCATAGCATCTTTCCTCGCTAATTGTCATTATTTTGAATATAAGTAGCACAGACCATATTAGTGTTGATTCTTAGTTTCTGCAATAATTTATTGATAAGATTACAGATCACACTGTCAACTAAACAAGTGAGTTTCTTTTGTTATAAGGGTTCAGTTTTTTTCACAAAATATGGGTCTTCTTAGTTGATCCAAATCAGATTAGTTTGTTTAACGGTAACCCAATAATGGTGCCTCATCGCAAGGCTGAATGGATGAATTTTTGGCAGCCAAAGAACCACAGTAGCAGCCTCAAAGCGGAAGATACAAAGGCAAATTAGATTGTAATTAGTTGTGAACAAAATGAGATGACAAAATGCAGAAGCCTAAAGGCTTCAATATTTAAATCCATGGATTTTAATAAATAGTCTAGAGAGTAAGCTAGAGACTATCAGAATGAAAGTAAGAGAACTATAGCAAAAATTTTGAAATAAAATTCAAAGGGAAATACAGGCCAAGGGAACTTTTTATAATACTACTCAATATGGATCACAAAGCATGAAAAAGGAATATGGAACTCAAAAGCACAAAATAATAACAAAACACCAGCCTACATTAGCAATGAAATGCAACAAGAAGGTACGGGACTTGAATTACAAAAAGAGCTCCAGCTTAATAGTATTGAGCTCATAGTAACAAGCCTAAAGAGTGACGAGTATTAAGGGTGATGCCCGTTTTTATTTCATGAGGGCAGCCATAATGTAACTTATATAAACAAATAATGTGTCACCCAACACCTAGATCATCATTTAGTTGGTGAACTCTACATTCTTCCTCTTTGGATCTCAATGATTTATCATAATCAATTATTACAAATATCATACTAACGAAGATTAAGCACTAAAGGCTTATTAACAAAACAACCCTAAGGACTAAAGACCCATGACTTGAAACCTTATCAAATGGCATACATAAGCTGCATGAAAAAGAGTAATCCAAAAGTACAAATGATATAGCAAAAGACTGCAATACTCTATGGTCACCATAAAGGAGATGCTATGAAGTGGGGCAACAAGTCACTAGTAATGCCCATCCTCATGAGTTGTCAATGAACATTATATGGAGAAGAGTCCATGAACAAGGAACATATTTTGCAATGTCCTTCATGAGTTGACAATGAATATTATCTGAAAAAGAGTGCATAAACAAGGAAATTTTACGCAAATCCACAAAAGTGAAGCAAGTCCTGAGTAGAGAGATGGGTCTCTCCCAACATTCAAGTACATACTCCCATCTGGCTAAGGTGCAAAAAGCAAGACATAAGTCCTTCCATGAAACCCTTAAGACTAAAGAATTGGTACCAGAAATCAGACAAGAAGGCCTATTGATTTGTGTGGATTGTTAATTTGTTCATGATACAAGGTAAGTGTTTGGTGGCCCTATGAGAATTCTCTTGTATCTAAACAGTTTTTGCAGATCAATAGTGGAACTGAATGGTCAAATTAAGGTGGCACTAAAGAAGGATCTAAATGGCATATTCTTATCTCCTTGCAAGTCTCCTTTTCACAAGTAGCTCCCTAGCAATTTGCACTATACATATATAACCACACACCTAAAGAAGTTTAGAGACCCACCTAAATCCCAAAATAAAGAAAGCAAGCAAGGTTTATAAAGGCATGATCTTCAACACTTTTTGCCCTTTGGAATCTTTTTGCATAAACAATCTTTATTTATCACAAGTTGGAGATTAATAGGGTATCTTGTGAAGAGAACGTCATGCATCTTTTCATGCCAATGCAAATGATGGCATGCACATGCCAAACCATTGATTATTCATATAATATGCTAGGATAAGTACAATCGCATTTGTGGAACTATGCAATGTTGATGCAAATAGCAACTGTTTTCCAATGAAAAAAGGATTTATGACTTTGGGCAAATGAACTTTACACAAAACAACCATTACCTGCCTAGCCAGTATAGAAAGCTTATCTGACTTAAATAGCAATTCTTATTCCATTCAGTATGAAACATCCTCTTCTCAACACATTGCCAAGCATGTGCACTGCTGTAATCTTGAGCAGATGGTGCCAAATTCATGGTCTTCGAAATGTGTCTCAAGGGGCTAATTACATTGCCACTTCCAACATTAAAACATCTGTTGGATGCTGACCTCTCTGCCACTTTTGTCGTCCTAGCTGATATACAAAGCTTATCTGACTTGCATAGACTCCATTCAGTATGAAACATCCTCTTCTCAATGAAATGCCAAAGATGTGCACTGCTACAATTTTGAGAAGATGGCACCGATCCATGGTCTTCAGCGTGTTTCTCATGTCATCGTGTAAAAATGGTGCTAATTACGTTACCATTCCCAACATTAAAACTCGTGATCACATTTCTTCCACTTTGTTGTTTACCCCATTCTTGTATTTGATCACCAGATTGAATTGTTCCATGAATTTCCTCCATTTAAAATCTCAACTCATTTCCAAATTACTTTGTATACTCTATTGAATCTTACTTTGCAATTGCAATAACTTCATTATTATGACCAATGTGCACTACATATTACATTTCAGCAAGTAATGGTGCCAATGTTTGATAGCTTGAGGCATAGCCAACAACTTGTTATATGTCAAGTAGTTGATCACTACTAAGAGAGAGGTCTCTAGGTGATAAACTATAAAATGCCCCTATTGCATGTGTATCATGTGTGTTGGTGTTTTAATTTGTTACTTTCATGACAACACAAAACAGAACAGTGGATGAAGAAATCCTCTCTTCAAATTTGCAGGGGAAGCTCCCTGATTTAATGTACTCTAAAATCTTGTTGTACCCATACAAAATTTTGTATTTTGACAGATTTTAGGCTAATTTTTTGTCTCTTCATCTAGCTTAAGTTGTGTTTTGAAATTTGTCTTGTCCGTCTATGTTTTTGTTGTGTCCTTGCAGGATTGATGTGAAAGTCTTTCACATGCATTCAACAAATTGAAAGACGGAATTCAAAGGATAAAGAGGTTGCTCATAGTGCCCAAGCTGGTTTGATTCTCATCATGTTTGGGGTGAAAATGCCGAGGGAAGGAAGCTGAAAGATCTGCTCATGTTGGATATGAAATCCCTCACGTGGCTTCCTCTACAAACAATGGCTGGTGGACCTTCTCCGAGGTCAAAGCATGTAGCTGCATTATATGATGATAGATATTTGCTGATCTTTGGTGGACTGGCAAAATCCAAAGCTTTGAATATCTTTTCTCTCTCTATTTTGAAGCAATGACATAGTCCAGTGGGTTAACATCAGCAAACAGCCCCATTCTTAGCAATCAAGGGTTCAATTTAGTGGTAATGGAAAGAAATGGGGCAAAATTATAGAACAATAAATTCTTCAGAGTTCCCAAAGATGGTGCCCTACAGAAATATGGAGCTAAAGTGAAACTTGTTCCAAGTGGAAAGGCTACATTGGAAAAGCTTCATGCCACTGCATAATTTTGATGCTTGCTTCATGGATGTTCAAATGCTGAAAATGGATGGGTTTAAGGCAATGAAAAAGGCAACACATGAGGAATGCTTAAAATGTGGAATGGGTGGTGTCATGCCCCCAACAAAAGAGTCAGATTTTATTTAAGATAGAGATTAAAACCCACTGCTGGCCAGAATAAGACAAAGGCCAGCACTAGGAGACAAAAGGCACTAGAAGACACAAGGCACTAGAAGACAAAAAAAAAAAAACGAAATATTAACTAATGTTACCAAAGGGCAGCGGTGGTTGTAAAAAGGTATTGGTTGTGTGTAAAAAGGTGTGACTTCTCACTAAGAAGGATATAAACCAAGAATCCAAAGACATTTGAAGGCATAAAGTGATCAGAAAGAAATATATCTTTGGCAGAGATAAATCTGCAAGGAATATATCAGCAGTGATCTATATATATGCAATAGTTGATGACAGCATAAGTATTATATATATAATATGTCATGTCTCTCATCCAATCGATTATCACATTCCAATTAAAGATTGGAATGATAAAACCAATTTCATCAATCAAAGAAGATTATTGATGCAGCCATGTTGATTGACTTATCATGATCGATCCACTGAAGACTAAAAGCATGGCAGATTCTACTATACATTGATTGTATCTCTGATAACATCTTGCTAAGAGCAGCGATAAGCTTATGCCATGCCACTGAGAAAGGCATGTGAACTTACAAATCTCACATGATTTAAAAAGAGCGCCAATCATAGAGGGTCGATCAAAGCCAAATAGGATAAGGCAATTCCTAGTCAGCCGCTAAAGACAAAGGAAATACTAATCTAGCGCACTGATTAAGTAAAGGAGAACAAAAAAACAAACAATCAACTCTAGCACCGATCGCACTAAGAGGGATCAAGAAATAAACAAGTAATTAACATTGGTTATCAAAGAGACGTCTCTCTTAAGAGTCGCAGCCTTTCAAGAAAGGGTCAATATATAAGGAAGATGTGATAAGTCATTCAAAGGGAATAATCCATCGATGAATTCATCTAATCCATCAAGCAATTCAGTCGCTGCACTCAATTGATCATTGAATCCTTTATCAGCAAACAGTCTCATATATCAGCGAACAGTTCATTGTGATTCATTACAAACCAACGAATATAGAAAAGCATATCTTCCATCAGCAAATTCATATAAATATAAGATCAGCGAAAGTATCACATATCAGCAAAGCATTCTTAAGAGCAGACATATAAACACATATCTAGCAGGTCCAAGAAGTCGACCATATCAAGGTATGTTCATTATCATAACTTCATAAGTAATAATCATTAGTCTATGAATGATTTCTCTAAGTTAATCATGATAACATGAGAATGTTATATCATAATAGAATGAGAATGCTTATAACATAATAAAAGGAGAATGTTCATAACTTATTAGAATGAGAATGTTTATAACACAATAGAATGAGAATATTTATAATTGAGGAAGGACAAGGTCCAATTCCTCTAAGAAAGAATAATGTATGATGCCAAGGTAATATGGCAAACCATGAGATGGTACAATGATGAGTTCCCATAGAGGAACAATGTGATCAAAGTACTATCTCATGATCTATGGGATCACGAGATGGTAAGGATAAGTCCCTATAAGGTTTGATTCATAACTCTAATCATGGTATACTCAGGATGAGAGTAAGTAGCCTCACTGTTAATCTATCTATCACCCTACGAGTATGGTAGTGAGTTAGGGAAGGGCGGTTTAGTGATCTAGCACCTAGGTAACTCTCAAGAGGGTGAAGTATCGCCGGGTGTAGCGTGAAGCCCCTTGAGCCAAGAGGTGAGGTATCGCCGGGTGTAGCGTGAAGCCCCTTGAGCCAAGAGGTGAAGTATCGCCGGGTGTAGCGTGAAGCCCTTGGGCCTATGGTTGCGTAGATCTAATTATTATTATAAATGGCTTAACGGTAGGTGACTCTCAAGTGGGTGAAGTATTGCCGGGTGTAGCGTGAAGCCCCTTGAGCCAAATGGTGAGGAATTGCCGAGTGTGCAATGAAGCCTTTGGGCCTATGGCAGTGGATCTTGTTATACCAACGCCCTAACATAACCGTCTCATATGGGGTGAGTGAAGTAGAGTAGATTAACGATCAAGCACAAGAATGACTCCCGAGGTATATCATGGAATCTCCATATAATAGAAATGAGAAAATGTGAGATGCATATATGTTAATATGCTCTAATATTGATCATGATTATGTGGTTACTAACCCTAATTACAAGGTTTATAATATTATAATTGAATTATTGGTTACTAATGTTCTCTTTAAGAAGTTATATTGTGTGCAAGGTAAAGAAATTTTGAGCTTCCTACAAGGGGACATTACAAGTGGTATCAGAGCAGCTATCCTGCCATCTTGTGACACAAATTAATGCAAGCCTACTCTAGAAGGAACCAAAACCGCAACAACATGGAGGCACAATACATGAGGGCCTTCATGGAGATGACCACTAAAGCAATGATGGACCAAAATGAGAAAACCACTAAAGCTATGATGGAGCAAGGAGAAAAGACAACACAAATACTTCTTGAAGCACTCCAAAAGGTGGGAAACACCGTGGACCATCTCAAGACACATTCAACAAATGGGAAGGAAGTGGGCTCCAACCACTCCGAAAATAGCAATACTTCATCAATCCCAAGGGTTCCCATGCCATCCTTTCTTCCCGAAGAGGAAACATCAAGAGCGGAAGAGTCTACTCTGAATTCAATGAGTACGGATGATATTGCACGAGCCTATGCAAGCTTGGAACCCGAAGTAAGAAGAGTAGTATCATTTAATGACTATAGCAATTCAAAGAGAAATGAGGCAGCCAAGAAGGAAAGAAGACCCATGAACAAAGATTTGAAGCACAAAGCAAATAAGGTCTATCT
Organism: Cunninghamia lanceolata; assembly: GCA_027924645.1. Classification (NCBI taxonomy): domain Eukaryota; kingdom Viridiplantae; phylum Streptophyta; class Pinopsida; order Cupressales; family Cupressaceae; genus Cunninghamia; species Cunninghamia lanceolata. The sequence goes on along the minus strand of BSBN01000023.1, from coordinate 7,518,539 downwards.
ACCTAACTTTGATGGCTCCAACAAGATCTCCGCCCACGCATGGCTAGAAAAACTAAATGATTACTTCTATCTAAGTCCGATGACCGAGAAGGATGATTTGCAATTCACCATCCTACACTTGGAAGGGTTAGCATATGAATGGTGGCACCATGGAAAACATACCCAAGGCCATCAAAACATAACATCTTACGAGGACTTCTCCCGAAAGTTCACCAAAAGATTTGATAGAAGGCACCCACAAGAAGACTTTAAAGAATTAACACATTTGAAACAACGTGGGACGGTGGAGTACATTCAAGAATTTGAGAAAATATCTATAAGGGTTTCCGAAGTCGAAGAAGACCGACTCACATACCTATTCATTGAAGGTTTGGATGAATCACTACGAAATCTAGTGAGTGCTTTCAAACCCACAAACTTAGAAGATGCCATAGACACGACATTAAGACTAGAAAAGGATAAGAAACCAAACCCCTACACAAAGCCATTTCCCAAAAAGGGTAAATAACAAAAACCATTCCACCGTAAGGGCGAGGAAAAGATAAAAACCCATGCTATAAGTGTGGAGAGCCATGGAAACCTAGACATGCTTGCCTAACAAGAGCTGAATTGAGAGAAAAGAACTTATGCTTTAAATGTAACGAGAAATGGGGGTTGGGGCACAAATGCAGACAAGTCCGCAATATAGAAGCCTTATCCGATGAGGAGATAGAAGAAAACCCAACTAAGAGAAGAAAATGTGACACCCAAGAGCAAGGGTCTATAGTGGCTATCTCTAAAATATCAAAGTATCATCCCTTTAGACTTAGGTACACCCTTAAAGGTAAAAAGGTAACAGCCCTAGTAGACAGCGAAGCCACCCACAACTTCATAAACGAAGCATTGGCCAAGCGAATCAAACTTGACACCCAAGACTTTGACGGCTTTAAGGTATCCCTAGCCGATGGGTCTATGACCAAATGCTCTAAAATGTTACCCCAATTGAATCTAACTCTAGGAAAACATCCCGTTAAAGATGACTTCTATGTTGTTAATATGGGTGACACAGATGTAATCTTAGGGGTACCATGGCTACATTCATTAGGTCATCTCACCTTAGACTTTCCTAAATTAGAACTTAACTTCGAGCACCAAGGAAAGAAAATTACCTTACATGGCTTGTCCGATGGATCACCTAGGGTGATCTCTTCTAAAAGAATGGAAAGAACCTTCCGGCACAACCAAGTCGAATGGGCGGCCCAATGTTTGATCCTAGACAAATCAACCCCATTAGGAAAATCCATACACATAGACATCAAGCCAATCCTCAAGAAACATAAAAAGGTGTTTGATGAAATACCACCCGGTCTTCCCCCAAAACGAGGTTTTGAGCACATTATTGAAATGAAGAAGGATGCAAAACCCGTTATCACCACTCCATATAGACATCCCCAAAAATTTAAGGAAGAAATAGAGAAAACAATCAATGAACTTTTGGAGATGGGTCATATACAACCAAGTTCCAGCCCATTTGCATCCTCCGTGGTATTAGTGAAGAAAAAAGATGGCACCATGCGAATGTGCGTGGACTATAGAGCTTTAAACAAACAAACCATCAAGAATCGGTATCCTATACCGAGAGTGGATGAATTAATTAATGAGTTGCATGGAGCAAAGTACTTTTCGAAGATTGATCTAAGATCGAGATACCATCAAATTAGAATGAGGGAAGAAGACATTCCGAAGACTGCATTTAGATGTCACTATGGTCATTTTGAATTCCTGGTTTTGCCATTTGGATTGACAAACGCTCCAACCACATTTCAGTCGTGCATGAACCACACCTTCCAAAAACAGCTAAGGAAGTTCTTGTTGATATTCTTTGATGATATCTTGATCTATAGCAAGACATGGGAAGATCACCTCAAACACATTGATGAAGTCTTGTCCATTCTCGAGCGAGAATTCTTATATGCAAAGGCATCCAAGTGTGAGTTTGGAATGGAAGAAATTCTCTACCTGGGGCATAAGATAAGCGCACAAGGAGTCCAAGTATATGAGGAAAAGATCAAAGCTATTAAGGAGTGGCCAAGACCAAGAACATTGACTCAAGTCAAGGGATTCTTGGGTTTGTGTAGCTATTATCGAAGATTCATCAAGAACTTTTCCAAAATTGCAGCTCCACTCACCAATTTGACCAAGAAAGGATCTTTCTTATGGGATGAGGAAGCATAAAGGGCCTTTGAAAATTTGAAAGAGGCAATGAGCACTTGTTTGGTACTTGCCATTCCCGACTTTTCACTCCCCTTTGAGCTGGAATGTGATGCATCCGGTGAAGGCATTGGAGCTGTTCTAATGCAAAACAAACATCCTATTGCTTTCGAGAGTCACAAGCTATCTCGTATTGAGAAATTATATTCTACCTATGATAAGGAGATGTTGGCTATTATGCATGCACTGGCAAAGTTTAGGCAATATTTGGTTTGTGGAAAGTTCGTGGTTAAAACGGATCACAATAGCCTCTAATTCTTCTTAAAACAAAGGGACTTGAATGACCGTCAACAGAAATGGGTGAGCAGATTGCAAGCTTACAATTTTGACATTGCCTATGTGAAAGGGAAAAACAATGTGGTTGTCGATGCATTATCTAGAAGGCCATCCTTATGCACCCTATCAAGTATTTCACCCGATTGGAGAAGCACTCTTATAGCTGAATATGCTAAAGATCCTCTCACCACTAACATACTTCAAGAAAATATACCAAATGAGGAATTTAGAGTAAGGGATGAAATCATCTTCTACAAGAATAGAGTGTATGTTGCATCCAGGTCCAAATTGAAGGAGAAAATCATCAAAGAGTTTCATGATAATCCTTTATCCAGGCACCAAGGATATTTTAAGACATACAAGCAAGTTAGAGAGAAGTTTGCTTGGAAGGGTCTAAAGAGAGATGTACTCGAGCATGTTCAAGAATGTGACACATGTCAAAGAAACAAGATAGAGCAAACCCATCCAGCCGGGTTACTCCAACCTTTACCCATTCCCGAACAAAAGTGGAGTAGTATTTCCATGGATTTCATAACGGGCCTTCCTAAGGTGCAAGGAAAGATTGCATCTAAGTGGTAGTAGACAGACGTACAAAGTATGCACACTTCATGGCTATCTTGTCTGAATACAAATCCCCTCAGGTTGCCAAGTTATTCTTCAAGGAAATCTTCAAACTTCATGGGCTACCAAAGAGCATAGTCCGCGATAGAGATAGTCGCTTTATGAGTCTCTTTTGGCAAGAATTATTTTGATTGTCTGGAACAGAGCTTACGCCAAGTACGAGTTATCATCCTCAAACCGATGGACAAACGGAAATCGTGAATAAATGGATTGAGGGCTACTTAAGGAACTATGTCACCGGGCAACAAAAGGCATGGATAAAGAGGCTACACATGGGAGAATATTGCTATAACACGACTCATCATATGTCCACTGGGATGAGTCCATTCAGGCTCTATACGGGTATGAAGCCACATCATTTGGGAGTTTGCTTCTTCAAGATAGCAGGGTACCCAAAGCCAAAGACTTCCTTCAACAACATGAGAACATCATGAGAGTCCTTAGGGACAACTTGCATCATGCCCAAAACCAACAAAAGATATATGCGGATAAAAAGCAATTTTAAAGAACCTTTGAAGTTGGAGACATGGTATTCTTGAGATTGCAACCATATAAGCAGACTTCTATTAAGGTTAGCGGATCCGAAAAGCTAAAGCCTCGATTTTATGGACCATACAAGGTTTTGAGAAGGATTGGCGAGGTTGCTTACGAGTTGGATCTCCCCGAGAATAGTAAGATTCACAATGTATTTCATGTCTCCAGACTTAAGAAAGTGCTTGGACAAAAGGTTCCCCTGTGTAAAGAACTACCCCCTCTTGATGATGAGGGACAATTAATCCTTGAACCAGAAAGAATACTTAGTACCAAGGAAAGAAGATTGAGGAAAGAATTGATTTGGGATCCTGATTAGGAGAGTCCTAGTTTGAAATTGCTTGAGGACAAGCAATTTTGAGAAGGCCAGACTATCATGCACCCGACAAAAGAGTCAGATTTCATTTAAGATAGAGATTAAAACCCACTTCTCGCCATATAAGACAAAGGCCAGCACTAGGAGACAAAAGGCACTAGAAGAGAAAAAAAAACATTAACTAATGTTAACCAAAGGGCAGCGGTGGTTGTAAAACGGCATTGGTTGTGTGTAAAAAGGTGTGACTTCTCACTAAGAAAGATATAAATCAAGTATCCAAAGACATTTGAAGGCATAAAGTGATCAAAAAGAAATATATCTTTGGCAGAGATAAATCTGCAAGGAATATATCAGCAGCGATCTATATATATGCAATAGTTGATGACAAGAGAAGTATAATATATATAACAACAAAGTATATATTGCAGTTAATTGGACTGAACTTGTCAATCCATTAAGAGGTATTAATAGTAAATCATCTAACGAATCCCAAAGCAATCAGTTTGAGTTTAGAAAGATACCTTGCAAGTAGGAAGGATGGCCCCTCCAAGTTCACGAGAGATGAGCGGTGAACTGACCCTTCTCATGCTCTTATCAAGTTAGGCCAAGAGGTGCATTAGGAGCTATTAGGTGGACTGACCCCTTTCATGCTCTCGACAATATCATGCCCTTGTTAGGTGGACTGACCCCTTTCATACTCGTGGGGCTTGATCAAGGAGGGTGTGCCTCCAAGGTGAATTGGGAGCTGTTAGGTGGATTGACCCCTTTCATGCTCTCGACAATATTGTTAGGTGGACTGACCCCTTTCAATATTGCTACTTGCAAGAGTTTCTAAGGAATTCACTATGTGATTGGCTTGAGGAATTGTGTTATGATGGATTGAACCAAATATTGACTATGCTATGATGATTTGATCTTCATTATTTATGTTATGAAGTATTGATCTCATTATTAATTATGCTATGATAGATGAATGTAATATTGGAATGTCCCCTATTGGAACAATACTATTTTAACACTAAAAATTCAAATACCACAAGTTAGGGTTAGGGTTTCGGAATTATCATGTAATGTCCCCTTCTAGATTTGCCCTAGATTAAACCCTACAATCACAGTTACAATAAATTAGGGTTAGGAAGAGGACTTACAGGTAGTTACTTCTTCGTTATGCTCTTGAATATAAACCCTGCACTCATCACATAGAGAACACAAGTACATACATATATACATATAAACTACTGCCATTGTTAGGGTTAGCTAAGCATATATTAAACTCATAATACAACTTCAATATTACTATTACTATCAAACACATTTTGGAGCATAGGGATAGGGACATGATAGGTTTGACCTAGCTATCCATACTAAATCCAAGAGTGGAACTTTGGCCCTCCTGGCTTTGGTGGCAGGACTTTGACATCCACCAAAGTGGCGTACTTAGTAGAGTGCTTGTCTTGCTTCCCTATCCATGCCTTATCTCTTACAATTAACAACTCATCATGGTAGGAATGGTATGGGGATCGTAGCGGAGTTCTCAATTTATCCAATCTAAGCCCAAGAGCGGGACTGTGACCCTCTTAGCCTTGATGGCAGGGCTTTGACATCCATCCAAGGTGGCATACTTAGATGGAAACCGTATACCCTCTTACCTACGTCTCCTTCCTTTCCTCCATGATGAGGTTCAATATCATTTACATCTAAAATACATTGATACATAATAAATACAAGCATTATCATTTAAGTTATATTAGCATTTCATATTCTATTTGTTTACATCTATTCCTTCTACATAAGTAATGCAATCTGAAATGGATATTGATTCTTTGACTGCTACTGTGTTATCAAACTTACTGATTATTATTATAGTTGTTGCTTCCTCTGATTGTATATACTTTGTTCGTTGCTTTCCCTCTTATATCTGTGGATTAGATCTTGAATGAATAATGTATATTTTCTGCCTTTTTTATTCCACAGTCCCATGGTTCTTTGATTCTACCTGCTTGCTTTCAAGTGCAATGAATATTAATCCTTATGATTGATCGATTATAGATCTGATTGCTTTATATGAGACTACTGTATATATTACTATTTCTGCCTTTGCCTTCTGAGTGCAAATGGATTTCTGAATCTGATTGATCCATTGATATATGAGAATTGTTGTGTATGTTATATGTTATTCTGTTTTAATGCCGCCCATTAGAAACTCCGAACTGATGTATGTCTTTTCTTCATTCCTATCTACCCCTTCATATTTTGCCAAAGGGTATGTCTTTTATCAAGAGGAATACCTCTTAAAAGAGATCGCACCCCTCAGCAAACTAACCACTGCCTTTTCAAGACTAATTGTAGCTCCTCCTTTATCTAATCGCTGCATTTATATTAATATAAATCTTTTGTTAATCTTAACGGTTGGTTAATGATGGTTGATGCATTTATATTAATATAAATCTTTTATTAATCTTAACGGTTGGTTAATGATGGTCGATCAACATATATTAGTTAAATCTCCTTATATATTCGCTGTTATGATTTGTCTTATTCCTTTGTCTGTATTATAAACCTTCATTGCTGCTCCTAAATACCCCATCGTTGACACAAATAATCGTTAGATCTATTAACTAAGAAATTTATCATATACCGCTGCTTTCCAGACAGTCCATGCCTTCTTCTTAATCGTTGTCTTCATGATAATGGTCTGCCTTGTCTTATGTGGATCACAGCCTTATTACCAAATATACATCTCTATTCATCCAAATCTTAGCACTATAGCATCGGTAGAAATAATATTTCTAGAGAGACGCTTGACACATGTGTGAGCCAGTAAATGAGCTGCAACGCATAACATCGATGGCTTCTTGACCACAATGAATTCATGCGACCAAAGGCAATTCTATTTCCAATTAATCGTCTTTAGTAAACATGTTGCATGTTTCACTGTATATTAGTCATCGAACAGATTCCTAAGCAATCCCTTTTGAATTCAGGGAGATGTTGCAGGTAGGAAGAATGGTCCTTCCAAGTTCACGAGAGATGAGCGGTGGACTGACCCTTGTCATGCTCTTATCAAGTTAGGCCAAGAGGTGCATTAGGAGTCATTAGGTGGACTGACCCCTTTCATGCTCTCAACAACATCATGCTCTTGGGCCGACCAGAGTTGTTAGGTGGACTGACCCCTTTCATACTTGTGGGGCTTGATCAAGGAGGGTGTGCCTCCAAGGTGAACTGGGAGCTGTTAGTTGGACTGACCCCTTTCAATATTGCTACTTGCAAGAGTTCCTAAGGAATTCACTATGTGATTGGCTTTAGGAATTGTGTTATGATGGATTGAGCCAAGCATTGACTATGCTATGATGATTTGATCTCATTATTTATGTTATGAAGTATTGATCTCATTATTAATTATGCTATGATAGATGAATTTAATATGAATGATGCTATGAACTGAATATTATCTTAATTTATTGATCTTTAATATTTCTAATGTCCTTTTCTAGTAGTTATTATTGTATGCAGGTAAAGAAATCAGGAATATCCTAAAAAGGGGCATTACAAAATCCTTTGCTTTGTGTTGAAAGAGTGTTTTGACCTTTTACACTAGGCAAACCCAAATAGATACACATTTACAGTTTATTTAGCCTAAACATGAAATCACCCCCAAAAAATCATTGTTAAAAGTGTAGATTGCAAGTCCATATTGTCCAATTTTAGGTTAGTTTTTGTTTTAAAGGGAGTTTCTCCTTCTAATTCGAAGAGCAGTTTTATCATACATCTATTCCATTTTATGTCACACTAAAAGGTGTGAATTAAAACACTAACAAATCTAAAACAAAAGCAAGCCTACTAATATGAACACTATACAATCCATTCATTAGGGTTTTGCATAAGGAAAAAATAAATAAGCAAACTTGACCTATTTGTTTTGATCTAAGAGGTTAGAGCACGTGAATTTGAAGAACTCCTATTATCACCAATGAATTTTCTCAAATTTTGACAGCTAAAACATAAACAAGAATAATATCCAAGGATCAAAACAAAGATCCTTGGAGTTGTATCAACGATTAATTGTTCTTGAAGAAAACATAACACAAGGAAATAACAACACCTGGAAGAAGAATGGATGAAAACAATTAATTATCACAAAACATTCGAAGCTACTTCATAGATTTGAACACCAATGTTCCACAAAGTTAACACAGATCTTCTTATTAATTTAATTATTCCTTGAACGATTACAACGCTTGGGATTGGACTTGAATGGAAATCTTGGCAACATAAGAAAACTTCAACTTTCCATTCTTTACACAAAAACACTTAAACAATTTGATCTTACTTCGAACTTGAATGACAATTTTTATAGCATAAATCTAGCATCAACTCTCATTACATTGTATGTGTAAATGACACATATTTATAGTTTTCTAGCTGCAGTTTCTTGAAGTTTCAAAAATAATAAAAATAATTGCTTTGAAAGCAATTCTATCCTCATCTTCTGAAAATAATATAAAATATTACTTTCTTTCCATTTCTGCTTCTCATCTTGAGCATCCATCTGAATCAAGGGCTTTGATCTTCTAACTTTGTCTTTAATTTTCTTTAACTGATCCTCAATTTTGGCTTGGGTGTCATTTTGAATGAAGGGCTCAAATTTGATGATTTTTCTCCTTTATTTCACTTTATTTTCCTTCCAATCTTCTCACGAGTGCATATACTAACTTGGGCATCACTTTTTCTTTGTTTCTATCTTCGATTTGGCAAAAGAACTTAAGCGCCTGATTGTTGTTGTTTTTAAATATGACTCTCATCAGGGATTTGCTTATGTGGACGCCAATTTTGAGTTATTTTGATTTTGGCACTCATCGGGGATTTTCCCCGATGGACACCAAATCGGCAAACTGATGACTTAGATACCAAAACTGAAGATTTTGAAATGCCATGCCAAAAATGAACAAGGCATGAGCGCTTCAAGTGCTTTTTGATGATTTTTTAAAAGATTTTGCAAAAACTTTTAATATTTCATTAAAATTGCTCAATTTTTATGTTCTTGAATGCTGCATCATAAAACCAGAGTTGCTGGATACGCCCCCCACCCCTCTACAGGCACGCGTACCACCGTACCAGGTACGGATTCAGGTACGGTGCGGTGCGGATACGGCCCAAATACCGTACCCGCCCGTACCCTAATTTTTTTTTTAATCTCCAAGCGTGCCGGATTCAGAAGGATTCGGGTTTGTAAAAAAATCATGCCGTATCTGTAAAGAATATTGAAATTGCAGGCTAAAACCAATGAGATTTTATAAAGATACGCCATTCAATTTTGTGATGTTAGCAGTTTTTGGCGACCTTTCCCAGCGATTTTTTCCGCCGTGATTCCTGCCACTGGATTGCAGCAATTTTTCGTGACCTCAATACAGTTTCTTACATGAATTTTTCCTCGCGTGAGAACAACCGACAAATTTAGAAAATTCATGGCGAATTTTTTTTTATGGCGTGAGACAATTTTCCAAGCGCTATAATGCTCACATTTAATCGGAGCACTATAATGCTCACATTTAAAAGCCAATCGGCTAAATATATTATAATAGTCAAATTTTAATTTACTAAGTTTAAAATAAATATTTTTAAATTTTTTAATATTTTAATAATAGTTATAATGTTGTGTATTTAAATTAAAATGTATTTATAATATGTATTATAATTAATATTTAAACTTAATACATTTAATATTTATTAATACCTATAATATATATTAATATATAATATTTAAATTTAATACTTTCAATATATATATATATAATTTATTATTTTATAATAACATATAATATATATAATATTTGTATATATAATTTATTATTTTATAATTACATATTATATATTTTATTTGCTATTATAAAATAATAAAATATATATATATGTTGTATATAGCCGTATCCAGCCGTATCCGTATTGGGGGGTCTTCAAAATTAGCCGTATCCGTATCCGATACCGTGCTCGTATCCGATACCGTATCCGTGTCCATGCAACATTGGATAAAACCTCTACTCTGACAAGTTTTCCATCATTTTACTGCCTCCTGAAACCATTTTTGCCCAATTAAGCTCAAATCTGTACTGTTGACCTTTTGCCATTGTCATCTATCACTTTTCACCAAAAAAAAACTTTCTAGAAATAGGAAGTTGTGATTTTCCTGCTTATCTCCTCAATCCAGGACAATGAAAAAGCAAAAGTCGGCTTTTTTTCTAAAAATAGAAAGTTTGATCTCTAGACTTCACTGAAACTGCATGTCTTGAAAATTGGACCCTCCAAAGTAACAACTTTATGCTTGGAAGACAATCCTCATTTATGATTTTGTCTAAATATATCGGAGAAGATTTGTCTTAGCCTCAATCCTTCTTGTCTATGCCTGGTATCTGCCATCCATAGTCTTTCTTTGAACTTCACCCTTTCTTTCCTTTGTTGGTGCTAGAGCTGAAGCCTCCTTCAAGATTCATAGCTTGATAATCTTTGTGATGAGCAACCTACATACATCGTTAGTAGGCCAAGATAGACCATCACCTAAGGAGTTAACCATTTTGACAGGAAAGATAGCATAGTTGACATTGGTGTGACAAGATTGACTTGACATTTGGCTACAGATGTGATTAAACATAGTTTTTTACAGGTAGCAAATTTGGGTACCAACAATGTACTGATCCTAGCGCATATCTGTTGTGACGTTTTCACACATCGCCCCATTGCAAATGGGGACCCCCTCTTTTGCTCGCTTTCGCCGTCGTTTTTGCTTTGATCTTGCAGTTTCTTGCCTGAATCCATGAAGCTAGGAAAGAATGTCCAAGCAGTTAGCTCATAGGGAACATTAGGAATGCTTGAAATAGTGAATTTCTCCTGAGGATGAATAATGTCCTACTTATCATTCCTCGATCAAAACTGACCAATCCATGGCATAAGTCCATCATTCCATAAGAAATCCAAATCCGTCGCTCTCAGCATAAGACTCCGTGATGAGTAAGGAATCCTGTTCCAAGACTCCAGTCCGGAAGTTCCTGTTCCAAGACTCCAGTCCAAAAGTTCCTGTCCGGGAATCCTGTCCCGAAGGTCCTATCTAGGAATCCTATTCCAAAGTTCCTATCCAGGAATCCTATTCCAAAGTTCCTGTCTGGATTCTTGTCCCGAAGTTCCAATCCAGGGTCCTAAATTCAATAAGGCTTGTCATTTCCATGTCAAAACCCATCTTTCCACCTTAGAACCCTCTCCATTCCCGGCATGGAACTCAATTCTAATCTTGTTCCAAGACTCCATGTCCCACTCAGGAAGTCATTCCTGGACTCCAGTCCAGGAATCCAGCCCAGAGGTCCAGTCCGGAGTCTTGTTCGGAAGTACCTATCTCGGAGTCTCGTTCAAGGAATTCCGGCCTGGAATTCCGTTTCAAAGTTTATCTAGATTCTTCTTCCAACCAAGATCGCGGAGTTCAACAGGGACTGCCACTCCTTGGCATGATCATCCTTCAGTCATGGAACTTAGTCCCGGCTTGACAACTCTAGTCCGGAAGGTCAAAACCAAGGGATATCTCTTTAAATCTCGGTCCGGCACTCAACCTCATTTCATGGCTCGGAAGACTCGCAAAACGAAGACTTAGGGCAATTTCAAGAGACAATTAGCATTTAATGAATCCCCTTCCAGAAGGCTGGAATTGCGACAGGACACTTTTTGTCCTGGTCGCAAAATCCAGTACCTACTGGATTTTGCGCTCAAGGACACTTTTTGTCCTGGTCGCAAAATCCAGTACCTACTGGATTTTGCGCTCAAGGACACTTTTTGTCCTGGTCGCAAAATCCAGTACCTTCTGGATTTTGCGCTCAAGGACAGTCTTTGCCATTTTTCAGCGTCTTCAGGGTAAAGGTATATTAAAAAATATATTTAAGTATAAGTTGAGAGATTGAATTTCTTATACTTTAAATATTTTTCAATATACCTTTCAGGATGTTTGAGATAGGTCTCGAGTCCACCGGATTTAACATGCAGAATCTAGAATTTGGAAGATCCACCAGATTTCAGACTTAGTCATTTTTCAGGATTTCAGGATTTCAGGCTACCAGACTTAGCCAATTCCAAAGAGGAAGAAATGAAGGATGAAAGAAACAAACCTTGTGTCTCGCCATCAGATTCCCGGAGGATGGAAGAAACGAAAGATGGAAGAAACGAACCTTGTGTCTCGCCATCAGATTCCCGGAGGATGGAAGGAACGAAGGATGGAAGAAACGAAGATTGCGGAAGGAACGAAGGATGGAAGAAACGAAGGATGGAGCGAACGAAGGATGGAAGAAACGAAAGATGGAAGAAACGAACCTTGTGTCTTGCCATCAGATTCCCGGAGGATGGAAGAAACGAAAGATGGGAGAAACGAACCTTGTGTCTTGCCAACAGACTCTCGGAAGATGGAACAAATGAGGATGGAAGAAACGAAGGATGGAACGAACGAACCCCTCATCCTGCCTTGGAAGTAACAGACTCTCGGAAGATGGAACAAATGAGGATGGAAGAAACGAAGGATGGAACGAACGAACCTCTCATCCCGCCTTGGAAGTAACAGATTCCGCGAGGATGGAAGGAACGAGGATGGAAGAAATAAACTTCGTTTTTTGATCCTGTATCAACATCTGAACCTCCATGGAGTAGCTAGGAGAATGAACCTACTGCAAAACTAGAATCCCGCTTCGAAACTCAGGAAAATGCAAATCCTTGACTTAGATTCCCTAAAACTGAACTCCAAAGGCAAGTGGCGCAAATTCCAGCACCTGTAGGATTCTGCGCTCCAGGACAAATTTTGTCCTGAGCGCAAATTCCTTAACCTTCTGGATTCTGCGCTCCAGGACAAATTTTGTCCTGGGCGCAAAATCCTTGACCTTCTGGATTCTGCGCCCTTGGACATTCCTGATCCAGTCTAGAATGGGAGACCTGCAGGATGAAATTCTGGAACCCAGTCTGCCAGCTCTTGCATGGAAGAATTCCTCGCCTGTTATACCTCGAAGTCCGGAATCCCTAAAGGAGATGGAAGGTACTTATGGTTTTAAAAATGATGGAGTCTCTGATCCCAGTATAAAAAAATCTATCCCTGCCAAAACAGAGTGATGAAACCCTTGGCAAATATCCAAAAGATTGAACATAGAAGTCCAAGGACACATCCCGCAATGATTCTTGTTCAAAATGCAAAGTCCAACTATCCATCTGAGTAAGATTCCATAGGATACTGTTCCAGGACTTAGCTGGATTTTGGCAAAAGTTCAAAAGTTATGCTAGGGAAGAAAGATCCAAAACATCAGTAAATCCCCGACGTCGCAAAATCCTAGACCTCAGGAATTCCCCGACATTCCAAATTCCCCGACATCCCAAATTCCCCGACATCCCAAATTCCCCGACATTCCAAATTCCCCGACATCCCAAATTCCCCGACATTCACAAATCCCCGACCACCGACAAAACAGAAAAGACAAAAAAACTAAGTCGGCTAAGGGAAAAGTTTGGCGGTTAAGGAATTTCTTCTCCTCCAACCTAGGTCGGCCAAGTGGCAAAGAAGGACAACTTACCTATAAATGGAGGGCGCCCAAGTCATTTACAATCATTCAAATTCAATTCCAGAGCAAGGAGGGCAGAAATTCATCCTCCAAGGGCAAAAATTCATCCTCCGGGACAAGTGGAATTCCAGGATGAGCAAGAATCCCCGGCTCCCAGGAATCCCCGACCAACTGAAATTCCTCCTGTCCATGCCTGGTAACCCTGGAATGAAGGAAAATTCAGTCGAGTATGAAGAATGCCGGAGAATGAGGGAAATCCTTTGTTTGTTCAGGAATTTATAAGTGAAATTGATCAAAACTTGCAAAATCATTCATGTTTCATTTCATATTGTATTGTATTTATGGATTTTGTGCATCATGACTATTTGAGGTTTCCCATGTTTTGCAGGAATCCAAGACGAGGATAAGTTCCATGAGGAGCATGAAGGAGGATGATCCGGGGCAAGCACGATGGATGCAGAGAGTTAAAGTGCCGGAAATGATGACCATTTCAAGGATCCAGGAGTTCCGACAATAAGAAGACTACACATGCATACCGAGGGAAGGGAAGGCAACACCAAAGATTCTAGTTCGGCGACAGGGAGACTTCGCACAAAGGGATAAGGAAGATCAAGATGTCCTTCCAAAGATTTCAAATGACAGAGAATGCCTGCATCAAGGATGGCGGAATGGGAGAAATCACTCCAAGTCCAGTATCAGGGATTCCAGTTCCGAACAGGAGGATCAATCCTTGGAAAACCAAGAGGATACACTTCAAGTTCACCATCCATCAGGAAGAATGAGAATCCACGCCAAGGATGAGGAATTCCAACCCAGGAATCCAGTACAGGGAATCCTATTCCATGACAGGGAATTCCAACTCAGGAAGGAATTCCATTCCAGGACCCTAAGGAAAGTGCGCCCCTGCTCAAGGAAGGATTCCTCCACATGAAAATCCCGTTCACCCTGGAATCTGCGCTCAGGATAAAGGACTCCAGGACATCATGGAATTTGCGACCAAGGAAGTTCCGGACAGACAGGACAGTCCTATCCAGAACTCCTAGACAGGTGGCGACCAGGACAGCTGGAAAGTTTCCTTACACATTCTGACGACCTAGACAGGTGGCAGTCTCCTACAGGAACATTCTGACGACCCCACCTGCTTTTCTAGGATTTGTAACCCAGGGCACATATTTCAAGGAAATCTGATTTCCTTTTTACCCTAAGATATTTGTGTTTGCCTATAAATAGGCTGAGGGGCTTCATTTGAAAAAGGGGCTTCTTCTTTCTTCTTTCATTTTTTAGGCTCCTAGAACACCGTAGTTAGTTAGCTGTTCCTTTCTGTTGCACTCCATTTCTGGAGCAAAGGAACTTTGAAGAATCAGCAAGATTGTTGTAAGACATTCCCAAATCAATACATGGACATTGAAGATTGTTCTTGATATTCTTTGGATTGTGGCATGGTTTTCTGACTTCTTTGAAGCAAATCATAAGCTCCAGGATCTAAGCTGTTTCATTTCTATTTTCTTTCAGTATTTCTTTAGTTAGAATGATGGAGATTATTACTATTGAATGATTGAATCTGCTTGTTCATACCATTGGTGATATGTGGCTTGCAAATCACCGTGCATGGTTAGCCTGAACTAATTCCAAGTCTAACTTCGACTGTTCTGCATGTTTCAGTTCCATGTCCCTTGCAGGAGCAGTCTGAAAATCCTTACTCCCCCTCAGAAGATTGCACCATCCCTGCCTAGTTGTTGTCTCATGGCGAAGCAGAGGACTGGTTCCAGTTTCATCTTCAACAGCAGTCATCTCCATTGATTAGATTCCTAAACCCTTACCCCATCTTTTGCATTTTCTTTTAGATTTTCGTTAGGATTAGTTTTTTGAAAGCTTCATTGCCAAATCATCCGTAAACCAGAAAGTGGAACCTAGGAATTCCAAGCTGTCCATTTGTGAAAAAGTTCCATTCGCCCACAAGTACGAGTCCTAGGAGTGAATTCCATGTCTACGAAGGAGTAAGCCCACGTAAGTCCCCCTCGTGATTACCAGCAAATCACATCATTCCACTGAGTCTATCCCTATGCACGTCAAGACCTGACACAAAAGGAACCTTGGAGCAGTCTCATTCGATCACGTAGTTCAGCGTCTGAGAAGCTTTATTCAAGAGAGGATAGGATACTCTGTGTTTTATTCTAATGTTGTTGTAGTCACAAAAACCTCATCAACATAAATTGGCGCTAGAAGGAGGGCAGAACAAAGAGCATTGTTCCATTCAAAGACATCGATTTCATCAGCACGCCCCTCTCTTCCAACGCTCAACATAAATTGGCGCTAGAAGGAGGGCTGTTGAAGGAAGTACTCCATTCATTCTGGGCATGAACTACGAATTGTCCTGTTCATTCCGAGGTTAAAGGAAGGATTGCGGCATCCATTTCAAGTCATTCCTCCATCAAATGTCCAACAGAAGAGAGAAGGAATGTTGAATGAACTCCGGACTGTGAATGCGAAACCAAAGTGAGCTTTCAAGGAAGAATTTGAGATTTGCTAGATCTCATCATATGTGGGAAATACAAAAAAAAAAAAAAAGTAAAAAATTCAGAAAATAAAAGACATGGATTTTTCAGGACCTTCAAGGCAATTCTATACGGATCATCCTCAAGTTAACCTTCTCCAGCTCTGGTGGACCCTAAATGCACAACTTCACCCTAAGAGCTTGGATGACTTTGCATCACGGAAGGGATGTAGAATCCACGAGACCAATGGACACGATGAAATGTATTGTCTAACATTTCTATCTAGGATGGAATTAGCAGTGCAAGGCAAAATTCCCTTTTCACAGGTGCATGAGCCAGTTGTTCCTACGAAAGTAGTGCTTGACGTTCTCTTTGATGAAAGGGAGTTCTTCAGGAGTTTCAAGGAAATGATCAAGAAGATATTGAGCATTGAGAAAGATTTGCCTGTAGAAGACTTCTTGATTCCAAGAGGATGGTGCAGGATTCATAACATAGCCCATTCCGAACTCACCTGTTCGTCTTGTACGGAAGCTATTCGTCAAGTCAAGGAACAATTGAGGTTGGAAGAGGAATCCAAGACAAGATTAAGATTGGACATCTTGTGGAGCAAGTGTCTTCAAGAAATCAATTATCCATCCAAAGGAGAAGATTTTCCCGTTCCATCCAATAATGCAGACAATACAAATGGCTCTGACAATCAAGACACTATTGAAGAGAACAAATTTGCATATCTTCTTCCAAGAAAGAAAGAGCCTGCTGAAGAAGAAGAAGTTGGAAAAGTATTAGAAGATGTCCAAACAAATGCAAGTGACGAGCCAGGTGTTGATTCCTCCATCAAAAATGAAGGTGACCTCAGTCCATTGCAAGAGGAAGAAATCCTTGACGAACACCCGTCCATGCTACAAGAGGAAGTCATTGAAAATGAATCACAAGGAATTTCAAGTGTCCTTGGAGAGGAAGACAACCTTGTGGATATGCTGGATAAAAAGGTACTAGCTATTGAGTCCAAGGAAGGAGGACAATTCGAAGGGGCGCTGGAAGACCCAAGAAAGGAAGTGCCTGAACAGCTTTTGCCAAAGTTATTCCAAGATGAACGGGTTGCTGCAAGAGGAATGATCCATCATGAACTGCGACCTCCTGATACGCTGATGGAGATTGAACAATTTCCGCTGGAAGATGAAGTATCCCAGGTTGTTTCTCTCCCTGCCTTTAGTTATGAAAATTATGAATTTGATTATGGAAACTTAGGAAAAACAACTTGTGTTTGGATTAATCATGGTCCTTTTGAATTGCCACAATTGATAATCCTGCATAAAATTTTGCTTGAATATGACAAATGTAGTGTGCAAGATGTTTTCTCTGAATTCAAGGATGAATTTGCTACACTTCGAACAGTCACTTGTGCATTGTTGCTCCTATTCATCCTAAGAAATCATGTTAGATCATGTATATATTTAGGTCTTTTGGGTCTTGTTCATAGTTAGATAGGTTTCTTTTTATTTGCTTTAGTTTAGAATTGCTTTCCTTAGTTAGTTTGCTTTCCTTAGTTTGGTAGTTTGCTTTAGTTTTAGGTTTCCTTTTCCGGGGATTCCGATTTTTGCAAGGAGGTGTTGAACTTCTAAAAACACAATCTGGCACTTCCACCATGAGACTCATTCCTTGGATAAATTGCTCATGAAACTATTTGGATCTGCAGGATAACTCTTCTTTGGCTTATTATTTGTTAAGATTGGTACTTGACTCGAGTGCGGAATCATATATTACATCTCGACACGGATATCTTTGATTATATGTTTAAAATGCTTAAATCTTTAAATGAACACTTCCTAGTTTTCCTTTGCGAAACTTGTGTCAAACGGATAGATTCATTGTGAGCTCCATTGTTAATGTTTGGATAACATGCTGCTTGCTCTTGGAAGATAAATCGACTGTTTAGGATGGCTTAAAGTATGTTGAGATCTTATACTTTACACACTAAGAAATTTGGAAGTCACTAGGAGAGACTTTGTGATCTTACATTAAGTGAAAAATCCATGGTCCACCTTTGCCGCCATCGGAATTCCACACCCAGCCAGCTGAGTTATCAACGCAACCTATGCTGTCAAAAGCATGTGTTGCAAGGGTAGCAGTACTGCATTGTACTCTGCCGAAATTCTAATCAGTTGAAAATAAAAAAAAAAAAGAAAAAAGAGAACAAAAAAAAAAAGAGAAAGAAAAGCACTTGATCACACACCATAACTCAGTTAGATGGACAATCGAGCAATCTCTACCGGGGCTATGGACGCTCGTTGGCAGTGGGGCTCTACTCGAGTGGAATTACGAGACAAACCCGCCGGGGCTATAGACGCTCGCTGGCAGCGGGGCAATGTCCAGGTAGTTCAGGAGGTGCGTACTAATCACGTAGCTTAATGTAAAGGAACTTTGATGACCCTAGTTGCTTACAGATGGGAATGAATGCAATGGCACACACTGGATCTCCGGGATACGAATGGTTGTACTAACCCTTTGATGTTGAAGCCTCGACCAAGTCTTCATGTTTATCTGACTTAATGTGTGGGTGTGCACAGGGATGTTTGAAGTCGTGACTCATGTTTATCATTGAAGCACTTGAAGAACTTTAAAAGAAAATGTTTCTTTAATGCAACAGCAAAGATGGATGTCTTGATATAACCTATGACTCTCTTCTCCTTTTTCAGTATATTTCTTAACTGATAGATGGACTTAAGGAAGTTGTATTGTCGATCTCGAGTTCTGAGTGGACCTTTTATCCTTGGAATGTTCAGGAACATTTGTTCAAAGGTGGCGCTAGATGTTGTGACGTTTTCACACATCGCCCCATTGCAAATGGGGACCCCCTCTTTTGCTCGCTTTCGCCGTCGTTTTTGCTTTGATCTTGCAGTTTCTTGCCTGAATCCATGAAGCTAGGAAAGAATGTCCAAGCAGTTAGCTCATAGGGAACATTAGGAATGCTTGAAATAGTGAATTTCTCCTGAGGATGAATAATGTCCTACTTATCATTCCTCGATCAAAACTGACCAATCCATGGCATAAGTCCATCATTCCATAAGAAATCCAAATCCGTCGCTCTCAGCATAAGACTCCGTGATGAGTAAGGAATCCTGTTCCAAGACTCCAGTCCGGAAGTTCCTGTTCCAAGACTCCAGTCCAAAAGTTCCTGTCCGGGAATCCTGTCCCGAAGGTCCTATCTAGGAATCCTATTCCAAAGTTCCTATCCAGGAATCCTATTCCAAAGTTCCTGTCTGGATTCTTGTCCCGAAGTTCCAATCCAGGGTCCTAAATTCAATAAGGCTTGTCATTTCCATGTCAAAACCCATCTTTCCACCTTAGAACCCTCTCCATTCCCGGCATGGAACTCAATTCTAATCTTGTTCCAAGACTCCATGTCCCACTCAGGAAGTCATTCCTGGACTCCAGTCCAGGAATCCAGCCCAGAGGTCCAGTCCGGAGTCTTGTTCGGAAGTACCTATCTCGGAGTCTCGTTCAAGGAATTCCGGCCTGGAATTCCGTTTCAAAGTTTATCTAGATTCTTCTTCCAACCAAGATCGCGGAGTTCAACAGGGACTGCCACTCCTTGGCATGATCATCCTTCAGTCATGGAACTTAGTCCCGGCTTGACAACTCTAGTCCGGAAGGTCAAAACCAAGGGATATCTCTTTAAATCTCGGTCCGGCACTCAACCTCATTTCATGGCTCGGAAGACTCGCAAAACGAAGACTTAGGGCAATTTCAAGAGACAATTAGCATTTAATGAATCCCCTTCCAGAAGGCTGGAATTGCGACAGGACACTTTTTGTCCTGGTCGCAAAATCCAGTACCTACTGGATTTTGCGCTCAAGGACACTTTTTGTCCTGGTCGCAAAATCCAGTACCTACTGGATTTTGCGCTCAAGGACACTTTTTGTCCTGGTCGCAAAATCCAGTACCTTCTGGATTTTGCGCTCAAGGACAGTCTTTGCCATTTTTCAGCGTCTTCAGGGTAAAGGTATATTAAAAAATATATTTAAGTATAAGTTGAGAGATTGAATTTCTTATACTTTAAATATTTTTCAATATACCTTTCAGGATGTTTGAGATAGGTCTCGAGTCCACCGGATTTAACATGCAGAATCTAGAATTTGGAAGATCCACCAGATTTCAGACTTAGTCATTTTTCAGGATTTCAGGATTTCAGGCTACCAGACTTAGCCAATTCCAAAGAGGAAGAAATGAAGGATGAAAGAAACAAACCTTGTGTCTCGCCATCAGATTCCCGGAGGATGGAAGAAACGAAAGATGGAAGAAACGAACCTTGTGTCTCGCCATCAGATTCCCGGAGGATGGAAGGAACGAAGGATGGAAGAAACGAAGATTGCGGAAGGAACGAAGGATGGAAGAAACGAAGGATGGAGCGAACGAAGGATGGAAGAAACGAAAGATGGAAGAAACGAACCTTGTGTCTTGCCATCAGATTCCCGGAGGATGGAAGAAACGAAAGATGGGAGAAACGAACCTTGTGTCTTGCCAACAGACTCTCGGAAGATGGAACAAATGAGGATGGAAGAAACGAAGGATGGAACGAACGAACCCCTCATCCTGCCTTGGAAGTAACAGACTCTCGGAAGATGGAACAAATGAGGATGGAAGAAACGAAGGATGGAACGAACGAACCTCTCATCCCGCCTTGGAAGTAACAGATTCCGCGAGGATGGAAGGAACGAGGATGGAAGAAATAAACTCCGTTTTTTGATCCTGTATCAACATCTGAACCTCCATGGAGTAGCTAGGAGAATGAACCTACTGCAAAACTAGAATCCCGCTTCGAAACTCAGGAAAATGCAAATCCTTGACTTAGATTCCCTAAAACTGAACTCCAAAGGCAAGTGGCGCAAATTCCAGCACCTGTAGGATTCTGCGCTCCAGGACAAATTTTGTCCTGAGCGCAAATTCCTTAACCTTCTGGATTCTGCGCTCCAGGACAAATTTTGTCCTGGGCGCAAAATCCTTGACCTTCTGGATTCTGCGCCCTTGGACATTCCTGATCCAGTCTAGAATGGGAGACCTGCAGGATGAAATTCTGGAACCCAGTCTGCCAGCTCTTGCATGGAAGAATTCCTCGCCTGTTATACCTCGAAGTCCGGAATCCCTAAAGGAGATGGAAGGTACTTATGGTTTTAAAAATGATGGAGTCTCTGATCCCAGTATAAAAAAATCTATCCCTGCCAAAACAGAGTGATGAAACCCTTGGCAAATATCCAAAAGATTGAACATAGAAGTCCAAGGACACATCCCGCAATGATTCTTGTTCAAAATGCAAAGTCCAACTATCCATCTGAGTAAGATTCCATAGGATACTGTTCCAGGACTTAGCTGGATTTTGGCAAAAGTTCAAAAGTTATGCTAGGGAAGAAAGATCCAAAACATCAGTAAATCCCCGACGTCGCAAAATCCTAGACCTCAGGAATTCCCCGACATTCCAAATTCCCCGACATCCCAAATTCCCCGACATCCCAAATTCCCCGACATTCCAAATTCCCCGACATCCCAAATTCCCCGACATTCACAAATCCCCGACCACCGACAAAACAGAAAAGACAAAAAAACTAAGTCGGCTAAGGGAAAAGTTTGGCGGTTAAGGAATTTCTTCTCCTCCAACCTAGGTCGGCCAAGTGGCAAAGAAGGACAACTTACCTATAAATGGAGGGCGCCCAAGTCATTTACAATCATTCAAATTCAATTCCAGAGCAAGGAGGGCAGAAATTCATCCTCCAAGGGCAAAAATTCATCCTCCGGGACAAGTGGAATTCCAGGATGAGCAAGAATCCCCGGCTCCCAGGAATCCCCGACCAACTGAAATTCCTCCTGTCCATGCCTGGTAACCCTGGAATGAAGGAAAATTCAGTCGAGTATGAAGAATGCCGGAGAATGAGGGAAATCCTTTGTTTGTTCAGGAATTTATAAGTGAAATTGATCAAAACTTGCAAAATCATTCATGTTTCATTTCATATTGTATTGTATTTATGGATTTTGTGCATCATGACTATTTGAGGTTTCCCATGTTTTGCAGGAATCCAAGACGAGGATAAGTTCCATGAGGAGCATGAAGGAGGATGATCCGGGGCAAGCACGATGGATGCAGAGAGTTAAAGTGCCGGAAATGATGACCATTTCAAGGATCCAGGAGTTCCGACAATAAGAAGACTACACATGCATACCGAGGGAAGGGAAGGCAACACCAAAGATTCTAGTTCGGCGACAGGGAGACTTCGCACAAAGGGATAAGGAAGATCAAGATGTCCTTCCAAAGATTTCAAATGACAGAGAATGCCTGCATCAAGGATGGCGGAATGGGAGAAATCACTCCAAGTCCAGTATCAGGGATTCCAGTTCCGAACAGGAGGATCAATCCTTGGAAAACCAAGAGGATACACTTCAAGTTCACCATCCATCAGGAAGAATGAGAATCCACGCCAAGGATGAGGAATTCCAACCCAGGAATCCAGTACAGGGAATCCTATTCCATGACAGGGAATTCCAACTCAGGAAGGAATTCCATTCCAGGACCCTAAGGAAAGTGCGCCCCTGCTCAAGGAAGGATTCCTCCACATGAAAATCCCGTTCACCCTGGAATCTGCGCTCAGGATAAAGGACTCCAGGACATCATGGAATTTGCGACCAAGGAAGTTCCGGACAGACAGGACAGTCCTATCCAGAACTCCTAGACAGGTGGCGACCAGGACAGCTGGAAAGTTTCCTTACACATTCTGACGACCTAGACAGGTGGCAGTCTCCTACAGGAACATTCTGACGACCCCACCTGCTTTTCTAGGATTTGTAACCCAGGGCACATATTTCAAGGAAATCTGATTTCCTTTTTACCCTAAGATATTTGTGTTTGCCTATAAATAGGCTGAGGGGCTTCATTTGAAAAAGGGGCTTCTTCTTTCTTCTTTCATTTTTTAGGCTCCTAGAACACCGTAGTTAGTTAGCTGTTCCTTTCTGTTGCACTCCATTTCTGGAGCAAAGGAACTTTGAAGAATCAGCAAGATTGTTGTAAGACATTCCCAAATCAATACATGGACATTGAAGATTGTTCTTGATATTCTTTGGATTGTGGCATGGTTTTCTGACTTCTTTGAAGCAAATCATAAGCTCCAGGATCTAAGCTGTTTCATTTCTATTTTCTTTCAGTATTTCTTTAGTTAGAATGATGGAGATTATTACTATTGAATGATTGAATCTGCTTGTTCATACCATTGGTGATATGTGGCTTGCAAATCACCGTGCATGGTTAGCCTGAACTAATTCCAAGTCTAACTTCGACTGTTCTGCATGTTTCAGTTCCATGTCCCTTGCAGGAGCAGTCTGAAAATCCTTACTCCCCCTCAGAAGATTGCACCATCCCTGCCTAGTTGTTGTCTCATGGCGAAGCAGAGGACTGGTTCCAGTTTCATCTTCAACAGCAGTCATCTCCATTGATTAGATTCCTAAACCCTTACCCCATCTTTTGCATTTTCTTTTAGATTTTCGTTAGGATTAGTTTTTTGAAAGCTTCATTGCCAAATCATCCGTAAACCAGAAAGTGGAACCTAGGAATTCCAAGCTGTCCATTTGTGAAAAAGTTCCATTCGCCCACAAGTACGAGTCCTAGGAGTGAATTCCATGTCTACGAAGGAGTAAGCCCACGTAAGTCCCCCTCGTGATTACCAGCAAATCACATCATTCCACTGAGTCTATCCCTATGCACGTCAAGACCTGACACAAAAGGAACCTTGGAGCAGTCTCATTCGATCACGTAGTTCAGCGTCTGAGAAGCTTTATTCAAGAGAGGATAGGATACTCTGTGTTTTATTCTAATGTTGTTGTAGTCACAAAAACCTCATCAACATAAATTGGCGCTAGAAGGAGGGCAGAACAAAGAGCATTGTTCCATTCAAAGACATCGATTTCATCAGCACGCCCCTCTCTTCCAACGCTCAACATAAATTGGCGCTAGAAGGAGGGCTGTTGAAGGAAGTACTCCATTCATTCTGGGCATGAACTACGAATTGTCCTGTTCATTCCGAGGTTAAAGGAAGGATTGCGGCATCCATTTCAAGTCATTCCTCCATCAAATGTCCAACAGAAGAGAGAAGGAATGTTGAATGAACTCCGGACTGTGAATGCGAAACCAAAGTGAGCTTTCAAGGAAGAATTTGAGATTTGCTAGATCTCATCATATGTGGGAAATACAAAAAAAAAAAAAAAGTAAAAAATTCAGAAAATAAAAGACATGGATTTTTCAGGACCTTCAAGGCAATTCTATACGGATCATCCTCAAGTTAACCTTCTCCAGCTCTGGTGGACCCTAAATGCACAACTTCACCCTAAGAGCTTGGATGACTTTGCATCACGGAAGGGATGTAGAATCCACGAGACCAATGGACACGATGAAATGTATTGTCTAACATTTCTATCTAGGATGGAATTAGCAGTGCAAGGCAAAATTCCCTTTTCACAGGTGCATGAGCCAGTTGTTCCTACGAAAGTAGTGCTTGACGTTCTCTTTGATGAAAGGGAGTTCTTCAGGAGTTTCAAGGAAATGATCAAGAAGATATTGAGCATTGAGAAAGATTTGCCTGTAGAAGACTTCTTGATTCCAAGAGGATGGTGCAGGATTCATAACATAGCCCATTCCGAACTCACCTGTTCGTCTTGTACGGAAGCTATTCGTCAAGTCAAGGAACAATTGAGGTTGGAAGAGGAATCCAAGACAAGATTAAGATTGGACATCTTGTGGAGCAAGTGTCTTCAAGAAATCAATTATCCATCCAAAGGAGAAGATTTTCCCGTTCCATCCAATAATGCAGACAATACAAATGGCTCTGACAATCAAGACACTATTGAAGAGAACAAATTTGCATATCTTCTTCCAAGAAAGAAAGAGCCTGCTGAAGAAGAAGAAGTTGGAAAAGTATTAGAAGATGTCCAAACAAATGCAAGTGACGAGCCAGGTGTTGATTCCTCCATCAAAAATGAAGGTGACCTCAGTCCATTGCAAGAGGAAGAAATCCTTGACGAACACCCGTCCATGCTACAAGAGGAAGTCATTGAAAATGAATCACAAGGAATTTCAAGTGTCCTTGGAGAGGAAGACAACCTTGTGGATATGCTGGATAAAAAGGTACTAGCTATTGAGTCCAAGGAAGGAGGACAATTCGAAGGGGCGCTGGAAGACCCAAGAAAGGAAGTGCCTGAACAGCTTTTGCCAAAGTTATTCCAAGATGAACGGGTTGCTGCAAGAGGAATGATCCATCATGAACTGCGACCTCCTGATACGCTGATGGAGATTGAACAATTTCCGCTGGAAGATGAAGTATCCCAGGTTGTTTCTCTCCCTGCCTTTAGTTATGAAAATTATGAATTTGATTATGGAAACTTAGGAAAAACAACTTGTGTTTGGATTAATCATGGTCCTTTTGAATTGCCACAATTGATAATCCTGCATAAAATTTTGCTTGAATATGACAAATGTAGTGTGCAAGATGTTTTCTCTGAATTCAAGGATGAATTTGCTACACTTCGAACAGTCACTTGTGCATTGTTGCTCCTATTCATCCTAAGAAATCATGTTAGATCATGTATATATTTAGGTCTTTTGGGTCTTGTTCATAGTTAGATAGGTTTCTTTTTATTTGCTTTAGTTTAGAATTGCTTTCCTTAGTTAGTTTGCTTTCCTTAGTTTGGTAGTTTGCTTTAGTTTTAGGTTTCCTTTTCCGGGGATTCCGATTTTTGCAAGGAGGTGTTGAACTTCTAAAAACACAATCTGGCACTTCCACCATGAGACTCATTCCTTGGATAAATTGCTCATGAAACTATTTGGATCTGCAGGATAACTCTTCTTTGGCTTATTATTTGTTAAGATTGGTACTTGACTCGAGTGCGGAATCATATATTACATCTCGACACGGATATCTTTGATTATATGTTTAAAATGCTTAAATCTTTAAATGAACACTTCCTAGTTTTCCTTTGCGAAACTTGTGTCAAACGGATAGATTCATTGTGAGCTCCATTGTTAATGTTTGGATAACATGCTGCTTGCTCTTGGAAGATAAATCGACTGTTTAGGATGGCTTAAAGTATGTTGAGATCTTATACTTTACACACTAAGAAATTTGGAAGTCACTAGGAGAGACTTTGTGATCTTACATTAAGTGAAAAATCCATGGTCCACCTTTGCCGCCATCGGAATTCCACACCCAGCCAGCTGAGTTATCAACGCAACCTATGCTGTCAAAAGCATGTGTTGCAAGGGTAGCAGTACTGCATTGTACTCTGCCGAAATTCTAATCAGTTGAAAATAAAAAAAAAAAAGAAAAAAGAGAACAAAAAAAAAAAGAGAAAGAAAAGCACTTGATCACACACCATAACTCAGTTAGATGGACAATCGAGCAATCTCTACCGGGGCTATGGACGCTCGTTGGCAGTGGGGCTCTACTCGAGTGGAATTACGAGACAAACCCGCCGGGGCTATAGACGCTCGCTGGCAGCGGGGCAATGTCCAGGTAGTTCAGGAGGTGCGTACTAATCACGTAGCTTAATGTAAAGGAACTTTGATGACCCTAGTTGCTTACAGATGGGAATGAATGCAATGGCACACACTGGATCTCCGGGATACGAATGGTTGTACTAACCCTTTGATGTTGAAGCCTCGACCAAGTCTTCATGTTTATCTGACTTAATGTGTGGGTGTGCACAGGGATGTTTGAAGTCGTGACTCATGTTTATCATTGAAGCACTTGAAGAACTTTAAAAGAAAATGTTTCTTTAATGCAACAGCAAAGATGGATGTCTTGATATAACCTATGACTCTCTTCTCCTTTTTCAGTATATTTCTTAACTGATAGATGGACTTAAGGAAGTTGTATTGTCGATCTCGAGTTCTGAGTGGACCTTTTATCCTTGGAATGTTCAGGAACATTTGTTCAAAGGTGGCGCTAGATGTTGTGACGTTTTCACACATCGCCCCATTGCAAATGGGGACCCCCTCTTTTGCTCGCTTTCGCCGTCGTTTTTGCTTTGATCTTGCAGTTTCTTGCCTGAATCCATGAAGCTAGGAAAGAATGTCCAAGCAGTTAGCTCATAGGGAACATTAGGAATGCTTGAAATAGTGAATTTCTCCTGAGGATGAATAATGTCCTACTTATCATTCCTCGATCAAAACTGACCAATCCATGGCATAAGTCCATCATTCCATAAGAAATCCAAATCCGTCGCTCTCAGCATAAGACTCCGTGATGAGTAAGGAATCCTGTTCCAAGACTCCAGTCCGGAAGTTCCTGTTCCAAGACTCCAGTCCAAAAGTTCCTGTCCGGGAATCCTGTCCCGAAGGTCCTATCTAGGAATCCTATTCCAAAGTTCCTATCCAGGAATCCTATTCCAAAGTTCCTGTCTGGATTCTTGTCCCGAAGTTCCAATCCAGGGTCCTAAATTCAATAAGGCTTGTCATTTCCATGTCAAAACCCATCTTTCCACCTTAGAACCCTCTCCATTCCCGGCATGGAACTCAATTCTAATCTTGTTCCAAGACTCCATGTCCCACTCAGGAAGTCATTCCTGGACTCCAGTCCAGGAATCCAGCCCAGAGGTCCAGTCCGGAGTCTTGTTCGGAAGTACCTATCTCGGAGTCTCGTTCAAGGAATTCCGGCCTGGAATTCCGTTTCAAAGTTTATCTAGATTCTTCTTCCAACCAAGATCGCGGAGTTCAACAGGGACTGCCACTCCTTGGCATGATCATCCTTCAGTCATGGAACTTAGTCCCGGCTTGACAACTCTAGTCCGGAAGGTCAAAACCAAGGGATATCTCTTTAAATCTCGGTCCGGCACTCAACCTCATTTCATGGCTCGGAAGACTCGCAAAACGAAGACTTAGGGCAATTTCAAGAGACAATTAGCATTTAATGAATCCCCTTCCAGAAGGCTGGAATTGCGACAGGACACTTTTTGTCCTGGTCGCAAAATCCAGTACCTACTGGATTTTGCGCTCAAGGACACTTTTTGTCCTGGTCGCAAAATCCAGTACCTACTGGATTTTGCGCTCAAGGACACTTTTTGTCCTGGTCGCAAAATCCAGTACCTTCTGGATTTTGCGCTCAAGGACAGTCTTTGCCATTTTTCAGCGTCTTCAGGGTAAAGGTATATTAAAAAATATATTTAAGTATAAGTTGAGAGATTGAATTTCTTATACTTTAAATATTTTTCAATATACCTTTCAGGATGTTTGAGATAGGTCTCGAGTCCACCGGATTTAACATGCAGAATCTAGAATTTGGAAGATCCACCAGATTTCAGACTTAGTCATTTTTCAGGATTTCAGGATTTCAGGCTACCAGACTTAGCCAATTCCAAAGAGGAAGAAATGAAGGATGAAAGAAACAAACCTTGTGTCTCGCCATCAGATTCCCGGAGGATGGAAGAAACGAAAGATGGAAGAAACGAACCTTGTGTCTCGCCATCAGATTCCCGGAGGATGGAAGGAACGAAGGATGGAAGAAACGAAGATTGCGGAAGGAACGAAGGATGGAAGAAACGAAGGATGGAGCGAACGAAGGATGGAAGAAACGAAAGATGGAAGAAACGAACCTTGTGTCTTGCCATCAGATTCCCGGAGGATGGAAGAAACGAAAGATGGGAGAAACGAACCTTGTGTCTTGCCAACAGACTCTCGGAAGATGGAACAAATGAGGATGGAAGAAACGAAGGATGGAACGAACGAACCCCTCATCCTGCCTTGGAAGTAACAGACTCTCGGAAGATGGAACAAATGAGGATGGAAGAAACGAAGGATGGAACGAACGAACCTCTCATCCCGCCTTGGAAGTAACAGATTCCGCGAGGATGGAAGGAACGAGGATGGAAGAAATAAACTCCGTTTTTTGATCCTGTATCAACATCTGAACCTCCATGGAGTAGCTAGGAGAATGAACCTACTGCAAAACTAGAATCCCGCTTCGAAACTCAGGAAAATGCAAATCCTTGACTTAGATTCCCTAAAACTGAACTCCAAAGGCAAGTGGCGCAAATTCCAGCACCTGTAGGATTCTGCGCTCCAGGACAAATTTTGTCCTGAGCGCAAATTCCTTAACCTTCTGGATTCTGCGCTCCAGGACAAATTTTGTCCTGGGCGCAAAATCCTTGACCTTCTGGATTCTGCGCCCTTGGACATTCCTGATCCAGTCTAGAATGGGAGACCTGCAGGATGAAATTCTGGAACCCAGTCTGCCAGCTCTTGCATGGAAGAATTCCTCGCCTGTTATACCTCGAAGTCCGGAATCCCTAAAGGAGATGGAAGGTACTTATGGTTTTAAAAATGATGGAGTCTCTGATCCCAGTATAAAAAAATCTATCCCTGCCAAAACAGAGTGATGAAACCCTTGGCAAATATCCAAAAGATTGAACATAGAAGTCCAAGGACACATCCCGCAATGATTCTTGTTCAAAATGCAAAGTCCAACTATCCATCTGAGTAAGATTCCATAGGATACTGTTCCAGGACTTAGCTGGATTTTGGCAAAAGTTCAAAAGTTATGCTAGGGAAGAAAGATCCAAAACATCAGTAAATCCCCGACGTCGCAAAATCCTAGACCTCAGGAATTCCCCGACATTCCAAATTCCCCGACATCCCAAATTCCCCGACATCCCAAATTCCCCGACATTCCAAATTCCCCGACATCCCAAATTCCCCGACATTCACAAATCCCCGACCACCGACAAAACAGAAAAGACAAAAAAACTAAGTCGGCTAAGGGAAAAGTTTGGCGGTTAAGGAATTTCTTCTCCTCCAACCTAGGTCGGCCAAGTGGCAAAGAAGGACAACTTACCTATAAATGGAGGGCGCCCAAGTCATTTACAATCATTCAAATTCAATTCCAGAGCAAGGAGGGCAGAAATTCATCCTCCAAGGGCAAAAATTCATCCTCCGGGACAAGTGGAATTCCAGGATGAGCAAGAATCCCCGGCTCCCAGGAATCCCCGACCAACTGAAATTCCTCCTGTCCATGCCTGGTAACCCTGGAATGAAGGAAAATTCAGTCGAGTATGAAGAATGCCGGAGAATGAGGGAAATCCTTTGTTTGTTCAGGAATTTATAAGTGAAATTGATCAAAACTTGCAAAATCATTCATGTTTCATTTCATATTGTATTGTATTTATGGATTTTGTGCATCATGACTATTTGAGGTTTCCCATGTTTTGCAGGAATCCAAGACGAGGATAAGTTCCATGAGGAGCATGAAGGAGGATGATCCGGGGCAAGCACGATGGATGCAGAGAGTTAAAGTGCCGGAAATGATGACCATTTCAAGGATCCAGGAGTTCCGACAATAAGAAGACTACACATGCATACCGAGGGAAGGGAAGGCAACACCAAAGATTCTAGTTCGGCGACAGGGAGACTTCGCACAAAGGGATAAGGAAGATCAAGATGTCCTTCCAAAGATTTCAAATGACAGAGAATGCCTGCATCAAGGATGGCGGAATGGGAGAAATCACTCCAAGTCCAGTATCAGGGATTCCAGTTCCGAACAGGAGGATCAATCCTTGGAAAACCAAGAGGATACACTTCAAGTTCACCATCCATCAGGAAGAATGAGAATCCACGCCAAGGATGAGGAATTCCAACCCAGGAATCCAGTACAGGGAATCCTATTCCATGACAGGGAATTCCAACTCAGGAAGGAATTCCATTCCAGGACCCTAAGGAAAGTGCGCCCCTGCTCAAGGAAGGATTCCTCCACATGAAAATCCCGTTCACCCTGGAATCTGCGCTCAGGATAAAGGACTCCAGGACATCATGGAATTTGCGACCAAGGAAGTTCCGGACAGACAGGACAGTCCTATCCAGAACTCCTAGACAGGTGGCGACCAGGACAGCTGGAAAGTTTCCTTACACATTCTGACGACCTAGACAGGTGGCAGTCTCCTACAGGAACATTCTGACGACCCCACCTGCTTTTCTAGGATTTGTAACCCAGGGCACATATTTCAAGGAAATCTGATTTCCTTTTTACCCTAAGATATTTGTGTTTGCCTATAAATAGGCTGAGGGGCTTCATTTGAAAAAGGGGCTTCTTCTTTCTTCTTTCATTTTTTAGGCTCCTAGAACACCGTAGTTAGTTAGCTGTTCCTTTCTGTTGCACTCCATTTCTGGAGCAAAGGAACTTTGAAGAATCAGCAAGATTGTTGTAAGACATTCCCAAATCAATACATGGACATTGAAGATTGTTCTTGATATTCTTTGGATTGTGGCATGGTTTTCTGACTTCTTTGAAGCAAATCATAAGCTCCAGGATCTAAGCTGTTTCATTTCTATTTTCTTTCAGTATTTCTTTAGTTAGAATGATGGAGATTATTACTATTGAATGATTGAATCTGCTTGTTCATACCATTGGTGATATGTGGCTTGCAAATCACCGTGCATGGTTAGCCTGAACTAATTCCAAGTCTAACTTCGACTGTTCTGCATGTTTCAGTTCCATGTCCCTTGCAGGAGCAGTCTGAAAATCCTTACTCCCCCTCAGAAGATTGCACCATCCCTGCCTAGTTGTTGTCTCATGGCGAAGCAGAGGACTGGTTCCAGTTTCATCTTCAACAGCAGTCATCTCCATTGATTAGATTCCTAAACCCTTACCCCATCTTTTGCATTTTCTTTTAGATTTTCGTTAGGATTAGTTTTTTGAAAGCTTCATTGCCAAATCATCCGTAAACCAGAAAGTGGAACCTAGGAATTCCAAGCTGTCCATTTGTGAAAAAGTTCCATTCGCCCACAAGTACGAGTCCTAGGAGTGAATTCCATGTCTACGAAGGAGTAAGCCCACGTAAGTCCCCCTCGTGATTACCAGCAAATCACATCATTCCACTGAGTCTATCCCTATGCACGTCAAGACCTGACACAAAAGGAACCTTGGAGCAGTCTCATTCGATCACGTAGTTCAGCGTCTGAGAAGCTTTATTCAAGAGAGGATAGGATACTCTGTGTTTTATTCTAATGTTGTTGTAGTCACAAAAACCTCATCAACATAAATTGGCGCTAGAAGGAGGGCAGAACAAAGAGCATTGTTCCATTCAAAGACATCGATTTCATCAGCACGCCCCTCTCTTCCAACGCTCAACATAAATTGGCGCTAGAAGGAGGGCTGTTGAAGGAAGTACTCCATTCATTCTGGGCATGAACTACGAATTGTCCTGTTCATTCCGAGGTTAAAGGAAGGATTGCGGCATCCATTTCAAGTCATTCCTCCATCAAATGTCCAACAGAAGAGAGAAGGAATGTTGAATGAACTCCGGACTGTGAATGCGAAACCAAAGTGAGCTTTCAAGGAAGAATTTGAGATTTGCTAGATCTCATCATATGTGGGAAATACAAAAAAAAAAAAAAAGTAAAAAATTCAGAAAATAAAAGACATGGATTTTTCAGGACCTTCAAGGCAATTCTATACGGATCATCCTCAAGTTAACCTTCTCCAGCTCTGGTGGACCCTAAATGCACAACTTCACCCTAAGAGCTTGGATGACTTTGCATCACGGAAGGGATGTAGAATCCACGAGACCAATGGACACGATGAAATGTATTGTCTAACATTTCTATCTAGGATGGAATTAGCAGTGCAAGGCAAAATTCCCTTTTCACAGGTGCATGAGCCAGTTGTTCCTACGAAAGTAGTGCTTGACGTTCTCTTTGATGAAAGGGAGTTCTTCAGGAGTTTCAAGGAAATGATCAAGAAGATATTGAGCATTGAGAAAGATTTGCCTGTAGAAGACTTCTTGATTCCAAGAGGATGGTGCAGGATTCATAACATAGCCCATTCCGAACTCACCTGTTCGTCTTGTACGGAAGCTATTCGTCAAGTCAAGGAACAATTGAGGTTGGAAGAGGAATCCAAGACAAGATTAAGATTGGACATCTTGTGGAGCAAGTGTCTTCAAGAAATCAATTATCCATCCAAAGGAGAAGATTTTCCCGTTCCATCCAATAATGCAGACAATACAAATGGCTCTGACAATCAAGACACTATTGAAGAGAACAAATTTGCATATCTTCTTCCAAGAAAGAAAGAGCCTGCTGAAGAAGAAGAAGTTGGAAAAGTATTAGAAGATGTCCAAACAAATGCAAGTGACGAGCCAGGTGTTGATTCCTCCATCAAAAATGAAGGTGACCTCAGTCCATTGCAAGAGGAAGAAATCCTTGACGAACACCCGTCCATGCTACAAGAGGAAGTCATTGAAAATGAATCACAAGGAATTTCAAGTGTCCTTGGAGAGGAAGACAACCTTGTGGATATGCTGGATAAAAAGGTACTAGCTATTGAGTCCAAGGAAGGAGGACAATTCGAAGGGGCGCTGGAAGACCCAAGAAAGGAAGTGCCTGAACAGCTTTTGCCAAAGTTATTCCAAGATGAACGGGTTGCTGCAAGAGGAATGATCCATCATGAACTGCGACCTCCTGATACGCTGATGGAGATTGAACAATTTCCGCTGGAAGATGAAGTATCCCAGGTTGTTTCTCTCCCTGCCTTTAGTTATGAAAATTATGAATTTGATTATGGAAACTTAGGAAAAACAACTTGTGTTTGGATTAATCATGGTCCTTTTGAATTGCCACAATTGATAATCCTGCATAAAATTTTGCTTGAATATGACAAATGTAGTGTGCAAGATGTTTTCTCTGAATTCAAGGATGAATTTGCTACACTTCGAACAGTCACTTGTGCATTGTTGCTCCTATTCATCCTAAGAAATCATGTTAGATCATGTATATATTTAGGTCTTTTGGGTCTTGTTCATAGTTAGATAGGTTTCTTTTTATTTGCTTTAGTTTAGAATTGCTTTCCTTAGTTAGTTTGCTTTCCTTAGTTTGGTAGTTTGCTTTAGTTTTAGGTTTCCTTTTCCGGGGATTCCGATTTTTGCAAGGAGGTGTTGAACTTCTAAAAACACAATCTGGCACTTCCACCATGAGACTCATTCCTTGGATAAATTGCTCATGAAACTATTTGGATCTGCAGGATAACTCTTCTTTGGCTTATTATTTGTTAAGATTGGTACTTGACTCGAGTGCGGAATCATATATTACATCTCGACACGGATATCTTTGATTATATGTTTAAAATGCTTAAATCTTTAAATGAACACTTCCTAGTTTTCCTTTGCGAAACTTGTGTCAAACGGATAGATTCATTGTGAGCTCCATTGTTAATGTTTGGATAACATGCTGCTTGCTCTTGGAAGATAAATCGACTGTTTAGGATGGCTTAAAGTATGTTGAGATCTTATACTTTACACACTAAGAAATTTGGAAGTCACTAGGAGAGACTTTGTGATCTTACATTAAGTGAAAAATCCATGGTCCACCTTTGCCGCCATCGGAATTCCACACCCAGCCAGCTGAGTTATCAACGCAACCTATGCTGTCAAAAGCATGTGTTGCAAGGGTAGCAGTACTGCATTGTACTCTGCCGAAATTCTAATCAGTTGAAAATAAAAAAAAAAAAGAAAAAAGAGAACAAAAAAAAAAAGAGAAAGAAAAGCACTTGATCACACACCATAACTCAGTTAGATGGACAATCGAGCAATCTCTACCGGGGCTATGGACGCTCGTTGGCAGTGGGGCTCTACTCGAGTGGAATTACGAGACAAACCCGCCGGGGCTATAGACGCTCGCTGGCAGCGGGGCAATGTCCAGGTAGTTCAGGAGGTGCGTACTAATCACGTAGCTTAATGTAAAGGAACTTTGATGACCCTAGTTGCTTACAGATGGGAATGAATGCAATGGCACACACTGGATCTCCGGGATACGAATGGTTGTACTAACCCTTTGATGTTGAAGCCTCGACCAAGTCTTCATGTTTATCTGACTTAATGTGTGGGTGTGCACAGGGATGTTTGAAGTCGTGACTCATGTTTATCATTGAAGCACTTGAAGAACTTTAAAAGAAAATGTTTCTTTAATGCAACAGCAAAGATGGATGTCTTGATATAACCTATGACTCTCTTCTCCTTTTTCAGTATATTTCTTAACTGATAGATGGACTTAAGGAAGTTGTATTGTCGATCTCGAGTTCTGAGTGGACCTTTTATCCTTGGAATGTTCAGGAACATTTGTTCAAAGGTGGCGCTAGATGTTGTGACGTTTTCACACATCGCCCCATTGCAAATGGGGACCCCCTCTTTTGCTCGCTTTCGCCGTCGTTTTTGCTTTGATCTTGCAGTTTCTTGCCTGAATCCATGAAGCTAGGAAAGAATGTCCAAGCAGTTAGCTCATAGGGAACATTAGGAATGCTTGAAATAGTGAATTTCTCCTGAGGATGAATAATGTCCTACTTATCATTCCTCGATCAAAACTGACCAATCCATGGCATAAGTCCATCATTCCATAAGAAATCCAAATCCGTCGCTCTCAGCATAAGACTCCGTGATGAGTAAGGAATCCTGTTCCAAGACTCCAGTCCGGAAGTTCCTGTTCCAAGACTCCAGTCCAAAAGTTCCTGTCCGGGAATCCTGTCCCGAAGGTCCTATCTAGGAATCCTATTCCAAAGTTCCTATCCAGGAATCCTATTCCAAAGTTCCTGTCTGGATTCTTGTCCCGAAGTTCCAATCCAGGGTCCTAAATTCAATAAGGCTTGTCATTTCCATGTCAAAACCCATCTTTCCACCTTAGAACCCTCTCCATTCCCGGCATGGAACTCAATTCTAATCTTGTTCCAAGACTCCATGTCCCACTCAGGAAGTCATTCCTGGACTCCAGTCCAGGAATCCAGCCCAGAGGTCCAGTCCGGAGTCTTGTTCGGAAGTACCTATCTCGGAGTCTCGTTCAAGGAATTCCGGCCTGGAATTCCGTTTCAAAGTTTATCTAGATTCTTCTTCCAACCAAGATCGCGGAGTTCAACAGGGACTGCCACTCCTTGGCATGATCATCCTTCAGTCATGGAACTTAGTCCCGGCTTGACAACTCTAGTCCGGAAGGTCAAAACCAAGGGATATCTCTTTAAATCTCGGTCCGGCACTCAACCTCATTTCATGGCTCGGAAGACTCGCAAAACGAAGACTTAGGGCAATTTCAAGAGACAATTAGCATTTAATGAATCCCCTTCCAGAAGGCTGGAATTGCGACAGGACACTTTTTGTCCTGGTCGCAAAATCCAGTACCTACTGGATTTTGCGCTCAAGGACACTTTTTGTCCTGGTCGCAAAATCCAGTACCTACTGGATTTTGCGCTCAAGGACACTTTTTGTCCTGGTCGCAAAATCCAGTACCTTCTGGATTTTGCGCTCAAGGACAGTCTTTGCCATTTTTCAGCGTCTTCAGGGTAAAGGTATATTAAAAAATATATTTAAGTATAAGTTGAGAGATTGAATTTCTTATACTTTAAATATTTTTCAATATACCTTTCAGGATGTTTGAGATAGGTCTCGAGTCCACCGGATTTAACATGCAGAATCTAGAATTTGGAAGATCCACCAGATTTCAGACTTAGTCATTTTTCAGGATTTCAGGATTTCAGGCTACCAGACTTAGCCAATTCCAAAGAGGAAGAAATGAAGGATGAAAGAAACAAACCTTGTGTCTCGCCATCAGATTCCCGGAGGATGGAAGAAACGAAAGATGGAAGAAACGAACCTTGTGTCTCGCCATCAGATTCCCGGAGGATGGAAGGAACGAAGGATGGAAGAAACGAAGATTGCGGAAGGAACGAAGGATGGAAGAAACGAAGGATGGAGCGAACGAAGGATGGAAGAAACGAAAGATGGAAGAAACGAACCTTGTGTCTTGCCATCAGATTCCCGGAGGATGGAAGAAACGAAAGATGGGAGAAACGAACCTTGTGTCTTGCCAACAGACTCTCGGAAGATGGAACAAATGAGGATGGAAGAAACGAAGGATGGAACGAACGAACCCCTCATCCTGCCTTGGAAGTAACAGACTCTCGGAAGATGGAACAAATGAGGATGGAAGAAACGAAGGATGGAACGAACGAACCTCTCATCCCGCCTTGGAAGTAACAGATTCCGCGAGGATGGAAGGAACGAGGATGGAAGAAATAAACTCCGTTTTTTGATCCTGTATCAACATCTGAACCTCCATGGAGTAGCTAGGAGAATGAACCTACTGCAAAACTAGAATCCCGCTTCGAAACTCAGGAAAATGCAAATCCTTGACTTAGATTCCCTAAAACTGAACTCCAAAGGCAAGTGGCGCAAATTCCAGCACCTGTAGGATTCTGCGCTCCAGGACAAATTTTGTCCTGAGCGCAAATTCCTTAACCTTCTGGATTCTGCGCTCCAGGACAAATTTTGTCCTGGGCGCAAAATCCTTGACCTTCTGGATTCTGCGCCCTTGGACATTCCTGATCCAGTCTAGAATGGGAGACCTGCAGGATGAAATTCTGGAACCCAGTCTGCCAGCTCTTGCATGGAAGAATTCCTCGCCTGTTATACCTCGAAGTCCGGAATCCCTAAAGGAGATGGAAGGTACTTATGGTTTTAAAAATGATGGAGTCTCTGATCCCAGTATAAAAAAATCTATCCCTGCCAAAACAGAGTGATGAAACCCTTGGCAAATATCCAAAAGATTGAACATAGAAGTCCAAGGACACATCCCGCAATGATTCTTGTTCAAAATGCAAAGTCCAACTATCCATCTGAGTAAGATTCCATAGGATACTGTTCCAGGACTTAGCTGGATTTTGGCAAAAGTTCAAAAGTTATGCTAGGGAAGAAAGATCCAAAACATCAGTAAATCCCCGACGTCGCAAAATCCTAGACCTCAGGAATTCCCCGACATTCCAAATTCCCCGACATCCCAAATTCCCCGACATCCCAAATTCCCCGACATTCCAAATTCCCCGACATCCCAAATTCCCCGACATTCACAAATCCCCGACCACCGACAAAACAGAAAAGACAAAAAAACTAAGTCGGCTAAGGGAAAAGTTT
Organism: Cunninghamia lanceolata; assembly: GCA_027924645.1. Lineage (NCBI taxonomy): Eukaryota > Viridiplantae > Streptophyta > Pinopsida > Cupressales > Cupressaceae > Cunninghamia > Cunninghamia lanceolata. The sequence continues at coordinate 7,480,515 of BSBN01000023.1, read as the reverse complement.
GGCGGTTAAGGAATTTCTTCTCCTCCAACCTAGGTCGGCCAAGTGGCAAAGAAGGACAACTTACCTATAAATGGAGGGCGCCCAAGTCATTTACAATCATTCAAATTCAATTCCAGAGCAAGGAGGGCAGAAATTCATCCTCCAAGGGCAAAAATTCATCCTCCGGGACAAGTGGAATTCCAGGATGAGCAAGAATCCCCGGCTCCCAGGAATCCCCGACCAACTGAAATTCCTCCTGTCCATGCCTGGTAACCCTGGAATGAAGGAAAATTCAGTCGAGTATGAAGAATGCCGGAGAATGAGGGAAATCCTTTGTTTGTTCAGGAATTTATAAGTGAAATTGATCAAAACTTGCAAAATCATTCATGTTTCATTTCATATTGTATTGTATTTATGGATTTTGTGCATCATGACTATTTGAGGTTTCCCATGTTTTGCAGGAATCCAAGACGAGGATAAGTTCCATGAGGAGCATGAAGGAGGATGATCCGGGGCAAGCACGATGGATGCAGAGAGTTAAAGTGCCGGAAATGATGACCATTTCAAGGATCCAGGAGTTCCGACAATAAGAAGACTACACATGCATACCGAGGGAAGGGAAGGCAACACCAAAGATTCTAGTTCGGCGACAGGGAGACTTCGCACAAAGGGATAAGGAAGATCAAGATGTCCTTCCAAAGATTTCAAATGACAGAGAATGCCTGCATCAAGGATGGCGGAATGGGAGAAATCACTCCAAGTCCAGTATCAGGGATTCCAGTTCCGAACAGGAGGATCAATCCTTGGAAAACCAAGAGGATACACTTCAAGTTCACCATCCATCAGGAAGAATGAGAATCCACGCCAAGGATGAGGAATTCCAACCCAGGAATCCAGTACAGGGAATCCTATTCCATGACAGGGAATTCCAACTCAGGAAGGAATTCCATTCCAGGACCCTAAGGAAAGTGCGCCCCTGCTCAAGGAAGGATTCCTCCACATGAAAATCCCGTTCACCCTGGAATCTGCGCTCAGGATAAAGGACTCCAGGACATCATGGAATTTGCGACCAAGGAAGTTCCGGACAGACAGGACAGTCCTATCCAGAACTCCTAGACAGGTGGCGACCAGGACAGCTGGAAAGTTTCCTTACACATTCTGACGACCTAGACAGGTGGCAGTCTCCTACAGGAACATTCTGACGACCCCACCTGCTTTTCTAGGATTTGTAACCCAGGGCACATATTTCAAGGAAATCTGATTTCCTTTTTACCCTAAGATATTTGTGTTTGCCTATAAATAGGCTGAGGGGCTTCATTTGAAAAAGGGGCTTCTTCTTTCTTCTTTCATTTTTTAGGCTCCTAGAACACCGTAGTTAGTTAGCTGTTCCTTTCTGTTGCACTCCATTTCTGGAGCAAAGGAACTTTGAAGAATCAGCAAGATTGTTGTAAGACATTCCCAAATCAATACATGGACATTGAAGATTGTTCTTGATATTCTTTGGATTGTGGCATGGTTTTCTGACTTCTTTGAAGCAAATCATAAGCTCCAGGATCTAAGCTGTTTCATTTCTATTTTCTTTCAGTATTTCTTTAGTTAGAATGATGGAGATTATTACTATTGAATGATTGAATCTGCTTGTTCATACCATTGGTGATATGTGGCTTGCAAATCACCGTGCATGGTTAGCCTGAACTAATTCCAAGTCTAACTTCGACTGTTCTGCATGTTTCAGTTCCATGTCCCTTGCAGGAGCAGTCTGAAAATCCTTACTCCCCCTCAGAAGATTGCACCATCCCTGCCTAGTTGTTGTCTCATGGCGAAGCAGAGGACTGGTTCCAGTTTCATCTTCAACAGCAGTCATCTCCATTGATTAGATTCCTAAACCCTTACCCCATCTTTTGCATTTTCTTTTAGATTTTCGTTAGGATTAGTTTTTTGAAAGCTTCATTGCCAAATCATCCGTAAACCAGAAAGTGGAACCTAGGAATTCCAAGCTGTCCATTTGTGAAAAAGTTCCATTCGCCCACAAGTACGAGTCCTAGGAGTGAATTCCATGTCTACGAAGGAGTAAGCCCACGTAAGTCCCCCTCGTGATTACCAGCAAATCACATCATTCCACTGAGTCTATCCCTATGCACGTCAAGACCTGACACAAAAGGAACCTTGGAGCAGTCTCATTCGATCACGTAGTTCAGCGTCTGAGAAGCTTTATTCAAGAGAGGATAGGATACTCTGTGTTTTATTCTAATGTTGTTGTAGTCACAAAAACCTCATCAACATAAATTGGCGCTAGAAGGAGGGCAGAACAAAGAGCATTGTTCCATTCAAAGACATCGATTTCATCAGCACGCCCCTCTCTTCCAACGCTCAACATAAATTGGCGCTAGAAGGAGGGCTGTTGAAGGAAGTACTCCATTCATTCTGGGCATGAACTACGAATTGTCCTGTTCATTCCGAGGTTAAAGGAAGGATTGCGGCATCCATTTCAAGTCATTCCTCCATCAAATGTCCAACAGAAGAGAGAAGGAATGTTGAATGAACTCCGGACTGTGAATGCGAAACCAAAGTGAGCTTTCAAGGAAGAATTTGAGATTTGCTAGATCTCATCATATGTGGGAAATACAAAAAAAAAAAAAAAGTAAAAAATTCAGAAAATAAAAGACATGGATTTTTCAGGACCTTCAAGGCAATTCTATACGGATCATCCTCAAGTTAACCTTCTCCAGCTCTGGTGGACCCTAAATGCACAACTTCACCCTAAGAGCTTGGATGACTTTGCATCACGGAAGGGATGTAGAATCCACGAGACCAATGGACACGATGAAATGTATTGTCTAACATTTCTATCTAGGATGGAATTAGCAGTGCAAGGCAAAATTCCCTTTTCACAGGTGCATGAGCCAGTTGTTCCTACGAAAGTAGTGCTTGACGTTCTCTTTGATGAAAGGGAGTTCTTCAGGAGTTTCAAGGAAATGATCAAGAAGATATTGAGCATTGAGAAAGATTTGCCTGTAGAAGACTTCTTGATTCCAAGAGGATGGTGCAGGATTCATAACATAGCCCATTCCGAACTCACCTGTTCGTCTTGTACGGAAGCTATTCGTCAAGTCAAGGAACAATTGAGGTTGGAAGAGGAATCCAAGACAAGATTAAGATTGGACATCTTGTGGAGCAAGTGTCTTCAAGAAATCAATTATCCATCCAAAGGAGAAGATTTTCCCGTTCCATCCAATAATGCAGACAATACAAATGGCTCTGACAATCAAGACACTATTGAAGAGAACAAATTTGCATATCTTCTTCCAAGAAAGAAAGAGCCTGCTGAAGAAGAAGAAGTTGGAAAAGTATTAGAAGATGTCCAAACAAATGCAAGTGACGAGCCAGGTGTTGATTCCTCCATCAAAAATGAAGGTGACCTCAGTCCATTGCAAGAGGAAGAAATCCTTGACGAACACCCGTCCATGCTACAAGAGGAAGTCATTGAAAATGAATCACAAGGAATTTCAAGTGTCCTTGGAGAGGAAGACAACCTTGTGGATATGCTGGATAAAAAGGTACTAGCTATTGAGTCCAAGGAAGGAGGACAATTCGAAGGGGCGCTGGAAGACCCAAGAAAGGAAGTGCCTGAACAGCTTTTGCCAAAGTTATTCCAAGATGAACGGGTTGCTGCAAGAGGAATGATCCATCATGAACTGCGACCTCCTGATACGCTGATGGAGATTGAACAATTTCCGCTGGAAGATGAAGTATCCCAGGTTGTTTCTCTCCCTGCCTTTAGTTATGAAAATTATGAATTTGATTATGGAAACTTAGGAAAAACAACTTGTGTTTGGATTAATCATGGTCCTTTTGAATTGCCACAATTGATAATCCTGCATAAAATTTTGCTTGAATATGACAAATGTAGTGTGCAAGATGTTTTCTCTGAATTCAAGGATGAATTTGCTACACTTCGAACAGTCACTTGTGCATTGTTGCTCCTATTCATCCTAAGAAATCATGTTAGATCATGTATATATTTAGGTCTTTTGGGTCTTGTTCATAGTTAGATAGGTTTCTTTTTATTTGCTTTAGTTTAGAATTGCTTTCCTTAGTTAGTTTGCTTTCCTTAGTTTGGTAGTTTGCTTTAGTTTTAGGTTTCCTTTTCCGGGGATTCCGATTTTTGCAAGGAGGTGTTGAACTTCTAAAAACACAATCTGGCACTTCCACCATGAGACTCATTCCTTGGATAAATTGCTCATGAAACTATTTGGATCTGCAGGATAACTCTTCTTTGGCTTATTATTTGTTAAGATTGGTACTTGACTCGAGTGCGGAATCATATATTACATCTCGACACGGATATCTTTGATTATATGTTTAAAATGCTTAAATCTTTAAATGAACACTTCCTAGTTTTCCTTTGCGAAACTTGTGTCAAACGGATAGATTCATTGTGAGCTCCATTGTTAATGTTTGGATAACATGCTGCTTGCTCTTGGAAGATAAATCGACTGTTTAGGATGGCTTAAAGTATGTTGAGATCTTATACTTTACACACTAAGAAATTTGGAAGTCACTAGGAGAGACTTTGTGATCTTACATTAAGTGAAAAATCCATGGTCCACCTTTGCCGCCATCGGAATTCCACACCCAGCCAGCTGAGTTATCAACGCAACCTATGCTGTCAAAAGCATGTGTTGCAAGGGTAGCAGTACTGCATTGTACTCTGCCGAAATTCTAATCAGTTGAAAATAAAAAAAAAAAAGAAAAAAGAGAACAAAAAAAAAAAGAGAAAGAAAAGCACTTGATCACACACCATAACTCAGTTAGATGGACAATCGAGCAATCTCTACCGGGGCTATGGACGCTCGTTGGCAGTGGGGCTCTACTCGAGTGGAATTACGAGACAAACCCGCCGGGGCTATAGACGCTCGCTGGCAGCGGGGCAATGTCCAGGTAGTTCAGGAGGTGCGTACTAATCACGTAGCTTAATGTAAAGGAACTTTGATGACCCTAGTTGCTTACAGATGGGAATGAATGCAATGGCACACACTGGATCTCCGGGATACGAATGGTTGTACTAACCCTTTGATGTTGAAGCCTCGACCAAGTCTTCATGTTTATCTGACTTAATGTGTGGGTGTGCACAGGGATGTTTGAAGTCGTGACTCATGTTTATCATTGAAGCACTTGAAGAACTTTAAAAGAAAATGTTTCTTTAATGCAACAGCAAAGATGGATGTCTTGATATAACCTATGACTCTCTTCTCCTTTTTCAGTATATTTCTTAACTGATAGATGGACTTAAGGAAGTTGTATTGTCGATCTCGAGTTCTGAGTGGACCTTTTATCCTTGGAATGTTCAGGAACATTTGTTCAAAGGTGGCGCTAGATGTTGTGACGTTTTCACACATCGCCCCATTGCAAATGGGGACCCCCTCTTTTGCTCGCTTTCGCCGTCGTTTTTGCTTTGATCTTGCAGTTTCTTGCCTGAATCCATGAAGCTAGGAAAGAATGTCCAAGCAGTTAGCTCATAGGGAACATTAGGAATGCTTGAAATAGTGAATTTCTCCTGAGGATGAATAATGTCCTACTTATCATTCCTCGATCAAAACTGACCAATCCATGGCATAAGTCCATCATTCCATAAGAAATCCAAATCCGTCGCTCTCAGCATAAGACTCCGTGATGAGTAAGGAATCCTGTTCCAAGACTCCAGTCCGGAAGTTCCTGTTCCAAGACTCCAGTCCAAAAGTTCCTGTCCGGGAATCCTGTCCCGAAGGTCCTATCTAGGAATCCTATTCCAAAGTTCCTATCCAGGAATCCTATTCCAAAGTTCCTGTCTGGATTCTTGTCCCGAAGTTCCAATCCAGGGTCCTAAATTCAATAAGGCTTGTCATTTCCATGTCAAAACCCATCTTTCCACCTTAGAACCCTCTCCATTCCCGGCATGGAACTCAATTCTAATCTTGTTCCAAGACTCCATGTCCCACTCAGGAAGTCATTCCTGGACTCCAGTCCAGGAATCCAGCCCAGAGGTCCAGTCCGGAGTCTTGTTCGGAAGTACCTATCTCGGAGTCTCGTTCAAGGAATTCCGGCCTGGAATTCCGTTTCAAAGTTTATCTAGATTCTTCTTCCAACCAAGATCGCGGAGTTCAACAGGGACTGCCACTCCTTGGCATGATCATCCTTCAGTCATGGAACTTAGTCCCGGCTTGACAACTCTAGTCCGGAAGGTCAAAACCAAGGGATATCTCTTTAAATCTCGGTCCGGCACTCAACCTCATTTCATGGCTCGGAAGACTCGCAAAACGAAGACTTAGGGCAATTTCAAGAGACAATTAGCATTTAATGAATCCCCTTCCAGAAGGCTGGAATTGCGACAGGACACTTTTTGTCCTGGTCGCAAAATCCAGTACCTACTGGATTTTGCGCTCAAGGACACTTTTTGTCCTGGTCGCAAAATCCAGTACCTACTGGATTTTGCGCTCAAGGACACTTTTTGTCCTGGTCGCAAAATCCAGTACCTTCTGGATTTTGCGCTCAAGGACAGTCTTTGCCATTTTTCAGCGTCTTCAGGGTAAAGGTATATTAAAAAATATATTTAAGTATAAGTTGAGAGATTGAATTTCTTATACTTTAAATATTTTTCAATATACCTTTCAGGATGTTTGAGATAGGTCTCGAGTCCACCGGATTTAACATGCAGAATCTAGAATTTGGAAGATCCACCAGATTTCAGACTTAGTCATTTTTCAGGATTTCAGGATTTCAGGCTACCAGACTTAGCCAATTCCAAAGAGGAAGAAATGAAGGATGAAAGAAACAAACCTTGTGTCTCGCCATCAGATTCCCGGAGGATGGAAGAAACGAAAGATGGAAGAAACGAACCTTGTGTCTCGCCATCAGATTCCCGGAGGATGGAAGGAACGAAGGATGGAAGAAACGAAGATTGCGGAAGGAACGAAGGATGGAAGAAACGAAGGATGGAGCGAACGAAGGATGGAAGAAACGAAAGATGGAAGAAACGAACCTTGTGTCTTGCCATCAGATTCCCGGAGGATGGAAGAAACGAAAGATGGGAGAAACGAACCTTGTGTCTTGCCAACAGACTCTCGGAAGATGGAACAAATGAGGATGGAAGAAACGAAGGATGGAACGAACGAACCCCTCATCCTGCCTTGGAAGTAACAGACTCTCGGAAGATGGAACAAATGAGGATGGAAGAAACGAAGGATGGAACGAACGAACCTCTCATCCCGCCTTGGAAGTAACAGATTCCGCGAGGATGGAAGGAACGAGGATGGAAGAAATAAACTCCGTTTTTTGATCCTGTATCAACATCTGAACCTCCATGGAGTAGCTAGGAGAATGAACCTACTGCAAAACTAGAATCCCGCTTCGAAACTCAGGAAAATGCAAATCCTTGACTTAGATTCCCTAAAACTGAACTCCAAAGGCAAGTGGCGCAAATTCCAGCACCTGTAGGATTCTGCGCTCCAGGACAAATTTTGTCCTGAGCGCAAATTCCTTAACCTTCTGGATTCTGCGCTCCAGGACAAATTTTGTCCTGGGCGCAAAATCCTTGACCTTCTGGATTCTGCGCCCTTGGACATTCCTGATCCAGTCTAGAATGGGAGACCTGCAGGATGAAATTCTGGAACCCAGTCTGCCAGCTCTTGCATGGAAGAATTCCTCGCCTGTTATACCTCGAAGTCCGGAATCCCTAAAGGAGATGGAAGGTACTTATGGTTTTAAAAATGATGGAGTCTCTGATCCCAGTATAAAAAAATCTATCCCTGCCAAAACAGAGTGATGAAACCCTTGGCAAATATCCAAAAGATTGAACATAGAAGTCCAAGGACACATCCCGCAATGATTCTTGTTCAAAATGCAAAGTCCAACTATCCATCTGAGTAAGATTCCATAGGATACTGTTCCAGGACTTAGCTGGATTTTGGCAAAAGTTCAAAAGTTATGCTAGGGAAGAAAGATCCAAAACATCAGTAAATCCCCGACGTCGCAAAATCCTAGACCTCAGGAATTCCCCGACATTCCAAATTCCCCGACATCCCAAATTCCCCGACATCCCAAATTCCCCGACATTCCAAATTCCCCGACATCCCAAATTCCCCGACATTCACAAATCCCCGACCACCGACAAAACAGAAAAGACAAAAAAACTAAGTCGGCTAAGGGAAAAGTTTGGCGGTTAAGGAATTTCTTCTCCTCCAACCTAGGTCGGCCAAGTGGCAAAGAAGGACAACTTACCTATAAATGGAGGGCGCCCAAGTCATTTACAATCATTCAAATTCAATTCCAGAGCAAGGAGGGCAGAAATTCATCCTCCAAGGGCAAAAATTCATCCTCCGGGACAAGTGGAATTCCAGGATGAGCAAGAATCCCCGGCTCCCAGGAATCCCCGACCAACTGAAATTCCTCCTGTCCATGCCTGGTAACCCTGGAATGAAGGAAAATTCAGTCGAGTATGAAGAATGCCGGAGAATGAGGGAAATCCTTTGTTTGTTCAGGAATTTATAAGTGAAATTGATCAAAACTTGCAAAATCATTCATGTTTCATTTCATATTGTATTGTATTTATGGATTTTGTGCATCATGACTATTTGAGGTTTCCCATGTTTTGCAGGAATCCAAGACGAGGATAAGTTCCATGAGGAGCATGAAGGAGGATGATCCGGGGCAAGCACGATGGATGCAGAGAGTTAAAGTGCCGGAAATGATGACCATTTCAAGGATCCAGGAGTTCCGACAATAAGAAGACTACACATGCATACCGAGGGAAGGGAAGGCAACACCAAAGATTCTAGTTCGGCGACAGGGAGACTTCGCACAAAGGGATAAGGAAGATCAAGATGTCCTTCCAAAGATTTCAAATGACAGAGAATGCCTGCATCAAGGATGGCGGAATGGGAGAAATCACTCCAAGTCCAGTATCAGGGATTCCAGTTCCGAACAGGAGGATCAATCCTTGGAAAACCAAGAGGATACACTTCAAGTTCACCATCCATCAGGAAGAATGAGAATCCACGCCAAGGATGAGGAATTCCAACCCAGGAATCCAGTACAGGGAATCCTATTCCATGACAGGGAATTCCAACTCAGGAAGGAATTCCATTCCAGGACCCTAAGGAAAGTGCGCCCCTGCTCAAGGAAGGATTCCTCCACATGAAAATCCCGTTCACCCTGGAATCTGCGCTCAGGATAAAGGACTCCAGGACATCATGGAATTTGCGACCAAGGAAGTTCCGGACAGACAGGACAGTCCTATCCAGAACTCCTAGACAGGTGGCGACCAGGACAGCTGGAAAGTTTCCTTACACATTCTGACGACCTAGACAGGTGGCAGTCTCCTACAGGAACATTCTGACGACCCCACCTGCTTTTCTAGGATTTGTAACCCAGGGCACATATTTCAAGGAAATCTGATTTCCTTTTTACCCTAAGATATTTGTGTTTGCCTATAAATAGGCTGAGGGGCTTCATTTGAAAAAGGGGCTTCTTCTTTCTTCTTTCATTTTTTAGGCTCCTAGAACACCGTAGTTAGTTAGCTGTTCCTTTCTGTTGCACTCCATTTCTGGAGCAAAGGAACTTTGAAGAATCAGCAAGATTGTTGTAAGACATTCCCAAATCAATACATGGACATTGAAGATTGTTCTTGATATTCTTTGGATTGTGGCATGGTTTTCTGACTTCTTTGAAGCAAATCATAAGCTCCAGGATCTAAGCTGTTTCATTTCTATTTTCTTTCAGTATTTCTTTAGTTAGAATGATGGAGATTATTACTATTGAATGATTGAATCTGCTTGTTCATACCATTGGTGATATGTGGCTTGCAAATCACCGTGCATGGTTAGCCTGAACTAATTCCAAGTCTAACTTCGACTGTTCTGCATGTTTCAGTTCCATGTCCCTTGCAGGAGCAGTCTGAAAATCCTTACTCCCCCTCAGAAGATTGCACCATCCCTGCCTAGTTGTTGTCTCATGGCGAAGCAGAGGACTGGTTCCAGTTTCATCTTCAACAGCAGTCATCTCCATTGATTAGATTCCTAAACCCTTACCCCATCTTTTGCATTTTCTTTTAGATTTTCGTTAGGATTAGTTTTTTGAAAGCTTCATTGCCAAATCATCCGTAAACCAGAAAGTGGAACCTAGGAATTCCAAGCTGTCCATTTGTGAAAAAGTTCCATTCGCCCACAAGTACGAGTCCTAGGAGTGAATTCCATGTCTACGAAGGAGTAAGCCCACGTAAGTCCCCCTCGTGATTACCAGCAAATCACATCATTCCACTGAGTCTATCCCTATGCACGTCAAGACCTGACACAAAAGGAACCTTGGAGCAGTCTCATTCGATCACGTAGTTCAGCGTCTGAGAAGCTTTATTCAAGAGAGGATAGGATACTCTGTGTTTTATTCTAATGTTGTTGTAGTCACAAAAACCTCATCAACAATATCCTAGACCATTTACTCAATCTCAAATAATATCTAAACATTACGGAGGCCCAAAGTTGGCACTTCTCAAATATTTTGCTTCAGCATCTATATAGAAATCTAGTGTGTTATAGCCTATTGAAACTTACCTTAACCCTTCAATAAGGTACTGAAAAGTATCAATTTTGGAAGTAAATTTACAACGATATTAAGTTGCTCCAACCAAACTGCACATCTCCATTGAATTAGTGAATCTTAACAGGTCCCAATGGTGCAAATTTTTGCATGATCTTCCTTCATCTCTCCACCTTGCAATAGATTGAAATAAAAATGTGACTGTGACAAAAAAATTGCACTTCTTCAGATTCACTTGCAGTTAGTAGCAACATCAGTCTTTGACCCTGACCAAATGCTCTGCCCACATCTCACTAAACACAAGCACTTGCATATCATCAAGATACATAATGACAAAGTGATCTAAGGTTTCAAAACCTCATTGGCAAACCTCGCCATTTCTTCTGGCACAATACATAATCCAAATAACATCACTAGCTACTTGTACAAGTGTTGCATGGTTTTGAATGTTAGCATGTGGGTATCTTCTTTGGAAATGATGATTTCACAATAACTTACACTCAAGCCAGTTTAGTGGAATACTTTACTTTTTGCAACAGGTTTTATATGTCATTTACCTCAACAACATATAGCAATTCTTGAAGGTATCTTTCTTAAGGCTCAAAAACCCACACCATGTGCCACAGTTTATCCTTCTTGGGAGCAAGAAGGATCATGCGATCACATGAAGAAAAGAACGATTCAATGTCTCCATATCAAGGAGCTCCCTGATTCCTGAACAGACTACCTGTAAGACATACGTTCAGCAATGCTACATCAGGAATGAAATTATATTTTATGCCTCATGTGCTCAGAATTTGACCTCCTTTATAGTTCAGTGTTTTTCAATCTGTAACATGGTATCAAAGTATGAATAGGGAAACAACAATGTTAGTAACTCTCCCTGATTCCTGCATTTCTTCATTTCAAGATTTGTAGAATGGCAGATGCAATTATAAAGCAAGCTATATTAGACTATAGCACCCCTGATTCCTAAACAGAGTATCTGTAAGACATATGTTCAGCAATGCTACATCAGGAATGAATTATATTTTATGTCTCATGTGCTCAGAATTTGACCTCCTTTATAGATCAGTGTTTTTCAATCTGTAACATGGTATCAAAGTATGAATAGGGAAACAACAATGTTAGTAACTCTCCCTGATTCCTGCATTTCTTCATTTCAAGATTTGTAGAATGGCAGATGCAATTATAAAGCAAGCTATATTAGACTATAGCACCCCTGATTCCTGAACAGACTATCTGTAAGACATATGTTCAGCAATGCTACATCAGGAATGAATTATATTTTATGTCTCATGTGCTCAGAATTTGACGACCTTTATAGATCAGTGTTTTTCAATCTGTAACATGGTATCAAAGTATGAATAGGGAAACAACAATGTTAGTAACTCTCCCTGATTCCTGCATTTCTTCATTTCAAGATTTGTAGTATGGCAGATGCAATTATATAGCAAGCTATATTAGACTATAGCACATTGTAGTCACGAACTCTTCTTGGGTCAATTAAGTTTTACTAGTTTATTACAATGTGGGACCACCTGGTCAAGATTAACAATAATGTTGCTATTTGTATTTTTTATATCAAGTTTCTTATTGTGTGGCAATTACAAATCATTAATTCACGACCAAGTGTACAAGAGCCTTTAACATAAAAGGTACCTACAATCTTTAATCAACGTTGTATCACTGACCATTATGCAAAAGAATTATGCTGGTAAAATGTTTGGCACTAGTAGTATCTATACTAGAATATGGCATGTAGGTATTGCTACAACACATTAATGAGTTTTCTCTCCTGGTAATGGCTCATGAAGATGGTCTACAGATGATCATTATGAGTAACATATGTAGACACTAAAAATGGACACCAAAACTTTTTGCTGCCAAGGACACACTGACCTCCCTTTCTGATTTGACTGATTATTCCTACAATCACTGAATGTCCACCGACTGGGAGATGAGGATTGACATGAATGACATGGAGGAAGAAGAAAACTCCACAAAGCTCATCTAGAATTTGCACAATAAACTCATGGTGAGGAAGTGAATGAAAGATCCTTCTTATGGGCCACCTAGTAAAACTCACTATGCATCCTCCATTGGTGACAATAAATGAGAACCAGATGGCAGGAAAATGGATAAAGCTCCTTCTTGTGTGCCATCTAATAACTCACCATGCATGTTCCATTGGTGACAGTAAATGGCGGGTGTGCCATCTAATAGCACTTTCCATTACCAACCCACATTCAAGCACGACACAAAAATCAACATCCCTTAATTTTATAGCACCATTTTTATGCCAAAAAAGGTTGACACGTGAATCAAAAATTTGTAGACCTATTTCCAAACTCAATGCACCAAAACATTTTTGTAAAAATGATTTTTGGGTTCACATTGAAGACCAAGTCCTTACATGACCACAAGAAAATGTACACCATTTAAAGCCAAATGGCAGTCAATTGTTTGAGCACAGAATTTGCTGAAAACCCTCTTACATGGCCAATATTTCTAGATTTGTGACTATGTACAAATAATTGTGCTCTATATAAATTCATCATAAAAAGCAAGAATTTAGTTCCTTGAATCATGATTTTCTAGAATTTAGAACAACTAACTACAAGGGACCAAATATTTCACAGAGACCGATTTTACCTCACCAAGTTTGCATAGAATTGATCAATGTGCAAAACAATTGCATTCAAAACAAACTTTGCGTCCTTTGAATGGCTGGTCATGCCCCTTGGACAAAATAACACACGAAAACTTCCATGTGTTTAATCAACTCACTGAAAATAGGAAAGTATTCAAAGTTCAAATGAAGCCACAGCCATGAAAAAAATTCAACAACTCAAAGAGAACCTTTGTTCAGACATCAGCAATCACACATCTTCACATACCAAAGCCCTATAAAGCAATAAAAAATGTCTTTCAATTTGTCATAGGCATAATTATTAAGCAAACTAAATTATAGTAACTAAGAGTTTTATGCTTTAGCACAGATCCTCCAATGTTGGACACTTTCCTCAATCGTTAAGATACAAGCCTGTTTATTGATTCTCGAATTGTTGCAATTCCTTAAAAAGTTAAATCCCAATCAAAAAATTAGGAGCGCTGTCACATTAAAAGGTTGGCATACTTATAACAAATTTCATCTAGTGATCAACTACAAGAAAGGGGGAAAAAATAGCAGACCCTCCTTAGTTGCCCTCTTTTACAAACTTGAACCTATATCTAGGACGTCAAGTGCAATAGTTATGAACGCGGGAAGGAGTTGTAACTTGAACCTATTATCTCTGATGTCACGCGCATTAGTCATGGGCATTGAAAGGATTATATCCCCTAACCCACATTTTCGACCCATCACCTCAGCTTCACAGCAGCCAAGAATTGTCACTAAGAACTCTTCTTTGACTATGATCCTCAAAATGGGATGCTATATAAGTTCAATCAGCTTTGTGTAACAGTTGGAACTTATTGCAAATTGTTGTTCAAATTCTATTCATATAATGGTCCTCTCGTCTGCACACATGATTACAATCCCGTGTTGGTTGGTATATTGGGCATCTGATGAAGACAGCTTTTCATTACTCTCTCAGATTCGAAAAGAGCATGGGAGCAGAGGGACTCTAATCTATCAGGCACATACATAGTGACCCCCGTGCCGCGTGAGTACCCTTTTACCTTGCCACCTGCTGCTTCCGCCCCATTCTGCCCATCATCCCTTCTGGTGTAGCCCCCACATTGTTTCCCCTACCCCACCTTGGTTTGGTCACTTTCATACGCTATTGTTGTTTGATTTGCATGACCGCCACACAATAATGTCCTAAATTTTCCTGAAAATATCAAGTCCTTGAACTCCAGAAGCAATGCACATTGAAAATCTCACTACATATTTGTAGATCATGAGAATGCACTACATACTAAAATCTTGTCAATACATTGGGCTGTATCTCCCAACTATAATGTCGATTTATAGAAACGGCAAGAAGAATCCTCGAACCCCCCAACTAAATGAATCAGCAATAGCGTTGATTTCTAGAATCAGTAAGCAGAATCCTCGAACCCCCAACCAAATGAATGAGCAATAGTGTTGATATCTAGAATCAGCAAGTAGAATCCTCGAACCCCACCTAACTGTATGAATAAATCAATCCGACTAAACCCAAGGTAAATCAGACGCATGAATTCTGAAGTCTTCCCGCAATTACTACGTCCAAGTCAAATAAACATGCAAACTACCAATTTACTCAAATTTCAGCAATGGAATTTCACTCTAATCTTGGACAACGATCCACAACACAATTTGTCGGAAAATTGCATTTCCATCTAACAACCTTCTTAATCTACCAGCCGGAAATGCTACAGATCAGCAAAAACAATGCATTTTAAATGTATGTAACTACATACATTGATTCCACGAGGCCTTTGTAGAGCTTCCATTCAACAAATTTCCTTCAAAATTCTGACAATTCAATACTTTTAACAATACAATGCAGCATTACAGCACATAATTGCAGTAACAAGGCAGATGCATTCATAAAGCTAATTCAGGTCACTTTAAGCAGCAAACGATCTACAGAAAACGCAAGAGAGTGAGAACAATTTAACCTACCTATAAGTCATCCAATGGCTCCTAAATCAGAGAACACTGCAGAAATGCTGAAGCAATGAAGCTCCCGGGACTCGATCGCCAAACCTTTCGGATGCTTTTGTGTGCCGTGGCAATTTGACGGCAGCTTTACACACTAGCTAAAATCTAGAGTGGGATTTACTTAAAAAACTCCCACTGTCGTTCCAATCCAACGGTGATCCAGAATGGGGCGACTCCGCTGTTCGTCCGATTCGATAAAACAGCCACGATTTAAGGCCAAAAAGGAAAAGGCAGAGGAGCAATTAGGACAGTACAGCGAAGACACAGTATTTAATGATTTATTTTAGTGAAGACAAAAAATGTGAGTGGACGAAGCTTTGACGCCTGCTTTGATGACTGTGAGAGATTAAAGCTCTGGACAAATATATTTTCTTGTCACAGCACGTTACGTTGGACTTTGGACTTGGGGGATTTTATTTTTCACAAACATGGAGTTGGTCTAAGGTTGGGAAAAGCTTCAATTAGGACAGATATATAGTTATGTTACTGACATCACACCAACTTATATTTGAATGAATGAATACAAGAAACTTAGGGATTTGTCACCGGGGATTTTGGAAAGGAACATTGTTAGAATCCCAATGACCAACTCCTTTGGAGATTCTCTACTTTTGACCGCCCTTCTCAATTCTTTTGGCTACAAGTTGTCTATTGTTTTAGGCTTATTTGCCTTAAGGGGTAAGGATGGGTTATATTGGTGATTCATAGGATTTTTTTATTAGTATCATTATTAAATAAGTTAAAAGAGTCACAAGTTGATTTAGGGTGACCCAAGTTTGTGTTGTGATGAGAAGTGTAAGGGTTTTGATGGGATCAATGAGTTTATTTTAATGGTTAATTTAATGTGGAGATATCATTTCGGTGTCATCATATCTTAGGGGTCCATATTTTAGTTATTAGAGAAGTGCTTTTGGATTTAACTGTGTTTATTTCTTTGCTTCAACGTTTGGGATCACACTCAATGATTCATCAAGGTTAATATTTTAGTTATTAGAGAAATGCTTTTGAATTTAACTGTGTGTATTTCTTTACTTCAATGTTTGGGATGACACTCAATGATTCGTCATCGGGAAGAGGATATTTTAGTTGTAAATCTTTTAGCATGTGTGTGGAAGATTATGGTTGTAGTAGATATGAGCTTTAGTGGATCTATGATTTGCTTGGATACTTACTTGGTTTTTGGGGGGTTAACATATTTTTTTATCGTATAGTTGGTTTATGGTTTTCTTACATACCTACCTAATTGGTCAATGATCCATCATGAAGAAGAGGATATTTTAATTGTAGAGCTCTTAGCATGTGTGTGGAAGATTATGATTGTAGTAGATATGAGCTTTAGTGGATCTATGATTTGCTTGGAATACTTACTTGGTTTTTGGGTTGTTAACATAATTTTTATCTTATAGTTGGTTTATGGTTTTCTTACATACCCACCTAATTGGTCAATGATCCATCATGAGGAAGAGGATATTTTAGTTGTAAAGCTCTTAGCATGTGTGTGGAAGATTATGGTTGTAATAAATATGAGCTTTAGAGGATCTATGATTTGCTTGGATACTTGATTTTTGGGGGGTTAACATAATTTTTATCTTATAGTTGTTTTATGGTTTTCTTACATACCTACGTAATTGGTCAAAAGTTTTTTTTTAGTTTTTCTTTTATAATATGACAACTAGGTTATTATTAGTATATTTATTCTAGTTAATGTCTTTTAGGCTTTTCTAAGTGTTAGTAAGAAGTCTCATGTGATATACATAAAAATCCCTTAATTTAAATTTGACAACTATTTGCACATCAAATAATTAATATTTAAGAAAAACCCTTTAATTTTGACAACTATTTGCATGTCAAATCATTAATATTTAAGAATAAACAAAAATTTAAAAAGTAACATATAAGTATAATATTTACTCCACTTTTCAATTTCCCAAATAATAAATGGTGAAAAGTAAAATTTAAATTTGCATACAAAAATAAAATAGCTCTTCAAATAAAAATAAAATAAACAATGTAAAAAAATATAATTAAAATTTATGTGTCCATGTAGTAAATAAAATAAATTTAAAGTAAAATAAAATAACTCTTAAGTACATAAAATAACTCCAAACTAACTTTTTTAAATATATGTATTTAAGATATCTATACTAGTAGATCTATATTTGTATTCACAATAAAATTGTGTAGAGATTGTTATGATAACATTATTTTAAATAATTTTTATGATACTCATAAAATTAAATTTATTTTCAATTAACTAAAATTAGTATAGATATCACTCTTGAGGTGCTTATATTAATTTTATTATATAAGTTAGATAGGCATCTCCAAACAAATATATCTCAATGTTTTTAGATAGATATATTAATAAGAGATTTATTAATAAAAAGGGCATCAAAATAACAAGAACACAAAATAAGAATTTGTAGTTTAATGAAAATAAATCACTACTTTAACAAGTTATTTTAATTTTAATTTTTTTTTTTTTGGTAATACACTTGTTTTGTTTTGTTTTTGTATGTGACTTTTAATTTTACTTTTAGAAAAGTCTTCATAACTATTTTGGTTTGTTTTTACTTTTAAAAATGTAGTAAATTGTGTGTGTGACTTTTTAATAATTTTATTTGTAAGAATTAATATATTTTAAAATTTTGATATCTTTATATTTAAGATATGTGTGTGAGAGAGAGAGACTTTTTAATAGTTTCATTTGTAGTTATTAATATATATTTTTTAAAAATTATATCTTTATATTTAGCCGATAGGCTTTTATATGTGAGCATTATAGTGCTAGGAATTGTCTCAGGGCATTAAAAAAAATTACGTCGGGAAATTTTCTAAACTCGGCATATTCCTTGAACCTCCTATGGGTGCAAGTGCTAGTTAAAATATGTGTGTGTGAGAGAGAGAAAGAGAGAGACTTTTTAATAGTTTCATTGGTAGGTATTAATATATATTTTAAAATCTTGATATCTTTATATTTAAAAAATAAATGTGGGCTCTAAATAGTTTTCTAAACCTAGATTTAAGCTTGGTTAGTGAACATGCCAAAAAACTAAATAATATATCATAATCAATAACATCTAATCAAACACAAAGTAATACATAAAATATAAAACTACAAAGGATGAAGCATACTTTTCTCTCATATAATAATAAAACAGAAGTCAACAAATACCAAAACCCAAAAGTATCAGCGATATAGTGACACCTCAACCACCAACAGTACTTTAGCACCATCAAATAAATGTTTCCTTACCACCATTACAACCACCTTACCTTATAAAAATGCTTAGGCTCTCTTTACAATTGTTTAACTATTAAAAATAATGTGCCATGGATGATCTCCATACACTAGCAACCCATTGGAGCACTCCATGATCCAATGAAGGGAGAGTGAAAGCACTAGTGACCTTTAGCTTACACTTAGTGTGAGTGCCAAGTAAATTATTGGCCACCATCCTAAGGTATAAACATAAATCTCAAATGTGTTCTAATGAAAGACCACTAGCAATTCCTTACTTATAATGCTTATGTCCCCCTTCACTACCCACTATTTAGGGCCTTCTTTGAAATTTAAAATGGCTTTTGCAACCCTAATCCTAATGAAGAGGAAACCCCTTTGTCTATCAACAACACATGCAACTTGACCAATTCTAAATCACCTAGTTGAGCAATTTTTCCTCCAATTTCTTTGGAAAATCTTCCAAACTATACATTCTCCATTGAGAAAACCTTGTGTCATTGTTTGCTTGAGGACCCAGAATACATTTCACTAGGTTGAAAGAGACAACATCTGAACAATTAAAAATAAGCATCAATCATCAATCAAACATAAAGTTCTTGTAAAAAGGATCCTTAGACTTCTAAGAAACCATGTGCCTCGCCATAAGAGTTGACACCCTACATAACCACAAACAAATGTCATGCCTACAACTAAGAAACTTGAAAAAATAGAGAGAAAGGCACTCACACAAAAGCAAACTACTTAGAAAGGCAAGTCAAGACACCTCTAAAAATGTTTGCACAACAAGATACTCACACAAAAAGGAGTATGACATCCACTATGTGCCACATCAAACAAGCTCCCTCCAATGGCAAATAATAATGATCAAGGGCAGTCAATAATGGAAGATTGGCCATCAATAACATAAATAAATGGAAAAAATGATTATTTAATTCAAAGTTTTCACCATTAAATTTTAGAAAACAACCCTAAAATCACCAAACAAACTGATCCTCTCTCTCTCTCTCTCTCTCTCTCTCTCTCTCTCTCTCTCTCTCTCTCTCTCTCTCTCTCTCTCTCTCTCTCTCTCTCTCTCTCTCTCTCTCTCTCTCTCTCTCTCTCTCTCTCTCTCTCTCGCGCGCGCACGCGCGCGCAAAAAGCAATCCAGGAGTCCCAAGGGCCAACTTAAGGAGAATCGAAGCCTAGGAGAGCCATCGAGCTCTCTCGAGTCCCATGCCTCTCACTGACCAATATTGAGAACAAGCTTAATTAACGCCCTAATTGGTTAAAAGATCCACAAGCTTACTATATTTTCGGAAGCAAGGAAGAAAAAATAATAATTGAAGGATTAGACAATGGCATGGCTTCATCCAATAAACTATTGTATTTCTAATTCGAGAAATCCAATTTACTCAAGCCAAGAATAACAAAAGAATCATTGTTTGCAACCTAAAGAAGAGACCAATGAAAGACCTTTGATGACCCCTACCCACTATGCTTCATTGTTAGTTTCAGACCCCACCCCCCTCCCCCCTTCCCAAAAAAAAAAATTACATTTTAGAAAGAAACCTGACAAATCATAAATAACAACCACCCAACACTCGCTAACCTTGACATAAAAATTCGGCTTACAAAAATCCTTTTAAAACATTTACAAATAAAGTTAACAATCAAACTTTAATTTAATTTAATTTATTATGTTCTATTTAGATTTTAAATAACCTTAAACAACTAACGTTCAACTTTTGGACGTGGTACCTTTTAAACCATAACTTTCCGACATGGGACCTTTTAAACCATAAAATCATTCATGGATATTTTTAACTATATTCTAAATCAGTTTATAAGGCATGATGCAATCCAAATTTTCTTAAACTATTCCAAGTGTTTTTAAAGTATTAACGTTGTACTTCATGTAATTTCACAATACAAATAACAATTTCCCACTAAAAGCAATACCTAGAAATTGATATCTCGACTTTTTTTAGTACATGCAGTCAGAACGGGTAGTTGGGGCCATGTTCACCTAAAAACTTTCAATTAGTTGTCATGTCACGTGGAACGTATGGCTTCTGCTAATTCATGCAAACTTTGCCTACGTACTTGTTTTCTCCTTGTCTATGAAGTAGAGCCAAAATTATATTTCCACGAATTGTTTATTGTTGTCTAAAACTATATAAAACCAATAAATTAATTTTATATTTTGAAGGTTTAGTCACATTTTCAATGGGGCCCTCTTCTTTGGGAAGCCATCACAAAAGGTGGGCTACACCTAAGCATGCAAGAAATTATTATTATGGAATGTGGATTTGTTTGGGAGGAATCGAGTGTCACGAGTCATATCACGCCTTTCTCGGTATCATTTCTTCTTTTTGTAATTAATTAAAGGTGTGAAGAGACTTGTAAGAGCTTAGACTTGTCAAGGCTTTCTTGAAATCATTCGTACGATGCATTGAATTAAAGGTTTTCCGTGTAATGAGTAGGTGGTGGGTAATATATAGGTGTTAAAGACACGTGTACTCGAGGTGCAGGTCGCTAAATATTCTTCCACGAGTAAGGTTTTCTTCCCTCTGTCGAGGCGCATTTAACGGGAGAGTAGTTCTTTGTCGAAGCTACCTAAGAGTAGGGTGCCCCTACAATGACGGTCAGAGTTTGGAAACATTATGCCAAAGTCGTTTAGGGCACAATGTGTAAATACGATCAGAGTTTGGAAAATGCCAAAGTCGATTATGCCAAAGTCGTTTAGGGCACAATCTGTAAATACGATCAGAGTTCGGAAACATTATGCCAAAGTCGTTTAGGGCACAATCTGTAAACATGATCAGAGTTCAGAAACATTATGCCAAAGTCGTTAAGGGCACAATCTGTAAACACGATTAGAGTTCGGAAAATGCCAAAGTCGATTATGCCAAAGTCGTTTAGGGCACAATCTGTAAACACGATCAGAGTTCGGAAACATTATGTCAAAGTGGGTCAGGGCACAATCTGTAAACACGATCGGAGTTCGAAAACATTATGTCAAAATCATTCAGGGCACAATCTTTGCTTCATTCCTTACAGTGTCAGGGGTCTTGCACTCTGCGAGACTTGATCTCTGATAGGCTCATTCAAAACCATTCGACTTCACCAACAAACCAAGGGCTCTTTATTGATCGAACACTAATTTGAACCATTTGAATCTAATAAAAATGTCACTTAAAAAAAGGGTGTGATCTCTAATTTCTCTAGGTTATAATAGAGATTAATAAATCATGCAATTTATAATTGTAATAGTGAAAAATACATATTATGTTTTCTTCTCTTTATTTTGGGTTTGTTTTGATAGGTTATCTTTAGTGCGGTGATTAGTGTTTTTTATAGAGATTAATCTAGATATCGAATGATCTCTAATTTCTCTGGGTTATAAGAGAGATTAATAGATCAAGCAATTTATAACTCTAATAGTGAAAAATACATATTTTGTATTCTTCTCTTTATTTTGGGTCTATTTTGATAGGTTATCCTTAATGCGATGATTAGTCCGAAAGTGATGTGTTTTAGTGTAAAAGTTGGCAAATAATGTGAACCTAACTTGATTCCATCTGTACACATCCCTTGGGACCACTCTTGATCCTTACTTCATTCATTCCTTTACCCAAGTCAAATATGTGAATTGTGAAAATGAGGGTCCAAAACTTCAAAAATTCAAGTTCAAATTTGGGTCCTAAACGACTCCCTCCAACTAGCTATTGTGTGTTGACTAGAGCACAAAAATTGTTAACTTGTGTGCTCGGGTGTTGTATTTAAGGACCAACCCTAATTTATTTCAAACTATGTAACCATCAAAAGAAAGAACATTTGAGTTACACCCATAACATTACCATAGAGCATTGGCATTGCATCATCAACTTACATCGTCTTAGGCATCACTACGGGTTTGTATTTTTTTTTAACCCAGAGGTATCCCCTAGCCCTGCCCCCCGAGAGAGACAGGAGTGTTGCGACTCCGCCCAGCGTTGCCCATCGCACCTTGCCTTGGGCTTACATTTTTGTGCTGAGTTGGGGCTAATAATGACGGGGCAAGCGGAGGCGAGACTAATCCTTAGGGGACTGTCGAGGGGGCCTGCACACCCCAAACAACCATTAGAAATTCGGGCGGAGAGAATCGACCTCGGGACCTATATGGGACAAGCCCAAAGCCCTTAGCCAACTACTATCATTGAGTTTGTATGTTATCTTTAATCATTGTTCCATATTATTGACTCGATAATACGAGTTTGACCAAAGGAGAGTATTCCTTGACTAGCAAGCTCATAAATGGTGTATATTGAAACCACTCCTTTTAAAAGCAAACAACAAACATCAAGGCGAATAGGTTTCAAATATCAAAATCAATGAAGTTCAGATACACAAGCCAAGTTTAGATTTGCAAACATGGAGAGCAATTATGTAGCTACAAAACTTATCCAAAGCATCAAACATCATTTATTGATATAGAGGCATTTATCTAACATAATGCCCTAATAAATTAGTGAATCAATTATTGACATTTGACACGAAAAATCTACAGTGAGTTTCTAGCTATTTATTTCATTGCATTTACCAAAATCTCTCTCTCCCTCACTCATATATATATATGTATATGTATATAGATCTATATACTATACATATACATATACATACATATGTATATGTATATGTATACATATATATCTATATGCATATAGATATACATATGTATATGTATAGATATACATGTTTATCTATACATGTATATATATGTGTGTGTGTGTGTGTGTGTGTGTACATGTACATATGTATGTGTATATATGTATATCTTACACCCTTAGAATTTTTGTCTTAGGGTTTCAAATCTAATATTTTTATTCTTTATCTTTTGTTTCAAATCTGATTAGGGTTTGGATCCACTCTAATTTGTATTTTATTGCTCTATCTTTATTAGGGTTTGGTTTTACATTGTGTGACATGTTTTTGTTTTAGGTGAAATCTGGATTGCTTAATGTTTTGGTTGTTAGATGTTTGAATCCTCCTTTCACCTAACACATTCAAGGACCTTCGGATCGAGTGGCAGAGCACTAACAAGTCCTTGGTCACTTACAAATGTAGGGAAACTTGGATTACGGTGTTTAATTATCAATTTTCCTTCTCTTATGCTTAATTGACCATTAAAACCCTAATTTTGCAAATGCAACAGTAAACGGATGAATTACAGAAAAAGCTCTTGCAGAGGGATGTAAAATATCAAATCATAGAGTACCTATTTTCGGGGTTCCGAGGCGGAAAAGTCAGGGACACTGGGGCGCCCAAGTCCAAGACCTATATTTTTGTCTGGATCTGAGAACTCAGTCTGCAACTCTTTCCTGTTATTCTAGAGATTTTCCCGTCACGGAACTTGGAGGACTAATGAGCGGGTGCCCAAGTCTAGGGGCAGATTTTCTTCCTGTTCTACAATTCTGACACTCCAAGATGTCTTCCTGCAACTTCACTTTGTCCAGCGCCTCAGCCTGTAACCTGCAACCATGAAAACTTTGGGAGGGGGGTGTGGTGTTTAGAGGCTTGCCTCAGTCAAGCCCCAAAGGACACTTAAGTCTCCAAACACCTTTGTCAGATAAAGAGTGCGTGCCTAGGGAGGCAAAGGCAAATACCAAATGAATAATTGATCACAAACACAATATAATATCACCTTGTAGTGAAGATCTCATGGTAGGAAGATGCTCTTCATTCCATGATGAAATGGATGCTCAAATCTACAAACACAAACACACAGACCACACAAATCTACTCTTGCAACACAATGAAAGCCTTGAATCGCCTTGAGAACACAATAGCTTGCTAGTAATCATCTAATTGAAATCTAGTTTACAAATGAATGCCTAAACATGCTTTTATATGCAGCTACAAAACACTCCCGCCAAGATTTCGTAAATTCAAACTTACCGTGTCGGCATAGGACCCAAATAATGGTCACAAGCCGACACCTAAAAATTGGGATTGCCCCAAAATAGGGCAGGACTAGGGCCCAGGTGCCCAAGTCCTCCCCCCCTATTTTGGGCAGGGTTAAGCTCAAGGGGTCCTCCTAGGTCCCATTTGTCATGTTACCTAGGGCTCATTCCATCAAGATGCCAAATTATAAAGTAAGATGTCCTAAATGCATGCAAAAGACCCGGGAGCTAAACTTAAAGAGGGAAAAGCCCCCAAGGGGACATTTTCTAACGTTACATTTAGTCCCCACTTTAATGTATGTATAAATGCAAGGCCAATACATGCATTAAAGTAAGGTCACAAACACAACAAACATGCCAAGTACGGAGAAGACACGCCAATCACATAGAAGAGAGTAACAGGCATGCAAAACATGGAGAAGACAGTTACAGTCACGCAGAACACGGAGAAGATAGTAAATGCAAAGAAGACACACTAATGCATGGAAGACAAGCATGATATCTTTTCTTTTCTTTTTTCTCATATTTATGAAATGCAGATGCAAGTACAGGAAAGTAAACAAACCTCCCATAATACAGGATGCACTCATCGCGTAGGTCTTTAGACTGCATATATAGGGCAACACATGCGCAAGACACGCAAAACCTCCCAAAATGCAGACTGCATATGGGGCAATAGACACGCCAAACAAAGCAAGCACACCAAACACACACACTTTGAAGACACGAAGAAAGCACGACAGACAAGCGATAGAGTGTTCCTATTTCTAGGCTCAACACCATCTCAAGCACATTACAAGCACACACTGATGATAGGGCTTCACCACAACAATCGCCAAAGACACACTTAAGGGTTGAGTTAGTTACAGAACCACTCCCCGCCTCCGCAGAGGACTTTTGAAAATGCAACCCCACCCGCATCACGGAGGCGCCTTACAGTGAAAAGAAAGCATGACATACAACCCCATCTACATCACGAAGACGCCTTACAGTGAAAAGGAGGTGTGAGCTCAAAATTATACAACCCCACCCGCATCACAGAGATGCCTTACGGTAAAAAGGAGGTATACGAAATAGATTTCAAGATTGTTCAAACACACTTTACTAGCATCTAGAATAGACAACTTACCTTATATATACCCCTACCTTAAGGTGGTTGATATCATGCATCGATATCAAGCACGTTAAGGTAGGAAGAAAACACACAAGGGAACACAGGCTCTCGCAAAGCCCATGCCCCCCGGAGGTGACATGTACTTCACGATCGCCAAATGTTCCTACAAACACATCCTTGCAAGAAACATGATAGTGTCCATAATCATGATAAACAACAAAAATGCATATGATTAACCACACAAAGAGCCAAGGTTATACAACGAATTCAGAGTTTGAGGATAACCATGGGGCTATATCATGAAGCTCTCTAAATCGAGTACCACCAAGGCCAGATTCAAAGACAAACAAAGGTGCACAGAGCAACACTATTGTTAAGGTTTGTAAATGAGATAAAAACATCATCGAATTCACTACGCGGAAAGAACGAGTGCTTCCACTAGCCAAGCGTCAGATAAGATATACAACCCCATCATCATATTAGGAACTAAGTCCATTTTTTGATTGCTCTCAAAAGGGACACTAGGTCCACATCAGTGTAAATATTTGTTGTCATCCGTCTGCTAGATATAAACACTAGAGGAATGGAAACAATAAATAAGAGAGGAGAAACAAGTGTCTTAGGGACAGTCAAGTAGGAGGGTGCCCCCAAGTCACCAACCGCAACGCTATGTCTATAAGACACAACACAGAACAATGAAATCAGAGAGAGGCAATATAGAAGAATGATGATACAAATAGAAGAAGGTCACAACAAAGGCGGTCTACTGATATCTCAGACCTTACAAGAGAATCAAGGGTCATCCCAGGAGGGCCAAACAACACAACACATCACGGGGGAAGCACATCACGAGAGAGATAAAAGGGTTAGAGATACTTACCTATTAGGGTACCATCATTAAGAACATGCATATCTGGGATATATGTCATGTTGTTTTGATCTTGTGGAATTAACATTAAGTTTAGGACGACGAGAAGCTTTCTTTTCCTTAAAAGGATTATATCCAATGCCACTTGAGTAATGTGTTGAAGCGGATTCTATAGGTACTCGAATTCCTTGTTGATTTACCCCACATCCCTTACCTACATATTCACAATTGTTATAAAGGATTTTAAATCCTTGACCATAAAGTGATGTCATTTCCTTAGAAGATGGTGAAGCATCACATGTCTCGTAATTTGTGGTATAAGTGAAAGTATTGTTTTTATTTTCGACCAAGGGAACTTTAGGTTTCTTAAGTGCTTCAAAAGAGTGCTTAGGTGAGATTGATGCTACTTTTGATGTGTCAAGGCTATTAATTTTATATCCCCCTATAATGCAAGGATTAAAATCTAATGAGCCCCAATCATCACCAACAAGTGCATTTGATGGTATAGAATCTTTCATGACATCATTCGTGGCTAGAGGCATTGATGAATTAGCTTGTAAATTGTTGAAGCTCATATTATTGTAAGCTGGTTTTTGCGTTTCAATATGTAAATAGTTATCTGGTTCAGGATCAGCATGAATAGTATGAAGTTTACCTTTGAATATAAATTTTGTTGAACAATGTAAAGTGGAAGGGACTGCCCCCAATGCATGAATCCAAGGTCTACCAAGAATCATGTTGTAAGATAAAGAACAAGGCATGACATGAATCAGGGTAGGCACAAGCACAGATCCTACTTGTATAGGTAGAGTTATAGTGCCCATGGATTGTCGTCTAACATTATCAAAGCCACGAATGCTAATGCCATTTGGTGTGATTTGTGATGTGTCAACCTTGATTTTGTGTAGTAGGTCAATTCTACAAACATTAAGAGCCAATACATTGTCAATCATAACTCGTTTTACCAACGTTTTGTTTATTGTGACAAAGATTATAAGAGGATCATATTGGTTTTTAACTTCAATTGACGGTAATTCCTATGGTTGAAAGAGAATATCTATTTTTTTCGCATGCATACTATCCAATACGGTTGCTACATCATTCGACTTAACAGCAGGTGGCACAATCACCTTTTGTAAAACTTCTTGGAGCATTCCATGGTATGTAGGCAATGTTTGTATCAAATCCCAAAGAGAGATCTTAGCTGGAGTAGCGCGAAGCTGTTCAACAAGATCATACTTTTGACCACTTTTATGAGTAAAACGAGGTGGTGGAGGGAGCATAGGTTGAGAACATGGAAGAGAGATAGGCATGCGGTGCTTGGTTACTTTGCTTGTTATTACGGGTGTTGTATGTGTGAGCAATCACATTGTGGTGTGGTTGTTGTAACACATTTTGAACACCTTGAACCGTAATCACTGGCTTTAAGCAATAAGGTGCATTAGGTACCCCCCGCACAACCATCTTAGGAATAGTGCTACCAAGTCTATTAATAAGTATCGAATTAACACTATTTCCCTCTTGATTGTATCCATCCCCAAAGGATTTAATGTGAGAGACCTTTTCTCATCCACTAATGCTACATCTTAGCCAGGGAGAGTAGTGGGATGAGAGGAAGGTACGTCATCATCATCATCATACTCTATGGTGGAAAGAGGTTTTCCGCTCTCATCTTTTTCATGAGTGTTCCTAGAGATGAATTTGGTTAAATATTCTAATATCAAAGGATGTTCACTCGTGAGGATTAGGAATTTGTCAAAATCAAGATCTTTGATAAATGCATGCAGAGATACCATAGAAAAATGACATGAAGGTGCCATTGCATTGTTTTCAATGTAAAATCAGTATTTTAAAAGCTTTTCAAATTTGATGCAAAAGACAAGTGCAAAAGAATGTATGAAAATGACTTAAAATGCTTGATTTTTTGTACTTTTTCAATGCAAATGAATGAAACAAAAGGTGTTGTAAAGATTTTGATTAGGGGCAGCAAATTATATGTCTAACATAAGTCTAATACAACAATAAGATCCTTTACAACACACTCTTAATGCAAACCTAAGATGATGCCAAGTCGAAATATTGTGAAAATATGCTAAAATATGCGATTTTTTCACCAAATCTCAAGGTAAAAGAGCATGACAAAGGGTGTTGTGAGGAAAATGATGATGGATAGTAAAGTATATCAGTAATAACAACCCCTTTGTGTGAAAATATCTATCACAACACGCTTTTAGAGCCACTTAAGGTCAAACCCTAGTGAAAATGTAGCTAAAATAGGCAATTTTTCACAGTTTTTTAATTCCAAGACCTAGCCAAAGGGGTGTTGTAATGAATTTTAGGAGGTGCAAAAAATAATAGCAATGGTATCAGTCACCTCAATCCATAAAATTTGTCACATCACACTTGGAGTGCAAACTAGGCCAAACCCTAGGGCAAAAATAACAAAAAAATGTGTAGCTTTTCACCAAATTTTCAATCCAAGAGCCAAATAAAAGGGTGTTGTGAAGCTTTTTAGGAGAGGAAGAAAATAAATACCCTGATAACAACTAAGTAATGTAAAAATACCTTTCACAACACGCCTATGGTGCAAATTTAAAGAGTCGATAAGGCCAAATCTAGTGAAAATCATTATTTTTGAAGCCCTGGATTTGAGATCTTGACACAAAATGTTATATGAATGCTTTGAGGTCTGATTTATGATGAAAATGAAATACTCTCAGATCTGAAAATGAATTCCAATCTTTAATATGCAAAATGCCAATGCAAATCTAATGAAAATGCATGAAAATTGCTAGTTTTTGTTGAAATTTTCTATGCAAAAATGCAAATATTTTAAATCTAAATTCAAATTTACACCAAAATGCAAAACTATAGACAAATTCTAATTTGAATGAGCCTCTAAAATCAATAAAAAAATTGGAAAGAAGATTTTGCCTACTAACCCTAGATTTTGGAATTACTAGGTTATATGAAAATTGTCAAAATTTTCTACAAAACCCTAGCAATTAAATGATGAAAATGCAATACAAATTTCTGAATTTTTATAATTTTCTATAGTTTATATCAGATCCTATGCAAAAATCATAAATTAAGGAAATTTAGAAAGAACTGATGCAAATTAGTAAGCCTAACAATGCAATTTTTTGAATTTTTCTAAATTTTTCAATTTTTTTTTTAAATTTTCTTAATGCAATAAGATGAATAACTATATGAATGAATGAAATCAATCCAAATCTGAATACAAACACTCAACAAGTTGCAATTAAGTCCAAAAACACGGGTTCACCAAAATGTTTTAGGTGAAATTTGGATTGCTTAATGTTTTGGTTGTTAGATGTTTGAATCCTCCTTTCACCTAACACATTCAAGGACCTTCGGATCGAGTGGCAGAGCACTAACAAGTCCTTGGTCACTTACAAATGTAGGGAAACTTGGATTACGGTGTTTAATTATCAGTTTTCCTTCTCTTATGCTTAATTGACTATTAAAACCCTAATTTTGCAAATGCAACAGTAAACAGATGAATTACAGAAAAAGCTCTTGCAGAGGGATGTAAAATATTAAATCACAGAGTACCTATTTTCGGGGTTCCGAGGCAGAAAAGTCAGGGACACTGGAGCGGGCGCCCAAGTCCAAGGCTTATATTTTTGTCCAGATCTGAGAACTCAGTCTGCAACTCTTTCCTACTGTTCCAAAGATTTTCCCGTCATGGAACTTGGAGGACTAATGAGCGGGCACCCAAGTCCAGGAGGCATATTTTCTTCCTATTCTGCAATTCTAACACTCCAAGATGTCTTCCTGCAACTTCACTTTGTCCAGCTCCTCAACCTGTAACCTACAACCATGAAAACTTTGGGAGGGGGTTGTGGTGTTTAGAGGCTTGCCTTAGTCAAGCCCCGGAGGACACTTAAGTCTCCGAACACCTTTGTCAGATAGAGAGTGCATGCTTAGGGAGGCAGAGGCAAAAACTAAATGAATAATTGATCACAAACACAATATAATATCACCTTGTAGTGAAGATCTCATGGGAGAAAGATGTTCTTCATTCCATGATGAAATGGATGCTCAAATCTACAAACACAAACACATAGACCACACAAATCTACTCTTGCAACACAATGAAAGCCTTGAATCACCTTGAGAATACAATAGCTTGCTAGTAATCATCTAATTGAAATCTAGTTTACAAATGAATGCCTAAACATGCTTTTATATGCAACTACAAAACACTCCCACCAAGATTTTGTAAATTCAAACTTACCGTGTTAGCATAGGACCCAAATAACGGTCACAAGCCGACACCCAAAAATTGGGACTGCCCCAAAATAGGGCAGGACTAGGGTGCAAGCGCCCAAGTCCTCCCCCCTATGTTGGGTAGGGTTAAGCTCAAGGGGTCCTCCTAGGTCCCATTTGTCATGTTACCTAGGGCTCATTCCATTAGGATCCCAAATTATGAAGTAAGATGTCCTAAATGCATGCAAAAGACCCGTGAGCTAAACCTAAAGAGGGAAAAGCCCCCAAGGGGACATTTTCCGATGTTATAGTTTTTAATCCTTATCTACCCACCTTTGTTTTGACCCTTGGGGTTCTCTTGCTGATTTTATTTCTCAAATTTTAGCACTTGCTCATTTTTTGAGTTTATATCAAGCCCTAGATCTATTTCATTATTTTTTCTCCTTTGGGATTTGTGAATTAAATGTGTATGTCAAAGTCTCATCTTCATCCTCATTTCCCTTTGAGAAATAGTCCTTATCTCAATCCTCTACTGGGTTATAATATAGTTGATCATGAGATTTTTACTATTGTGATGGATAATAATAATGAGGAGATTGATTTTGATTGTGATGCACACTTGGACTAAATTAATCAACATGATTTTGATTTCACTACATACTTACTTCCTAAAGAGATTATCAATTTAGTTGGTGTTGCTTCTCCTAAATAGTTTGTTAATTCTCTTCATAAGTTATTGATTGATAAACATTTTGGTTTGGAGACTCTCTAGAGCATTGGTGCTAAGGTGAACTCTTCAAGTTATTTGCACAATGCATCTTCTACCCCTCTCAACCCAATCGTTTGCTTCCATTATCACTCCTCCCACTTTAGATATGTCACTCATGATGAGGTACTACGATGCTTGTGACGATGCATAATAGGTAGGATGTTTGTAAAGGATGGGTGGTGTTGGTATTTTCCTAGACTGAATGCTTATTCCCAGTTATCCCTACAAGGTAGCCATCATTGATCAACAGGATTCCCGGGCCAGGGGCCAACAGTATAGGAGATAGACTCTATAAATATCTCCTCTTCTTTAGGCTCTGCAGAACCAAGGGGGGTATTCCCTACTCAACATCTATGAAATGTATCCATGAATTAGCTGGGATGTTGATACAAAGCAGATAAATCCTCTCTTATGTAGACCAAAACTGTGAGATAAGTGCAAAGGGGCTAGGTCTGGGCCTATGTTCAGTTGTAGACAGAGGATTTTGGGTCCTAAAACTACTTCTAAAGTCCTAATGGTTTGATTTAAAGTTTAAGTTTGATTTATATCTAGATGCAAAACTAGGACTTTGGGTTACAACAGAGATACCAGACCAGATCGGTGCCTATCCAGGGCTTGAAGTCAGTAGACATATATATGTGAATGTTTACCACAGACCTAAGGTAGTAATCAGATTTCAAGGGGTTTCTAAAATGTCTGCCTTACAGACAATACCCAAGAGAGAGTATTTAGTTATTTCTGCTAACAAACATCCTTACTGCAATGTATTCTTCTCAACACTTAATCCAAAACAATCAATCTACTCCTTGAGCAGAAGTAAGAGACTAAGTATTCAATATAGAAAACCTATATTCTAGAATCTATAACACCCCTTAGATGTTCAGAGTCAGAAGAAAAACACATTCAGTCTGGAGACAAATAACAAAACACACGTAATGAAGCATTATTCATTTAAATCAACATGAAATTGATAATTCTGTGCATAACACATACAACATACAATTCATAAACTCGCAAAGACACCTGAAATAGAGTCACCAAAAGGCTGTATTCCTATTGCAGCACCAAAATTTGTCCAGTTTTCAACAACCATAAATGAGCAACACCACCTACTATATATAGCAAGGAAGGTGTACTTAACAGTGAAAGTACATGGTTGACTCAAAAAATTGCCAGATACCATGCATCCTGAAAAATGGCGCTCAAATATTGAATGCAGTAGGTAGAGGAAGAGACAGGGGAGGTCTCGAGTCTTGCGCCGTCGCCTGGGGATTCACATCTTCAATTGGGTACTTGATCCATCCACGCCTTTGCCCATACCCTGTAACATCTGCCATTAATGACATACCAACCCGCGGCCATCAGGAAATGTAGCATACTGTGCGTTTGCAACTTTCCAGCCAAGATATATGACCCTGATATTTCAAATCGTGTGGGAGTCATTTATCCCACATGCACCCTGCGGCGACCTCCTCAACACTTTATAAACTGGGCTGCGAACATATATGATGTCGGCGATTTTGCTCCCGACGGCACCAACCCTGAACCTCATCATCATGACCCGTGCCAATGACAAGCCAACACTCCTTACCTGATATTGAACATCACCCTGATATTACTTGCCACCTTGATGATCCTCATGTTCAATATCCCGTCGACCAGACCCTTGATATTAGCGAGCCACTTGCATGTTCACCCGATATGAAATATCACCCCGCAGGAAAGTATCATCCTGACCGCATCACCTGATAACCAATATCACCGACCGATCTTGATGACATCACCACCATACTGACAAGATAAGGTGATACTCAGAAGATCACCTGATATTTGGAATATCACCCCCTCCGCAAAATGTCTGGCTGCACTGTAGCTTCGTTCTAATATCGGGGTGATCTTCGAATATGACTGATATTTGGGATATCACCCCCTCCTTTGGAATATGATGCAGCCGTTAGACAAGTAGACATCACCATCATATAAAATTTGACGTTAGCAGCGTTGGGTGATGAAAGAACGTTGGGGTGATAATGACAAAGATCACCCAACATTTGAAACATGATGATGACCCCCTCCTTCGGAATATCAAGTTATATTTGAAATATGATGAGGAGGCACACAGACCTAGAATTTTGACTGGCATAACTTCCTCACCAGGCCAAATTTCAGGGTGATATAAAAGGTAGTCCTGCTTAGAATTTTACACTCTTCCATTTGGCAGGCCTCTTAATGCAAGATTCAGACCTCATGCTTCATAAAATTTTAGGGTTTGAATGAGAAAGCCTGTAAATGTTCAAGCTCAAAACCCTTGACATAAATGAGTACTAACAGGTGGATGCCAAGAGGTGTCCAAAGCATGTTTTAACATTGATGCCCCTATCTTTGTCAAGTAGGGAGGGTGAATGGATGGGTAGAATGATTCGTCATGTTGCTTTGGATTGAGAAACCTTAATGAATGTATACAAGCAAATGCAAACACAAAAACTATTGGAATCGTTTGCCGTTGTGCCAAAAGCTTGAGCTATCAACGCTCGTTACAAATGCCAGACTTAACCCAGATCCACGGGAGGCTCACTGCCATGTCATGAATCCCAAGGTTAGCGTTGAATGCCTCACTGACAAGGGGGCAGCTCACTGCCAACAATCCCCCCCTCAACGCAACCCAAGGGATTCAAACCCGTGACCCATGGCTCTGATACCAATTGTTGGAATCGTTTGCCGTTGCGCCAAAAGCTCAAGCTATCAACACTCACTACAAATGCTAGACTTAACCCAAATCCACGGGAGGCTCACTGCCATGTCACGAATCCTAAGGTTAGCGTTGAACGCCTCACTGACAAGGGGGCAGCTCACTGCCAACAAAAACAACCTAAACTAATTTAACCTATTAATTTACATCTACATGCTACCTCATGATTAAGCTAAGGATTGATAAACATTAATTAAAACAACAAAGAGTTCTCACCAACATTAATGCTTGTTGCACCAAGTTATGGTGGATGTGTTCAATGATTGTTGATAAGAAATGTGGATGCTCCTATCAACAACATGACTTTGCATTCCAAGGAGTCTTGATAATGGCTTAGCCTGTGAGGTTATATTTATAGATTTTTGGCTAGGTTGATCAATGGCTAAGATTGATTTGGAGGATCAATGGTTGAGAATGATTGAGAGGATCAGAGTGATGAGGAGCCTCCAAGTGGAACCATGTAGTTGGTACACATGGAGAGGTCCAAGATTCAAGGGAAACCAATGGTTGAGGATTCCCTTGGAAGAAGTGGATGGTGAAGATCAAAAGGGTACCTTATAGGTACTTTAGAGGTGTGGGAAAATCTTTGACTCATGCCTAAAAGGACTCATGTACACTTTTGGAGGTTGTGCAAGGTTTGAATAGAGATAATAATGTTTAGGATTGTACAAATGGGTGATTAGTTTACTAATTGATTTTAGCCAACTTAAGGGAAAATGGACAAAATAGGCAATTAAATAAAAATGATATTTGTTTAATTTTTGGGATGGGATGAGATGAATTTAGATAAATAAATATTTGGATTTATTTATATAAGGTTGGACTATAGAAGAAAGATGATAAATGATTAATTAAATAAATAATTGAATTTATTTATTAACTAGTGATGAACAGTGGATGAATAGTGATTTTATTAACTAAATAATAAAATATTATTTAATTAATATTGGGATAAAAATTGGATCATTAATCGAATAAATAGGAATTTATTCAATTAATTATAGAGGAAATAGTCAAGTTATGTTTGATGGTGGTTAAAATAGTGATGAGACGATTTTAGGTGTCTACATTTTGGCCCTCTTTGAGATGGTGTTCCGATAGTAGAATCATTTCAAAGAAAGATAAAACATAGCACTTAGTTGAATGAGAAGATTTTGATTTTGGAAGGAAATGATTGGATTAGGGATGATGCCCCAACCACTTGAAGGAGTGATGAGGAGAAATGATGGTAGGGATGATTCCCCCTGGAGAGGGTAGGTGGGTTCAAAGAACACAGGTGTGCTCTCAAAATGGATGAAAAGGATGTAAGATAGGTTATGGTCCTGAGAGAAGAGATTGGAGGATGGGAGGATAGATGATTGAATAAAAGTAATGAAAAGAGTTGGGGGATAGATTGATTAGAATGAGAAGATGAAGGATAGAAGCGATGGAGGATAGACAATAAATTGATATGGATGGGGGAATGATTTGTCATGTTCCATTGGATTGAGCAACCTTATTTAATATAGCACTGGATTTTATGCACCAAGCTATAAAGACCAATGCGTCCCATGTATAGGACTAACTTAGAAAAAAGGTTGCAAGTGACCCTATGTCATATAGCACCATGATATTGTTATGGCAAGTAGGTTGCAAGGACTGATGCAGATGCAAGACAAAATGATAATGCACACAAACAAGCAAGCAAGCATGCACAAAATGATACAAAGACAAACAAAATGTTATCCCTGGTCAAGTTGAAAAAGCCAAAGATTGATTGATTGATTGAGTATGGATAGTGTTGTTGATGCGGCAATGATATATCTCGAGAACAACATGAGGATTGGGAATGATATATCCTAGTGATTATTTTACTGGAGTTGATCAAGGCTTGCAGCAAGGCTAGGAACAAAACTGATGGATGTGAATGGATGATTTACATGGATTACTTGGTGTGATATGATTTGCATGCAATGCTTGGATTTCTAGGAGCATTGGTTTGATAGGAGGGATTGCATTGGATTGCATTCAGATAGCCTATTGCTTGATACCAATGACAAGGGAAAACTAAGTCTAGGGACAAGGAGGATTGTGGGATGATTTGGATAGAATGATGAAGGGATTTGTCGATGGAAAATTCAATAAATGGGGGAATCATGATGGATAGATGGAGGGGTTCGGATGTGATCTTCTAAGGACTATGTCACATAGGAATAACATGCCCCACTCTAGATATGTTACTCATTATGAAGAACTGCGATGCTTTGGTTAGATAGACATTATAGGATATATTGAAGATGGGTATACCAAGAGGTGTCCAAAGCATGTTTTAATATTAATTCCCATGTCCTTTTTAGGATCGAAAGCAGGAAGGGAGGATAGATTGGAGAGATGAGAGGGTAGATGTAGGGGATTGGATGGATGGGAGTGATAAGATAGGTGAGGCTTGCCCCCAAGTATAGGGTGCTCTTAGATAGAAGATTTATTCATGACACCCACAAATGGGTTTTCATCATGGTACTTGTCCAAGGCACCATAAGAATAGTTTTCACCATTGGATGATTTTTCTCTTTACTTTTTTATTTTTATTTTTAGTTTTTGTTGATTTGTTTTAATTTTTGCGTTTTTGGATTAGATGGGTGGATTTGGATGTGAATTAGGATTATGATGGAGTGGACAATACGAGATTTGGATGGGTGGACTCAAGCATTTGTTTCCATGATGAGGTGATAGTATCCCATTTTGAAGACATGTTGCGCATAGATGTTGGGAGAAACATTATGGATTGCTAAGGAGACTTCTCCAAAGGATAAACATGGTACCTTTAGAGCTCCAATGTGTAAACAATTTTGCCAAGGAAAATGGGCTAGAAGGCAGGGGGGATGGGAGATGGATGGATTATGCAAAAGCATGGATTAGAGGGATGTGATGGTGGATATATGTTCAATAATGGATTTGAGTATAATAGGATGGGGTGATGGAGGCACAGAGTCAAGGAGAACTAGGATCGAAAATTGCATACACCATGATGGATTTGGACTTTAGTGATTTTGATAGGGGATTTTGGATGGGTGGGATTTGTTATGCATGGAGATGCTTGATTTACGATATTGGGGTTGAGGTGGGGGATTTTGCAATTTCCATTTTAGGGATTTATAGACCCAAATGGACTTAGGATTCTTGGGATTTTTTTATTGGGTGTGGGGTGGGGGATACATACTTGGGGATTTGGGGATGGAATGGGATTTTGGAGGTACAAATTTGGATGCTCCAATTGGATTTAGTACTTCTTTTTGCTTGCCTGGACCCATATTATTTTTGTTTTTACTTTTGGATTGGTGGGCCTTTATGGCCTTATGGATTGATTGTGATGGGGTGATGGAGGCATGGGGTCAAGGAGAACCAGGACCAATAGTTGCATACACCATGATGGATTTGAACACTTGTGATTTTGATAGGGGATTTTGGACAGATGGGATTTGTTATGTGTGGAGATGCTTGATTTACGATTTTGGGTCAAGTGGGGGATTTTGCAATTACCATTTTAGGGATTTAGGGACCCAAATGGACTTAGGATTATTAGGATTTTTTATTGGGTGTGGGATGGGGGATAGGGATTTGGGGATGGAATGGGATTTTGGAGGTGCAGATTTGGATGCTCCAATTGGATTTAGAACTTCTTTTCGCTTGGGGAACCACATTGTTTTTGTTTTTACTTTTGGATTGGTGGGCCTTTATGGCCTTGTGGATTGATTGTGATGGGGTAATGGATTGATTGTAAGGTTGGCCATCGGTTGAGCCTATGGTAGGTACTCCGACGGTCTTCTATTACTCCGATGAAGGATGAAGGCTTGGGCATCGATGGGACAAGGAACCATCGGTGTGGATGGTGGAGTGGTCTCCGATGGCTTGGGCTATTTGAATGAGGCTTAGACTGGCATCGTCGGCAACAAAATTGCCGACGATAGTCTTACTGAGTGTTCGTGTATGTAAACCGAGATATCAAACTCGAATTGGTGAATGTGGGACTAAAGGTCTCACATGAATACAACCAGTTATGCAACAGTTGGAAGATAGTGATGCTAGGTCAGTTGGAACGAACAGTTAGGGCAGAAGTTAAAAATAGTTTTGCTCTTAAAGACTGTAATATATACAGATTTGGTGAGGTCGTCTGCATTTGATGATGAGATTCGATCAAATTGTTCATTATGTAGATGTACAGAGGAATTAAACTGTGTGTATGATTTGAGAATCGATACCTGAGCGAGAAGGCTGGGATCTTTATTGTAACCTTTCTAAGCTTACTGTAAATAAAGATTGTCTCTCTTGTGGTGGTGGGTTTTTTACCTGAAAGGGTTTTCCCACGTACATCTAGTGTTGTTCTCTGTTATCTTGTATGTTTATTCTATATTTTCTGGTGTGTTCATCTTTGTATTTGAATTAAACGTTACTTGTCTGCATTATCCCCTTTGAATTGACATTAGGGAGGCTGTATTCTGCACCTCTGCTTTCCTTTCAAGTGGTATCAGAGCTTGGCCTGTTGTGTTATCCTTGTTGGTAGGTTGGGTTTTTTGTGTTAGTTCTGTGAGCGGGAGTTCTGTAGAGGTCTATTTTGTTAAATAAGATGGCAAGTGCATAAGGAAGAGTAGACATTGAAAAGTTTAATGGCACAAACTTTGAGTTGTGGAAGCTTAACGTTGAAGATTTGCTGGTCAATAGAGATCTTTGGGTTGCTGTGTCTGGGACTAAACCTTCAGGCATGAAGCAAGAAGACTGGGACCTGGCAGATAGGAAAGCCAGAGGACTGATAAGATTAAGTTTAGCAAATTTTGTTCTATTGAACATCCATGAGGAGAAGACTGCAAACGCTTTGTGGAAGAAGTTGGGAGATATTTATCAGGGTAAGTCCTTGGTGAATAAACTTTTACTCATAAAGAAGTTGTACTCTCTGAAGATGGATGAAGCAGCATCTGTAGCAGACCATCTAAACTCATTTAATATGATTGTTGCACAATTGAATTCTGTAGGTGTAAAAATAGAAGAGGAGGACCGCTGTATGCTTCTGTTGTGTTCCTTACCTAACTCATGGGATCATCTTGTGATGGCTATTGGAAGTACAACAACCACGTTTAAAACTGAAGAAGTTATTGCCTCGCTGTTATCTGAAGAGATGCGGAGGAAATCTTCTGAGATGGCCAAAGAGGCCCTGTCCGTTCAAGGTAGATCAAAGGAAAGAGATAAGAAGAAAGACAAGATGTCTAAGTCCAAATCAGAGGGGAGATCAAAATCTCCTGGCAAAAAGTCCAAGGTGAAGTGCTGGAATTGTGGGCAGAAAGGACACATCAGAACAGACTGCAAAGAGGAGAAAAAGAAGAAGAAGAAGAACTTCTCTGACACCGATTATTCTTAGACTGATGCTGATGCCTTCATTGTTGCCTTAGCAACACCTGCATCTGAAGATGTATGGATGGTAGATTTAGGAGCATCTTTTCATATGACATATCACAGAGAATGGTTCACTAAGTATGAACCGTATGCTAGTGGGAAGGTGTTCCTAGCAAGTGATTCGACACTGGAAATTGTTGGCCAAGGAAGAGTCAGAATCCAGTTCCCAGATGGCAGAATAAAGGGAATGAATGGAGTATTACACATACCAGGTCTGGCTCAAAATTTACTTTCTGTTAGTAAGCTTAATGATGTTGGAGTGTAAGTTACTTTTGTGAATGGTGGCTGTAAGATGACTAGAGGTTCTATTGTACTGACAAAGGGTTAATGCATTGGAACTTTGTATAGGTTAGATGCTAAACCAGTGTGTTGTAATAATGTCTCTGTAAAATCTGAAAAAACTACTATTGTAACACATGATGCAAACTCTATGGAAGTTAAACTTCCTGCAGAGAAAACAATGCTCTAGCATCATAGACTTGGTCACATAGGTGAAAAAGGTTTAAAAACCTTGAAAAACAAAAACCTGGTAGATGGGATGATTGATTGTAATCTGGAGTTTGATTTCTACGAACATTACATATATGGAAAATAGAACCATGTTTCTTTTTACTCTAGTTCTCATAAGTCTTCTGGTGTTCTAGACTATGTACATTCTGATGTTTTTGGTCCAGTTGATGTTCCTTCTCTGTCTATATCAAGATACTACGTATCGTTTATTGATGATTATTCAAGGAGGGCATTTGTATATTTTTTTAAAAATAAATCAGAAGTTTTCAGTTGGTTTAAAGAATTTAAAAATCTTGTGGAAAATCAGACTGGTAGAAAAATAAAATGTTTGAGAACGGATAACGATGGTGAATATTGCAATGCAGATTTTGATAAATATTGTATTGATCATGGAATAAAAAGGCATAAGACTACACCTTATACTCCACAGCAAAATGGAGTTGCTGAAAGGTTGAATCGATCATTGATGGAGAAAGCAAGAAGTATGTTGAGTTATGCTAGTCTTGAACAAAGGTTCTGAGCTGAGGCAGTTGC
Organism: Cunninghamia lanceolata; assembly: GCA_027924645.1. NCBI lineage: Eukaryota > Viridiplantae > Streptophyta > Pinopsida > Cupressales > Cupressaceae > Cunninghamia > Cunninghamia lanceolata. The sequence continues at coordinate 7,439,947 of BSBN01000023.1, read as the reverse complement.
TACAGCTTGTTACTTGCTGAATCGTTCTCCTACTTCAGCATTGGTTGATAAGACACCTATGGAAGCATGGTCTGGAAAGAAGCCCTCTCTAAGACATCTTCGTGTCTTTGGTTGTAAGGCATATGCTCATATTCCTAAGGTAAACAAATCTAAGCTGGATTACAAGGTAGTCAAATGTATCTTTATTGGCTATGGAGTCTGTGTTAAAGGGTACAAGCTTTGGAATCCTGAAACTGAAAAAGTAATTTACAATAGGAATGTAATTTTCAGAGAGCTGAAACCTTTGGTTATTGATCCTCAGCCAGAGAAGACAGAAGAGAAGAAAGAAAAGAGTGTTGTTAATATTCCTCTGACCCCTATAAAAGAGGAACAACAAGCACCAAGTGTAGATGATTTAGAAGTGAGTTCGAGTAGCTCCGAAGATTCAGATCTAGAGCAAGAACCTGAACCTGCACCTCAGTCGTTGAGGAGGTCTACACGTGAAAGAAGACAACTAGATAGGTATGGATTTTTAGTACTTGATTCAAGTTGTGCCTATGCCTTGCTTACTAACATTGATGAACCTAGGACTGTGAAAGAAGCTATTAGTTTACCTGATTCAAATTCTTGGTTGGAAGCCATGGATAACAAAATGTCATCATTGGAGAAAAATAGAACCTGGGATCTGGTGCCCTTGCCTGAAGGTAGAAAACCTGTGGGCTATAAGTGGGTATTTAAAAAGAAATATGGTCCAGATGGTAGTATTGAAAAGTACAAGGCAAGACTGGTTGCTAAGGGGTATTCTCAAAAGGAAGGTATAGATTATGGAGAAATCTTTTCTCCTGTAGCTAAGCTGACATCCATTAGATTTCTATTATCACTTGCAGCAGCGTATGACTTTGAAATTGAGCAGATAGATGTGATGACAACATTTCTTTATGGGGACCTTGAAGAAGAAATTTATATGTCCCAACCAGAGCATTTTGTGGTAAAAGATAAAGAACATCTGGTATGTAAACTTAAAAAGTCTCTTTATGGCTTGAAGCAATCTCCCAGAATGTGGTATCAGAAATTTGATACGTATGTTTTATCTTTGGGATTTGTGAGATCTAAATCTGATCATTGTGTCTATTATAAAACTGATGGTGATCAGATTCTTATAATTGCACTGTATGTGGATGACATGTTATTCATTGGCAATGGTAAGGGGATGATCTCAGATTTAAAATCTTAGTTGTCCTTGAAATTTGAAATGAAGAATTTGGGGGCAACGAAGTACATTATGGGAATGGAAATCAAAAGGGACAAATCTAGTAGAAAGCTTTGGCTCAGCCAGAGCAAGTATTTTACCAATGTTCTTAATAAATTTAATATGTCTGATTGCAAACAGTTAGTTGTTCCAGTTTTGCAGGGAACGAAACTATCTGTTGAAGATTGTCCAGAATCTTCAAATGAAATTTGATGACATGAAAAAAGTGCCTTATGCAAGTGTTGTTGGCAGTTTAATGTACGCAATGGTCTGTACCAGACCAGACATTACCCAGGCAGTGGGAGTTTTGAGTCAATTTATGGCAAATCCAGGCAGATCACATTGGGATGCTGTGAAGAGAGTTATGAGGTATTTGAAGGGAACTTCTGACTATGCTATTTGCTATCATTGAAACTCAGTTGGATCTCAGAAATCTATCAGCATTCAGGGATATGTTGATTCTGATTGGGCAAGGGACATTGACAGTAGAAAATCCACCAGTGGATATGTATTCACGTTAAATGGTGGTGCTATCAGTTGGATGAGCAAGCGGCAAGCTATAGTCACTTTGTCCACAACAGAGGCAGAGTACATGGCAGCTGCTCATGCATGCCAAGAAGCTGTTTGGTTGAAGAGGTTGTGTTCTAATGTCGGTTTTGATGCAGGGCAAATACAAATTCATTGTGACAGTCAAAGTGCTATCTGTTTGGCAAAAAATCCTACTTATCACGTTAGGACAAAACATATTGATGTCCAATATCACTTTGTTCGTGATATGGTGGAAGACAAAAAGGTAAAGTTGGAAAAGGTTGATACTTTGGATAATGTTGTAGATGCCTTGACTAAACCAGTGAGCACGACCAAGTTCAAATGGTTTTCAGATGAAATGGGTCTTTGGGCCCATAATTCTCAATAATCGTATGAGGATTAAGAGGTAGCAGTAATCTCTTCGACAAGTGGGAGATTGAAGAGACCTAATGTCTCAAGTTACTGCTTGGAACCTCATTCATTCATTAGTTTTGTTCATAGCAAGTGCATGTTCATCGTTCATCGGCAAGGTTTGAACTATCGGCAAACTCTTGAACTTTGCTCAACAGGTTCAATGGTTCAACAAGTTCAACCGATATGTGATATGTTCAATCGATATGTGCATTGGTTACTCCGATGAAGGCTTGAACTTCGCTCGTCAGGTTCAATGGTTCAATAGGTTCAACCGATGTGATATGTCTATCGGCATAAGGTTGGCCATCGGTTGAGCCTGTGGTAGGTACTCCAACGGTCTTCTATTACTCCGATGAAGGATGAAGGCTTGGGCATCGGTGGGACAAGGAACCATCGGTGTGGATGGTGGAGTGGTCTTCGATGTCTTGGGCTATTTCGATGAGGCTTAGATTGGCATCGTCGGCAACAAAATTGCCGACGATAGTCTTACTGAGTGTTTGTGTATGTAAACTGGGATATCAAACTCTAACTGGTGAATGTGGGACTAAAGGTCTCACATGAATACAAATAATTATGCGACGGTTGGAAGATAGCGATGTTGGGTCAGTTGGAACGAACAGTTAGGGCAGAAGTTAAAAATGGTTTTGCTCTTGAAGACTGTAATATATACAGATTTGGTGAGGTCGTCTGCAGTTGATGATGAGATTCGATCAAATTGTTCATTCTGTAGATGTACAAAGGAAGTGAACTGTGTGTATGATTTGAGAATCGATACCTGAGTGAGAAGTCTGGGATCTTTATTGTAACCTTTCTAAGCTTACTATAAATAAAGATTGTCTCTCTTGTGGTGGTGGTTTTTTACCGGAAAGGGTTTTCCCACGTACATCTAGTGTTGTTCTCTGTTATCTTGTATGTTTATTCTATATTTTCTGGTGTGTTCATCTTTGTATTTGAATTAAACGGTACCTGTCTGCATTATCCCCTTTGAATTAACATTAGGGAAGCTGTATTCCGCACCTCTGCTTTCCTTTCAATTATAACCCACATTATTCTTATGCATCATAGATGTATACTATGAGAATAATAAAATAATCTATGATGTCAACAAAATAGCATGACCAATTTTATGGTGTTAGCATCAACATGCATAAAAATGCGAATATGAGGTTGAGGCTTACTCCCCCGCTTCACAATCTTAGACTATAGCTAGAATAATTAAATCGATATACACAAAACTTAATATATATATATATATATATATATATATATATATATATATATATATATATATATATATATATATAGACACACACACACACATAGGGTGTTGATAACTAAGAGGGGGGGGGTGAATCAGTTATCCTAATTATTTCTTCATTTGAACTTTCTTATTAATCAAAGCAACATTGAATCAAACAAACAAACATTACCATGAAATGAGAAACACATGACACAGTATTTTTGACGTGGAAACCCAGTTAAGGGAGGAAACCACGGGGTGATTAACCCAAAGATTATTCTCTGTTAGAAGAATAAGGAATTACAAAATGGCACTTGCTAATTAGGGCTCACTACCCGAGCACACTGCTCACAAAGAGGCACACTGCCTACAAGGAGACACATTGTCTACAAAAGAATGTTTATACAATACTTGAACTGATTGGAAGCATCTACATATGCTGGAGTTCAGTTCTAGTTTAGGCTCTGTATACTGATCTGCTGCACTTCATCTTTCCTCTGTTCTTTATTCTGCTTTCCTTTCACATACCGAATCTTTCTTACTACTTCTGCTCTGTTCTGCACTCATTCGCATACACCATCATACAATCACACATCTCACTACTAAATCCATCCTCTATATATATATATATATCCGCACAAGTAATTTCATCACCTTTCTAGTCGGCATCCGGAACAGTCTATTTTCTTACAAACTCTGTTCTGTCGGTTGAATCTTTGCTCACCAAGCAATGTGGATCAAGCATATACTTGTAGATATCATTAATCATGTCAGCCAAACATGATTCATGCCTTCACAACCTTTACCATCAACAGTAACACATCCAGAAAATAGTCTGATGCTCTGTCAGTCAGTTCTTCCTCTGTTCTCACTGTCTCTCAGGAATCCGGTACTCAACTATTCATATCTTTTTCCTTGTCCATCACCGGAGGCTAAATCCTTGGAATATACTACTCAAGGTAGTCCTCTTGACTTCCCCAAATCCGCACTACACCAAGACACTTCCTCTGAGAGATCCGGACCAATCTGTCAGACCTTGCCACATGCTCTGTTCTTGTTCACCGGACCACAACAATCTTCATTCTGACTTCCGGTAGAGACACACCATGACTTGCGGATATGTGGGATGACCTTTGTTGCCATCAATGACAACAACCATGAATACATATAGTGTCTCTTGCCAACAATCTCCCCCTTTGGCATTGATGGCAACACTTAGTGAAAAATGACTAAGTGTTTACACTATGCTCGCCCTTGGCTGATGCTCTATCTTTATATACAATTTTCAGAACTCCCCCTTAGTTGGATTCCTCATTTTTCACTGCTCCTCACTCCCCCTTTGACATCAATGGCAAAGGGTAGGGTCCGCACACCAAAATTTTCAAAGATTTACTATACATAGCCGCATATTTACATACTCACATAAACTGAAGAATGTCTGCAAAGGATGTCTTCAATTGGACCAGTTCTGTAGCCCAGCTTTGCTTCATTCTGTCCAAAATTGAAATGTGACCACTTAACAAAAATGCAAAAGCTTCTGCCCTTTTGAGATCTGTCAAATCATTTGTTTGGGCGGCAGTCTGAGCATCACTGATGGCTTCATGCATAGTTTCTAACTTAGGGATTATAATCCTTCTAAGTTCTCCCATCCGGTTAGTTATATTCTTCCTTTCCTTCTCAAAGTTCTTTATTGCATTTGTGATTGCAATAGTTTGACATTCTTGATTCACTATGGAGGAAGAGAGAGGATCAAAACTTTGAGATAAACTTTGTAGTTTGTCATGTTCCTCTTTTATTTTCTTATCAATTTCTACTGTTGCCTTTGACCTAGAGATACAAAATTTGTAGATGTCACCGCCATCCTTAAGAGCATTTTCTAAGCTCTTTATTCCAATACTCATATTTCTTCTATCATTAGAGATTAATCCTAGTACTTCTAAAAATCTCTTATCCAAAAATTCCTTCCGGACCTTTTCTTCAGCTGATTTTTCTAGAGAATCAAAATGTGTATCAACACTGCTGACTAAGGTTTTGAGATTACCGGAAGAGGAGGCTGTCGGATCTATCTGGACTGATGGCATAATCTTTTCAAGCACTCCTGAAGCAGCCTCTATCAACTCACAGTCTTCCATATGAGACTTTAGGAGTTTTTCATTTGCCTTAGCATTTGCAAATGAAGCTATCTTCATTGTCTGTACCGGAGAGAGAGAGTCAAAGTCAAATGGGCCTTTTAGAAGCTCTGGTTCATCAATCTCTATTGTTTCTTGGCTCAGAAATTTTTGAATAGTTTGTGCAGTGTCTCTTGCTGGAGACAGATGTTTCTTTTCTTCTGCAGTTTTGTCCTTTGGAGTCTTTTCTCCTTCCACATTCTTACCACTTTCAGTTGCGGTTTTCTCTATTGGAATCTTCTCTTTCTCTGCATCCTTGGTGCTATCAACCTCTTTTTATTTTATTGTTGCTTCTTTCTCCTGTAATTTCTCTTGGGATCCAGAGACTGTAGGGGAAACCGGAGGAGAGATGTTACTCTGTTCAAGGGCCACTTCTTCCAGAGCAGATGATTCCAAGTCCACAGCTATTTCTGCACCTAAGTCCTCTACAATAGGAATGTTGAACCTTTTGAATGTATTTCGGAGGATCTCTTCAGTGTCCGTGGCTACTTTGTCGGTCTCACCAAGCATAAGCTGATTCATCCTTGCTTTGCTTCTGAATTCATCCTTGCAGTCTTTGAATACCATGTTCATTGTTTTGTGATCAATTGAAGGATATAGCTGAATAGCTATCTGTTCCCTGATCTCAATGTCTTTTGCCATGGCATTGTTCTTTCTTATTTCTAATTCCTTCTCTAGACTCTTAGGAATTTCGGAGATAATCTCAATAAAAGCTTTATTGTAAATCTTCAGGTACCTAATTGTAGCTTCCTGCAGGATCTTTTGATCTGCCTCATTGTAGTCATCATAGAATTCAACCACTGGTTGAAGGTTCCCATCCACAGTGACTGATTTGACTACACTGTCTAGAGACAGGGTGGGCTTTTCAACAAATTCCTCTGTCATTTCTTCCTTCTCTTGGCCTGTGGAGGGTTTACCGGATCCTTTCTTCTTCTGCTTCTTTATTTCTTTTACTCCCTCATTTGACTCAGTTTCCTCTTCATCCTTTTGGCTTTCATAAGCCCTTGTGGCTTTTGTCTTAGATCTTTTACCGGATGCCTGGACTTCCAGTTTTGAGCTTTTGGTTGTGGGAGGTGCAAATCTTTTTGATGATCTGGTCTGGGTGGAAGTTTCAACCAGAACACTTTCTTCACTTTTCTTTTCTGCCCTCTTCTTCTCTTTCTCATCCCCTTCCTTCTTCTTCCGGTGAGCATCAAGTGCTTCCATGGAGATTCCAAGGCTTTGTGCTATGTGTTCTACTTCTTTTCTAACTTTCCTCTTGATCTCCGGTTCTCTGAGTTCAACATGAATTTTTATACTTAGTTCCTCAAATGTTCCGAACCTTTCTGCCTTTGGATCTTTAGGCTGACTTAGCATGTGTTGAACATGCAGCTCCACTATCTGTTCATCCACTTCATACCCCATGGGCATGATCCACACAGTTCTTGGTTCTACTGCCTCCATTAGACACTGATTTGTTTCTACCATAAAGCATACTGTGTCTTTGTACTTTTCAACAAGGGATTGGGGTATTCTTTCTCTTGCATGCATCATGCTCTGGAAGTTCTTGAAATATCCCCATAGAGCTATTTTTCTTGCTTTAGCATCCCCAAATCCATGCAAATAATCTCTGATTTGGATGGCAACCAGTCTGTCATTCTGCCATATCCATCCACTGGATCCGGGAAGCTCATTCATGTAATAAAAGAAGAGACAAAGGATCAAATTGCCATACTTGAAGGAGTTTTTCTTGTCCTTCTTGATCTTCTGCAGATTTTCAAAAAGTTGGTTTACAAGAAGCTCACACAAGTCATAGTCTGCATTCTCCTTTAACATTTGATAAGCTGTGTAGATTGCAGTTCCTGGTACTAAATTTTCCCTATTGGAGTGATAGATTTTGTAACCAATTATCATAGATGCAAATTTGACATCCGATTCAGTGATGTCTTCAACTGTCATAGCTCTCTTGTCAAACTTAGATCCGGTTGCATCACTAACTGTCTGATTTTTGACAGACTTGAGAACAGGTAATCCACCGGATGAGTGCAGACCGGTTACAGCCCTAATTGCATCTTTGGTGATCTTGAAGGGCTTGTTCAACCATAGGAAGTTGTCATGCACTCTACTTAGTACATACCGGACCCATTCATCTTCTTCAAAACAGGGGAAATGGATGCACTGTGCAAAGTGTTTGTCCCAGATGGCTTTGTACTAAGGTTTAATCTCAAAGGAGTCATCTATCAACTGTTTGTGATAGATATCCATTAGTTTTGATTCTCCAAAGTCTTCAAAATTCGCATGAATGTAAACCCTAATGTCCTCCGTATGCAATACACCATGCGGAACACTGGAGAAGGCTCCTAGTGGATCTACTTCCAAAGATTTGTATGGATGTTTCTTGAAGGTGGGGCGAGGTCTATCAGAGATCTTAACTATATTCGGAGTAGCCATTTTTCAAAGATTTGCAGTGAGATATTGAAAACGTAAAATACCTTATGCGCCTTCGGATATACGGAGTGGTTGGATTGATTTCTGTATGTAGTAACTTCTACAAGTGATCTTCGGTGAACTTGATGAATTTTGTTGCAGAGCTCTGCTTTTCGCTTCTTCTTGGGTGTGGAATGATCAAGTGATTATTGAGAAATCCCTTATATTATTTTGCAAACCCTAATATCTGTTTGTAATAAATGCTCGACCTACATTGTTCCAGTTTGCCTTATTCAGATAACTTGGAATACCAAATCAGTCCTGATCTATGAACATCATGCGGATCTTCCAACCATGAATAAATCAAGATGACACATCACAAGGACATCCCAAACACTCTGTCCAATCCGCAGAATAAGATAATACATTTCCGGATCTCTCCGGATCCATTTTGTAATCCTCTGTTATTCCGGAGCATCTCCCAGACCAGGTCTTATTTGATCGATCACAACTTCTTTACATCTCCATGCGGACCTCTGAAATCTTATCTGGATCATCTCAAGACTTATATCTTCAAAACTTTTACTCCGCATCTTGTGCCACATCTGGCACCACTTGATTGGCTGGGGGAACAGGATTTTCCATGAGTCTCCCCCTGAGCCAGAGCTCACTTTTTAGTTTCTGGAAGGAGTATCAGCACCAGAGTCTGGTGCGGATCCAACCTCTACATTCTCTGAACTTTTCTTTACCCAAATCTTGTTCATCTGATTCCTAACTTCATCCGCATTCATCTTTTGTTTACCCTTGTCTTGATTCTGATTATACACCAGACCTTTTTTGTCTTGATTCTTGCTTCTGCAGGCTTTTGCATTATGACCGGACCTATTACAGATTTGACAAATAACATTTCTTTGCATATTTGACTGATAGCCTCTTGATCTGCATTGATTAGCCATATGACCTATTGTATTACATGCAAAGCATCTACCATTGAATGATTTGTTTATTTCCATATTTCTGCATTCATGAAACTTGTGTCCATACCTTTTGCAGTTAAAGCACTGTCTGGAGAAGGATGAATTAGTCTGATTCATTCTATTTCTGCACTGATTAGCTTTGTGACCAAAGTGATTGCAGTTGTGGCAGTATCCGTTGAAGGATGGATAACTTTGAGCATTGGGCTGTCTTACCAGAGGTCTTCTAGGCCTATTCCTTAGATTTTCTGATCCAAAATTCTTTTGACCGGATCCGGAGCTTTCTCCTTTCTCATATCCCAAACCATACTTGTCATCTATCCTCTTTTGACTTCCAAGAAGTACTTCAAGTTGGGCATAACTTATCTTGAATTTTTCTTTATATTCATTTGCTGTTTGAAGATCTCTTTTGAGAGAGACAATTTGATCCTCAAGTTTTTCTTCATTATCTTTGGCATCTTCAAGATCAGATTCAAGATGTCTGATAATCCTGTCCATCTGGTGGCATTCTTCTGATTTCTCTTTAAGAGATTGTCTTAGATTGTCTTCAGCTTTTCTTTTTTCTTCAATCTCTTGAGTAAACTTTATAGTTCCTGATTCCATTTCATGTCTTAACATAATGACTTCTTTTGATAACTTTTCACATAACTTGGTTTTCTCAGTCAATTCTTCATTTGTATTGCTTTCTTCACTTTGTCTTGCCAATTGTTGGAGCAGCTCCTTTCTCTTTTTCATAGAGAGACTTAATTTGTCTTTTAGTTCTCTCATGAATTCATCAGCCTGTTTGAGTCTTTCCTTTAATTCATTGACTTCAGAGTTTGACTGTTCAAGATCCTCAAGGGCAGTCTTGAGTTGCTCCCTTAAACCATATGCATCCATTTGAACTCCCAGATCTTCCTCAAGCTGTTAGGCTCTATTCGGAGGAACTTAGCTCTGATACCAATTGTTGATAACTGAGAGGGGGGGTGAATCAGTTATCCTAATTATTTCTTCATTTGAACTTTCTTATTAATCAAAGCAGCATTGAATCAAACAAACAAACATTACCATGAAATGAGAAACACATGACACAGTATTTTTGACGTGGAAACCTGGTTAAGGGAGAAAACTGCGGGGTGATTAACCCAAAGATTATTCTCTGTTAGAAGAATAAGGAATTACAAAATGGCACTTGCCAATTAGGGCTCACTGCCCGAGCACACTGCTCACAAAGAGGCACACTGCCTACAAAGAGACACACTGTCTACAAAATAATGTTTATACAATACTTGAACTGATTGGAAGCATCTACATATGCTGGAGTTCAGTTCTAGTTTAGGCTCTGTATACTGATCTGCTGCACTTCATCTTTCCTCTGTTCTTTATTCTGCTTTCCTTTCACATACCGAATCTTTCTTACTACTTCTGCTCTGTTCTGCACTTATTCGCATACACCATCATACAATCACACATCTCACTACTAAATCCATCCTCTATATATATATATCCGCACAAGTAATTTCATCACCTTTCTAGTCGGCATCCGGAACAATCTATTTTCTTACAAACTCTGTTCCGTCGTCTGAATCCTTGCTCACCAAGCAATGCGGATCAAGCATATACTTGTAGATATCATTAATCATGTCGGCCAAACATGATTCATGCCTTCACAACCTTTACCATCAACAGTAACACATCCAGAAAATAGTCTGATGCTCTGTCGGTCAGTTCTTCCTCTGTTCTCACTATCTCTCAGGAATCTGGTACTCAACTATTCATATCTTTTTCCTTGTCCATCACCGGAGGCTAAATCCTTGGAATATACTACTCAAGGTAGTCCTCTTGACTTCCCCAAATCTGCATTGCACCAAGACACTTCCTCTGAGAGATCCAGACCAATTTGTCGGACCTTGCCACATGCTCTATTCTTGTTCACCGGACCACAACAATCTTCATTCTGACTTCCGATAGAGACACACCATGTCTTGCGGATATGTGGGATGACCTTTGTTGCCATCAATGACAACAACCATGAATACATATAGTGTCTCTTGCCAACATAGGGAAACTTCGACAAAAGACAATGGTTAACTCTAACCATTAATAATGTTCCAAGAACATCATTTAGTCAAATCGACATAGATGACATCAAGAAACTCTAAATTGACATCAACAATATGTAATCTCATGTCTAATTTTAAACATTAATCATAATCCATATAACCAATGATTTATCCTGACATTTTCCCCAAACGTCAAATCATTAACCTATGATTACTTATCAAGTTAATCAAATGAAAAGTAAAAGTAAAAGTTAAACATAGTCAAAGTTGGGGATGTAACACAGAAGTAACATAGACTGCTCCAGGTGTGTAACACTCTTTAGAACACAGGTTTGAGCACTTGCGAAAGATGGATAATATATAATTCTGCTATAGGAGCTTGTGCGATGATTCTACATGCCTTAAGGCATCTCAGGTTTGAATCACATGCAAATCCTTCTTATCTCCAGTACCACATAAGGTATTTAAGTCAATTAATGAAGAATTGCATATGTATGTCATTTGGACTACTATATACTTGAGTCAAGTCTTTGGTTTTCTTCGGAAGTAATAAATGAGGATGTGCAGATTTGGGAATCTATGAATAATGTTGTATGAGTTCCTTTATAAGAATTTTAAATGGTTTGGTGTATCGTAAGACAATATCTCAAGTTTGGATGTGTTACAATATGCCCGAAAAGTTCTATTTCCAATAGTTCAACATGTTTCTTGTTATGCGGATGTATAGAATGATCTAATATTTCAAGAGAATGGCGTATGGATGTTATCAAGAAGATACATTGTTGAAACTCTAGTCCACATGATATTTTTGGCTTCTCCCCGGTGGTGTGAAGCTGAATAGTTAGCAGTGTTTGTGTAGTTTGAGCCGACAGTCTAGTTTCTTTTATGTGCGGTGGATCCTAATCAATTGTTTTGACATTAAAAGGTGTGTAATGATGTTCCTATAATTTTGTAATGAGATCCTCTGGTTCACAACTTGTTTTCTTGACATATTGTATAAGTTGAAGCTAACCCTTGAAGAATTACATGTTTCATCTTAAGGTCTTTGTGGTGCCGACCTAATTAAGGTTTAAGTGGTTGCAAAGGATATATATAGAAGAACAAATTTATTTGTGGATTGAAGAAGTGAGTGTGAAAGAGATAGAGCATAATGATAAGTATGAAGTGTGCAAAATTAGTATGATGAAATAATTGTGCAGAAAAGAGGATTGCAATATCAACATGAGTCAGATGCTTTCTTCATAGCAGTTCATAGTTTTGTTTATCATTTTAATTCTTTGTAGCAGTGAGCTTATTTTAAGGAGTAGTAGCTTCCTTAGGTTGTAGCCCTAAAGCAAAGTCAACAGGGAGTTGTAGCTTCCTTGGGTTGTAGCCCTAAAATAATGTTGTAAACTTTTATATAGCAGTGAGCATTATATTGTGAGTTAACACTCATCGTGGGTTTTCCCAGTTTTGGGTTTTCCATGTAAAAATCCTGGTGTCATTGTGTTGATAAATGTGTTCCATGTTTTACCTTCTATTTTCTAAGTAAATGAATCTGATCTGCAAATGAAGTATTTAAGTTTTAATATATGTTGATTCACACCCCCTCTTAGCATTGCTGTGTGTTCAACATTAGAAGCAATATTTAACCCAAGCAGCAAAGCCTCATATTTTGTTACGTTATTGGTGCATCCAAAATTTAATCTAAAAGTGAACCTGTAAGATGTGTCATCTAGAGAGATTAAAACAATGCCTACGCCATCTCCTTATTATGAATAGGCACCATCAAAATACATTTTCCACACATCATTGCTTTTAAGGCAAGAAGGCTTCAGACATGAAGTAAGGTCAATAAAATTGTTAACACTATCATCAAAGTTCCCAATTGTGCTGTCATGCTCACTATCTTTATAGTGTATCTCATCCTTTGCCTTTTCTAGGTTCTCCACAACATGTAACATTTTTTTTCTCTATGCAAGTGAACATCTTTTCCACTGACCAGTATGGTGGCATACGATAAGTCCATATGTATTCTACAACCTATTGTAGCTGCCTATTTTCTTGACAGTAACATACCCCACTTGGCTAGGCATTCAACAATGATTACATCCATCAAGAAGTATTTACCAAGATATGTAGCGAGTTGCACCTCTACACCATTAATAACTTCGATAACATTTACCTCCCTTGAATCCATTGCGTAGCATTTTCCATAAGAGCTGCAAACCTTCAAGCTCAGCAAGTTCATGACTTCTAAATGCATCACATTACATGACACACCAGAGTCTAACATGCAGTTATGCACCAACCATCCCTTTATCAACAATGATGTATAAAAAGGATCAACCATGGTTGGATTACTTACAGATAATGTACCAAGGTAAACCTCATGTATTTCCTCAGTATTGGCTTCAACAATTGTATCTTTTGCAAGATCACCCAGAGGATTTTTTTTGGTCTTCAAATATGGTTGGAGCATTGATATATTATAGAACCCTATCCTTATGTTCTAGGATCCTAAGCATCTCCCAGACTGGAACTAGAACTTTCATTTGACTCAAATTAAAATCCATGTCAATAAACATAATTAGGTAGAGGGGTAGACAAAGGCATAGTTGTTGCATGAGTATCAAGAATAAAAGGCATTACTTGACCAATCTTATTATTTCCTTCTACCTTGGCCGTATATTGTCCCTCTAGAGGACTTCTCTTTGCCTGATTATGCTTGTTACCAATATTTGTCACCTTTGCTTTTCAACCTTGTCCATTGGTATACTTGCATTTTTGTTCTTTGGAACATATTTCTTCTGCATAGGGACATCATGTACAGATGATCTCTTTTTTTGTTGATTTTTCTGTGATCTTGCTCACATTCTTATCTCTAGTGTCATTTTTCTTGCATCAATATCAGCCTTTTGTTTTCCTTTATCCACAGATGTATTTGAAACTTTCGATGTTACTGCATTCTAACTGTCACCTCGCGGACTTACTTGCCTATTTCTAGGCTGGTACTCACTGTGAACTTGCATGATAACTTCATCAGTAAGGGCCTTAATATCTTCATTTGAGGGCCTTGCTCTTTTGTATCTCTGTTGCATTAGTTCTTTGAGATGTTGGAAATCATGGGCTGGTAGTTTATACTATACTTGATGGTCATTAAAGTCATATTGGAAGAATTCATCTTCCTCATACTCATCAAATTGATCTACATCAACATTTCATAATATTTAGGGGTCCCTTCTTCATTTGGAACTCTTTGTCCTTTAATATCTCAACTGCAACAACACAATTTGTTAGGTCATGAGATAAGAAGCATACTTCACACCACAATGCATAATCCTGAACATTCACATGATCCTTCCTCAAAGGATCAGGTGTGTCCTTGTCTTGAGCCCTTGGATTTCCTTGCATTGGAACAACTTGTTTATCATTCTTCCCTAGTTTCTTGGACCAATCAATATTGTAAGGCCTTTTATGTAACCTTTGCTCCTCATTGAAGTGAGTAGCAACATTATTAGAAGGCAAACCCTTCTCATTTCTTACAACCCAGTAAGATAAATCTTTCATTGCCACCATCAGTTTATCTAACTTGTCTTCAGTAGTAAGATGCTTGCCCACAGACGTTGCATCTAGGTTTAAAATATTCACATCAACTCTTGTAATGTCCCCTCTTTTCGAGTGATCACCCGACGTGGGCTGACTAGCCTATATTATTTCTGTGGGCTAGGTTGGGAAAGCTAGGAAACACTTTGAGTGGTTGGATTTGTACATCTAACTATTTTTACTTGGAAAATTATTGATGAGATATGATCGGGAGTAATTTTGTGATAGGCACGGAGTGGTAAAAGATAATTGACTAATTTAATAAGTAGAGGAGTGAACCTTTTGGCGCATTAGAGATAGATAAATTAAGATAAATCAAATGAAGATTGGATATGCTTGGTTGGTGCCCTTGTTAGCTACATTAATTCATATCTTTAATTTGAATTAGAGCTCCTATTTGGAGGTTGAGTGGGATCGGCCCTCTTGGAGGGAAAAGGTGCATTCAAAAAATTAATATAATTCATCCTAGGTCGGCCATATTGGAGGGAGACAAGTTGTGTATAAATACAAGGTCAATTTGGCATTTATAAATCATCATCACTCATTCATTCATACACACTTGGAGTTTATCTCTTGGAGAGGATCTTGGGATGAAAACCTCAAGCATCCTAGTGGAGGATTCTATGAAGGGGATCTACTTGTGCTTCATTGTTTCTAGGACATATTGTATATCAGATTTGAGATCATTCATGAGGGCTTCTCTTTGGCATATTGACTAGGGTTTTACCCTATGATTGGAGGGATTCACCTTGGAGGAGGAGCGACTTGCATATTGAGGCAATTTTGTGGAGTTGTTGGTTGCTAGGGTTTGGAGTTAGAGCAGATTTCTGTAGAAGCAGACTTGCAGATCCAATTCACCCACCTTGGAGGACTTCTTGTTGGCAAATTTATGTCATTGCTTAGGGTTTTCAACCCTACTTGTGGAGCAACATCACTTGAGGTCATTTTGTTCATGTTCTTTGGTATGTAAAACCTTGTGGTTTGTTTCTAATTTGTATCTGGGCATGTTGGCTATTTTCCCTAGCCATTCTATCTATTTGAAGACTATATAAATTTTGGTTTATAGCAGAAGACTTCTACATTTATTTTCAGTCATTGTGGTTGTGGATTTGAGTGGTTGCATTGTGTATTTCATTGTCGAATTCAAGTATGTTATTGGAAATCATTTTGGCAATGCTTATATGATGATTTGATATGATCTATGGGCTATTACAAGTGTATGTTTAAGTCTGATTTAAAAAGTACAAGTTCAGAAATTAGGGTTTAATAGAAAATTAGAATTCAAAAAATTAGGAAAGCCTAAAAATCCAAATTAGGAGAAAATATCCCCATTTGGGATATTACAGTGGTATCAGAGCCTTGATCTTGCCAACCTGCGACTCTATAAGATATCATGGATGAAACAAGGAAGCTTTTTGAAGAGATTGAAGAAAGTAGGAGAAGCTTGGAGATCTTCCTATCTCAATATATGGGTCTAGATGAGAGCGACAATGGCTACTTGGAAAATGATGACTTTTACATATTTGGCCAGCCAAACATTACGGAAGATGAACCTCAAGAAGCGACTACGAATTTAGAAGAGCCCAAGGACATAATGGAGGAGGACAACTATGGCATACAAAGGAAGATAAGGGAGGTAAGCATACTACATTTTGATGGGTCAAAGAAAATCTCAGCTAGGGATTGGATTCAAAAGTTAGATACTTATACTTATTTCACCTTGAGCCCTATGATGGAAAAAGATGCACTACAATTTGCCGCATTACATTTGGAAGGAGATGCTCTAGATTGGTGGCACAATAGTCAAGGACTAAGCTATGCTGAATTTTCATAAGAACTAAATGGAAGATTTGATGAAGTTAAACTAGAGCAGTCTTTTAGGGATTTGGTTCTACTCAAGCAAGAAGGATCGGTGGACAAGTACATTGTAGAATTTCAAATGTTTGCGATATTGGTGAGTGACATGGTAGAGGAAAGATTGACATATCTCTTTGTCGAAGGTCTTGAGGAGCCACTTCAGGGATGGATTACAGTGTTGGACCCACCTTCCTTGGGAGAAGCTATCATCAAAGCACGAGGAATGAAGTTTTCAGATCCCCACAAGCATGCACATCCAAGCAAGGTACTATGTATCAAAGCTACATCTGACATGGGAGAAGAAGAGGTCCAAGACATGACTACCATGGAAGAAGATGAAGAGAAACTACCAACAAAGATGGCATCAAATGAAGCTCAAACACAAGGTATGATAGCTTTTATTTTTGGAGTTCCTAAGTATAATCCTTTTAGATTGAAGGGAGTCGTACAGGGACATAAGGTGGCTTGTCTGGTTGATAGTGGTGCTACTCATAATTTCATTGATGAGGGGCTACTGTCTAGATGGAGACTACAAACATAAGAGTTCACGGGGTTCAATGTGTTGGTAGCCAATGGGTACCAAATACGATGCACAAGGAGGATTTCGCAACTAAGGATTCAGATGGGGGATTACACACTCATTGACGACTTCTAAGTTGTGGGCATGGGAGATATGGATGTGATCCTCGGGATACAATGGTTGCACTCCTTGGGTCGCTATGTGCAAGATTTCCAAAAGGTGGAGTTGGAGTTCAAGGTTGAAGATAAGAAGGTGGTACTGTGTGCCATGGCTAATGACGAGCCTAGGATAGTGACGGCTAAGAAGATGGAGACTGTTTAGGCATGATGACATTGCATGGGTGACACAATGTTTTGTATCCACTAAGTATCTTTCTGGAAAGGGACAACCATATCATGTGGACATACAAAAGGTGTTGGATCGACACAATATAGCATTTGGAGAAGTGACCTCCAGATCAGGGATTTAAGCATGTGATAGAATTGGAGGAGGGCTCTAATCTAGTCATCACCACTCCCTATCGACATCCTAGAAAATTCAAGGAAGAAATAGATAATACA
This sequence comes from Cunninghamia lanceolata, assembly GCA_027924645.1. Lineage (NCBI taxonomy): Eukaryota > Viridiplantae > Streptophyta > Pinopsida > Cupressales > Cupressaceae > Cunninghamia > Cunninghamia lanceolata. The sequence continues at coordinate 7,422,425 of BSBN01000023.1, read as the reverse complement.
ATCAAGGAGTTGTTGGACATGGGACACATCAGGCCTCGTTCTAGCCCTTTTACTTCCTCATTGGTCTTGGTCGAGAAGAAGGATGATACGATGAGGATGTGCATTGACTACTGAGCACTCAATAAGAAGACTATCAAGAACATGTACCCTATTACCTAGATTGATGAGTTTCTTGATGAATTACATGGAGCAATGTATTTTTTGAAGATTGATCTTCGCTCAGGGTACCATCAAATTAGAGTCCGAGAGGAGGACATCCATAAGACAACTTTCTAATGTCACTATGGGCATTATGAGTTTCTAGTCATGCCCTTTGGTCTCAGTAATGCTCTTGCCACTTTCCAGTCCTGTATGAACCATATCTTCAACAAGAAGATGCGAAAGTTTGTACTTGTATTGTTTGATGAGGTTTTGGGCATCATGGACGTATAGTTGCTATTTACTAAGGCTTCCAAGTGTGAGTTTGGGATGACAGAGATTTTGTATTTGGGGCATGTGATCGGAGTAGATGGAGTGAAGGTGCACCAGGAGAAGATTCAAGCAATCATGGACTGGCCGCCACCGAAGAACATTTCAAACTTGAGAGGGTTCTTTGTCCTCTATAGTTACTACAAGAGGTTCGTGAAAGGAATCTCATAGGTTGCGACTCCACTCATTGACCTCACTAAGAAAGGTGCCTTCAAATGGACGGATGAAGCTCAAGTAACTTTTGATCGACTCAAAGAGGTAATGAGCACTTGTCTTGTTTTAGCATTTCCTAATTTCTCTCAGCCCTTCATATTGGAGTGTGATGCATCAGACGAAGGGATTGGAGTGGTCCTCATGTAGAATAGGCACCCCATAGCCTATAAGAGTAGGAATCTGAGGCACAATGAGAGATTATACTCCACCTATGATAAGGAGATGCTAGCCATCATGCATGCCCTAGCAAGGTTCAAACAATATTTGGTGGGTAGCAAGTTTGTGGTTAGGATTGACCACAATAGCTTGCGGCATTTACTGGCATAGAAGGACCTAGACAAAAGGTGATAGAAATGGGTGAGCAAGATCTAGGAATATGACTTTGACATCAAGTATGTCAAGGGGAAGAACAATGTGGTTGCGGATGCTCTCTCCAAGGCCTATACTATGCTCTATGTCTGAGACTTCAGAGGATTGAAAGGCTCATTTGTTGGTCGAATACTCCAAGAACACCTTTTATTGTGAGATCATGGATGGCAAGATATAGGATGATAGGTACAAGGTGATCAATGATGTGATATACTAAAAGGTTAGGATCTACCTAGTATCAGAATCAAATATGAAGGAGAAGACTCTGAAGGTTGTTCATGATAATCCATTAGCGAGGCACCCAGGGTTCTTCAAGACCTAAAGGCAAGTGCGGGAGAGATTTGCATGGAAAGGTCTCAAGGATGATATCCTGTACCATGTTTGTGAATGCATCACTTGCCACCAAAACAAGACAAAGCATGTATTTCTTGCAGGATTATTACAGCCATTTCTAGTTCCCGAACAAAAGTGGGAAAGCATATATATGGATTTCATCACAGGCTGCCGAAGGTCCAAGGTAGGGATTGCAATTATGTGGTGGTGGATAGATTGACTAAGCATGCACACTTCTTTGCCATATCCTCGGATTACAAGGCCCCATAGGTGGCAGAGTTATTCTTCAGAGAGGTGTTCAGACTTCATGGGCTCTCGAGGGTCATTGTCAGTGATCGAGATAGCAGATTCCTCAGCATATTTTGGCAGGAGTTATTTAGGATGGTTGGAACTGAGTTAGCCACCAGCACAAGTTATCATCCCCAGATAGATGGATAGATGAAGATTGTGAACAAATGGGTGGAAGGATACTTGTGTAACTATGTAGCAGGACAATCGAAGGCTTGGACTAGGTGGTTGCACATGGGAGAATATTGTTACAATACTACGTACCACATGTCAATTGGTATGACACCATTCATAGCTTTGTGTGGTTATGATGCTACATCCTTTGTCAATTTAGTATTTGAGGATAGTAGAGCCCCACGATCCAAGGAGATGATGCAGGATAGCCAAGATATCCTTCAGGCACTCAAGGATAATCTTCATCATGCACAGAACCAACAGAAGATATATGCAGACAGGCACCAGGTGGAGAGGACCTTCGAGGTTGGAGACTTGGTTTTCTTACGCCTTCAACCATACAGGTGGTCTACATTGAAGAAGAGTGGCATGGAGAAACTAAAGCCTCAATTCTATGGCCCCTACAAGATTGTGAGGCATGTGGGAGAGGTTGCTTATGAGTTGGCTTTGCCCGCAGACAGTTAGATACATAATGTGTTTCATGTGTCTTGCCTCAAGAAGATTGATGGACAACAGATTACACCTTCTCCCGAGCTTCCACCATTGGATGATGAGGGGAAGTTGATTCTTGTTCCTGATGCTATTTTGGATGTTAGGGAGTGTGGATTGTGGAACAGGGTGATCAAGGAATATTTGGTGAAATGGAAGAACTTGCCTATTGAGGATGCCACTTGGGAGGGAGAGTAGATTTTGCAGCATCTTAGTTTGCAATTGCTTGAGGGCAAGCAATTTCGGGGAGGGAGGACTGTAATGTCCCCTCTTTCCAAGTGATCACCTGACTTGTGTCAGCTATCCTATCTTGTTTTTGTGGGCTAGGTTAGGAAAGCTAGGAAACACTCTGAGTGGTTGGATTTGTACATCTAACTATTTTTGCTTAGAAAATTATCAGAATAATTTTGTGATAGGCATGGAGTGGTCAAAGATAATTGACTAATTTGCTAAGTAGAGGAGTGAACCTTTTAGTGCATTGGAGATAGATAAAATGAGATAAATCAAATGATTGTTGGATATGCTTGGCCGACACCCTTGTTAGATACATTAATTCATATCTTTAATTTGAATTAGAGCACCTATTTGGAGGTTGAGTGGGGTCAACCCTCTTGGAGGGAAAAGGTGCATTCAAAAAATTAATATCATTCATCCTAGGTCGGCCATATTGGAGGGAGACAAGTTGTGTATAAATACAAGGTCGATTTGGCATTTGCAAATCATCATCACTCATTTATTCATACACACTTGGAGTTTATCTTTTGGAGAGGATCTTGCGATGAAAACCTCAAACATCCTAGTGGAGGATTCCGTGAAGGGTATCTACTTGTGCTTCATTGTTTCTAGGACAAATTGTATATCAAATTTGAGATCATTCATGAGGGCTTCTCATTGGCATATTGACTAGGGTTTTACCCTATGATTGGAGCGATTCACCTTGGAGGAGGAGAGACTTGCATATTGAGGCACTTTTGTGGATTTGTTGGTTGCTAGGGTTTGGAGTTAGAGCAGATTTCTATAGCAGCAGACCTGTGGATCTAATTCCCCCACCTTGGAGGACTTCTTGTTGGCGAATTTATGTCATTGCTTAGGGTTTTCAACCCTACTTGTGGAGCGCCATCACTTGAGGTCATTTTCTTCATGTTCTTTGGTATGTAAAACCTTGTGGTTTGTTTATGATTTGTAGCTGGGCATGTTGGCTATTTGTCCTAGCCATTCTATGTATTTGAAGACTATATAAATATTTCTGGTTTATAGCAGCAGACTTCTACATTTATTTTCAGTCATTGTGGTTGTGGATTTGAGTGGTTGAATTGTGTATTTCATTGTGGAATTCAAGTATGTTATTGGAATCATGTTGGCAATGCTTATATGATGATTTGATATGATCTATGGGCTGTTACAAGTGTATGTTTAAGTCTTATTTGAAAAGTACAAGTTCAGAAATTAGGGTTTAAGTAGAAAATCAAAATTCAAAAAATTAGAAAAGCCTGGAAATCCAAATTAGGAGAAAATATCCTCATTTGGGATATTACAACTCTTTTTACATGCTTTCTAGATGCTCTCATGTTACTCTCTATATTGATTTCCATGGTATATGCCTCTCTTAAAGTTTGAGGATTTTTGTCACGAAGACAATATCCTAATTTTGCATCAAAGGCTCCAAAATAAAGAACCAAACACATGAATTCATTTGGTCTCAGATTAGGAGGCACCTTACTCATTGTCATGACAAACCTACTATTGAATTCAACAATAAACTCATTTATACCTTTTTTTATTGTTGTTAATTCATGGATTGCAAATTTGGGATCAATCATATCCCCATACTGCAATATGAAAACTCTCATGAATTCCTCCCATGAGTCAATGCTGTTGTTCAAAAGAATTTTGTACCACTCTTTTGCACTCTTGGAACCACTATGTTGGCAACTAGAGTTCATGATGAGACTTTGTATATATTGGATGCAAGCACTATATATAATGATTCTTTGTCTAATAAAGGAAAATATACTAGTCTCAAGTAGAAGTGCCAGATTGTATGCTTGAGCTAGTATTTTTTGGACATGAACCATGCTACCATGAGAAGTTCTTGATTGCATGTTGTTTGAGTTTTGGAAATGCATGGCTATGTTTGAATCTATTGGGTGTAGATAGATGATCTTTAGGGTTTTGAGGATGTTTATCATGATGCCCTGGGTAGCTTCTAGATCACTTGCAATGGGAGCTTTAGCAATTATGTCCTATTGTGCTATGGTAGACCTTGGATCAACTATAGGATTCTTGGCATGATATAATGGATCTATCATTAAGAGATAGATGATCTTTTAGTAGTGAGGATAGGTGTTCTTATGCCTTGGTGGACTCTTGATCATGTGTTGGAGCCTTGGCATGATATGTATTCTTTTAAGAAGATATTTTGGTTAGATATAGATGATCTTTTGTTATGGAGATATATATCTTGGTGCCATAAACATGATCTTATAGCCTACACTAATCATTTAATGGGAGAATTGGGTGTGATTTGAGGATAAGTTTCTAGATGAATACAATGATCATTTTGCCTTGGAGGTAGACACTCTTGAATATTATGGTGTTGTAGTTGGATTTAGGCATGAGATGATCATATGTGTACCTATTTTTGCTAGATAGATTTATGTGAGATTGGATGTCTCTTAGGTATTGGAGATCAAGTGTTAGAATGATTAGTCTCACAATGAGGTTTTTGTAATGCTTACCTATGCTAACCCATTTTCATCTTGTTTAATAAATGATTAATTTTATGTGGATTGTATTGATTGGATAGAATGTGATTTACAAATGTGAAACTTATGGAATTGGGTAATTTAAAATTTTGCTTCATCTATTGTTACATTTTGGGCATATGCACGTAACATTTGATTGAGTGTATAAGAAATTTACACTTATTTGACCAATGGAATGCATGTGGAGGAAAACAACATGGATTTCACTTAGCCCTCTCACCTTACCTAGTCCCCAAGGTTGAGTTAGTTCAACCTTGTGACTTTTGGGGTGTATTTGTTCGATTCCATAAACCATCATACTCACTGTAGATTAATAGGACATGTGATGTTGAAACCCATGAAACCTATATCTAAATTGGTTGGATTCTAGATCCCCTAAATGTTAGATCTGTAAATGCAACTTTCTTGGGTGACTCTATTTATCATCAATCATTTGCTCGGTAGGTGCAAAAGAATTATATAGTCTTGTTGAAAGTTATTATGTCATTAGATTCTTGAAGAAAGAAAAGTATTTGATTTAGCTAAGTTAATGGAATTTGAGTAAATGTTGCAAATTTTAAGTAGTTTAGAAAAATATCGCATTTTATGTGTATAGAAATCATGTGGTAATTGTTAGTGAATTGGAGGAAATAAAACTATATCAATTACTAGAATTATCTCTTATGAGGTTCTAGCTCATAGTGAAAGGTTGCAATGTGAAAGGGATGGGTTATTCTATTTCCTTTTTTTTTGGTTTATTTGGAAAAAAGGGCATGCTATTTCATTATCATGGTATGCTTTTGGATAGAGTTGGAGGGAAAAAGGAGAGAACATATTCTTAAAACCCTATCTTGGTTTGGTGATTGGAAAATCTTGGATTGTGGTGTGGATTGTTTGTGTGTGAAGAATCTAACTTCCTTGTTGCCTTGGACTGCATTGAAGTTAATCTTCATTCTTTTTATTTTTGAAATTATGCAAATCTCAATAGAATTTAGTAGTTCTTGTTTGTACGATGAAAATGATATGGCCATGCCTTCCTTTTATGGGATTAGGATATGATGTAGTACGCAATGGATTGAATTTCATTTATTAATTAAAATTTCTTTATAACTTTGTAGGAAATTATTTTGAAAAAATGAATTTCCTACCATTACTATGGCAAAAATCCTAAAATTTGTATGTAATTAAAAAAGTGTGATGTTGGGTAGATTTAGATTCAAAGGGTATATTTAAAACTTCAATTTAGGGTATTTTCAAATTTTAGAAATTTTTGGGATGGTAGATTGAAAATCCATCAATGGATACCCCTGGATATTTTCTTTAGAAAATATTAATTTATTTCTTTGGGAAATTTAGAATTTCTGAAATGTGATTATTATGTGGAATTATGACTTCTCCCATAGAAATAAAATGTGTTTGCATTGGGAAGAGTGTTGCTTGGAAAACTAAACCTTACCCATCCTCAAGCTTTCTATAGAAATTTGAATAGGAGGCTTGGAGGGGATCATTTAGCTTGACTCTTGGGAAGAGTTGGGGGCACGTATTGAAGAAGCTCTTGCATAAAACTAAATAATGAAAATTAATTAATGAATACCAAATCTCAAACATGAATTAAACATACTAAATTAGTGAATAATAATAAATTTATTTAGTGTGTTGAAAAAGCGCTTACATAGGTGTAGTGTGTTGAAGAAGCTCTTACACATGTGTAGTGCACTAAATAAGCTCTTACACACATGCAAGTGCTAAACAAGTCCTTTACATCATGAGGAGCATACATGGGGTGGATGCTCACTATGAGACCTATGTGGTCTATTTCACTTCCTAGCTAGGTTGTGGATAACCAAGGGGAAAACTACTTCATTACCTTAGCTACCCTCCTCTTCTCCTTGATTGATTGGGTTTATTGTATCCAATCATGTGTTGAGGAAACCATGTTTTAATATTGTTTGTGTGGGGCCAACTTTGTGTGACTCTTGTGTGAGTGTTGGTGTTTTTCTTTAGACCCATTATTTGTGTGTGAGTCTTGGACTTGATAGTGGTGTGTCCATGATCATTGCTCTTTGTAGCTCATGGGTTGCCTAGAGTGGCATAGGGAGCTATTACACTCAATGATAGTAATATGGTTGGGTGGCAATAACATCCTCCATTGATACCTTCTTGAAGATCTCTTGGGAGCTGGAAGAGATCCTAGTTCAACATTTTGTTAGTTTCAAACCTTTTCTTTTGAGGAAGTTATAATATTTATTATTGTTATGATGTTGTAATTGTGACTATTGGAGCACCTTTAGAGTGGCTCAATAGTGTTGTAATTATGTATATTGTATCATTTTGTATTGGAGTGTGATCCTTCCATGTTTGTGAAGTAGATTGTACCTTGAAATCATGTTATGATAATGTTGAAGGGAAATCAGACTTTGTTTTAGAGCAAAATAATCATTTTGTCATTTTATCCTATGTTGTATCTTATGAATAAAGTGTATAATTTGGCATATTGGAGTCCTCCTTTATAATGATTGTAATAATTATCTTGAACTCATTTGAGTTGGATTGTATTCCACCCACATAAGTGGTGAAGGCTCTATCTTTTCTTTTGGTGCATCTTAACATTGGTGTCAAACAAGCATAGCATTTTGTATCATTTCTATCATGTGTTGCTATGTGATAGAATCACGAATGGAAAAATCTAGTTTTATACATGTAACTAGCATATATGAAATTTATGCTATGTGTAATTGATGTATTTGAATATTGCATGTGGTTTTTGATCTTTAATGAGGTCTTGTAATTCTCTTCTTGTTTGGCTTTCTTTGCATTAATACTCCATCAGTGGACCGAGTTCAATGTTTAAAAACCCTTAGTAAAGTGTAAGTTTTTGACTTGGTAAGTTAGTCCTAAAGAACTTCTATCCAGGATATAAGAACAAGACTAGAATGCAATTTGAGGACTACAACATAGGTGCACTAGTGTCCTAAATGTGTGTTGGAGTCTTGATTGTGCTATGGAGTCCTGTTTGCACATTTTATGTGTTAGAGTCTAGTTGTGAGCTATAGTTTGGACCCTTTAGAAAACAAGCACTTCCCACACTTTTCCAAAAAATTCTCGAAGGATAATTGTTCCTAGGGGTCTACTTTGTGTGCTTAGTACCTTAGTTTGGCTGGTCATTTGGGTATTTTTTGATATATCAATCTCCTTGTACCTAACCTTTAGCATGTTTGTAGCAAGGTATTATTGTCATGTATGTGACCTTATGGACATATATTCTTAGTGTTGGAGGTTGTGGAATGTGCCATAGTCATTAGGAAAAGTACCCACAAACCCTTTATCAATTAAACTAGATTAAACATAATTATTAAGCATTGCAACTATTTCCACATTAACCCTTCGAGGATATTATTGTAGTAATCAAATCTAGAAAAAATTTAGTAGCACTTTGTCATGTAAACGACACTTTAGAAAAGAAAGAATTAGATAGATAGAAGGGAAATCAACCACAAGAAAGAGAATGACATATATATCCCTAGGAAACCCCTTTCAAGAAAACTTCAGCCTCCAAAGCATCGAACCAATGTATTATTTAGCAATAATAACCTGTTACAATACAATATCAGGATCTTACCTCCATGGAGATCAACATCCTCTTCCTATGGTAGAAATATGATAGCATACCTTGTAAAAAACTCCTCTCTCACATCTCCATCTCAAACCTTAATATATAGACTCATGTGAGCCCAAAATACTACCATAAGACATTACCATGGGCCCAAACAAGGTCCCAAAATACCATGTTAAAAGTCCACAAGTCCTACACTCCATTTTTTATAATTTACCTTCAATCATTTCTAGGTAGGAAATACACTAGCTAGAAATAAACTAGTTAGGAAATAAATTGTAGCTAGACCTGGACTTTCAATCATCAAGCTCACCAACCCAATTAGAGTCCATGTATCCAATCATATCTAAACTTTTTCCTACTACATAATGAATCCCATATCTGTGAGTGCCTCGAGTGTAGTGCAGAATGTCTTTGGCAACCTTCCAATGAAGCTCATGTGGCTCCATCATGAAACATGAAACAATGCCAACTGTAAATGAAATATCTGGAAGAGTATGAGTCAAGTAGATAATGATACCAATAAGTTGATGATATAAAGTGGCATCAAAAAGTCAATTGGAACACTTTGGCTCAAGTTTGAATCCAGATAAAAATGGAGTCAATGCAAACTTACAATCAACCGTGTGAAAATGAGTTAGAAGATCAAGAGTGTACTTGGGTTGTGTAATAGAGATCCTAGAAGAGGTCTGAGTGATCTCAATCTAAGAAAGTAGTGCAAGAGACCTAAGTCAGCCATAGAAAACCTATTGTGTAAAATAGTCTTAACACTCATAATGATGGATGAGGTGCTCCCTATGACAATCAAATCAACATAGAGAACCAAGAAGAGAAGAGCATCCTCCTGTCTCAAGATATAGACATTTCGATTTGAGTGGTATCTAAAGAACCCAATTAAGAGAAGAAAGGAGTCCATCTTGCCATACCAAGCCCGTGGGGCCTACTTAAGTCCATAGAGAGACTTCCTCAATCTGCAAACCAATGAAGAATCTTGAACGAATCCCTGTGGTTGCTCCATATAAATCTCCTCCTATAGATCCCCATGAAGAAAAGCACTCTTTACATCCATTTGATGTACAACCCAACCATGATTTGTAACAATAGCAAGAATCAAGTGAATGGAGTTCATTTTGGAAATGGGGGTAAAGGTCTCAATATAGTCAACACCAGGAACCTACAAGAAACCCTTGGCCACAAGCCATGCTTTATATTTGTCAACTGATCCATCTGCTACAAATTTGGTTTGTTAGATCCACTTACACTAAACCAGCTTTCTTCCCTTAGGAAGTGGAACAAGTTTGCATGTGTTTTTTCTAAATCAAAGAGTTATACTCTTCCTCCATTGCTAAATCCCTCTCAACAATACCTGATGCTTCAAAAAGGGATTGTGGATCTGAAGTTGTGGCAATATAGGAATGTGAAATATCTTGGTGTTGTGACCAAGTCCTATGAGTATCTAAAAGATGTAAGAGTCCCCAATGGACTCAAGAGGCCAAGATCACCTGCAAAAGCTGATATTGCCTTCTACAAGAGAAAAAAAGCACAAGAGGACAATTCGCTAAATATGGGTGCAATTAATGAATTAGAATTTTAATTTACATATGAGGTCTTGCTTTTATATTTGCAAGATAGAAAAACCTAAATAAATTAAAACACCTAAGTAAACTTAATAAAAGTGTAATTAAATATGTAATTACACCAACACTCCCCTTAAGTGCAACTTAGGGAGAACGAGAAAATGTAAATGATGCAAAAACGGGTCCTGACTGGAAGGCCATATTAGGTACCCATGTACAAAAAATCTCTCATAAACATAGAAGAGGAGAAAAACCCTGTGGGAAAAACCCATATCCAAAAGAGAGAAAATAAACAAAAAAATATGTACAAGTGATGGAAGAAGGACTCAACACCAAGACCCCCCAAGGACTACATACATCACGAACATACATGTAATAGCCCCTCATAGGAGGGAAAGAAAGAGACTATGAAATCCTCCAACACTATAGAATCTTTTGTACCAGAAGAGAATGCCTGAACATGAATATTGAAGATGATCCACTTGTGGCAAATGACATTTCTTCCCTTAGTGAGAAACAACTCCAATAGTGAATGCCAAAGAACCTGTGAAGTAGGAAGTCTCATGATGAATGCCTCTGAATACTGTAGAGGTGTCCACATGTCAAAATCAGAAGATGCCACAATAAAATTAGGAACTCCATACTGTTGATCATGATGTTAGTCATAAACAAACATAGAATAAAAGTACACATTAACCTTTATTCATCTTGAAAGATACAATGAATTCAGAGAATTCATGATCCCAAGTCTCCAGTGATTAGGTCTTAATCGTCTGACGTTACTCAGAGGTTGATGTGTGTTACTATTTCCATTTTGGGGACTTACGTGAAATTCATCATTATTACTTAGTTTCTGCAAAGAATCTTTACAAGGAAGTCATTTCATACAATAATTTTGATCAATGATACAGTTATACTCAAATATTTGCATGATATTCATCAATTACACATGCTTTGTCTCTAAATATGCTAAAGATATACAATTATCTACGGGATATCTGCATATTTATGCATTTGCTTAAGATTGTCAATTATTTTGCAATTGTGTTGGTGAAATGCTCTGAAATTCAAAAGAAATTGAAAGAAATACTTCAAATTAAAGTTGAACCTTCAGCTATTGAACCACATATACATCAGATATAGTCATGAAGAGAAGAAAACCAAACCATATGTTCACCAGGGCATTCCACAGCTAGATACGGTTGATGCTAACTTCAAAGGAATTGTATGAACACAACATATGCAAGTAGATATGCACTCCAAGGGACACAACAAGTCACAACATATATCCAGAATTCACACATTGATTACTCAAGATTTACTATGAATTGTAATCAAAACAAGTCTTCTCATTCATTAAGTATGCTAGAACATATATGTATACAAAAAGCTTTGAAATGAGCCCTGAATATTTCAGCAGACGGATTTCAATTAAGTTTCCAATGTTTCAAAAGAGGCATTCCTACACCTTTTATAGAACAAGATGAGGAATCCGTTACAAAAAGATCTATGATCCAGATTTCTCTATGAATATCTACAGTGAATATTCCCCTTGACTTTGTCAACTCTATCAAGTGGCACAAATTGCCAGCTGGCAACCATCTGAGATACTTATTTTCCTCAAGTGTAAAATGCTGATATCTGCTTTATGCTACATCTTTATCTACTTCATCGGATTCATGTGCTCCATCATCAGGTGCATCACTCTTTGTATCTTCATCATCCTGATGATCTCGACCCTGTATATGAGCCTGCATGACTACCTTGACATTCTCATACAACTGCACTATTTGATCTATTTCTCCACCATCTTGAGTCTTTGCTTTGACAATGGCATGTTTATGTGCTAGGTATTTATTTCGGATGTTATCCAGTTTATTCCTTCTGTTGTATAATGTCTCATTATAATTTTCTATTTTCACCCTGGTCTTCACCAGTCTATCCATGACTTCTTCTGTCATTTGGCCTAGTGGATCATCAGCAACGAATTGGAAGTTATTATGTAGAGCTTGGATTGCAAACTCCTCGTCTTGATTTTCTATCTTTCCTTCCACTTTCCCTTCCAACGTTTCCAAAATTTCTGCCTCAAAAGACATCATATCATGTAACTTCATGCTGATCTCTCTCAACTTATTGTTGCATCTTTTAAGTACATCACATTCAAATTGGATGTCCTTATACCATATATCTATCAGTAATGCATTGTTATTATTCAGTACTTGCTTATGTATAAGTATCTGAGGATTTATCCTCCTTATTTCTCCCAGGACATCCAATATCTTTTCCAATTGGAAAGACCTTTTCCCTGTCTCCATTTGCAATTTATCTACCTTCTTCCTGGAGCCACTAAGAGAACTCCACCTCTTCAAAGAGGCCTTTACTACTTCTGCTGTGTCAAATGTGGAGTACATCCACCTCCTTAATATGGATGACTCATGTCTCATGAGATCCAACTTATTCACCTCTTCTTGAGAAATAGCAGTCAATGGGACCGCATGATCAGTAGAATTATCCTCTAGATTGGTTAACCTCCTTATATATGCATGCAACTGAGCAATGTGCTCTTTGTGTTGCTCATTTTTCTCCTTTTCTCTCTTAACCTTTTGAATTAAAGAATCTATAATGTCTTTGCCTTCCTGACCCTCTTGGTCTTCATTAGCAAACCCTAAGTCTACTGTGCTGATTTGAAATTCATCCAATGTAATTTTACCTTTCTCTTTATCTACAGTAGGGAGTGCTATCTGTGCAGTTCTTCTTCCTGTTGCAGGATCCCTTTTAATAGCCGAAGTCATTCTGGCCTTCCTCTTTGGTTTTATCAGGTTTTCTGAAAACAAAATAGATACATCAAATTCTGGCATTTGCATACCTGATTCCATGCCAATTTCATTCTCCAACCATTGAGGAACTTGATCCTTGGGCCCTTGGTTTCCAGTATCATCATCCTGATGATCACTCTGATCTCCTGTGTCTACCACCATATTCAATGGGGAGGGTGATCTTTTTTTCTCTTCCTCATGATGTTCATCATGAGGGGTATCTTTTGATATATCTTCCTGATGAGGATCTTCTTTCTCTGGAGGTTGATCTTGTTAATCCTCTACGTGTGCACCATGATCTTTATCTTTTATTTCCTCCACTCTGACTTCATCTTCTTTATTTATTTCCTCCTCTTGAGGTATATTAGCATCTGTGATTACTATTTCATCCTCCTTAGGTGCTTCTATTTGATCTTTTATCACATCTTTCTCTACACCTGTGATGACTATTTCTTGAACGTTGGGAGTAGGATCAGCTGATGCATCCTTTTCTTCTTCTCCCTTATCTTTTACCTCTACTATCCCAGGTTCAGCTGATGTATCATGCTGCTGCTGACCCATATCTGGAGCTTTGCTCTCCACTTCTTTCTGTTTTAGCTCTTCAACATTTTCCATCTTATGAGGTGTTCCTGCCACATCCTGAGGGTTCACATCCTCTACATTTGCCAAATCTACAACTGCAGGACTTGTCACCTGTTCAATTAATGTATCTAGCCCTATCTGTTCTACAATTTTCTCTGGGCTCTTTTCTTTCTCTGACTCCACTTGCTTCATTTCCTCTAACACCGTTTGCATTGATGGAGTTCCATGAGGAGTTGTTCTGGTGTCAGCAGCAAGGGTTTCCATCCTTTGTGAAGCTACATCCTTCACTACCTCATCATCGGATAAGTCTACTGTCTCATCCAATGAGACAATGCCACTTTGGATTATCCTAGAGGTTTCTTTTATTTGCTCTTCTGCAAGTTTAGTCTTGAACTTTACAATGGTGGGAAGTGGAACATTGTGCTGCAATTCTTTATTGAACACTTCACCACCTACTCCTTTCAATATCATAGGGGATTGTCTTATTTCACCTCTCATGGAGGTTCTTGCTTTCTTAGGTGTGTGGGCTATCACCTGAGGTGCCCTCCTCTTCCTTTTGAACAATAAAGGGCCCTCTTCTTCCTCAGGCTCCTCTTCCAGAGGGATATCTTCCTCTATTTGTTTCTGTGAGGTTTGACCCTCTTCATGGGTCTCAGTAACTACTACCTCTACCCTCTGAATTTTCTTGGATTTCTGTCCACCTCTTGGAGGGGGTGCAGCTGATACTGAAGCATGTCCTGCATGTTCTGAAGCTGATGTTTCTCCTGATGTTGGTGCCTATGCAGTAGTCTCTACTATTCTCTCTATAATAACCCCTTTGGGTTCTTCTTCTGTTTTCTTGCCTCTAGGAGGTCTTTTACTTTGTTTTTGTGGAGGTGGCAACCTGTCTCCTTTGGATTTCCTCTTTTCATTCAGGAAATCATCATATTCATCAGCAGAGAGCTCTTGTCCCTTCTTTTTCTTATCTGTGGTAAGGACCACACCTTTTTTCTTCAGTATATTTACCTGTTCATCAACCCAAGCTTGGGTTAGCTGTAATATCCTACCCGTGAATGGATCCAAGGAGATGTCCTCCTGCATCGTAAGGTTTGGGGCAGATATGGTGTCATTGTATATCTTTTTCTCTTCATATTCTTCAGCCGTTATATTTCCATCGTCCTTCTTCATTTGCGTTGGGATGGAAATGTAACCAAAGGTTCTGATTTGATTCAAGGTTAACCTTTGATACCTTCTTCTTCTTGCCTCAACCTCATCCTCACAGTCTGCCCAAAAATCTTCAAGATGCCTCCTGTGGATAGGCTGCCCCATGATTTTCTGCATCCTGCCATAAGGATCATATGACCTTACAAATGGGAAAAGTTGTAACTTCATCATTGTCAAGCCAGCTATGGCTTTCTTAATATTTTCACCATCTAGGCACATGTAATAGCCCATTGTCATTGGAAACAATACTAGTGGAATTTTGTTGTTGGCTTTGTAAGCATCCAATATTGTTACAATCTGCCTCATGAACTCCATGAGCACTACTGCATCAGTTGGATATCTTGGGAGCATGAGGGGCTGTCCTGCAAATCCTTCAATCCTAATATAGAAAAAGGTTGCAAACTGTATATACCAGGCTCCATGCCTGTAGATGACTTCCTGAGCTTCCATGCTTAGTCTCTTTGTTCTGTCTTCTTCCATGGTTCTTACCAGATGCATTGAAAATGCATCATTCACCAGCTTATAGTCCTGGAGATAGTTCACTCTTTGCAATTGGGGAGAGTGATCCTAGATATGTGCATCATCGATGGTGCCACCAATCTTCCCCACTGTTGTCAGTGCATTAAATGTGCCTTTGTATGCACATGCATAGACCAAGTATGAGGTCATATAGAAAGCACACTCTGTACCTCCTAGGTTTTTTAGTTGCTCATCCAGAGCATCACTTATCATTTTGGCCCATAGTGGCCTGTTCTTAGTGTATAAGCACATCAGGATGACCCCATACATCCAATCCTTGAAACTTCTAGTTGTTGGCTGTCCTGTTACCCGACTGAGTAGGGTGATCATGAGCTGATACTCATCATCAAAGTCAAATTTGAATAGATGAACCGGCAACTTGGCTGCGGCTGTATAGGGACTGTTCTTAGCCCTCCATGCATACATTCTCTTCCTAGCAGCTTTCTCATTACTTTCATATTCAATTTCCAGCTTCTTCAAGGCAATGTTGACAACCTTCTTGCCCAATGGCAAACCGAACATGGCGGAGAGGCTCTTTATGGAGAAATCCGCATACACCCTTCCGTGTTTCTCAACTCTTCTTGTCTATGAATTATAATTTCTGGCACATTCTATGACCAGTTTAGGAGCCTCCATGCTGTATGGAAAACCAGCTGCATTCCACATCCCAGACACAAAAACGGCCTCCATCAGAGCATCCTCATTATTCATGTTGATCCTATATGTCCATGCAACCAAATCTGTGCTTCCTTGGTGTGTATCCTCAATAACTCCATATTTGAATTGCACCCCTTCAGGCTGTGTAAACATCGGTTTAACGAACTCCACCTCAGACTTCATCAATCGCTTATCCGCCATGGATTCCTGCAATGATAAGAATTGGTCTCACAATTGTGCACCTCATCTCATACATGCATATATATACTACATTTTATGATGTCTATGCAGTGTTTGCAAGCATTACCTCATCATGATATGCATAACTTACAATTTCAAACCAGTAACATCATATTACCTGTATATGCCTACAAAACACAACAGAAGGGATTTGCTACTTACCTGACGCGTTTATCCTTTGAATTATGCTGTTGATGATTTTATGGAAATACCCTTGAGATTGATCGTAATCACATTCTTCACTTTGTTCAAGATGTGTATCTCCGCAAGTGACTCGTAGCAGGGTTTGGACGTTCAGCTCTGTGTAAACACTTAATTCTTCGCAAGGTAAATGTATAACGACGTTGCAAATCTATTTTAAACCTATTCATCTAGTCAATTAGGGCATAATTTGACTGAATCAATCCTAATCGTTAATTTTGTGCACAGAAATGCAGAATCTTGCCAGGTGTGATCATCGCGGCGACAATCGGCGGGAAGCACCTACCACATTAATGGGCATTCAATGTTCGTGTGGTGGGATGAGGACGAGGATCTTTTGAAATATCAGGTGATGTTTAAAATATGATCGTCCCTCGTAATATGACCATCTGCACCATGGTGGGAAAACATATCGGGCTATGTCTAGACCATCAGGTCATGTTATATAGATCGGGTGATGTTTTGAAAAAGATGATGACCCTAAGTGTTTTTTAAGTGACCTTTCTCAAAATGTCACAATGACGTCGCCATGATAATGGTTGAGTCTATCGCTGAAGCACTATGATGTCATCGTCATGTTTTGGTGAAAATATGATGTTATGAAATATACCTCCACAAGGTAAAATGATGATGGCATCATCATCATGTTGATTTTCTTTTGTTATTGAGATCAGATGATGTCATCATGACAATTTCTTTAGGGTGATATTTCGAGACCGGGGGATATTTGAAATATAGGGCGATATTTAGAATATCGGGTGATGTTTTGAAATATCGTCCCCATGAAATATATGATGCTGTTGACAGGTAAGTATCACTACCACTTAAGTTTGACGTCCGCATGTCGCGAACCAAATGATTTATCGGGTGATAAATAGGATCAGGGTGATCTTTTGAAAGATGACTGATATTAAGAAATATGATCCTCCCCCCTTGTGAATATCAGGTTTGACCGGGATTTTGACTATTCATAACTTTCACATCCTAAGGAATATCAGGGTGATGTAAAAGGCAAACCTTCATGAATTTTAATGCTTTTTCCAAATATGAGGTTAATGTCATGAAACAAGGACTTTGACAAACTAACCTCATGATGATGACTTACCACATCCTCCTATAGAGGGTAATCTGCATGACTTACATTTACCAGACCGCCAGGAAGCAGAAAACACAGGCCAAGCCAAAAGTTGGGTCCCTGTTTTGCCAAGTCAAAATGGGGCGTGTTGTGTAACCACACAACACATACCTAATCAATGAGTGTGACAAATCAATATAAAGTGGAAACTCATAATCAATAATCCCCAAGGATAAAACATAACGGATAGAAGTAGTGCCATGACTATCATCAAAGAGGAAAGGCACATCCTCAAGAGTATCCTCAAGATCAATAATGTGAGGGTTAGTAAATAACTTAGAAATAATTGTCAAATAATCATCCCACACAATAAAATCAAAAGAATGGATCACTGATATCAAAAGAAGCAGGAGGTGGAGGAGAAATAGTGGCACTAGTCTCAAAAACTGAATGAAAAGTGAGAACACCAAGAATCAAATAACCAACCTTCTCCTCAGAAACAATATTCACACAAGAAGTATGATCAACAACCAAAGGATTTGAACCATCATCAAAGGAAAATTTTGAAAAGGTATATAACCAAGATGCATGATTAACCATCCCTGTAGCAATAATCTTTGTGCTCTTCAAGTCTCTGATGATAACTAAATTAGATGTGAGCTCTATAGCCTTCCTTTATCCATTGTGAGTAATATGATATATGGAAAGAAGATTGTTTTACAAAGAAGGAACACACAATACATCATTGAAAGTACCCTCACCAATATCAATATATCCCTTCCCAATTACATTTATATAAGAATTATTACCCATCAAAATAGGTGGCATACCACAAGACTCAAAAGTACAAAACATGGACTATGATGAAGCCATATCATGAGAGGCTCCATAATCAATAAGCCATTTACTTGATCCATGACTCGTACTTGCACAAAGTGCCTTACTTTTATATTTATCATCCCCATTAGCAATGCCCACATGACCTTTTTTTAGTAGATCCAGACTATTTTGATGGAGTAGGATAAGATGAACTAGAAGACAAAGTTCAAGGAAAACTTGCATTGATTTTTTGAACAAGATTAAACTCATCTATTTGTTTTATGTAGCAAAAATGTTCATCATGCCCACATTTCTTACAATATGCATGTTGGGTCTCAAAAATGCAGGTTGCAAACCCTAAGAGGATGCCAGGGTCTATGGTCAGATTTGCAATGTTTTTGGCCAATGAAACAGAGCAACCCTATATCATTTTGGACTCCCTACTCTTTAGGTTCTACTGGACCTAGGCGGGTGTACCCTAATAATAAAGCAAATTATGAACTTTAAAGGTTTTTGACAATGCCAATCTATTTCTAAATGGCATACAAATGTGAAATAGATGCAAGGCTAACACTTACTCCTACTCCTAATGTTTAAATTTTGAATATGTGAATAAAGTTTAAATGAAGTATTGTTTTATAATGAATATGACCAGTACTTTTTGGGCAACAGAGTCAAGATGTGTATGATAAATGTGTCCTTCCCTTTCACTTAAATCAAATTATTTGGCACTTTTCAAATGTTTATACCTTGTATAAACGTGCAAGGTTGTTAGTTACCAGGCTCTTCTTACAAATCCCAATGATATTTTTCTAGGTTATTGTGATCAATAAAGGACTTTAATTCTGGTGTGAAGGAAACCAACCAAGATGATTTATTTAAAGGGTTTTAACTTTGGGCAGAGACCAATAAACATAAACCAGTTAGATGGACTTAAATCAACTTCTCACAGAAACCAATCAAGCAAATCACACAGAAGCAACAAATGTGCCCTGATAAATTAAGTATATCCTTGATATATTAGTTTAAATAACAAAGGAAAACCATTCTGGAGACAACACAAATAACATGTATGAATAAATATCAACAAATAATTGAACACCAAAATATTGGACACCAGATTATAATATTCTTCTCCGTTAAATTGCTTCAAATTTTTTTGCAATGTGCATCAGAAGCCTTCATTTTCTAGTATATTATGCATAATCTCTAATTCCTACTGATTGATTTTATTGCTGCTGATACTACTGCTGATGATTTTCTCTTTGATTTTTATCCTTCATATATACTTTATATTTTTAGGGTTATGACCCTTCACTCCCGTTGCAACCTTTCATTAAAAATATTTAATTTTAACCTTCATCTGTGCAAATTAATTTTAATGATAACTATTATCCCTCCTCCTTGCTAGTAATTTGCATTTTCATCAAATTAATGCTCCTTTTGGGTAAAATAATTCCTCACTTTATTATTATTTTTATATATTTTTACCCTCCTCGGTGAAATGCTTCACTTCCAATTATATGCACTTTCACATAATAAAAGTGTTCTTTAGGTAAAATAATTATCTACTTAATTAGTTCTTCTAGGAAAAGTATTTTACTCTTAAGTGAAAATATTCTCAAAAAACCTTCATTTGGTTATTCATTATGTCCTTCAAGTAAAATAATTTCCCACCTTATAACCCCTTCGGTAAAAAATGTTTCACTAATCATTAACATTAATGAAATTTATATCTTCAAAATAATCACCATAATCTTGATTAATTGTATTCTTTAGCGGGGAAGTGCCATCACCATATAGAGGAGACCAATACTTAACTTTTACTAAAGTTCACTTCTCCCTTCGATGATCTTTAATGATGTATGATATGCTATTATAATCAATCCATCGAAGGGACCTGTTAATTAGTCCTTTCAATGATTGTATGTATCCACTTTCTCTGCCCATCAAAGAGACTATACAAATCCTCTTGCTGATATAATAAAGTGTCTTCGATACTTTTGCCCTTAGTGTACATTGGCATATCATAGGGACATAATAATATGTCTTGCCGATATTAGCCACTTTCTCCAATGACCTCTTAAATCAATGGTTTTACCCTTTTTGGGACATCGGAGGGACTCACATTTTACTCACTCCCATAGGTCAAAGTCCCTCCGATAAGATTTTACTTTGTAGTGCTGCACCAATTTTAGGGTTTATGGTTTAGCTTATGGCGGGAATGCAGGTGTCTAGAGTGCTTCGCATCAAACCATATTTATATGGATCGTATTCCTTCTGAAGCACTACGAGAGCACCGGTTGCAGAGACATATTGATCTAATAGCCCTTCCAAGAATCTTTTAGCGTTTCTCAATGGGACTTTGGATCTTTCAAGAACAGGCAGACATAAACACTGCCAACCTGTGGCTCATCTCTCATTTCCTGATGTCTAGATGCATGCTCTAGAAGATCCCAATCTACCACGCGACCTTGTATCTATTCACGATATAAATCTGATGCCGTTGTTACAATATGTGCTCCAAGTGAGGCAACCATAGTTGGTGTCCATACCAGTTCTAGTTTCTTGGAAGTTTGCTCAAGAGCCATAATCATCTAGATCAACCATTATAAAAGATGAGTGGATTTTCTAGAGTCTATGAATAACCAGGAGAGCATCTGGGGTCCTCGATCCCCCGTCCATATCTAAATATCGAGGTTCTAAACCATTCTTCATCGGTGGGCACATTCATTTCACAAGAGGAAGTGGGTCGTGAAACACTAGGCCGAACATGAAATGTTCATTTAGCATAGAACCAATATGTAATATGGAGTAGAGTGATCTTACTGATAGAATTCAATTGACATAGATGGATAGAGAAAGGCATGGTGCATGTGCATGGTGGATAAATGTTGGCATGGATAGAGATCGGGCAGGCGACCTTTCTAGAGGGGGGTTTGGGTGGTGTTTTATCAATACATTTCAATAGCTTAGAGCTCTCTATTGCTTTGATATCCGGATATGTCATTGCTTTTACTTGCATAAACTCCTGGAAGGCTTGTCCTATTTGTATTCATGTTGAATATGACATAGCAGGACTAGACACAATTGAATCAGACAAAAAGGCTTTTAACACCAAATGTAGCATCACTCATATTTAGAGGAGATTTACTTGTTCCTTTACCATTCATCCTTGGCGATTTGTTAGCAGACATCTTTTGATGATCACCCTCAACATAATATTCTCTTAGAGATAAAAGGTAGTCTACAAAAATCACCATACTATCCTTTCTCCAAAGGGCCCTGCACAGGCATGCAAGTTGTTGGGATTCATAAATAAAAGAACCAAGCTACAGTAAAGGGTCTTCTTGTGTTGGCTAGTTATAACTATATTGAAATGTGTTATGCAACTCCTCTTGGTGTTGAGGATGATGAATACCTCATTAGAATTCCCTCTCTTTGAATTGTTTGATCTTGAAGTAGTTGTTGGGATCTCGCCTTTTTCTTCCCATTAGCTTTGCCATTGTTCTTGGGCTCACTGAGTTTAGCAACTTTAGTCTTAGTATTTCCTTATGTAAGTTTTCCTTTGGGGTTTATGAGAAGGCTCTGTGAGAGGAGTGGGGATTGGAATAGCTAGTTTGTAAGGCAAACCCACTCGAGGTGAAACCCTAAACATGGCATGGTCATGAAAACTCATTGAATTTGCTAAACATATTGGTCTCCATTTGACATGAAATTCATCTAATATTTCAACACCATGATAAGAGTACCCAACTAATCCTTTGCCTGATGCAATGATAACAGACATCATACTTATTAATATTCAAGTTTGGCAGCAGATTAAATACATCCTCTGTTGCAAGTGTTCTTGCCATCCCTTAGTAGGTGCTCTACACCTATTTCCTGAACTTCATGGGCAGCAACCTCTGATTGAATGTATACAAACACCCTTTGGCTTTTCTATGTTGCAGTCTTTTTTATTTCCTCAACAATATAATAGATTTCCCCATTGATCCTTTAGAGAGTTTCGTGAATCCCTGAAGAGTATATACCTCAAAAACATGAATAGATCTATGTAAAGCTTGAGAGGCTTTAATATGTTGCTAGAGCTTTCAATATGTTTGTCATGGTTTAGTGATCATAAAATCATCTTTAAAGTATATATCTAGGTATCCAAACTCCTACATAACCACGCAGGCTTACAACATGAACTCACAAGTTTGACAAACCTTTATCCATTGTAAATTTTTTTTGAACTTTGTAGCTCTGGTTGATAACTCACGGGACTCTATCACACATCTGGTCTATACCTTGAATGATCTTTATTTCCCTCTTATAGTAAAACTAGACTGTGTTTTCACCATATCCAACCTCTTGACCCAACTGGATAGAAGCTTCCTAAAATTGTATGACACATGTCGGGTCCCCTTGTGGGCCTGACTAATTTTTTTTTTGTTTTGAAATAAGTTTTATCTTGAATTGATTTGACACTACCTCCATGTGTCACTAAGGTGAAAAATTGAAATGGGTTGTCACTTAGAATTTGCTTTCTGCCATATCTTTACAATGACCAAAACAAGCCAAGTAGCCTCTAGAATTGCCCTAGAAAATTGGTCAAACCATCTCTCGGAGTCATGAAAATGCACAAGCATGTAGAAATTTGATAAAATAACTCATTGCAATAAACAGTTTGGCAAGACCCATCCCGATGTGAAAAATATTCAATGCTGAAGTAGCTGACTCAGCCTTTTCTGAAACTACACCTGTGAAAACTAATTAGGGCTCACCAAGTCACTATTTTGAAAAAATATCAAATCATCTCCTGGGAGGTTGCCACTTGGGGAAATAGTTTATTTAGGCTCCATGAGCACATGTGCAAAGGGGTTTCTCTCTAATACACTTCTTTCATGAAATATTAAAGGCCAAAGTTGACCTTCTATAACTTTCTAGAAATGCAGATGTAAAAATAGAATTGCATTTGCTTTTGACCTTGAAAAAATATCAAATGAGATGTTGCGGTCTTGAAAACTGGCATGAAAGTACATTAACAAATCTGGGAAACCAATTAGTTTTCCATGAAAATCATCCAGTTGCAAGATATCGGCTTCTAAACTTGACCTCCTGCGTAGATTTAACACTGTGCAAACAACAAACCTTTCCATAACCCTCCAACTTGATGCTTGAAAACCTAGTCAAATCTAATCATGGGAGACAAAAATCGGATATGCATACTCACATATGATAGATGAGTATGCCTACCAAGTGGTTTGGTATAAAAGTGAATAGGCTCTGAATTATGGCCCTCCAAAGTAGGCTCCTAAGATAGATTGTGTAGGTGCATTTCTGAGTGCTGCAATCAAATTTTCATCATGGGAACCTAAAATTTTGCCAAAATATTGTAGGAAATTTTAGGTCCTAACAATGGCTCTTGCTTGGGGATGTATTCCCCTTGCAGACATAGCAAGATCCCATATCTCTGGGGAGCAAATTGAGTGCCTTATTTGGCAATAGAGTCTAAATGTTACTTCTACCCCTAGTTTGTTATGGTCTGAAATTCAAACCATAAATGATGGCCCAAGGCCACCCGAAAGAAAGGCCTACACTTACCTCTATCATATATCTTATTTTGATATGATTTTATCAGATTCCTCTTGAAAATACTCATGCAGTCTGTATTGTTATATCCACTGCCATTGGAAACTTTTGAAATAGCACTACCCCCAACATTGCCCATAATTCCTCTAGCATTTTCACCATTCTATAATTCATAATTAGGTACAATCTGAAACTTTTCATAATCATGTGACAGGCCAGACCCAATCTCTATGTGATATTTTATTTCGTTGAATTTGCTATCATCCACCAAATGAATGCTCTCTAACTGAACTGGAAAATAGAGCAACTCATACTGCAGTTGACTTTTATTATCTTCAATGTTGGCACTACCAAATGATACGACATCAAATCCAGTAATATCAATGTTGGAAACTTTTGAAATAGCACTACCCCCAACATTGCCCATAATTCCTCTAGCATTTTCACCATTCTGTAATTCATAATTAGGTACAATCTGAAACTTTTCATCATCATGTGACAGGCCAGACCCAATCTCTATGTGATATTTTATTTCGTTGAATTTGTATCATCCACCAAATGAATGCTCTCTAACTGAACTGGAAAATAGAGCAACTCATACTGCAGTTGACTTTTATTATCTTCAATGTTGGCACTACCAAATGATACGACATCAAATCCAGTAATATCAATACTGTTTTCAACATCACATATAGCTTGCCCACATAGTTGTGACCTTGAAACTCTATCACCAAAATCATTAGTTTGCAGATTTAATATGTTTGAACCATCAACACCCCCAGATTCAAATAAAGTGTGCATTTTTGGAGTGCTGCTATAATGAAACTCATGACCACTAGCTGTCTCTCTTATCAGAATGTAACCTTGAATATACCCTCTTACACTCATCACGAAGTTCATCATCCTTGTGACAAAAAGTATCTTCACTATCAAAGCAAATGTATATTGGGCATAAAATTTCAGCCTCATTCTTGTGTGTATATTTCTGATATTCAATGGTCAATAAATTTGAAATTTGCTCACTACTGAGTGAACATGCTTCTTCATTCACCTCATTGTTGATGTACTCTTTACCTTTCCCAACATCACAACAATATTCAAGATCATTAAAATCAGATATGACACTTTCATCAGTATAATTATCTCTTTCACAAGATAATACATCATCTTGATCATCCGAAAATGTTTTATTTTCATCATAGCATCGATTTGAGAACACATGAAAATCATGTTTTGGCACACTTTGGCTGAATGTCTTTTGATCTTCTTGTGTTATTTGATCATACAATGGGTTTGAAAATAATTTAAAATCATTTTCAGGTGTGCATATTTTTTCTTTACTAATTGTGTCACCATGGTCCTCAGTTGTCAATGGATGTGTTGTTTGTTCATTGTTAAGCATCCCTTTTCTCCACTTGCTTCATCACTGATGTTATCTTCAAGCAATGTGTTCTCAACAATGTCTTCCATATTGAAATCCCGATCCAAGGTGTAGAATTGGTCTTCCATAATTTTATCTTCATTTAAAGCTAAAATATCATCACTGAAAACTTCACTTGCACATGTCTCCTCCATTGACTACATTGTTTGATCATTTTCTCCATATTCATCAATGATATCACTATTAGATTCAACATTGATAGCATCCTCATGGCTTTTCTTATCTATGATACCAATCACTTCATCCACTTGGTCAAAAGTAACTGGTTTTAATGACTCAGGCCAGTAAATTGAATTAGGCTCATATAGTCTCATGAACTGCTCGATGATCATGGACTTATTAGGCAGGGAACCAAAAGGTATTTGCAAACAAATATCTATCATTCTGCTAAACATAGAGCGTCCAGATTCTCCTTCATGCCTCCTGATGCCAAAAAATACATCTAAAGGGGAAATGCAATATTATGATTTTGTGACAGAATCTTGGCCCTTTTCTTGAGTAGGTGAATATTCATCATCTTCATCCTTAAACTGTTGATTTAGGTATTGAGGTGGGCAGGCTGGGACAACAGGAGTATTTACACTTTGAAGACTGCTCTCACCTTATGATATGTAATATGTTATTTCATTGCTTGCCAGAACAAACTGAGGCCTTGAAGTTTGTGTATAATTTTCATTATTGTCATCAAACTGACTCAGGAACAACCTTTTGAAATCTTCCCATGAAGATATACTTTGCATGGGTAAGCTTTTACACCATTCTCTTGCATTATGCCTCAATGATCATGCAAAGCATTTCATAATGACATCTTCTGGATAAATCTGAAAGTCCTCAATAAAATCCCAAAATAGTTGTACATGCCTATGAGCCAATTCATGTACCTCTCCATAAAATTTAGGGATATGATTTCTAAGCTCAATGGGATAACGATTTGGGTAGCCTTGGATATTATTAAAGTTAAATGGTTTATCAATGTCTGGGACATAGACTTTTCTTCATGGACATGGTTGACATGGCTGGCTATTTTGATGAGGGGCTTGATATTGATAATGCCTGGCATATTGATTGTATTCATGATTTTGGTAGCTCACTAATCTTTGGATAGAAGGGACTGGGTAAGCATTTATTTGTTTTGAGGCTTGTGATGTAAAAATGTTTTGTTGTGTATAATGAGCACCATTTCTATTGTTGAGATTCTCAACTGTATCATAATGTGTATAGGGCAAAGAAGAATTGCTATACATACTTCAGCCTTTGACATTTATTTCTAACTTGAAATGTTTGAGATATCTTTTGCATTCTTCATCAAGTTCTTTTCAGAGTTGCCACCTCTTGTCAAAAGAGGAATAAATTTTATCTTTCCAGGTCCTTCTTGCTAGTAGAGTTACCAATCTATGTTCGAATTCAAAACTTCACTAACTCTGTAACAAGATGGTCTTTAACCAAGATTCTAAATTAGTCCCTAGCAGAGTTGCCAATTCTGTTGGGTCTCAAAAACGCAAGTTGCAAACCCTAAGAGGATGCCAGGCTCTATGGTTAGATTTGCAATGTTTTTGGCCAATGAAACGGAGCAACTCTATGTGGTTTTGGACTCCCTACTCTTTAGGTTTTGCTGGACCTAGGGGGTGTACCCTAATAATTAAGCAGATTATGAACTTTTGTAAGGAAATGAGGGCATCTCAAAACGTATTTCTAAGAAAAGTGGTGTCTTCGACAAATTTAAATTCTTTCCAAATGCTTCAAAAACACGCACAACTATGCCTTTAAAGCGGAAACAGACATAGAACATTTCCTACATTGACCCTTAGAGGAAAGCACAAGAGAACAATATCTAGTTTCAACAACAGAGACATTAAACATGAAAGACAGAACAAGAACACAGATTTATGTGGGGCAAACCCTTACGGGTAAAAAACCCCACACTCCAAAAGCCCAGATCACCATTGTATTATTCAGCAACAGAAAAAATAGTTACAATACAAAACTGGCAATAAGCCTTTCATGAAGATTGACATCTTGTTCCTTCTGAAGAATAACTGACAGTATAACCTTCTCAGCCAGAACACTTTCATTTGAAACCTGTTTTCATTCTCTTCTCAGTCCCTTCACATGTTGTTCACATGCTGGATACAGCATACAGCCAAAGACTTCACAGAAGGAGAAAGACCAGAGCTCCATCAGATTG
Source organism: Cunninghamia lanceolata (assembly GCA_027924645.1). Taxonomy (NCBI): domain Eukaryota; kingdom Viridiplantae; phylum Streptophyta; class Pinopsida; order Cupressales; family Cupressaceae; genus Cunninghamia; species Cunninghamia lanceolata. The sequence goes on along the minus strand of BSBN01000023.1, from coordinate 7,394,842 downwards.
AACTCATCGTCTCATAGATTCTCTCACACCTCTGACTCAATTACACAATTACTTTTAGCAATCTAATCGACACAAGCACTTCACAGTTCGTTCCAACTGGCATCGCTCTTTTTCAACCGTTACAAAACTACCAAAACTGTTTGCATATTCGTGAGGACCTTTAGTCCCACATACATCCGTCGACTGACACATCAACTGCATATATCCATGAACACACGGTAAGTTTACCGTCGGCACTTTTGCTGTCGATGACCCTAGCCTGTCAACCACTAATGAACCGTCGGAGTGACTTCTTCCTTCTTCACCGATAAGGTTCCTCCTGCCGATGCCAACCCCTCGCCAACTTCCATCGGGGTGACAGTTGACATCGGAGCGACATCCCTAGGCTTGCCCGATAGAGATCCTCACGCCGATGCCCGACTCCAAGGTAAGTCCCATTGGAGTAACCAACACCATCGGCAAAACTTCTCTTCGCTGGACCGACAGTTGTTCTCACACCGACGCCCAAGCCAAAGACATCCATTGGAGTGACCACAAGCAGTCGGAGTAACATTTTAAAGCTGGGCCGACAGTGATCCTTACGCCGATCAACCGAGACTCCACCATCGGTGAGACCATTCCCATCGGGAAGACTTCACAAGGCTCGACCGATAGATGTCCTCTCACCGATGTCCAACTCCATCAGAGTAACACATAGCTGTCGGAGTGACACCCACATCCTTCACCGATAGTGATTCTCATGCCGATGGACTTCACCAACCTTTACCACTCCATCGGGGTAACACCAAGTGATCGGAGACACAACCACAGGCTCCGCCGATGACCACCCTCATGCTGATGGACATCGCACATCGGTAAGACCTTGGAGATCGGCATAAGACACCAAACTCCTACCGATAGTAAACCTCATGCTGATAGCTAGCCCTCCATCGGTATAACATGAAGTATCGGGGATACATCTTCCAGCTACGCCGATATCAATACTCACTCTGATGTTCTTCCATCGGAGTGACCCACGCTGACGACCAATGACTCCGTGACGCGTTGAACCAAACCATTGAACCGATGAACAGTTCAACGAACCATTGAACCAATGAATAGTTCAACGAACCATTGAACCAATCGGTTGAACCAAACCATTGAACCGATGAACAGTTCAACGAAACAGTTCAATGAACCATTGAACCAACCGGTTGAACCAAACCATTGAACCAACAAAGAAACATTGAACCTGTAATCTGAGTCACTAGTACTCAACATTCTCCCACTTGACGAAGGAATTACAGGAAACCATCAATGCTCCAAGTCACAGAACCAAGCTGATACTGCCACCACTCCACTGTGCTCACAACCTTTTTACAGAAGCTCCATAACATCAACTTCAAAGCTATCAGAACATAGCCAGAAACATTCTCCAGAAACAAGATAAACCATCAGCTAGAACAACAATCAGTAAGCTGACTATACCCATCTAACTGAACATAAAACCCACATGACTGAAAATAGCACACACAGCCAGTGCTAAAATATCCAATCACTCATACCTTAAAGGTATGAACATTAGTAGTCTCATGCCACCTACATATACACCCATCAACTGCAAATACAAGCTCAAAGTGTGAACTAGTCGAAGAAGACCAAACACTTCAAGAACTTCCACTGCATGGGTAATGCAGATTTGAAAAATATCATGGCATACAAAAAATCCACCAATGGCATTGCATAGAACGTGTAAATAATCATGTAGTACCAAGGAAACATCCACCATGATATGCAAAAACTGTAAACAAATAATCCTGCAAGAACAACTCCTCACCACCAGTCTAAAGTTCTCCCAAGTTCTCCACAATGTAATGTGAAACACACCATCAGAGAAACTAACTGAGACCAAGAGAGACAATGCACATCATATACCTATAGACAATCCTTTTACATACACCTCTGAAAGCCAACTGTGTCAAGTACAATCTCCTTCAAAACACCCCAAAGAAGCATCCAAACAAACATTCAATCTCCAAGATCAACTAACATGGATGTAAGCCTCACAAACCAAAGAAGATCAAACTAATTTATTTCCCATTTCAGGAAATCAGCCCATTAACCATCTCCTCAACAGTCCTCATCAATGAATGAAATCTCTAAACTCAAATGCACAAGGAGATAATCATGCTATTCATCTCTCACAATGAATCCACCAGAACCATCAATGAGCAGTTCAAGATCCATATCTATGAAAGAAAACATAAAACACTTGAGAGAAACAATGGACTATACCTCTCAAGTGAAACTTATCGAGTAGACCAAAAGTGGGGAAAAAGAATGTTCTTCCAAGATACCCAAGTCCCAATGACTTTCTCCAAGAACAATCTCCTCTAGATCTTTTTGTTGAATTCACATTCAACCAAGGTAAAGACTCCTCAAACTTCCAACTGTAAACTCTGAAAACACAACATATACAGTCTCACCTTATTCTCCATGTATCCATGAGTACCTTTGAACAATCACCTCATGCTGAACTCCAACTACATCACTACAACACTATGAAGTAATCAAGCAAATGATAGATGTACCCAAACATAGAGAAGTAACCAGACCACTGTCAAAACTCCAATCATCTGAATCAGGAACTTATCATGACATCATGATCTTACCATCTCCTTTAGGAGATTCCATGCTCCAGGTGAACATAACCATTGTCTCTAGATCAATGTATCATACCAAAATTCAAAAGCAGAAATCATGATATGAAACAAACCAAAATTCTAAACCAACATCACCTGTCAAGCACCACCAACACCTTAGCCAAGAATTTCATGAATCCTCCATGACTCCAAGATGTTACTCATCCTCAAATAGTGCCCCTGCAAATGCGAAAGAACCCTTCTGCAGCAACAGGATCAAAGAGCTTCTCCTAGTAACATCTGCAACACTAAAGAAGATCATTCACCACTAAGTGATGAAACACAAAGTCAATGCTAAAGCTCCCACTGAACTGTAACAACAGAGCTTTCCAAGCATCCTGACGAAACATCTCCTAATCTGAAAATCTTCCAGGTCCACAAATTAATATGTCCATGTGACTATAAAACCAAGTGACACCAAGATCTCCAAACCAAGGAAATAAACTATCACTGTCAATAGCTTACACAAACCTGTGTATTCAAGCTATACATGACACCATGATATACATACTACAAGTCTCCATAACCAGCTATTCGGATACTCAACAACATCCATCCTCTCATCTTGAAACAATCACACCAATGCACAAGTGACCAAAGACAAGGCCAACTAACAAATCTGCATAAACACTGAAACAATCTTGTGGATAAAGACAGTCCACATCCGAGTCATCTCACTGTAGCTTAATAGGTGATCAGCCCACAAAACTACATAACTCGTAGATCCAACCAATGTACCATGCAAACTCACTATCACACTGGAAACTGCAAAACTTAGATCTCAAGGAATAGATAACAATGTAGACAACATGACTCAAACATCAGAAAACTTACTTTTCACTGATTCGCCCAACATGTCCACAACCTGAGCACCATTAGTCAAGAAACCAGAAACATTACCACAGAAATGCTGAGTGACAAATCACATACCAGCACTCCCATGCAGAGCAAGCATTTCACCTCCTCACACCATGCACAGAGCATGCATCCGAGAGAATTAGGCTATTACAAAAGCTCTCAGACCATCCAATGATCAACTCCATAGCCTACATGCAGTCGGGGTAACAGAAAAATTATGCCTTCCAATACCAGGAACAGAACACCCAGCATAAGCACAATAATCCATGGCTGAGCAGTAGCACAAACTTCTCCATATCATCAGAGAGCCTCTCACACAAACACCCAATATGAAAGTTACTGCAGCAACACAGCCTCAAAGCAAACCCCATGCAACAAGATTAAATACTGTCAATTAAGAGCCTCAGGCCACATCATGACCAGCTCCAGTCTCTTCACCATCCTTCAAGCACTGCTGAAACAGAATCACAAGATCAACTGCCAGACTTTCCCTCAAACAAGGATCAAACAAATAGACATTTCCTTCAGATTTCCTCAAGCCTGTCACACTAAGAAATCATCACAGAAGGAATACCCAGACCTTATACACCAGGAACTCTTACATGCAAACACATGCAGCACACAAATGTACATATGTGAGCAACAAAGCATATCCCAGAAGAAGGCTCTGATACCACTTGTAAGGAAATGAGGGCATCTCAGAACATATTTCTAAGAAAAGTGGTGTCTTCGACAATGTTAAATTCTTTCCAAATGCTTCAAAAACACGCACAACTATGCCTTTAAAGCGGAAACAGACATAGAACATTTCCTACATTGACCCTTAGAGGAAAGCACAAGCGAACAATATCGAGTTTCAACAGCAGAGACATTAAACATGAAAGACAAAACAAGAACATAGATTTACGTGGGGAAAACCCTTACGGGTAAAAAACCCCACACTCCAAAAGCCCAGATCACCATTGTATTATTCAGCAACAGAAAAAATAGTTACAATACAAAACTGGCAATAAGCCTTTCATGAAGATTTACATCTTGTTCCTTCTGAAGAATAACTGACAGTATAACCTTCTCAGCCAGAACACTTTCATTTGAAACCTGTTTTCATTCTCTTCTCAGTCCCTTCACATGCTGTTCACATGCTGGATACAGCATACAGCAAAAGACTTCACAGAAGGAGAAAGACCAGAGCTCCATCAGATTGAACTCACCATCTCATAGATTCTCTCACGCCTCTGACTCGATTACACAATTACTTTTAGCAATCTAATCGACACAAGCACTTCACAGTTCGTTCCAACTGGCATCGCTCTTTTTCAACCGTTACAAAACTACCAAAACTGTTTGCATATTCGTGAGGACCTTTAGTCCCACATACATCCGTCGACTGACACATCAACTGCATATATCCATGAACACATGGTAAGTTTACCGTCGGCACTTTTGCTGCCGATGACCCTAGCCTGTCAACCACTAACGAACCGTCGGAGTGACTTCTTCCTTCTTCACCGATAAGGTTCCTCCTGCCGATGCCAACCCCTCGCCAACTTCCATCGGGGTGACAGTTGACATCGGAGCGACATCCCTAGGCTTGCCATATAGAGATCCTCACGCCGACGCCCGACTCCAAGGTAAGTCCCATCGGAGTAACCAACACCATCGGCAAAACTTCTCTTCGCTGGACCGACAGTTGTTCTCACACCGACGCCCAAGCCAAAGACATCCATCGGAGTGACCACAAGCAGTCGGAGTAACATTTCAAAGCTGGGCTGACAGTGATCCTTACGCCGATCAACTGGGACTCCACCATCGGTGAGACCATTCCCATCGGGAAGACTTCACAAGGCTCGACTGATAGATGTCCTCTCACCGACGTCCAACTCCATCGGAGTAACACATAGCTGTCGGAGTGACACCCACATCCTTCACCGATAGTGATTCTCATGCCGATGGACTTCACCAACCTTTACCACTCCATCGGGGTAACACCAAGCGATCGGAGACACAACCACAGGCTTTGCCGATGACCACCCTCATGCCGATGGACATCACACATCGGTAAGACCTTGAAGATCGGCATAAGACACCGAACTCCTACCGATAGTAAACCTCATGCCGATAGCTAGCCCTCCATCGATATAACATGAAGTATCGGGGATACATCTTCCAGCTACGCCGATATCAATACTCACTCTGATGTTCTTCCATCGGAGTGACCCACGCCGACGACCAATGACTCCGCGACGCCAATGAACCGAACCATTGAACCAATCGGTTGAACCAAACCATTGAACCGATGAATAGTTCAACGAACCATTGAACCAATCGGTTCAAACCATTGAACCGATGAACAGTTCAACGAACCATTGAACCAACCGGTTGAACCAAACCATTGAACCAACAAAGAAACATTGAACCTGTAATCTAAGTCACTAGTACTCAACAACTTTAATAGTTTTTGACAATGGCAATCTATTTCTAAATGGCATACAAATGTGAAATAGATGCAAGGCTAATAGTTACTCCTACTCCTAATGTTCGAATTTTGAATATGTGAATAAAGTTTAAATGAAGTATTGTTTTATAATGACTATGACCAGTGCTTTTTGGGCAATAGAGTCAAGATATGTATGATAAATGTGTCCTCCCCTTTTGCTTAAATCAAATTATTTGGCAATTTTCAAATGTTTATACCTTGTATAAATGTGCAAGGTTGTCAGTTACCAGGCTCTTCTTACAAATCCCAATGATATTTTCCCTGGTTATTATGATCAATTGAAAGGACTTTTAATTTTGGTGTGATGGAAACCAACCAAGATGATTTATTTAAAGGGTTTTAACTCTGGGCAGAGACCAATAAACATAAACCACTTAGACAGACTTAATTCAACTTCTCACAGAAACCAATCAAGCAGATCACATAGAAGCAGCAAATGTGCCCTGATAAATTAAGTATATCCTTGATATATTAGTTTAAATAACAAAGGAAAACCATTCTGGAGACAACACAGATAACATATATGAATAAATATCAACAAATAATTGAACACCAAAATATTGGACACCATATTATAATATTCTTGTCGATTAAATTACTTCAAAAAATTTTGCAATGTGCATCAAAAGCCTTCATTTTCTAGTATATTTTGTATAATCTCTAATTCCTATTGATTGATTTTATTGCTACTGATACTACCGCTGATGATTTTCTCTTTAATTTTTATTCTTCATATATACTTTGTATTTTTAGGGTTATGACCCTTCACTCCTATTGTAACCTTTCATTAAAAATATTTAATTTTAACCTTCATCTATGCAAATTAATTTTAATGATAACTATTATCCCTCCTCCTTGCTAGTAATTTGCATTTTCATCAAATTAATATTCTTTTTGGGTAAAATAATTCCTCACTTTATTATTTTTTAATATATTTTTACCCTCCTCAGTGAAATGCTTCACTTCCAATTATATGCACTTTAACATAATAAAAGTGTTCTTTAGGTAAAATAATTATCTACTTAATTAGTTCTTTCGGGAAAAGTATTTTACTCTCTATTATGTCAGAAAAGTATTTGATGATCTTGGAACAAAGACAGGGGGGTGGACTTGGGCGCTAGTGCCCTAGTCCAGCTCTATATTGGGTTTGCCCTAAATTCAAATGTCAGGTTTGTGACCGTTATTTGGGTCCAGGCTAACATCATAAGTTTCAATTACAAAATTCTTGGCTGGAATCTTTGTAGTTGCATATATAAGCATGTGTAGGTTATCATTTAGAAACTAGAAGATGTTTATGATTGTGAGCTATTGGCATACTTGTGATTTTCATTATGTTGCAGAGCAGAGCATTGTTGTTCTGTTTGTTTTTGCAGGTTGGATTACATCTTCTCCTCATGGCATTGAAGAGCATCTTCCTTCCATGAGAGCTTCATCATCAAGGTGACATCTATTGTGTTTTATCATCATTATCATTTGGATTTTTGCCTCTATCCCACGGGATATGCACTCTCATCTGACAACAGTGTTCGGAAGACTTGAATGTCTCTCCGGGGCTTGACCAAGGCAAGCCTCTAAACACTAGAACCCCCTCCCATTCTCCTTGTGATTGTAGGTTATAGGTATCAGATCTAGAGAAAGTGGAGTTGCAGGGAAGATTGGAGGACAGTGTAGATTTGAGATCTAAAAAGAAGTGGACACTGTACGACATTTCGGGACACATGCGCCATCAACCTTTTCCCCCATATTTAGATTTACAGAAAAAGACTAAATAGTGACAATCAATGATTACAGAGCTACCAACATCCTGAAGAATATCCCTCAGTGGACTAGGGTGCCATCAATAGTGTCCTCCGCATCTGAATTGCTATAAACTGAAGGTACAGTGGGGATCAATGTCGAAAGGAGATCGGGATTATACAGAAAAAGTTGCATCTTGGACTTGGGCGCCTTCACCATTGTCCCTGACATTTTCATTTTCTGAACTGTGAAAGACAGTGAGTTAAGGTTCTCTTCCCTTTGTCTTATTTCAATAGCATATGTCATAATTTGCAGATTTACTTGTTGTTTTGCTTAAATTAGGGTTTCAAGAGCATTAAAGCATTAATTAGAGACATTGTGTGTTAACTTCTAAATTTCTCAGCTTCCCTTGTGGCAACCTAACCTGATAGGTGACTCTCCTCTTGAGTGGAGAAGCAACTTGGTTGAAAAGCCCTTGGAATGTTTGATGGAAAGGAGGATTCAACCTAAAACTTGCATATAACAAAATCAACAACCTCACCTCTTTTCCATACTAAAATTTTTGGTGAACCCATGTTTTTGGACTTTTTGGCACCTTGTTGAGTGTTGTTTGATAGATTTGCATTCATTCATTCTTGCATTTGAAAAAATTTAAAAAAACTGAAAATTTGAAAAATTCAAAAAAATTGGCATATTAGGCTTGCATTTTTTTTTTGTAACATTGGAATTAATTGGCATTTAATTTAATTTTGGTTATTTTCATTAGATCTAATTTAAATTACAGAAATTCATCATTTATATTACATTTGCATGCTTGATTTGTTAAAAATTGCTTGAAAATTGTGCATTTTTCATAAAAACATAGTTTTGCATGAGCTAGGGTTGTAGTCAAAATCTTGTTTCAGATTTTAATACCTTGTTAAAACACTTAGTAGGACTGATTTCTAATTGTGGTGTTGCATCATAGTGGCCTCCTTGCGAAATTTCATGTCTAGGGTTTGTAAACTTGCATTTTTCACTAGATTTGGCCTTATCGTCTTGTTAGATTTGCACTCCAAGCATGTTGTAAGGGATTTTGCTGCAATAATTAGCTGTTATCAGGGTTATTATCTTCTTCCCCTTCTCAATTTTCTTACAAACCCTTTCTTTTGGGCCTTTGCATTGAAATTTTGTGAAAGTTTGCATATTTTGGCCTATTTTCACTAGGTTTTGACTTATCGACCCTCTAGAGTTGCCTTAAAAGCATGTTGTGAAAGGTATTTTTGTATTAGTGGACTATTTTTAGGCATATCATGTGCTTTCCCTCTTGAAAATATTTACAACACCTCTTCTTTCATTCATTTGCACTGAGAAAAGTTGAAAAAATCAAGCATTTTGCCCTTAAACATATCTTGCTCCTAGGGTTTATTCTATTAGTTTGTGCATGCTGTTGCATGAGTATTATAACTCACTACCCTAATAGAAACACCCCTTTAATAAGAAGCATAAGACTCATGGTATCTAGTGCTTTTGAAGAAATTATTATTCCTACCTTTGAAAATCCATTGAGCACCTTCTTTACAAAAGGAGAGATAAATTTTGCAAGATACTATACCTATCACAACTACAATGGAAGAGCAATTTTTTCATGATGTTGATGAACCTATGGATGTGGAAATACATTTATCTGATGAACAAATAGATAAAACTAATAAAGAATTAGCCGATTTTCAGGCATTTGTGGAAAATGAGAGGATAGCTGAAGAAGCTCTCCCTGCGATTCATAAGAGAATTGATAAAAGAAGGACAAGATGGTGTTAACGTGATTCGTGGTTTAGTACACATTGTACAAACTAATGTTATGCCGGTGTCTAAATGTGCAAAAGCAATAAACAACACTTTGTCACTGTATCATACGCAAGTATCAGTACCTATATTGACCACGAGAATATCTACATTTACATCGAATATTTTGACAACTAATGCAAATGCTTGTAGTAATGCTACCACTAGTTACTGGAGTATCTAATGGAACTAATTCACAAAATTACAAAGCTGTGGGATTTAACTTTCAAAATTTGGTTTCTAAGGGGATCCCTTCTATGAATACTCATTCTCAACCACCTATCACATATAACTACTCGCAATCACCTTCCACCTATCACTGTGTCCAACCACCATTAAACTAATCACAACCTCCTCTTATCACAACTCAAGCTCAATCACCCCCTCACTTTGGTTCTAATTCCTTGCAGCAAACCGCATCTCCCAATGATGCCATCTTAAACCAACTTCTACAGGGCATGACTGCTTTACAACAAAAGTGACAAATTTGACAAATTCTTCACAACCTAATATACCAACTTGTCATGCTCGTAACCCCTTATTCTATACAATCTTGAGAACTCCTATACTTGAGAAGTTTGAAACTCCTTGCTTTGAAAAATAGGGTGGAAAAGGTGATCCTAATACTCATGTGGTAGCATTCACAGCTATGTGTAGTGATTTCTACTTTGAAGAGGACTTGTTAGCAAAGCTTTTCCTGCGATCTCTCAAAGATACTACTTTAGAATGGTTTTGCTCTTTACCTCCGAATTCAATACACTCCTTTTCGCAGTTAATTGATCAATTTCTACAACATTTTCAAGTAAACATCGAACCCCAAGTCTCTCTGATTGATTTTGTTCATTGCAACCAAGGTCCGAAAGAGAAGTTGACTTAGTTTATTATCCGGTATCAAGGAATTTATTCACAAATTCAATATTAGATGAAAGATGACAATGTTCAAAATATATTTATTACAAATTTTCAGCCTAACATCCATGATTAGATCTTCTTGATGAAATATAACACTTTTCAACATCTATGTACTGCCCTTCGTGACTACCAACTTTCTTGTAATCGGTATGAAAACCAAAACTTATTAGCTCAAGTTGGTCAATCCGAGGGTGGATCGTCACAAAACAACTTTAAGAGGAATAATAAAAGTTTCATCAAGGTTAATGGACCGAATTCAAATCACTTTACACAAATATCTACTATCACTAATCCGAAAAAGACACAGTATCAACAAAGAAAGTTCACTCTGATATCTGAGTCCTATCATTCTATCATGAATCAAGCTCTGAGTAATAATCTCTTGAAGCTTCCCCTGATTAAACTGGTGGATCCTAACAGGACACAAGGACCTTATTTCGATGCTAATGCTTTTTGTCACTATCATCGGACACAAGGACATGATACGGAACGATGTATGCATCTTAAACATGAAATACAAGACCTCATCGACTCAATGTTATACAGGTATCTGGTGTGAATGATAATGGGAATAAGTCAGTTGCCTTGCCGAATCAGAATTTACAGATCTTCACAAATCCTTTCCCTAAGAATACTGATAACAATTTAATGGAACAAAATACATTAGAGGTAGAGGATGACTATTTAGATTATGATGAGATAATTGCTACAATTGAAGTGGATTAGTAAAATACTCAAGTATCACCTCGTCCACAAGGAAAAGGTATTTACTCTTAAGTTCCTCCTCCGTTATCCCTCCAGGGATTGGGAGACAATCAACATATATCAAACAGACAAATGGAAAAACTGAAGCAAGAGATTATGACAGTAGAAAAGGTTGAAACAATACAAGATATTCCTTGTCGTTACGATAGACAGAACCAACATAACAAGAGAAATAAAAATTGGAAACGAGCAAGACAATTATCATCAGTTGGAAACAATAGTGGTTCTCCTCCTCACAAGCAACAAAAGATTTTACATAAACAAGGAAATGATGAGAAAGTATTACATGGACTCTCTGATAACAAGCAACAACCTAATATGAACCACTCAAACTTCACATACAACTTGATGGAGCATCTCTCCAAGAGGTTCGCAAGTTACATAATTTAGTGCGATTGTACTCGCAGGTAAGTATTTCTAACCCTTTTCCTCCGTGTTGTGCTTCCCCCATGATGTGTTCTATGTTGTTAGGCCTCCTAGGATGACCCTTGATTCACTTGTAAGGTCAAGGATACTAGGAGACTGCCTCTTTCGTGACCTTCTCCTATTTGTATCATCATTCTTCTATATTGCCTCTCCTCTATTTTCATTGTTGTGTGTCATGTCTTACGGACATAGCATTGCGGTTGGTGACTTGGGGGCACCCTCCTACGTGACTGTCTTTGAGGCACTTTTTCTCCTCTCTGATTTATTGTTTACCTTCCTCTAGTGGCTCTACCTAGAGGGCGGATGATGAACAACATATCATACTGATGCGGACATAGTGTCCCTTTAGCAAGTAATAAAAAATGGACCTAGTCCATACATAATGACGGGGTTGTTATATATTATTTGACGCTTCTCTAGTTGAATCACTCCGTGTGTTCTCTCTATCTCGATGATGATGTTGATGCTATCTTATCTTGCTAACAACACTTTAACAATACAACTGCTCCGTGCACTTTTTTATCATGGATTTTGCCTTACATGGCTCTTTCATGTAGATGATCATATGCATTGTTGTTTATCATGATTATGTGGACGCTAAGACCTTTCTTGCAGGAAATTTTGTGTTTGTGGGAACATTTGGCGATCATAAAGTACATGTCACCTCTGGAGGGCATGGGCTTTGTGAGAGCTCGTGTTCCCTTATGTGTTTTCTTCTTACCTTAACGTGCTTCCTATCGGTACGTGATATCAACCACCTTAAGGTGGGGGCATATATAAGGTAAGTTTTCTGTTGTAGATGATAATAAAGCATGTTTGAACAATCTAAAAATTAATCACAATCATTCAAGCCCTCTGCGGAGGCAGGATATTGAGCATATCCTTTTATCTTAAGCCCTTCTGCGGAAGGTGGGGATTGTGTATTTCTCAAGGAGATTGCACTATCCTATCATTTTCAAAAGTCCTCTGCGGAGGTGGGGAGCGGTTCTGTGACTAACTCAACCCTTAAGCGTGTTTTTGGTGATTGTTGTGGTGAAGCCCAATCGTCAGTGTGTGCTTGTAATGTGCCTGAGATGGTGATGAACCTAGCAATAGTTTCACTCCATTGCTTGTTTGCCGTGTTTTCTCTGTCTTCCATGTGTGCGTGTATGGCGTGTTTGTTCTCAAAGTGCAAGACCGATGGCAATGAGCTCCTCTACACTTTGGGATTTGTTTGGCGTGTTCATTCTCAAGGTGCAAGACTAGTGGCGATGAACTCCTCTACACCTTGGGATTTTGTTTGGCATGTCTGTTCTCAAAAGGTGCAAGATCGGTGGTGATGAGCTCCTCTACACTCTTTTGGGATTTGTTTGTTTACTTTCCTTGTATTTACATTTTGCATTTCATATGGAAAAATAAAAAAGAAAATAATCACTGCATTCACTGTATTCTATGTGCTTTGTGTGTCTTCAATGTTGTATTCTCTGTGTTTTGCGTGACTATAACTGTCTTCTCCATGTTTTGTGTGCTTATTATTGTCTTCAATATGTTTGGCGTGTCTTCTCCGTGCTTGGCGTGTTTGCTGTGTTTGTTGACCTTACATTTAATGCATGTATTGGCCTCACATTTATACATACATTAAGGTGGGGGCTAAATGTTATGTCAGAAAAATGCACCCTTGGGGGCTTTTTCCTCTTAATGTTTAGCTCGCGGATCTTTAGGTTGCATTTAGAGCATCTTGCATGATAATTCAGACTCTCGATGAGAAAACCCTTGGGCCTTGTGACAAATGGGACCTAAGGGAGACTATCTTGATGATCCTAGAACAAAGACAGGGGGTCGACTTGGGTGCTAGTGCCCTAGTCTAGCCCTATTTTGGGTTTGTCCTAAATTCAAATGTTGTGTTTGTGACTGTTATAAGTTTCAATTATGAAATTCTTGGTAGGAATCTTTGTAGTTGCATATATAAGAATTTGTAGGTTATCATTTAGAAACTAGAAGATGTTTATGATTGTGAGTTATTGGCATACTTGTGATTTTCATTGTGTTGTAGAGCAGAGCATTGTTGTTGTGTTTGTTTTTGCAGGTTGGATTACATCTTGTCCTCATGGCATTGAAGAGCATCTTCCTTCCATGAGAGCTTCATCATCAGGGTGACATCTATTGTGTTTTATCATCATTATCATTTGGATTTTTGCCTCTATCCCACGGGATACGCATTCTCATCTGACAACGATGTTCAGAAGACTTGAATGTCTCTACGGGGCTTAACCGAGGCAAGCCTCTAAACACCACAACCCCCTCCCATTCTCCTTGTGATTGCAGGTTATAAGTATCAGATCTGGAGAAAGTGGAGTTGTAGGGAAGATTGGAGGACAATGTAGATTCAGGATCTAAAAAGAAGTGGACATTGTGTGACATTTCAGGACACAGGCACCATTAACCTTGTCCCCCGTATTTAGATTTATAGAAAAGACTAAATAGTGACAATCAGTGATTGCAGAGCTTTCGACATCCTGAAGAATATCCCTAAGTGGACTAGGGCGCCATCAACAGTGTCCTCCGCATCTGAATTTCTGGAAACTAAAGGTACAATGGGGATCAATGTCGAAAGGAGATTGGGATTATACAAAAAAAGTTGCATCTTGGACTTGGGCGCCTTCACCATTGTCCCCAACATTTCTATTTTCTGAACTGCAAAAGACAGTGAGTTAAGGTTCTCTGCCCTTTGTCTTATTTCAATAGCATCTGTCATAATTTGTAGATTTACCTACTATTTTGCTTAAATTAGGATTTCAAGAGCATTAAAGCATTAATTAGAGACATTGTGTGTTAACTTCTAAATTTCCCAGCGTCCCTTGTGACAACCCAACCTGATAGGTGACTCTCCTCTCGAGTGGAGAAGTAACTTGGTTGAAAAGCCCTTGGAATGTTTGATGGAAAGGAGGATTCAACCTAAAACCCCCATATAACAAAATCAACAACCCCACCTCTTTTCCATACTAAACACTCTCAAGTGAAAATATTCTCAAAAAACCTTCATTTGGTTATTCATTATGTCCTTCAAGTAAAATAATTTCCCACCTTATAACCCCTTCGGTGAAAAATGTTTCACTAATCATTACCATTAATGAAATTTATATCTTCAAAATAATCACCATAATCCTGATTAATTGAATTCTTTAGCAGGGAAGTGCCATTGCCATATCGAGGAGACCACAACTTAACTTTTGCTAAAGTTCACCTCTCTCTTCGATGATCTTTAATGATGTATGATATGCTATTATAATCAATCCATCAAAGGGACTTGTTAATTAGTCCTTTTGATGATTGTATGTATCCACTTTCTCTCCCCATCAAAGAGACTGTATAAATCCTCTTGCCGATGTAATAAAGTGTCTTCGATACTTTTGCCCTTAGTGTACATCGGCATATCGTAGGGACAGAATAATATGTCTCACCGATATTAGCCACTTTCTCTGATGACCTCTTCAAATCAATGGTTTTATCCTTTTCGGGACATCGGAAGGACTCACATTTTACTCATTATGATAGGTCAAAGTCCCTCTGATAAGATTTTACTTTGTAGTGTTGCGCCAGTTTTAGGGTTTATGGTTTAGCTTATGGCGGGAATACAGGAGGTGTCTGGAGTGCTTCACATCAAACCATATTTATATGGATCATATTCCTCCTAAAGCATTGCGAGAGCATTGGCTGCAGAGACATATTGATCTAATAGCCCTTCCAAGAATCTTTTGGGGTTTCTCAATTGGACTTTGGATCTTTCAAGAACAGGCGGACATAAACACCGCCAACCTGTGGCTCATCTCTCATTTCTTGATGTCCAGATGCATGATCTGGAAGATCCCAATCTACCACGCAGCCTTGTATCTATTCACGATATAAATATGATGCCATTGTTGCAATCTGTGCTCCAAGTGAGGCAGCCATAGCCGGTGTCCATACCAGTTCTGATGTCTTAGAAGTTTATTCAAGAGCCATAACCATCTAGATCAACCATTATAAAAGATGAGTGGATTTTCTAGAGTTTATGAATAAGTAGGAGAGCATCTAGGGTCCTCGATCCTTTGTCCATATCTAAATCTTAAGTTTTTGAAACATTCTTCATTGGTGGGCACATTCATTTCACGAGAGGAAGTGGGTTGTGAAACACTAGGCCGAACTTGAAATGTTCATTTAGCATAGAACCAATATGTAATATGGAGTAGAGCGATCTTACTGATAGAAATCAGTTGACATTAATGAATAGAGAAAGGCATGGTGCATGTGCATGGTGGATAAATGTTGGCATGGATAGAGATTGGATAGGCGACCTTTCTAGAGGGGGGTTTGGGTGGTGTTTTATCAATACATTTCAACAGCTTAGAGCTCTCTATTGCTTTGATATCCAAATATGTCATTACTTTTACTTACATAAACTCTTGGAAGGCCTGTCTTATTGTATTCATGTTGAATATGACATAGTAGGACTGGACACAATTGAATCGGACAAAAAGGCTTTTAACACTAAATGTAGTATCACTCATATTTAGAGATTTACTTATTCCTTTACCATTCATCCATGGCAATTTGTCAGGAGACATCTTTTGATGATTACCCTCAACATGATATTATCTTAGAGATAAAATGTAGTCTACAACAATCACCATACTATCCTTTCTCCAAAGGGCCCTGCACAGGCATGCAAGTTGTTGGGATTCATAAATGAAAGAACCAAGCTGCAGTGAAGGGTCTTCTTGTGTTGGCTGGTTATAACTATATTGAAATGTGTTATGCAACTCCTCTTGGTGTTGAGGATGATGAATACCTCTTTAGAATTCCCCTGCTTTGAATTGTTTCATCTTGAAGTAGTTGTTGGGATCTCGCCTTTTTCTTCCTATTAACTTTGCCATTGTTCTTGGGCTCACTGAGTTTAGCAACTTTAGTCTTAGTATTTCCTTGTGTAAGTTTTCCTTTTGGGTTTATGAGAAGGCTCTGTGAGAGGAGTGGGGATTGGAATAGCTAGTTTGTAAGGAAAATCCACTCGAGGTGAAACCCTAAACATGGCATGGTCATGAAAACTCATTGAATTTGCTAAACGTATTGGTCTCCATTTGACATGACATTCATATGATATTTCAACACCACGATAAGAGTACCCAACTAATCCTTTGCCTGATGCAATGATAGCAGACATCATACTTATTAATATTCAAGTTTGGCAACAGATTAAATACATCCTCTGTTGCAAGTGTCCTTGCCATCCCTTAGTAGGTGCTCTACACCTATTTCCTCAACTTCATGGGCAGCAACCTTTGATTGCATGTATACAAACACCCTTTGGCTTTTCTATGTTGCAGTCTTTTTTATTTCCTCAATAATATAATAGACTTCCCCATTGATCATTTAGAGAGTTTTGTGAACCCCTGAAGAGTACATACCTCAAAAATATGAATAGATCTCTGTAAAGCTTTGGAGGCTTTATTATGTTGCTAGAGCTTTCAATATGTTTGTCATGGTTTAGTGATCATAACATCATCTTTAAAGTATATATCCATTTATCCAAACTCCTACATAACCACACAGGCTTACAACATGAACTCACAGGTTTGATAAGCCTTTATCCATTGTAAAAAAAATTGAACTTTGTAGCTCTGGTTGACAACTCATGGGACTCTATCACACATTCGATCTATACCTTGAATGATCTTTATTTCCCTCTTATAGTAAAACTGGACTGTGTTTTCACCATATCCAACCTCTTGACCCAACTAGATAGAAGCTTCCTAAAATTGTATGACACATGTCAGGTCCCCTTGTGGGCCCGACTAATTTTTTTTTCATTTTGAAACAAGTTTTATTCTGAATTGATCTAACACTACCTCCATGTGTCACTGAGGCAAAAAATTGAAATGGGTTGTCACTTAGAATTTGCTTTCTGCCATATCTTTACAATGACCAAAACAGACCAAGTAGCCTCCCGAATTGCCCTAGAAAATTGGTCAAACCATCTCCTAGAGTCATGAAAATGCACATGCATGTTGACATTTGATTCAGCAACTCATTGCAACAAACAATTTGGCAAGACCCATCCCAATGTGAAAAATATCCAATGTTGAAGTAGCTCACTCAACCTTTTCTAAAACTACACCTGTGAAAACTAATTAGCGCTCACCAAGTCACCATTTTGAAAAAATATCAAATCATCTCCTGGGAGGCTGCCACTTGGGGAAATAGTTTATTTAGGCTCCATGAGCACGTGTGCAAAGGGGTTTCTCTCCAATCCACTTCTTTCATGAAATATTAAAGGCCAAAGTTGACCTTCTGCAACTTTCTGAAAATGCAGATGTAAAAATAGAACTAACTGCACTTGCTTTTGACCTTGAAAAAATATCAAATGAGATGTTGGGGTCTTGAAAACTGGTATGAAAGTATATTAACATGGGTAAAATATGGGACACCAATTAGTTTGCCATGAAAATCATCCAGATGCAAGATATTGGCTTCCAAAGTTGACCTCCTGGGCAGATTTAACACTGTGCAGACAATAAACCTTTCCATAACCCTCCAACTTGATGCTTGAAAACCCAATCAAATCTGATCATGGGAGGCTGAAATTGGATATGCATACTCACATATTTGGCATAAAAGTGAACAGGCTTTGAATTATGATCCTCGAAAGTAGGCTTCTGGGACAGATTGTGCAATTGCATTTCTGAGTGCTGCAATCAAATTTTCATCATGGGAACCTAAAATTTTGCTAAAAAATTGTAGGAAATTTTAGGTCCTAATAATGCACATGCGGGTTTCTCCTTTGATTTCTCCCTTTTATTGGATGAAGATGACTCAGGGGTAGCATGTGATGCTGATTACTCGTCTTGCCCACTCTTCTTGTTTTTCTATTTCTTCTCCTTACCACTTGAAGCCTTTTGATCTTTTGTTCTTTGATTAGCAATAAGAGCCTATGGCTTTAAAGACTTCAATGTACCCATCTGTACTAACTTTTCCTGCTCCCTGGTGAGTGATATAGAAACATCATCAAATAAAGGCATCTTGAATGTAGTACTAAGAGCATCTATAGTAGCATAGAATTTAGAAACAAATATTAAATAAACAGGACCAAGTTTGGCAAGGATAGAAATAATCAACTGGGTTTCCTCTTTCTGAATACCACACTATTTGAACTACAATTTGAGTGATTTGAGTTTGGTGAAGAAGTCTTGGATGCTATCAAAATATATAGGATTCAAACCAATAAGTTCATTCTCTAACTAAAAAACTCCTCAAAGTATCTTGCTTGCTAAACAAACTCTCTAATTGGGTCCATACTTCATTTGGTGTTGTGCAAGACTCAACATGAAAAAGTGGATTAGGTGAAATCGACTGGCATAATGTTCCAAAAGATTCATCATACCTATTGTACCATTTTCTCTTTCTACAACACTTTTTGGTTCAAGCTTTGTACCCATAGTCACTCTGTATAACCCCAGTTTGTTCAGATGGATCTCCATTTGTTTTTTCCACCCATGATAATTGTATGGGGTGAGTGGAGAATTTTTGGGTTTTTTCATCATGTGTATATAGAAAATGATAGTGAAACATTAATATGCCCCTCACAATGCAAGAATATTTCGCCCTTGTTCAAGAAAAAAATACTTTATAAAAAAAGGGCTAAAATATTGATCTAACTTTAAGCAAAAAGTTAGGTACCTAGAGAAATTTTCTAGAAAAAAATAGTTCACTATGTGGAGCTCAGAACCATCTTTCTGATACCTATTTGTTTGTGAAATTTGGACACCATATGCCCAAGTTATGCCCAATTTCGTAAAAGTGCTCCAAATTAGCTTGTACGGGAAAATAAAGGCCCCCCTTGGTTAAGGGCCTGGTCACCCACATGACCAAGCGCAGGAGGCAGGGGGCTAGTGCCTTGATTTTTAAGCTCTAGTCACTCATGTGACTAGGGGCTAGAGTGCTGGAGTCTGGTGGTTGGTGGCATAGAAGTGGACGCAGCCAGTGGTGGCACTGCCCAAAGTGGTGTGGTGGTAGTGGAGGATTTTGTGCATTTCCCTTGGTGGAGGAGTGGTCACGAAGATTTTGAAGTGTAGTTGAGGGGGGGTGGTGATAGATTGAGCCACCCAAAGTGGTGGCAGAATTTGGAGAGCCACCTAAAGGTGGCGTTAGTTCTGCCCTCTACACTATATCATCACTCCTAGAAGTGATTCAAACGCACAGTCTATTGGGACCTAAAAATTCCTACCATTTTTTGCAAAAAATTTAGGTCCCCATGATAAAATGCATAGTCTTTATCACTCCATTAGATTCCAGCTCAACCTTCAATAGCAACTTCTAATCAATATGCTCCCTCCTATCTCCTTGATATCATCTCAGTGCCAATAAGAACACACAATAGGTTTCATGGCCTCTAATTAATCCTCATTCTTCTATGCAAACAAGTGACTTGCTACAGCAGTTAGGCCATACCGAGGTAATGTCTCATCTCCTTTTGTGATACTAAGGCCACTGAAGGTAAAATAACCATTCCTTTAGGTTAGCAATCTGCTATATACAACTTACATCATGTGTCTCTAAATTCCTAAACCACATATCCTCCAAGTTCCCAAACACAATATCCTTCAAGAATGAAGTCAGGAAGAGTTTATGAGATGATATTATGAACTTTGCCAAAGAACAGTTCCTTGTACTAGCAAACAAAAAGTGTTTTATGCATGAACCAGCTGTTGTCATTATTCTGGATTTGGTTGATAAGGTGCCTAGAAAAGTGCTTTTAACTAGCATATTGAAGGCTTTGCTTTTGAAGGAATAGTTACAAAAGGACCCTGGAACTGGAAATCTGATGCACTATGGTTAGCTTTAAATCTTTTGACAAACTCCCTGTAGAGATGAGAAACTTATGCAAGATTATACCGCATGTGTGTAGCCTGAGTGACCTATTCACCCCCGATAATATGTAATTTCTTGTTCCTTCATTCAAGGAAGCATCCTTCTGTCATCCTCGGGTTCACTCTGTCTGACAAGTTCTATTAGGCATTTTGTTTGTAGAGCTAGAAAAAGTCACCAAGGATCTAATTTCATATCATTCTTCTGAGAAAATGAAGAAAAGCCAAAAGTGCAACAGTACAGAGAAGAATCTTGCGAAGAAGCTTGCTTGTTTTTGGGAAGTGGTGGTTGAAGGAACATTTCTGCAATCATCTCATGACTGAAAACATTTAGCTATTGATATTTTTCTCAGGAGTAATGAATATGCTACGAGTTGTGAAGAAGGACCCAAAACCTCGTCAACACAGACCCATTGTTCTTGGTGACAGTGATAAAGAAGATCCTATACAAATTAAGAAATCTGAGAGTATCTATGAAGCAAAGAAATCTTAGGATGAGGAACATGCTGATGATAATCTTGAAGAATAGGAATTTGACATCCTTGCTTTATGAACTATCTATTTTGGTAGTAATATTAGGCACACAGCTTGTGTGTCAAAGAGTAGATATTATACTAGATGAAGTTAAGCGATATGCCTTCTTCACCCGTCTTCAGTGCTGGAAGTTTATTGGAGAACGCTGTCAACCAATGATAGAAGGTGATGGAAAAGTTTCCTTCGAGGAGTATTAACAAGGCCATTGAAAATATGCTAAATACTGGAAATCTCAATACTCAATTTGGTCTTGATCTTCAACAAAGTTCTGGAATGACTGTTATTGTAGAGAAGCTCAATTTTTTTCATTTTCTTTCACATTTTCGATTTGTTATTAGAGGAGCATACTTCGCACAAATGCGAACTACTATAGTGAGTAAGCTACTTCTAGAGTCATGGGGCTTTATGTGTCTTGTGCACACACTAGATGGATCTCCATGTGGATTTCTAAACCATTGGACAGCTACGTGTAAAATCACATCAGATACTTGGATGCCCATATTGTCTGATTATGACACGTTCCTTTTTACTACAGAGGTATCTGGCAATCAATACATCCTGCGGCTAAATGGACTTGCTCCACATAATGCCTCACCAAAATGTGGTTCCATGGACTACAACAATGGTGGAGTATGCACACAATGGAAGCGTTGTTAAGAAACCCTAATATCAGAAGGCTTCAGAATATCGAAGTAACTGATTTACCATTCCCCCAACATCCCGAAAAGGGATTAAAAAAATTGTTTGGATAAATCATCCAAAAAAATAAATCATATTGGCAGAATGAAATAAAAGTCGCTCAAAATCATACATTTGCCAAAATAAAAAATATAAAGTGGGCCCAATAAATTTTATTACCAAACAAGGCTTATATCGAGAAGTTTTGGGATATCGGACAGTGTGTGCTAAGAGTCTCTTCAAAATTTTGAGGGGCATAAATACTACAAAGTAAAACTCTATCTGGATATCGGGAAGACCCCAAACACAGTCACTCCGATGTAATGATATGGCCAAGGCGGATGAAGCATGGGAAAATATCATTCCATTCAAAATGATAAATATTATTGGGAAAAGGCCATTAGATTTCCTAATGATGAAAATTACATTCGGTTGGATGGAATATTAAAATGAATAATGCAAAATAAAGATTTTTTCAGAGAAGAATGAAGTATTTTTATAAGGCAGATAATTACCCAAGGAAAGATTTTAAGAATATTTTCATCCCGAGGTAAAATATTTTCGAGAAATTAATCAAGTGAGGTAATTATTTTACCTAGAGAACATTCTTATGTGAAAATGCATTATAATGACCAGTGAAATATCTTTCACCTAGGAGATAAAAAAAGGGTAATAATTTTTACCCAAATGAATACTTTTGCCAAATAAAGGTGAAAAGATTGGATAAATATTAAAGTATGGAGAAATATTGTATTCTCACAGGAACCCAAAGAAGATTAATTAATTTACAAGGAATAATTAATTAATTAAACAAAGAGATGCACCCAAGAAGAATGCCAAATGAAGGGTCACAACCCTAAAAATATGCAGTATATATGCCAGATGAAATCAAATAAAAAAAATGAGAGGTAGTAGTAGGTTAAAAAAATCACCAGTAGTAGATAGGTTCATCCATTGCACTTATCCATTTTTATATTTCAGAGACTTCTACAATTAATGTATATATTTTGAAGCAATATAATGGAGAAGACTGTTCTTAAATGGTGATCTATTTTCAGTATTCAATTGTTGTGTTGATTCTCATGATTATATGTTGTTGTGTTGTCTCCAAAGTGGTTCTCTTAAGTTATTCAGATTTACATAATTTGTCAGGACACATTTGTTGTTCGTGTGTGGTTATGTTGATTGGTTTCTAGTTGGAGTGAATTAAACATCCTTTCAAATAATCCATTTTGATTGGTTCCTACCAAAGATTAAAATCCTTTTAAAATGATTATTATGATTGGTTTCCCTCAGGCTAAGAATTAAAAGTCCTTTCATGAGATCACAGTAATTTAGGAGAATATCACTGGGATTACTAAAGAAGAGTACAATAACTTACAGACCTGCACATTTGTACAAGGTGCAAACATTCCAAGTGCCCAACAAGTTAGAGTTAAGCTACAAAGTAGATCCACCTATCCTACACATCTGTCTCCATAATCATCATCCATCCATTGACTTCATCCACCCAATAGATTAGGCACTAGTCAACCTTAGAATATTTTTATACAAATCCAGTCCACATTCTTGCTGATTCAAATACTCTCATTCGAAACTAGTAAGTAAGCTCTGCATCTACCTCACACCTGTGTGCCATAGTGAGTAGATTGCCCAAATTAGAATCCATTTAGACTTTCAAATCTGCTTTATCATTCAGGTACACCCGCCTAGGCCTGGCAGAGCCTAAAGAGTAGGGGGTTTCCAATTGCATAAACCTTGTTTCGTTAGCCAAAAATGTATTAAGAGATTGGCACCCCCTTATGGTTTAAGAACCTGTGTTTTTGAGTCCTAACACAGTCTTGAGAGGGGTTGTGAAGGCTTAGAGGCCACCTATGGGTGGCAGGTTTGAATCCCACTACTCGTACTTAGATCTAGTGGACAAAGCCTATAACCATTGACTAATACCCTTTGGGCAATAAAAGAACAAGGATACGCTTGTCAAATGCAAGGACTAGTGTTTAGTTCCAACTGGACAATCAAAAGATCCTGCCAAAGACTTTAGATCCTCCATACAAAAAAAATATCCGCTAGGGACAATAAAAAAATCACCGATCAAAGAAAAAAATTGCCAGACGAAAACTTTATCCGTTGTGTAAAGAGCACTAGTTCAAATTGCAGAGTGGACATGTGTAGAGATGACGCAAGAACAATATGACGGCATGGATTCGTATGAATTGTATGGATTTTGAGCCTGCATAAATTTTCAAAGCCCTAAAAAATGGTGAAAATTTTCTTGTCACCAAAACATAGAGTACCTTATATGAAAATAGGGGTTTTTGAGCCTTCTAAACTTGATGGTGAGGTCCTTTTTACCCAAAAATGCACCTAGAAAATATATTGCCTATTTTGTTTCCAGATCTAAGAAGGGGCTTGCAGATGTAGTGCTCTGATACCATGTAAGAGTCTCCAATGGACTCAAGAGGCCAAGATCACTTGCAAAACTTGATATTGCCTTCTACAAGAGAAAAAAACATCAGAGGATAATTTGCTCAATATGGGTGCAATTAATGAATTCAAATTTTAATTTACATATGAGATCTTTATTTTATATTTGCAAGATTAAAAAACCTAAGTGACTTTAAAATCCCTAAGTAAACTTAATAGATTATAATTAAATATTTAATTACACCAACAAAGGATCCTCAACAAGAGTGCTTATAGACTAAAGAGTCTGAAGAGCCAGACTGAATAGGATTTAAAAAAGAAAATATTCAACACACTAAGAAAAATTACATTAACGCTAATGGTTGCAGGGTAAAAATCTTACTTATGTATATGCAAGTCAATGGTTGCGGGCTAAGATTTTATAATGGAGATTCTATTGAAAGCATGAATAAATAAAAAAACTATTTAGGACAAAGATTCAGCTTCAGCCCACCATAAGTGGGCCCTTTCTTGGAGAAAACTGAGTTTCCTTCTCTTCCTTTCTACTAGAAACTATATGTGAATCAGAACTACTCAAAAACAATGCATTGAAATAGAGAGAAACATAAATATACTATATTGATCACAAAAACTATTCAATCTCTTACAATGCCTCCACTCGATTTATTTGTTATCTTTCTCTAGATTCTATCTGAGATATTTATCATCACTACATGCGTTCCACTACTCCAAACATGCAGAGAGTGGATTCTTTATTTAGAAAACAAGAACAAAATTAGAAAACTAGTTCCTAGATAGGTAAGAAGTATTTTCCTGCCAAGACTATACATCATTCATTTTGCATATGCCTGAAAGAGATAGTAGGAAACTAGTTGAGGAATATGAAGCTAAGTCAGTTGACTCATCTATTCTCACACAACTTCTTTTGTACCAGCTATCCTTTCTCATTAATTTGTTGAAGGTACACTACAACTTGGGCTACATGTCTACTTTGGTCTCAGCTACAGGTGTTCCACAACCTCAACTATAGGAAGTGTGGATGTAGGTGTTGTTGCAAATATGTGTCTAAGTAGTGTTGTCATTGATGTCAACATATTCTTGTTGTCAGGTGGCAACTGTGCCTTATTTTGTTGCCTGTTCAGGAGAGTGGAATGTTGAGGATATTGAGAAAATTAATGAAAACTCAAGGTTCGTGGACCTTATGGCTATATAGAGGATTGTCAGAGGCTGCTCCAGTCAAGAATTGAGAAGTCTGCATGAAGATTTGAAGAAGTTATGGCCATCTGAATAGAACCGGATCTTGCAGTATTCAGAAGAGACAGAGTGATAGTAAGTTAGTCCGGATTGCTCCATAGTGAAACATTATGATCTGCAGATCTGAAGGCATGTTTGGGTAGTCAGTGTGTATCATAAACTCCAGTGGTTCATGGTTTGGAGGTCCGCAAGCCATCCTTCTAGTTTGATAGTCATGACAGACAGTGTTCTTGAGGTTTCGGAGGAAGATACAAATGATTCTAGTAATTTGGTTTAGAGTGGATGTTATTAGTGAGTTCAATGTGCTTGTGGAAGTCTCTGGATTGTGTGGCTACTATGTTGGAGGTCCGCATTGGAGTTTGAGCTTGTTATTGAAGATTTCCTCTTTGAAGTTGTTGTTCTTCCCAGCGTTGGCCGACCGGATGTTCCTAGCATGTTGCGGATGATCTAAAGATCATTTTATGAAGCATGGCATGTTAGTAGAGGAAGATTCAAGTCTCAGCTATAATTGGCTGACAATGTAAAGATCCACGTTAAGTTTGTCCGACCTTGTTGATCATTCCAAGATTGATGAAGTGTATAAATACTTGTTGAAGAGTTGTTAAACATCATCCTTGAGCAAAACAGATTAAATCCCAATATAGGATCAGAAGCAGAGTAGAGAAGAAAAGGAGCGAGAGCAGTATAGAGTGTGAAGTTAGTAAAGAAGAACTTGGGGCAAAACAGAAGTTTTTGAGCATTCATTGAAACTAAACCAGGCATGAAGTAGATGCTATTTCTTAGTTAGTTCTTTCTATTCTAAATAAATTATGTAGGCAGTGAGCCTCTCTTTTTTGAGCGGTGAGCTTTGGGTAGTGCGCCCGAAGGCATGTGCCTTCTATTTTTCTAAAGTACTTTTAACAGGGTACAAATATTTGTGGGTTAACCCCCATCGTGGTTTTTACCCTAACCGGGTTTCCTCGTTAAACTTGGTGTCAAGTGTGTTGATTATGTTTATGCTCATATATTGTTGATCTATGCTTTAATGTTTACATCAATGATCTGGTAGTAAGATAATAAAGAAGGTTACAGGCAGAAAAAGTTTATATTGTGTGACAACTGATTCACCCCTCCCTCTCAGTTGTCCGATCTAATTCTAACAATTGGTATCAGAGCCAGCTCCTCTTTTAAAAGCCTGACCGTTTGAGGAGATCCAGGATGTCGACCTACAAGAAGGATAGTTTGAGATTTGACGGAACAAATTATTCTATTTGGAAGAATCGCATGGAGTGCCATTTGCAATGTATGGGCGATGCCTATTGGGCGATAACCAGTGTTAAGTATAAACCTCCGTCAAAAGGTCCTTTAACTCTAGAGCAAGTCAGAGATGCTGAAAATAACCTTCAAGCTAAAGAAGCCTTGTTGAGTGCCTTGACTGATTCAGAAATGACAAATGTCTTTGGTCTAAAAACTGCTTATAAAATTTGGAAAAAGTTGGAGAATCTGTATGAAGGCGATAAATTTGTCAAATGTGCCAAGCTGCAAAGTCTGAGAGGAAAATTTGAAGCTCCAAGGATGAGAGAAGATGAAAACATCACAATCTACATGCAAAAGATAAATGAACTTGTGTGTGGTATCAGGTGTGCTGTTGGAACATTGGAAGAATCAGAGATTGTATCAAAAGTGCTTAGATCTTTACCTGATTCATACAAATATAAGGTTGCTACTATAGAGGAGATCAGGACTGTCTTAGAAGTTACAAGAGATCATCTGGTTGGCAAAATTTCAGCTTTTGAACTAAGTGAGTTTGGTGATTCTCTTCCCAAGACTGAATCTGCATTTAAGGCTAGTGTATATGGAAAACAAAGATATGATCCAGGTGAAAGCTCTTCTACAAGATCAAACAGATTCATGAAGACAAGGAAGGATCTTGAAGATGTTGAAATTGAAACTATAGATCTTGAACCTGTTCTTGCCAAAAGATTACCAAGAGGATCTGGTAAGTATGAAGGAAAATTGGCACTCAAATGTTTTGCTTGTAATAAGATTGGTCATTTTGCCTCAAGATGTCTGGAGAGGTTTTCAAAACCAAACCCTAACAGATACAAAAATTAGAACAAATGTTACTATGTCCAAGAAGCTAGAGAAGGAGTCACAAACGATGAATCTGATCATGGAGGTTCCTCTGAAAATGATTGGGTGTTCATTGCCACCAAAGAAGATCCGGTGTCTACTGAATTTGCTAGCTATGAAAATATGGAAAGTTCCTTGTCTGCTCAGGTTATTGAGAAAGATGAATGGGTGATTGATAGTGGATGTTCTCATCATATGACTGGAGACAAGAATAAGTTTGTGAATTTTGAAAATTATGAAGGAGGGCTTGTGAAATTTGGAGATAACTCAGTTGGCAAAATCTGGGGCAAAGGATCCATCTCTTTTGATGGTAAGAATTGCATAAATGATGTTCTCTATGTGGAAGGACTAAAACATAATCTTCTCAGTGTTGGACAATTGGTTGATAAAGGTTATGATCTTCGATTCAAGGATGGAAAGTGTAGAATCTTGGAGAGTTCTGGAACTGAAATTGCATCCGGTACTCAAACTAGAGGTAACATCTTTCATTTAAGTAGCTCTGGCAAAAGTTGTTTGATTACTCAAATAGATCAAAGTTGGTTATGGCATAGTAGGATGTGTCATGTGAATTTTGATAACATTGTCAAAATAAGTACCACTCAGGTTGTAAGAGATCTTCCAGAACTTGTGAAACCTAATAGCTTGTGTAGAGAATGTCAATTGGGAAAATAGAGCAAAATTTCATTCAAAAGTAAGGAACAAGCTTCAAGTGGACGATTGGAACTAGTACATACTGATCTCTGTGGTCCTCCTAGAATTAGGAGTGTGCAAGGAGATAAATATTTCATGTTGCTAATTAATGATTACTCTAGGATGATGTGGGTAACCTTCCTAAAAGAAAAATCCGAAGCTCTTGACAAACTTAAGGTGTTCAAAGTGATGGTGGAAAATGAAATTGGTGAAAAATTGAAATGTCTGAGATCCGACAGAGGTGGAGAATTTACTTCTCGTGAGTTTGATGCTTTCTGTGAAAAGCATGGCATAAAAAGACAGTTATCTGCTCCTAGGACTCCCCAACAAAATGGAGTTGTGGAAAGAAGGAACCGGACCATTCAAGAAGCTGCCAGGACCATGATGATGGAAACAAATGTTCCTCAAGTTTATTGGAGAGAAGCTGTAAGTACTGCTGTCTACACTCTTAATCAGGTGTAGATCAAAGGCAATTCTGGTATGACCCCTTATGAACTATGGTTTGGTCATCCTCCTACTGTGAGATATTTCAGAGTTTTTGGTAGTAAATGCTATATCAAAAGAGATGAGGATTTAGTCAAGTTTGATACAAGAAATGATGAGGGAATATTTTTGGGATACTCTACTCAAAGTAAGGCTTACTGGTGCGAATGTTAGAGTTGATGAGAGCAAGGAAGGACATTCCAGGTTGTGCGGATATGATTCAGATGATCAAAATGAAAGTCAAAATCAAGGAAGGTTAGTTCAAACTCTGACTCAGATTTAGATTAATCTGGAAACTCTAGAAACTCAAGGAATAGTATAGATGTTGAGGAACAAGCTCAAGAAACAGAAGCTCAAGCAATTCCCAAAACTCCCAGGTATGTAAGAATGAATCATCCTGAAGATCAAATCATAGGGAATATAAATAAAGGTGTTCGAACTAAGAGAAGAGTTGTTGAAGATCAAGAAGAGATTTGTTTGATTTCGAGGATTAAACCTAAATCAGTTAGTGAAGCTTGCACTGATGAAAACTGGGTAAAAGCAATGGAAGAAGAATTAATGCAAATTGAAAAGAACCACACTTGGGATATTGTTCCTAGACCTAAGGACAAAAATGTGATTGGAAACAAATGGGTCTTCCAGAATAAACTAAATGAAGATGGTGAAGTTGTAAGAAACAAAGCAAGGTTGGTATGTAAAGGCTATTCTCAAGTAGAAGGAATTGATTTTGATGAAACTTTTGCTCCGGTGGCAAGAATATAGGCAGTCAGACTGTTTCTTGCATTTGCTGCTTTCAAAGATTTTAAAGTGTATCAGATGGATGTCAAATCAACATTCCTGAATGGAGATTTGGAGGAAGAAGTCTACATTGAGCAACCGGAAGGATTTCAGTTGTCTGATCAGGGAGACATGGTCTGTAGACTGAGAAAAGCCTTGTATGGACTCAAGCAAGCTCCAAGAGCCTAGTATGCAAGATTGGATAAATATTTGTTTAAGATAGGTTTTAGCAAAGGTACTACTGATAGTAATCTTTACTTCAAGACTAATCATGAGGACATCCTAATTGTTGAGGTCTTTGTTGATGATATCATTTTTGGTGGAAATGAATGTATGTGCAAAGTATTTGTTGACTAGATGAAAAGTGAATTTGAGATGTCAATGTTTGGAGAGATGAATTTCTTCCTAGGTCTGCAAATTGTTTAGTCAGATAAAGGTATCTTTATATCTCAGTCCAAGTATGTGAAAGAATTGCCGAAGAAGTTTGGAATGGAAGATTCAAAGCTAGTAGGTATACCTATGGTAACCAGATGCAAGTTAAGTAAAGATGATGATTCCCCCAAGGCAAATCAGAAAAGGTATAGATCAATGATTAGAGGATTGCTCTATCTGACCCAAACCAGACCTGACATCATGAACATCGTTGGACTTGTTGCTAGATTTCAAGCTGATCCAAAAGAATCCCACGTTGTGGCAGTCAAAAGAATTTTCACATATCTCAAGGGGACAATTGATTATGGATTGTGGTATCCAAAAGACAATGATTTGACTCTTCATGCATATACAGATGCTGATTGGGCAAGAGATGTGGATGACAGAAAAAGTACTAGTGGTGGTACATTTTTCTTGGGAAGAAGATTTGTCTCTTGGATGAGCAAAAAGCAAGAGGCAATATCTTTGTCTATTGCAGAAGCAGAATATATAGCAGCAACAAATAATTTTACAACAAATAATTGTACTCAGGTTTTGTGGATGAAGCAAATGTTGAAGGACATCAGAGTTGTGTTTGAGGAGCCTGTCACAATCTTTTGTGATAATTCTAGTGCAATAAGCATCTCAAAGAATCCAGTGTTGCATTCAAAGACAAAGCATATATCCATCAAGTTTCATTTCTTGAGAGGGAAGGTACATGAGAATGAAGTCAAGTTGGAGTTTGTGTCATCCAAAGATCAGATTGTAGATATCTTCACTAAGCCTCTTCCCAAGGATACCTTTGAATATCTCAAAGAGAAGTTAGGGGTTATTACACCTCTGAATCAGAACTAAGATGCACTAAGGTGCATTAGTCCGGTGGAATTCTCAGTCATATCTTGAGATCAGGATTGATGTTGAGAAATTACTACTCTAAGAAGTAGTCAGTATGTAAACGTTGGAGATCAGTCTAAAATAAAAAGGGGGAGTAAAGGTTGCAAATATGTGCCCTTTGCCATTGATGTCAAAGGTGGAGAGAAGACATGTGAAAAAGTAATTGCTGATGATAGGGGGAGCAATGAAGGAAGTAGTTGCAGAAGTCAGGGGGAGAAGTTTTTTGTCATGATGGTTGAATCAGTTTTTCACAACATATGTTGCCATCAATGACAAAGGGGGAGATTGTTGCAAATATGTGTCTAAGCGATGTCATTGATGTCAACATATTCTTGTTGTCATTGGTGTCAACTGTGCCTTATTTTGTTGCTTGTTCAGGAGACTGGAATGTTGAGGATATTGAGAAAATTAATGAAGACTTAAGGTTTGCGGACCTTATGGCTGTATAGAGGATTGTCAGAGGCTGCTCCAGTCAAGAATTGAGAAGTCCGCATGAAGATTTGAAGAAGTTATGGCCATCTAAAAAGAACTAGATCTTGTAGTATTTAGAAGAGATAGAGTGACAGTAAGTTGGTCCGGATTGCTCCACAGTGAAACATTATGATCTGCGGATCTGAAGGCATGTTTGGGTGGTCAGTGTGTATCACCAACTCTAGTGGTTCATGGTTTAGAGGTCCGCAAGCCATCCTTCTAGTTTGACAGTCATGACAGATAGTGTTCTTGAGGTTCCGGAGGAAGATACAAATGATTCTGGTAATTTGGTTTAGAGGTGATGTTATTAGTGAGTTCAATGTGCTTGTGGAAGTCTCTGGATTGTGTGGCTACTATGTTGGAGGTCGGCATTGGAGTTTGAGCTTATTATTGAAGATTTCCTCTTTGAAGTTGTTATTCTTCCCAGCGTTGGCCGACCGGATGTTCCCAGCATGTTGTGGATGATCTAAAAATCATTTTATGAAGCATGGCATGTTAGTAGAGGAAGATTCAAGTCTCAACTATGATTGGCCGATAATGTAAAGATCCATGCTAAGTTTGTCTGACCTTGTTGATCATTCCAAGATTGATGAAGTGTATAAATACTTGTTGAAGAGTTGTTAAACATAATCCTTAAGTAAAAAATATTAAATCCCAATATAGGATCAGAAGTAGAGTAGAGAAGAAAAGGAGCAAGAGCAGTATAGTGTGTGAAGTTAGTAAAGAAGAACTTGGAGCAAAGCAGAAGTTTTTGAGCATTCATTGAAACTGAACCAGGCATGAAGTAGATGCTATTTCTCAATTAATTCTTTCTGTTCTAAATAAATTTTGTAGGCATTGAGCCTCTCCTTTTTGAGCAATGAGCTCTAGGCAGTGCGCCCGAAGGTATGTGCCTTCTATTTTTCTAAAGTACTTTTAACAGGGTACAAATCTTTGTGGGTTAACCCCCACCGTGGTTTTTCCCCTAATTGGATTTCCACGTCAAAATCTTGGTGTCAAGTGTGTTGATTATGTTTCTACTCATATATTGTTGATCTATGCTTTAATGTTTACATTATTGATCTGGTAGTAAGATAATAAAGAAGGTTAAAGATAGAAAAAGTTTATATTGTGTGACAACTGATTCACCCCCCTCTTAGTTGTCCAGTCTAATTCCAATAGGTGTCCCATGACCTTAGCTGCAAGAAGTAAACTCTAGTGGTTGTAGGTTGGCACCGAATGCTGCTAAGGAGATTATGCTGCACTTAAACAAACTCAAGGGTATAGCAAATATCAAACTAAGATAGAAGATGCTATATTACCTTGAAAAAAACTACTTTTAAATACACAATCATTCTTAAACAATAAGCATGTTAAACATTGTGCTTTATAGGAATATATAACAAAGAGAGTACTTAAAGAGTTTAGTTTGGTATGAAATGCAAGATAAAAGAGGAGCTAAAGAGCATAAAATAGGGTAATTATGGGGTTCATCACTCCCCTTGAATTAAGTTATTGCTTGTCCTCAAGCAAACTAAAATCTCTGCATAAACATCAAGCATAATTCTCTATAGTCGAATGGTTCTGTAGACCCCTCAATTTGCTTCAAGAAGGGCTTCCAGTTGAGTAATTTTTCTTAAAGTAGCTTGCAACTGAGTCTCCTCTGCTATGGTTGGAAGGGCCTATTCTGTGACAAATTCTATTGTTGTTGGTTCTGTGGAAGGGCTTGATGAGCAGAACCCATAGTTGTTGGATGTTTCTATAATAATTTCTCCCTTAGGAGTGGTATCATTGTATATGACTACACATGCAATTGGTGGTGGAGAAGCCTTCTTCTTTGTCTCTTGTTCCTTTAAACGATGAGAATGTCTAAGCTTGGAATCTTTGACCCTTGTGGTTATTTTTTGCTTTTTCCTTATGGATCTTGAAGAAGAGGGGATATCACCAGTTACATCAATGTTAGCCTCTTCGACGATAGGTCCTACAATTATTGTTGTTGTAGGTGCATCTTGTGATGCAACAAACATGTGTTGGGATGCTGCAAGTTCAAATGCATGTTTCATTGCATGCTATATTTCTTCTCCTCTTTCCACCTCATCTACTAAACCATATGGCGACCTTTCCCTTCTCCCTTCTCTCAATCTTTTGCCATGTGATCCTACTACTAGGGGTTCTAATTCTCTAGTATCCTTTACTGCTAAATTTTTTTCCCACGTAGCATTGGGAAATTTATCTTGCAATTTATTTTTATTAGTACTTCATTTAAGAAATGGTGGGACAATGCATTAGGCCTCTTAGTTTTTTGCCAAGATGCAAAGCTAAGTCTTGTAGCAGAGCTTCCTCACCTATACGTCCTATTGCATCTCTAGTGTGTCAAGCATTAGTACTGCATGATACCACTATACCTGTAGTAGTTAACTTACAACCTCCTATGGCTCATCAACAACAACTCGTCCCTTGGGGCACAACCATTGGTCCTTTGGCATTGGGGAATCGATTACATGATCCACCTAGGGGCTCCAGTAAACTATTGCCTAAATTCAAAGGGGATGGCAAGACCACGCCAGATGAACATTAATGCATTCTTTGCTGCTTTCTCTATCCTGGGCGTACAATATGAAGACATTTCTGTTGGGTTGTTTGTTGAAATGTTATTTGATGCCGCTGCAGAATGGTTTTATCACCTAGCTCCAGGTTCCATCAATAGCTGGGACTCCATGAGAACCAAGTTTGAGAGCAGGTTTAAGTCTGCAAAAAATGAGCATACCTTATTAGATCAACTATCCTCACTCAAGAAAGAAATGCATGAACCAATGAGGGAATTTGTGGCCAAATTCAATTTCATTGTGAATAGAATAACACCTGCAATGCAACCCATCGATGATATCTAGAAATGCTTCTTCGAGAATTCTTTACCTCCTGATGTTACTTATACCCTTAAAAGAGGAGCTGTTGACCTTGGGAGAGCTCAAGAGCTGGCAATATCTATTGAAGATGATCTTATAACCGATGGAAAATGGAGGAAAGAATTCTAGACGAGTAAGGGACAGGTAAGCACATCCATAGATCCAGTGATACAGTGCCTAGCCAATGATGTCATTGCTTTGAAAAGGCAAATGCCTAGACCAAAACAACAACCTTATTTTCATGACACCCCTGGAATAGAATTCAACATACCAAATGCTAACATAATTCTAGCATTACAGGGGCCTTGTCAAAGGCTAGCAATAGAAGGGTCAACTAATAGTGGAAAGGTGAATCATATGGTGTGCAAATTTCATTTGACTACTGATCATGATGACCGTGATTGTCTTGAAATGACTAGGTACATGCAAATGCTTTCGATGAATGAACAAATAAATGAGCTGCTAATAGAAGAAGGCGATGCTGAGCAATATGGAAATGCTACAGTAAACTACATAGATTATGAGTCTGATTCAGACAATAGTGAAGATTTGTACATGGAATGGGAAAACCCAAACTGCACCGTCTTCACTACAGGGCATCAGAGCCAGAAGAAAGAAGAAACTCGCAAGAACCAAATAGGCAATAACACCTTCTCTCCAAAGATATTATCCAAGCATTTTGTTGAAACACATAAGAATACAAATGAAGATACCTCCCAAGAGGCCAAGTCTAAGGTACTTATCCCTGAGAATTCTGCTTGTTAAAATTTTGATATTGTAGAGTCATGTAAAAATACTAAAATTCAAATATCTCAAGCAGAGTACCTTAGGCTCAATCCTGCTGAATTGGATAGACTAGTACGTTATGTTAAACAAGAACCATCATCTTCCTCTGCTCATGTCCACGCCCAGTTCTCTAAGAATGTATAAAAAGAAAAATCTCCAACATAAAAAGCATCTGACCGTGTAAAAACCCAGCCAAAGAACCCTTTTGATAAGCCCAATCCTTTCTACATTTTGTTATTCATAGCTAGGTATAAATTGAGTAATTGTGGTATAGACTCAAGAGCCTGCACAAGTGGCCAAAGCCCTAGGTCTATCTCTGACTTCCTCGCATGGGAAATGTTATTCCATGGACTGTACCCAATTACCCATTATTGGCCAGATAAAAGATGCCCAAGTAGCTCTAGCTGCTCATCCAAAGAAAAGAATCAAGCTTACCATCCTAGTGGTTGATATACCTGCAAGTTATGGTATGCCATTGAGTAGGAGTTTTTGTAGAGACTCTAGGGGAGAAATACAAATGGACTAGTCCCATGCACTCATTCAGTAGAAGGAAAGAAAGTTTGCCTAGAACCAGAACCAAAGGCCAAATTCATTGTCCTGAAGTCGAGAGACCTTAGATCAGAGATATCATATGTTGAGACAGGCCTTGGAACTTACATGTTTTCATCGAAGCAGGAAGGAAAAGGCTTGGAGTTGGTTGGATCTGATATGTCCAATGAATTATGGACACTGGAATTCGACAATAGTTGCTCTTCATCAAGTTCAGGAGCTGGATTTGTGCTGATCTCCCCAGATGACTACAAGTTTCCTTTCTTTCAAATTGGAGTTTGAGAACATGAATAACACAGTTGAATATGAAGCCCTATTGTTGGGACTGGAAATGGCTAGAGAAAAGGGAATTAAGCAGTTGAGAGCAGTCGGAGATGTAGAATTGATTGTAAAATAAGTAAGAAAAATTTTCTCTGTGAAAAATAACAGATTACAAAGTTACTGCAATAGAGTTTGGGATAGCATAGAATGTTTTGATGCCTTCTCCATAGATTCAGTGCCTAGAGAATAGAACACTAGGGTAGACTCCTTGGATGTCTCAGCCTCTCTGCTCCTTCCTCACCCAGACTTCAAGGAGAATACCTATAGGGTTGTAATTATCTAGAGGCCAAGCATTCTAGATAATGTGAACCACTGGCAAGTATTCGATAATGATAAACAAATAATTTCATTCCTAGTAAAGGTAGATGCTTTTGTAAACTTATTCTTTGAAGGAAGTATCTCTAAGAACAGTAAAATTACAGAAGGGACAATCACTCAACCAGATGGGTGTAGCGAGGAAATCATCCAATTGAAAGGGAACATTCTTCCTAAAGGACTGATAAGTCTTGAGGATCTCTTTAACAAGCATGATCATTATATTAAGCAGAAGATTTAGTCAGCCACCAATGCTTCAGCTGAGTATGAGCACATAAATATTAGCAGTAGTGAGGAACCTAAACTGGTATGTCTATGCAAATGTTTCACACCTAAAGAAAGAGAACAACTAATATCTTTACTAATCAAGTACAAAGATGTGTTTGCCTGGTGTTATGTGGACTTAAAGAAGTTCATGGATGGGAAGATGCTACATTAGATACCACTAAAACCAGGTACAAGCCCTTTTAGATAGAAACAAAGATCGCACAACCTGAAGGTCATGGATGCTATATTTAATGAGGTTGATAAAATGTTGAAAGATAAGATCATATATCCAATACATCACTCAATTTGGGTGGCTAACATTGTGCCTGTCAGAAAGAAAAGTGGAGAGATAAGAATATGTGTAGATTTTAGGAATTTGAATCAGGCCTCCCTGAAGGACAATTACTCACTGTCAGTGAAGGGGCATAAATGATGTCAATGCTCGATGGATTCTCGGGATATAACCAAATCAGAGTAGCTCCAGAAGATCAACACAAATCAACCTTCACCACCCCAAAGGGAACCTTTACATATAACAGAATGCCTTTTGGGTTGATCAACGCAGGAGTGATTTCTCAAAGGGCCATGAATCTTTCTTTTGGAGACCTCAAGATCAAGATTATTGTGGTATACTTGGATGATTTGACATTCTTTTCAAAGAAAAGGGAAGATCATATTGATCATTTGGAGGCCACGTTGCAAAGGTGCAGAGATAAAGGTATATCACTAAATCCTAAGAAATCTATTTTGGTGTTACCGAAGGGAAGATTTTGGGTCACATAGTTTCAAAGGAAGGAATCAAAATAGACCCAAAGAGGGTTAAAGCCATCTAGCAATCGAGCTTACCTGTTAGCAAGAGCCATACAAGGTCCTTCTTCGGATACATTAACTTCTTGAGGAGATTTGTGCCAGACTTTGTTGAGTTAACCAGACATATTGCTGAAATGATGAAGGATAAACCGGTTTTCAAATGGAGCAATGAAGGGAAGGAAGCCTTTAAAGCCATCAAAGAAGCAATAGCTAATGCTCCAACTCTGGTACATCCAAATTTTGATAAAGATTTCATTATCTATTCTTATGCATTTGAACATACATTATCTGCTATATTGCTGCAAAAGCATGAACAAGGAGTGGAATCTCCCATTGCTTTTATGAGTATGCCACTAAAGAAGCACGAATTAAACTATTCACCTATGGAGAAACATGCTTTTATTATTGACAAAGTTGTGAAACAATTCAGATTCTATATCCTCCATTCCCACACCTTTGTCTACGTCCCAAATCTAGCAGTAAAGTCCATTATGACACAATGGGAAATCAACAATAACAAAAGATGAGCTTGGGATACTACGGTACAAGAGTATGATTTCACAATTAAACCTACTAAGTTGGTTAGAGGGAGAGGTCTTTGCAAGCTGATGGTAGAAAACACACTTGAGGAGAATGAAGACATTCCTCTTACCCTCTTTGTAAGTACCACTGACGAATGGTTCTTTGATGTTTCATTCTTTTTGATTGAAGGGGAGTGCCCACCTCATCTTTCTACTAAGGCAAAAAGGAATCTGAGATTGAAAGCTTCCAAATATGTTATTTGGGAAAATATTTTGTATAAAAGAGGAATCGATGGTACCTTTTTAAGATGTGTAAGGAACATCAGAGAAAACTTCTTGAATTCTTCCATAATGAGGCATGCAGGAGTCATTTATCTGCTTCAATGACAACCTTTAAAATTTTGAGAGAATGCTACTACTGGCCTGGTATGTTCAAGGATGCCTATGAATGGGTATCTAAATGTGAAGAATGCATAAGGTTTTATGGTAAACCTAGATATGCTTCTTTACCTCTCAGACCAGTGGTAATAGAAGAGCCTTTCCAATAGTGGGGGTTGGATTTCGTAGGTCCCATTCATCCTAATTCAAGTACTGGACACACTCATATCTTAACAGCCACAGATTATTTTACTAAATGGGTAGAAGCCATCCCAGTGAAAGATACTACATCTGAAACGGTGTGCAAGTTCCTAAAGGAGAACATCTTGGTCTGGTTTGGAGTTCCAAAGAAGATAGTAACAGACAATGCTTCTAGTTTTTCTTCAACTGAAATGTCCCTTTTCTACTGACTATGGAATAAGCCTCACACATTCTTCAGATTACTATCCTCAGGGGAATGGACAAGCCGAGTCCAGCAATAAGATCCTGATCACTATTGTTCAGAAATTGGTAGAGGAAAACCAAAGAAATTGGCATAAAAAAGATTTACGATGCTCTCTAGGTAGACATAACTACTTCAAAGAGAGCTACTGGCATGTCTCCATTTGAGCTAGTATATGGAGTTGGGAGTGCACTTCCTATTCCATTGGAGCTTGCATCTCTAAACTTACATAAGGCTATTGAAAATGAGTAGTTTAGAGATTCAGTAGAAAAGAGAATCATGTACCTTTCTAAATTTGAAGAACAAAGAGAAGTTAAGCAGACCATATCTCAGAACATCAGAAGAAAGTTAAAGAGATTTTTTATAAGAAGGCCAAACAGAGGGAGTTCATAGTTGGAGACTTGGATTTAATGTGGGATAGGCGAAGAGAGCCAAAAGGAGCCCATGGGAAGTTTGATTCTCTCTGGAAGGACCCTTTCAAAATCAGGGCAACGAATGGAGAAAATGCTTATTTCCTAGCATATCTAGATGGTACTGAGTTGCCTCTTGTCTATAATGGGCAAGATCTTAAACTCTACAATTGGTGATTTTTATCTCTCTATGTACTATAGTTTCACTTTGTCTTGTTTTGTCTTGTTTGTTGTGTGTTGTGTGCTAGGTCTGACTCTATGCCTATCTAATAAGGCACTGGTTTGCTAGAGTTGTCTAGGTCCTCTGTGTTCTTTTAGTCCTTGTCCCCAAGTTAGAGCCAATTATTTCCCCAAAATCCAAATTTGTGGTCTTGTCTATTTTCTTTCAATTATCTATGTGTCATGCGGGTCTCATATCCCTTTAGTCGGCAATTTCTCCCTTCTTGAACTTTGTTAGTCATTTCCTTGTTAAAGTCATTCTATTGGCAAAAGTGAGATTCTAAGAACTTCAAGTATTCCTTTGTCTATTGGAAAAAGTCTCAGTCGGTGAACTTGTCAGCAAATAAACTCATTCCTTCCTTCTATTGGCGAATGTTGAATGCCTTGTAATAGTCACTTCCCTGACAAGTCTTAAGTCTTCCTTTCTTCGCCTTTATCAGCTTTTTATCCCATCTTTGAACTTTGTGTTTGGTTCCTAAGTCTCTAAGTTCCCTAGTTTGCCAATAAGCTGATAATATTGCATAAAGTGACCACATACTTATCACTTCTCGAGTCAACTATCATTTCCTGAGTTTACTAGTTTCTCGACCGAGTGTGTTAAACACATTTGATGCCGCATTATGTATTTGTTCCACAATACCAAGCTTTTTTGGTTAGCCGACAAGTATATAGCCTAGACATTTGGGAGGTTTACGAAGGTATCATTTTTTCGATAAGAAGTCTTTGGTTCATGAATACCTTTAATAGCCGATAAAGTGGTGATTCCTTAATGTGGCACTTTTTTTGACTATGATACACATGCTCAAGTAAATTCAAAAGATGATGATTTTGTCGATAAACAAAAAAACAAAAGAAAAGGTGAAAATAGGGCAATATCAGTGGAATAAAATAGTGTTGTCAAAAGTTGTTTTTGTCGACTGCACATAATTGAAAGTTCCCCCGACAGGGCATTTTGCCTATAAAGGGCTTTTGCGAAAGCTAAAAAGTGTCGAATGAGGGACAAATTCCTCGGTACAAGTTGGGGGGTGTAAAGACTACATTAGTTGCTAGAGGCATTAAATGACTTCACTTTACCTCTTTCTTTTATAAAGCCATTTTCCCTTTTGTAAAATCATTTGTTATCGCTACCTGAAGAGGAAACCCCAGGAGCTGAACGCGACTAGCTGTCCATCCTCTCGTACTAGTGTTGGCAACCAGGTAAGTCCAATCACCTATCTCTAGTTTGAAATTTATTACTAGCTAATCAAATATTGTGGGGGGGGGGTAAAATTTCAAATTTTAGCCACTACTGTTCATGACATTTGAAGTTCTGATTTCAATCATCGAGCTCTGTTGTCTCCCATCCAACCATTTGAAATTACCATCCCTTGCCGAGACCCCAATCCCTCTGCATTGGTTACTCAGACGTGTCAAAATGAAATATAAATACAAAGGGTTCGATATTTATTTTATCATCGAGAATGAGTTGTATGGGGTTAGAGACATAGATTTCGGGCACGTGAACCTCTGTGAATTCTGGCAGAGAATGAATACCAATCCTAGACCATCAATTACATAGAGAATATTTGATAGAGGATTGGCCCAAGCTGGAGGCTTCTCATCAGCTGTAAAATGCCCTGACTTAGTAATGGCTTGCATATAAAACTATCATCCTGAAGCTAGAGAAATCAAAACTGTTAGCGGTCATACCATTCTACTGTTGAATGTCGATTCTGTTGCTGATAGATTAGGCTTGGCCACCCATTATGTTTATGTAGAAGTATCTCTGGAGAAGGCCTCCAATTTCTATATTGATGGCAAAAATAAGTATAAAGATATGATAGCCACCACTTGGCTCAAGAACCCTACGAAAGGAGGGTCTAGGTTACCCTAGAATTTGGTTAGAGGCCATTTTCAAGATGAGATTTCTGATATCATTACTCTATTGCACAAATTTATTGGCATCCAAGAGTGTGACAATTTTGAAAACTGGATGTGCTAGTATGTCATGATAATTTGTATAGGGAAGCAATTTGTTTACTGGTCTCTGTTAATAAGTGACACATTGCATGAGCAGTTGATAAGTTTTTAGACCAAGAAAAAGTTCCATATGTGTTCATATTTAATTAATTTATTAGCCACTACTCAACCCAGATGGCCAAGTCTACAAGTAGCAAGTCCTTTGATTGCTGAGAACAAGGTGTATGATTATTTTCCTCAATTAAGGGAAGCAGATGGAAATAATGTGTACAAGAAAGTTAATGATGCCTTTTTAATGCTTATGGTCAGGAGAATCTGGGAGAATCCTTAGGTCAGAAAATCTAGAGAAGCTGCTAACTGGATTATGTCATTTGGGAGTTTGTACATTCAATATGACAAATTCACATACATTAGAATTGGGGGTTTTGAGTATCCCCCACTCAAACTCCCAAGATATGCTTCAAATTATGTGGTGTTTTTAGAGGTGTGCAAACAAGCGTATTTGGCAAGGCAGAGGTACTACACTGTGAAGAAGAAAGGGTACCCATTTCCCTTAAGGTTGACTCACTATACTTGTGCTAAGCCTGAAGATGCTAAAAATGTAGATAGAATACTCAATCATTTCCATTTCCAAACATATGGATCTAGGAGTTATTTTGATAGAAAATATTTTGTTAAAAATAACTTATATGCCCCTATGCTGAGAAAACATATACCCCACCTTGAAGATTTCTAGGCCGATTGCGTAGATGAATATGAAGTGAGAAGGAGGGCATGGTCCATGTCGACTCTAGATCAAATGAAGATGTACAAACTTGGTTGGAAAATACATAATGTTGTTGAGGACTATGTGAATATTGTTGATCTTGCCTTTGTTGCAGAAATGCTAAACCCTTGCCTAACATCAATTGGGATATGGGTGAAATTGATGATCTTAAGACTAGATCTCTCTCTGTCTTAGATAGAAGTCTGACATGGTTAAATTCTAAGGCTGGTGATAATGATGCAGGTCCTTCTCTAAGTCAAGAGAAAGCTATGGATGCGTCAGGAGATGCTATGGGTACTCCTAACCTTGACAGCTCTTCACAGGCTGACAAAAGTTTCAAGCCTCCTCAGTAAGATGAGCAGAAAGATGGGAGTAATGATACAGTATTGAATGTTGAACAAAACAAAACTCCTCCTACCTCTCCTCCACCAGACTCTTTCAGAACTCCAGATCACTCTAAACAACAACCAGTGGGGGATGATAGTACCAACGCAGATAAAGTATCTCATAAAACTACTAAGGACTTCTCTGTGACTACTACACCAGCATGGTTGAAGACATAGGTGAGCAATAAAATGAGGTACTCTCAGATCATAGATATAGAATTTGATGTTGTGGCAAGGTTGCTGAAATTGGAGTCAAATCCCAAAAGGGTAGAGAAGATGTCCAGATTGATGGTCGATCAAATCTCTAAACATCAGTATGTGGAGATTGTCGAACCTATGGTGGACAAAGAGGTAAAATATATCTCTGTAGATGACTTCCAAGTAAGCACGGTGGATTTGGGACCCCCTTCTGTCCAAGGTGACATTCATAATGCTAAGTTGTCTGTTGATATATTGGCCAACAAAGTTGAAGAAAAAGAAAGGGAAATTAAAGCATTGGCAGATCAAATATAAATACTTACTTCATATGTCAAGCCTATTGTAGACACAGATTCTAAGCCTTTAGATGTTACGTCTAGACCCCCTAAAGGCCTCATTGCTGAAGTGTTAGATCAAGTCAACAGGTACAGGTATCTTGGGAATGTTGTGGAAGAATGGGTAAGTAAAATGATTTTTGATGGCACTCGCTTTATCCATGATGCTTATACTCTTTATGGTAAATTTTTAGAAAAACAAACAGAGATTTTAAATGATATAAAAGTAATAAGGAAAGAGCAGACTATGCTTGGTG
Organism: Cunninghamia lanceolata; assembly: GCA_027924645.1. Classification (NCBI taxonomy): domain Eukaryota; kingdom Viridiplantae; phylum Streptophyta; class Pinopsida; order Cupressales; family Cupressaceae; genus Cunninghamia; species Cunninghamia lanceolata. Next base: position 7,351,731 of record BSBN01000023.1, on the reverse strand, counting down.
TGACTAAGAATAAATTTGATGCCATGGCCAAGATGGATTCTAGTGCCCTCTTGGCAAAAAATGTTATAGAGAAATTGGAGGAAAATGAGTTGGCCAAATGGGTGGGCAGCCGTGGTAGATTGGAAGTTATACATGGAGCAGCAATGTGTCAATGACTTGAAGAACTTGGCTAAAAACAAGACTTATGTACTTGATGTTCGTAGTGCCTTTGTTGCTCTCAGAACAGACTTGTGGGATGAAACTGAGTCTACTCTATTAGATTTGAATAGCATAAAACAAACTTTCAAGGATATGATGAATGAAGAATTAAAGATAATAAGGAAGATACGAAAGGTAAAGCTATGGAAAGACTTAGTAATGTCTCTGCTTACTTATCTAATTTTAGGAGAGACCTTTCTGAGATGGAAAGAAAGCTCATCGAGACTAGCTAGGTACTACAGAAATGGACGACACAACTTGCCATCACTCCTATTCCCAACACTAAAGGGATACTTTCTATTATGGTGAGATTCAAAGTTATGCAAGCTAGACTGAACACTACTCAAAAGACAGATGACACAATAGAGAAGGGAATACCGGATACATCTAAGAAGTTGGATGCTACAGAAGATGATGTTGATAACGCAATTCCATGATTGTTTCTTAATTTATTAAACACTTGTTGAATTATTTTAATGTTTCTTCATATGAACCTTGTTTTATAATGGTCTATCGGTTATGATAACCGTATACGGGAAAAACAGTTCCATTTTGTTTTGCTATATATTCGAGATGTATGGATGGGAAAAGGGTTCTTCCTTTTTGGCTAGAGGAATTTCATGGTACTAGACTAAATTATCTTGCTTTTAATTCCAAAGTAAGGGGATATTCTAATAAAATTTTGGGGTGATATCGAGTTCATTTATATTTGAAGATTGATAGTGGGTCAGTTATTTAAATATTGATTATCTGTTCTTCGTATGTTGAATGTTTAATTTGTGAATCTTTAGTTAATTCAAAACTATTTGGAATATTGATAACCTTCTTCCCTATTTGAGATATTATCATCTAAGTGTCTCTCTTCGTATGTTGGGATTTGATGCTGAAATGTTATTAGAACTTGTTGAGAAGTTATAAAAGTTTTTCTTTCATTCTTACGTCTGGGAAGAACTTTATGTTTACTGTAAATCTTGCCCATAATACGAACAGTGTTATGGTTAGATAGTTGTTTCATATTTTATATGTAATCACCTTTTCCCACTTTCTAGTTAAAAGTGTAATCAAAAGAAGATTTAAATTATCATAAGAAGGGAGTTGTACCTTCTAAAACCTTCAGAGGATAATTATATACTTGAATTATCCAACTGCTAGTGAAGTTGTTGCTGCCAACAGGGCAAGATAGAGTTTTTATTTAAGCAGTAACAAATCTGTTTACTAACAACATGTACATGCATGCAGGTTAGGAAAATGAAGTTGCCAATTGTGTGGACTAAGCTTTTATAATGGCTAGTCATAATTATCTCTACTTCGTAGTTTCTAGGCATGGAGTTCAAGCAAGTATTCAAGAAATTGGAAATGGTTTGCCCCCCAATAAATGGTCACTTTTCCACAAGTGATGAGGAGTGGTGAGTATTTTGTATAGACAAGTGTAATGGTTGGGAAACGTAGAAAGTGGTGGCATGAAAGCGGATGGGAGAGAAAGCACTCTCTTTAAATGTTTATGCTATATAATGATTAATGTATCAAAATAAATAATTACAAAATATATAATAACATTCCTATCATAGGGATATGGAATTTATTACTAAAGGTGGTTGTTTGATGTGGTATGATGACCATGAGCATGATAATCAATGGATGATGTGGAGGCTTCGATGAAGTGACAAGTCATATGCTAAAGCTATCGTAGTGCCACTATACACGCAGCGAATGAAACAATAATGAAATGAAGTGTAGTTATTCATGGAATGGAAATTGAATTGGAAAAGGTAATGGAAATGGAGTGGGAATTTGGAATGGAAAATATTCATTCCCTTATTAAGAAGATGTATTATAAATTGAAATTTGTACTAATAAACATTGCAAAAAACTAAACCATTATTACATAAAAGATATCACAGAATAATGTCGTTCATGGCACAATGTGATGGTTAAATCACGACATTGTTATCCTTTCCACCAAAGTTCAAACCCCCGTTGGGATATTGTGCTCACGGGCCTTGTACCCTCGCTGGGCCATTGTGCTCTCGTTAGGCCACTGTGCTCACAAGTTTGAACTATTCATGTTGAGGCAATTAGCATTCAAGCTATTGACTTCATGTTCCAAACCCTTGCTGGGTCGTTGAGCTCATGGGCTTTGTGCCCTTGCTGGGATATTAAGCTCCCGGGTTTGGACCATTCACGTTAATGTAGTGCATTCATGCTGGGGATGAGGTCCCCCATATGTGGCCTCACCTAGTTCAATGCCAAGCTAAAAATTCCCCATTCAGCAATTAAAAAAAAAGATATCACAAAATAATATGTAAATCTATTTGAATGTTTGTTTGGGATTTCATTCACACATTTTACATTACATTCCATTGGCTTATAAATCCATTATTTTCTCGTATAAGACCAACTAACTCACCAACGGGAAAGTAACTTCCCAAAACTAATAATCTAGCTAATCATTTATAAACTAACATTTATTTATATTATTATGATGTAATACTTATTCCAACATTCCCCCCTTATTACATCAATCCAAACAAAAGACAAAACATTGCATGGATTGAACACAACAATCCAACTAGAAACTTCATAAAGTGCCTCCACCAAATCTCCTCACTCACCCAAGACACACCAAACTAAACTCATCAGTGAATGACCTAACTGTCAAACCTACAAATCCTTAGAACACTTGTGAATCAAGACATACTCATTTATTCACAAGTACACCACCTCTCTTGTGAATCGAAATACACTTAATTATCCACAAGAAAAACACCAACCAACTGTGAATCAAGACTTACTCAGTTATCCATAGTAACACTCCTCTATTTTTGGATTGAGACATACTCAATTATCCACAAATACAAACCTACAAAACTATGGATCGAGACATACTCAACTATCCATAGGTACAACTCACCAAGTTTATGGATCGAGATAGACTCAACTATCCACAAACCAAAAACAACTACCATTCCCCCCTTTCTCCACGAAGGGAATCAAAATCAAACTGATGCTTCTCATGCAAAGTATCATCTCTGAGCAAGAGGTTAGCTTGAGATGATAATATACCTCTAGCCTCAGGTGCCTCCAACCTCCAATACATGCTTTCTATGTAGATTTTAGAGAATTTTCCTTCCTTTTTTCTTCTTCCATTTTTGCCTTGATGAATGAATAGATAGGAACATTGGTAATAGCAATTAATGTTCCAACAATAGTCTAAATTTAAATCCTATTACCAAACACAATAGTTAAGAAACCAATCACAAACACTCGCTTCAACACATTGCCAACTGCATGAGTGGTTCAACATGCTAAGGTATTTGTGGCTAGCTGATTGTACATATGATAGAACATTCCAACCTAGATAAAGGTCAAAAAGGAACTTGACAAGACCAAATTTAGCAATTCCATCAACAAAACCATGTTGCATCAGTTTAGGTCCTCCAATAATAATGGTTGGGGGAAGACAAAACAACAATGTAGTTATTGAAATATATGCATACACATTTGTGTTGTCCATGCTAGTCATAGCTTTCTTTGAGTATACACCTCTATGTGTGAAATCAATGTTTGAAATCATCGTACTAATGAAACCAGTCCAATTAAAGGACAACTCAGTTAATGACGCCATGGAGACACCAAGCATGATAGGGGTTAGAGACAAACCATAGTGTAAAAGGAATTTGTTGTCCAAGAATAAATTGAGAAGCAACAACATTGAAGAAAGGTTCCAAAGCTTTGATGGTTTGTGTGAAAGATAATAAATAGTTGCAGAGGAGACATTTCTCATTACATGACCCAATGCATGGTTGACAACTACTGGTGTCAACAACAACAAGTTCTCTTTATCAATTGGCATATGTTTTCATAGACCAACCCCTAGGAGACTAAGTAGTATGCCACACCCACTAGAAGATGTATGAAAAACACAAAATAGGGATACGGGAAGTAGTTATAAATCTTCTTGTTTAAAATGATAAAAATAACATTTAAAAAATACCACATAAAAAAGAAAAAGTTGGTTACTAACATAGGGTACTTTTCACTAAAACTTTGAGGAGGGCTTTTGTATCCTTGAGGGAATCAAAATTTTGTCTCCTTCAACATTGACAGTTGGTGTCTTCAGATGCATTGGATTGTATGTCTCTAATAGCAGGACCTCTATTCATGCACAACAACACAAATATATTAAACACCAAGTGCAAAAATTCATGCTCAACGATTGCTCACTATCTCTATCTAGAATAAATCTTCACCACACACAATGCTCTATCACAACAAATGTTTATCCTGATAATCATCTCCATAAATGTACACCTCGATGGATTTTCACAGGCACAAAGATAGTAATGCTTTGATACCAAATTAGAATTTGTAGTGACAAATATTGTAAAAAAACTAAACCATTATTGCAAAAAAAATATCACAGAATAATATGTAAAGCTATTTGAATGTTTGTTCATGATTTCATTCACACATTTTACATTACATTCCATTGGCTTATAAATCCATTATATATATAATATCCACTTATGATGCTACAGATGGATAGAGTGAAAGATGGAAGTGGATGCTATGGGTGGTATAGAGTGAAAGATTGAAGTAGATGCTATGTGATGCAGAGCATCCAGTGGTGTAAGGGCAATCTTGCATCACCCAAAATGTTGACTTTGTTTTCATTTCTTTTCAAAATTTGTATTTCTTGTTCCACAATCGCTTGAATAATGATGTAGAACCTTTAGTTTTTTCAAACTGCTATTTTTAGAAAGTTTGCATTTGGGCACGTATGGAAGCAAAAATTTACAGGAGGCTTCGAAATTGAAAAATAAGACCTTTGGTGAAGGAATCAATCAAAGATCATTTGTGGGCTGAACGATATTAAAGTTTATGTTTCCCAAAAACCCCTAAAAAAGTTTTAAAGTCAAATTTGAGGCACTTAGAGGTCTCGTACGACCCTGAAAATGGGCAGAATCGGCAAGGCAGAATCTTAATAAGTAGAGCACTCCGCGAGCTTTCCAATGCTTCAAACGGTTCATCAATCGGACACTCGGATCAAAAGTTATGGCTCCTGGAAGTTGACCTATTTTTGGAGGGAGTTGCAAATTTCAAAATTTTGGCTAGAGGCTGCTAAAAAGATCTATTTATGACCATTCCTGGGAACTCTTTTAAGTAGTAGAGATAAGGAACATTCCTATTTTATATGTGCAATTTGTGTTATTGTGTTTTTTGTGATTTACCCCCCTCATCAAATGGTATCAGAGCAAGGGTTCCTGAGTGTGTAGACAGATTGTCGATCGTGAGGTAGTTTGCACCAGGACCTAAGGTTGTGGGTTAGCTGCAAAGATCAAAATGCCTCCATGAAGAAATCATGTGGGAGAAATGCTTTGACAGAAGAGGGATTTAGATCCTTGCAAAGGTAAATCGATGCATTGCAAGAGGAGCCGCAAAGAGAGTTTGAGCCAAGAGCAAGAGAAGAAAGCGAAGATGAAGCAGAAGAAGAGTTGTCTGAGAAAGAACAAGATGGTACAGGAGATCCTACGGAAGTTAGGTTGTTGAGGGCCATTTTGAAGATCGAAAAGAGGCCTAGGATCAAAGTTTCTACCTATTCTAGAGATCTGAATCCGGAAGAGCTTATTGATTAGATCAATGATATGGAAGAGTATTTCAAGTATGAAGATGTGGAAGATCCAGAACGGGTCAAGTTTGCGAAAACAAGGACTCAACCTCTACTACAACACCAACACATTCAAAAACTGATAAACATTCCACATCAAAGTGGAAAGAGTCATATTCATTTGCATTTCCATCAAGCTCTTGAACACAACTTTCATATGTGTTGCCACAACTTTCAATTTTTGAATCATAAGCATGACTCGAGCTACAATCCAAACCATTAGCACACAAATTAATACCATGAGACACCTCATGTGAAGAACAATGCTCTTCAAATTGTCTCTCTATTTTAAGTCCACTCTGGCAATCTGTAGTGTCATACTCACTGCTGTAAACAAACGACTGACACAGATCTTCTTCCTTCATTTCTATTGCATCTCCTTGTGGCTTAGATGAAGCACACTCTGCATGAGGAAGAGAACATACCTTGCACCACACAAATAGGTTCTCATATACATCCACATGATCACCATCTTCACAATCCAGGGCAAGCTCCTCACACTGAAACCCCATGGTTGCACCAACCATTGTCTATGATCGGTTATCATCAAATGCAGCCACCTCCATGTGATCCTCATGCAAACAAACACTAACTGCTTCATCACAAACAACAGGAACAAAGGAGGGTAATACATCAAACAAGAAACAAGTTCCTTTCTCAGAATCTAATTCATTTACCCGTGCATAATCTCCATAATCAACTTTACAAGCTGATTCAACTTGTTGCTCACTCATACACGCACCCTCCTCATTATTCACTGAGCCACTTACCTTGACACTAGGTTGGAATTCACCATTGGTTTCATCATTTTCACTTTCACTTGATAAGCTGTCCAATCAAAGGTAGGTGCATATATTGTCATCATTTGCATCGTTGTCATATGATGCACCATCTTCCACTTCTACCCTCCTGACTACATAATCATCATCATCTGATGCTGCATTCACTTGATTATTTGTATCTACACTGTTGTTATTCATATTAGCATGTTTATTACTAGCAACACAGACACTGGTGGATAACAAACCTTTTATGTAGTCATCTCTCATTTTCTCCATGGAGTCTAGGGACAAATATATCTGCTGCATACTCATTATTTTCAAATCTTCCCGCACATAACTTAGTCCAATTTCATATGCTTCGAGAAACATATCGATGCAAGCAGGAATGTTAGGTCTAAAACTTTTAGGAATATGGGAAAGAGCAACATCAAACTTGTGACCAAAATCCTTACTTGACTCTCGCTCTTGTCTTTTAATTTCTTCCAGTTCTATGGCAAGATCAACATGGTCAAGACCTTTGGCAAATTCATTCTCAAATGCTGCCACAAGTTCATTCCATGAGGCAAAGGACTACCCAAGAAAACTTTAGATCCATTTTCTTGCCTTTCCATGCAAGGACCTAACAAAGAACCTCATCCACATGTCTTCATCTTCAAACTGACGTTCTTCCATGAATTCTGAGAATACATCAGCATGTGTGTCCCCTTCACAAATATTGTACCCATCAAACCTAGGAAACTGGCTATAGACCACAATTGGCATGCCTCGTGTTTTATAGTCAACCCATGAAAGGTCTAGTTGATTATATACTAGATCTAAGGGAAAAGCAGGGGACTGAACAGACTAATTTTTTGGGCAGCAGGGAATGCATTGGATTGCACCCTAGACTCTAGCAGCCTAATCTGATTTTTTGTTTCTTCTTCTTGCTGCCATAACAACTCTAGCAACTGTTTAGTCTTATCAAATTTATATTGTTGCATTGTTAAGTCATTTTGATTTTGCATAGGTGCATACAAGTTTTGGTCTGTATAACATGCAAATCCATGACTAGAAAATGTACAACTAGGATAGTCAATGAACTCCACTCCAATATAATTCCTAGGGTCTGATACATAGGAAGACTCAAATAAAGGAGCAACCCTAGAAAAACTATATCCATACCAACCTTCCATGACTAAAACATCCTATAATGCTGGGCAAAAAATTGAGACATAGAAATTTGTTCCCTCAACATGATAGGAACAACAAACGATAAAGGTAGGAAGAAAAGAAACCATGTACCTTCATTTCACCAGTCGTTGCCTCATTGAAATGGAGCATTCAAATCACCAATAGCAACCAAGGTACAACAGTAACAAAATTCTGTTCTGACAGCAGAGTCACCACCTCTTCCAAAGAGGACTTCCTTGAAGTGTGACTGATCTTCAAGGCCACAAATTTATTCCGGGTTCATCTCACCAGTAGAGTCTCCAAATGATTTAACCTAGCAATATCATTCAGGCAACGACGCCAAAATGTTGGTTCCCAAAATAGCAGAAACCCAAAACCCTAAAACATTTCACAATCACCAAGGCCAGGGGTGTCGTCAAGGTGATTGAAAGAGGTTTATCAACAGGTCAAGGGTGATTTTGTTGGCAACTTGGCAAACATCCTAAGAGAGAGAGACACTGCTAGTATGATGGTGAATGATTGTGCACGATGTTTGAAGATGTTTTCATTGATGGTAAAAAGGAAAGGAATAAGGTTGAGACAAAGTTTTTGGTCCGGTGAAAAAGACTTAAGTCAATTTTTAACTAAGCGTTGACAGTATATAGGAGACAACAACAGACTAGCAGTATAATGGATGACATTGATCCGCAATAGAAGACAAGATCATGCAGTTCTGGTATAATGTCTATAGTCCATAAAAGATCTTATATCCAAGATTTTAGCTCCTGATAAGTACCAGAAACATACTTTCAAATAACCTAAGCTTAGTAGAGTAGAATGCAATGTTATGTATAACAGAACACTCATTTGAATTGGTCTGCATTCCTCTGATGATGCATATCTTGATACGTGCTTTTAAGGTGTTGTAAACACTTATATGAAGTGTCTAAATCCAGAGTTTCAGGTTCTGATGTTCACCGGAAAGATAGTTACAAACTGCTAAGTATCGCTACATTGTTTGACATTGTTTAACTGTGATAGGGCATGTGTTCTTGGGGTCTGCATTTTACCGCAAGAGCATATTTTTCTTTGCAGATTTGAAGGCATGATCCATGATGTCTAAAGAGTCTTTGATATGTTTTTGAGCAAGTCTTGTGGTCCGCAGTGAAAGTTCCAGTCTGAAAATGAATTGAACCAATGGCAGTCTGAGTTGGAGGCCTACATGATAAGTTTGAATGTATCTATTGTTTAGAACTTAATCCTAAGTGATGGAATAGTTGAGGCCGACATATGAGAAGGTACTTCAAATGTTGTTTGGGTCCGCTGTGAGTTTTGGTGAATGAATTTGGCTGACAGAGTACATAAGGAATAACTACACGGTACACTTTATTAGGCTGACCTAATATGAAGTTTTTTATTATTGCGGATATATATGGGATTGAATTCGGTGTTTGAGGTGTGCGTGATGCGGATGATAATGTGGAGTGTAGTTTAGGCGACAAAAGCAGAAGAAGAGAGACCTTGCGTAATGTAAAAGTAGAGTAGTGAAACAAAGCAGTCAAGATGAAGAGTTTTGAGACAATATTTTGAGCTTCATTGCAACTGTAAACATGCATGTGTAGATGCAATTAGAATAGTTCATATTGGCAGTGAGCCACCCTTCTTTCTTTCTTTCTCTAGGCAGTGAGCCTTATTGCGGTGAGCACTTCTTTTGGGCAATAGGCCCTAAGGCAGTGAGCCTCTATTGTAATTCAAAATTGTTCCTACATAATATATTATGAGCTAACACTCACCGTGGTTTTTCCTAGTTTTGGGTTTTCCACGTAAAAATCTTGGTGTTCATATGTGATGCATTATGTTTACTTCTTTGTTTAATTTTCTTTGTTGTTGCATGTGGTGAATGGATTATTAGCTCAATAAGTAAAAGGTTTAATAGATTACTGATTCACCCCCCCTCCTCTTAGTAACTTGGGTATTCAACAATTGGTATCAGAGCCTGGTTCCTTGGAAGAAGTTTAACAGCTTGAGGAAGACCTTGGAAACTGAACACATCATTGGAAAAAGGTATCCTTCTCCTCCTGAAGAAATTAATCCAACTGAAGGTACAGAAGAAGATTGCATTAAAGATCAACTCAGACTGGCTCTAAAAGATCTTGAAAAGATTGAAATAGAAAACATGGATCTGAAAGATAATGTCAAGGAAGCTTATGAGTGTATCAAAAAATTGAGGGAGCAAGTCAAGAAGTTCAAAGAAAGATACAAGGAAGTTAATAAACAATTGATATCAGCAAATGAAACCTTGAATGAGTTGAAAGTAGAAGTTGTAGAAAGAGCAAAAGTAGAAGAAGACCTAAATTAGTTGGTGAAAAACAAATCTGAAGATTGTACAAAACTTGAACAAGAAATTGTGGATCTGAAAGCTAATTTGAAATAGGCATGGATTTGGGAAGATAAATTCAAAGTGAGTGTTGCCCAACTTGATAGAATACTTGCAAGTCAGAAGAGTCATGATGACAAAGAAGGCTTGGGATTTGAGAAAGGTGAAAGCTCTAAAGCTGGTGAAGAAAAGAATGTTGAGTTCAAAAAGGATAAAGGCAAACAAATCCATAATCAAAGGAATAGACCTAGAAGATCACCGGTCAGGCAACCAAATGCTCAAAGGTACCCTTCTTTCAATGGTTACTATAACACATGCAATAAGTTTGGTCACAAGGCTACTCAATGTAGGAGCAAAGTGAATCCAAATGTTCCATCATTCTCTAGTCAATGTTTCACTTGCGATAAAGTAGGTCACAAAGCTAATGAATGCAGAAGTCAAATAAAGAATGGGTTCAACAATGGAAGGAATGGTCAAACCTTCAAAGGTAACTGCTTCATATGCAAGAGATTTGGTCATAGATCTAATGAATGCAAAAGTCAGATAAGGAACAATTATAATAATGGAATGAACACTCAATCTTTCAATGGGAGTTGTTTTGCATGCAATAGATTTGGACACAAAGCTAACCAATGCAGGTGAAGGATGAATGAAAGGAACAATGGACAAAGAAATGTGTTATGCTTCAACTGCAACAGGCCTGGACATATTGCAAGGTTCTACAGAAGCAAGAATATGAAGAAGGCTAATCAAGCAGAGATGAGGAAATCGGTACAAAAGGTAGATCCAACATAGATCAAAAAGGAGATGAATCAAATTTGGGTTAAGAAAGAAATGCAGGAAGTCAAGGATGAGTCTGCACCAGACTCTGGTGCTGGTACTTCCTCCAGGAAATAAATTGGGAGCTTTGGCTCAGGGGGAACTTCAGTAAAATTCTTAATCCCCCGGCCAGGAAAGTGGTGCTGATATCCAGCACGGAGATATGAGTTAGACAACATATTGACAAATCTTTTGAAGAAGATTCTGATAGAAAAGAACCTAATGCCGTGAATTATAGAGCAATCTTGACCGACTGTGAGTAGCAGAGTAAGGGTTTGACAACTTTTTGAATGAAACATTTATTGCGATTAAATCTTGATGAAAAGAGAATATAAGGGATCCATTTGAAAGAAAAATCACTTTGCTTTCAAACTTTCAAGCAACTAAAGTGATCTAAGAAGCAAACCAAAGCAAATTCAAGCATTCGAAGAAGAAACCCTAATGGAGGCAAAAGGTATTTACCCCTCTTTTGAAAATTTCCTGTTTTGAGTTTGTAAAGATGGCTACCCCTCAAGTAGTTGAGATAACAGAGAGGCCACGTCCTAAATTCAAGAAACATCCCTTTAAATTGTTAATGACTGATTCAGAAGGCGCATTTTTTGAGGTTCCACACGGTGTTATGCATACGGAAGATGTTAGAGCATACATACATCCAAACCTAGAGGAATATGATCACATGCAATTAGGGAAATTATACTTGGATAAGCTGACTACTGTTACTATTGTGTTGAAAGAAGAATACAATGCTCTGCATGAGAAGAACTTGGATACTTGGTTAGATTTTTTGATATTCTCAGATGATGCATGGGTTAGATATGTTCTGAGAAGAATTCATGATGAATTCTTTTGGCTTGATGTGCCCCACATGATAACAAAGGATGCTATCAAAGGAGTAACTGGCATGAGCTCTACTGGAAAGGTTCCAACCTTGAAAACCATGAAGAACAATATTGTAATACAGTTAACTGGTGCGAAATTTGATAAGAGGGCACTAACTGTAAATGACATTGTAGATCCGACAGTTAGATTTGCATCGATGGTTATTGGGTACAAGGTCTATTTCTCCAACAGTGAGAACTCAATGTCTGCAACAGCCATATACACATAATATGATATGGTCAAAAATAACACAGACTATGACCTATGTGAATTGCTTCAGGAACAACTAATGGAGAACCTGAAAAGAACAAAGGAAATAAAATATCCCTTTAAGTATGGAACTTTGATCATTTGTCTATTCTTCTATTTTCTGAGAGAGTTACCTGGTATGGAGAATATTGGTTGGCTAGATCATGCACCTGTAGCTCCTCAAATTAGAAATCATTTGCATAGCTTAGGAAATGCTGACAAACAAAATGCAGCTTTATGGGGTTACTTCAAGAATTTCTAAAAGAAAATGCAAGCCAGGGCTAGGATCCCTGAAATAGTTGTGAAAAAGTATGAAAAGGATATTGTGTTCATGGTGGACAAGGACAAACGCCTCATGGAGGTTGTAGAACCTAGAATTGTATGGGTCCCAACCATGGGATACGAAGTCTCAGAGGAAGTATTAACTGGTTTGGCAGATCTTATATTGAGCAAACCAAAAGACCCTAAGGAAGAAAGGTTTGGCACATTTGAGGAACTATCTCTTAGAGTTCATCTGGAGCAAAAGCAACTAGAAATAAATAAGAATGCAAGGAAAATGGCAGATGAGTTTGTCAAAAGCCAAGGATTTACATATGAACAAATACGTGAAGCAAGAGCGAAAGCAGAGGCATCCAAGGCTGCTAGTGCTCCGAAAGGGCAATCATCAAAAGCTCCGGAGAAGAGGAAAGAGGAGAAAATTGAGAAAGAGAAGCCTGCATCTGGCCCTGTAAGAAGAACAACAGTCTCCACCTCTGTAGGTACTACCATGGGTTCTGGACCTTTAAAGACAAAGGCTGCAAGTGTTGAGAAAGAAATACCTGAGAAAAAGGCTGAGAAAGAAAAGACTAAACCTGAAAAACAAGTACTGGTGAAGAAAACTGTAGAGAAGAAGAACAATGATAACTTGAAGAAACCCCTCCTAAAAAAAGATATAAAATCCTAGCGAATCTTCCATTTTTTTAGAAAAAAATATTAATTTCTATTGGCGAATCTTTCCTTTTAAAAAAATATATTTAATTTCATTGGCGAATTTTTTAAATTACTAGAAATTTGTAGAAAATCCTGGCGAATCTTGACAAAAAATAGGAAAATACATTAATTACCATGGCGAATCCTTCCTAAAAAATAAATTAAATTCCTATGGAAAAGTAAAGGCCTGAAGGTGGCAGTGATTGGCTAGTTTAAGGTGTAGTGCTCATGTCTTTAATTCCTTAATTCCTTAATTATTTAAATCGGCCCTAAATTATTTTTTACCGCCATTGATTTTATTTATAATCTAATAGTTTGGGTTCTATTCTGTGAACCAAAATGTATCCGTGGAGCTCCAATGCCCATGTGGCCTGAAGTTGCATTTTGGGACGTTGATCTTAATGAAGATCAATGAGCCAAATCCAATTTTGGGCCCCATGGGCATTGGAACTCCGTGGGTACATTTGGCCCATGGAATTTAAACCTAGCCATTAGATTATAAATTTAGATCAATGACCCAAATACAATTTTGGGCTTGATGGGCATTGGAGCACCATGGGTTCATTTTTACCCATGGAATACAACCATAGTTGTTAGATTATAAATAAAATCAATTATGGTGATTAAAAATTGTTGATATGGTCCTAAAGTAACCAATAATTTTATAATATTATTGGCGAATTAATTTCATTGTCTACTGAAACTTATAACATTTAGGTGAATCTGATCTAATTAGGTATTGAATATTGTGGCAAATTTTTGAGTTTAAAATTTTAATAAAATAAATATTCTAGCGATTTAACTAAGACTAAAATAAAATTTTGTAAAAATGTGGCGATTCAGGTCACCTTATAGCTTGTACTTTTAGCCAAATTTTGAATCCCCAATTATAACTATTAGCCAATTGGTGAATATTAGCCACTAAAAAATCACTGAAGAAGAAAAGAAAGAAAACAAAGGCAACAAAAAGAGTATGTGAGCCTGGGTGAAGGAGAAGAAGAAAAGGAAACAGAGACAGATGAGGAGATTAAATGGGCAAGAACAGAGGAAACCACTCTTGGTAAAAAGGAGAAGCCCTCAGGAAAGACCAAGAAGAAGAAGAACAATGAGAAGACCGAAAGTGAAGCAATGCTATCCTTGGAAGCCTTAGTCAATGCATTTGTTCAGCATGGAAATTTGAAACCCATAGTTGAAATGTATGATGAAAGATCTGATGCAGACAAGGCAATTATTGAAACAATAGTTGTTAGATATTTGGATATGTTTTGCAAGGCTTTAATTGAAATCATAGATCAATTATCGGATAGCCTAGCTAGCATCATGACAATAAGGAAGGAAGGGGCTATGGCCAAAGATGTTGAAATAAGATAATATGTCATGTTGAGTCTTTGCCCAGATATAACAAGTGAAGAAAGCGCCAAAGTCACAAAGATGCTCAATGAAAGATTTAGAACAAAGAAAAGAGTCAATACACTTATGGCTAGTGACACTGAGATATTGGTAAAAGAAACAAAGGAGATAACCCTAAGCATATTGCATGAATTACAAATCACAACCATTGTAGACACTGATGAGGAAGTAGCAAGTTTCAAACTTACATCCATAACCAAGTTAATAGCAGTGGCAGACAAGGCAATTCACTGAAGCCCCTGATACAGTGAAGAAAGTAGAAGATTTGGTGTCCCAGATTAATGGGCCAATACTAGTTTTAAGTGATGCTAAGACCAGTTGGGATGAAGAAACGGTGCAACTAAAAATAATCTATAAAGATGTTCTACTAGAACAACAGTAAGCATTTTTTATTTCACTTGTATATATGTGGAAAGAAGAAAAATAGTTTTAAAAAATTGGCAACTTGTATATATCTTTGTATCACACCTTTTCCATTGATGTCAAAGGGGGAGAAGAAATGAAGCATGTGAAAAATATTTGAAAAATAATAAAAGAAGCATGAAGACAGCGGGAGCAGTGTATAAAGAGAAAGGGGGAGTTGTAACAGTTTTTCACATCAAGTGTTGCCATCAATGCCAAAGAGGGAGATTGTTGGCAACTTGCCAAACATCCTAAGAGAGAGACACTGATGGTATGATGGTGAATGATTGTGCATGATGTTTGAAGATGTTTTCATTGATGGTGACAAGGAAAGGAATAAGGTTGAGACAAAATTTTTGGTCCGATGAAAAAGACAGCCATTTTTTGACTAAGTGTTGGCATATACAGGAGACAACAACAGAGTAGCAATATAATGGATGGCATTAGTCCGCAGTAGAATACAAGATCATGCAATTCTGGTATAATGTCTATAGTCCCTAGAAGATCTTATATCCAAGATTTTAGCTCCTAATAAATACCGGGAGCATACCTTCAAATAACCTAAGTTCAGCAGAGCAGAATACAGTGCTATGTAGAGCAGAACACTCAGTTGAATTGGTCCACATTCCTCCGATGGTGCATATTTTGATATGCAGTTTTAAGTTGTTGTAAACACTTATATGAAGTGTCTAAATCCAAAGTTTCAGCTTATGATGTTCACTAGAAAGATAGTTACAAGCTGCTAAGTATCGCTACATTGTTTGACAATGTTTAACTATCACAGGGCATGTGTTCTTGGGGTTTGCATTTTACCGCAAGAGGATATTTTGCTTTGCGGTTCTGAAGGCATGATCCATAGTGTCTAAAGAGTCTCTGATATGTTTTTGAGCAAGTCTTGTGGTCTGTAGTGAAAGTTCTAGTCTGACAGATGAATTGAACCAATGTCAGTTTGAGTTAGAGGCCGACATGATAAGTTTGAATGTATGCAGTAAGTTATATTGTTTAGAACTTAATCCTAAGTGATGGAATAGTTGAGGCCGACATATGAGAAGGTACTTTAAATGTTGTTTGGGTCCGCTGTGAGTTTTGGTGAATGAATTTGGCCGACAGAGTACATAAGGCATAACTACACGGTACACTTTATTAGGCCAACCTAATATGAAGTTTTTGATTGTTGCGGATATATATATGGGATTGAATTCGGTGTTTGAGGTGTGTGTGATGCGGATGATAATGTGAATTGTAGTGCACGCGACAAGAGTAGAAGAAGAGAGACCTTGCTTAATGTAAAAGCAGAGCAGTGAAACAGAGAAATCAAGATGAAGAGTTTTGAGACAGTATTTTGAGCTTCATTGGAACTGTAACCATGCATGTGTAGATGCAATCAGAACAGTTCATATTGGCAGTGAGCCACCCTTCTTTCTTTCCTTCTCTAGGAAGTGGGCCTTATTGCAGTTAGCACTTCTTTTGGGCAGTGATCCTCTATTGTAATTTTGTATTGTTCCTACATAATATATTGTAAGCTAATACTCACCGTGGTTTTTCCCAGTTTTGGGTTTTCCACGTAAAAATCCTGGTGTTCATGTGTGATGCATTATGTTTGCTTCTTTTATGTTTAACTTGCTTTGTTGCTGCATGTGGTAAATGGATTATTAGCTCAATAAGTAAAAGCTTTAATAAACTACTGATTCACCCCCCCTCAATAACTTGGGTATTCAACAGATCTTGGCCAACTAACAGGAGTGGGTATACTCTTCTGCACTTCAGGTTCAGTTAGACCTAGGAGGGATATTCCTAGAGACATGAAATAGAACACAAACAAACATATACAGTTATACCCAATGTACATTTGACCCTTAAAGATGTCACTAGGTCAAGACAAACTGGCTGCACATGCCTCTGTATTAAGCCGATTACTGCATTATGCATTTGCTCCCAAATATAGGTACATCACATTCCTTAAGATGACTCCACTTAACTTCACATACACAAGATACATAGTGCAAGCATACATGTACATGATTCACCAATGATTAAGATGGTTTTGCATCACTTTATATTTATCCCTGGTTATTACACCGAATCATGAAAAACATGAGAAACCCTAAACTAAACCTACTCCTATAGCTAACAGGATGAGGGTTTGATTAAAATAGTGATTGATCCATCCCCAATACGGACCGGTGCCTACTCCACTGGGCAACAGAGTCATAGAGCGCAAGGAGGAAAGAAAATACGCAACAGAGGATCAATGGAACTAGACATATATTCATATATATGGCACAAATAGATTTTCATGTGCTGGACATAATAATCCAAGAAAGAACTGCAATGATTCATATGCAACACAGAAATGGCAAATGCAAAGCCTTGTATTAATTTAGATGTTGTCACTGTTACATCCTCAACTTATAGTTTAGCTTAACTTTGCTTTTGTGTGGAAATCTGGATGATTAATCATAGTCTAATGATAAGATGTTTGTGGAAAATATCTGATTTAATCATTGATTATGTGGTTACTGACTAATGTTAGTTAGATATGAGATTACATTTTGATATGATTATTTAACAATTATGATTTACAAATCAGATGATGATACACTAATCATGATTTAATGATGGTGAGTGTGAATAGGAAACAAATCTTCATTCGAAGACGGAAGGAGAGTATCATTCGGGAGGAAGAGATAGATGTTGGGAAATGGGTCAAATTGCCATCTGAGTATTGGATTTTTCATCCTTAAAAATCCTTGCAAGTTAAAGTGAGTTATGTCCTTCCTTGTTAGTCATCTTCTTTTCTGTGTCGATTGTCAACTTGATCTTCCTTGATGCCATCGACGTCCATTTGAGTCATTTGACAATCTCGTCAACTGTTCGTAAGCTCCCTTTATTCCTTATTCATTCCTGCAATAAGATTGGTGTGTACTATTTCTTTTATTTTTTTACTTATGTTTAACATGGCCGCAAAGGGTGAGTGGTACTCGACCCTAAAACTATATTTTAATGGCATGTCATCTTTTAACGATGTTAACATTGGATAACATCGTGATTATTTGATAACCCTTAATATAGCGTAAGAGAAATTATATGTGTTATAAGTGTTTTAATCCCCTTTGAGGTCGGCCACTTTGATATTAATAGCATTTATTAATAATGTATTATCTTTGTTACTTGTTGGCACTCGGCAACCATGTTCTACGAGAAGTGGAGAGAGAAAGAGAGAGAGAGAGAGAGAGAGAGAGAGAGGAGAGTGGAGACTGGGTGGAATCTATACCCAAGGCCTTCTTCGCGGACACGCTCATTTATGGGATGGGTGGATATTTGGATCCCGCGAGGTGGCAAACCAATGTGACATGCAATGAATTTGGTGAGTGTGAAAGAGGGTATTAGTGATACCACTCAAAGGAGAGCTTTTCTTAGAGTATGTTTTTCTTGGTGTGTGGGTGTCGATGGGGAGTGAAAAAAGGATAGAAGTATTGTTGACCTATTTTCCTCTGTCCAGAGTTAAATAGTTCACCTTGTATTTTCCTTGAAATCCTTTAGAAAACGATCCTATAAGGCTTAAATCCTTCAAATACTCATGCTATTCCTTGCCAAATTTCTTAAAAACCTGTCTGAAGATTCCTTGCAAAAAACCCAGAAAAACCCAGAAATCTTTTATCTTCAAGTGCTTTCCATCGCAGATATTTCTCAGTTTTATGCTTAGTCATTTTATATGCATATGCAATTGTAGGTTTCTTTGTATGTACATTCACCATTGTATGTTCATATGTACAATCGCACATACAAAGGAAAAGATGCAAAGAAACGTATATTGGCGATATACATTCGCAATTGTATGTTTGCACATACAAGGAAAATATACAAGAGGGAAAGGATACAAGTGACATATCGTCAAGACTTTATGTAGCGACGGCCTAGTTCATGTTCCCGCCAATAGGCTGATGGAGATACAAATCAAACATACAAAGGCGTTTGGATCTGAAGATGCAGGGGAAAGATACAAGTGAAACATGCAAGGGACAATGTACAAAAGAGAATTTACATCGGGTTGACCTTGTATATGCAATCCGATATACAAGGGTGGTGATGCAAAAGGTGGGGTCCGCACATACAAAGGCGATTGTATCTCATATACAATTTGCAGATGCAAGGTTGGCAAACAAAGCAGACATACAAGTCTATATACAAGTCGCAAATACAAAGGCGTTTGTATCTGAAGCATACAAAGAAAAGATGCAAGGAGAAGATACAAGGGATATATGCATTCCAAATATACAAGGGCGAGATACAAGGTAGAAGGTATATCGGCAAGATACAAATGAAGGATACAAGGTCGATATACAAAGGTGCTTGCATATGGGGCGATTGTATCTTATATTCATTTTCCAACGTATATTCGCATTTACAAGCAGCAAATAAAGAAGATACAAAGGGTGGGGTCCACCAAATGAATGTATATGCGATTGTATCTTCGCACATACAATCGCATGTACAATACGATATACGTTCCTGACATGCAAGACCCGGACCCGAAAAGTTATACATTGTAACATATAAAGGCAAAAAAGCAATTGTATGCATCTTTTGCTTGTATGTTCGCATTTGTATGTTTAAATATACAAAGGCAATATGCAAGGTCATATACAAAGGGCAGGTACAAGTTCAAATGCATGTTTGTATGCAAGTGTTTGCATATAGTTTTCCTTTGTATCTTTCGTATTGTATATGCGATATACAAAGGGGTAGATACAACGGTGATATACAAGGTGGACCCAAGTGAAGAATCAAATGCAGAAGATAATCTTTTTGAGGTCTGCATTGTATATTTGCATATACAAGGTCAAAAGATACAAAGCAAATATGCAAAGGGGTACTTACAAGCTGGACCCGACTGCAGAATTGAGTATAGCGGATAATCATTTGAGGTCTGCGGGTTGTATGTAGATGCGATTGCATGTGCCAATATACAACAACAATATACAAAAGGTCGATTCAAAGGTAAAGACCCGCGTTTGTATGCAGGCACATGCATATACAAATGAATGTACAAAGGGTGATTCAAAGGGTGATATATACAAGTTCAAAAGCAGATACA
Organism: Cunninghamia lanceolata; assembly: GCA_027924645.1. NCBI lineage: Eukaryota > Viridiplantae > Streptophyta > Pinopsida > Cupressales > Cupressaceae > Cunninghamia > Cunninghamia lanceolata. Next base: position 7,331,731 of record BSBN01000023.1, on the reverse strand, counting down.
AGCACACAAATGCAAAGCGATATACACAAGTGGTTGACCGCAACTTTGACTGCAAATATCTTGCGCATCCTGGCGAATTTTGGCATGCTGCAAAAGGCAAAAACGCTTATTTTTGCCTCCTCTTTCATTTGGCAGGCTTTTGAGGAGGATATCTTCACTTTCAAATTTGGATATGATGTTATATGCTTTGGCGGCTGGACGTTTCAACGACCATTTTGCATATGCAAATGCAGATATTTGTTGCATTTATGGATGCAGGTTGATGATGCAGCAACTTGCATTGAAGACTCAAAATATCTTCTACCTGCCCTGTTTCAGATCTTTTATTCAATAACGTCTTACAGGTAGGCATCCCTTTAGAGACAGATATTTCCTAACAGAGCCCATGGGTGAATTGATTGTCACCGACTGAGGTCAAAATGTAAAATGTTATATATACATGTAAAACAGATGTATATGGTTGTTGGTTGTTCTTCTGGGCTATTTTGTAATGGCTACTTGGCCTCTATAATCAATAAAAACTAGTATTTTTGCCTCTCTTTTATTATTTTAGCACTGTGTCTGTTCTTTGGATTAGTGTAGGTTGTGTATTGTGGACAAAGGTCCCTTTCATCCCTCCATTATTCTGTCTTGACCTCTGTTAGAATTAATATGAGTCTGTGTAAGTTTTTCCAGCTGTGAGGTTATTACTGTGTTGATTCAATTGCAGCCAAACACTTTTAAATCTGGTGTATCACTTATTTTCATTTCAGCTTTCCTTCTACCATTTTTCCCAGCAAGCATTAGCACTAGGTTTAGATGTATTTCTCTAAGCATTAGGCTTAGAAAGAGGAAGTCGGCCTTCTCCAGAGGTTTGATCTCACTTCGCAAGGTCCCACACTTTGAGATCATTCCCATGTTTCTCCGGATTGCTGAAGTTTGACAACTGTAGCAAGGGTGCAAATCTGAGAGACAACAGTTTCTAGCATGCCCGGTGGGACCAGTTCGATAAACTTCTCATCAAGATACTAAGAGATTTGGTGTTTCTCCTAATATTACTAGCCTTTAGGGGAAAATACAAAGAACACCATGGCGACTCTATTGAACAAATCAGCTAGTTTCAGCAGCCCAAGCGCCTAAAATTTTATCAAAGATCAGGATTTTGGTGGTTTTCCTGGTCTATTTAGCTTCTAGAAGCATCTCAACCACCTGGCGACTCCCTCTCTGGTATGTATCCAATTTCTTTTTGGTTGCAGACCTTTTTGGTCTATTTCTGACATTTCTATGATTATCCAGCATTTATATGCTATAAAATGTCAGAATTTTATGGGAATCATGGCGATTCCCCTACCCCTAACCCAAATACAGGCTATTGGCCCCCATATCAGCAATACCAGGCCCCAAATGCCTCTAAATTTATGCCAAACAGCTCATTGCCTCATTATGATCAGCATTACCAGTAAGAACATTTTCAAGCCACTCTTGCTTATCCTTGTTTGCAACCTATTCATACCTATAGTCAGCCTTTTGAAACCCATTCTACTCTAAATCAAACATGCAACCTCCCTAGTCAGTCCCAAAATGATGCTAATTTGGGCAGCATTAAGAGTTTGTTACTGGATTTCCAAAGGCAATCTTTAGAAATAGATAGAGAAATGCAATATAACACACAGCAAGAGGAGCTTGCATATCAAGCTTATTTGCACCAGCAAGAGGTAGAAAATAGAAGGGTGTATGAAGTGGAATGCTTGAACATACAACTTGCAGCTAAGGAGAAACAAGACAAACAGTGCCTTACTCAAGTGCAAGAACTCAAAGTAAAATATTTCTCTCCTATTCCTAGCTTCAAACAATTTCATCCTTCAAACCAAAGTGAATCTATGAAAAAGCCTCAGACTTCTCTATCATGGCAGCCTTCTTGGACCAAGCATCCTGGTTACAAAATACCAAACCTTGAGAAGGCCAATCCTCTCATACCAATTCAAAATCAGGAAGAGAAAAAAAGTTGTAGAATCCAAGCCTATCATAATTCCAAGCTTCAAGCAACCTTCTGCCTTTAAGGTTCCAAGTTGGAAAGGGCCATCTTTTTCACCCTGTGAGGACCCTCCACCAAACATGCAAACAAAAACATGCTCTAGCATCCAGCTAGCAGAAGAAGAGCAAAAGAGGCTTTTGTTGGCTCCATTTCAAAGGTTGGAAACTCAATCAACCATCTCTTTTCCAAATCCATTCTTTGAAGAAGAGGTTTCTAGGTTCAGAATACCAAGCTTCAAGCAAGATGAGTCTCCTGAGTCTCCTGAATTGAATATTCCAAGTTTTAGAGGGTCTCATCCACTAAAAGAACCTATACTTGACCAGGAGTAACCTAGACTCCACAAGTTTCCAGGCTTCAACGTCTTTATCCCTCCACAAGTCCTTGTACCTGTGCAAACTCAAATTATCACTCCCTAAGAACAAATTTGTCCAGAACCCTCTCCCCTCCAAGAAATTCAAGAAGGTATTCAGGCCTCTTTCCCTGGTGCTATTTCAGTCCCAAAAGATAATTGGAAAGATGAGCCAAAAGAAGAGGTGGAAGAAGATAAAACTAATGAGGAGCAGTTTGTTCCTACACTCACAGAGATAGAGTTGTGTGAACCTATTGCACTTGTGAGTACTGTTAACCCAAATAAGGGTTTGAGTCCTCTAGACTATGGTTCTTTTGAAGCCTTTTCTCATGCATCCGGTCAAGCAAATAAGGTTGAAATGCAGAAAGTACATGGGGAAAACCTTTAGCTGCAGAGACAACTTAACCAAAATCTAGTGGAGTTGCAGCCAAAGGATGGAGGCATAGGGGAAGAAGTTGTTAAGATCACTGCAGAGGTGGATGATGCTGCCCTACTTCATGAGCTACCTGAATATGTTGAAGATGAGCAGCTGGTTGTGGATATGCAGCAACAAGAGAATGCTAAAAATAATGACAAATTGCTGCAGGTTGAGGCTGATATAGCAAATGAAAGTCTACAGGAAGAGGCTACCTCATTGTTTGAACATTTGCCTTCCTTTATTGAAGAAGAAAAGCTTGTTTTGGAGGGCACTTCTTCGAGTAATAATGGAAATTTTGAGCTTGGGCCAGCTATCTATAAAGGTTTTCTAAGAGCTGATAGCTTTAATGAGCTTCTGGTTGTCCTAATAAAAGAGGATGTTCCATTGACCATGGAGGAGGAATCAACATGGCAAACTATCATGCGAGGTGAAAATAATGATATCATTTCTGAGCTTTCAAATTGTCTTCTCTATTATCCAACCTTAGTCATGAACAAGGACAACCATGTACAAAAGAAAGAAAGGTTTGAAGAATGCAGCCATGATGACATTATATCAGCCTTCTTGGGTTCTTTGAAGGAAGAAGGAGAAAACCATGAGATGCCAAGTCAGCTGTTTCACACACAAGAGCAACATGAGAGCCAAATGGAAGGCACCATCATACCAAATCAAGAGCAAGGAGAGAAAAAATCAGAGCAAAGACATGGGATCAAACATGTTGATTTACATGTCACTTTAAGGGGATGCCCAATCAGGCATCTAGCCCAGTTGGAGACACATCAAGAGGAGTCACCACTTGTCACGCTTACCTCTAAGCATGAAGTTGAGCATCAAAATGAGTGGGATTAGCCCATTTATTCACCACAAGTTAGCAGCACCAACAATCAGTTCAAGTGGATAGGTGAGTTTATCTCCATTTTGTGGGGGGTGTTTTATCAAGTTGTCATATGCCCATTCCCCCTCACCTCTTTTTAACTGTCCACATGCATGAGAAACATTGTAAATTGTTAAGGAAGGGCAGTTACTTTCAAGAACTAGTTAATGGCTTTGTTTAAGGTCACTTCTGACTGTTAGTTTAGGTTTAGAGTAGGTTTTATTTCAGTTTTAGTTTTCCTTTCAATAAGTGCTCTTGTACTTTGTTGTATTCTCATTAGGAGATACATGCTTGCTTGTTGTTTTTGTTTTGGCTTAGTAGCTTGCTCAGTGTTCCAGCTCCTCTGTTCTTATTATAGTCTCTTTTGACTCCATGCCCAATGGATGCATAAAGCCAATAATCTCATGTTTAGCAGGCAAACATCCCGTAGAAGTCGCCAAATTGTTGACCTATTTTCCTCTGTCCAGAGTTAAATAGTTCACCTTGTATTTTCCTTGAAATCCTTTAGAAAATGATCCTATAAGGCTTAAATCCTTCAAATACTCATGCTATGCCTTGCCAAATTTCCTAAAAACTTGCCTGAAGATTCCTTGCAAAAAACTCAAAAAAACCCAGAAATCTTTTATCTTTAAGTGCTTTCCATTGCAGATATTTCTCAGTTTTATGCTTAGTCATTTTATATGCATATGCAATTGTAGGTTTCTTTGTATGTACATTCGCCATTGTATGTTCATATGTACAATCGCACATACAAAGGAAAAGATGCAAAGAAATGTATATCGGTGATATACATTCACAATTGTATGTTCGCACATACAAGGAAAATATACAAGAGGGAAATGATACAAGTGACATATCGCCGAGACTTTATGTATCGGCGGCCCAGTTCAAGTTCCCGCCGATAGGCCGATGGAGATACAAATCAGACATACAAAGGCGTTTGTATCTGAAGATGCAGGGGAAAGATACAAGTGAAATATGCAAGGGACAATGTACAAAAGAGAATGTACATCGGGTCGACCTTGTATATGCAATTCGATATACAAGGGTGGTGATGCAAAAGGTGGGGTCCGCACATACAAAGGCGATTGTATCTCATATACAATTCGTAGATGCAAGGCTGGCAAATAAAGCAAACATACAAGTCTATATACAAGCCGCAGATACAAAGGCGTTTGTATCTGAAGCATACAAAGAAAAGATGCAAAGAGAAGATACAAGGGGTATATGCATTCCAAATATACAAGGGCGAGATACAAGGCAGAATGTATATCGGCAAGATACAAGTGAAGCATACAAGGTCGATATACAAAGGTGCTTGCATATGGGGCGATTGTATCTTATATGCATTTTCCAATGTATATTCGCATATACAAGCAACAAATAAAGAAGATACAAAGGGTGGGGTCCACCAAATGAATGTATATGTGATTGTATCTTCACACATACAATCGCATGTACAATACGATATACATTCCTGACATGCAAGGCCCGGACCCGAAACGTTATACATTGCAACATATAAAGGCAAAAAAGCGATTGTATGCATCTTTTGCTTGTATGTTCGCATTTGTATGTTTAAATATACAAAGGCAATATGCAAGGTCATATACAAAGGCCAGGTACAAGTTCAAATGCATGTTTGTAAGCAAGTGTTTGCATACAATTTTTCTTTGTATCTTTCGCATTGTATATGCGATATACAAAGGGATAGATACAATGGCGATATACAAGGTGGACCCAACTGAAGAATCAAATGCAGAAGATAATCTTTTTGAGGTCCCATTGTATATTTGCATATACAAGGTCAAAAGATACAAAGCAAATATGCAAAGGGGTACATACAAGCTGGACCCGACTGCGGAATTGAGTATAGCGGATAATCATTTGAGGTCCGCGGGTTGTATGTACATGCGATTGCATGTGCCAATATACAACAGCAATATACAAAAGGCCGATTCAAAGGTAAAGACCCGCGTTTGTATGCAGGCACATGCATATACAAATGAATGTACAAAGGGCGATTCAAAGGCCGATATATACAAGTTCAAAAGCAGATACAAGCACACAGATGCAAAGCAATATACATAGGTAATTGACCGCAACTTTGACAGCGAATATCTTGCGCATCCTGGCGAATTTCGGCATGCTGCAAAAGGCAAAAATACTTATTTTTGCCTCCTCTTTCATTTGGTGGGCTTTTGAGGAGGATGTCTTCACTTTCAAATTTGGATCTGATGTTGCATGCTTTGGCGGCTGGACGTTTCAGCAACCATTTTGCATATGCAAATGCAAATATTTGTTGCATTTATGGATGCAGGTTGATGATGCAGCAGCTTGCATTGAAGACTCAAAATATCTTCACTTGCCCTATTTCAGATCTTTTATTCAATAACTTCTTGCAGGTAGGCATCCCTTCAGAGGCAGATATTTCCTAACAGAGCCCATGGGGGAATTGATTGTCGCCGACTGAGGTCAAAATGTAAAATGCTATATATACATGTAAAACAGATGTATATGGTTGTTGGTTGTTCTTCTGAGCTATTTTGTAGTGGCTACTTGGCCTCTATAATCAATAAAAACTGGTATTTTTGCCTCTCTTTTATTATTTTAGCATTGTGTCTATTCTTTGGATTAGTGTAGGCTATGTATTGTGGACAAAGGTCCTTTTCATCCCTCCATTATTCTGTCTTGACCTCTGTTAGAATTAATATGAGTCTGTGTAAGTCTTTCCAGCTATGAGATTATTACTGTGTCGATTCAGTTGCAGCCAAACACTTTTAAATCTGGTGTATCACTTATTTTCATTTAAGCTTTCCTTCTAACCCTTTTCCCAGCAAGCATTAGCACTAGGTTTAGATGCATTTCTCTAAGCATTAGGCTTAGAAAGAGGAAGTCGGCCTTCTCTGGAGGTTTGATCTCACTTCGCAAGGTACCACACTTCGAGATCATTCCCATGTTTCTCCAGATTGCTGAAGTTTGACAACTGCAGCAAGGGTGCAAATCTGAGAGACAACAAGTATAAGCGAAAGCATGACTAAGACAACAGCGTGGGGAGCAGGAGAGCTTAGACCTGTGCATGCTTGAAAGCTTTCAAAAACAACTCGATATAACTACAGTTACACCTATAGGTATGAATTAATGAGATATATCAAATTGAATTCGAATAGTGTTTAAAAATTTATCCTTGTTACCAAGATTACGTCGACTGTGTCGACTCATGGCTTTAGTGAGTTGTTGTAATGGCCTTTGAGGCCATATGTGTTGATAACATCTCCTATTATGACAGTAGACATGGTTTATAAACTGCAACTAATGACTGGAGGCAGCGAATGCCTCTCTTGTATTATCATCTGTAACCTTGTGTCATGAAGTTACTTGGCCAACTTGGAGGTCGTAGTCCATACCAGCTGTGTATGCAAGACTATCGTTTACCAATGGTAAGATTAAAATTATCTTCTTTGCCTGGAAGTTTCCCTATTAAAGCTTAAAAGCCTGCAAGGGCATTATTATATTATAACTGTTATGAGCCCGTGCATGGCAATATTATGTTATAACTGTTATGAGCTCGTGAGGGCATTGTTATATAATGACTGTTATGAGCCCGCAAGGGCATTGTTATATGATGATTGTGATGAGCCCGCGAGAGCATTATTCTATGTTATGACTGTGTGGGATCCGTAGGGGTATCTTCACATGATCACTATATTATCGAACCATGTAATTGGTAGTGCAAGTGACCAAAGCCATAATGAATAAGAACCACCCTGTTAATAGTGGAAAGCCTTTATATGTGTCGAGTGCACTTAACAGTTTATATATAAAATTTTGAGGCTAACTTATATCAGACCTTGACTATTAGTATGACTAATATGATTCTCATGGTGCATGTTATGCATGTAAGGATTTAAAGACTATTCATGGTGCATGCTACACATGTAATGATTCAAAGACTCCTCAATGTAATAAGGGAGTTAATGTAAGGTAAACGGTATTGTTTTCTTGGCGGACATAGTTGCATACCATGTATCTTTGGGGAAATTATTCTTCCTTGTCACTTTATTAAATGAGCCAACCTTATGCCATTATGAACCCTTGTGTTATAATGCTAATGAGTACCATCGTTTTTGCGAATGGCAATGCTCCTTAAACAAAGGATATGGTGTCAGAGATTCAATTAGATTCCTTGAGATAGAACCTTTTCAATAGAATCGACACAATGGATCAGTGAAAGTACCCTTCTTGATGATATGAATCAAGAGTAAACCTTGGGATAAGGTAAACAATGTAAAACATCAACCGGATAAGGTCAAGTGTTGAAAACATGATTGAAATTATATCATTATGAAAGTACGGGGATAGAGTGACATGGAGTCACAATTCCCCTGTTCCCTAAGCAACGAGACATTATGGAATGTGCTCCCAAGATAGGAGTCGAATGTCCAAGGAATGGACTAAGACATTATTGAGCTTATTTATCCAAGACTGAGAAAGGTTGAATTATGTTTACTGTAGGACAAGACAACTTATAAGTCGAGTTGAGGTGGTGGACATACGACAATGTTCATTGTGTAATGTATATGTATGTAAATCTTTGGCCAAAGTAATGCATCCGTCTCTGTGTGCATTGTCGGTCCACAGTGATCCAGATGGCATAATGCTTCTAGTAGTGTCATACATAGTTAGAGTGGATCTATAGTTGTATGACTGTGAAGCATTATGAAGGACACAACACCAGATACTCAGATGACAAACCTAACGGTTCCTTATATCTATACCTTCTATGAAGGGTAGGGCAACTTCTAGGTAGGAAGTTGTGTGAGCGATTGCCGGTCTGTGGTTGGAGGAAAAGCACTCGGATGATGCTCTCCTTCCCAAGCAGAAGACAAGCCAAGGCTTATGAAGACAGATGTCAAAGTTCTAGATATAGTGCTTTTCTTTATATGACTTGATAGTCAGTTATTATGTATATTTCTATATTTGATGCCTTGAGCATAGCCTTGTACATGTATAGTGAAGATCATTCACTAATGAGGTTTCATTAGATATTGTAATTCTAAGTTTTGTTATGTTCTAGAAACGAATAACATGCTTAATTATCTTGATGATTTCATTTCATTTTTGCTCAACAGTGATTATGTTAATCATGATGTTATCTTACTCTAGTTAAGAAGGTTAATTGTGGTGATTATTTTGGGTAATATGAGATGTCATGTTACAGTCACACACCTCTGAACCCTGGTTACAATTGTGCCAGAAAATGTGGCAAGGGAAAACATATAGTTGCAATTATACATCTGCCAAAATCATTGATGCATATCTGCATTACATATCCTTCCTACACTATATTGAATACATCTCTTCACTTACAGACCAGACCGACGTGATTTGATGCCTGAAAATCAACTTGAGCGCTTCCAGACCAAACAATTGGTTCAACGACCAACCCCTTAAAAAGAGTTTTGATCCTACCCTTATAGCCTTCTCAATGCGGCCCTGAGAGTGAAACGAGAAGGAAAACCCCCAACAACCCCACTAACTACAATCAAAACATTGATTTCAGCCACCCATTTTGCATTAATGGCAGTCCTATAAGTTGTTGGCGCATTCCCAGGCGGTGGAAGGAATATGGAAGGCTAGTAAATCAACCTCCAACAAATTAAACTTCGGAAATCGGGACTCCACCCTGCACCATGTCTTTGGAAGAGGAAGAAAAGAACCGCCAACCCCGAAATACTTAGAAGAATGAAAGTTGTCAGGTCGTGGGCCTCGGGCCCTCGTCCTTCCACCTTCGAGAAGAAAGGAGGAAGAAGAGAGAACTCCCACCTTCTACCTCCCGAAATACTTAAAAACTTTATAGCTCACCGGACTTTGGCCTTTGGGACCCCCGCTTTCCGCCTTCCAAAAGGAAGGACGAAAAGAAACTGGCCGACTGCTGCCGCCGGCAAGACTTAGCACAATTTTGAAACCATCGGAGATCGGCCGTCGGATCATCTCCCTTCCACCTTTCCAAAAGAAGAAGGCAGACCACAACTCCACCTTCTGACAATCCGCAATACTTAGAAAATTTTCCATAACCCTTGGCTGACGTGGGCAATCGGACCTTCTTGCTACCACATGCTCTGAAGAAGACTAAAGGTCGCAAGCCCGACCTCCGAAGCCCGAAACACTTAGGCATTTTTGCGAGAAACCAAGACAGAATTCAGAGCCAACAGGGATGGCATAGCACAAAAGGGAACCCCAAACTCCAAAACTCCAAAAAGGCAGGAAATACAAGGAAACACTTAGAATTTTTGTGACTTATTTATTTTTTAGGGTCTCTTCCTTGCATTTCAAAAGGCAAACACTTAGAAGTCTATTGAAAAAGACCCATGGAAAATATCTCTGATCGGGTATCAATGATGGGCTCTTCAACAAAGGCACAAAGTGGGATTCTAATGGATTTGAAGCAAAATAAAACAAGTTGGGAACTAGTTTTTTTCAAGTGTCAACAAAGTGATCAAGGGCATATTCAGTGTTCAATTACAAAACTTAATGAGGTCAGTTGATGGCTTATGGAAATGTCACTTTGACATTATTAAAGCATCACAGAAAAGAGATAAAATTTTGCCCAAATTGAATGAGCAAAAATAAGTGGATCCCTAGGATCTATCAGATAAGTAGAATTCACAGGAAAGCCAAGTATGCTACTAGTGGCACTACTAAAATATCAAGTAATATTTTTTGGGATTGTTGTATGATACAACTTTTTTCATTGAGAAGATAAAGGATGATGTCGGAAGAAAGATAGTGCAATTTCAACATTTTGTTGATTCTCAGTTCCTTCTTGTGGAAGGACATAGTGGCATCAATAAAGAGCTAGCATCTTGGAAAGAGGAATTCATACAGCTTATTTCCTTGTTTATTAAGCCCCTCTTGTTAAGTGATAAGGTGAACCTAATCTTGTTTAGTCACCAAACTAGCAAGATTGTGATGTTAGAAATGAGGGTTAACAATTTCATCAAGGAAAGTAGTCATTTTAAATGCCAGTTATGAAGCAAATATCAATATTGCGAGAATAATAATTGAAGTTGGCTTGCTAAATTATCAAGAGTGGGATCAATGGCTCAAATTGTATGTCAAATTGTCTTTTCAAACTTTTGTATTCTTTCAAAGTTGCGGTGAATGGTCACATCAGATGAAGAGGCCACAGGTAAAGTTTGTGGTTTTTTGTTGGCATCTTGCCATTTTTAGTGATGTGCAATCAATTCTAGGACTTCACATGAGATTTGATGTCACAACACATGGCAAATGTTAACAGGGTAACATGACATGGAAAGAAAGGTGTACCCACAAGGCAATAAATATATCATACTTCTGGGCCTATAAAAAGGAGTTAAATTTGTATCAACTCAATGAAAGATCTGAAATGCAAGTGTCTCTTAGCTTGAAGATGTGGAAAATTATAAATTGATTGTCAATTTGTCTAATTCAACCAAAGTTGCGGCGAAAGAAAAATATTGCCTAGGCACGTAAGTTGAGGTTGTATGGCTTGGGCACAAGGATTGTCAAAAAAATTTAACAAGTACTTTTTCAAAATTTATTTTTAATTATAAATAACAAAAGAAATATAAAACAAAAAATTTAATAGCACATAATGCAAAGGTTTTGATCACAAAGGTACGAGGAGGTAGGGTACCAACCCCCCTACCACCACCTATCATGGTAGGTGTTGGCCAAGGGCGGTCTAGCCCTCTGCCCCCAATACAATACATAGTAGTCAATCACACACTTTTCGGTTGTCTACCCTCCCACCACCATATCTTGACCACAATTCTGGCCGCCAAGCCACTGCCAACACTAGGGCCTCTCACTCACGCCCCACCAAGGCTACACCACTACCTAGCCATTTAGGAGCCACGTAAGCACCACCTTTGCAAACAGTGCCACTAGCTAGCCACCTAAGCACTATTCACTGGCCATCCAATAAATAAAACTCTCACCATTTGAGTTTTCAATTTTTGAGGCTAACTTCAAAGGGTGATATCTCAGCTATACTGAGGTATTTTTTGATGTATTTTTTTTAAATGGGTCAATTTTTGTGTATTTCATGTTGGTGTAAATTTTTGCTCACAACACTCATTTTTCTAGAATTCACGTTTTATTAGATAGTTTGTTGCATAGTTCTCGTTTTGAGACCTTTGGAGTGTCATAATTTGCTCAAATGGACTCCTTTTTAGGTCTCTTTTTTAAAAGTACATTTTTTTTGTGTATTTCATAGTGGTGCTATTCTTTTGTTCTCATTCTAATCCAAAACTATAATTTCAACATTTTGTCCCTTTTAGATAATTTGAAAACCTAGAAAACAAATCAAGTATTGTAATCATTGAATTATTAAGTGTCACAATCATTTTTTCTATGGGGATTTCTTTCAGTTTTTTGGGAGGTATTAATGCAAAACACACTCAATTATAAAGTGTCATTTCTTGTCTTTGGGGCTTAATGCATGTTCAATCTGAGCATTTTGTACTCCATGAACTAATATAATAAAGTTTCAAAGCTTGGGTGGGTCATCAAATCTATTAGTCCCTCTCATTTTCATTTTAGTATCCTACACAAGACTTCTCTTACTCTATAGAGATCATGGCATCCTCGAACAATTCCCATGTCCAATATGGACAAATATTGTCACATAGGGTGATACCGAACATTTGTGGATATTAAGGATGGTATGCGTGAGCATGTGCGGGGCTTTGTTGTAGACCCGCAGCTTGTAGCAAGCCGTGGTCTGCATGCCCTCGATCCTCAGTGCATGTCTAATATTGCTACAGATCGGGATTGGGCGTGAGGTTTCTAGCGTGGGGAGGGTGTGAAAGTTTGCGAAGGGTAGGGGGGGATTTTTGCTTGTTCTCTTTCATTTCTTCCTTGGTTGCTTGTTGTTTGGCGTTGTTGTTGGGTGTTGGGGTTTGTGGAGATTGCAAGTCGTCTTCGTCTGCGATTTCTTTTGGTCATGGCCTCAGGCGAGGCATTTAGACTCAATCATAAAATGGATTTTCGAGCTTCCTTGTGTGTGAGCTCTTCGTCTTCGTCCAAGCGTGGTACTGAGAATAAGTCTTCACCTAATGATGCGGGGTTTGATGGGTTGGCTCCGTCTGGGGGCCCTCGCATCCCGAAAATCAATGGGTGTTTGGAGTGGTGCCCGGATAGACCTATTCTAGTGATTCAACTAGGTTCGATTGTTGAGGATGTCAAATATTTCACAAATCATGCTTTGCTCTGCAAATTCATGGGGATGCGGGTCTCGCTCCCGTTCTTGGACTCGTGGGTTAGGACTTGGAACCCCAAAGGAGAAGTAGAGGTGATGTTGCTGGCTAATAGTTTTTTTATGGTTGTTTTTAATTGCGTGGCTGATCGACATAGGGTTTTTGAAGGAGGTCCTTATTTTCACAATCAGATTAGTATGTTTTTGAAGTCGTGGCACACTGGCTTTAATCCTTCGGAGAAGCTCCCGAATCAAGTCCCAGTGTGGGTGCATCTTCCTTGGTTTCCGATGGAGTACTGGAGAAATGATATCTTGCACATGGTCGTATTGCTGCTGGGAAAACCGGTGGGTCCTTCATAGAAAACGTAGGATCGAAGGGTTATGACCTTTGCTCGCATTTGTGTGGAAATAGACTTGAGCAACCCTCTTCCAGATTCTTTGGAAATTCAGGTGGGCTCGTCTTCCTGGGTGCAACAGCTGGACTATGAGACTCTTCCTTTCTGGTGTCGACTGTGTCATGAATATGGTCACTTGTAGCGAAGATGTCTGAAGTTCCGCTCTTCTGAGCCTCATCCTCCTCCGCCACCTGGTAAGCCTGCTAAGGAGGATAAGGGTAAGGCCCCTATTCTGGGTGAGGGGACTGACAAGGAGGGTTTTAGCCCTGCTAAGACCCGCAACAGAAATCGAGGAATGAAAAGAACTTTCAAGGAGAGACAAGAAGACGAAACTCTTAATCAGTTTGACACGTTAGAGGACTTGGTTCAGGAGGAAGGTGTTTCCTTCGAAATGCAAGTTGTAGATAGTACTATTATTGAGCAGTGCCTGGTGGACTAGTCAAATGTTATTTCCAGCCAGGCCCTAGTAGGGGATCAATTAGCTCAGATGGACACAGATCCCCCTTCCTCAGTTCCTGGGCTTGGGGAAATTGGATTGACGACGGACACTAATATGGTTCCGAATCGCCCTGGTTCTGGGATCACCATTGGGAAGAGTGTTGGGGAATCAGGTAAAAGCAAGTCTCCTTCTCTTGTTTTGGCCTGCAACAAAAACCCCCCAAAAAGGGGCCTCTTGAGAAGCCTCTTAAAACATGTAGAAAGAAGGATCAGGAAGGTAAAGTTGATTAGGGAGACGTTGGTGGCATCTGGCTCAGTGAGGACTATTGATTCTCACTTTTCCCAGCCCCAATGATGATTGTGATTTCTTGGAACGTTAGGGGTATGAATAGCATCCCTAGACAAAAGGTTATTCGTGAGTTGATTCATGTTCATTCTCCTGATTTAGTTTTCCTCCAAGAGACTAAGTTGTCTGTTGAAAGTATGTTGAATTTGGCTCCTAAGATCTAGGGTAGAGCTCTTTGCCAATGTGTGGGGGCGCAAGGCAACTCAGGGGGACTTGCTTGCTTATGGGATCTTCGCAGAGTGTTTCCTCTCTGGTGGCTTTCTGGTAGGTGCTCTATATCTCTTATTGCTTCTAGTCTAGAGTCAGGTGAGAGAATCTTCTTTCTAACATTTATGCTCCTACGGATCTCCCTGTCAAGGCTCATTTGTGGTCTCATATTAGATACTTGCGTTCTTTGGAGCCCTTTCTTCTTTGGATTCCTGCATGCAATTTTAATGTTGTCTCGTCTCTGGAAGAGAAAAGGGGTGGGACTACCTGTCTGGATCCTTCCTCGGCTCTCTTGAGGGACAATGTGGCCTGTATGAATTTGGTGGATATCAAACCCTCGAATGGGTTATTTACCTAGAACAATAGGAGGACTGGTGATGCTGCTATATCTAAAAGGTTAGACAAGTTCCTAGTGTCTAGTTTTTGGGTTGGGGTCACTTGGACGACTAGCTCTGAGATTTTGGATTGGCAGGGCTCGAATCATTGGCTGATCAAATTCTTCACTTGCCTGTCTAGATTCTCTAAAAGACAGTCTTTTAAATTTCAGCTTATGTGGCTTCGAGATGAGTCTCTTCATGATCTGATCCCAAGGTAGTGGAGGGTTGAGAAGCTTGATTTTGGCACTGCTATGTACTCCTTTGCTAAAAGGCTTCAGTATGTCAAATATATGTTGAAATGTTGGAACAGACACCATTTCAGCAATTTTTTCCAGGCTAAAGGGTTGCACAAGAGCATTTGGACACCATTACTCGGCATATATGAGCTCAGGGGCTATCTGAGGAGCTGAGTACGATGGAAGCTGTAGTTATTTAGGATGTGGAGGAATGGGAGCTTCAAGAGGAAATTTTTTAGAATCAAAAATCCCGCATTGATTGGCTTCAGGAAGGGGACAGGAATACTTCCTTTTTTCACAATTCGGTTAAGGATCGAAGGTAGGGAAATATCATATCGCCTCTCAAGTCCTCGGATGGTGACCTTCTTCGTTCCTTTGTTGAGATTTCGAAAGAGTTTGTTTGGTTCTTCTCGGCTCTTTTCTTTGTTGATTCCCCTCCTGCCAGTGAAGAAGAAGATGCAATCTTGGCTTGCGTTCCTCCCTTGGTGACTGATGAAATGAATGAGTCTCTTCCCAAGCCGATCTCTTTGCTGGAGCTGGAAATATTGTGTTTCAGATGAGGAAAGGTAAAGCTCCTGGCCCTGATGGGTTCCCGATTGAGTTCTTCCAGGAGTTTTGGGAGGTTATAAAGCTTGACTTTCTTGAGGTTGTTTAGGAATCTCAAAGGAATAAGCAAATGCTAAGAGCCTTGAATGCCACCTTCTTGGCTCTCATCCCTAAGTGGGAGGGGGTTAATTCTTTGGATCTCTTTAGGCCTATTGCCCTTTATAATGTGGTGTATAAAATAATCACCAAGCTGATTGTTGAACACCTGAAGTCGTGGTTACATAGATTGGTTTCTGAGGAACATGGTGGATTTGTGGTTGGTAGGCAGATTCTGGATGGTGTGGTTATTGTAGCTGAGACTATGCACTTATGGCCTCCTCCAAGGAGAAGGCTATGTTCATTAAGTTGGATATGGCTAAGGCTTATGACCGTGTCAAATGTGTTGGCAAATGGTCAGTGCTCCCCATGGGATTCGTGACATGGACTAACCGCCTCCTGTGGATTCATTAACTTTGGCGCTTCTATCGACAATTGATAGGTTGCCCTTTTGGTTTAACGACAATCATGGGCCAACAATTGGTATCAAAGCGAAAGGTCACGTGTTTGAATGCCCCCGGGTAACGTTGGGGGGGAGTTTGTTGGCAAATGATCAGTGCTCCCCATGGGATTCGTGACATGGACTAACTGCCTCCTGTGGATTCATTAACTCTGGCGCTTGTATCGAAAATTGATAGGTCGACCTTTTGGTTTAACGACAATCGTGGGCCAACAAAATGAGATTTTTTAACCAAGATTTTGAGAGCTTTTGGGTTCGACAGTGCCTAGATTGAATGGGTTATGAGTTGTGTCACGTCTACCTCCTTTTCTGTGCTCGTCAATGGAGAGCCTTTTGAACTTTTTGGGGCTTCCAGGGGCCTTCGCCAAGGGGATCCTTTATCCCCATATTTATTTATTTTGATGGTTGAAGGGCTTCGGATATTTTTGAAATCTCGTGTGGAGCTTGGTCTCGTTCAGGGTTGGCGATGGGGCAAAAACATTCCCCCCCCAATCCCATCTTCAGTTTGTGAATGACATGGCATTAATGGGTCTCACTAGAGTGGATGAAGCGGTCAATCTTAGGAAGGCCCTGGATTGTTATTTGGTTGCTTCGGGGCAAAGCATCAATGAAGGCAAGTCTTTTATTTACTTCTTTAATACTCCTAATCTTATTTAGCAAAGAATTGCAGGTATCCTCAGGTTCCAGATTGGCTCACTTCCTTTTGTTTACCTTGGCATTCCTCTGGGTTTTCGTTCGTTACCTCGAATGTTCTGGCAGTATGTCATAGAGAAATTTCGTAAAAAGGTTAGTAATTAGACTTACAGGTGGCTTTCTACTGCAGGAAGAGTGAACCTTTTGAATTTTGTAGTTCAGGCTCTCCCATTGTATAGGTGCTTTGTGTTATCTGCCCCTGCCAGCTTTGTGCACAACTTTGAGTGTCTTTGTCGACAGTTTCTCTGGTCTAGTAATCTTCTTTTGAGGAAGTGGAGTCTGGTCAAGTGGGATGTTGTTTGTCAACCGAAGCAGGAAGGTGGTCTTGGGCTGCGTCGGGCTGATTTGAATGGGCAAGCTTTGGCTACTAAACTCTATTGGAGATGGTGTTCTCAACAGCAACAAACTCGAGCTAAGATCCTCACCTCAAAATATCTCAGAGATGTGGATAGTGTGGATGTGCCTAGATATAGCCTAATGGGTAAGTGATCTATGGTTTGGACCACCCTGACGAGGGGAGCCTAGTTGATTAGACAAGGATTGTTCTGGATTTGCAACAGGGGCTCGGAGGCTCTCTTTTGGTTTGATTCCTGGGACGAGCATCCTCCGATTATGTCTACACACCCTCACTTGCAGGACCTTTGTAGGCATTTTTTGGAAGTTGGCTGGACACATGTGACAAATTTTAAATCCCCTCAGGTTCTAGATCGGGCTACGGTATACAAGTGGAAGGATTCACATGAATGGCCGCCTGGGGGAATGGTGGAGGACCGTCAGGAGCTGGCTGGCATCTTGATTGGTAGGGTTTGCAACTCTCTAGTGGAGAGGGATGTTTTGGCCTGGGTAGGCAACCAGAAAGGCAAATTCACTGTTGCTTCTGGTTATCAGGCTCTGGATGAGTAGATGTTTAGGTGCACGGGGGTCCCCTAGTGGAAGCAGATCTGGAATAAATTCTCTTGGCCCAAGTGCAACTTCCTTTCTTGGTTGGTGATTCATAATAGATGCCTGACCTAGGCGAATCTTTGGAAGCGGGGATTTTAAGGCCCCTCTGTGTGTAATGTGCTCTAATAGTGATGAGAACATTTATCATCTCTTCTTCCAGTGCTCTTTTGTTAGGGTGATCTAGCATTTTTGGTGAGAATTCTAGATGCAGCCGTGTAGGCATGTCTCATCTTTAGAGGACTTCTGGAACAGGCTGGGGAGTCCTCCAGCTAAGACTTCCTTCCTCCACAGTGCTTGGACAATTGGTCCTAGCTTCACCATTTGGCATATCTGGTTAGAGCGCAATCGCATGATTTTTTTGGATAAGAAGCTTCAGGTGCGTCAGGTTTGGATGAGGATTTTGGGAGTTCTTCAAGAGACTTTGGCGGCTAGGTGTGATCTCTCGACCCCGATGGACCCTGGAGATATGGGATTGTTTGGAGTTTGGGGCTTTCTATTAGTGCCAAGGGTGGGACGAGGCCTGGTTTAGGTCAAGGTGATAGAGGAAAGGTTCGGAGAGAAGGTCATTGGATTCCTCCACCCTTAGAGGTTCTGAAGATTAATACCGATGGTTCCTCTAGAGGCAATCCGGGTCACGCTGGTGTTGGGGGCATTGGTAGGGACTGCTCAGGAGTGATTGTGTTCTTTTTCTCTGAGTATCGTGGCCAACACTCTAACAATTTCATGGAGGCCTTGGCTATTCTCTTGGCTTTGAAAAGGGCTTGTGTCCTTGGTTGGAGAAGGACAATTTGTGAGTCGGATTCTCAAATTGTGGTAGATTTGTTGAATAAGGAGCAGTTAGAGGATGTTAATTGGCAGCTGGCTAGGGTGGTTAGACAAATAATCTCTCTGGTGAGGTCCTAGATTCTATCACCTTCTGCCATATCCTTAGGGAGTGGAATAAGGTGGCTAATGGTTTGGCTAAATGGGCCTTTGAGCGGATAGGAAATTAGAAAGTGGATGACTGGAGTTGTCTCCCTGAGGGCCTTTCTTGGGATCTTGAGGACTTGGTTATGGAAGACATGAGATGTGTTTTGGGTGTTGCCTGATGGCTCTGTTGTTGGTTTGTGACCCCTGGTGGGTGGCTTGTAATTTCTAGCTTTGTATTGTTTTCTTGGATCAATAAAGTTTTTACCCTCTTTTATTAAAAATATTGTCACATAGGGTTGTCCCTCTTCAGCAAAATTAATCCATGAAGCATGATCAACATAACTACTTTCAGAAGCAAATTGATAAACTAAAGCAACTTCTTTAGAACAATCACATTAGTTTGCCAAATTCTTCTACACAATATTCATTCGATACTCCTTAGCAAGTTCATACTCGTCTTCATAATCATTGGGATATCAACTTATCCAACGTACATCAAATGTTTGTAGAATTTTACATTCAAGATCTTGACAACACAATTGAGGACATATGTCTTCTCTTTGATGATCGTACATATGAAGTTGTGTCTCCTTCCTCGAATGTTGTGAGGATGAATTTTGACCCCTCATGTTATTTATTCACCTTATCATGCTTCAATCTTGACACATTCTAATTCACATCAATTCAAAACTCACACGTCTGTTGAGAGCCATTTATACATGGTTATTATGTCTAAATCTTGCATGGCACTTTATCCCATCAATCAGTTTTAGTCACAGTTCAACATTGGCATCAAGATAGATGAGCAATTTCTAGAGACATTCATCATAATTCCTTCCTACACTCTACAATCTAAGTGGAAATTCAACATCTTGACAACTCAAAGTTTCTTTCTTTAGAAAGGAAGATGCATTGTTCATTGCAAAGGGGCCTACTATAGCACTCGTCATGCTACATTTTGCATTTACATTCTCTTCTATGTGGAGGCATTCATGGGCCTTATCTTGTAGGAATTTTAAAATGTTATTCCATCTCTCTCCTTAGGAGAGTCTTTTTTTCTAATACAGATACACATTTGTCGAGACCCATTTCTCATTTCTCCTGAGTTGCACTTATGGGGGTGGATGTAATGTTCATACTTCGCCTTCGATATGTATTTATCCTAAGTGTGATATTGTGCATATTTAATAAGTTTACTTAAAATATTAGGGAATATATAATTTCCCTCACCTAGATAACTAATAATCATGTGTACACATTGACTCGAAATATTCAAGTGCCATCACTACCTCATTAATCCTCGATTGATGGTTACCACATTTGTCTTAGTCAAATTAAGTTAACTCATCAATTGATTGGCAACTAAACTCATAACCTCTAAACATGTCATCTCATTAAGTCATGCATCTAGGAGGCCTATTTATATGTACTTCAATTCATTTGATAGTTGATTTTGATTATCTATTTCCTCCATTTTGAAATAGCTTTCTATATTGCATTTTGCAACCTATATCGTTTGTATGATTTGTGTTATTGTAACTCACTTCTTTCATCTAGACCCAAGGTCACGAAATGGAATCTCGTCAAATCTTACATGAAGCAGTGAGAGGGGTGGTGATAGATGTTATCAAGTTTTAATAAATGTTTGTGAACTTATGCTAATTGTTGTAAGGAGTTTCTAAAAACTTGTATACTAGAAAACAAAGAAGAAAATAAATTTAAAAAATTAAAAATAATGATATTCCTATCTTCAACTGGCAGCCATCATTAATTAGATTGGTCAAATTCTCTAGCACCACAACTAGTTCTCTAAAGAATGAAGATTTGGTTAGAAATAATGACTTGATGTTGGAGAAAACATAATGATAAAATTATGAAAAATGGCATGCACCATGAAGGTCTGTGTGGCCTCGAAGGCCTTAGTTTGGGCTTGGTGGCAAGGACTCCACCCATAACCCCCCTTGTATCACATAGAGAACACATTGGGGGTGATACCCCTGAACCCCACTAGAGATGTTGCCCCTCAACCTCATTGGGGTCTTTGTGAGGGCTCCACCACCAAACACCACTCTTATCTATATATATATACCCAACCTGAAAGCTATACCCAATGTCCCCCATCTCCCATTCTCGAGACTCCATGGAACAATGATAATTTGTTTAAAAAAAAGGAAAAACAAAACAATAGAGAGGTATAGATCCTAGTTTTTCATTTACTTTTGTTGGATGAATATTTTGTCGTCAACTAACTGAAAACAAAATGGTTATATCAACCACAGTGTGATGAGATTTAATCTCTCCTCTCAGAAAGGGGAGGCTCCCTTATTGTTCGCTACAATACTTAACTAGATTTATGTACACTATAAACTAATCCGTGGATGGTGCCATATCATCTATTTCTTTTTTTTTCAGAAATGATGTTTCTTCTTAATCCTTACAATGTATAATAAACTTAAAAGCCACTTACTGGAACAATAACAACCAATATCAAGATTGAATGAACATAAGAATACTCAAAATGATACCAGAGTGAAATAACCAAGAAACCCACAAAAGCACAAAGTCTTTTGTTGTTTCTTTTGCTGACTTGAAGTTGGAAATGTATAGAATAGAGTGCAGCCCAAAGTCTCCACTGTATGCTATCAAGAGATTAATGAACACAGAAAATATCTAGCAGCTCAAAGTCTTCTAATATCTTCAACTCACGAACATAGAACATAAACTCCAAAGATAATGTTGTAGCACAATGACTCCAAAATCAGCTTCAAACCACCTCCCAGATTATATAAATCTCACACTACTTATTTGATCAATTGCATAAGTACAAGAGAAAAGACATAAGAACATCTCCCATGCCCCACAAGTTTATTCCAAAACAAAGTTTGAATGCTTGCTTGCTTTTCTTATTATTGATAAAATTATGATTTAAAGTTTGAACACAAAGTCTCAAAATGCTCTTCAAATCAGCAACGCTTCGCTTCAATAACTAAAAGATAATATTTACATAAGAGGCCTTCTTTATTTTTAGGGAGAGGCCGAGAGAAAAAACAGGAAATCTACAACTACTTTGACTTATTCAAAAACTAAGTCCTAATTGTCTTATGACTCTGTCTCACAAGTCCATGTAATCTAATTTTTCAAAATGACATGACTTTTGTCAATCAAAATTTACAAGGCTTAAAAACTAAATCATGGAAAAATATCTAAGTGTCCTTGGACACTTCTTCATCAGCTTCATCTTTCTCCAAGAATTCTTCATATCTTTTCGCAACGGCCTGTACTTCATTATTGTCTAGCCCTGGTGCATGCTTGGAAATAATAAGCACCCAAGTGATGGAATCGGTGAGGGTATCAGGGACACCTTTATGCTTATTTAGTAGCTTCTGTAGTCTATTCAGAATGATCTGGATCTCCATCAACCTGTTAAGAGAAGCCAATGAGAAGGCTTCGGTTTCAACTTCCGTCTGAACCAAGTTGGTGAATTCCTGAATGACTGTATCTTTTAAACCATAGAAGTAGAAGGAGAGGATGTCTCTTGAGCGGTCTTGGCTTGTGAATCATCAATTGGTTCATGTGACTCCTTTTCTGTCACTCCTTGCTCAACACCTGGTTGTGTAGAAGTTCCTTCTTTTTCCTTTCCTTTTCCCTTGCTTCCAATCTTAAAGACAAACTTGAGTCTTTCCTTACTATGAGTGGTATCCTCCTTGTTCTTTGTCCTCAACTCTTCTTTTTTCCTTGGTTGTCATTCTGTTTGTTCTTCCTCTGAGCTTGTTAGGAAAGACTTCAATTTTAAACCTTTGCTTGCCAGCCATACATTTGTATTTGTAAGAATCACCTAAAATCTGTCTTATAGAAGACACTTCCTTTTGAGACCATTGGATAGTAGGAAGAGGGTTGTCAACAATGTTATTGTTCCCATATGTAGCATCCACCACATCTCCTTCATCATGCATATCCTCAGGCACATCAGCCAATTGAAGATTTCTTATCTGATCTAGAGTAAGCCGATTGTAGTCCATTCTTCTAATGTCTTCATCCGTCCTACATTCAACACAGATATCTTCAATCATGTGGACATGAGTATAATTTCCTTTTAATTTATTCTGCATGCCACGATAATCAAAATATTTTCTCTTCTTGTATCTCTTCAATGTTATCCATTGTAACTCAGTTTCCATGGCCTTAGCTTTAGGAGTTGTTGAGATACCATATCTCCCAATCTAAAACTGGAATTTAAATCCACCTCTATGTGCACCGGCTTGTTTAACATGAACATCCACCATTTGTCTGCACAACTCCATCAAGATCATTTTGTCCCCGGGATACCTAGGTAACATGTATGGTTGTCCACTGAAACAGCCTGTCCTTAGGTATGTGAAAGTAGGAAATTGAAGGAAGATGCACCCAAACTTCTTTACCTGCTCCCAGGCTTGATCAAACACTCTCTTTTTCTCCAACTCCTTATCCAACAAGCAAATGTAATGATAGAAGAAAGCATCATTCACTCTTCGGAAATGCTTTATGCTTTCAGTCAGGGTAAGTTGTGGATAGTACTCATACACAAGGATTAATCTTCTGTCACCTTCACTTGTTAACCCTGGAAAATGCTTCATAGAAGCAACAGCATACACTAGATAAGAAGTCATATAAAATTTCAATGTAGTAGACATGGAGGCTAGCTGCTCACATATGGAGTCACTGATTTGTTGACCCCGCCATATCTTTTGTTCACCCTTCCTGAAGACCCGGATGTATTGAAACATCCAATCTTGGAAAACATTTCATACTGGGAGACCCTTTACCCTGCTGAGAAGAGTAATAATATCACCAACCTCCTCTATGAACTCGCTCCTGAAGATATTCTTGGGCCATCTTGATATGGAGGGATGAGGATTCTTAAGCCATCTGGTATTGATAACCCTCTTGCATTTCTCAATGTGATCATCATAATACTTTTGCCCTTCTCCAATAGAAAGATTAGAGTAATTTTCAAAATCAAGGCATTTGAACACAAAATCAAAGAAATTTGCATCAAGTTGAATTATTACATTCCCATTAGCATCCGATATACTTTTAGTATCCTTATCAAACCTTCCCGCCATAGCCAAAACAAAATCTGGATTCTGAGTTGACACTGGGAAGGTGGAAACCAAATGTATGTCACTGTTGAGAACACATTGCATATTTTGAGGCAATGGTTGTTGGTTCAATCTTCCCAAGAACTCGGACATATCAACGTGCTCGATCTCTGTATCCTTGATTTCATCTACATTTGACTCCACTTGAGTAGCTGGGACCACTCCTTGAAATTTATACTTCATCTTATTCTTTGGAGACGATTCTGACATTGACAAATGAACTGCAAAAATATGATTTTTGAAGAAACTCCAGAGTTAGAAAGATCTTATTCAAAACACCCTTTGTACAATCCCAGGAAAATATATCATCTTCATAATCAGAGGTATTCAATAGACATATCAAGAAAAAATCTTTCTTTGAAGTACAATATTACAGTTTGCAGTGTTAGAAAATTTTGAAATTTCATATGCAGGTTGAAGTTTAAACTCCGACTTGCATATTATAATGCATGAAGGAAATATGTCGATCGGGGTTTAAAACCCGATTGACATGCTTTGGGACTTAAGAAAACATCAATGTGCACATCGAGTTTTAAACTCCGATGTGCATATTTGGGAAGGTAAATCAAAGTGCACATCAGAGTTTAAACCCCGATGTGCATATGTGTTGGTTTTGAAGTAAGGCAGTCACATTGTGTCAGGCAAATTTTAAACTCTGCATGACACAATGGACTTGTGTCATGCAGAGTTTAAAACCCGCCTAACACAAGTCATGTTTGAAAAAAACTAAGGTTCAGTTGACAATGAAAATCGTGCCATGTGGGATTCAAACTCCGCATGACACGATGAACTTGTGTCCTGCAGAGTTTGAAACCCGCATGACACATGCATCTGTGTTATGTTTGCAAGGTCAAGGTTGAGCAAGGTAAAACGTGTATGAGAATAGTGTGCAAGATTTGATTCACACACAATATCCCAAACAATGGATGTTGTGCGGGAAACAAATCCCGCACACCATCTTTACTTCAGATGTCGGCTAACAACACCACGGATACATAGAAAACGAAAACATCACGAAAGTTTAAAAACAATAAACCCTAGATTACAAAAAGTTTAAAACGTTTCAAGAAAAAAACATTTGAAATGATACCCCCTTAGATGAAAAACAGACTAAACATAAATCGGGAAAACCCTAGTTTTTACACATGCAAACAGATACAAAATGTAAAAACTAAGATTTATTTAAAAACATAAAAACAAACAAAGCCTTCTTTTAAAAGGAAAAACAGAAAGTAAAAAGAAAACAGAGAAAAGCTTGCATACCCAAGATCGAAATCCGTCAAGATTCAAATCGGAACACTTAGGCACAATTCCGAGAGCTAGGGCTTGACAAGAGGGGAAAATCAGATGTTTACAAAAAAAAAGAGTGAGAAAAAGAAAGAAGAAAAACAATATAAACTCAAAAAGATTTCGAAAATCTTTCAACTCAAAGAGCCATTAATGTCTAAGCGTGTGACCTTAGGAGTGTAATTGCAGAGATTTTCTCCGCAATTACAACTCACGTGTAAATGTAAATTTTGTTTTGACATTGACACGAGAAATGTAAATGTCAATTTTATTTTTGCATTGACAACTCTGAAGGCAAAAATGACCAACTCTGGGAAAAACTGAAAATGACAAAATACTCGAAACGAACCTAGATAAAAAATCGAAGGGATTCTTCGAGTGACCGAGTCACGCTAGAGAAGACCTAAAAATGTCTCGTTTCACATGCTTAAAAGACGTGGGTTACGAAACGGACAAGTTTCGTAGAGGTTATCCCACAAATTAAGTAAGTTGAATTCGAGGATAACAACTTTACTTAATGAAACCAGCGATGTTTTAAACTTTAATTGTTCTCTCTATATCGGAGTCAAGGAACGTAAAATAGATGTTTGAGAAACAAATGATTTGGAAATGTATATGGATGATTTTGAATTGTCATTTATTTGATTACAATGTTCTAAGTTTCTACATTCAAGGGCACAATTGCAATGACCGGACCGATCACAAAAAGCAATGGCAGCAATTGACTACATACAATCATTGTTAAGGTTAGCTTGCCGGTACCAATTATGCCATACTGGGCATGCCAACATACATTACAGTATATGATTTAACAGGCACACACTTTGACACTCTTTAGTCCACACATTTCAAATACCCAGGCAACACTTTCCCTGAAAATATGAAATAACATTTTTTTTCCAACAATTTGAAGCAATTATTTGTTACAAAGGAACAAAAAGTTACATGACTACACTCCAATTTCATTTTCCATATGTTTTGTTAATTAGGTGTATTTCCAAGGTAATATCAATAAAGCAGCCTTTCAACATTCCTGCATGCAACTTGAGCTTCCCATTATTATTAATATACAAATAAGCCACAGGACATTGAAATTTCATAAGCGAAAAACCCCTATAAAATACCTTCCCAAGATAGCAATGGTTTCGCTCTTACTCTGTTATTATTTAAACCAAATACAATCCGA
This sequence comes from Cunninghamia lanceolata, assembly GCA_027924645.1. NCBI lineage: Eukaryota > Viridiplantae > Streptophyta > Pinopsida > Cupressales > Cupressaceae > Cunninghamia > Cunninghamia lanceolata. The sequence continues at coordinate 7,305,579 of BSBN01000023.1, read as the reverse complement.
AGGGCTTCATAATACCCTGCTAACAATGCTTCTGAACATGAAAAATGACAATATGTGACAATATTCTACAAAAGGTCTCTGTATTTAAATCTTTAAGGACTGCCTCGATCCAAACCCAAACCACTTAGCAACTGTCCAATTTGATTTGACTTTTACACCCAATACAGCTGCATTCAAAAGCATAATTGCAATCAGAATTTAGATCTGGTTTTCATTGTTTTATAGCTATAATTCTTTATCTGTTTCCAAAAAACGCATATGCAGCGGCATATCTCAGATGAAAATTAAGTAATTGAATAACATAGTGTACATCAGAATCTAATTTAGGGCAATTATAACCTACTTAAAAAATCTAGAAATAGATAATCTGCCATGGAGTAGCTCATCTCAAAAAGGATTCAAGCAGAAATGTATCTAGAATTCTGTTTTCTTTATATATTAATTATTGGAAAACTCCATGTTACTGTTCATAAGATACAAAATACACTTAAGTGCTTGTGATCCACATTGCAAGCAAATACTCAAATCCCATCAGTATCCAGTGGAACATGTTGAGTGGCATGGTGATGAGTGAGGAAGGAATGTCTTTTACATCAGATTGACTGTATGATAGTAACTTAATTTTTTTTAAATATAATTAGTTAAGTGGTTACGTTTTGAGTCATGTCTGAGATGTAATAAGCCCATAAAAGGGAATCATGGAGTATTATGAACCTGTGTGATCAAGAGAGGAAAAAGACTTGCCTTGGAGAACTGACACAATTTATAATTTGCAGTTTTCAGGGTTATGTATGAAAATAAAAAATCCTTCCTGTCTTTCAATGTGAACTTTAAGCTACATTAACGTGCAATGGAGTTGAACACCATTTTTGCATGGCCTTGAGCTCTTCCTATCTGCCTCTAGTTCACTGTAACGATCAAATGTAATCAGCTGCTGATAGCACTTCCCTATCAATTTTTAACGGTTGAGGAATACGTAATTCTGACACCCACCCCGCCTGTTTCTACCAGATTTGTGGTCCGCAACTAGTTAAATGCAAACCAAGCTTTCTGAAGGCAATGAAGGGATTTAGAACAAAACTCTGGGAATGTGGTAAAATATTCTGCAGTCTTCTGAATTATGTATCCGATTCTCTGTAAGGCCTAAGACATTTAAACACTAACAAGAAAGAAATACAGAACAACAATACAAGGTAATACAATAATTCTGACCTCTAGATGTGAAAATATAAAGTAACACAACTGAAAAGGTAAATGGCTGGAATCTATGGGTCAATAGGCAGATAAATAAGTAAGGCTTCACAAAAGAGAGAAAACAGAACCAGATACTTGTGACAAATGATATGGACGAAATCCATTTTGGCCTTCTTAAATTAAAAAATAAAGGAAACAACTGAATTATAAAAGAATACAAAATTATTAAGCATAATACAAGTAGTGAGAAATATAGAATGACGGAAGGCAACACAAACTGAACAACATTTCAATAATTCTAAATTTGGAAGAAGCCAGTCAATAATAGATTTGAACGACTGAGTGCTGAAGCCAAGAAAAAAATCACCAGTCCATAGGGACTAGAAAGTGTTTTCATAAAGCTTGTTCAATGCCTTCATAATAGCTGAGCATAAAAGATGGAGAAATGGCTTGGTATATACAAAATAGAATTAATCAAACTCAAATAGATAACAAATATCTTACACAGCTTGAGGGTAATTCAAGGGAGCCAACCCTACAATAAACTATCCAAAAGACAATATAAGGCATCCTGCCATAGCAATTAGTGCCCATTTATAACAAAACTAGGGTAACTCTAGTTTAACGCAGGCTAGATCATTCTACACACTGAGGATACATACTAGTGGTAAATTACTTAGATGTGCAACATATAACATCACCCTTGGTACATAACACAATATCTCAAGCAGACGCTCTCTTACTGCTTGTTTGGGAGAAAAATCCACATACTAAGAGGTCATGAGATGGAGAACCTTGGAAGGTAAAGATGGTGCTGCATAGAGGATTTTAGCTGAAAAAAGGATTCTTGAATTATGTCCAACAAGCAGGGTCTTTGAAAAGTATAAGTAAAATGATTCAATACATTATCCAATACAGATTAAAATCGATAACTGCCATGGATCATGGGGAGTGATCTTCCAAGCTTAATGACACTCTCTAAACCCAACCCTCTCCACAGACAATGATCTAACTGGTTCTTTCAGACTCTATTCTCTTTCCCAGTAACTGCACCTACCTCTACCTAGATTTACAAACCCAAATTGCTGATCTATTCATTTTCCTCAACTGGTTAAAAAGGGATAATCTATAGGACACCTAAATTCAATCATAAGTAGACACTGAATGCTGATAAATAGTACATACTACATTTTTTCTTTCCCTGATAATTTTAAGGTTCAAGATACAAAGTTGTCAACAAAATGAAACAACATAGTTTCCAAGGAGTTGCCATGTTCACATAGAACATACATCTTAATTCATATGGACAACTGTTTCTTAAGTATGGCAAGCTCAAGTTATCATGTTTAAATTTTTAATCTTTCTTGAGATGAAGTGCATTAAAATGCAAACCAAAGCAAATATATTTTCATCAATGTTGCTGCCAAGAAAGCTCGTGGAAGGGCATTCTACTTACCTGGTTTGGGTAATGAATTCTCATGATGAGAATACACCAAATCATCAAATGTATTTGCAATTGAACATCTCTCATCACCCTCGAGTTGAAAAAGTCCAGTTACATCATTCTTTTGAGATAAACTCTCATCTTCTTCGTCACCTTCAACCAGTTCTGCAAAATTAGCATTTGAAATAAGAAACATAGAAAAAACTCTAATCTAATCCAATCCAACTGCACTCCCACCTTCTAACTCACATGAGGTAACACCTAGGCAAACATAAGAATAAATTTAGGGCAAAAACAGAATACAGTATGATGTCAGACTGTCTGAAATGCTCTTATGTCTACGAGATTATGACCATCCTAATCATGCCAAACAGGTAGATAATTATACTCTTTGGACCAAAAAAGAGAATTTCAAAAGCACAGAAGCACATGCTGTTATTGCTTAACATAAATTTATAATCAATACCCAATAGAAAAAGCTCTGCTGCCAATCTTGCAGCAAAGAGGATATAAAATAATATGCTGTTCAAGCTCCATGGAAAGAGTATTGGTATGGCTATTGAAAGGAACACTAAACGTTGCTCTTTTCCATTAAGATATAGACATCGAATCATGTTGCTCTCATGTCCCTATTGGTTAATTATATCATCCAACACATTTAATTAACCAGGCAGATACACCATGATGCGAAGCAAAAGGTAAGGAAGAAAATACTGTGAAACAAGGATATAAAGAACCTCCATCAAGAAAGCAATACTGGCAAGGGATAGCATCTAAAGATAAATTTTGGTCAACAATTTGTATTCAGAAAGCAGGTAATTTATGTGGCGAATAATACATTAGAAGATCTTGTCTAAGGATGTGCTGCTGAAGAAAAGATGGATTAGCATATCCCAGAGTGTGTTGCATGGCGCACGCCAACAGAACTTGAAAAAAATAGGTCACTTCCTGCTACATGTCCATGCAGCACGTGTTTGGAAATATGTTTGTGCATTGTTCGATGAAGATTGACTGGTGCAAAATAATAGAAATTCCCTTGAAGGTTCAAACAATTTCAAACCAAATTTGTCCCTGTTGGCACCTCTCTTAACAATTTGGGGATCCAGAAAGAGTGGAATCATCAGATATTCAAGGGAGAATCAGAACACAGGGCAAAAGTTTGGCATGTTTCTGCAAAACAGGAGTGAGGAGGTATCATGCACCTTAGACGTGCTTTTCCATTCTTGGAAGAAGTATTTTAATTTCCAGCCTCTACATGTTCACTACAATGCTACACTACCAACAACAAGGTTGCCTAAATCCTAACTATGATGCCACTGCCAAACATAGTCCATGCGAGTCAGATCTTGGAGGGATAACGCAAGACCACAAAGGCACCATAACATCATGTAGGATCTTACAATGGTAATGCTACGAATAAGAAGACCAAGCTTGTAACTGCTGTCTCGCATGCAATATCTACTGTATTAAAACAATAGGTTTATTGAACACAGTGGAGAGTATGGATTGACCTTGCAATTCCTTAGGAAATGGACATGAGATAAGCATATGGACCCTGCAGAACTGAATCCATGATATGACAAAACTTAATGGCACACATTCCTCATATCAAGCTCTCATATTACAAGAATTTATCACGTTGCATCTGTCACTAGATTCTAGCTAAAAATTGGTGTTAGTAAATGTGGGAAGCCAACAAAGTTCAAGCTGTCTAGGATATAATGCACAAATCAAAATTCATTCATCGAGATGCATCAACATTTACTCAAGTAGATGAATTGACAAGGTTTAGTTTATTCCCAAGCTTGGTCATGAGATCAAAGCTAAAGGGGAACAAATTTTGAACAATATTTAAGTTTTTAACATAAAGTGAGACTTTCCCTTGTTCCCACATGGAGGATCACTTACTCCCACAAGGGGTGCTGCCTATGCTGTGACCTAAAAAATGGCCTTTGCTCAAACCAACAACCCCACAAACACCCTAATAACTAGTTGCCAACTCAGATTTTCCAAATACTAACATGAATCTTGACCAAACTAACTCCCTAACACACTCAAATTGCTCTCATCAGTCATTAAATGGCAATTTAGATAATAAGGAATGTTGGTTGGAGCATTTATTGCAGCAGCACACAGATCAATGGCTACAAAATATCCCACCATATATCTTTCTTGTGCACCTATAGCAAGTTGACAATGAATTATAGAGAGAATTAACATCATACGAGTCATTTTTCTGCTGCTATTAGACAACATGTCAGAGTAGAGCATTTAAAGATATTGGTCTATGTTGCTGGTTCGGGTTCGGGTTCGGGTTCGGCAATTTGTTTTCCCTGGATTCACTCGTACTATATATATAAAAATAATATAAATATAAAAATAATATAAATATATGAGTAAAATACGAAACATATTTTATATTCATTTATATAAATATAATGAAGAAACATAATATATATATATATAGCCGATAAGGGCATGGTTCGGTGGTCAAGTCGCACAGTTGTGGCGGCCACCAAGGTTCAAATCCCCGCAGGGCCAACGAGCTCGCAGGTCATGCGTGCCTTCGCTGGGCTGCTGTGCTCGCAGGCTATGTGTGCCTTCGCTGGGCTGACGTGCTCACAGGCTGTGTACCTTCGCTGGGCCAAGAAGCTCACAGGTTTGACCAAAGGGTGATAATGCCCATTGGGGACGGAGACCCTCCAGTTGTGGTCTCAGGCAATAAAGCCGATGGGAAGAGATCCCCCGTAAGGGTCTCTCTGGGCCCGGACTAGGCTAAAAACCCGGGTATACCTAGCAAAATATATATATATATATAGGCAAACACTTACAAAAATGCAGCTTTAGAGGTTATATGAACGTTTGATGAACAAATACTGCTAAGTATCCAGAGATTACAAAGGATTCAAAAACTACAGAGAGATATGCGAACCGCCCATAACAAATAGTATCAAGGAAAAGCTAAAGAACCAAAGAAGAGCCATACGTAAGAACAGTATCTGTTCTGTTTACTGCTGTATGTCCTGCATAGAGGTAAGTGTAGCTGCCACTCTAGTCTATTGTCAAATCTTTATGTTCTCTGATAGTACATATCAAATGGCACCATCATTGAATGAATAGAAGAATCTTGAGCCTAATGTGCAAGCTGTGAAAGATCAATTCAAGAAGCATGTATAGGATACAAATTCGAATTCTATGGTGGAGAAATGTTGCCATGTCCCCTTTTTCCAGCCTATAATTTTATTATTATTAATTAAAAAAAAAAGTGTTTTTCAACACTAATACTATAAATAATATATAAAGTAATAAAGATAAAATAAAATTCAAAAGTTGGCGCTCAAATGGGACCCTGGGTCCTAGTCAAATCAGATATAAAAGCAAGTTCATTTGATCATTGAAGGCATCCGATTTTTGTTGAAATTCTTACTCTTCTAGATTGAAGCGATTACATCAAGGACGGAAACCCTTGATCGCTAATCAACAGAGATGAGAACGAAACCCCGAACCTCTTTTTGAGCATTTCCACTTCAGGATCTGCATGTGAGCTAAACCAAAGTTATTTGTTTTCAGGAAGGAGGCAGCATTGAGGAAATCTGCACAGCTGTGAGTGTCATTGGACCCTGCGCATAGTCCATATCCTGTGGGTCATCATCAGGGGAGACATTTAGAGTTGAACTGTGTGAAGTTCCAGCTGCTATACACTCACTGCCATCAAGATCAACCATAATTTCAGTGGAGCTGTGAGGCAATCTGCCAAGCTGCAGAAACCTGGGTTGCATTTGCAAGACAAATCCCTTCGTTTCATAAGGGCGCATCCAAAAACCCAGGTGCAACAATCATAACACCCAGCCATGAGCCCTGATCTGGAGAATTTGAGCCAAACACATGCAGGAACTAAGGGCGAAGTGAGGCAAGGTGTTCATTTTGTGCAATGCAGCAATTGTAATCTGAGATGTTCTTTCTATAGCTAAATTGAATGCTGAGTCTTCTGTATTGAGGCAGCAGGCAGCGCCTGGATTTTCATATACATTATATCTATATATAACTGTGTACTGAGTCTCTTCATTGCGCAATTTGAATAGAGTTGATTATTGTTTCGTGCTGAACTGCTCTCTATGATCTCTATTCTTTGACAGTAGATAATATGCCAGATCTGAAATAATGATAATCAAATCTCTTTGGAGCTTGAATAGGTCACAATTGTTATAATTTATGCATTCTTTTGATGGTTCTGGTGATTACATAACATTGATCCAGTTCAATAAACCCTAGATCAGAAGTTAAGGCAGCCCTGGGACATCTCAAATGTGTTATAGATATTGCTCAGAATGCAAGGTTCAAAACAAGTTTTTTGCCTAGACAAAACCTTCTCATGGACATTTATGAGAAGAAAATTGACAGAGCTTAACTGCTATTAAAGAAATGAGTTCTTTTTGGTCCTGAAATCTGTTTTTCAAAATGAAAAGTTTTTTTTTCAGGGTCTGCCCAGGGTTCATCCCCAAGTCTGGATTCGTCCTAGGTACGTCCCCTGGGACTGTGGATCCATCCCAGGCACATCTCAGGCATACTCGAGATGAATCCATTGTCCTCAGTATGAACCCTGAGTGTACCCAGGAGGGACCAGACCCAGGACCCACACCCAGACCAGTTCGGTAAAGGTACATCCCCGGAAATGGGCAAACCCAGTAACACAGATATTGGTTACTGTTATATACCACCTCTCCTTAGTTCTAAGCATCCCCTATTTATTACCTTCTTAGAGACCCCTGCACTCATTAGTTGAGGTTCAATATCTATATAGTGGCCGAGGCATGCTTCAAACATGAGTTTCAAAGCATTCAGTATTGCCATTGCCCAGAAGACAGTGAACAATGGCTTCAAACTGACCTTAACTTACAGCAGGAAGAAATGTGTGTTCCTATTGAACACATGTCCAAAGAGCTTCAGGATGCTAGAATGGCTCACCAGCTCAGAAGCCAAGAATGGGCAATGTCTTCAAACCATAATGCTAAGAAGTCACTCACACAGTGTTTCATATATAAGTTATATACTTTTTCTAGAGCAAAATAATTTGGCTTTTGGTGCTTTAGGCCAAATATTACTATGAGTTACATATTGTTCCCATCATGGCAGCAAAAATCTTTTGGAAAAAAAATCGGCAAACTATTTCAAAAAATCGGGAAAAAATTAGATTTTAAAAAAATTAAAAAAACAAAAAGAAAAAAGAAAAACTTCTCGTTTCTTAAATTTAAAGGCATTTCAATAGCATAGAGATATAGAGAGAAAATAAAATTGAGAGTTTAGCCCATGAATTGTGAAATATAGATTTTTGTCATTTATGTCCATATTGTTGATTACATTGCATAGTGCATAACTAGATGCTAATAGTTTCAGATTTTCAATTACAAGCTACTTTGTGGAAAGTCAACCATAGTCCACCTGTACAAGTACTTACAAATTTGGCACACCCAGATCTATTCTTGTTGTCCTTCGCTCGGACTCCACCGATAATGACCAGGATAGACTCAATGCAGCTTGCAAAGTGCCCCCAAGGAACCCAAGGCTCTCCACGACAAATCTTGGACTCACCCTTCACACCCTGTTGAAACCCACTAGTACTACTATACACAATGCAACTAGAATACAAATTGCCAACTCCAGAAATCCAACCTAGAATATGAAAATCCAACTCGCGCCCTCGCTTTATATAGAGCTCAGGGCCTTGGTGGTACCCATGAGCCTCCGCACATCGCTTGACATGTGTTAAACGATCTCGACTTCAAACTCAAGGACCTTGTCCTCGTATCTCCACAAGGCTTCTTCTCGTTCCCAACTCACCTCGTCTCATGACCAAGCCTACCCAACCACTAGGAACTCGTCTTTGAAATTCCCCATATCCCTTGTTCCTCATTGCAATGACCTACTATACCTCATGCTCTGGCTCAACTATGTTTGCTGGACCTCGATTCGGAATGTTCCTCAAGGGGTCTTCCGGATCTACATGGTGAGGTCTAAGCTGACTCACATCAAAAACTAGGTGAACTTTGACATAGGGTGGCAAACACAACCGGTAGGCAACCTTCCCAATCTGAGATGCCACTTCAAACGGACCATCGAAGCTACGCACCATGGCTAAGTTGAGTCCCTTTGGTGGACGGAATTGGTTCAAGTCCATCCTCAAAAGGACTCTGTCCCCAACATTGAACTCGACTGGCCTCCTTTTTGTGTCCATGTACCTTTTCATTCGGTTTGTTGCCTTAGTGAATTGGTAGCAGGCCAAATCAACTCAGTCGTTCCATTCTCGCAAGTAGTTCGCTGCCCTCGGACTCTCACCCATGTATCCTCAAATAATGGTATGAGGCGTCAAGGGCTACTGTCCCATTGCTAACTCGAACAGAGTGAACTGGCTCGCCGAAGATTTCTGCAGATTATAACTAAATTGTGTAGTGTCTAGGAGGTAGGGCCAATTCACTTGGTCCGACCACACAAATGCCTAAGATAATCCTCCAACTGTTAGAGTTGGCTATGATTGGAGCCACCCAAGATCTACGACTTCATGAAAGCACAAGAGAGATCAAATGAAAGAATGATGCTATTCTATCATTGAATGCAAAAGATTGTTGTTTGGATTACATAATACATGAAGAGAGCCTTGCTTATAAAGGCAAGGTGAGAGCTAGAAGGTGGAGTGGAAAGTGGAGATATTCCAACAACATGTGCCAATTAGAGGATTATAGCTAATTGCACATGTGGAGGATAAGACAACTCACTCCAACTATCAACAACTCAACACACAACTAGACTTAACTAGACACAACTAGACATCTAGTAGACTCACTAAGTCAACTTAACATGTGTGATATATGTGTGATGTGTGAATATTATTTAACTAGTAAATAGTTAAATAAGATGAATTATCCACACTAGGGTAAACCGGTTAGGTGAAAACCCTGTTCACACCAACACCCCTCTTAAGTGCAACTTAGGGAGTAGTTGACTAAAGCAAGATGAAATGATGGATGGGTCCCGGCTACTAGGCCATGTTAGGTACCCATGTACAACAAATCTCAAGTGGAGAAAAGGAGAAAACCTCATGGGAAAAAACTCCTCTCCAAAAGTGAGAATGCAGAAACAATGAATGTGAAAGAAGTGATAATAGGAAGGACTCAACATGACCCCCCAAGGACAACTTCTATCACATATATACAATCAAGTACCCCCCCATAGGAGACCAAGTGTGAGACCATAGGTCCCCCCCACAATGAAGTAGCCCCTGTGATGAAGAATGTCTGAAGAAGAACACTGGAAAGTGTTCTATACCTACAAACAACATTTCTCCCCTTAGGAAGAAACAAGTCCAAAGGCTGATGTCGAAGAAACTCCATCTCAAGGAATGAGGGAAAAAGCCTCATGATGTATGATGTCTCTGAAAACTGCTCAAGTGTCCACATGTTAGAATCAAAGAATGCCACAATGCAACGATGTGTGTCCAATCCAAAATCCTGTGTAGACTGATGAAGAACAACCTCCAAAGATGAAGTAGATGGGATAACAGTTGTGCTGTAACTGTCATCAAAGAGGAGAGATATCCCCTCAAGTGTGTCCTCCAAATCTGCAATATGAGACTCACAAAACAAGTCTGATATACCTGCCAAGAAAGTATCCCACAAAGCTGTGTCTGAAAGACCTGAATGATCCTGCTCAACTAAAGTAGATGAACCCATGTCAATGTCGATCTCTGAAGAAGCAGGAGGATGAGGTGATGGAAGCTCAGCACTAATCTCATGAACCAAAGTGGGTGAAAGTACACCAAGGTTCAAGTGACCAAACTTCTCCTCAGAAACATGATTCACACTTGATGCATGAGTGTGAATATCCATCAATGGATCTACATCATCAAAAGAAACAAAATGGGAGAAGGTATATAGGCGAGATGCATGATCAGCCATCCCAACTGCAATGGTATCTCTGCTCTCTAAGTCTCTTATGATCACTGAATCAGGAGTGAACTCAACTGTCTTGCCTGCACCCCAATGAGTAATCTGGTAGATGGAAAGGAGATTGGATGTCAAGGAAGGTACACACAACACATTATTGAAAGTGCCCTCACCAACATCAATGGTCCCTTTTCCAGATGCATGCATGTATGTATTGTTACCCATCAAAATAGGTGGCAAAGTACATGACTCAAATGAAGAGAACATCCCTTGTGAAGATGCCATATGATGAGAAGCTCCAGAATCAAGAAGCCATCTCTCTGACTGAAGACTTGTTGAAGCAAAGAGTACATGCCCTTTTCCTTTGTCTTGCCCATTTGCAATGCCTGCTTTCCCTGTATGTGTAGATGATGATGGTGTCGAAGAAGAGGTTGTACTAGGTGATGATGATGGCATTTTGATGTTGTGCTTTTGAATAATGTGAGTCAACTCATCAATTTTCTTCTCATAACACTTATGCTCATCATGTCCTAGTTTCTTGCAATATGCACACTTTGGTCTCTCCTTCTTAGATGATTCCTCCTTGGGAGAGGATGAGGACTTAGGTGACTTGGTTGATTCCTTTGCTTGCTCATTGTTCTTGAAATCCTTATTTTTCTGTTTCTTGCCTTTGCTAGGTGAAGCCTTTTGATCCTTAGAACCTTGATTAGCAAGAAGTGCTTGAGGTTTAGGAGACTTCAATTTGCCCATGTGTACTAACTTAGCTTGCTCCCTTGTGAGTGATGCAGCAAACTCATCAAGTGAAGGCATTGTGAAAGTTTTCCCAAGTGCATCCATCGTAGCATAGAAGGTAGAAACAAAAACTGAATAGTCAAGACCAAGCTTGGCAGGGATTGAAAGAATCAATTGAGTGTCCTCTTTCTCAATTTGACATTGTTTGAGCTGCAATCTAAGTGACTTTAGTTTTGTGAAGAAGTCTTGGATGCTTGCAAAATTGGTTGGATTCAAACCAATTAATTCATTCTCCAACTTGAAACCTCTCATTGTATCTTGTTTACCAAAGAGATTTTCTAAGGTAGTCCACACTTCATTGGGTGTAGTACAAGATTCAATATGAAAAAGAAGATCAGGAGAGATAGACAAGCATAGTGTTCCATAGGCTTGATCACATCTATTATACCACTTTCTCTTTTCTGCAGCTGCTGTTGGTTCAATTTCTGTACCCATTGTTACTCTATGAATTTTCGAACTTCTTAAATGAATCTCCATTTTAGTTTTCCACTCATGATAGTTATATGGTGTGAGTAGAGGAAGTTTGTGTGAATCCATGATGCAAGAGCACAAAAAAGAACACAAGACACCCCCTGTTACTCAATCAAAGAGATCACCCCCCCAAAAAAGAATAATTGTGGCACTTTACACTTAGTGCGATTTACAATCGTCCTCAAGGGACCAGAAATGGGAAAGTATGAAAATCTCTTAAAAATGAGATTCAAAGGAGATTACAATTGCTCACAATGATTAACCACAGCAAATAGATCCCTTCAAAACAAGTTTCACTTCCTCAAGTGCCAAAATGCTCAAGTTATCACTCAAAAGCCAAAAAATTGACAAATGAAATAAAATGAACCTAAAGCTGAATCTGAGAAAAGTGCATGGATGGATTTGAAGGGCTCCTGAATACCTTTCCGATGCCGCAAGAATCGCAAGAAACGGAGATCGTGGCAAGAAGTTGTGAGCTCGGAAGCAAAAAACAAAGATTTGTCTTCAAACTGTTGTAGCAGTCACCTGCAGCAGAATTTCAGCAAACTACTGACACCACTGTGAAGTGCTCTCTGTCAGCTTTCCGACGATATCTCGTTTGCCCGATTTCGCCTTCATGGGCAAAAGTTATGCAAAAAAGAAAAAAAGCCCTAGTTTAGGGCTTTGAGGGGCAAAAATGGCCCCCTGGCGCTGATGTCAACGGAATATTCTCAGAATATTCTCTTTTGCCGGAAAAAAGTCCCCCTATTCGGAAAGCAAAAAATGTCTGAAAGCCGCCCTTGGGTGCTACAAAACTGCCTTTTCACAAGTCGAAACCGCCGTATTGATGTCGAAACTGCCAACTCCTTGGCAGAAAACCGCTTCCGGGGCACGAATTAAGGTTTTCGATTTGTAATGCAGCCGAAACCGCTGTCAACTCGTTGCTGCCAGGTTTTGATTGAGATTGCTAGTGGCAGAAGGAGCCGAGCAGGGTTATTTAACCGCGGGATAGTTTACTGAGACCACCCTGAATTTGCAGAAACGCTGTCTCAGTTTTCGGAAACCGCAACTGAAATCGTGAAACCGTTGTGTTTTATTGCCAACCGGTTTGGATGACTGTCGAAAGGTTGCTGATTTGGAATATACCAATAAAGTTTCTGGGATGAATTTTTAATAGCGTGAGACCGTGGTTTTGTAAGTGCACAACGCTGTGGATTTGGCAGACACCGCCAATTATAGAAATGGTCCTCGGTAATATGAGGAAGCTAGCCGTCGATGCAGACTTAAGAAATGCCGACTAGAGACCGACTGATATGAATGTCTCCGATTCGCAAAAAAAAATGCTACCTATAGGACGATTTTCAAGGGAGCCCACAGGTTTGTAGTCATAGGCCACTGGGATTATGAGAGATCCGCTGAAACTAGCTGCCGGTGGAGTAATTACTAGCCAGTGATGAAATTTTGCCCGCCGATGACTGTGAAGATCCACCAAGTGGTGCCGAAACCACTGTCCTCCTGGTAGGAAACCGCTGATAGGTACAACCGATTGAGGATAGAAAATTTCCTGGCGCTGATTTGCAGACCATGTAAAAGGACGCCGGTGGTGGGCAGGACCAATGTAGCCACTGGTGCAGATCGCGTCACGAGGCGCACAGAGACAAGGTACGTTATGGTACCTGCAACCTGCACTGTGGGTACTTCGTACCCACAACATAAACTCCGCAGAAAATACCAATAAAACTTGCAGAATATTAATAAAACCTGCGAACAAATGATTTACCCGATGGATTAAAACCAACTGTGACGGCCGACGAAGATTCTGTCTAAGCAAGCAGAGATTCTCAGGAATATGCCGACTGCGACAGGGAATATGCCTTGCAGAGATTCCGTACAACCAAGAAGTAAAAAAATTGTCTTTTGGTTCAATTTTGTCTGATTTGGACGATTTTACAGTCGATCCATGTTGATTTGGCCGCTTCGGATGCAATGGCGATGTCCGATTTGCGCCAAACTGCTCCGAAATTGCTGGTACCTCCCAGATCACACCACGAAGCCCCAAATTGAAACCCTTGTCAATTTTGCCTCCGATGTCGGATTTGGACGAAACGAAAGACGATCTTGACTATTTCGGCTGCTCCGGACGCAATGGTGAAGTCTGATTTGCAACAACACGCACCGAAATGCACTTGCAATACAAGAGCAAGAAGGGGAAACCCTCACAAAACTGGTATCTCTATCAAGTTTTTCTGATTCTCCAGGTCATCATGCGATGCAAGAGGAGCATACTCAACCATCAAGATCCACCATGAATTTGCACTCAAGATCTCTCAAAAAATGACTAACATAAAGTGATTCTTCCTAGAGCTCTGATATAGGGTTTTCACCTAACCGGTTTACCCTAGTGTGGATAATTCATCTAGTTAAATAAGATGAATTATCCACACTAGGGTAAACCGGTTAGGTGAAAACCCTGTTCACACCAACACCAACAATGCATTAATCCACTCTATTTGCCTATCCGTTTGAGGATGATGGTTGGTAGACATTAAAATCTTCGTGGCCATCAATTTGAACAATTCACTCCAAAAATTGTTGATGAAGCGGGGATCCCTATCAAAAATGACACTCAAAGGAACACCCCAATACTTCACAATGTGCCTAAAGAAGTAATTTGTTGCATCCTCGGCTCTGCAAGGAGTCTTGCAAGCCACAAACATTGCTTACTTAGAAAACCTATCCACAACAACTATCACACTAGACATCTCATTCACCTGCAATAGTTGAGTGATGAAGTCCACGCTCACGGACACCCACGACCGAATTGGGACAAGGAGAGGCTAGAGTAGCCCCCCTAGCAACCTTGTCTCAGTCTTATCTTGTTGGCAAATCAAGCAGGTCCTCACGTACTCCTGCACATCCTCGCGCAGCCTTGGCCAATATATGCCCCATTCCATAAGAGCCAACATCCTCTTCTGCCCGGGATGCCCTGCCCAAGCAGAGTCATGTCACTCGTGCAATATTTCCCTTTGTAGATCATTCTATTTTGGCACATAAATCCTGTCCTGTGTAAGGAAGAGAAGTCCATCCTGCAATGAAAACCTTCTCATTTTGCCTGCTTTCACCTGTCTCACCAACTCACTGACCTGGGAGTTAGCCTCAAGTCCATCACAGATCCTTTCCAAGACATCTTCCGCAAGTCCAATTTGGCTTTCCCCCAACTCAGCATGGTGTTCCTGCAAGGCGGCAAGCTGAGCCTTGCAGCTCAAGGCATCAGCAACTACATTTCCTTTACCTAGGTTATACACAATCTCCAAGTTGAACTCGGCCATAAATTCCTGCCATCGGGCATGCTTAGGCATCAACTTGGCCTGGGTTTTGAAGTAAGTGGACGAAATGTTGTTCGTTTTCACCACAAATAGGACCCCAAGGAGATTCTGGAATGTCATGAGGGTATAAGAGCCCTGGTGGATGTTAATGTTCAGCCTTGACTCGTTAACATTCAAGACATCCTACCACAAATCTTGCAGCATCATTTTTCATTCCTTTCCAAAAATATAGTGTCTTCACATCTACCAAGAGTCTTGTCACTCCTGGATGACTAGAATAAGGGGCAGAATGCGCTTCTTATATATGATGATTGTGTTGGGACCCATTTTCACAGGCCTCAAAATCTACAAATTTACCTAAGTCATGTGTCCTCTTTATGCTTTAGCCTCGCCTAGCCCATCAATGATTTTAAATAAAGTATGGCATTTATTACTTATATTGATCTTATGCTAAAGGGAACCCTACAATGCATGTTTGGTCATTTAATACTTATATATGATGATTGTGTTGGGACCCGTTTTCGCAGGCCTCAAAATCTACAAATTTACCTAAGTCATGTGTCCTCTTTATGCTTTGGCCTCGCCTCGACTAGGTTTTTCCTACACTTTTATTAAGCTTGCTTATGTTAAATAAAGTGAGTTTAATTAGGTGAGTCATTTGAGGTGCCACCATCCAATGAGGGAGTTGCATTTACTATGTTTAGACAGGTTGGTGGTCTCTCCCTATTGGTTGGTTTTGCCACATCCACCCCTCTCCTTGGTCTATATAAACTCACTACCTAGCTTGTATTTTGCATCTTGTATGGCAATTCTGTCAGTCTTGTGTAGCTTCTTCTTTGAGCTTTTAATGCAATGGACTATAACTATTTCTTTTTTGTGTGTAGGATAATTTCTTTCCCTGTCGTTGAGTTTCCTCAACTCATAGGCCACTGGATGGCCTTCCTGCATTAGCACACCTCCGACTGCAAAGTCTGAGGCATTAGTCTGCAACTCAAAAGGCTTCCCGAAGTCCAATAAGGCCAACACCAATTTGTCAACCAACCTCTGCTTCAACGAATCAAAGGCTCCCTGTTGCTTGTCCCGCCATGCCCAAGCCCTGTCCTTCTTGAGCAGGTTTGTCAATGAAGCGGCTATCTTGGAATAGCCTTCAACAAATTTCTGCTAGTAATTGGCCAGACCCAAGAACTAGTGCACCTCATGGACAAAACTAAGCACCTCCTAGTCCTCAATCGCCCTTAGCTTCTCTGGATGGGCTTCAGTTTTCCATACTTATAACTCTTGAGTCTTAACTAAATAAAATAGCTATGAAGTAAATAAAAATAAAATAATTCTTAAATAGTTCTAAAGTAAAATAAAATAACTACTCTTAAGCAAATTGTTGGTGTTTACAATTTTAATAAATTATTTATTCCATATCTTAAGTACATAAATATATCAATATTGCAAAAAATTTATTTATAAATACACAACTTTTCTAATTAAAGAGCTATTTTTCCTATAGTTTTGAAAAAGTTAAATGAAAAACAAAACAAATTATTTTAAATAAGAGACTTATTAATTTAAACTACTATAATACACAAATAGATAACAAAAGATAGAAAGCTATTTTATTTTACTTTGGAACTAATAATACACTTGTTAAATCTTTTTCCTAACCTTTTTCACCTCACTCTATATCCTTTTCATTGTTTATTTTTTCCTCTCTACCCAAATAGGCTACAGCCATGGTGAACCAAGGTAAATATGAGAATGTAATAGCAAATTTTATTTATTTATCTAATGGTTCAAAGTATTATAAAAGTGTTTATTTTTATTTTTAAATTTGTGTTTACAAAGAAAGACAACAAATACATTAATATTTATATTTGTTATTAAATACTATGTTTACTATTAAATATCAATATCATGTTTATTATTAACTATTAATATTTGACATGTAAATGACTGTGGTAAGAGTTTTTTTTGTTAACAATGTCACGTCATTACATTCCACCCTTGTTACTACTATAGAAGCCTCTTTTAAGTAAATAAAAATAGATTTATTTTTATTGTTTATTTTTTCCTCTCTACCAAAATAGGCTGCAGCCATGGTGAACCGAGGTAAACATGAGAATGTAATAGCAAATTTTATTTATTTATCTAATGGTTCAAAGTATTATAAAAGTGTTTATTTTTATTTTTAAATTTGTGTTTACAAAGAAAGACAACTCATACATTTATATTTATATTTGTTATTAAATACTATGTTTACTATTAAATATCAATATTATGTTTATTATTAACTATTAATAGTTGACATGTAAATGACTGTGGTAAGAGTTTTTTTTGTTAACAATGTCACATCATTACATTCCACCCCTTGTTACTACCATAGAAGCCTCTTAAATAAATAAAAATAAAGTAAACAATACAAATAAATTAAAATAATTCTTCTCAAGTAAAATAAAATAATTCTTGAGTAAACAAATGCCATCATAGTGGCTAGTACCTTATAGTGTTGTAATAATAGTATGTGTTCTCTAGTTGAAATTTTTTTCTTAGATTAAATATTTGTTTACTATTGATGTGGAACTGATTTATTGGTAAATTCTTCATAAATTTTATTAGTTGATTTGGAGTTTGATTTAATAATTGTTTGGTTAGCATAGACTACAATGGAGTTTGCATTGGAGATTATATAGCGTTTTACAATCACACAAATATTAATCAATATTTCATTTTACTATGTTTTAATAATTTTATTATAAAATAGTATTAATTATATTATTTTATAGATATTTAAAATATCAATAAAATAATATAATTAATACTATTTTTATAATAAAATTTATTATAACATAGTAAAATGAAATAGTGATATATATTTGTTTATAAAAATTAAATATTAATATATTATATTGAATGAAATATTAATTCAATGAGCTAAAATTTATCAAACCCATAATATCTATGGGTCTATGAAGTAGAAAAATTAATCGACACTCAATATTAATGAATTTCAAAATGATAATATGCCCCATCCTAATATACTAACTTCAACATAGGGGAGTTTTTCTTGCTATGAAGGGCATGCATGCTTATTATCATACTAGAAAATTATTTTTTCCAATATTTGTTTTTACTATAATATAACATAAATATATATACATTATAAATTTCTATAATCAACAATTTAAAAGTAATGTCAAAATGCAACGATTCATAGTGCAAATATTTAATTAACAATATTTCATTTTACTATAATATAACATAAATATAAATACATTATAAATTTGTATAATAAACAATTTAATATAAATTTTATTATTAAAATACATAGATAATGAATAAAAATTAAATAACTTTGGTAAAAAATTTATAATTAATATATAATATAATATATTAATATTTAGATGAATATAATATTTCAATATTTAATATTTATACACAAATATATATTAATATTTCATTTTACTATAAAATAACATAAATATAAATATATTATAATGGTAATTCTACTAATTTGTATAATCAATAATTTAATATACATTCTATTATTAATATATAATTAATTATATTATTTCATTAATATTTAAAATATAAAATTTATATATAGAATATGAAGCCATGGGCTCGCTGTCGATTTCTGCGGAGGTTAGGGTTTCCAATAGCTTCGATGGTCTTCAAGGAAATGTGACCTTAGAATCTCGGCGTCCTCCCCCCGGCAAGCTCTCACGCCTAGTGCACAGTCTTCCATCAACAACAATCTCCTTGACGTAGGGATTGGGAATCTGGCCAAGGAAAAGCCTCGTTCGGGCGATGAATTTAAAGATGCTCTACGTCGAACCACTCCCAAAGTGACTTCACAGGCGGTATCTGGAAAAAGAGCTTCTAAGATTTCGAAGACCGCTAAGGATCGGCAGCCAGTAACCCCCGCCTCTCACGCATCTGCCTCCCGCCCGCTTTCTGGCAGTCCTGGGTTCTGTGCCGCTAGGGCTCCGGATGTTGGGCATGACCTACTGGGTGGTGCAGCCTCATCTGGGAGCATTTCCCACACAAAAATTACGGAGCGTTTGGACCCAAGCAAGCCTATCCGATGCTCAGAAAAGCCTATTGAAGTATTGTTATATGAGGAAGTCAAAAAAGAAATAGCTGAAAATGAAGAATACTTTGCGGAAAATGGACTGATTGGAAGATTTAACGGCTTCTGGCCAAGTCTCCCAGAACTCCATCAATGGATTTCAGAAACTTGGAAGCCCATTTTAAAAGAAAATCTAGAAATTTATCCCTGTGCAAGCAGTTTTTTTGTGGTAGTTTTCGACAGCGTTGAAGATCGCAACTCAATTTTTAGCTCCCAATGGGCTTGGGGGAAACATTTGTTAATGCTGAAACCCTGGCATCCCTCTTTCAATCCTTCGACAGAATTATTTGATATCATGCCAATTTGGGTTCGACTCACCAACTTGCCACTTCATTTTTGGGCTGACTCCTGTTTCCAAGCAATTGGCGATTCTATTGGCAACTTCATAGCAATAGACAATGATTCATCTGACTTCATACATACAACTTTCGCCCACATTATGGTGAACTTGGATATTTCAAAAGAACTACCGGCAAAAATCATTTTGAATATTCATGGTCGCAACTGGGCCCAACCTTTGGACTACGAAGGCTTGCCTTTTCGCTGTAGAAGATGCTACAAAACTGGCCACACAGCTCTAAATTGCCCAAGCTCCAAAATGAAACATGATCGTCAAGCCACATGGTGGAAAGATGCTGCCCCCCACCACTACACAGTTGAGTGTATAGCAGGTGCTCATGAGACTCCTTTGGAGCATCGAAATCAAAAGGTTTCTCCTCAGGCCAGGAGGAAACCAGAAGATCATCCCTCTCCCACTCCAGAGAACGATCAGCAGCCACCCTTGGGCAGGGATAGGAGCCCCATAATAATCACTGAAAAATCACAGCCCCCCCTTCCTGGAAATAACACCGAAAATGGAAATTTGGTAGAATGGAAAGTGGTACAAAGGAAAAAAAAAACTCCTCACAAAGATCACTGTTGATAGGATGAAGGTTCCTTGGATTTGTGGATTCCATATGTGATTGAGGATTTTTCTTAGTTGTTTCTCTGGCACCCCTGCTAAAGGGCATGCATTTTTCTAATTTGGTTTGGATCTATTTTAAGTGGGAGCGGTTCCCATAAACCGCACTTATCTATAAATATATATATATATATATATATATATAAATAATATATATACAATGAATAAAAATTAAAATTTGTTCAACATGAAAAATAATACTCTGATTGGTTTACTATACTAGATAAAAAAATACAGTCATAAGTGAGGAGCTGGCAATACTAATATATATATAATTTGGCAATACTAATATATATATAATTTTCATAACGCTGAATATTATATTATTATGAATATTCCAAAATGAAATAAATTAATATTTAGATTTCTATAATATATTAATATTGAAAATATTTACATTAATAACATCAATATTTTATTTTATTATGTTTCAATAAATTTTATTATAAAAATAGTATTAATTATATTATTTTAAGATATATATTTAAAATATCAATATTATAATTACAATGAAAATAATTTAAATAATCATATAAATATAAATATTACACAATATAATATATTAATATTTAATATTTATATACAAATATATATCAATATTTCATTTTTACTATAATATAACATAAATATAAATACATTATAATGATAATTCCATTTATTTGTATAATCAATAATTTAATATAATATAAATATTATTGTTAATATATTATTAATTATATTATTCTATTAATACAAATTAAACAATCATATTAACAAAAATATAATATTACACAATATAATATATTAATATTTATATTACTTTAAAAAAATTATTTGTTTAATAACTAAATTCCCCCAACTCAATTGTTTCACTTAAAATAATATTTCTTCTGTTCTTCAAATTTTGAGCCAATCAAGATAAATCATTTTCCCACTAATTTTGGTTAAAATTTTCTCATATAGACTTAGGAAAAATTAAAAAAAAATTCAACATGAAAAATAATACTATGTATTGATTTAGATTAATCACTAGATAAAAAAAACTCATTCAATAATACTCCAAAAGAGAGGTACTAATAAAATAACTCACAACTCATATTTCTTCTTTTAAATAGATGTATTTAAGATATCTATACTAGTTTATAAAACTATAATTTTTTTAATAAATATTTTTAATTTAAAGCTAAAGCTAAAATGTTAAAACCATAGATAATTTTTTTAAAATAATAACAAATTAAAAAGAAAAAAAAAACAGCAAGGCCAACCCATTTCTATATTTTCCTTTATATTTTAAAACAAATCGATGCCCCTGGAATCAAGGTCTGGAGTGTTGCGTCCATCTCCTCCATTTTCATCTTTCTTCAGCGTCTCGGAATTCGAGTATGGATGAGAAGCCCGTTCCATCTCTGGATGATAGCAATGGACCCCATTCTGGTCAGGCATCACCTGCCAATATATATAGTCTGTCGAGCTCAATCTGTCAACTCGAGAATCAAGGGTGGGGGGCGTTCATTTTCAGTAGATCGACTCAGACGATTTGATGACAAAAACAAAAATTATAGTGCAGAAGTGGAAAAGAAAAAATAAATAAATCCTAGTTAAATGTGTTTGAACGGGGAAAAATCAGTCAACAGTCATTGACAGCGATTTTTTCGGGAAAAAATTACCGGTGGTAGCGATTCCCAATTAATCGCGATTTTTTTGGGGCAATTTTTACTTCTTTGGAAACTTCCCATAGTCAAATTTTGAGAAATGGTTCCAAATATTTCAAGAAATTTGAATAAGAAAAAGAAATTGATAAGGATAGTCCCCCATTTTCACTTGAATGGATGACTGGAGAATAAATTATTATATTGTTAGCTAAATATTCTACCCATATTGTCGGGCTGTATGACAAATATAAGTTTGTTTAAGAAACTACATAGAAGAAATACACAGAAGATTAAAAAAAACAAATGATAAAATTATAATAAATTAGAAATTTTGGCAGCTTAACACAATTTAAGAATGAGTATTATGAACATTCAAATTTTGGGGCTCCCAATCTTTCAAGTTGTTTGCAGAAACAAGGATAAACTTAGTGAAACATCGATCCCTTTATGAGGGAGATGACAGAAACCCTAAAATTTCTCTTGATATTATTATCCTTGAAACCACTAGTCTATTAAGAATTCAAAAACAAAACTTTGAAATCCTTTTCATAACATCAAATGTGGATGATGAATGATATTTTGAGGCCACGTACTAATTTGTTTGTTGTAGTCTACCTTGTTGACAGCTCCAACAATCTTTAGATGAGAATCATCTCCAAGGTAAACCTTCCCATCATCATATTCTTCATATTGTGTAAAACAACTCTGATGTGAGGTCATGTGAAAACATGCACCGAAGTCAATCAGCGATGCACCTTTTGATGCATGTGTAGCCAAGGTTGTGACAAAGGCATCACCATCATCCTGGGAAGATTTCTCGAACTCATCATTAGAATCAATTCTTTTTTTTTTTTTCTCCTCCTTATAATCTTTTTTGAAATGGCCAAGCTTGCCGCATTTCCAACATTTAGCCTTGGACTTACTAGGAGATTTGGATCTCCCACGAGATATAGATCTTGACTTATCTTGCTTCTTGTCGTTCTTGCCTTTTTCTTTCGATCTTCCACGAACAGCTAGAGCCTCCTTGGCTGATTTAAAAGTCTTTCTTCACATCTTTTCAAAAAACAACAATGCAACCACCTCATCCATCTTCAACTTGGAGGTAGTGCTTCCAATGGCCATAACAAGATGGTCCCATGAATCTAGCAAAAAACACAACAAAATCATACAACGATCCTCCATTTTTACTCCCACAGAGTTCAACTAGGCAACTATCATATAGAAGGCATTCATATGATCGGCTACAAATCCACCATCCTCCATTCTGAGGGTGTACAACTTCTTTCTTAGAAAGCATTTGTTAACTAGAGATTTAGCTTGATACAAATCTCTCAATTTCTTACAAAGATCTATTGTGGTGGTTGTGAATATTCAATAACACTGGATCTGCCAAATAGAGTCTAACAAGACCCTTCACCTTTCTATCCATCAAGTCCCAGTCTTCTTGTTTCATTGCAGCTGGCTTCGTACCGGATATTGCAACCCATAGATTTCAATCTACGAGCATATCTTCCATTTTGAGTTTCCACAACTCAAAATTAGTGCCAGTAAACTTTGTCATTTCTATTTTGGATATACCTGCCATCTCTTCCTGCAATAAGATCAAAACCCTTTCTATGGAAGCTCCCACTTTAATGAAGATTAGTACAAAAAACCTTCTACCCAACACCTAGAATCTAAGGTGATCAAGCTTTGATACTAATGAAAGAAAATAAGGTACGCAAAAACGCTTCCTACACTAATCTTTAAAGGAGAGTATAGTGCAAATTTTTAGATCTTTACAATTACAGAAAGAAGAAATACATATAAAACATATAAACAATACACCATAACACAAGGTGTACGTGAGGAAAACCCTTTCGGGAGAAAAACCCCACTCCAAAGTAGTCCAACGAATTATTCAATAAACAACCGATTACAATACACTTGCAAAGCAAGCCTTTATAGGAGTATCATCAACATACAATTCTAGAGTGATTTCGGCAATATAATAGTACCTGCAAAATTAACCATACAAACTACAACTCCAAGCAGCATTAAGTAGGTGAAGCACAAATTGGAAACCATAAATAATTTGGGAAAAGCAATAGCAAATACAAGAGGTATGTCACCCAAATTCAAAGTCCATATTCCAACGCTCCCCTTTGGTCTTGGTCATATCAGCTATATTTAGTATATCCTCTTACAACATGTCATATGTCATAAATGTCATATTTGACCACCCAAACTTGGGCACCCCAATTTGTCTTCATTCCCAATGCATAAAAATGCTCCATGATGTAACGTGCCAAACTCGGGTTTTGCAATAAATTTCTGAATCTTGAAATTTTACGAATAAACCCTATGACTGAAAATTGATTTCTATTTGCACATATACAATATAGCTATGCCAAATCGTATGAATTTCAAAATACAATTGTAACAAAGATGTTGGCAGCCTTCGATTACAAATTGAATTTGCCAATACAAGGATAGCAATAGGTTGAAAAGTGCAATCAGATCTCACGGTTACCAATTAGACTTATACTTCTCCAATTACCTCAGAGACAATGGCTTTATGACAGCCAAACTAGTGCTGATTACAAATGCAATTATAAAGATGATGTTTACATACCAATTTGATGTTTGAATACAATGCAAGCGGAGTGACAAGCCTGCTGTAGTAATTCGGGCTCTTGTGAAGATCAATTGCAATGTAAAAAGCCCTCTAAACTGATCACTCGATGCATGCAAGGTAGCTGTTCGCTGTCACAGGGATGCAGATCTGATGTTTAGGATGAAGAGGAAGCCTCCAAACAATGTATCAAATGCCGCACCACCCTCTAGAATGGAATCGCCCCTTCAATGTGTAATTCGGCTCCCAAGGCAAATAACCAGGCAGCGCTTAGGGTTTCAACTGTCATGAATTCAAATCTGCCACACATGTGCTTTGAACGGCCAACAATGTCTTCTTCTATGAATTTCAGCACTCAAGGGAAATAGCTTCAAATTTCAATGATCTTCAAACAATTACAAACTTCCCCGTTGTTTCCTCGCTGCTGATTGATGATTCCCCATTGATGAGATTTGATTCCCTTCTTATGGTCGGATGTTGACCAGACGTACCCTTTCATTCCATTGCTTCAAATAAGCGCCTATCATATTATCATCAGTGGTCTTAATTATCTCTTGAATAATGATCATTTGTATTTAAAGGAGTTTCCTTTAGGAAAGGATCGATCATCCAAAAGGATGGGTCCCTTTTATAATGTATTTATTTTATAATATTATTATATAGTATATATGATATAATTTATAATATAATATATATAATAATAATTATATTTATCATATATATATTATAATCATATTTAATATTTAACATATATATATATACACACTTATAATTATAATATTATTTAATAATATATATATTATATTTAATCTTTGATTTGAATGAATATAAATCGACTCGATTACAAAACTCCGATGTGGGGGGCATGACACATGACAACTGTCAACACCTGTTATAATGTTGGTCAAGATTCCAATGTATCCTCCCTCTTACATACTTTTACGTATCATAAGAATTTGTCATAAGTAACTCCCGTCATAATGATCTTACAAGTCCACAAGATGCCAACACATGGCCAAACTATGCCACCTCAAAGTCGGATGCCTACCTCCTCATGTGAGGACAAAATCCACTAAAGATGAATTCCATGTCACCTCCAAATGGGACGCTAACTCTCCCACAAGAAAATAAAATACACAAAAGACGAAATAGCGAATGCATACAAAATATTAAAAACGAGCATTAGGAATGCAAGGTTGAGACACCTTTTCCCAACACTTGATGACTTATCATAGAATCAAGCAAGATTTCTTTCGAGATGGGTTCAAAGAGGATGTCCAAAAATTTGTGGCAAAATGCATGATATGCCAACAAACTAATGGGGAAACAATTAAGACTCCAAGTCTTCTGCAACCATTGTCTATTCCAAGTTAGAGGTGGGAGGAGGTATACATGGATTTCATCATTGGTTTGCCTAGGATTGAAGGAAAAATTGTCATCATGATTGTTGTGGATCAACTCACCAAATATGCACATTTTTGTGCTTTGCCACACCCATTTGTGGCAAGTGCTATAGCATTAGCCTTTATGGATATCATTCAAAAGTTGCATGGGACTCCAAAACTTATAGTAAGTGATCACAATCCTATATTTACAAGTAATTTTTGGGCTAACTTATTCTCCTATTTTGGGCACTCAGCTTGCTCGTAGTTCATCATATCATCCCTAATCAAATGGACAAACTGAGATGGTCAACAAGTGCTTGGAGGGCTATCTTCCATGTTTTGCTTTACATAAACAAGAGAGAAGGGTGCAATGGTTGCCACTAGCAGAATGGTCGTATAACACTTCTTCCCACGCTTCATTCAAAATGTCTCCATTTTTGGCACTATATGGGTACCATCCACCATCCATCACCTCTTCATTGCGGGCACACCCAAAGGTTAGAGCAGTTGAAGAACACGTTCAACACCAACAAGAAGTACTCTCTAGTCTCAGGGAGAACTTGCTAATGGTACAAAATAGAATGAAGTAGCAAGTTGATCAACATTGCACTAGGAGATTGGGGCTTTGTACAATTACAACCAGTGTTACAGGACTCGCCCAGACTTGCCGAGTTGCGAGCCGGGCGACCCCGGGCGAGTCTGCCAGACTCGCCAAGTCAGGGGCAGTCAAGACTTGCCCGACTCGCAGAGTTTGGCAGACTCGCCAGTCTGGGCGAGTCTTGATGGGGAAACCCGGCTGCTATGAGCAATAAGGAGAATAAAGCACTATGCTATTGCTATTTGTCATTAGAGAAAGTGAAACAAATACTATCACCACATATAGGGAGCTTTGTTGCATGATTGACGCAAGGGACTACCCTTTTGGAACTTAATAATCCTTACCATCTCTGTATCTCCTTTCCCAAGCATTGACTAGCATGGTGTCACCTATACAAGACTCATCTAAGGCTTTTATGGTCCCGACTCTAACAACCTTGCGGTAGAACAATGACAACTATCATAAATTCAGAAAGTGGGGAAGATATATTTTATTCTCTGTATGCATAGATGGGGGAGAAACAGGACTCCAAGTTAAACATCAAAAGTTTGCTCCTTATGTGTGCTGGTTGTATTTGTTTTCATCATGTAGCTGATAAACAACTTCTGTTTGAAATGGGAAATATGGAGGAAACAACTCTAGGATGGTCCTTCAATGAATTTTGTACAAGTCATGTTTCATCCAGTTACTGATACAATATATTGCTTCTACAAATATTATTGAAAATGATATGTCTATCAATTTGATGGGTATAAACTATAAATCTGATCTAGGAAATTATGACATACAGAAATACGACACTTGCAGCCTCTAAGCAGTTTGTTACCATCACCGGATAATGTGTCACATGCTAATGCAGGATAAATCTGCATTGTATATCTCCCAAAATGAGCATTATGCAAATGTATCTATAATGTCTCTGGTGACCTTTGGGATAGTTATCTCTTTTGGGTTTTGGAGGGAAGGGAACACCTTTCCTTTTCCTTGGCTATTGAGTAAACCCTTTCATTTTACAACCATCGCCAAAAATCCTTACAAATCTCTAAATTTCATGTTTTTTTCAATTTGTCGAGTCTGGGGTGAGTCTAGGTGGCAAGTCCAGGCACTCGCCAAAAATCTCCTAGGCGAGTCTTTGGCGAGTCCGGGTCTTGTAACACTGATTACAACATATAAGCAAATGTCACTAAAACAACAAAAGAGGGATAACAAGCTTGCACCCAAGTATTATGGGCCTTATAAGGTTTTGCAAAAGATTCGCAATGTAGCATACAAGTTGGAGTTACCTAAGTCAACAAAAATCCATCTTGTCTTCCATGTTTCTTGCTTCAAGAAAGTTATTGGACAAAGAATTTCAACCTAGATAAAGTTACCTGTAATAACCACCCTAGTTTTTTTTTTTTTTTTGAAAATAACACTAAAGAAATGAAATGCAACAACTTGACTCTTCCACGCCTTTCTGATCACCCAGTTCCTTGCAGGGGCAAGGTGAGAGCATACAGGAGTTTCAGACTAGACAAACTACTATTGCAGCAAGTAACATCCACTTATTCAGTAGGCATGCACTCAATCCTAGGAATCACCACTTGTTCAGTGAGGGATACTGAAAGAAAGCATAGGCACATCCACTTATTCAGTGGGAAGCCTTTACAATAAAACCATTTGTTCAGTGGGGGGTACTGAAAGAAAGCATAGGCACATCCACTTATTCAGTGGGAAGCCTTTACAATAAAACCACTTGTTCAATGGTGTGAGTAATTGATCAAGATATAAGCAATCTCACTAGCGGTATGACCTTCCAGGAGTTACAAACACAAATCATTATCACTTCTAACCATCATTCTTCTTGTTCATAATTCTGATATAAAATGCAAGCTGCTGTTACAACTAAAACAGATCAATATGTGCTCAGAAAACACAAATTGCACAAGGGAAATCAAGCACAAACTACTCCATATTGAAAGTATAATTGATATACCATGAAGGATGCCATTGTAGAAGCTCCGGGAGGTCTGATAAGGAAATCTGAGTCTGTTGTACTTGTTGTTGCAGGTCTGATATATCGAATTGCGGCACTGTAAATACCAGTCCAGCACCACCCAAAACCCTCACAACTCCCAATACTGCAACTTCTCCTCTTTCTAACAAACTGAAACCTCTTCTAAACCCTAGGGCGCCATCATATTATGCATTTTGACCACCTTAAGGGCAACACTTCACTCTAGGAAAGTGACGCTAGCCTTCCCAGTTGTATGGCCAAGTACAGAAATGTACAGCCTGCAAGAAAATCCTAAAATCCCCCTGCAAAGACTTCAAAACCCCTCAATCCTAGGCATCCAAGTACATTGTGTATTACCATTGCAAATTCCATGAATTCCATTAATGATTCTCTCTTCAGCATGCAATTTATACGGTAGCCTTCAGGAGAAAGGTACGGCTCAACTAAGGGAAAAACATTCAAACACTTCCACAAACCAGCATTAAATCACACCAAAATTATACTGAAAAAACAGCTCAAACCAGAACGACTTCAAAACACATCAAAATTATTCAATCCAACTTCACTGCAAACAGACTCCATTGAAGCTCCTTGTGATTTCTGAGATAAAATCACTAGATATTCCAACTAGGGTTGGTCTTCCACAACCGAAACCAGAAGAAGAATGAGGGATGCAAACCTCACAGGACCAAGCTTGGAAGCTCTCCACAGAAATTTCAATCAGAAAATGCATAAACCCCTAGGAGCGTTCAAAAGTCCATTTTATAACCTTCCCGTGCATGCCAAGGATAAATAAAATATATTATTGCATTATGGCTTCATGGGCATTTATTTCCCACTAAAGTGGGGCACTCACTTTAAAGAATAATATAACCATTTCCACCAAGCGCTCACCAAGCTAGAAAATAACACTTTTAAAATAATTAAAGTTGTCAACTTTAAAATATAAAGTTAAAACCAAGGACAACTTAAATTTAATTATTTTAAAAGTCATTTCCCTTAAAATGACTTGGTTAGCCTTCAGGAAATTCACAAAAACAAGGCTAACTTCCATTAAGTTAATTACCGACAAAAAGGGGACATTACATTACCAGAGCTTGACAATGAGGGTAGAATGATTTTGGAACTCGAGGGAATCCTTCAAACATGCACTAAGAGGTCGTGGTTGAGGGTGATTATAAAGTATTTGATCAAGTGGAAGAATTCTCCTATCAAAGATGCTACGTGGAAAAATGAAGACTTCATGCAAAAGCATCCACAATTGATTTGCATCGAGGACAAAACTTCTCTGAAGAGGGGGGCACGCTATGCCCCTAACCCATTGATTGTATTGGGATATGTGTGGCCAACTTGTGGCTAGTGTAACCCTTAATT
Organism: Cunninghamia lanceolata; assembly: GCA_027924645.1. Lineage (NCBI taxonomy): Eukaryota > Viridiplantae > Streptophyta > Pinopsida > Cupressales > Cupressaceae > Cunninghamia > Cunninghamia lanceolata. The sequence goes on along the minus strand of BSBN01000023.1, from coordinate 7,275,757 downwards.
AAGTTATATGATCATCTATATAGTCTTATATAGGTAGTTAGGTCAGTCTGGGTGGCATCCATGGCATAAGTATAGTATATGCATATGTGTGTGTGTGTGGTAGAGGTTAGTTTATTATCATCATATTGTGAATTATGTTCTTATTGGAGACTTTTGGAGGATTGCCCCTCAAAATGGCTTATTATTATCGAGTATTATCAAGTATTTGCAGCTTATTTTGTATTCTATTCTTCTCTTGTGCAAATAAGTTCATTACATCCATACCTAAAGCTAGAAAATGGAAATGCTAAATACCTCATGTGAGAAACATCAAAGATGTACATCAAGAATTTCTGAAACATATAAAAGTTACAAAAACATGAAAGGCAGCTACTGTCCTATCAATAACCGTCATAGTGCAGTTATGGTTGATAAGACTAAACTGCCGAGAACACAAATGGCCCATTGCAAAGAAAGAAGTGGTCAATAAAACTGCCAATGAAATTTACCAATCGATCAAGAAATGCCTAAGATCTATCCAAGCAAAGTGCCAAAAATAATTAATAATAAAAGCATGATACAACTATGAGGCCTTAAATCAGTTAATTTAAGAATCTAAGATGCAATCTATCAAAAAAACAATGCTTTCATATTCTCTCATCTGCTGCTATCAAACTGTCCAACACCTACAGGAGGACATCACCTTGTAAAAAGTGAATGGTTTCTTTTGCAATTTCATGGGTAGAACTTAGTACAGCTAAAGTGGATCTCATCCTCGTAATATAGAAAACTATAACCCTACAATGTTATACATGACAGAACCAAAAGCCGAGGATGAGGATAACTTCAAAAAGTCCATTTTCCCTTCCAACCCTGCTATCAATGTAAATAGTTATGATATATCATACATTTTTGGGAGTCCAATATAGGCAATTTGAAATACTTCCATGATAAGATCAACCCTTAAGTAACATAAGAAATTGAAAACGCTGACAGACTAAGAATATTAGAAGGAATATCACAGAATGCAAACTCGCGAGGAAATAGCAAGTGCAGTATTACAGATATTTGTGCTAAAGGTCATAGTCACCATCTTGAAATAAACTTCATCATTGTAAATTTCCTTTCATTTTATTTATACATTACATTTAAAAGGTAAGATTGTTAAACAACTTATGTCTATACCTAAAATGTAAGACTTTTAAACAATTTATGTCTATACCTAAAAGGTAAGACTTTTAAACAGGTTCAAAAAATGACATGCTCAAAGACCCTACCAGAATCATTTGAAGGATCTCCATAGTTGCTCTGCATTGCTTCTTCTAATGAATTATCAGTATGATCCTGATTCACTACAAAAAAAAAAGAAAAAAGATAAAGAGGTGAAGGCATAAATCCACAACTTAAATAAAGACAATGGTATATCCCTGATACAAACTTCTAGTTGTCAGAAAAAACACAAATGACAGAAGACATACATTGACCAAAAAGGACATTGCAATTATACTGACTGCCACCAACCAGCAGCAAATCAACAGCTACTCTATCTCTTGTTGTAAAGAACACAGCAGTTGTGTCAAGGTTCTGTGTATCAACAAGAATACCTGCAAGCTGATAAGTGCGATTTGCTCTAAGACATGGCCATGATAAACAACTCACATACAGAAAAAATGATTTCATAAGTGGTAAGTCCACAGGGGATAAACATTGAACCAAATCTTGAATATTAATAAAAACAACTACAGATATTATAATCCAAAGATCAAAAAATAAAGTAGCATGTATGAGACGTTATACCAAAAGTTTCCTAATATAAGGATGTTGTAGGAGATCACAGGCATGCTTCCTGTATTCTTCCACAAGGATAGTGCACACTGAAGCAACCTGATCCAACCATACAACCTTGAATAAGAAAGTAGTATCAATACATAATACATTAGCATCATCTTCCAAGTGCAAAAAGCTTTACCATAAAGGTCAGAATGATGAACAGAAAATTAAAAAATCCAATTCAAGCAACCAAACTATTCAATGGGAAATAAGCACTTCATTTTTGTATCAAGTGGCTACGTGTTTCACATACAAAGATCAATCACCTCATCATCAGTTCCCAGGGCATCTTGTCCAATAACCAGAATGTTAAGTTGCCGAGAATGAACAAGACTTTCCAGGTCCACCTGTTCCAAAACTAGACATATATTAATGAACAACTTAACCAAATAGCACTTATAAGTTATATTCCATTATAGGAAATGTCTTATGTTTCAATATTCAAAAACTACAGCTATAAATCCAAATATTTAGCTTTTTGAATTTTGTAAGAATAGAATTACCTCACAAACATATACATCAGAAACAGAGATGAAATAATTATCCCTTTTGAGCATGATAAAATTTGAATTTAGTAGAATAAGCTTCCACAGAATATACTCTGTGATAAGACTGTTTGCGGAAAACTAATACATGGAAAAGGCAACTGAATTTTACATTCTTCCTATTATAATTATAAGGATTTCCCAGAATAATTATATATCACCAATTCTTTTATATGATGCAAGTACTCACTTGAAAAGAAGTTGAAACGTATGTTAAGATAATATAATATCCACAATAAAATCATATTCAACTATATACTATAAAAACATGTAAAGTATTATAAAAGATCAAAAAATCGAGCATTCCGTTGGTAGAAAACATTTCTACTAAATTAGTTTATACTGTTTAATTCAGCATCCATACCTTTGGACATTGCTAAATGTTGATCCCCATTGCACGAGTAAATGCTAAACTAAGACTCAATGGAAAAGGAAAGATTTCTAAGATTATCAGGATTAGATATCTATTAGCATTTTATTTCACACCTTTCAGTGCAATCCAAAACACAACAAATGTGTGGTAAAACCGCTCTTCGAATTAGAAAGGAAAGCTCCTTGTAAACTAAAAATAAGTCTAAAACCTAAGTTGCAGGGTTCTTTAGAAACAGCCGCCGTACCCGGACCGGGACGTCTGGGTATGGATTCTCATACGGGTCCTCTGAGGGTTCGTCCAGGGTCCTGCCCGGGGGCCCGGGCGAACCCAAAAGAACCCGCGGCCAGGCAGCGCCAAAAAGCGCTTTTTTTAATTTTTTTTTAAATTTTTAAAGCATTTCATTAACATAAAAAACAATTAGAATGCCCTAGTAACCCTAAAAAGCACATTTGAAACTAATAAAACATAAAAACATGACTTCTTTTCATTCATTCATGCAAACAAAAGGGAGAAAGTTCATTTTTTGTCTCCAAGCCACCATTGTTGGTTCTTGAAGGTTGCTGCCTCTTTCTTCGAAGGTGAAGGCTAGGAGAGTGAAAGAACTACACCAAAAGGGAAGGAAAAGCTGCACAATGAAGATTTAGCTACAAAGGTGAGTGATTTTTGTAATTTTTTCCAAGTTTTCATTAATTTTTTCAAGATTTTTGAAGTTTTTCAATTTTTTTTCAACTTTTTTTTTGGTTTTTTTTTAAGTTTTAGATTTTGTTTGTAAACCTTATATGCATAATAAAGGGGTTATAATGCCCATTTTTTTTCTTTTGTTTTGTTGTATAATTTTATACAGAATGGCTCATAGTTCTGCTTCAGTTGGTTCTCTAGACAAGCCGTTTAAAATTGATGCATCATCACCTCTTTGGCAACATACAACCATGATAGAACAATTACCTGGTGGTGGGGGTCATCTTTGGCGTTGTAACCAATGTTTGAAAGAATATAAGAGCTCATATAGTCGAGTGAAAGCTCACTTATATGCTATTCCCGGCACAGGTATAAGAGTTTGCCCAAGGCCGAATAAAAAAGGGTTGTCAAAGCAACAAATAGTGGATTATATCAAGGAACAAGAGGATGCCAACATGCTAAGTAATAGAGGAAAAGAAAGAGTGCATCCTCTTTCCAATAAGGGACCACAAAAATCTCCTGTTTGCTTCACAAAACCGGCTGGCCCACATCCTTTCATGCCACCACCATCTTCTGGAGAAGACACTATTCAATCTGAATCCCGTAAAAGAGGCTCATTGGAAAAAGCCTTCAAGAATGAGTCAAGGGAAATTGCAGATGACAGCATTGCTCTTTGCATTTATGCCAATGGACTTCCTTTCAACCTTGTTAGATCACCATATTGGCGGGATATGGTGTCCGCAATTGCCAAGGCACCTAGTGATTATGTTAGTCCTGGATATGAAAAGGTGCACACCACCTTATTGGCCAAGGAAAAAGCTTCCGTAGAGTTGTCATTGAGGGCAATCAAGGATACATGGACTGAAACAGGAGTGTCCATCATTTCTGATGGATGGAAGGATTGCAAAAATAGGCCACTAATTAATGTCATTGCAGTGTCGCCTAAAGGGGCTATGTTTTTGAAAGCGGTTGATTGTAAGGGGCAAGTGAAGGATGCAAGCTTCATTGCCGATATCCTCATACAAGCCATTGACATGGTGGGCCCTGAAAACGTTGTCCAAGTTGTAACAGATAATGCTAAAAATTGTAGGGCAGCTGGTTCAATAGTGGAGGGTAGATATGGGCATATTTTTTGGACACCATGTGCCGTTCACTCTCTCAACTTGATGATGCAAAAGATTGGCACACAAATTGAGTGGGTCAAGGAAATCTACACAGAGGCCGAGGAGATTCAAATGTTTGTGACAGATCATCACATGTCACAAGCCATCTTTAGGACCTTCTCCAAATTGGAGTTGTTGAAGGTAATTTTATTTTTATTTTTTACTTTTAGCATATTTAATATTTTTAAATTTTTGCTAAGTTGCTACTTGCTACTTTTTATTATTTTATTTTTTATATGATGTTAGGTTGCCAAAACTCGTTTCACATTACACACAATTGTCTTGCGACGACTTGTGAAGGTGAAATCAGCATTGGGTGCCATGGTCATCGACACTCTTTGGAGTGTATGGAGGCAATCACAGACAGACAAAGCCCAAAAAATCAAAGCATTGATCCTTGATGATGAGTGGTGGGTTCGTGTGCAATATGTTTTGGATTTCACCGAACCCATCATGAGTATGATTAGGTATGCAGATACGGATCGACCATGCTTAGGTGAGATTTATGATGGTGTGGACCTAAGTCACAAGGTTCGAGTTCGAGTTCGAGTTCGAGTTCGGCAACTATAAAATTCGGATGAAGTTCGGCAAGGGGAAAAAAATTCGGCCATTAAATTCGCCTATATAAATTCGATTTTTTTTTAAAATATAAGTAGTTTAAACTTTATAGATAGAAATAGGCTATAGCATCATAGCACCATGATAAACTTATCAGCAATAGACATATCATTATGATAGCACCATGATAAACTTATCAGTTATCAGCAATAGACATATCATTATGATAGCACCAATAATAATATGAAACAACAGATAGCATCATAGCACCAATATAAATTTAAGATGACACATTCATAAACCATGATAAACTTATCAAAGTTAAACCATAAGAAACTTAGTAACATATGAAATCATGATTGTGTAAATGTTTTTTTGTCAAAAAGAGACAATTGAGAGTCAAAACTCTACAACTTCAAAACAACTCCAAGTCATCAAGAGCACTTGGATGTAAAAAACTTAAAAACATATGAAATCATGATTACGAAGATGTTCTTTTTGTCAAAAAGGGACAATCAAAAGTCAAGACTCTAAAACTTCAAAAAAGCTCCAAGTCATCAAGAGCACTTGGATGAGATGATGTAGCATCATCATCACTAGAAGAACTACTCAAATCATCATCACTAGAAGAACTACTCAAATCATCATCAATAAAGTCAGGCTCATCTACAACTGGCATTGCTAAGTCCTCTAGAATTTGTTTTGAAGAAGAAGATGTGGAGTCCTTTGCTGATTTGTTCATAAACAGTTTTAAATTGCTACAAACGTAGACAAGATCTCCCAACTTTCCGGACAGCAACTTGTTCCTCTTTTTTGAATGGATGTGATCAAAGCAGCTCCAGTTCCTCTCACAAGCTGATGAACTTGCTCCCTGACTCAATATTCGAATAGCAAAGTGTTGTAGTTCAGGAGTGTCTGCTCCATAGTTTATCCACCATCTATATCCAAGTATGTCTTCATGTGCCATGTCATATTTGGCTGCATCCATTCCAAACAGCCCTTCTCCTTTCTTGTATTTCCAACATTGTTGTCTGATTAGAGCTGCAATTGTTGGATCTGGTTCAAACCTGCCAATGGCTTCAAAAAGCCCTGCCATAACTTCCCGATCACTTTTTCTATCAATGTGAAATAACTTAGGCTCCAAATAACATGCTACTGCATGTAAAGGTGTGTGCATCATTTTCCATCTAGAATCCACAATATTCCATATCTCTATGTAGTCTGCTTCCACATTATTTAGTGCTTTTTGAATAGCTTCCTTACAACGGTCCATGCTCTCATAAAGCATGCCAAGGCAAGGGGTGTCACCATCAACCATACAAAGCAGATCAACAATTGGTTCACATACATTTAAAACCTTTGTTGCACTTTCCCAAAAACTGTTGTTTAAAATGATTTGCTCTATCATCTTCCCCTTAGGACTTTTAGAAAAAACTGAACTTTCCCACTCCTTGTTGCAAATAACAGCCCTTAGAGCTGTTTTCTCTTCAACCACTCTTTTCAAAGTGATATAAAATGAAGCAAATCTTGTGTCACAAGGCCTCAACAACTCCCTAGATGCTTGCTGCCTGTAAAGATTCAATGTGAGACGGTGATTTCTTATAAAATTTGCAATTGCTCTCCCTCTATGAATTGCTTCATGTATCCATGGGAATTTTGCCAAGTCATGAAGCAACAAATCCAAACAATGGGCTGCACATGGGCTCCAATATATTTGTGGGTACTTCTCTACTATCAGCTTCCCAGCTCCCACACAATTTGTTGCACTATCAGTTACCACTTGAACCACATTTTCTACCCCTACTTCAAGAATGGCTTTCTCTAATATTTCAAAAATATACTCTGAAGTTTTCTTATGGTTCATCGTGTCAATCACCTTCAAGAACACAACACCTTCAAGACAAGCCACCAAAACATTAATCAATGGCCTCTGACATCTATCAGACCATCCATCACTCAATATAGTGCAACCTGTTTCCTTCCAAGAGGCTTTGACCTCAGCTAATTTCTCAGTGACTCTAACTTTTGACCTCTGCAAAAGAGTTGTTCTCAAAGCCTCTGAAGAGGGAGGTGTGTACCCTTTGCCAAACTCTGTTGCTTTTTGAATTGCATTTCGGAAATGTGGATTCCTAGCTACATTGAATGGAATGGCACTTGAATAAAACAAATCAGCAAATGCATCATCCACCTGTTGTTTTTCTGTTGGTTTCCATAAGCTATTCAATGTTGCACTCTCTTTTGATCCACCTGTGACTTTGTGTGCACTAGAAGAGGACATAATAGATGTCATAAATCTAGACACATCCTCTTTGATTCTCTGCTTCTTTTGTGTCATCTTCATCTTTCCTACAATTGAATAGGATTGCTCTTTCTCTAGAGCAGCTCTAATCTCTGGAGTCATACGTTTACATGCTTTAACACCTCCTCCTTGCCCCCCTGAAATACCAAGTAAGTGATCCATTACCCTTGTTAAACTGCCGGTAAAAGGTTTCTGACACAAGTTGCATTTTAGCTCAGCGCCATGGCGGGTCACATGTTTCCATGCCTCAACATTTGATTTTTTGGGAGCCATTAAATTGCAATATGCAAATTCAAAAGACAAACAATATTTAATATTTAAAAATTTAAAATTAAAACATGAACTAAATTTTTTTATTTAAAAAATCATTAAAACAAAATATACTAAATTTATATTTTAACTTTAAAAACAAAAAATACTAATTTTATTTAAAACACATAAAAATAGAAATATATTAAATTTATATTTTAATTTAAAAAAACAAAATAAAAAAATAGTAATTTTATTTAAAAAACATAAAAAATAAAATATATATATTAGTTTTATATTTTAACTTAAAAAAACAAAATAAAAAACAAAACTAAAACTATATTTATATTAAAAACATAAAAATTATATTTGAACTTTAAATAATAAAATAAAAAGATTATTAACTCTATTTTAAAACAAATAAAATTTATATATTATATTTTAATTTTTTATTTACAAACAAAATAAATTTTAATTTTTTATTTACAAACAAAATAAATTTTAATTTTTTATTTACAAACAAAATAAATTTTTTATTAAATTCATATTTTAACTTTAAATAAATGATAAAATGAAAAAAATAATAAATTCATTTTGAACACTCAAAAATTATATATTCTATTTTTATTTTTTATTTACAAACTAATAAAAAAATATTATAAATATTAAATTTAATTTATGTTAATAAAATTAATAAATTATAATATAATATTAATAATATATATTATATTATATTAATAATATAATATACCTATAGGCTATGGTAAACCGTAATTGAAATTTGAAAATACAAATTATTAATTTATAGTGTTTTAAATTATTAATACTCCAACTTTTAATAGATTAACTTTAGGTTTTATGTTTAAAAAAAAAAAAACTAAATGGAATCCAGGAATACAATGCCTACCTTTCCTGCAGGCTGCAAGCTGTGGAGTCAAACGCTCAGAAGACACCGTCGCCCGCCTACAATCTTCCCAGCTTAGTGATGACCGCTCGACGCCTACTATGTGATGATCGCCGCTCGCAGTGGGCACAGGATGATCAAAGTCATGCTCAAAATCCAAACAGTGGGCACGGGATGATCGCAGCTCACATTCACGCTCAAAATCGTAGGTCAAACTCGCAGCTCACATTCACGCTCAAAATCGTAGGTCAAACTCACAGCTCAAACATGAAATCGCCGCTCACAGTCAGAAGGTCGCCCTCAAACATGAAATCACCGCTCACGGTCAGAAGGTCGCCGGCAGAGGGAAACGAGTCCGTCGGGAAATAAAACCTCAAAAGTGCCTTTTGACCACTAAAAAGACGTTGACAATATAATATTTTATTTTAAAAAAAGACCGCTTATACAGTGACGAATTTTTGGCGAATTTTTAGCGAATTTCATCTGTTGTTCATAAGTTCGGCGAATTTCGAACACCATGCGAAAAATTCGCCGAACCTTGTGACTTAGGTGTGGACACCATGGGTGAAAAAATAAGGACCATAATAGAAGCCAAGGAGCAAGACCCCACAGAAGCATTTTTTAAAAGAGTACAAATGATCATTGTTGACCGTTGGAACAAGATGACCACACCCTTGCATCTCGTAGCATTTGCTTTGTCTCCAAAGTATTACAGCAGAGAGATACTTACCCTACCAAGGAGGGTGGCGCCATATAGAGATAAAGAGGTTGCTAGTGGGTACAAAACTGCATTCAAAAGACTATGTCCAGAGGGAGATTTAGAGAAAATTGTCTCGGGTAAATTTGGTGAGTTCATATCTTCAAAGAATCAAGATGTTTTTGCTCTTCGAGACAAGTACAAGAAAGATGCTCAAGAATGGTGGTACCTACATGGCCAAGACTATTTTCACCTTCAACCTCTTGCATAAAAATTCTATCTCAAGTATGTATCTTTTTTTTTTAAATTAACTTCCTCATTTTTCTTTCTAATTTTTAAATTTTATGGTATGCAAATTTAACTTGTATGGTATGCAAATTTAACTTGTATGGTATGCAAATTTAACAGGTTGCAAGTTCATCTTCAGCTGAGCGGAATTGGAGTACATACTCCTTTATCCACTTAGTTAAACGGAACCGATTGGGTGCAAAAAAGGCCGAGGATTTGGTCTATGTGCACTCTAACTTGCGTCTCTTGTCACATAAGAAACCTGATTACAATGCGGGAGCAACAAAAAAATTGGGATCTAACACCTAAGTGTGCTGATTTAGATGCTACTGCTACACAACTTGCAATAGTCTCTATTGATGAGGTCCATGATGACAATGAGGCTACACATGACATAGACCTGCCTACTGGGAGTGGTGTTCCAATTGATTATGCTTCAAATGATGATGATAATGCTTTGGATGAAGACCCATATGATGCTTATTAAGTTATTAAGACTTTAAGTTATTGAACAATGGATATTGATTGTAATTTTGAATTTTCATTTTCTAGTGAGATTTGACTCTTTGAGAAATCACTAAATTATGTCATAGACTCATGAATTTCAATTCATGAGTATTTTGATTTACCTTAATGCAAGTTATGACATATGAGGTATGTTGATAATGATATTTTATTATGTTGTTTATAACTTTATTGGCAATTTGAATTATGAGTAATACTGTTTTTAACTTAGTTTTAGTCTTAGAGTTTACTGTTTTAAATATAAATTAAAAAATAAATATATATATATATATATTGTCGTACCGTACCTGGCAAAAAAAAAAATTGTCGTATCCGCGTACTCAAACCCCGTACCCGTATCTGAACCCGTACCAGGACCGGCAACTTAGTCTAAAACTGCACAATATGTATTTGCAATCTACAATATGCAATGATTTTGGGGTGTTCTCACATTCATACTGAATAAAACATAAATATGTGATCTTATTGGGTTTGTGATGTGCAAAAGGCTAAAACACGCTTTCAACACAACGCAAAGGTTTTATGCTTTTTGACTTGAATCAAAACCTACAACTACACACTTGCACCATTCAATTCAAAACAAAGACTAAGCAGGGCAAATACACACAAATTGGATAGATTAATGCATAAACATGAACGTTATAGTTAAATCGAATGTATGACTCGATACAAAGCCACGAGCAACATCTTCAAGTTCGCCTACAATACAAAGCTTGCAGATTCATTCAAGCAACTTAACTTTCAATGCACATAACACATTTCAATAAACACTCATAAGCAAAATAGACATAATAGATGTCATTGAATCAATCACAATATCACAATAAGACTAGATATTCAACAAATAGCAATTTCAGCATAATGCAAGCATGATAATTGCCATTCTTTTATATTCCTTGACTGATAATTGATACACCACTAATAATAATCTTTGCTAAACCTGAATACTAACCACTACCGTATGCAAAAAGAAATTATTTATACTGTTTACAAAGATTGCATGAAAAATAAATAAAATAATTAACTACACTCCTATCCTAACTCTAAGTATTTCCATGACATGCAAACTTTATTACAAATTTATTTGCTCCACTAAATCTAAAATTACAAACACGCAACTGTCAATGCAATTGACGATTAAAACATGCAACCTCTGGTTAAATTGAAGATCAAATTTGTTGCAAACTATGACTTCATGCTCACATCTCGTGCATGATGATTGAACAGAAGTCAACTCCGATTAATGCTAAAAATAGCGAATGTAAAAATAGCAAATTTTTGAAGATGTTCTTTTTCCAAAACTGATGATGACGATCTATTTTTAGCATAGGCTAAAAATAGATCCGTGCTAAAAATAGATTTTTGGAAGGTGGCACTAGAGAATTTTGGTTTGACGATGCTGCAACTTTTCCTTTGATCAATTTGGATCGAACTTTGACTAAAAATTAAGATTTTGAATGCTTTGATAATTTTATCAAATCAAGACCTTGAAACATTTTGAATGAAGAATGGAAGAAACGAAAACTTCTCATTACCTGTCTTCTCAAGGAATGATCCTCTTATGTTGCTGGCTCTTTTATTCCTTGTCTCCTAGTTTCTTTTATTTCTTTTTTATTTTTTGACTTAGCTGAATGCTGACGTCGGAGGCTGGCTTTTTTTCCTTGTCTTTTTCTATTTGACTTCCCAGCTGCAATCTTCTCCTTTTCTTATTTGCTTTCATTTTAATTTGCTTTGACTTGGCATGGGAAATGGTGTCCTTTTTTACTGTTGTGACCCTTGCAAATTGCTGCACTGAAAATTATTTGCTTCAAATTTTGTCTTATTCTAATGATGACGTGAGAGGGAGGCAAGTGTTATGCCTATGAAGGCACTGACTCCTTTTACTAGCATGTTGAATGCTTTAAGGTGCGATCTCATAACTTGGTTGACCTCCTTTTATCTTTTTTTTTTTAATTTGTTGGTCGCTTCAAATTTTAAACTCCTTCTATGGTCGCTGCCTTCACCTTGGTCTTAAAGGCATGATTCTTTTCTTACCAAGGCACTTTACCTATTTTGAATGCCTTTGACTAGTCGTGTGGAAGCACCTTTGGAAGTGCTTGTCTTTTGTTTGTTGAAGGTGTGTTGATTTTCTTTCTTCCACCCGTGCTTTGTCTACTAACTAGGACTTGGGTGATGGCTATATTTTGATGTGGCGCCTGAAATGGCGTGAAGACTCTCCTTTAGGTGCGTTAGATGTCTTTGTATTGATTTTTGAGGACTTTTGGCTATGGTGTGCGGATTTTTTAAGGTTGTGTTTCCTTTTGACTGATGGCACAAACTCCCCCTGTTTTGGATTTTATTTTGATTGATTTTTGTTTTTGTAAAGGTGTGGAATATAAGCGCTTTAGGCGCTTTGAATTTAAGCTTAGATTGTTGGTGTGTGGGTTCTCCTTTGATGGTGCCTTTATCCTTCTATAGGTGTGATTTCCTCCTTGGCTAGCACTTTTGCCTTTGTAAAGGCGGGTAGGTTTTGTGTAGTAGGTGCTTTATACTTTGATTTTTGCTTTATGAAACCTTTGATAAGGCACATGCTTTATTCCTTGCTCACACCTTTATTCTTTATTTTATTTTTTTGGATTTTTAAACAATAGTTTTAAAACAATAATTTAAATTTTCTAAAAACAATTAATAATCAATATTTTTTTTAATTCAAAAATAATTATTAATTAAAAATTAACAATTTAAAATTAAAACAATGGACAAGCAACACAAACACGAAACTTTGACATTTTGGGATTTTGATGAAATGACAATTGGAATGATGGACAAATACGATATGTGGATTTGGACATGACAAACTTCGACAACGATACAGAGTTGATCATAACGACTTGAACTCAACCAGACACTTGACCAAAAATTAACAGTTTCCACTTTTTTTGACGAACAACTCAACATAAACAAATGACAATTCAACAACTTGGTAATAACACAATTCGAGTTTTGGATTGGTTACAACAATATCCAAAAGTAGGAGCCATCCCTCCATAAACATCTATTTATAAGAAAGAATGAAGATAACAACTTGCATAATGAAGAATCAAATTTAAGAGAAACCTTTGCGGCGAGTGTTGATGTGACTAGTGGGATGCACATAAGGGTACATATAAATGGGATGCTTCCTGTTGCAACTCCTATTTTCAAGCCTAGTATTTGCAACATCATGCCAAATTCATCAAATTTTTACCAAGAGGTTCCTGTGTATTCACCTCGTTTTGTGTCTGGTGTTGTCTGGTGTCTGGTGTTGTCTCCCAGGAAATTTGACCATGTTTGAAATCTCTGAGATCCTCCAAGTCCTAGAATTTGCATTTTAACTCCTAGAGATCTGAAACCACTCTCAAACAACCTGAAACTATATACATGAAATATAACTTAAAGTATAAGAAAGTAATTGTCCATATGTAAATGTCACTTATACTTAAATGTTATATTTCATGTATGTCCTAAGTTTCTTAAGTGTTTTTTGCCTTTGCAGAAATTTTGTCCCTCTCTCGACTTTGCGGAACTTTCCTACGGTTCTGGATATATCCCATTCCCCCTGGAAGTCCCACTTTCCTCCTTTAGCCTTCTCTGGCGGAGCTTTAGCCTGTTTCAGGATATTTCCACAACCCCTTGAAACTTCCACTTTCTTCCTTTGTGTCATGTCCCTATAATGATTTATAATTGAATCATTTATTTAAATAATATGTTAGCCTTATATAAACTAAATATATAATATATTTATTTAAAATACATTATTAATATGTATTATTTAATAAATAATATTATTAATTTAATATAATTTAAATATTATAAAATATATGAAATATAAATATTTAATTAACTAGATATATTATAAATATAAATATTTTAATATAATATTTATATGAATAAAATAAGATAAAAGAGCTCCCATACTTAATAACAAATGTATTTATTTATACTATATATATTATATAAATAATGTACTTTAAAAAAATTAAGGGGAGGCCTAAGGAGGATATTTATAAGTGCAGCGATTAAGTTGGTTGACACCAGGAATCACATTAATAAATAATATATTATAAATATATCTAATAATATAAATACAAATATTATTATTATTATCTTATATTATAATATAAATATAAATAATACAAAATAAATCATATATCATTTATTATGATATAAATGATATAATAAATAATATATCATTTATTATAATGATATAATATAAATACAAATAATATAAATAAATAATAAGATAAAATAAATATATTTTAACCTATCCTCTTATGATAAGGGAGTTACGTATGGTTAGAACTAGTTTTACCACAAAAGGGAATTAATATAAAGTAATAAAAATTATAAGAGGGTAAGTATGTCTTTTACCACCAAGCATAATAAGAGATGTGTCTCTTCGAACATATCCCTTGAAAGGGAAATAAATAAAGGTTGTGAGATAAAAGGAAAACATCATCGGAAGAAAATATAACTTATCATAAATTAATAAAAAGAGTATCGGATAAATACATCAGCAATAAAAGTGCGTGAAATATATATTATAAAATATATAAACGGCTACAACAATACAATAAAAATTATATTACGACGGCATAGATAAGAAATCCCAGGTAAAGCTCCATCAGGTAAGTATTTATATTTAATTTGTTCAATCTATAGTTGGTAAATATAAATGGTAAGATTATTATATATAAAAGAATAACTATATGCAGGTTGTAAATGATAGATATATTATAACTAGAATATGCACTAGGTTAAATAAATTGTTTATAATTAAATGTTATTGAAATATGAAATGAAATAAGAAAGATGATCATAGACTAATATAGTGAATAAATGTCAATGATATATGTTCAATTTTAATATAAGGCCATGATGTCTAAAATAAGGCATCTTGTGTTAAATGATAATGAGAACAATTATGATATCTATGAAATCAAATAAAAGATAAATTGGTGGTATGCTTGGAGCTGACTCAGACTCTCCCTTTAACCCCTCTATCACCTCTAAGGTATGACGTAGTTGTAATAGTTTATTTTAGCCTAGGTATCTCTCGACTGGACGTAGGTCCCTCGAGCCAAGTGATGAGGAACCCCACGTGTGGGTGAAAACCTTGGGCCTAGAAGAATTTGTAAGAGTTAATTTTGCTCTACGGATGGTGACTCTCGTCTGGATGAGGTACTCCGTGTGTGAGTGAAATCCCACGAGCCAAATGGTGAGGGACTCCGTGTGTGAGTGAAACCTTTGGGCCTCCGTAAGAGATGGAACTATTTCTTTAATGAAATCATACTTGGTGATCTAGAGCTGGTTAACGCAAGAGTCTACCATAAGTCCCTCACAAGTCATATCACGAACCAATGATAACAATGAATAATGTGAATGTGCTTATAAATTGAGAATGTTTTAATGCATGATGACGAAACAAATATATGAACTTAATGTGAATATAATCTAATATGTTATAGTCTTAATAAATTTATATTGAAATAAAAGATGAATCGAATACTAATATTCTCTTTTACTAAGTTGAAATTGTGCAAGGTTGAGAAAAATTTCGGCTTACTAGAAGGGGACATTACACTTTGTTCCCCTTGGCGGAGTTTCTTGGCATGTCTAGACATTTCCATGTCCCCCTAGAAGTTCTACATTTCCTTCTCCTTTTTCTGGCAGAAGTTTTCATCCCATTAGGACATATCCTTGTCTCCCTTCCAAATCCGCTTTTCCACATCTCTTGGAATTTCCATCTCTTGTCCACCTTAATTCCTCCGCCCACTCTTCATGCCCATCTTGGCGGGTCTTTAGCCTTGTTCAGGACATATTCTGTCCTCCTCCAGACTTCCGCCCATCCTGCATACCACTATCCTTCACCTAGATTTTCATTATTTCTCCTTGCGCTAATTTCTAGCCCATCAAGATGTGTCCTGATCCTCCTTATATCTCTGCCTCCTGACCCCCCTTAAAGTTTCGCCAACCTTCCTTTCCTTGTCTTCTACAAAGTTCCAGCAAAGATTTCATGTAGATCCGGATATGTCCTGGATCCCCTTGAAGTTCCGCAATGTCCGGAACCCCCCAAAACTCCCGCATCCAGTACCCCCTCGAATTCTCACAATTCGCTCAAAAGGCGTGAAAATGAAAAGCGATAATTTCCTACGGCTCCCAGAATGACGCAAAACCGTGGCAGGTCGCCATTAATGCGAAATGGGTGGTTGAAAATGATGTATTTATTGCAGTTGGTGGGGTAGTTAGGGTTTTTGCACTAATTCCACCCTCAGAGCTGAGTTGTGATGGCTATAAATAGAAGATTGAAACTCATTTCAAGGGTTGGTTGTTCATCTCACTTCCAGGCAGCTACAAGTGCAGAAAAAGAAGATTTTTCCAAGTCAAGGGGTTGCAATTCCAGTTCTTCAGGCAAGTGATATAGCAAATGAAAGGATAGACATTGTTACAAATTCCAGTATATTGTATGTCTCCATTACTGAGGGTGCATTTTCAAAGAAACACCTAAGCTAGCGCTAGGGTTTCTTCTTGCCCTAGTTCAGGGTATGATTGTAACTTCAAAATTGATAAATGTGACAACAATTTTAAGGCATTACCAGGTTGGTGATGGTCTCTTTTGAATTACATATGGATCTGTATGGTGAAGTTATGGATTATTAAGTATGTATGTATGCTTGGTATTACATGACAGATGCATTTTATGCTGTTAGGTCAACTTTCTTTTGTTTCTATTCTGTCATTTTCCTTCGATAAATTGGACTCTGTTGCCTATTGGATAGGCACCGATCTTGGAGGTGGTAACCAAACGCACACATTAAAATGAATACATTTCAATAGTTAAACACAAACATCTTGCCCTTATGCAAGACTTTTCATTCATTAGCTCAAAAGAGGCTTTAGTGCAATAGGTCAGTTTTGTTTCTGTGACAACTTTGGTTTCAGAATTGCAGTTTGGGTACTACTGCCTTGTTTTAATGAACATATTATGTACTGTTGTTAATCCTTGTTGAGAGATGCCTCTAGAAACACCCTCCTTGACTTAAGCTGACTCAAAAGTGAAGAGGAGATTAGACACTCCTGTCCATTGGGCCTTAATCATCTTAATCCTATTGATGAACATCTATTCCATCTCCTTGACGACATCCCTAGCTTTGGAGATTGAATATTGTTCTATGGATCAGGATAAGCTATTTTGGGACCTAACACTTCCTAGCTGCCATTTCTCAGGAAAAAATGTGAGTAAATAACAATCTAATCTTTATTGTTATTATCTCCATGATTATGAGAAAAAAATTGTCCATTTATGATTGGTTCTGCTCTTCATCTTGACGATGTTAATAAATTCTAAAGCATGTAAAACAAATAGTGCTTCTGCATTTAAACTCCACATGCTAAATGTTTTTGCAAAGAAAACACATGCCATATCTACATGACAAATCCCCAACCCACAAGGTAAAGAGAGTAATTGAACTTAAAATATTTCACAATCAGCATGGAGGAAAAATAAATAAGCCATGCACTGAAAAGTACCTGATCCATGATGTATTCTTATCTACAATCCTTCCAGAATATAGTTGATTACCATATAAAAGCAATTTATAGCCAACGACTAACCTGCGATATCAGATATTAAAATTTTCACCACAGCAAATGCAATTACACTGAATTATCCTATTTGCAAAATGAGTTTTATCCACATTGTCATTGCTAGCTTTGTAGTTGGATCAACTGCTTGCTTCCTTCTCTACGTGGAAACTAGTCTTGTGTGGAAGCAAATGCCTCGTTCATCTCCAACCAGTGTATATGTGGATAAATATTCTTTCTAGCAACTCATTCATCACCAGTCGGCCACTACAGATTTGTGAATAAATATATTCATGTGTGTGTGTACACATCTATATAAGTATGTATGTCTACCTAAAAGAATATGGATAAACATGCACATATATGTACGTATTTTTTCATGTATATGGATACAGTCATAGAGGCTATCTTACCCGAATCATGGAACAGGAAATTGAAACAGAATACAAGAAGTGCGTTAGGATCTCTGCACAGAAGGAAGATAATCTCCACCCCAAAGGAGAATTATGCATATTACAAATCCAAAAAAAGACACACCAACAAATTTAGTGATCTCCATGTCAGAATCACAAACAATCACAACTTTAGAACTCCAAATTTTATCATGTCACATGCCACGACTCAAGATTAAATTATAACTCCTGTGATATTAGATGGATAGATATGGATACATCATAATAAAATGATCAATATTCGCATTGTAATGAAGCATCCAAATTCATAAATGCCAGATTTATAAATAACAAGTATCACAGCATAAATCAAGAAGTCTAAACACTCTAGATGTAGAACCTATCATTTAGTAGATTTGGTAATCCAAATCTAAATCAAGATCTCAATCCAAGTCCTCTACTAGCATTGTCTCATTTGCTGCTGTTGGCATGAGATTTAAGTTGAGGCCACTAGATTGACCTTGGTCAATAGATGCAAGTGAGGTCATCTAGTGTGCTCAGAGAATTATCTTATAAAGCTTCCAAAGGAAGCTCATTGTCACCATTGATTAGCATCCATAATTCTGCAAATTATACTTGGACATCTAATTTGTGCAAGGAGTATTTTCCAAAATCCCATACCCTTTGTCTTGAGTTCATGTGAATGTCAATCTCATCTTCACAAATTTCAGTTTCTAGTGCAGTTTTGCCTTTAAACATGTTAGGTATCCACACTCGTTCATTCCTTTTAGAAACTTGCTTCTTATTCCTATTTTGGTCAAATATTCCTATTTTGGTCTAAAAAGGCAGAGGTCATGCTAGTAACTTGAGGCCTTAATGCTTCTACAAATAGCAAACATGGTCGTTTGATCACTATCCTCCTAAATACTCTATGGATGCTCCTCCTCACCTGCTTCCTCTAAGGAGGAAATTAATGAGGCAACACTACCAACTCATTCATAACATTTATATATCTCTTACTCAACATTTTAACCCTAAGTTGCCCTTTTAAAAGACAAACTCATTATTGGTTTTGATCATAGTTCAATGGAGTCTCAAAATGGGGGGACGAGGGGACAAATTTTGGGGATGGGGGGACCAAGGGCCTAGGTTTGGGGATGGCAATGCAAATATATATAGTACTTGAAAAATTAGTTATAAAAAAATGTATAAGAAATAACAATTGAAACCTTGAAATACTAGTAACTAAACACGTTGCATTGAACAATAAAAATGGCAATGTTGAATATCAATATCAAATATATTATATTCAAAATGTTAAAATACAATTGGCCAATGGCCTAATCATCTCCAAAGTCCATGAAAAACTCCTCATCACTCGAACTTCTCAACTCCTCAAGGTCAAGCTCCTCCAAACCAATACCAATACCAATCTATCATGTTTGTGCCACATCATCAACCTTTGTTGGCTCCTCTAGCTCTGCATCCCATTGGGCTAATGGACTCTCCTTGTGCGTAAACATGTTGTGGTCAATAAGATGCAAGGTGCTATGTACAACTACAAGCTTCTCCGTCCTCTTAGAGGTAAACTTGTTCCTCTTAATAGAGTGGATGAATCTATAAGTAAACCAATTCCTCTAAGCAGCAAAAGAACTAGAAACCTAGGACAATAGACAAATGGCTAGTGTGGTTGTCAAAGAAGGAGGGCCAAGGCTTACCTTGAAGGCTTGATGAACACATTGATGATTGATTTATGAAGACTTGTTCTTCCTCTTGCTCTTACTCTTGCAGCCTTGCTCTAACTCACAGTTCAATCTTGCTCAATGCAACGAAAACTTGATAGTAATTTGGATTGAGGGTGAGATATCTTTTTATAGGTTTTTGGAGTGTTTAGGGTGTGGTTGGGGCCAATAGAACTTTTAGGGTCAAGGCTAGTGGCCACTTTTCCAAAAAAAAAACTCACTTTTTTACTGTTCAAGAATGAGGGACAGACACAGGTTTCCAAAGCTTTCAAGGGATGAAGGCAAGTTTCCTCAAGGTCTTGTGGACGTCCCAACATGCCTTCAACGTCCCCATCAAGGGGGATGCCCCCAAAACATCCCCTCTCTAAGGGAAACGTCTTAGGGGCATCTCCTCCCTAACATAAATTTCATCACAAATTGTATGCTCACCAATGAGTATGCTGAGTTGATGGATCTTTGTTTTACAAGGAATGGTAGACCCATCAGCTACTACAACATCAAATCCTTCAAATTTTTCAGCATGAAGTCCCCTCTTAACTACCAAACCTTCATCAATGTAATTGTGTGTGGCTCCACTATCAAGGAGTGTCACGATCCTACGTCCACTTAAAATTCCTTGGAATCTGAAAGGATTATACCATGGTGTGCCAGAAAGAGAAGCAAGTGTAGCTCCTTTGGCATCATCATCCTGTTGATCATGCTCTTTTCCCGCTCCTTTAGAAACCTTGGTTCTTCCTTCTCATCAGAAATCACCTCAACATAATGTATCTTCCCCTTTCCAAGGCATCGATGACCCGACATCCAAGGTTCCCTACATTGGAAACACAGTTTCTTCCTTCTAAGTTCTTCCTTGGATTCTTCTTCTTTGCTTGTTTTGGGTGGTAGGCTCTTTTGAGGCTGCACATGAGACTCTTCTTTTTGGAAGGTTTTCTTTTGTTGTTTTCTATGAGAGTCCTCTGAATTAATTTACCTTTAGGAGTAGAAAACTTCATGTTTCTTGCTCTTTTAATCGCATCTTGCAAGCAAGGTGGGTCAAATGCCTTAACCCAACCCTGAAACGGTTTTGTCAACCCCTCAATGAAAAAAACAATGAGCCTCCTCTCTAAAATATCAGGTACGATGACTGAAAGTCTGAAATTCTGACACATATGCATCCACAGTACCATATTGCTTAAGTTGGGCCAACTCCCTGAAGTGCAACTTTGGGTCCTTATCAAATTTGTTTATCAGTCTCTGAGTGAAATCAGCATACGAATCAATGAGTTCGTGACCTTGTGTTACCAACCCACGATACCACCACTCATGTGCATCACCCTCCAAGTGCAATGTAGCATATTTGATGGCTTCATTCTCAAACATGGGGTTCAAAGAGAAATAATTGTCCAACTTTTGTACCCATGAGCAAGTAGTGCATTTATTAGAACCATCAAAAGAGGAAACGGATACCTTACCCAACCTTCGCTGCAACTCTTGGTTCTGTCCCCTCTCCTCTGGGCCTGATCATGTACTTCAACTGACAAAAATCCTGTAATGACATGACAACATGAAACTCTTCTCCAAGAGACTAGTACTTATGTAAATAGTCTATAAGTCCTTCACCGATATTTTGGCGTCCCCCATTACCACCCGGAGTCCTCTGTTGATCTAAGAATGTAGGCATCGAAGGCCTAGCTGCTGATCCAATAGTGGTTCTAGTGCCGTTATTATTATTTCTTCTAGTTTCTCCATTGTTGTCATTGTTACCTTGGCTGTTTTGGTTAGCCCCGGAAGTGTTCATGTTTTGGATGAATTGTGTCAATAATTGGGTTAATTGTTGTTGTCCTCTAGCAAGGTCATTGAGTATCTGCATTGTACTATTACTTTCATCTCTTCTTTCTCTATCACCCATGATTTCCTCTTCAATATGCAAATCTGAAAAGGGAGGTTCTTCTTCAATCTCTAAACCTACAATAGGTACTCCTTCTGGATTTATTGGATGATTAAATTACCTTCTTCTCAAATAGTACTTGTTAGACCCTTCACCCGGCTGCATATGAACTATTCTTCTGCATCAAACTAATAAGTTTTCCACAAGCTGGCAGGAAAACCAACTCTGATACCATTGTAAAGTCCCTAACACAAACTCAAACTTGCAATATTTCTAATTTTTAGCTTGCAGACATTTCGTCAAACAGTTTGCATTCAACTGGGTATGATTTTGTATTTCAATTTTGCTTTGACAGGGTATCACAATTGGTCACCATATGATTATTTGTTCTCAAATTCAATTGTTGATGACAGTCTCATTAAATTTCAGAATAATTTATACACCAGATAACACTTGAAATATATATATATATATATATATAAAATGCTGATGTAAAATTATATAGTTCAAAATTATAACGTTGAGCTGATGACAGAAATCAAATAATAAATATTATGAAATTAATTGCTGACCTCTGATAAAAATATTTCTGTCAGTCCAATCAGCAATCAGTCCATACACAAAATCCTCCTTTCTAGCTTGTACGGCACCCCAAAGGGGTGGTACGGCTCCTCATATAAAGTGGTGCCTCCTTATGTGAGGCTGCGGCTGGCTTGGAAAAGCCTTAAAGGCTGCGCTAGAAATTATAAAAGCTTTAAAAGCCTCCAAAAACTTGAATCGCCCCCTTCGTTAATAACTACAATGTGTACGGCTACCATATTTGAAGCTTCCAATGGTACAACTCTCCTTCTATGAGCTTCCAATGGTACGGCTAGGGTTTTGTCCCCCCCACAAAAATATATTTCTGATTTATCTGCAATTTAATCACCTCACACACTGCACTTTATAAATCCGATTTGTATTTCCACTTCACACACAACACTTACAAATTTATTATTTGTTGGCAAATCTTCAATAAATTTGTATCCTTCAGCACTCAGCAAACAAAATATAAACCTAGAAATAATGCTCCGAACTCTTCAAATCTTCAATCAATCTACATACATGCGAATCCTATATGAAATCGCCAAGGATCAGCTAGTGAGATTTCCATCTCCGAAACCAATATTCCCTTAGGGTTTTCGTCCTAGGGTAAATGGCTAAACAAACTTCTCAAGCTCTCAAAAAGAGTTTCCAATAAAATGAAATTGTCAAGAATGAAACTCTTTTTCCCCAAATCCTCCTTTTATAACTTTTCAATAAGAAATACTTTTATTTTCTTTTATTTCTTTTCATTTTTCCTCTCAAATTATAAAGTGTCCGGTTTTTAAAATAAACTTCACTTTTGACACTTTATAAAGTCACTTTATTATTTTTCCTTTGTTTAGCTTAATAATTGATTAAATATAAGCAATCCTTAGGAAACTTAAGACAACTTATCATTTAATTAATCAAATATTCCCTTTATTAAAAAATTAAATTGTTTTCCGCAAATTCATCCAAGTTTACAGAAAATATTAAAACTGGCCAAAAAGGGACATTACATTGTATAACTGTATTTTACATTAAATTTATGTTTTTAAAAAGGAATTTAAGTATTTTTTTAAGTTGCCAAGTTGCCGAGTACAAGTCAAATTAGGGTCTGCTAAGTTTTAGCAAGTGGTGAGTTTTTGAACTATGGTTTGTATGACTATTTAAGTATTTTGTGACACGTATCTACTCACTCAATGATATAGAATCGGGAAAATAGAGAATGTAGAGGTTGAACAAAGGCAGAATGTGTACAAGAACACTCAAGGGTGATCCAAAAACCCTGGGTTCCACACCAATTAAGAAAAGCAGTTAACATTTACAGCACATCATGAAGATGCAGACATCTTCAGCACCTATTGACGATAGTTTGTTCAGCAGGCACACATAGACAGATTTTGGACCTACCAAAACTGTAACATATAAGACATGCAAACAACTTAACTGCCCAGAACAGAATCTATAGCGATTCCTTTTCGATCTCTTTGTGGGAAATGGTGTTTAGAGTCTCTCTGCAATTCAATTGCCCATTTGTTTGTATAAATGCATCCCTTGGGGTCATGTATTAAGCAATCTAGATCTTTCTGGAGCTACGGGATGAATGAGAGCTGAGTGTAGTTGTCAAGCATGTTACTCGGCAAGTTTCATAAGTTAGGCAAGCTTGTAGAGCATTTTTTAACTGTTGCAGAAGTCCCATCATATCCTTGGAGACCCAAATTGAGCAATTGGGTTGTAAATTTGCATTATGATAGTGGAGATGAGGAGGTACAACCCTTCTTTTGGATTTTTCCCACTTTGGGTTTCTCCAAGGTGAATTCTTCTATTGAATCTCTCTTTCCCCATGTCTTTCAATCTTTGATCCAAATTGGATCATGAAGTGTTAGCAAAATAAGCTAACTAGTCCACTATTCTCAAGAAGACTAAGTATGTGACTTGAAACACTTCCTAATGATCATTTCCAAAGATATTTCAGTCAAGAATGAAGAAGGACAAACTGTTCGGGGGTTTACATTGGTAGTCATATTTGAGGTGATCTGAACAATTTTGATGTGAAGTTCAATTCAGTTTAGTGGATGCCTAAGAAAAAGAGTGTTCTGTGGACAGTTGCGGAACCTCCAGTTCAAGCAGAGGGCGGCTGCACAACCACCTGTTTATGTAAGCGGTGGTTGCCTGAGTCAATTTCTTTATGGACAATTTCAAAACTGTTGGGACGGTTTCAGAATCATCATTTTTTCAAACAGCAGTTTCATTCGACAAAAAAGAACAGATACGGTAATGGCTACAAATGGTGTGGCTTCCATTTCTGAGTAGTTTCAGCTTCCTTCTTGAACTTCTAGAGATGAGTAAATGTTAAATACCCTTATGGGCATTTGCAAAGGGATTGGTTAAGAGTTTGATTGCTAATAGCCTTGAGTGACTTGGAGAGTTTGAAGTGTGAAAGGGAAGAAAGTTGGGCAAGTTGCAGAGCTGGTAGAGGTGTTTGGGCATGTTGTTTATGTAAAAAATGTCCATGGAGGCCTCAAGGAAGTAGTAAACCTGTAATAGCTCAGAGAGATAGTGGAAAGAGGAGGAATTCCCTCACACTTCTAGGGTCTCTCAAATTGGGTCTCTCCAGGGTAAATGATATTTGTGTAATGCTGTTTTGTATTTCTTGCTCTTGTTTTACATGTTTTGTCCTCTTTTTCTAGATGAGTATACTTGCAATGCAAATCTAAGCACATGGTAACTTTTTTCCTTCAATTGCATAAGGAACAGCAACTTATTCAATCAAGTGTTGTTATAATTAAGCAAGATTTGTATTGGTGAATTAAGTAATGGAATCTTCATACTAATGATGGATCAATCTTTTACTTGCTTAATTACACTCTATGCAACTACTTCAATAATTTCAAATTTTCAGCACTTGGACAAGCATTGCAAATTAAATGTTCTGTTGATTGCAAATGTAGGTTTTGTTTACAACAGCAATTAGAAGTAGAATTCAGTAATATACAACTTAACGAATCAACATGATTCTTTTGCTACACCATTGATTTCATGGATTGGAAGAGTTGCATATTGGCAGTAGCACATAAGGGCACGAATTCTGATTTACGGCATTGTAGGCATGTATTTGAGCATGCACACGTTGCGAGTTGAATGAAAGTTGTAGATAGCAGCACATAGCTGTAGCAAACATCCAATTCTGCCTTATATATGTTGGCTTTAGTAGCAACATATCAGCACAAAAGTGGATTTAAATTCAAGTTGAAGATTACACATTGGAATATCCAAGTCAATTATGGATCAATAGCAACATACAATTTTCTAAGGAGTGAACTGAACATCAGACACTATTTTTGAAATTATACTTATGGCCTTCAAAGAGATTAAGTCATGGTGCAAAGGAAATTTATTATGAACTCATTCCTTACACTATGAGGTGCGGCTAACATTGTTATTATTATTAACAACCAATGTGGAATAGAGTGGAAAGAAGCTCAAAGTCAAAGGCGTCAAGTGGAAAAATGTAGTTATAAAAGTGCCATATATGCTCATCGTCACAATTAGCTTGATGTACATCATAGCTTCTGTACAATTAGTTAGAAATGGAGTATGCATCTGTCTCATTATATAGTTGTTCAGCTTTGCAGAAGCATATAAAATATTATAAACTAATTACACCTGCATTTGAAAATGTAATCAATTTGTGATTCTGCTTTAGGAGGATGCCAGCAATCAAGAATAATTCTTTACATTTTTATTCACCCTTTAGTTAGACAGTTTTTCTCTTTGTTTGCCATTGTCATCCTCTGCCAGGAATCTTCAGTTTTTCCTTGAGTATCGGTGTTAGCACAAGATTTATTTGTTTCTTTGACTAAAATTACAGTATCCTGAGCTGCATATGATAACAAAATTCAACTTCTTAAACTTAAAAAAGAGGTGGCTGCAGTTACTTAGTGTGATCTCCTTCTATTGGTTTCTATTTACAAATTACAAGAATTGCAAGATGTTAAGCTACTTAATGAAATATTCGACTTTAAACTGGCTATAGTTAAAAAACTATGATATCTATCTTTTTATCTATCTACCTATCTATCTCTTTCATTTTCAACAAGACAAAGCAAGAAACCTTTTTGTAGATCAAGCTTTAGAATGTAGCGAACCTGGACCTTACTCTGTATAAGAAATGAGGTTTACCTCATCACAGAAAAAGAGAGCTCGAGCGTCAAGACCGCAGTGGTGGAAAAGCCATGCTGCTGGCCTATGCTCCCACATCTTTTTCCGAGTAGTATTAATGACAGGCACTGGGTTCCATCCATCTAGGGTTGCTGTGTGCTCCAACAACCATGCATAGCAAATTGCTGCCACCATAGAGCTTAGAGCTACAGTACACAAAACAATATAATGAGAGACTGAAAGAACAAAGACACATGATCAAGAACCTAATAAAAATCATACAATATTATGTTTATAACTTACACAGATCAGGTCCTGAAAGAATAATTTTGACACGTTCTGAACAATCCTCGGCAGGTACGTTGCTAAGCTTTGTCTTTTGTCTTCTCAAAAAGCTATTGAGACAGTCAATATTATCTACTTCTAAATGAGCTTTATTCTCCACAGTTCTTGCCATATTATTCAGTAGCAAACCTTTAGGCTTTTCAGGGAAAAATGACCTTTTGTGGATGGATTCTCGATGTCTTCTCCGAGGGAAGAAAACCTCTTCTGACTCAAGAGCCTCTAATTCCTTTGATTCTATGATGGAGAATCTTCTCAAGCTTCCGGCACTAGCCTCGCTTAGCCTAGGCATTTCTGGATGGATATTCTGATAGGCATAACTGGATTCTGAGTGAGGAACAGAGCTGCTCCGTTGTAAATGGGGTAATAGTTCATGATCATTATCACAAGCTTTACTCATTCTAATAGAAGAAGATCCTCTGAAATAGTTTCCTGACGAGTTGTAGTTTCTATCTTTTAGGACTCCCCATTCTAAAATGTCGTTTGATGATTTGGCATTTATACAGATTGAGTGATCCTGCTCATCTGAGTGATAGCTCTCCCGCTGTCCATTCTTTATATTTTGTGATCTTTTTCTCTTGATAATGTGTTTGAACCATTGCTGCAAAGCTGCAGCTCGGGACCTGGCTTCATTAGTACGACAAGAAGATAAATTTTTACCAGACTTCAGATGTTTATCAGTACATTTTTTGCAGACTGATTTTCCAGGTGAATTATCTATAAACCTTTCCTCTGAACAAGACGAAGAAGATTTCTTTAGGAATTGTTCTCTTGCATTATTGGGCTTCTGGAAATTTTCAATATTGCCAGAATCTTTGGGTTCCTTTAAAACAGCAGTGCTACCAATCTCTGCAGGTGCTTTAAGTAAGCTAATTTCATGTTTTTGTACTTTATCCCTAACGGAGTCCCTGGATTCTTTAGAAAAACTACTTCGCGAAAATGAGCAATCCATTTCTGGATGCCTAGCTGAGCAAGAAAGCCTATCAAATCTTTTATACAAACCCCTAGGAGCCTCACTGGACTCTTCATTTTTCTTTGTCTGCACTCCTACATCTGACAACCTTCTTCTCTCATCTGGTACTCTTCGCCTTTCACCATGCTGCCGAGCTGAATGAGAAAAACGATCACGCTTATTCAATGAAGGGACTTCATCCTGGGGATAAACCTGTGATTGAGCACTTCCAAAGGCTTGACATGGCAACTTTGAAGCTGTCAACGACATTCTCTGCAAATCAGACTGACAATGGTCAGACAAGTCTCCTGAAACAGCGCCATTGTCATCAGATCGTTTCAAATGCCAAGATTTGCTGAAACTTTTTCGAAAGCTTCCAAGCATCTCTTTGTCTTCCTTCTCCTGCACATGCATACGATCGAGATGAGCTCCCATTCTTTACAATCCTCTTGACCTGCTTTATTCACTTCTCAACCATAGAATCTTCTCCCTGTATGTCACCTGTACTATAGTCCAATCAATCAGGGTTTCATAAAATCATAACACAGTCTAAAATTCTAAATATTACGAATCTAGCATGACATGCTTCAAACAGACACTGCAAGCCTGGTACTTTCCTTGCTCTCCTCCTACTTATCTTG
The DNA here is from genome assembly GCA_027924645.1 of Cunninghamia lanceolata. Lineage (NCBI taxonomy): Eukaryota > Viridiplantae > Streptophyta > Pinopsida > Cupressales > Cupressaceae > Cunninghamia > Cunninghamia lanceolata. The sequence goes on along the minus strand of BSBN01000023.1, from coordinate 7,247,403 downwards.
ACTTAATTATTTTGCAGTATTGCATCTTTGTTTTCACTCGTAAATCACTGTTGTTTTATCTGGCCACAACTCTTCCTTGGAATCTAAGCCAAAAGGAAACAATTTCTCCTTAGTGAACAACAATCTGGAATTGAAGCAGTACTAATACAATTCATGTATGAGCATACTCTACCACAACACAATTCTGACACTGCAGCTTTAAAAAACTGATCTGAATTACAACTTTTCCTCCGTTTGCATTTCACAATAAGCATCTCTTACATTTTTATTTACATAAACCGTTCAAGTGTCACTCTTTCCCTAGACAAGGACAGCCTTGACTTGAAAAGCAACACCAAATAGTTTACAGTGTGCACATCAATAGACTGCAACTCTAAATCTCATTTCAGTTAAGTCCAAACTCTTTTTCCCTTTGTATTTAACTCTAGATTCTAATCTTCTTCTCTATACTTCAAGAAATGTCTCTCTATCTAAAGTTAAAACTCTTCTCCCACGTCCAGGCAGACAAGAGAAAACATCCCCTTACCACAGAGCAATCCTGAAAAGCTATATACAAATAACACAACTGGCATATTAGCAGCTTGCATCAACCACATTCAAACATTGCAGCTCTAAATGTTAAGTAATCGAAATTCGAGCTTAAGGGTTTTCTCTTCTTGTTTTCTCTAATCCCTTCCCAAGCATCTAAGCTTACAAGTCAATCTGGATACCATGAAGGAGAAAAACAGCTTGCATATCACAAACTTAGGCTCAGCCACTACAGCTCTGCATATGGCCAATTCAAATTTCTGCATATTTCACCTAAGCTTCGACCATCCCCCCGGCTATATCATCAAACACAGAGCTCTTCCTCCAAATCTAAGCTCAGAAACAAACTGTATTGTACCAGAACAAATCCTGCAAATCAAATCTACTTTTTAAATTTTCCCTTCAAATCTCATCCACCTTAACACTCCACAAAAATTTCAAATCAATTCCACCTTTATTTAAATCGCTTCAATTTGAAAATGGACTCATTATCTGCAAATTGCAAACACGCCGGTCCACCCCTAGCCAGGGCTTTGACGAAAGAATAAACTGATTTCTTTCAGCGCTTTATCCTTCTAGAAATGAATAAAAGAGCAAAAAGAAAAAGGAAAAAGGAAAAGGAAGCGCATAACGCTTAAACTTGAAAATAAAGCAAAGCCGCCTCGAGAGACACAGCAGACGCGCTGCAAAGCAAAAGGCAAAACTAAAACTAAAGCGCAAAACATGGCAGCGTGATACTAGTAGTAGTAGTAATAGTAGGGTACCTTGGGGTTTCGATCCCGGGACCTCCTCCACGCAACAAACGCTCTGCTCGAGAAATTCCTTGCCGCTTCTTCCATCTCGATAACCCCGTTCTTTAACGGGAAAAATAAACTCTTCTCCCGTCTCCGTCCGACATGGATTTTGAAAAAGAGAATGACAATTATGGCTAAAATCCATTCCTACGACGACAAACAAGGTGACGCAGAAAAGACTCAGGCGAACATTAACACTCCAAAAAGACAGCCCGGTACCACACATCCACACGCCACTTCCACCGACAGATGTTTTGGAATGGCCCTGCTCAAACATTATTGTTCGACATTGTGGCCCCCCACTCCATTTGCGTACTAATACCGCAGACAGAAAAAAATAGGTTGTATTTCAACGCCGATTTTACAGTACGAGAGACTGTGAACGTGTGAGGCGTGACGGATCGCAGATCTACGGATCGAGTCTCGTCGAGAGAGAGTTTTGCCTCTTTCGCCGTGTGCCCTATCATTGTGCTATGATTGACTCACTTGTGTTGACTGTGGATTAACGTTTTGCTGTCTGAATGCGGATAAGGAAGCCAGGCCAGGCACTGGCAGCTTTATCATGTATGCTTCAATTTTTTAAATGTTCGGAATCGGTGCTTTATAGCAAGAAATGCTTTTTGGCTGTGTGAAGGTAATTTTTTTTATTTTATTTAAGAATTCAAACTTTGGCGCTTCATTTTTTTGTTTTTTCTCCAGATAATGGAAATGTCAGATTCATTTTCAAACCAGATTTTTGTGCCTGTCAAGATAAACGACAAATTTTGTGATATTTGGTTCATTCCTTGCAGCTTCTTGCTGCTTTATTCTTTGTAATATACTTTTGCTTTCATTCAATATTAAAAAAATTATGTTTTTACATCTCCTAATGATGTTGAAACATAGATTTAATTTATAAAGAAATAGTTTAGGTTTTAATCTCTTTATGATGTTGAAACATATATTTAATTTATAAAGCATTAGTTTAGGTTTTAATTTTAATTTATAAAGCATTACTAAGATGAATGATATGGTTATAAAATTATAATTATATATATGAATGATAATTTAAGGAGTTAAGTCTAATAAATGAATAAATAATAAATTTATCTTTTATTTTTAGGTTTTTTTGAAAAATACTTAGTTGTTTCTTCAATATGTACTTTCATTTATTTATTGAAATTTGGAATTTTTTTCCTTGGAAAAAAAAAATGAATAAACGATAAATTTATATGTTTTTTAAATTATATTTCTACATCTCATAATATTGAAATATAGATTTAATTTATAAAGTGTTAGCTTAAGTTTTAAGCATATAGTGTGGCACATCATTAAGATGAATGATACGATTGCAAAATTATAATTATATATAATGACTGATAATTTAAGGAGTTCATTTGATAAATGAAAATTTATAAGTTCGTATATTTTTTAAATTATGTTTTTATATCTCATAATGTTGAAATATGGATTTAATTTATAAAGTGTTTGTTTAGGTTTTAAGCACATTGTGCAGCACATCATTAAGATGAATGATAATTTAAGGAGTTAAATTTGATAAATGAATTAAAAGAATGCTAATTGAGATTGAAATTGAACATTGTGTTGAATTAAAATGAGGGAATTCAAGTTTACAAAGCTTTCAATGTAAATTTTATTTGACAATGTGGTGTGATAGATGACTAATATTTAAAATTTGAGACTAGATTATAGATCAAGGAGTGGAGATGATTGAATGCAAAGAATTTGAGTGGTTGAGATGTAATTGCAAAAGCAATCTTGTTCATAGGTGTAATCATGTCCTTTCCACAATCATGTCCTATAAAGAAATGGCTCTTTGGTACTTGTAACACTTGTCTGCTTGATGGTGTTTAAAGTAAGGAAAGTGGGGGTGGTGGTAAGGAGCACCATGGAGCTTGTTATACAAGGATTGAACTTTAGGACTCCCTTGCATCTTATCAAGCCTTGAGACTTAATTAACAATTAAAGTAAAGAGATAATGGGATGGCAATGAATGTCAATGTCAATTGTTAAATTTGTTGCCTTGTTGATATGAGTTGCATGTCTTGACAATAAATGTCACTTGATTTCTTTTAGAGAGATATTAAGTGTTTGTTGATGCTTGATAGAGACTTTGACTGATGTACCTACAAAAGGAAAGGTGGATTCTATGCCCTTTAGAATCCTATACAGTAATGTGTTATGATTCCATGATGGTGTGTAAATGATGTAGGATGATATCTATAAATACATGACCTTGGAGGTGCATGAATTTAATTTGTGGTGCCCACATTGATGAAGAAACAACTAAATCTAAGATTGTCAACTTTAGAATTTTAAAAAAATAGAATTTAAAAATAGTAAATGTGAACACGATTGTGATCTTATCTAAAATGCTTGTATATTGGAAAATAAATGAAACAATATAATATATTTAAATAATAAATAAATCTTCATCGATAAATATACCAAAATAATCAAAATATACATTAAAACATCAACTAAAAATAACATAAAACAAAAAATTAAAAATATCATCATATACACTTTTCTACTTTATAAAAATCTATAACTTTTTTTTAAAAAAAAAAACTAATATTAAAAACCAAAGGCTCACAGGATTTACAAAGGACTAAATAAGGATAAATCTATAAAAAAAAATAACTTATTAAAAACTATACAAATAACCTTGTGTCAAATACTAAAGTTAATTATAAAGTTAACTATAAAAAGAAACACTTGACTGAGAACGAAACTATCATAAGGATGTGGTCCCTTTGAGAGGACTATATTTGCTACATATATTTTTGGAAGGTGGTCTCATGCAAAGTTTTTTAAATGTGAGAAAGATAACTAGAATATTTTCTTAAAAATGAGTAACCATTTTTATACAAAAATTGTAGAAGTTATTTAAGATGTGGGGTTAGAAGTTTACAATATCCACTCCAAAAAAATTATTATCACTCATAATTATTATTAAATAATAGTTTTTAAATAATAATAAAAATGGATTTTTAAAGAGTTGTAATGATGAAAATATATTTTTGATATATTTATATTTAGTTTGGGGTAATGTCTTAATGTATTTATATAATTGTAAATGGTGCATTTTTATATGTAGTTGGGCTCCCATACCTAGCCTTGCTTACACCGATCCTTATGCTTATCACTTATTCATATACTTATGTGCATGCAATCTCTATCTAATTAGCTTATCTATCTAATTTTGATCATTAATCTAATCTTGATTCATAATCCATCCTATCAGACACTTATCCAACTTGGCTATCTAATGAAGATTGTATCAATAGTTGCAAGGTCATCCTTGTAGCCATAATTTTGATTCACTTAAATACAAAATAAAAATCAAGCGTGTTGGCTAATTGGGCCCCTTTGACACTTTGGTCCTAGGTCAACTTTGCACAAATCTTCACACTTGGTGTTATGTTTATGTATAAAAAAAATTCACTTCATTCATTCTAATCCATCTATCTATAGAGAGAATCATCAATTATCACAAGAACAATCGTTTGCATCTGCATTCAAATCAAGTAAGGAATCCAACATGTTTAATCGCACTCATCCTAGCACAAGTGAATCACTTAGCAATCATTCTAGAATTCATGTACATGTGTTGAAGCTTGTTGTCTGTCAAGGTATTTTTAAATACTATTAGCTTGACAAAAAATCCTAAGAGTGTGATAAAGAATATCATTATCTAGCAATCTACTTTTCCAAGAGTTTGTAGGATAAAATTTGAATATCATCAAAGGTTAGATTCATTGATACAAAGTGAGTTCACAATCGTGAATTAGACCCAAAACCATGAAATCAATCTAGCATAGAGTAAAAAGGAATATTTTTATTCTAACCCATATATTCGATTGTCTAGAGCATTTCTAGATTTTGAGGCATACATAGCTCATTGTTTGTAGAAAATAACAATCATTCTTTAGTTACAAAGCTAACCAATCTCTCTCTTCATTTATAATTATTTATAGCACCATTGTACTTTCTATATAATATTGCCTAATTTGATTTATTCCACTCCTTCTAACTAGCACCCCACATTTAATCCTTATCTTAATTTGTACTTAATTATGTTTATTTACCTAATTAGCCCAAGGAACCCATATTTCCCTTTTCATTTTGGTGAATTGGACAAACTTACCTAGCCTTAAACCCCTAATTAGGTTTTTAGATCGACAATTTAATTCTAATTTTCTAATATTTGATATCTAATTTGTCATTGCTTTTTAGTGCTTCATTGATTTATCCTTTCTTTCTAGGTTTGGTGACTGAATGTGTTGCATATCCTTATACCTATCCTACCCACCCTTGATTTGACCTGGGGTTTACATTTTTAGCATATTTTCATATCTAATTTGTCTTTGACCTCATCCATGTTATTGTTTATGCAAGGGCTCCATGTAATCATTATGTTCCATTGAGAAGAAGCCTAAACTTAAACCCTGATATGGCCACCCATTCCAATGATAGTAATATCTTTAATGGTGGTTAGGTTGAGATAAACATGGGTGATGATCATGATCATGAGGCAGATATTCAAAAACAAGACTTTGCTACACAACTTGCTAGTTTAGCTAATGCAGAGAGTCCCAAAAATCTAGCTAATAGGTTTCACATATTATTTACAAATCATGAGTATGGAATTGAAACACTAGAGGCAATTTATGCTAAGCTTGCAGCATCTCTTAAGGTTAGTGCATCTATCCCTACTTCTACCATAAAGCCTACATCTACTATTGCTTCATCCACTACTAGTATGCCACTTTGTAACATGTCACGAATCCCTTTTGGATACCTCTTTCATCATCCACTGTTGATTATATTACTTCATTCCTTAGCTAAGCCACACCCACCCATATTGTTTCCCAAGCCTATTACACCCTTAGAAAGCTTTCATTGTTCCATTCCTTTAACCCAAATCATTGGATCCTCTATCCCTCTCACATCTTATGCCTATACTCATCATAGCCCTAACCCATCCCATATTGTCATCCCATCCTCTACCCTAGATGCACCAATCCAAAAGATTGATGAAGTGAATAAGAGAGTGGATGATAAGAATAATGGACAAGATAATGAATTTTCATATCCTAGACAAACACCACTTGCTTTTGAAATTGTGATGTTTATATTGCCTATGGGTTTTGTAGCACTAAGGTTTTCTATGTATGATGGAAAATGATATCCTAATACTCATCTTAAGTCTTATACGATTACATGTGCAAGTTTTATATATGAGGATAGAATGCTAGCAAAATTATTTTCAAGAATACTTAAAGATTATGCTAATAAATGGTTTTATACATTACCTCAAGCATTCACTCATTCATTTAGTGATTCGGCAAAAGTCTTTCTCAAACAATTCAAAGTAAATATGGGCCTTAGATTTACAGTTCTTGATTTATTTGAGTGTGCCCAAGGGTCAAATGAAAGAATTAGTGATTATGTGATGAGATTCTCTTCTATGTGTTCCAAATTGATTACACCTTTACATGATTTAAATATTTAGGCTATCTTTATTAGAAAGCTTATTAAACTAATTCAAAATAATGTGTATCTCAATAGTTTTATTTCATTTAACTCATTCGAGTGAGATCAGATAAAATAACATGTAGGGAAGAGTTATGGTGGCAAGTGCCTAGTGGTGAGGTAAAACTAAATTTTGGTGGGGCTTCTAAAGGCAACCCAAGTGTAGCAAGAGCGGGATATTTTTTAAGAAATACAAAGGCAACTTTGTGCTAGGAGGATCAAAGTTCCTAGATTTGAAACAAATAACTTTGTAGAGTGGGAAGCTTTACTATCTAATTTGAAAGCTACTTGTGGGGTAGGGTATAGAGATGTTGAAATAGAAGGGAATTCTCATATTGTTGTAAATGTGATTAATACAGGCCATCATCCAAATTGATAATTTAAAGCTCTTTTAGAATAAATTCTAGTATGGAAGTTAAAATTTCATCATGTCTAGGTGTCACATTGTTATAGGTCTCAAATAAATTTGTTGAATACATGGCCAACCAAAGGGTTTTACAAATGGAATTATGTGTGATTGAGAGTAGGAGTATGCATGAACAAGATGTGTTAGCTTTATTTATTTATGTGTATGGCCCACCTTAAGTAGTTCAAATTGTGTTATGTAGTAAATTTTATTGACATTTTATGAGTAGTCTAGTCATGCTACATTTTTGTTTTTTGACATAGGCAATTTGCATGCATAAGGACATGGAAGGATTCATTGTGAGGGTCCTTGGAAGTTCATATTTTGAGATGTCATGAGAGGAGTTGGTGTAGTTTTTTGCTTTGCTCTAGTATGCATATGTGGCTATCTTGGGTTGGCTAGGGTGGAAGGTGTTGGGATCCTATTGTGGGTTTGTGTTGGCTATCATTTGATGGCATGAGGTGAATCATCTTGAAAGCCATTGTGTTAAGGATTAGTTACAAGTCATAGGTTGAAGTATATTTTTAATTTTGATGAGGAAGGTAATTTGATATTAGTTAAGGTTATTCTAGGGGATGAAGGTCTTGTTGATAATGGTTTTTTCATTCTAGGGCAATGATACTGGCAAATTTCAAGCACAAGTTAAAGCTGGTTTTAGTGAATTACGAGTTAAAGGATAGTATTTTGGTACTAGTTATTTTGGAGGGAGTGAATGTTATGGAAGGGGAAAAAGAACTATTTAAAGGAGAGTCATCATATGTGCCTAGTAAGAGGAAGCGACAATCTATAGGAGTGGTAATGGAAACAACAAAATTGTAAATGTAGTACATTCATGAGCTCGGAACAAATAATAAATTTTTGGAGGACTTTTGTTAGGATAGTTTCCTACCACAATGGTATGTTGGAGTTTAGAAGTGGATATACAATGCCACTATTGGAGAAAGGCTTCCTTACGTGTGCACTACAAATAATAGAGGTGATCAAGGGATTAAGTTACATGGACTAGTGTCTGTAACTAGTTTATTTGCTTCATTGGTGGAGATAACCCCTGTTTCAAGTAATGGGATTTATAACCATGTTTTTGAATGATGGGTTACAATTCCTCCAAACAATGACATGTCCCACGAGCACATGCAATCTTGTTGTCAGTTTTGTTTAGGATGTTTTAGTTTCCTACTGCATGTAGAAGTCTGGTCTCTAGTCTCTCTCCTATTTTGTTATAGGGTTTTATTGTACGTGTAATGGTTGTGGTTGGTCTGTAGGGGTTTGTGAGAGAGGCCTAGGGTAGGGTGGTTTTCTTTTTAGTTGGTGGTTGTGTAGGGCATCTATTTTTCTAATAGTTAGTATAGAGTTCTAGTTATAATATAAGTTCTCTTCTATATGTTTGGATTGTTGTTGTATATTCCAGTAGTTATGTTGTTATTCTCCTATTATTGTTGGGTTGGGGCCCTATATTTAGAGTCCCAATAATATATTTATAATAGTTTTGTTCTATTTATGGATATATGTGCTCGTGTCAAAATAGTGGAATCTAAGTTGCTTGCAAGAAATGAATTTAGTTATGGTCCAAGTTAAAATGCTTCTTATTCTTCTAAGTATTAAATGTTAAACTATTTCTTAAAGGGTGATGAAAAAAAGAAATGTAAATCAAGTGGCTAATACATTTACTTTTCATTCCTTTAGACCATTTAAGAGTCAAGAGTTTACTAAGCTTGATGATTATATGGACAATGTGCTTCAAATGTTATTGAGATAAAATCTTATCACTCTTCCTCCTATTCATCCTATAGGTACAACTCAACCACTCCCTAAATGGTTATGAGAGTGCATATTGTAATTATCATCATTTTAAAAGATATTTATATATAAGTACATAGGTCTTAAACACAAGGTTCAAGATCTAATTGAGAGTGACAGTCAAAGTTGGAGGAGTAAATGAAAATGCTAATCCATTAGTTACACCTGCTAATAGTAATTTGGAAATCTTTACAAATATATTTTCAAAGTATTCTAACAATGTAGAGGCTCTTGTTATTAAGGATATTAATGATGATAATTATGCTTTTGTGGGTACTGTTGATGCTACATCTTCTTCTATGTCTCCATTGATTACTTTTTCCAATGAAGAAATTCCAAAAGATTTATTATGGTCCATTATATACTAAGGGAAGTTTTTATTGCAAAATTCCTACTTAGTTTCTTATCTAGATCTTGCATGTCAAACAATATATGTACCGAAGAGCAATTGTTAACAATCGTATAAAGGATAGATATTATGCACATTCTAGAGGTACTTTAAAAATGAAAAATTTGGGTTGCACTATTTTTAAGTTAAAAGTTGGACCTGAAGAGTTTCAAGCTTTGTTTCATATCCTTCTTCAGATAGATTTGGTGTTTTACTTAGAAGATCATGGATTGAACAATACAAATTTATGCCTTCATTTCTACATCAATGTGTTAAATTTGTGCATTAAGGACAAGTGATCTTAAAATAGAAAGATTTCATTATAAACCAATTTTAGATGCTAGTCATTTCACATTAGATACATTTGTTGAGGCACCTAATGATCTATAAATTCTCAAGACCTATGCTTATCAAAATTACAAAATCAAGATTTATTATTGTGGTACTTAATTCATGATTAAATGATAGTTGTTTATTAATTGATGATTTTGCTATGTTACTTATAAAACAAAGTGCTACAACATAACACCAAATTTTATGTTAGGACCCACAATCCTAACTATTTTCGTAGATAATTATTTTTATGTTAAGATAGAAGTGTAAAAGCACCAAATTCATATATGCTTTGTAAGTCATCTCTTTTGCTAAATTAGTTTATCCCACATCCTTGGGAGGTAATAGTTATATTTAGTAGAATTAGTATAAACAGAGGGTTTTGAGAGTACAATAGGTATTCATCAAATTATAGTTTACTGAGTGTTTATCCAATGAGGTTGCCCCCTTTAAGAGGCCAATGATATTGTAATCCAAATTTATCATTTTCAATACCATAATAATTACTATGTTTTCATTTAAGCACTTATTTTATGTATTTCGTGTTTTGGCTAATCTGTTGCAGGAAGGATCCTCGTATCTACTATCAAAGCTCTTTCTAAACTTGAGTTTTTCTATAGTTTTCTTCCATTTCGAGCCTCATACAGTTGCCACCATATGCTCTCACCTCAGCTTTTTGGGATCTTGGTGACTAGAGAGTGGTTATAGAAGTAACATGGAAAATTTTCCTTAAAATCTATCCATTTTTTTGGTAGTAGTTTTTATTTTTCTTTTTTATGCTAGAAACCATGTTCCGAGGGTTTTAAAATAAGCATAGAAGAGTTGTTATTTTGGGCTAAGTTGGATTCCCCATATACCTATTCTAGTGAAGGATAGAGGGGTTGTTCGCCAAAGCCATGTCATCAAACAACCTCTATATACAATCTTGAGCTTCCACGTACCCTCGGGTATATCAAAAGACCCCTTAGGATTTTTTCAAAACCTATCCATAGGAATCCATTAGTTGTCTATCACATGTGATTCATCGATAAGAGGTTAGCCCTGGGAAGTTACTCACGATGTACTAGTGTTATAGAGTAAAATGTTTACCCTTGTTAATCAATACCTATTTTAACATTAAATGATTAAATCTCGATCCCGATGAATAAACCCGACAAAATAAAGTTAGGACTGGTCTAAGCCCAATTAAATGGACACTCTCTGGAGTTTGTGGGGCTAAAGGACTAGGGTGCTCGGGCACCTTGGTCCCAGATGTTAGCCCCGAGCTTATTTTTGTGGTGTTGGCTTAGAACACCTCCTTAACTTTAGCATGTCAGCCCCATTTGGTTTTATTCATTATTGGTGAGTGGGAATGCATATAAAAGCAAGTTAGTTTATTCATTTTGAACATCTCTAAGCAATCTAGGCACACTTGCACTCTCTCTTCTCTCTCATGCTCTCTATTTTTCTCTAAAGCTCTCTATGGTGGTTTATTGTTGTTGCACTAACTTATTGCAACTCTTGTGAAGATATTTCTACTTATTTGGGCTACACCAACTTCTTGAGTCAAGTTGTGACATTGCTTCAGGCATGCTAGGGTTTCCATGCTCATGGTGACTCCTTTCCTTCATGATTTGTTCTAGCATTCCATTCTACTTCATATTTGCCTCTACCCTCCTAGGACACACTCTTTGAGATCTCATCATTGCTATTGTGGAGGTGGAAACACCATTCACAGAGCTTGACTTAGGCAAGTTCTTAAATAGCACCCAACCATTTTCCTTCTTGTGTGTGTGCAGGTAGCATCTGGAAGAATCTGCAAAAAACAAGTTACAAGAAGCAGGAACACAGAAGGGAGAAGACACAAGAAAGTTAACATTCTGTAAAACCCTAATTAGGGTCCAGGGCACCCAAGTAGCTTGGTCCTTTTGGGCTCCTAAATCTGAATTCAGGTTCTATTCTACCCTCTAATCCCCACTATGGTGTTAGATTTCTGATATTTGTTTCTAATAGTTGTATTTTCACAGATCTTGCTTAACTAGGGTTTCTACTTTGCCCTGGCTTGATTGGTTGGATTTGGTTCATTCTCCTCTATATAAAAAAATGGGTAAAGCCCCTGTAGTTTGGCTCTCCTTCAATGGTAGAAGCCAAGCTCGGCTTGTATCTCAACGATGAATGGAAGAGGGTTTGACCTAGTTTAACCTTTTAGGCTAGTTCTCTCTTTTCTATCTAACAACTAGATCCATTTGGATCTATATATTTGTAGGCTCAAAAACTAGACACTACCTATAATGACCTCCCATTTTCTGCACTCCCTATCCATCCTGGCATATTGGAAAGACAATAGAAACCACCACCAGTGATTGTCAACCACACAAATAGTAAATTTTTGGGAAAGCAACACATGCAGACAGGTTCACACAGTAGTAGAAGCAATTTGTGTTTAGTTGAAGATAACAAAATGCAACAATTTATTTTTGTTGTTTTTTAGAAATAATGGAATGGAGTAGTTTTTTTTGTGTTTTTAGAAATGTAACAAAATTTTTATTTGAAGGAAAAGTAGAGTACAATGTTGAACAAGAAAAATCAAAATAGGGTAGACATAATTTGCTTTAGAAACCACAGATTAAATCAATCTAAAGATTTTCCCCAGAGGGATCTAAAATTAAAAAATGCGAAATCAAAAAAATAAAAAATAGTTATATTTTTTTACCCTCTAGTTGATTGTCCCATTTCTATCCTTGCTTCACATTGATCGTTTTGGGATATTAATCTAGCACTCTTTTTCGACCACCTTGAGATCCCTCCTATGATGGTGAACACTCAATCTAAATAAATGGATGATGTAGTAGCAATTAAATTGGAAGAATTTAACTCCCACATCTCCTCCCTCAATGATGGACAAGCCCAAATATTAGAATCTCTCAATTGCTTAATTGGTCATGACTCATCCCATGAATGCTCCAATGATCCTAAATCCAACTTCAACCCTCCTTGCCTACATCAAGGTCCAAAACTTGATTTTCCTAAATTTGATGGTACATTCCCTACTAGTTGGATCTATCGTGCTGAACATTTTTTCACTCTACACAAAACTCCTTGGGCCAACATGATACCTATTACTTCATTTAATTTGGAGAAAGAACCCATCTAATGGTGCAAGTGGTACAGAAGGCCCACACAAAACCTAATTAGACTAAATTTACAAACCTTCTCTTGGTCAAATTCAATTCTAGTGCATATGAACATTTCACTAGAGCTTTAACTAAATTAAACTAAATTTGAGAAACTCGCCAACCAAACTGAAGGCTTAACAAAAGACTTCTATACTGGTTGTTTCATAACTAGCCTCGAGGAGGAAATCTAGTCTAAGGTAACACTATTCAAACCCAAGGATATGATGGTTGCCACAAGTCTAGAAAAACTTGTAAAAGATAAGCTCACATCTTGGCGTCACTTCTCCAAGTTCACCCCATTCAAGTCCACTATGACGAATCATCATGCTAACAACTCCACTACTCACTCCACACCTATTAAATGTCTCACTAAATAAAAAATGAGATTCTAGTGGGAAAAAGGAGTTGTGTTATAACTGTGATCACAAATTTACACTAAGCCATTGTTGCACGCCCAACAAAATCTATATTTTATTGATGTTGAGTCTCCAATTGAGGTAGAGGAATGGTAAGATGCCCAAGAATCATAAGAAGAGGAGTAGTCATCGGTTGAGGATCCACATATTGACCTTTCTCCTAAAATTTTATATGCATGCATTAACAAGTTTATGCACTCCTCAAATAATGATGATCAAAGTTTTTTTAAAGAAACATGCTCTCGCAATCCTAATTGATTCTAGTAGCACTCATAATTTTATTGATCCAAAAGTGGATAAACAAGCAAATTGTTTTGTCCATCCCTATTCTAGATTTAAGGTAATGATAACTAATAGTGGAACCTTACTTTGTAATGGAAAGCATTGAAATGTTTGCATTTCCATGGGCAACTACACCCTCAAATCTGACATGTTTTCCTTTCCCTTGGGTGGTTGTGACATTGTGTTGTGAGCACAATGGCTTCACACTCTTGGTCCTATTTTGTGGGATTTTTTTGAACTTTAGATGTAATTCATCACTAATGGTCAGCAACACACCTTACAAGGCCTTGCCCTTGGATCTGCTAGTCTCTTTATCTCTCATTGCATGGAAAAATTGATTTAAAAGGGATTTGATGGAGTTATTGCACAAATTTCTACTAAGTTGTTAACTCTTCTGCCTCAAGCTACCGAGCAGTGATCTCCAAGAACTTTTACTCCACCAGTTAGAGGTCTTCCGAGAATCAACTAGCTTACCTCTAAGCATATGAAAGATCATGTTATTCAACTACTTCCCAAGAACACACCTCCAAACATCTACCCCTATAGGTACCCATTTCTGCAAAAGATAGAGATAGAGAAATTAGTCCAAGAACTACTACACCAAGGGGTCATTTAGACAAGCACTAGTCCTTACTCCTCCCCTATTCTTTTGGCTCATAATGATGTAGTCATGGTAGGAGGGTCCAAAGAAGGATTGTCCAACCATACAACCAACTACAATAATGCACACACAGATTGCCGCACACCATAGAAATTCACATAAAAACACCACAATTCTTTTATTAGATAGATTGTACGATTATCTTGAATTAAAACCACAAGGTTTTCCACATTAGGCCCTCTTACATGCCAGTCCACAACTATTTGATTACAATAAGATTACATAAATGGATAGTTGCCCCACAGGCTTCCTACATGCAAATACTCACTAAACTATGGAAACACCACTTCCAGACTTGCCACAAGTGGCCACATAATGATTTCCAGTACCATATAACCTCAAAAATTTACCACAAACATGCGACATGGGTTATATAATGATTCAAGTACAAGTACATTTAATTCTCACCACTAGATAACATTCCTACATGCCGCATTCAATCTTCTCAAATTGTACCCCACATCATACTCCTCCCACCTCACTTTGCCTCTCAAACCTCACTCCCTCACTGCTAAACTTACCTTCTACACCTCTACTCCATCCTCACCTTCTTCACTTGCTTTCAACCAATATAAAACCCTCTATATATATATACCATCCTCAAGCTCCTCACATGATCTGCATCAGCCTCAAGATGGCACAAATCCTGAAAGCTTGCCAATTAAAAGTAACAAACTTACAATTTACAAAGGTCAAACAATAGATAATCTCCACATGGTACACCACATACCTTCACAATGGTTATTACACACTTCTCAAATATCCACCTTTGGTAGACACTCAAAATAAACCTTCTACAAATAGAAACAGTTCTAACTGAATACATTGTCAAACCATAGACACTTCACCAACCAAATTACCAACCTCTACTTATCTAATCAACCTGAAATTTCAACAAAAGATAAACAAACCATAAAGAAAACCACAGTCCAAATCATAGAAGCTAATTCCTCAATGTGGTGAAATGTGCTAACTTTATTTACCATAGATTGTTAACCACAAACTTGTAGACATAAAAACTACTAGACTAAACCACAAATTCCACTTTCTTAGACATGATACCACATTTCCTCAATGCCCAGGGATGTACCTACATCACATAAAAGACATGGGTCTTGTCATCTCTGCATTGATTTATATGAGCTAAACAAAATTACCATCAAGGACAAATTTCCCATTCTAGTGGTCGATGAGCTCTTGGATTAACTCAATGGTACCTATTTCTTCTCCAAGTTGGATTTATGCTTAAGCTATCATCAAATCTAGATCAAAGAAGAAGACATTCCCAAAATTGCCTTCACAAGTTATGATGGTCATTATGAGTTTCTTTTCATGCCCTTTGGCCTCACCAATGCACCATCCAACTTTCAAAGCTTGATGAATAAGATTTTCCATCCATTTATGTGGAATTTTATCTTAGTCTTATTTGATGATATTCTTTTTTATAGTCAGACATGGGCATGGCACCTCTCACACTTATACTAGACTCTTTAAATAATTTCTACAAATCAATTATGTGCAAAACACTCCAAATGCTCTTTTGGCCAAATAGAGATTGAATATCTAGGGCAAATTATTTCTAACGCCAGATTTAAGGTGGACCCAACCAAAATTGTTTCCATGCAAAATTAGCCTAAACCAAAACTAGTCAAGAGCATTCGTGGCTTCTTAGGCCTCACAGGTTATTACTACCTCTTTGTAAAGGATTATGGAAATTAATGCACCCCTCACAACCATGTTAAAAAATGATTCCTTCTAGTGGTCTACACCTATTGAGGTAGTATTTGATCTACTTAAGTAGGCTATGTGTACCACTCCTATTCTTTCTATGCCGGATTTCTCTAAAACATTTGTCATCAAAAGTGATGCTTGAGGCTTTGGGCTAGTTGTTGTTCTCACGCAAGAAGGGTGACCCTTAACTTTATTAGTAAGGATATTACTGACAAAAATGTTGCCCATTCCACCTATGAGAAGGAGATGTTGGCCATTATTCATGGAATGATGGCGCCCTGACCTTATTGGATGACACATTTACATTAAAACTAATCACCATAGCAATAGAAGTGGGTCACCAAGTTATTGGGGTATGAATATGAGGTCACCTGCCAAAAAGGACATGAAAATGTGTTGATTGATGTGTTGTCACATTAGTTTGAGGATCTTCCTACTCTAACTACTTTAGCAATTCCTACCCCTACTTAGCTAAATGATTTACATCAAGAATGTGAGCAAGATAGTTGCCTACAACAACTCACACACTAGGTGTCTACTCATCCTTATTCCAAGCCCAATTATTCATGGGATGGATCATATTTGGAGTATAAGGGTCATCTAGTATTTGCCTCCCAATTAGATTTATGCCCAAAACTTTTATTTGAATTCCATGCCACACCATTAGTAGGCCACTCTAGCTTTCTAAAAACCTATGAAAGACTTCACCAAAAATTTTCTAGGAAGGTATGAAAACAAACATCCAATAGTTTGTAGAAGAATGTGAAACCTATCAATCCAACAAGGCAAAATAGTTGCCACCCCAAGATAGCTTCAACCATTATGCATTCCTATCTGTGTGTGGATAGACATTTTAATGGACTTGATTAAAGGACTACCAAAATCTATAGGGAAATCAATCATCCTGGTGGTCGTAGATCACCTCTCCAAATATACCCATTTATTTGGCTTAGCCCACCCCTATACTACCCCCATCATTGCCTAAATATTCATGAATCATATCTTTCACCTCTATGGCATTCCTACTTCCATTGTAAGTGATCATGATTCCATTTTCACTAACCACTTTTGGCAAGAACTCTTTCAACATCATGGTACCAAACTTAATATGAGCTTTGCATATCATCCTTAGACAAATGGCCAAATAGAAATTGTCAATAAGTGCTTGAAAACTTATTTATGCTACTTTGCTTCAGATCACCAACATCATTGGACCAAATGGTTACGACTTGTAGAATTGTGGTATAATACCACTTATCACACAACCAATATGACACCATATGAAGTAGTGTATGGTCAATTGTTTCTATCTCTCTAGACATATTTACTGGGAAGTTCAAGGGTACATGAAGTGGATTCCACCCTTCACACATGTGACATTATTCTTTTCGCACTTAAGGATAATCTGCACATCATACAAAACCACACGAAGTAGCAAACTGGTCAACATCACTCAGAATACACCTTCACTATTGGTGGCATGCTCTTCCTTCACCTCCAACCCTACAAGTAGTTAACCTTGAAGATGGAGACTCATCAAAAGTTAGCACCTAGGATTAATGGGCCCTTTGAAGTTTTGTAGCAAATCAGTGTAATTGCCTACAGGTAGGAGCTTCCTCCCTCCTCCAAGCTCCACCCAGTCTTTGGTGTTTCTTGTGTGAAGAAGGCTCTTGGCCATCACATTCATGCTTAGTTGGTATTATCTGAGTTGGATATAGAGGGCTCTATCATTCTAACACTCGAGTCTATCTTTAACAGACGTTTGTGCCAAATCTGCAACTGCACCATCACCAAACTCCTCATCCAATGGAAAGGTATGCCACTAGAAGATGCCATGTGGGAACCCCTCTTACAACTGCAACAACAATTTCCTCATCTCAATATTTGAGGATAAAACTTTTTAAGGGGGAGGGCATGTTAGTACCCATAGTCCTAACTATTTTCTTAGAGAATTACTTTTGTGTTAAGGTAGAAGAAATAAAAGCACTAGACATATATGCTTTGTAAGTCATCCCTTTTGCTAAATTAGTTTATCCCAAATGCTTGGGAGGCAATAGTTTTGTTTAGTAAAATTAGTATAAATAGGGGGGTTTGAGAGTACAATAGGTATTCATGAAATTTTATTGTATTAAGCACAACTCAAAGGAGGTTACCCCCTTAAAGAGACCAACAATATTGTAATGTGAACAAGTCATTTTTAATATAATAATAATTACCGTGTTTTCATTTTAGCACTTATTTTCTATATTTCATGTTTTGGATAATCTATTGTAGGAAGGATCCTCACATTTGAGCTGGGAAAACCCTAATGTGGGGTGAAAACCCTAGTTGGTAGAGGCAAGTGTTGTTCTACCTAACTACATTACCCCTAAAAAGGATGATACAACACATGATTGTTCCCCTTAATGGTGAAGAATGGTATGACACATGATTGCCCTCTCTCTGCTTGCTAAAAACCAAGCTTACATTCCATATTACATTCCAAACAAGAAATGAAGAGACATGACCTTTAATTTCCTTATCCTTATGAATTTTCATGTACATTAAAGTCTTCAAAATTTTTAGGAAAGATGTCTCAACGTTATTCCCAACGTTAATATTACAAATAGTGAAATTTTCAAGCTATAAAACATGAAAACTTAATTTATGGGATATGGAGGTCATTTTTGGCCAAAATAAAGTTTCCAATTATTTCACATCGATATTTTAATTCTAGTGATGTGGATCTCTTTGAGCTCTATAATTAAAAAAGGGGCCGAATCAACCTCCTAGATCAAAAGTTATGGCCTCCAGAAGTTGATTCTCCCACATTGAAAATGTATAAACATCTAAGACATATAGAAGAACTATAAGAGGGAGTTACACTTGTTGACCAACTTATGATGCATGCTATGACACACCACAAGGCATATTTGAATGGATAAAATGGAGCACCTAAGTTGGTGAGTGTGTTAGGAAAGGTGTCTCAACCTTACATCGAATGTTAAGATTACAAACAATGTGACTTTCAAGTTGAAAAATAGAAAAACTCAATTTGTGGGCTATAGAGTTGGTTTTTGGCCAAAATAAAAAAAATTGGGTTTCTCAGCACTAGTTCCCTAGTGCCTGTCATGTGGACCTCTTTGATCTCTACAATTTAAAAAAAAATGGGCCCAATCAACTTCCCAGATCAAAAGTTATGGCCTCTCGAAGTTGGGCCTCTGGCATTGAAAACATCAACACATAAAAGAGTTGTAAAGGGGAGTTACACTTGTTGACCAACATGTCATAAGGAATCTTTGGATGGGGATAATGAAGCTAAAATAGAACACCTAATTTGGTGAGTGGATTATAATGAGGTTATGACAGGTGGAAGGAATATGTTATTTTTAGCCTGTAGACTCATCTTAGAATTTGGGTGCCACTATTTTGGGTGGTTTTAGCTCATGGTTTACTAATTACCATTTGATGGTTCATGTATTGTATCTCCTATTTATTGGGTGCTTGAGATGGAGGTTATATACTGAGTTTTGTAGGTATTGTTAAGTTGTCAAGATTCCTCCAAACCTCTAGTTGGTGATACTCCTATAAAGGCGTGCTCTGCAAGCGTATTTTAACCATGTTGTTTACTGAATAATACATTGAGCTTCTTTGGAGTGTGGGGTGTTTCTCCTAAAAGGGTTTTCCCCACGTACACCTATGTTATGGTATATTGTTTATTTTATGTATTAATGTGTTTCTACTTTCTATAATTGTTAAAAGATTGAAATTTGCACAACACTCTCCTTAAAAGTTTAGTGTAGGAAGTGTTTCTACCTACCTTTCTTCCTTTCATTTGGTATTAGAGCTTGATCACCTTAGATTCTAGGTGTTGGGTAGAGGATTTTTTGTAGTAATCTTCATTTGAGTGGGAGCTTGTGTAGAGAGGGTTTTGATCTTATTGCAAGAAGAGATGGAAAGCACATCAAGGATAGAGATGGAGAAGTTGTCAAGAACTTTGAGTTGTGGAAAATCAAAATGGAGTATATGCTTGTGGATAGAGATCTATGGGCTACAATATCTAGTACCAAGCCATTAAGTATGAAACAAGAAGACTGGGACTTAATAGAAAGGCAAAGGATCTTTTGAGACTCTATTTGGAAGATTCAATTTTGTTAAATGTTCATGAGGAGACTTTCATAGAAAATCTTTGGAAAAATATTGGAGAAATTTATTAGGTTAAATTCCTAGTAAATAAGTTCTTTCTAAGAAAGAAATTGTACTCTCTTAGAATGGATGATGGTGGATCCATAGCTGATCATTTGAATGCCTTCAATATGCTAGTTGCTCAGTTGAGCTCTGTGGGAATGAAGATGGAGGAGGAGGATCATTGTATGACTTTGTTGTGTTCTTTGCTATATTCATGGGACCTCCTAGTTATCTACCACCAAGTTCAAGATGGACAAAGTGATTGCATATTTTCTTTCTGAAGAAATGAGAAGGAAAACTTCTGAGTCAGCCAAGGAGGCCCTAGAATTTCATGGAAGATCCAAAGAAAAAGGTAAGAAGAAGGACAAGAAGCAAGAAAAGTCTAGATCCAAATCTTGTGGGAGATCTAAATCTCCTAGTAAGTTCAAGGTGAAATGTTGGAACTATGGCAAAGTTGAACACCTTAGAAGAGATTGCAAGGAGGAGAAGAAGAAGAAGAATGTTGACTCTAATGATGAGTCTAAGAGATCCTCCCAGGATGATGGTAATGCTTTCATAATTGCCTTGGTTACTCATGCATTAGAAGGTATGTGGTTGATAGACTCTGGTGCCTCTTTCCACATTACCTCACATTAGGATTGGTTTATAAAATATGAAGAATATGATGGTGGGAAGGTGTACCTTGGAGATGATTCTCATATGAAGATTGTTGGTCACAGAGGAGTCCTAATTTGATTCATTTATGGATGAGTGAATGGGATCAATGGTGTACTGCATATCCTTAGTTTGAAATGAAACCTAATTTATATAAGTAAACTTAATGATGCGGGTGTGTAGGTTGTTTTCTCGAGTAGAGGGTGTGAGATGGTTAGAGGAGCTATGGTTCTTGCTAAGGGTGTCTAAATTAGCACTCTATTTCAACTTGATGCATGCATACTTAAGTGCAATAGTTATTCTATTCCTATAGTGAAGAGATCTACATATTTCTCACCTTCACCATTGGAACCAATAGTAAACAGGGGTGTTGCATCTACTTCTAATGGTCGTGCTTTCTAGGTACCTAAGGGTGCTCATTATTTGGAGATAAAATTTCCAACAGAGAAAACAATGTTATGGAACCAACAGATGGGTCATATAGGTGATAAAGGTATACATACCTTGAAAAATATTTTTTTTGTTGAGGGGTTGAAGATTGTAACCTTGAGTTCAATTTTTGCAAACATTGCATATATGGAAAATAAAATCATGTTCAGTTTTACTCTATTTCTCATAAATCTTTTTGGATGTTGGACTTGATACATTCTAATGTTTTTGGTCCTGTAAGTGTTCCTTCAATTTAAAAATATATTTATTATGTATCTTTAATTGATGACTACAGGAGGACATGGGTATATTTCCTTAGAAATAAATCTAAAGTCTTTAGTCGGTTTAAAGAGTTTAAGTTTCTTGTAGAAAATCAAACTGATAAAAAGATTAAGTGTTTAAGGACTGATAATGGTGGTTTTGTTTGATAGATTTTGATAGGTTCTATAAAGATCATAGAATAGAAAGGTAAAAGACAACTCTGTATACCCCTCAACAAAATAGAGTTAGAAAAAGAATGAATATGATGTTGATGGAGAGGGCTAGAAGTATGCTTAGTGGGGTTGTCCTAGAACAAAAAATTTAGGTAGAAGTAATTGCCACAACTTGTTACCTAGTTAATAGGTCTCTTACATTAGCTGTTGTTGATAAGACACCTATGGAGGTGTGTTTGATCAAAAATCCCTCATTGAGACATCTTCAAGTCTTTGGTTGCGAGGCATATGCACATGTGCCTGAAGATAAGCACCCAAAGTTGGAGAATAAGGATATAAAATGTATCTTCATCGGCTATGGTGTTGGTGTGAAAGGGTACAAGCTTTGGGATCCTATGGCTATGAAAGTTTTTTATAGCAATAGTGTTATCTTTAGAGAACTTAAGCCTTCTTACATAGTATGGAAGTCTAAGAAGGATAGAAAGAAAGATGTGGTTCAACTAACCCCAAAAATTGAGAAGGTTGAACTAGAAGCCCATGAAGGACCTGAAGAGGAGGAGAGCTTAAATAGTTCAAAGAGTTTTGAAGAAGAGATATAACCTCCACCTTAGTCATTGAGGAGGCCCATTGACAAAGACAACAACCAGAAAGGTATAATCCTCTTGATTGGAGATGTATTTTTGCTTTGATTACTAACATAGATGAGCCTAGGACCATAGAGGAGGTTATGGGTATGAATGATGCAAATTCCTAGAAAATGGCCATGGAAGAAGAGATGGTTGTGTTAAAAAAATGATACATGGGATCTAGTACCTTTTCCTAATGGATGTAAACCCGTTGGATGAAAATGGGTGTTTAAGAAGAAAATTAGTCCAAATGGCAATGTTGAGAAGTACAAGGCAATATTGGTTGCAAAAGGTTATTCCCAGGTTGAGGGAATTGATTATGGTGAGATTTTCTCTCTAGTTGCTAAGATAAAATCCATTTGATTTCTATTATCACTTGTTGCAATGTATGATCTTGAGGTTGGGCAAATGGATGTGAAGACAACTTTCAGTTTCCTTCAAGGTGATTTGGAGGAAGATATTTATATGACACAACTAGAGCACTACATTGAGAAAGGTAAAGAGCATTTGGTTTGTAAGTTGAAATATTTGTATAGTCTTAAGCAATCTCCTAGGATATTGTACCAAAAGTTTGATTATTTTGTGTTAAGTTTGGGATTTCTAAGATCTAAATTAGATCACTGCATCTACTATAAGATGGGCGGTGATCGTATTCTCATTATTGCACTATATGTTGATGATATGTTATTTTTTGGTAATGGGAAGGGTTTGGTTTCTGAATTAAAGTCTCAACTTTCAGCATAGTTTGAGATGAAAGACTTAGGAGTAGCCAAGTACATCTTGGGGATGGAGATCAAAAGAGATAAAGTAAAAAAAAAACTTTGGTTGGGCTAGAGTAAGTACGTGGAATTAGTGTTGGAGAGGTTCAACATGTCAACTTTCAGGCCATTTTGTGTTCCTGTTACAATGGGGACTAAGTTATCAGTTGAAGATTGTCCAATGTCTCCCAGTGAGATGGAGAATATAAGTAAAGTACCTTATTCTAGTGCTATTGGAATCTTGATGTATGCCATGGTTTGTACAAGACCATACATTGCCCAAGCAGTGGGAATCAATCATTTTATGGCTAATCCTCAACGGGTACATTGGGATGCAATGAATAGGGTCTTCAAATGTTTGCAAGGTACTTCTAAGTATTCCATTTTTTTTTTATCATGGTTATCCTACAAGGGCTCAACATTCAGTGTGCATTCATGGATATTTTGATTCTGATTGGGATGGTGATATTGACAGCGGGGTATCCACCAGTGGATATGTTTTCACTATGTTTGGTGGTGCAATCAGTTGGATAAGTAAGCAATAGGCTATGGTCACTTTGTCCACTATAGAATAAGAGTACATGGGAGCTACTTGTTACTATAAGGAAGCCATCTAGCTTAATAGATTATGTTCAAATGTTGGGCTAGACACATGAGCCATTACAATTTATTTTGATAGTTAGAGTGTCATATGTCTCGAAAAGAACATGACCTTTCATGGAAGGATGAAGAACATTGATGTCTAGTGCCATTTTATTCATGATATGGTAGGGGATGGAAGGCTGATGTTGGAGAAGGTTGATACTTTGATGAATGTTGCAGATTCGTTGACAAAGCTAGTGAGCACAAACAAGTTTAGGTGGTGTAGTGACTCTATGGGCCTCACGGTGCTTGGAAATGAGTTTTTAGTGTTGGTAAGTTTCCCCTTTTCTCATTCAAGGTTTTCAACAAGTGGGATAATGATGTAAAAGCATCTAGGTTCATGATTGATCCTATGTCACCAAAAATATATTTTCTAAGTCTTGTTATTCTTTTTTGTTTTGTGTTACAGAGATTTTTGCTTCAGGAGAAGTTTCCATTTAATTTTGGCTAAGTGAGTGCATTTTGTGCAAAGTTTTGTACCTTTGATCAACATCTTTCATAGTTCATGAAGTATTTTGTTTGCCAATAACAGTTCAAGAAGTTAGTTTTCTACCGACAAGACTTGATTGATTTCTTTATTGACGTGCTTTTGTTTTTGTGAACTCATTAGTTTGTTGATTGCTTTTTCGACCGAAAAGAGTTTTGAGCAATGCCTTCTTTGTTTTCGGCAAAGTTGGAAGTTCAAAAACTTTATTTTTTGCCGAAAAGCTTCAGTATCGGCCAACTCACTGGTTCATGAACTCTTTAGTTCACCGATCGTTTACACAGTCGACAAAGTCTTGGAAAAAGGGAGTTCTCAAGTTTATTAGTTTGAGATGAGGCAATTTTGCTGATAAGGGTATAGTGTTAGCGAACACTTAAGTTTGTGAACTATCCTGATGGCTGATAAGCAAGTTCGTTGTTGTTGTGGTTTACCGATTAACTTCCTTGGTGAAAAAGAAAATAATTCTAAGGTTTGGGGAATTCCTAATTCGACGAAAAGAAGATCAAAAGGGTGTTAAGTGATGTGTTGGTGCTCACACTAGTTCGTGAACTAGTACGAATGCTGATAGGTGTTTGTGAAGTGTCCTCATCGTCGATACATAATAGAATGCAATTTTCCAAAGGTTTAAAGGTGTCAATAATAAAATAGGAGTTGATAGCTTGTAAAGATGGATTTTAATCGATGGATAAGGGATATTGCCAATAAAAATTTTTAATGGAATCGATGGTTAGCAGAATTGAGATCCTGTTGAAAGGGATTTGTTGCGACGGTCTTGAGTATGAAAAAGATTAGAAAGGAACAAAAACATGAAAAGGAAACTAAATACAAAGCATTATACCTTTGTAATCCCTTGAAATCTACCTCAATCCTTGATAAGGTTGAGGAGAATGCACCCAAAGTCTCCTAGCTTTACCCAAACAAAGTGGTTGAATGTGGAATGCTCTCAAATTAAACACAATTTTGGCATAATCTAGCTAAGAGGATATGAGATGAGAAGGGATTTGAACATAATAAGATTACTCAAAACTTGGATGTGAAAATGGCTTGTGGAGGCTTGTATTCATAGGCAAATTGGAGGGGAAATGAGATCAAGGGCTAGGATTGAAAGTTCAAATCCAATTGTGGAGATGAGAGGATGAGATGGAGGGCTTAGATTTCATCAACAATATTGGAGGGTTGAGATTAAAAGTGAATTTTAAATTCACCTTGGGAAGGCTTAGCATTAATTAGGATTAAGACACACGAGAAAATTAAAAATTAATTTCCTTGGGAGGTGTTGGAATTAAAAATTAGTATTTATGGGTAGAAGAGATGACATGTGACCACATGTGTGCATTTGGCAAACACGTGTGAGCTCTTTACGTTAAAAAGAGCTCTAACATGAAAGAGGAAAGGTGAGGTGGAAGTTTCATGTGACTCTTTTGAATCCTACCTTGTGTGTGCCTATGCTTATGGATGCCACATAAGGCCATTTATTATACTTTCATGGATGCTTTTGACCATTGAGGGTCACATTGCCATTATCATGCCCATGTTGGGGGCAATGATCTTATCTTTGATTTTATCTCCACTCCATTGCTTTGCTTCTCATGATGTTTATATGTTATATTTTCACGCTTGGATGATCATATGTGATGACATGTTTATCATTTGTTTTTTTATTACGGTAAGCTGCAAACAAGGGTGCAGATCCCTTTACCAAAAAACCCCAACGGGTAGCAAAATAGGCCCAATAGGCCACCAATCGTTGACAAGCAACACACTAACAGTGACCAAGCATATTAAAGTCCATATACAATAAATAGTACCATAACCAAAAACAAACACCAAAATAAAAAGGAAAGCTATGAGAAAAGCTATCTCTAATCATCCTTAAGGAAGCCATACATTTCATCATAATTAACAAAGGTCTTCAGGTCCATGGAGTGGCAGCTCGATGCATAACCTTTGAGCTCAAGGTGGCCATGACTTTCATTTTCCCCTCAAGGGCATCTAATCTTGTTCTTAGCTCTACCATTTCACCTTTGACTTGATTATAGTTCCCACACTCACTCTATTGAGGAGCGGTCTTCTCAACCAATTCCACTTCATCCTATTCCAGTTCAGTTTCCTCGTCATTAGTGTCCTAGTCAGAATTGTTTAGTTCCTTGAAAAAGCTAGCACCATCATGGAAATCATACTAATCGAGAGTGAGTTTGACTTCTTGGATTTCAACTTCTACTTCAGAATCTGAAGAACTGGAATAATCCACAATTTTGATAGCATCAGTATCAAGTTAAACCTTAACATTCATTTCTTGACAGTAATTAGTTGTAGTCTTATATTGTATGTACCCGTAGCAATAGTGCCAACATTACTTTCTCTACCATTATGTAATTTTGAGGTTTTCTAGCAAGTATAACACTGTATTAGGATGAGTTAGGTAGTCTTAAATCTTTGAAAGCACATATAGTGCTAGTACCATCACAAGCTTACTAGCCCTGGTCGATAATTCAATGAAGGTCTTTCCAAAGGTTCAAGTGGACTATTCAGTTAGGTTTTTCCTCTGAATTGTGTGATTGTCACCAAGTTTACTAGACATAGTAAGGATGCTATACCCACAACCTTTGGTTGTCCATGGACTGTTTCAAGATTTTCACAGTCTTTGCGTCAAGATTTGAAGTTTCTTGAAGTTTTTTTTGGCTTCAGTTGATCCAAGTGTTGTTTTGGATTTGGTTGTTTAGGTAGCCTACGGTTTTTTGGTCAAACTTGCTTGTGGAGTGGATCGTAGTATGTGTTTTGGCTGCCATGAGATGGCCTGTTTGAAGCTAAACATTCATTGTTTGTGCACCTTCAAGGCATAGATCTAGCATCTCTGGTCTTTGCTTTGGGTCGATGGTTTAATTCTTTGGGATCAATGACTTCAGTAGAACTGCAATAGGATTTGGCTTCTCCAGAATTTGTGTTTTGACACTACAACTTCAATCATCGGCTCAAAGGTCAATTTCATTTGGTCAAGATTATGTCTGTCTTGGTGTCATCAGATCGATTTAATCTCTGATCAAGTGCTCCACATATCAGGTCTAGTTGCTCTCATTTGGCCTTAGCGGCCACCATTTTGTGTTAAAATTTGCCAACACCTAGAGCAAATTCATATTATGTGTGAATCATGACAGATCTTTATGGTGGCAAACTAGTTGATGAATCTTATTGCATACAAGTCGAGTCTAGTTCTTTGGGCTTCTGTGACAAGCATCCCACATCTTTCACCTTTATAGATTTACATGGCTTTAGAACTGAGCTACTTGGGTGCCCCACACTCCGCGACACTCTGCACACTACAAGGCATTCAACTCAGACTTTGATCACAATATTTGGTCATTTTTGGTCTTATTTATTAATGCTTTGGACTATTTTAATCGCTGTTTATATTCTTTAATATTGCCTAGTTTTTTGGTGTTTCATGCACTTGACAAAGGGACTAGATCTAGACTAGATCTCCAAGTCCATGGTTAAGCCCTACAAAAGCATTCTTTTGACAATGGAGCCATTGAGTGACCAACCTTCACAAACTTGAATTGCCCTGTCTCATAGGTCATTTCTTCACTCACTACTTCCCTTCACTTTGATGAAGCTTTGAATGTGGGTGAATCTGTTCTTGTACTATAGGATTTGCTACATGTACTCCTCCTTTGTGCGTATGCTCTTGACAGTTTTTTACTTATTTTTTTTCTAAAAATATCTTTTAAGGCAGCATTTGTAAAATAAATGGGAGTTATCTTGTACTTTATTTTTGCTTGTCCAAGATGAGATTGGGGTCTGATTTGGTAGGAGGCCATTACCCCCTCACAAAAAGACTCATCTCTCACCTCTTTGCTTACTAGTTCCAAGGACTGAGCATACAATGGGTTTTTGATTGTGTCGCATTCAATTCAACGTTGTTCACCATTTTTTTGTAAATTTTGACAGAGGGAGATTTTTTCATCTTGTCATATCTTGCAAACCAGGAGGCATTTTTTTGTGTTCTTATAGTCATTGGAAAGGTGGTTCAACAAGCTTCGTCGTGGTGTAGGTGATTTTTTTAGATTTCATCATTTCTTGCCAGTTTTAGTAGCTTGAAGGTACGATTTGCATTTTCTTTGCAATTGGCGTAACTTTTGCATACAACGTCAAAATCTGGTGATTTTTGTTTTAAATTGCTCAGAAAATCAAAAGGAATTTGATTGTGACCTTTGTTTTTTCCCTTGAGAAGAAATTTTTTCTCAAAATTGTAAAAATCACGATGAGTTATAAACGGTTGATTTAAGCTTGTCGATTGTACAAAATTCACTATTCTTTCATTGTACTTTGCTAGTGGGGTTACAATTACATGTTAATATATTTTGGGGGGGTGAAAGGCACATTTAAGTGCCCTTGCATTTTTTCTTCTTGGTGTTTTTTTCTGCTACACATGTTGGAAAGTGTGTCTATACAATCACTCACTCCACATAATTATCACACATAGAAGTTAAAAATGAAACAATTTTTGCAATCTAAGGGACTTTGGCAAATGCTAGAGGATAATCCACCTAGTTTCACTAAGGAGTTTGAAAGATTTACTTATAAGAACAAATTAGATGAAGTTATGGGAATCATAGGATTCCATGTATTAGACAACTTGTTTCATATTGTGGAGTGTAAAACACCTAAGCAAGTTTGGGATAAACTTGAAGAATTGTATGGTACCATCATTGAATTCTAAATCTTAGAACTAGAGGCAGAATTGACATCACTCTCTCTAGATGGTTTTCCTACTATCCAGGATTTTCCAGCAAAATTCAAGGTGCTCTTGTCACAATTGAAAGGATGTCGACATGATAAAACTGATAAGGAATGTATCTTCCTAATTATGTCTAAGTTGAAGGGTCCATTTCAGGCATTTTCATTTGCCTTCTATTCTACTATGGATGCATTCGGGAAAGACTTTAAGATGCCTAGCTTTGAGTTGTTTTGCGAGTGTCTTACTAGGGAGCAAGCCAAGTTACTTCAAATGGATGTGCTTCCTAGTTCTAAGAGTCAAGCCTTGATGGCCTCATTCTCCAAGGTTAAAGGTAAGAATAAGAAGAATCCCAAGACATAATCTTCTTCAGGTAGTGAGTCTCCCTTCAAACCAAAGCTGAAGAATGATTACAAGCCCACTCCTCCACCTAATCCTTCCAAATATGGTGAGTCTTCCTCCAAGACAAAGAAGAAGAAAGGTGGCACTTGTTCTTTTTGTGGCATAACAGGTCATGCTGAGTCTCATTGCTTTAAGAGGTTAGAGGATTTGGAGGAAGTTATGAAGAAGCACAAAATTTCTATCCCCAAGCTCTCCTCTACAAGCAAATGACATGCTCTTGCAGCACATGGCTTGCTTACATCTTCAGATAGATGGATACTTGATTCAGGTGCTTCACATCATATGACCAATTCATTGATCTACTTGAGACTCTTTCTAATACTAGCACTTCTCAGATTGCAGTGGGGAACTCTTTGCAGATTTCAATCATGGGGACAAGCACCGTTTAGTTGCAAGATGGTTGCATTGAGGATGTTCTTTTTGTTCCTAAGATTTTGCCAAACCTTCTCTCCATATATCAGATTTGTCATTCTGGGGATGGGAAGACAGTTGAGTTTTCTCCTCACAATGTGGTTATTAGACATCTACAGGATCCTAAGACAATTGTTGCTATAGGGAGAGTGGATCATGCATCTTGACTATATAGATTTGATGGATTTGAGTCTTCATCAAGATCATCTCTTATAGCACATGTCGATGCCTTGAGTAAGCTTTGGCATGAGGGATTTGGACATCTGAATTATAGTTATCTTCAGTAGTTGAGCACAAAGAAGTTGGTTGTTGGTCTACCTAAGATTTCTTGTAGAGAGGGAGTTTGTCCAGGTTGTGTACTTGGAAAACATCATCAGGATCCCTTTCCTAAGGGCCAGGCTACTCGAGATTCGGCACCCTTCGAGTTGGTTCATAGTGATCTCATGTCTTTTCCAACTCCTTCATTTTCAGGGGCCAAGTATGTGCTCACTTTCATTGATGATTTCTCACGACGCACATGGGTGTACTTTCTTAAGTACAAGATTTATGTTTTTGACACATTCAAGACTTACAAGGCATTTGTGGAGAAGCAATCAGGTCTTTCTCTTCGATGGATACACACAAATAACGGGGGGGAATATGTGAATCAAGATTTTAAGGATTTTTGCAGTGAGCATGGAATTCAACATCAATTTTTAGTTCCTTACACCCTCAGCAAAATGGTGTGACTGAGAGAAAGAACAGGATATTACGAGAGATGGAAAATTGTATGATTCAGTCTAGGTCTATGGATCCTACCTTTTGGGCCGAAGCAGTCAATTGTGCCAACTATATTCAGAATCATATGCCTCACAAGGCAGTGCAACATATGACTCCTGAGGAGGCTTGGTCCCATGTCAAGCCTAATGTATCCTTCTTCAAAGTGTTCAGTAGTGAGGCTTGGGCATTCATTCCAAATGGGACTGGCATAAGGAAATGGAAAAGAAGACTCAACCTTTGATTTTTGTTAGCTATTGTGAGGATGTGAAGGCTTACAGGTTGTTTGATCCTATCACTCAGGATGTCTACTTTCGTAGAGATGTCCATTTTGATGAGTCCTTTACCCAAGTGGATTCCTCCTCCACTTCTTCTTCCTCACTACATACTCCACCTTCTTCATCGTCACTTGAGGATATTTTGCTTCTTCAGGATGATACTGATGATGGTCCTACACAACCACCTCCTTGTGCACCACTTTTGCCCCGATGGACTCGCACAACTCTTTGTTAGATTTAGGACAGACAACTGAGAGGGGGGGTGAATTAGTTGTCAAAAACTTTCTTCCAATTAAACCCTTAAATCCACTTTGTGATTTAGCAGCATATTAATAAATCAATCATGGAAACATAATGCATTAAATTTAGAGCAGAAACACATCAACACATAAGACACCAAGATTTTGACGTGGAAAACCCGGTTAAGGGAAAAACCACGGGGTGATTAACCCAAGATTGTATTCTCTGTTAGAAGAATAGAAAGAACAAAATGGCACATGCCAATTAGGGCTCACTGCCCGAGCACACTACTCACAAGAGGCCCATTGCCTACAAGAGACACACTATCTACAAAAAAATAAGTATCATATACTTGAACTGGAGAATAGCATCTTCACCATGCTTGAATCAGTTCCATTTAAGCCCAAAACTTATGCTCTGCCTTTTGCTCTCTTCCTTGCTAGCACACTCTCATCTCCACAAGACACTCTGTGAAATGAATTTACAACTTCTTATTTATACAAGACATCAACTTAGGAATAATCATCTAAGTCGGCAAACATCTATAGGAACATCTGCAAGATGTGTAATTCATCCGGTCGGCCAAACTTAAGAAGAACACCATCATTCGGAAGTTATTCTTCAATTGCAAGCTCAAACTCTAATACGGACCACCAACATGAACTGGACACGGTCCAAAGACCACCACAAGCTAGCCTGAATCACTAAGAACATCCACACTTCATCTATTTATTGAAATCCTTATCTTCTTCATCTAGAACCTCAAGAACACAGTCTGTCATCACTGTCACAATGGAATAGATGCTTGCGGACCTCCATACCACTCACCAATTGAGTTATCACTTCACATGGACTTCCCAAACACTCCACCAAATATGCAGAATAGGATATTGCATTTCTGGATCCCACCGGACCTATCTGTGTCACTCTGTCACCTCTGAACACCTGTCAGAACTGATTTTACTTGAGCGGCCATAACTTCTTTAGATCTTCATGTGGACCTCTAAAATCTTTACTGGATCACCTTAAGACATATATCTACAAACCCTTTGAACCGCATCCTCTGATAGTCATCTTATCCTAGACCTTTACCTTACTGTCTTCACTATTCTTCTTTGTTCCTGATATGACTAATTTTCTTAATATCCTATAGCTCATCCAATCCTTATCATCAATGCAACAGGAGTATGTTGACATCAATGACAACACCGGTTAGGTCCATACTTGCAACAATCTCCCCCTTTGTCATTGATGGCAACATATGATGTGAAAAATTGTTTTGACCATTAAGACAAGAACTTTTCTTTACTATCACAACTTCCCCTATCAGCAACAACCATTCACATGTCTTCTCTTTCTTTCCTACTCCCCCTTTGATCAGCAATCACTTATTTTTCACATGTCTTCTCTCCCCCTTTGACATCAATGGCAAAGGGCACATACTTGCAATTCCACCACTTCAGAATCATACCAGCTGCTCCCCCTAAGTAGCAGCTCCCCATCATCAATCTAGACCACAAGATATGACTGTGATATCCATCGGACTGATGCACATCAGTGCACCTTAGTTCATCACCGAAGGGGTAATAACCCCTAACTTCTCCCTGAGATACTCAAAAGAATCCTTAGGTAGAGGTTTAGTGAAGATGTCTGCAATATGATCTTTGGAAGGCACAAACTCCAATCTAACTTCATTCTTGTTCACTTGCTCTCTCAGAAAGTGAAACTTGATAGAAATATGCTTAGTCTTTGAATGCAACACCGGATTCTTAGATATATTTATTGCACTTGAATTATCACAGAAGATTGTGATAGGTTCCTTATACTCCACTCTGATGTCTCTTAGCATTTGTTTCATCCACAAAACTTGAGTGCAACTACCTGCTGCTGCAATAAATTCTTCTTCTGCAGTGGACAAAGATATTGCCTCTTGTTTCTTGCTTAGCCAAGAAACCAATCTCTTCCCCAAAAAGAATGTCCACCACTGGTACTCTTCCGGTCATCCACATCTCCTGCACAATCCACATCTGTATATGCATGAAGAGAGAAATTATGATCTATAGGATACCACAAACCATACTCAACTGTCCCTTTTAGATACCTAAAAATCCTCTTGATTGCCATGACATGAGATTCTCTAGGATCAGTTTGGAATCTAGTAACAAGACCAACAACATTCATAATATTAGGTCTAGTTTGAGTGAGATACAACAATCCTACGATCATTGACCTGTACTTTTTTTGATCAGCGTTAGGAGAGTCATCATCTTTGATCAATTTAAATCTGGTTGCCATGGGAGTACACATTGGTTTTGACTCTTCCATCCTAAATTTCTTCAACAATTCTTTCACATATTTAGTCTGAGAAATGAAGATTCCTTTCTTTGTTTGAGTGATTTGTAGACCCAAGAAGAAATTCATTTCCCCAAGCATGGACATCTCAAATTCACTTTTCATTTGATTTGCAAAGGTTTTACACATACTATCTCTTCCTCCAAAAATGATATCATCAACAAACACTTCAACAATCAAGATGTTTTCATGATGAATTTTGAAATACAAATTACTATCAGCAGTACCTTTGTTGAAACCAATCTTTAAAAGATGCTTATCCAATCCTTCATACCAGGCTCTTGGGGCTTGCTTCAGTCCATACAATGCTTTCTTCAACTTGTAGACCATATCACCATGATCAGATAATTGAAATCCATTCGGTTGCTCAATGAATACTTCTTCTTCCAAGTCACCATTCAGAAAGGCACACTTGACATCCATCTGATATACTTTGAAATCCTTGAAGGCAACAAAAGCAAGAAATAATCTGACTGCTTCAATTCTTAGCACCGGAGCAAAAGTTTCTTCAAAATCAACTCCTTCTATTTGAGAGTAACCCTTGCAGACCAATCTGGCTTTATTTATGATTACTTCACCAACTTCATTCAGTTTGTTCTGGAAGACCTATTTGGTTCTAATCACATTCTTGTTTCTAGGTCTGGGAACAAGATCCCAAGTGTGATTTTTCTCAATTTAAATCAACTCTTCCTCCATTGCTTTAGTCTAGTTTTCATCATTGCAAGCTTCATTCACTGTCTTAGGTTCAATATTTGAAATCAAACAATATTCATCTGAATCTTGAGCAATCCTCCTTCTTTTTTGTACACCTATGCTTTTATCACCTATGATATGATCTTCAGAGTGGTTCAGTCTTACATACCTGGGAACTTTGGGAGTTTCTTGCACTTCTAATTCTTGATCAGGCTCATTATAACTCATCTCTTCTTCCTGATTTACTGGATCAGTTTGAATCTAAATTTTAGAAGGGGCTTGGGCACCTTGAATCAGAACACCATTCTGATCATCTTCATCATATTCATAAAACCTTGAAGGTTTTTCAATTCCTTCATCAACCTTCACATTTGTACTTTCTATAATCTTTCTCAGTCTCTTGTTATAACACTGGTATGCTTTGCTTTGAGTAGAGTAACCCAAGAATATTCCTTCATCACTTCTAGCATCAAACTTGCCTAGATCTTCATCTCTTTTAATGTAACATTTGCTACCAAAGACTCTGAAATACCTCACAGTAGGAGTGATGACAAACCAAAGTTCATAAGGAGTCTTACCGGTATTGCTTCTGATTTGAACTTGATTGAGAGTATAGACTGCAGTGCTGACAGCTTCTCTCCAATAGATTTGAGGAACATTTGCTTCCATCATCATGGTCCTCGATGCTTCCTAGATGGTCCGGTTCTTTCTCTCCACTACTCCATTCTCTTGTGGAGTCCTAGGAGCAGACAACTGTCTCTTTATTCCATGTTTCTCATAGAATTCTATGAACTCACTGGATGTGAATTCTCCACCTCTGTCAGACCTCAGACATTTTAATTTTAATCCAGTTTCATTCTCTACCATAGCCCTTAATATTTTGAATTTCTCAAGAGCTTCTGATTTCTCTTTCAGGAAAGTAACCCACATCATCCGGGAATGGTTATCAATTAACAACATGAAGTATCTATCACCTTGCACACTCCTTATTCTTGCCAGACCACATAGATCAGTATGAACTAAGTCCAATAGTCTGGTAGAAAATTGTTCCTTGCTTTTGAATGAGACTCTGCTTTGTTTCCCCAACTAACATTCTTTGCACAAACTATTTGTAGGTTTCACTAGTTTTGGAAGATCTCTTACAGCCTGAGTGTTGCTTATCTTGATGATATTATCAAAATTCACATGACACATCCTCCTATGCCATAGCCAACTCTAATCAATTTACAGCATCTGTGATTTCATTTCTGGATTTCAGGCCATTCTGAGGGGGCGTATACTTTGTTGTAGCCATGGTCCAATACTGCATTTCCATACATTACAAGTGACATTGCATGTGACTTTTCTAAAGATTAAAATTGGTTCCATCAAACTTCGGACTATCCTTCTTGTAGGATGACATCCTGGATCTCCTCAAGCGGTTAAGCTCTTTTAGAGGAACTTAGCTCTAATACCAATTGTTAGATTCAGGACAGACAACTAAGAGGAGGGGGTGAATCAATTGTCAAAAACTTTCTTCCAATTAAACCCTTAAATCCACTTTATGATTTAACAACATATTAATAAATAAATCATGGAAACATAATGCATTAAATTAAGAGTAGAAACACATCAACACATAAGACACTAAGATTTTGACGTGGAAAACCTGGTTAAGGGAAAAGCCATGGGGCGATTATCCTAAGATTGTATTCTCTGTTAGAAGAATAGAAAGAACAAAATGGCACATGCCAATTAGGGCTCACTGCCCAAGCACACTGCTCACAAGAGGCCTACTGCCTACAAGAGACACATTGTCTACAAAATAATAAGTATCACATACTTGAACTATAGAATAGTATCTTCACCATGCTTGAATCAGTTCCATTTAAGCCCAAAACTTCTGTTCTACCTTTTGCTCTCTTCCTTGCTACCACACTCTCATCTCCACAAGACACTCTGTGAAATGACTTTACAACTACTTATTTATACAAGACATCGACTTAGGAATAATCATCTAAGTTGGCAAACATCTATAGGAACATCCGCAAGATGTGTAATTCATCCAGTCGGCCAAACTTAGGAAGAACACCATCATCCAAAATTTATTCTTCAATTGCGAGCTCAAACTCTAATGTGGACCACCAACATGAACTAGACATGATCCAAACACCACCACAAGCTAGCCTGAATCACCAAGAATATCCACACTTCATCTATTTACTGAAATCCTTATCTCCTTCATCTGGAACCTAAAGAACACAGTTTGTCATCACTATCACAATGGAATAGATGCTTGCAGACCTCCAAACCACTCACCAATTGAGTTATCACTTCACATTGACTTCCCAAACACTCCACCAAATCCACAGAATAGGATATTGCATTTCCAGATCCCATCGGACCTATCTGTGTCACTCTGTCACCTCTGAACACCTACCGGAACTGGTTTTACTTGAGCAACCATAACTTCTTCAGATCTTCATGCGGACCTCTGAAATCTTTACTAGATCACCTTAAGACATATCTACAAACCCTTTGAACCGCATCCTCTGATAGTCATCTTATCCTGGATCTTTACCTTACTATCTTCACTATTCTTCTCTATTCCTGATATGACTAATTTTCTCAATATCCTATAGCTCATCCAATCCTTATCATCAATGCAACAGGAGTATGTTGACATCAATGACAACACCGGTTAGGCCCATACTTGCAACACTATTAAGGAGGCTCGTCCTCTTGTTGGTGATTCCATAAATACTTGCCGCACTCGTTCACAGATAGTAGGTGTCAGTCTTTTAAGTCATGCCATTTCAATAGATCCTCAAAAAATTTTAGATGTCGTAGGTATTCTAGAGTGGGATAGTGCAATGGTTGAGGAGTATTCTTCTTTGATGAAGAATCATACTTGGGATCTTGTTCCTCTTCCTAAGGGAAGAAAATTGGTTCGGTGCAAGTGGGTGTATTGCACCAAATATGCAGCTGATGGTTCTATAGACAAGTACAAGGCTCGTCTTGTTGCTAAGGGTTTTCTCAAGTTGAGGGTATTGAATACTCTAAGACCTTTGCTCCTGTCACCAAGATGGATTCCATTCATCTTATACTTTCTCTTATTGCATCTCAGGTATGGTCAATGTATCAAATTGATGTGAAGAGTGCTTTCTTGCATGGTGATCTTCATGAGGAGATCTACATGGAATAGTCTCCAGGTTTTGTGCATGACTCTTCACTTTTTTGTAGGTTTTGCCGTTCATTATATGGTCTCAAACAAGCCCCTTGGGCTTGGTATGAGAAGATGGATAGTTTCCAGCTTGCTTCCAGTTTCACACGTTGCC
Source organism: Cunninghamia lanceolata (assembly GCA_027924645.1). Classification (NCBI taxonomy): domain Eukaryota; kingdom Viridiplantae; phylum Streptophyta; class Pinopsida; order Cupressales; family Cupressaceae; genus Cunninghamia; species Cunninghamia lanceolata. The sequence goes on along the minus strand of BSBN01000023.1, from coordinate 7,209,996 downwards.
ATTCTAATCCTACAGTTTATACTTAGATACGTGGAGATGATCTTTTGATCCTTGTGCTTTATAAGGATGATTTGATTTTCACAGGCAGTTTTACCTCCATGATCCAGAGTATTCAACAAGCATTGATGGAGTGCTTTGATATGACAAATCTTGGTCTTCTACACTACTTCCTTGAACTTCAAGTTCGCTAGACTTTCGAGGGGATCTTTATTTTTTAGCACAAGTATGCTCTTGATTTGCTTTAGAGATTTGGCATGGCTGATTGTAAGCTCGCCCTTACACCATTTTAGTCAGGTGTTATACTGTCTACTAGTTACACCACTCCCACAGTTGATGCTACATTGTATCAACAGTTGGTTGGTAGTCTTTTGTACTTGACACACAATCATCCTAACATTTCCTTTGCGGTTGGACTTGTCTCCTATTTCTCTCAGGAGACAAATGAGAGTCATTGGAAGGTAGCCAAACATATCTTGAGGTATATTCAGGGCACATCACACTTTGGCATTCATTACACATCAGTAGCTTCTTCGATTGTGGGCTTCACTGACTTAGATTGGGCTGGTGATGTTGATGATCGGAAGTCCACTTCTGGCTTTATTTTTTGCCTTAGTTCTGGCCCGATTGCATGGTCTTGCAAGAAGCAGACAACTAATGCATTATCATCGATAGAGACTGAGTATTGAGGTGCAGTTTTGACTAGCCAGTAGGTTCTTTAGCTTCGACAGTTGATGATTAAGTTTGGATTTCCTCTAGATCATCCCACTACTCTTTGGTGTGATAATCAGAGTGCCATTCACATTTCTCACAACCTTGTGGAGCATCAACGTACTAAGCACATCGAGATCCACATGCACTTCATTAGGAAACTCATCTAGGATGGTGTTCTCATCTTGGAGTATTTCCTTACTGAGGAGCAGGTTGCGTACATCTTCACTAAACCTTTGGCATCACCTCGTTATCTTCATTTGTGATCGATGCTTGGGCTGAAGGAAGTTGTCCTTGGGGGTCTTCTTGAGTTCTCCTTCCTTCACTTTTTCATGCTTTTTTCTTTGCATGTTTTTCTCTCTTTTGGAGAGGAGTTTTTTCCCATGTGGTTTTCTCCTTTTCTCCACTTGTGAGAGATTGTTTGTACATGGGTACCTAACATGGCCTTGTTTTTGGGACCCATCTTTGCATCTTTGCATTTGTTTGTTCCTCTCTAAGTTGCACTTAATGGGGGGTGTTGGTGTGAATAGGGTTATTACCTATTCAGTTTAACCTTTGTTGTGTGGATAATTCATATTATTTAACTATTTATTAGTTAAATAATACTCACACATATTCACATGTTAAGTTGACTTAGGAAGCATTCTAGTTATTTCTAGATGTTTCTAGTTTGTCTAGTTGTTGATAGTTGTTGTTGATAGTTGGCATCTTATCCTATAGTTGTTACATGTCATAGGATTACGACACTTATCACATGACTACAACATCTTGTGTTTCACTTTGGTCTTTATAACCAAGGCCTCTTTGTACATTATTGTATCCAGTATTGTTGTATCATGGCAATATAGAATTCTTTTTGCTTGTCTCTCTTGTGTAGAAGGTTATTTGGTTTTGTAGATTTGATCCTGGTGGTTGATTGCTCCAACATATGATCCCTATCTTTCCAAGATAGCAGTATAGGGTTATGGTCTGAAGTCATTCTAGGAAGGGCTAACAAGAGGTAAGAACTGATAAACTCCCAATTAGTGGTAACCATGAATCTGTCAAGTCTAAGTTGAATCATGTTATCTCCATTTCTCTTGTTGGTCCAAGTGATCATCTGTCCTTGGAGTTCTAGGTCCATAAGACCAGCATTATTAAGAAAATCTACAAGGTCGTCCATGCTATCCGAATATTCAATGATGCCTCCAAGTTTCTCTGAAGGGAATAAAGGAGAATTAAAGTCTCTAGCCAACATCCATTGATAGTTCTTATTGCCCCCAATGTAAGAGGTTAAGTCTTCCCACAATTCCTTCCTAGAATTTCTTTGATTAGGGGCATATATTAACAATGTTCCAGTTTTTATTATGGGAAGAGAACTTGATGCTTAAACTATACTTAGTTTGAGTGAGGAATTCTCCTTTGACCACATTCTTATTCCACATCGTGACAATTCCACCAGAAACTCCAATTGCATCATTGATGCAAAAGTCAGCATTAGGTAGTAGGCCTTTAGCAATAACTTGAAAGATTTCCACCCTCATCTTAACCTCTTGTAACAAAAGAATGTTGATTTTGTAATCTAAAATACAATTCTTGACCAAGAATTGTTTTTGAGGACTATTCAGTTGTCTGATGTTCCATGAAAGGATTCTCATTTACGAAACGTTTTAGAGGTGGCCTCCAGTGTCCTTTGTCTACCCATGGCTATATCCTTGTTGACTTCCCTTTACCTAGTTTCTCTTTGGGAAGGCCTACCTACTTTGGTTTCAGCCCCCACATCTACTATCTTTTTCCCTGGGTTCCTCCCTTTCTTCTTAGTTGTTGTCCAACCATCTGATTCCTGATCAATACTCAATCTACTTGTTCATACTCCCAGGGTCATGCTGAAGGGACTATTCCTTGGAGAAGAAATTCCCTTTAGCTTACTTTTAGTTTCCAATTTGATCCCTAGGCTGTTAATCTGCTTGAAAGCAAGGCCCGAACTAGTAGTTGACTCAGTCTCGATAGCTAGGCTTGCCCTCTATCTAGAAATGGGAACAATAGTGCAGGGGATTTCCCCTTCTTCCATTTCTTTTTGGGGGGAGTGTGGGTTTTCCTCCTGTTGGAGCACAGAATACTTTGAACCTTGCTGATCAACCATTGTGAGACGCCTGTTGATCTCACCTTGTGAACTGGGTTCCTCTGTAGGTTGGGGTTCGTCTTTGGAATGGCCCATGATGTTGTTGGTTTCCTTTGCTTCTCCCCCTTCAAGACCCTTCTAAGGAGAGCTGATGATATTAAGAATATCTTCTGTGAAGGGGTAGTCTTCTTCATTCTTCTTCTCAAGAACCCCAGTATCAATACGGTGCTTTTGAGGGGCTTTGCATTGTGTTACCAAATGTCTCTTTTTAGCATAGTTTTGATAGAACACCGTTGCATTTTCATACTAAATGGTCTGAGTCCATTAACCATACTTAGACTCTAGAGTTATAGAGTTAGGCGGAGTTTTATGAATATCAAAACACAAAAGCGAGCAAATACTAACCTGGATTTGGATTTTGTAGTGTTGTCCAAGGAAATAAAATGCCCAAAAGTGTTGGCTATCCAGGTGAACACTTCTTCATCCCAATATTCCAACGGTAGGCCCGATAATCTAACCCACACTGGGGCTATCTTATTGAGGTCCCCAGCTGCATCAAATCCTAGCCTCCACCTACAAAGGGATAGATTGTGCTTGCCATACATCCAAGGACCTCCAACAAGAATAGAGATAAGGTCTTCCTTGGCAGTAAACTTAAAGAGAAACAGTCTTCCCGCCATACCGCTAGCAGACACGCTTCCCTTTAGTCTCCATTTAGCTTCCACCCATCTTCATACCAGATCAATGTTTAGCCTGAAGGAGAAGAATTTACCTACCAGAGCTTGCTCCACTGAAGAGACTATCCTCTCCATTGTAAGGTCTGGGAGTTTTAAAGCAGATCCGCTTTCTATCTCCAACATATCTGGGACAGCAGGTGGGTTCACGTGATCATTGTCCCCTAGAAGGACATCCTTCCAAGCTTTGGAAATTGAAATTTCCACCTAGGACACGGGTTCAGAAGGACAACCTGAGGCTGCACCAAAGTCAACCCGTACCGAAGGGGAGAGGGGTGGGGGGTCAGGGGCCCCCCTGGATCGCCTGTGTCCATGACCTAAGAAATTTAAAAAGCAAAAGAGAGGGAATTTACAGAGTGGGAATTAATAAATGCATTATAATTATGATTATCTCACGATGCACTCTATTATCAATCTATTAATATATGCTCATGTTTATTATTGATATATATATATATATATATATATATATATCTCTTACTTTAATCAATTACACCCTACAAGGCAACCAATTGAAGAGGGCATACATGATCACTAAAGTTCTCATTTTTGTATTCAATCTATCTTGCAAATCAAAAGCTACATTTGGGATCTTGTATCCCTTGTCTTGTAGGAATTCATGGGAGAACAATTGTGAAAGAAAAGAACATGGAAGGAGAATTCTCACCCTTTATGTACCATGAATTCATCTGTCTATTTCATTTACTTCATATATGTTTGAGAATGCTACATACTTAGAGATGGACACGAACCTAAAAGTGGCAACAAAATGTAATGGCAAAAAATGCATCCTTGATGCATTTTCTATTTATTTTTGTCCTTAACTTAAGTGCTATAACTTTTGAATTGCACGTTAGGGTGTTGTATAAAAGGAAAAATTCTCAATTCATTTGGAACACCTAGAAAATATTTAACACACATCTAGCACCTAACAAGAATATTTCATTGTTCACTACATTTCATAAGAATTCCTTTAGAGCATTGACATCTACATAGCATCTTAGGCATATCCCCATTATTGATTATTGTCTTTGATCATTATATCAAGCTATTAAATCAATATCTATGAGTTTGATAGGAGGGAAAAATATTCCTAATCATTTGCAAACTCGTTTGGTTCCTTTAAAAAAAATCGTGTCAAGAAAAGTCTTATTTTAAATTTGTATGCACTCCTTTTAAAATCATAAAAAATACTTTTTTTTCCCAAAAAAAATTAAAACATCAAATCTTTAAGCTTTTGTCCCAACATGAGATTTTCATTTAATGATTTTTCATTAAGTTATGATTTTTTTAAAAAGTTATCCCCTTTTAAGTTCAATAGGTTGTTTAGCTAGCTAGATGTGTAATTTTTAGCTGCCTAGACATATAAATAGTTCTCAAGGGCTTACGAATTGCTTATAATTTTACAAGGAAACCAAATTTTTGAAATGCTTTAATTTTTAAATTTTCATTTTTTTAACTCAACACAGTGGTGCAATCAAAAATGAGTTTTGGTGCCTCATAATTTAATGCCAATAATATTTTTAAAAAGTGATCGATTTGGTACAAACATGTGCTTAGATGTTGTTGGCGTTCCCTAAATCTCATGGAAATACATGATTTGTGTTTGCATGATTGCCTATATTTGAATTTTTTCATAGAATACTTGTTCCTTTTATTTAATCCAGTCATATACTTCATTTTTGTGATTGTTTACTCCATGGCTCGATGTGTTTGTGTAAGCAAAACGTCTAACCTATGTTCCAACAAACACAACAAAATCATTGTGTTCCACATTTTTGGGGTTTGCAACTCGTCATCAATGGTTAATGACCTTTTTAGATGGGACAAGCCATTTTTGTGCAAACATAAACTTTTTGGGGAGGGCAATGCAAACAAGGACATTTTTGGCTATTATATGTTGCATGCAAATCTTTGTGGCTACTCGTTTCTCCTTTATGATAAATGTTGCACATATGCTACCTAAGGTTATCATTGATGTGGTTGTCATTGATGTCAACACTCGGTTTGGAACACCTAGCTTGGATGCTTATGTTGATGATATACTATCATGGTGTGCTAATAGTGATGATTGGTGATGTTCATGGCTGGATGTCATTCCTTGTTCAATGTCAATTAAGTTTGTGTTAAGTATGTTTGTTGTCAGCAGAGATGATATCATGATGATATCTTAAGATGGGAATTAGAAGCATTAAGATGAGAATTAGAAGTAATGATGATGTTGAGAAGATGTTGCTGATGATTTGTAGCATGTTGTATGCTCTCTCCTATTGTTCCTAAGAAAGTATGTGCTACTACAAGAAGACTCTGATCTACGAATGTTGGTGAAGGTTTCTACTGTAGGAAGTTGCCTAGAAGACTGCTTGGTAAAATGCTCCACATTCCTCCACATTTGAAGATAAGGTCATGCAGTTTAGAAGTTACATTCAGTATGTTCTGAAGGTGTTATATCCAAGAGTTCAAGTTATTATACCTTCAACAGTGAAAGTTACAAGTGACGGAGTTTCAGTTTGTGCCTCTAGAAGAGTGAAGTGATGATGAAGGCTTGTTGGAATGCTCCGCATTCCTCTGGACATGAAGATTTGCTCATGCAATTTTGTGAGCATGATCAGAGATGTTCAATGCATGCTAATTTGTAGTATCAGGTGATTTAGTGGTCCGCAAGTTTAGTTTTCCAAATGACATTGAGCTATAGATAGTTCTAGATGCCTAATTGTTCTCAGAATACATGTTGAAGGTGTGTGCCACAAAGTTCTTGCTGTGCAGAGTTCAAGGAACATTTGGAGATGTTGTATGGGATATGCCAAATCATCTAGGAGAAGAACAAGTAATGTTTAATCAGTCATGAGTACTACCAAGTTGTATTGACCGATGTGCTACAAGCTTCATGTTTTCTTACGCTTGCTTAAGGGTGGCCTAATTCAATTTTGTGAAGCATGCGAATGTTATTCTTTGAAGGATGATGCCGTGAAGGATGTTTAGGGCCAAGTTAAGCATGTGTTGGGATCCACAAGGTGTGTTCCTCTTCCTAGTGTTGCGTGTAGTTCATGATAGGGATCACCCTCTACATGTTTCATGTTGTGTGATCTCTAGCCAACTTATAAAATGTAATATTCTTGTTGTCTCTAGCTAACTTGTAATGTAATCAATGTAATATCATGTATATATTGTAAACCTAGTTGATCTAGGTAAGGTATGATTGTGAATATGAGTGTGTGAAGAGCAGAATATGAATATAATATGCATTATGATGTGCGACTGAAGGAGAAAGAGAAGAAGCAATAAGGCCTATCCTGATTCATCTTGAAGACATTTTTGAGACAGAGAAGTAAAGAATGTGCCTAATTGATTGTTGGAGGTAGTGAGCCAAAGGTAAAACTTCTTGAAGGCTGAAAGCAGTGAGTTAGTAAGATATAGAGAAGACTGTTGAAGAAAGTGCAGAAGTTGTCAAAGTAGAAGAGAAATCATCAAAAGAGGAGTGGAAAGACAAAAGTGCAATCATCAAAGGAGCAAGCTTCATTGTCAATTTCAGGTAGTAGAAGGATTGTCATGCTATAATCATTTCTGAGTTTGTTCTCAGTTCAGGGAGTAGTTGCTTCCTTGGGTTGTAGCCATAAAACAAAGTTTGTAGGGAGTTGTAGCTTTCTTGAGAGTGAGCCTAAAACCTTTCTTCAGAGAGTAGTAGCTTCCCTGGGTTTTAGCCCTAAAATAAAGTTGTAATCTTTTATAGCAGTGAGCTTCATATATTGTGAGTTAATCCTCACCATGGTTTTTTCCCTTTGGAGTCTTCCACGTACATCTGGTGTTATGTGTTGTTGTGTAGTGTGTTGATCTTTTATGTTTCTGTTAATGTTGTAAAGTTTAAGTTTTAATATGCTCCAAAGGATTTGAGATTTGCTTGGATACTGATTCACCCCCCCTCTCAGTATCCGGGTGTGTTCAACAATTGGTATCAAAGCCAAGTTACTCAAAAGAAGCTTAACCGCTTGAGGAAGGTTTGGGATGACTCATAATGGATCTCACAAGGCACCTATATTTGATGGAACAAATTATTCCTTTTGGAAGCTAAGGATGGAAAACTATCTATTTTCTCTAGGGTTTGGTGTTTGGCAATATGTCAAGAATGGTTACACTGCTCATGCTTCTAATCCTACAGATGAAGATGAGATTAAGTTGTATGATAACAATGCCAAGGCAAAGAGTGCTATCATGAGTGGGCTAGCTGATTCAGAACTTCTGAAGCTAATGAGTTGCAAATCTGCTAAGGATGTTTGGATAAAACTTGGTAGCATTTATGGAGATAGTAAAGTGAAGCAAGCCAAGATGTAAATCTTCAAGAGCAAATTTGAAACCCTAAGGATGATAGAAGAAGAAGACATTGCTAGTTATATGCTTTGGGTGGATGAAGTAGTTAATGGCATTAGAGGTCTTGGTGGAGAAGTGAAAGAAGATGAGATTGTGAAGAAAGTTCTGAGATCTCTCCCTAACTCTTATAGTCATAAGGTATCTGCTATTGACAAATCTAAGGACTTGGATGCCTATACAGTAGATAAATTGTTTGGTGCTCTCACAACCTTTGAAATGAGAGAATTTGACAAAGGTGCTCCAAAGAAGGAAGCAACATTCAAAGTCAGCAAGAAGGCAGAAGATGGAACAACTGATCAATATGATGATCTTGATGAGGTAGAGGCAAACTTTGTGAGAAGATTGAAGAAGGGCACCGAAAAATACAAAGGTAAGTTACCTTTCAAATGCTTCAAGTGTGGGAAAATTGGTCATTTTTCTTCTAAATATCCTTTTAAAGATTCAAAGAAAAACAACAAAAGAGAGAAGTCCAAAAGAAGTCTGTATTCCATGGAGAGTAGTTGTTCTTCAGAAGGCGAGGATCATGATGATTCAAATGATGAAACAATTTTCATGGCCTTGAATGTTGGTGACAAAAAGGATGATATTGGGAATTGTGAAAAGTCTAATACCTTGTAGGCTAACCAAGATAATGAAAAATCAATGGTTGTATGGATTGCCTTTCATGCAAAAGAAGAAGCCAATGCTTGGGTAATTGACAATGGTTACTCTAACCACATGACTGGTGATAAGGAGAAGTTTATACACCTTAAGAGGTGGAATGGTGGAGCTATCAAGTTTGGTGGTAATGAGTTAGCACAAATCTGTGGAAAGGGTGCTATAACTATTGATAGGAAGAATAGGACTGGGGATTTCCTCTATGTCAAAGGGCTAAAGCACAATCTTCTCAGTGTCAGTCAAATGTGTAGTAGAGGATACAATCTTACCTTTCATGCCAAAGGATGTGAAATCAGGAAGGCAGGGTCTGGAAGATTAGTTACAGAAGGTATTAAGACATATGGAGATATCTATCATCTAAAGGAGGTAAATGGAAGAACCTATTTATTGGCTCAATCTAGTGAGTGCTGGATGTGGCACAAGCGAATGGGACACATCAACTTTGATAATATGGTAAAGATCAAATCTATTCATGCAGTGAGAGATATATCTAAGATAATCAAGTTTGCAAACACATTATGCAAGAAATGTCAAATGGGAAAGCAGACAAAGACAAATTTCAAGAGCAATTAGTATTCTTCTACAATGCCTCTGGAGCTGATTCACACTGACCTATGTGGTCCTACAAGAACAAAGAGTCAAAAAGGTGAAAGGTATTTCATGTTGCTTATTGATGATTACTCTAGAATGACTTGGGTTACTTTCTTAAGAGAAAAATTAGAAGCCTTTGATAAGTTTAAGATTTTCAAAGCAATAGTTGAGAATGAAATGGATGCTAAGATCAAATGCTTAAGATATGATAGAGGAGGTGAGTTTACTTCAAATGAATTTGAATTTTTTTTTGAAGATTATGGTATTAGGAGACATCTGTTTGCTCCTAGGACCCCTCAACAGAATGGGGTAGTGGAAAGGAAGAATAGGATTGTGCAAGAGATGGCTAGGGCAATGTTGAAAGATGCAGATCTACCTAATATATACTAGAAGGAAGCAGTTCACACTACTTTCTATCTGCTTAATGGAGTACAATTGAGGGTTAATAGCACTAAGACCCATTATGAGCTATGGTATGGAAGACCTCCCACTGTTAGATATTTCAAGATCTTTGGCAACAAATGCTAATCAGGAGAGATGAAGAAGACCTTGGAAAATTTGATTCAAGGTGTGATGAAGGGATCTTTCTTGGTTACTCAACCAGGAGCAAGGCCTATAGATGCTACAACAAGAGATTGGGAAAGATGATTGAAAGCACAAATGTTAAGGTAGATGAAGACTTGTATCAAATCTCACAAGAACCAGTGGACTGCGGATCTAATATACATCCCTACATTGAAGATGAAGAAGAAGAGGAGAAAGAAGAGAAGGAACAAGATTCAGAACAGATTGCTAAGACTCCAGCAAAGTATGTTCAGAAGAATCATTCAATAGATCAGATCATTGGGGATAAGAATAAATGTGTGCAGACTAGGAGAAGGTTTACAAAAGCATGTGAGGAAGTGAATTTGTGCTTATTGTCAAAGGTAGAGCCCAAAACCTTTGTTGATGCTAGCAAAGATGATAGATGGTTGAAGGCAATGGTAGAAGAATTAAATCATATAGAGAAGAATTAGACATGGGAATTGGTTCCCAGACCAGTTGATAAGAATGTCATAGGAACAAAGTGGGTGTTCCGAAATAAGCTGAATGAAGATGGTGAAGTTGTGAGGAACAAAGAAAGATTGGTGTGTACAGGTTATTCACAAGTTGAAGGCATTGATTTTGAAGAGAATTTTGCTCTAGTAGCCAAGATGGAGATAATTAGGATGTTTCTTGCCCTTGGTGCTCACAAGAACTTCAAGGCTTATAAGATGGATGTCAAGTTAGCATTCTTGAATGGTGATCTAGAGGAAGAGGTCTACATTGAGCAACCATATGGTTTTCAGTTATCAGAGGATCTGGACATGGTGTGCAGACACAAGAAAGCTTTATATGGACTCAAGCAAGCTCCTAGAGCTTGGTATGCTCGGTTGGATAAGTACTTACTTCAACAAGGTTTCAAGAAAGGTACCACATATAGTAATCTTTACATTAAAGAAGAGGGAGACATGATCTTGATAGTTGTAGTATATGTTGATGACATCATCTTTGGTGGATATGATAATATGTATAAGAGGTTTGCAGAACAGATGCAGAAAGAGTTTGAGATGTCTATGATTGGTGAGATGTCTTTCTTCCTTGGGCTTCAAATCATTCAACTAGATGATGGTATCTTTATTTCTCAGGCTAAGCATGTTAGAGAGATGTTGAAGAAATTTGGTATGGAGGACTCCAAACCAGTAAGTACTTCTATGGTTACAGGTTGTCACTTGAGAAAGGAAGATGAGTCACCTGAGGTTGATCAGACTCTTTATATATCTATGATTGGAGGATTATTATACTTGACTGCTTCTAGACCTGATATTATGCATGCAGTATGTGTGGTTTCCAGATATCAAGCTAATCCTAAGCAAACTCATGAGAAGGTAGTAAAAGTATTATTCAGATACTTGAAGGGATCTCTAGATTATGGCTTATGGTATCCAAGAGGTAATGATTTTGATATGAGTGCTTACACTGATGCTGATTGGGCTGGTTGTGTTGATGACAGAAGAAGTACAAGTGGTGGTGCTTTCTTTTTAGGAAGTAGATTGGTTTCATGGTACAGTAAGAAATAAGATTTAGTATCTTTATCAACTGCAGAGGTAGAGTATATTGCTACAGCATCTTGCTGTACACAAGTGTTGTGGATGAAGAAAACATTGAAGGATATCAAGGTACAATATGATGAGCCTATTCCTATTTTGTGTGATAATACTAGTGCTATAAAAATTTCCAAGAATCCAGCGATGCATTCTAGAACCAAACGTATATTAATCAGGTATCACTTTTTGAGAGAGAAGGTTGTAGATAAAGAAGTGAAGTTGGAATATGTTCCAACAAAGGATCAAATTGCAGATATTTTCACAAAGGCTCTTGCAAAGTATACCTTTGAGGATCTCTGATAGAAGTTAGGGATAATTTCCCCTCCTTCCTCTTGCTAGATGCATAGTTGGTGTATCTGTCCAGGGGGAGTACTTCAGGCTATATCTTTTTCCTGGACTAATGGTAGCTACCTCTCAGGGGGAGCAGGTAGTGGTTGTTGCTGATAGGGGAAGAAGGTTGAAAAGGAGAGTTTGTGCCTAAGGGGAATTTGTTTCCCTTTGTCCTTGATTTCAAAGGGGTAGAATGAGTAGGTGTGTGTTGCCATCAATGCCAAAGGGGGAGATTGTTGCACATATGCTACCTAAGGTTATCATTTATGTTGCTGTCATTGATGTCAACACTCAGTTTGGAACACTCAACTTGGATGCTTATGTTGATGATATACTATGATGGTGTGCTAATAGTGATGATTGTTGATGTTCATGGCTGGATGTCATGCCTTGTTCAATGTCAATTAAGGTTGTGTTAAGTATGTTTGTTGTCAGAAGAGATGATATCAGGATGATATATTAAGATGAGAATTAGAAGAATTTAGATGGGAATTAGAAGTAAAGCTAATGTTGAGAAGATGTTGCTAATGATTTGTAGCATGTTGTATGCTCTCTCCTATTGTTCCTAAGGAAGTATGTGCTGCTACAAGAAGACTCTGATCTTTGAATGTTGGTGAAGGTTTCTGCTGCAGGAAGTTGCCTGGAAGACTACTTGGTAAAATGCTCTGCATTCCTCCGCATTTGAAGATAAGGTCATGCGGTTTAGAAGTTTCGTTTGGTATGTTTTGAAGGTGTTATATCCAAGAGTTCAAGTTATTATACCTTCAGCAATGAAAGTTATAAGTGACGGAGTTCTGGTTTGTGCCTCTAGAAGAGTGAAGTGATGATGAAGTCTTGTTGGAATGCTCCACATTCCTCCAGATGTGAAGATTTGTTCATGCAATTTTGTAAACATGATCAAAGATGTTCAATGGATGCTAATTTGTAGTATCGGGTGACTTGGTGGTCTGCAAGTTCAGTTTTCCAAATGACAATGAGCTACAAATAGTTCCAGATGCCTAATTGTTCTCAGAATACATGTTGAAGGTGTGCGCCACAAAGTTCTTGATGTGTGGAGTTCAAGGAGCATTTGGAGACGTTGTATGGGTCATGCCGACTCATTTGGGAGAAGAACAAGTAATGTTTAATCAGTCACGAGTACCACTAAGTTGTATTGACCAATGGGCTACAAGCTTCATGTTTTCTTTCTTAAGGGCGACCTAAAATTTCAATTTTGTGAAGTGTGTGTATGTTATTCTTTGAAGGATGATGATGTGAAGGATGTTTAGGACCAGGTTAAGCATGTGTTGGGATCCATAAGGCATGTTCCTCTTCCTGGTGTTGCATGTAGTTCATAATAGGGATTGCCCTCTACATGTTTCATGTTGTGTGATCTCTAGTTGACTTATAAAATGTAATATTCTTGTTGTCTCTAGTTGACTTGTATTGTAATCAATGTCATATCATGTTTATATTGAAAACCTAATTTATCTAGGTAAGGTATGATTGCGAATATGAGTGTGTGAAGAGTAGAATATGAATATAATATGCATTATGATGTGCGACTAAAGGAGAAAGAGAAAAAGCAATAAGGTCTATCCTAAGTCATCTTGAAGACATTTTTGAGACGGAGGAGAAGTAAAGAATGTGCCTAATTGATTTCTGGAGGTAGTGAGCCAAAGGAAAAAAATCTTGAAGGCTGAAAGTAGTGAGTTAGTAAAAAGTGCAGAAGTTGTCAAAGTAGAAGAGCAATCATCAAAAGAGGAGTGGAAAGGCAGAAGTGCAATCATCAATAGAGTGAGCTTCATTGTCAGTTTTAGGCAGTAGAAGGACTGTCATGCTGTAATCATTTCTGAGTTTGTTCTCAATTCAGGGAATAGTTGCTTCCTTGGATTGTAGCCATAAAACAAAGTTTGTAGGGAGTTGTAGCTTCCTTGGGAGTGACCCTAAAACCTTTCTTCAGGGAGTAGTAGATTCCTTAGGTTGTAGCCCTAAAACAAAGCTAGCAAGGAGTAGTATCTTCCTTGGGTTGTAGCCCTAAAACAAAGTTGTACCCTTTTATAGCAGTGAGCTTCATTTATTGTGAGTCAATCCTCACCGTGGTTTTTCCCCTTTGGGGTTTTCCACATACATCTGGTGTTATGTGTTGTTGTGCATTGTGTTGATCTTTTATGTTTCTGTTAATGCTATAAAGTCTAAGTTTTAATCTACTCTGGAGGATTTGAGATTTGTTTGGATACTAATTCACTCCCTCCTCTTAGTATCTGGGTGTGTTCAAGAATAAATGAATTTCAACCTATATCTAATTAGTTTTATTTTGTGTTGTGGATTATCTTTTAAAGGAAATAATTGGTTCGTCAAAGTTACCGAGAGGTTAAACCTGGCTCAATCATACCTCCAAAGAATTTGGACCTTAGGGGATGAGGTAATCAAGGAACATACTAACATCCCACCAATTAAACTACAATCCTTCAGTGTTGTAGATAGTTCTTTTATTTATATAAAATTTTATTTCGAAGACCCAACCTTCACACACATAAAAACCTTCAATGAGAATCAAACATGCATTTTGAGTTTTATTTGGTTTTCTTTCATCCTCTAGATGAAAAATTATTTTATTTAGGTGTTTTTAAGATTAAAGACATCAAATTTTCATAGTCCATAATATTTCAAATCGAGTGTTTCAAGATTTAACTATGTAATAGTTTTTCATCAACATTTCAGATCACACTCTATATCAATCCATCATTAGAATGTAGAGAGAAAGAGAAGAGAATAAAAAATGACAAATTGCAGACCTTAATTGGCTAAATAGAGAGAGGGAGAGAGGTGGCATGGGAACCAAGAGACCACAAGGGAAAATAAATGGATACATATATACACATACACATACACATATACATACACATATAGTTATAAGTGTATAACTACAAGAACAATGTAAACACATGAGTTGCACAAACACACACACATATACGTATATATATATATATACGTATATACATATACATATACATATACATATACACATATATACATATACATATACACATACATACATACATATATACATGTATATACATATATATATGTATATACATATACATATATATACGTATATGTGTGTGTGTGTGTGTGTGTGTGTGTGTGTGTGTGTGTTGAATAGATATATGTTTATATACAATGTAAATATAGTTATATACAATTATTTATATAATATAAATTTATCTAATTATATATACAATAAAGTTATAAGATTATGCAATATATAGTTATATATAATAACTCATCTATATAAATTAAAATAATATTATATATAATTTTATAATTATATAAGTATATAATTATACAACTATATATATTGTATATATATAGTTGTATATAAAAAATAAGAACAAATTATAATTATAAAATTATGTATACAATATAATTATATTTATAGTCGAATAATTATATATGCAATATATATGGTTTTATATAATTATACACCTATATATATAGTATGAATATGAATATAAATAATTATAATGTGTGTATACATATATACATATATATATTTGTACCTATATACATACATGTAAAAACTATATTATAAACAATAAACAAAAATGCATACGAACCCATAAACACATAAACATACATACATATATACATATATGCATACAAACAACCAAACACACATACATGTGTACCTACATGTACTTGTACAAGTACCTATATGTATATGTACATATAATGTATTTGTACTTATATGTATATGTACACATATACATATATAGGAAAGAGGAAAAATGGCGTGGGATTTAGAAACCGAAAAAGATAAAAAAAAGCTAGCAGGACAATGAAACAAAGGAAGGATTAAAAGCACATGGACTAAAAGAAAGAAGGACACAAACTAAAAAACATGGAAAAAACAAATAACTACATAATAAAATATAAACATCAAATCAAACCAGAATAGTGAGAAAAGAAAACCTATGCATGTGTGAGTGTGTATGTATACCAGTAAAAAGGAACACCAAAACCAAGAAGGAAAGAATGGAGAAAGGACAGTTAGGGGAGGGGGGGCTAGACACAAGAGGGAAACCAAGGAAGAGAGGGGGAGAGGGGGAGGGGTGGGAAGGCTCACTAAGGTCAAAAAAATGATGAAAAGGTTTCTAAGATGTTACCTTTACACACAAAATTCCAACATAAAATGACAAAAATAGGAAATAAAATCACTCTACATGGTAAAGAAATAAAATAATATTGATAAGCAAATAATTTTAGAATTAAGAGTTGAGATGGTAATACTACACAAACATGCTTTTTAAAATTGACAAAGGGTGTTAAAGTACCTAGCTTTGTTTGTGACTTGTAGATATTATAATGTAAACTATCATCAATGATCCAATCTAGTTCTCTATTATTAGATTTGAGGTTGTAATGCTTTGAAAGACTACTAAATGATTCATTTTCTACTTTGGTTCAATTTTGCATGATTCATGAAACTAGTCCTCACATGTACTACTTTGAACCTTTTCTACACATTTGACCTTCTATTGTGGATTTTATTAATGTGCCTCTAACTACAAAAATGTGTCTACCTATGCTATTTGGAATTTGTGGTATCTAAAGACACCATTGAAGTCTATTGTTCTAGGATGTTCACCTTAGTCAAACCCTTGGAATTAATTTATTATTTTGATGTTGTTCTAGGATCTTCACCTTAGTCAAATAGCCATGCAAGATGCCTAATATGTACTTATTAATACAAATGTTGATGCTAGCTAATGATATTATGATGCTTGGATGATTGTGCTCTAGTAGATAATGGATGACCTAGAATGAATTAGGGTTTGTCCTTTTATACTACTCCTATCAAGCAAATTGAACATTTTGTGCTGAAGTTGATAAAAAATATCTAGTTGGAAATGGATCAACTTAGACCCATAAGTAAATTTAAACTTAAAAGTTTAGGGGTCAATACTAGAATTGTGGTTCTAAACTAGGCTTAGAATTGCACCTACAAATTCAACCTAGGTCAAGGAATGGTGAATTTGAAGATCAAATCCAAATCCTTGGGATGCATGGAGTTAGGTCTAGTCAAGGATTTGGTTAATTGCCAACTATTACACATAAATATGTCACTTGTACACTGGATAAATGCAAGAAGTTGTGTCCACTTAAGGTGGAAGTTTCGGACTTAGAAAAAAACCCAAAATCAGGTTAACCAAAACGGGATCCCGCTTTTATGAAATGGGATCCCGAGCCAAAACCGGGATCCTGTTTTCTAGAAATGGGATCCCGTTTTGAGTTTCATAAAAGGTTAATATTTTAACCTTTATGAAACGGGATCCCGTTTCATAAAAGATTAAAATATTAACCTTTTATGGAACGGGATCCCGTTTTATAAATTTTGAATTTCTGACCGACTTTTTGCTATGGGTTTTGGGTCAGAAAAAAGGCTTGGGAACCCGACCCTTGGCTTTGGACCAGGTTTGACCTGCAAGTTGAAGGTCCTGTCAATGTCACCACAAACTAGTGACTTTGGGCATATATCTGAAGGCCTTTTTTACAGAATTTTTTGACGAAATTAAAACTCATTATAGATGAGACAGTGTAGATTCCAAATATGTAATTTTTTTTACAATTGGATTATTTTTTCTATTTTTAAATTAATTTCTAATGAAACAGGTCCATAAACTTGAATTATCAGGGTTTTTTAGTATTTTAATAACTTTTTTTTAAGAAAAAAACTTGTAAAAAAAATTATACGAAAACGTACTTCAGACAATTCTTTTCAATTTGAATTTTTTTTTTCAAAAAATGATAAGTTTAAGTCATCTTATGCGTGACGTACACGGCGGTTTTTTAAAACACGAAAAATGGTCAATAAAAAAATAACAAAAAAACAAATATTCAATAAAAAATTACAAAAAAATATGGAAAACGTGCTTCAATGAGTTATAAATCTTTTCCCAAAAGGATTTAGAAAAATATGATTATTTAGGTCAAAATATGGATGACGTACACGTGCATGGTATAGTAAAAAAAGTGACTTTTAAACAGTGGTTTTTAGAAACGCCTATTAAAAATCAATTTGTATCATCTGGGTATTAAAAAAATTACATATTTGGAAACTAGACTCTGTGTACTACATTTCATATTTAGTGACTTTTTCCAAGATTTCACCTTTAAGTGCTTCAAAGTTTTAGGTCAAATGTGACAAATTTTGAAAATCAGGGAAAACACTTCCAGTTTTTGGCCAATAAGTGGACACAACTTCTTGCACACACCCCACTAGTCATTATATATATGGAATAAATAGGTCAAATTGAATCCAAATAGGAGGGGAAAGTGTAAGGTATGAACTTTTCCCCCTTACATTTTCCCCCCATTTTGACTTACATGGGGACTACTATGAATCATGCACATCAAAGTAAAACAAGCAGTCAACATGAGAGTAAATACCAAGCATTCATTAAAAGGATATATATATATGAGTGAAGATCCCCCTAGGCTCCTTGTAATGTGCTCCATCTTAGTACCTATAATCATAAAATTCATCTACTAGAAATTTGAAATAGGCAATAACAACAACTACTTGGTGATTCCAAGAAACAAAATGTAAAAGTAAAAAAGAGAGATATAGGGCTATGAAGGAGCCAACTACAAAAGGTGATATGGTTGTGAGGGATCTTACATAAGAAATTTATAAATGTGGTTACAAAGGATGCACAATAGTAAATTAAAATGGTTTTTTCTAACATAGTCATGTAGGCTCTAGATTTCTCAAAATTAAATAATGATTTCTGATTTTAACATGACCTATTTGAATTGATCATAGTAGTATGGTTTAATGAGAAAAATACCTGAGATTGTACTAGTTTTTTGTACATAAAAATTATGGTTAGGTTATAACATTGAAAAATGTTAAGGTTGAAGCACTACTGTATTTGACTACGAATTCTGATGAATGTTTGGTGACATATCGACAAAATATTGTCAACTTACCGATGCACCACTGATTTAAATTTTGTCGCTGAATTTTCATCGCTTTAATGACCAAATTTTATACGTCGAACCCATGACCCAACATCGTCGGTTAGTGCGACGGAAAATGTTGGCGGTGTCCGTTGCAAAATCAATGTAACTTCATCCATCTATCGATGCAAAAAATCACAAAATGTTGCAGAACACCCATTTGAAATCATCGGAAAAACATCAAACGTTCGTCCATTTTCCAACGAGGTGGAGCAAACCGTCGTTGCCATTATGACAAAAACAACGTCACGTGTACAACAACCTCGTCGCAAATGTTTGTGGTTTGTCGGGCTATGTTCGTCAAAATTGCGATGAAACTCTGTAGTTTAAAAAAAAATTTCATTCAAACATCTTTTACTTTCACCGATGGTGCCTTATTTTGAAATAATAAAGTTGAAATGTTTCATCTAACTTCTTTGCTGCAATTTATCTTAAGATTTTGTTT
Organism: Cunninghamia lanceolata; assembly: GCA_027924645.1. Lineage (NCBI taxonomy): Eukaryota > Viridiplantae > Streptophyta > Pinopsida > Cupressales > Cupressaceae > Cunninghamia > Cunninghamia lanceolata. The sequence goes on along the minus strand of BSBN01000023.1, from coordinate 7,190,934 downwards.
GAACCATTGAAGAAAAACCTTGAACAACGACTTCCATATTGAAGACCTAAATAGAGAATGAGTGGAGAAAAACTAGTGAACAACCCATTGGAAAACATTCAGCTAAAATAAGAAAGGCTTAAGGGCTTTGGAGGCTCCAAATATTTTCTATAGGCAGACTTGATGCTAAGAGTCTTTTTTACATAATTTCTGCAAATTTCCACTGTCAATATATCTGTGGTGATTTCTTCTCAAGCTGAGAGTAGATTTTGAAAGCTATATCAACAGTCTTAAGAAACTCAGTTCAAATCCTCTCCGAGCTTTCACCAACCAAATGAACTAGTTTTAACATCTAGCGGGAAATCAAATATTCCTTTCTATCGTTATGCCCAAGTATGGTCTGTCCATTTAATGTTGAAAAATTGTAACTACTCCAAGGCCACTCCCCAGCGGCTCTAAGAATCTGTCCTGATCTTATGGAGAAATGAAAACTCTATACCGTGCTAGAAGATGAGGGATCTACAATACATTCTTATATATTCTTCAGTTGACTCTTGAAGATAGATCAAGGATAATAATAGAAACAATAATTCTACACAGATACTAATCTCGGATTTAATAGAGTTCTCATTATAGATTTGATAAAGATTGAATGCAGCTGAATTTATAACATCTAGAGATACATTAGTCTACTATGCATCAAAAAGGGAATCATAGCTTTGCAGAAGTCATCAATATCTACTATTTCTTTTATTGCTTTGTGAAACCCTTTGATCAAGTCCAAAAACACATTAATCCAATAACAGTTATTACACAGTTAAGGATGGATCTCCCTCCAAAATTGATTAGAACTACAAGCATGTCATTTTTTTAACATTGCTCATTGCATTTTACTGTATGCTATGGGGATTTATGCTTTTTATCATTGTTATCAATTAGCTCAGTTGGCATTTATTTGTTTTTATCATAAGAATTCCTTCACAACATTGCTGTAATACATGGCGTTGCATATATTGTTTTGTCTAGGATGCACACCCCTGGGCTTATCCTTTTTTTTAGGGTCCTTTGCATTTTAGACTTAGCTTCAACTTCTAGAAAATATTATCTGAGGTGGTTGAAGTCTATTTAGCACTCTTAATTACATAGTGTAATGTGCCATACTATGAAGCTTGTTGACCTACCCGATCATTTGTGGATGTTAATATAATTTCATTTATCTTGCTTTATTTAGGTTGTCAATTTTTCTCTGAACACTGTTGTTTTCTATAGATAGGAGATGCTTTAGACTCTCTTTGTGTTTCTATGATTGTACTTTCTACTTGAGAGTCCCACTGACCTATTTTGGTAATTTGTAGACATTAATATGAAATTACTCACTTGCACCTGTTGTGGCATGTTGTTGTTGACAACCTCTGCATCTCCACATAACATCTTTCTAAACTACCACAGATAGCATTCCCAAGATTCTGGAAGTTAATACATGTTTTCTTGCACTTCTTGCTTATCGATGTTACTACAACACCATTATCTTCCAACTTCAGGATTTCCCACCAGAAGGTTCTCTGTAGCGTTCTATGTTGCCATAATCATCCTTTCACCATCATGAAGGGGTTTCAATCCCAGTAATTATTTAGTGCATATTGTACAATCTTTAAAATGGGAATCAAAAGCAGGAACCAAACAGATTTCTTTCAAGTAAAAGAGGAAGGTCTCAGATATGTCAAAAAACCAGGAGAGTAGCCTCAAACATTCTCCTCAATCACAACTTCTCATGACTCGAGCAAGTTTTGAAATGTTTACTCCCATAATATGAAAGGTTGTCTATCCATGTTTGTGTAAGGATTTTAAGGTAACCTTCTTCCTTTGTCAAAGCAGTTTGATCTTTGGTTTATACTTAGGAAGAACATTGCTTCTAATTGAAAATGGACTTATGCAAATCGGTACAATATAATGACCCAAAATATTAACTTGAGAAGATCAACTAAACTTTCAACAAAAATTTCCTTCATTTAGGGGAGAGTACCCAGTAGTGGAGCACCCTAACTTCACGCCTCTCAAAATCATACATGGCAATTTTGAATCACTCCAAAAATTTTACAGTAGCTTAGTTGGCAACGCCCCTACTTATAACTAAGGTTTCAGGACCACATCATCAAATATGATGCCACATCAGCATGCTTTTTGTTGAGGTGTCAAATAGTTCCCCCCAAAAAAGGGTGGATCAATAGGTGTGCATTAAGTCATGTTTTGTTGGTGGGCTGATGTGGCATCACATGATTGGTTGCTTTTTAAATCCAAAGGGCACATTTCATTCAATTATTAGTACTTATAGTAACACTAACAGCCTTAAAGTCACAACTACTAGTACAAAACTTTTAAAAATATTGGGCCTTAAATGCACATATGCTATCTCAGCCATTGGAACTATCTCACCTATTGGGTCTTTTCCCCTACACTTGATTCCAAGAGGTGAACAATGCATCAAAACACCCAATTAGGGTTTTAAACTCACATCAGACCCTCGTACACCATAAACATCATTATTTTGACAGAAACAAAACAACAACATTCTCTTCCAACACTGTTTTATCTGTTTTCTAATAGCTTGCACCCAAAGGCCAAATTTCTTGTAGAAGTTCACAGACAAAAAATTGGGAATATCTTTTGAAGGAGGTGGAGATTCCCAAAACCAGTCACAGATTCTAGGACCTATTTGGGCCTACTAAAACATACTTCAAACTCAGGGTATGTTGTTTTGTAAAGATCAACCTTAAACATGACTGTATCGCAGCAAGAAGGCTCAATTAGGCCTATTTAACAAAGCAAGTGCCATCAAAATCACTCCTCAACATCAAATAACCCTGGACAGTCTTTTATTAGGTTATAAAACTCTAGAAATCAACAAGTTTTTGATCACTTAAACCCTTCCAAAGGCCACAAAAAACCCCTATTTCTAGGCTTAACAATGCTCAAATGATGAGGGTTTATTTGAAAGTATGCATACCCAACCTCCAAACACATTGAAAATGCTTCAAACACCTTGGAATATGCCTGCACATGATAAATAAACTGATTCCCATCATTAAACACTTCAGTTTCATCAAAACCCTACTTGTAGCCATCCTCTTTAAACCAAAAAAATCAATGGAAAACAATGAGAACAACAATGAAACTTTGCATCAAGACTTCCCCTGCACCTGCCAACACACTCAAAATGAAAAACAACCTAAAATGACCCATTCCACTGATTTACAAAGCCTCCATCGGTGGAATGGTGGTTAAACCTCACTTTAGACTTTCAAAACCCTTAAATTGGGATTTCAAAATAGTTTATAGGAAAAAGACCCAAACACCCTTATTACTCAACAAGATCCTCTCAAATCAACTTAATTTGAAGGTTTACACCTTATTCTATCAAAAAACAACAAAGTTCACTTGTTAGGCTTTCGATGGCCGATGAGTATTTTGTCGGGGAAGCTTTCATGAGTTATGCCGATATACATTTCTTGTGGTGCTACATTCTCTATTTGTTCCTTTTTAATCAAAATATATAGCCCAATTTCTTCTACTGATCGGTATGAATGCAATGTGCCTATGCTGATATTGTACAATGTGCTTCCTCATTCATGTAGGCCATTCTTGCAATGTTTTTATCGGTGAAGCTTGCTAGTTGTTGTGCTGATATATTGTATCGTGCCAATATAAACATAAAACATGATCGGGGTGACATAGATACTGCTTGGCCGATATGTTATATCTCTTCAATTTGAAATGTGTGAACAATGGGTCTTGGATACATATAGTGAGTAAATAGATTATAAGAACAATGGTAGAAGACCCAACAATGAAGACTTGGGCAAAAACTACCATAGAAATTGCTGGATACGTCTCACATGACCTGCAATAATGCAAGTCCTAAAGCATATGGGCATAGTGTTGAAAACCCACACGTGGAAACTAAGGACCCAAATTTGTGTCTTAAGGTTGTGGAATCCCTACAAAAACCTTCATTAACCAATCAAAAAGTAAACAATTGTCTACTAATTTGAAAGGATTAATCACAAAATCAGTTTTAATAGTTGAGACAAGTGTGAATGAAAAAATGGAAGACTTATGGTAAAATTTCAAATATGTGAAGATCTCCTTGGGAAAAAATCTAATAGTCACCTTCTTCTCTCATAGTGGAATAAAGTAAAATATGTTCTTAACATTTTATAGGCAAAAGCTAGTGTAAAGACAACATACAAGTATGCTGATGCCATCATTGAACTGTACACCAAGCTCACGAATCAAAACAAGTATTGTTCCCGCAACGTATGAAGCCCACTTGATTACAATTGAGTTCAAATAGAAATTAAATTGACAACTAATGATTTCCAAATAATACATTCTATTTTTGGTTAGTTGTGTGTGTGAGAGAGCGAGAAAGCGAGTGTGTGTGGGTGTGTGGGGGTGTGTGTGTGTGTGTGAGAGAGAGAGAGAGAGAGAGAGAGAGAGAGAGAGAGAGAGAGAGAGAGAGAGAGAGAGAGAGAGAGAGAGAGAGAGAGAGAGAGAGAGAGAGAGAGAGAGTTTTGTGATGGATCTCTAGCAAAATATGTGCATGCTTTCTCATATGATACCTGGCCGAATAAAAATAACAATTAAACCCAAACCAAAAACCAAACCAACAACATATAATACATAACTATATTAATTCTATCCAATGAAATTATTTTATCATAAGTGCATGAAGCACATGACAGGCGATTACTAGGAGCAATCCATCCACTCACTTATTCCATTGGCTATTAAATAAGAGAATCATCTATAAAATTGCTACCCAGATTGAAAGGTGCCCCTCATATGGATCAAATGACATGTAAGCAACTAGAGATGATTATTGGGAGCAACTGTAAAATCAATAACCTACCAAACAATGGCATGACATCATCACTAACTACTCATCACATAGTGAATTGTGGATGATTTTAGAATTAACCACATAATTACAATATCTGTATGTTTAATGACAATATCGGTTGAATGTGTTATTACCAAACAACACAACTAAACAGTTAATGAGCTCATCTTTTAAATCTTGATTTTGGGCATTCCACTGTGTACGTATGGTGGGCCTGAAGATCTCCAATGTAATATCATTTAGATGTTTATAAAAAACATCATTTCCTGCAAAATTATCATGGGATCATTAGTCTAAAAAGAGTGATCAATAAGTATATTTCAATTGGATTATATATAATAATAATTAAAACATTTTAAAGTACCTGGGACCTTCTCTATCTTTATGGGAATGAAATCCTCGGTCACCACAAATGTGACCGGTAATGTTCCCGTACTAGTAATACGGGAAGATCTAGGAAATACTGCTAAAACATCACCAGTACTAGTGGCCTCTGCATCCCCAGGTACATGTCCTGACGTATGTTCTGGCATGTGTTCATTTCGAGAGGGTACACTACCCGGTGCCTGCATGCTATGTGTTGCCGACATTTCAGTCGACAATATAGGCACGAATGATGGGGTCAGATGATGTGATGTATATGTAGGAAGATCAGGATCGACACTTGTACCAACCCCTACTCCCCAGGCAGTACCTGCAGTACCTTGATCATGGCCAGCAGCATCATGAGGACGCAAAAAATCTTGTAAAAACAACACATATTTTTGTTCATGACATAAAAGAGTACAAAATATAAAACCATGAATGAAATTATGTTATAATTAAATATCTCATGACAACTTACTTGCAAGTTCCGTGCTCTCTCAGTCAATATTTTAACCCTTTCTCTTATCTCATCTGTTTGAGGCACTATGAATAACAACTGAAGGATTTATTCATTGCATTTTTTTTAGGTCTTCCTTATCATATCCAGAGGGTTTGTGGAATATGCGATGTCATCATCGCATAATAGTGATTGCACCTCCCTATGGATGCTCTCTTCTACTGCTGGTGCCTTTCCCCGATCATCCGACTGCGACAAGAATATTAAAAAACATTATCGAAATTAACCCAATAAACTTATGAAAAAAACATAATAATAAAACATTTTGCTCGTATCTAATTTGTACAATTACAATGAGGTAAACCTGTCGGGTAGAAGCGCCTGAAGATGCATCGCGATCTGTGCTCTAGGCCGGAGCCTTCCCCCTACGATTAATGTCCCGCTATGACAAAAATTAAATGTAAAAAAATATTACCGAAATGAAACCAATAGACTTACGAAAAAAAACATAATAATAAAATGGTCTATTAGAGTCATTAATTGGAGGATGGGTAAAATGGTATATAGTATGTACAACCCCCATAGTAACTATGTTTGTATCTATGTGATTCAAATTGTAATCGATTAGCAACTCTTCCCCTGCAGTTATTGATTTTATCCCACATACGAATACATGGTTTCCCTCGCGCGCCTCGAATATGCAATTGGGTTGCTTGTTTGTTGACCCAGGTCATGTACTATTTATAAACCCTGCAATATTCCCTGATGCTTTTGGCCTTCCGTCAATGTACATAGCCACTCCTTTATTTTGATCCTTATCTTTTAGCTGTATATAATTTGCTGACAGTGCATACCTACGCATACTTCATGTATATCAAACCAGCTACATCCAATCTTTGTAATTGTAATAGGGTCTGACATACTCCATCAATTCAGTAACTTTGTCGTAACAGACCTTTATGTCATCCATGTAAAATAGGCCCAAACCATGTAATGACAATGGTGTTATGCGATATATCCTCTCATTGACACAAAAATTAGTGTTTATTTGAGGAAGTTCCTTGGGTACCCATTGTTTCCGTAGATGTTTATACCTCAAGGGCACCTCAATGTTGCCTATGCTCTCATCATCATAAGAACATGACCTCCCTTTAGCAAGAAAAAATTCCATGCGTTTACAAAATTTTCTTCTAATCTTTTGACCTCTAGTTGATCTCCCTCTTTTAGACCTACTACATGTCTCACTTTCCTCTTCTCTTCCTGAATTTCCCTCACTCGAGGAAGGCATATCTAACAAATACCTATTTGGTGGTACCTTCAATCATAAGGATATTGGATGAAGTTCTTTCATGGTGATGTGATCCCAAGGTATGGGGTTGGAGGATTAAAAACCAAGATTGTCACTACTTATCAAATGCATGTGGAGGTAACAATAGTTGTGAATGTATCAATAAACCTTGTAAGGGTCTGATGATCAGAGATCACTTGGTAAGCATGGGAATGGTTTGTAGGGTCACCAAACTTGTGTTTTGAAGCCATTTCCAGGCATTGTACGGAATTGTACGGCCTTGAAGGCATGGTAGAATGGTTGGATATGGTCGAATTGTGCACCAATCCTTGACACCATCAAAGGAGGTAATAAGGGTAAGTTTTCTTGGACTAATGAAGTTGATAAAGGGTTTGAATATTTGAAGAAAAGAGTAGCCCAACAACCTATACTTGTGCTCCCTGATTTTGATAAAGTTTTTACCATTGAGTGTGATGCTAGCAACCAACCAATAGGGGTTGTTTTAAGCCAAGAGGGCAGACCAGTTGCATTTTTTAGTGAAAAGCTTAATGAAGCAAAGAGGAAGTATTCATCATATGATTTGGAATTAAATGCTATGGTTCAAGCACTTAAAAAATGGAGGCACTACTTATTACCCAAAGAATTTATTGTTTTTACTGACAATCATGCTCTAAGTTTCTTGAATGGGCAGGATAAACTCAATCATAGACACATGAAGTGGGTTGAGTTTCTATAAGCCTATACCTTCACAATAAAGCATAAGAAAGACCAAGCCAATAAGGTGGCAGATGCACTTAGTAGGAGGGAACTTGTGGTGCAAGAAATACAACTTCAAAGCATAATAATAAGGAAAGCAGGGTCTCCTTATTGGTACCTAGTTGCACAATTCATTGGTGGTTAAGCCTTGGGCCATTGAGGGCTAATCAGCAGCCCCTTCCACAGCCTACACCTACTATAACCTTATCTGTTGTGAGCAGGATAAAGAATGGGAATGGTGGTTGGCGAGGTACTATGAGTGGAGTTTTAGCTGTGGCAATAGGTAGGACAGCTTCTACTGGTGACATTGCTGCTTTTTTTCGTAGTGGAGGTGGTGGGCACAAGATGCAATCTGAGAGTACAAATTTCTGTTCAAAGGATGAGCTATGGATTTTCTCTCCTTCTGGGCATATCATACAATATTCTTTGCAGCTATCTAATGGGGTAGAAATAGGGTACTCTAGTGATATTGCTTCTGGAATAAGTGGTGCACCTTGCGAACCAATCCTGGATCAAAATTTGAGAATAGTTGTTGAGACACTTAGAAAATGGGATGTTTGTCAAATACCGACCAGGGTGGAGAGAGAAGAGGATATAGATGATCTTTGTAAACATGTGAATTCAAGTGAGCTGATGGTTTAAGACACTACATAAATGGAACCATTCCTACTAATAGCTAAGGGCTAGGAAAAGGAGGGATTGACTTGGAAGAGAAGCATCATTGGTACCTGTCAAATGCTGAAGTGCAGATGCTTCAAACTAGAACTCCTATATGGGAAAAATTTGAGGTATGAATGTACTTTTGGACCTTTATCATGTTTGTAATTTATTTATTATCTAAGATCCTGTTTGTGGGTTGTGTTTGAAGGTATATTTTCAAGTGATGAGGCCTGAATGCATGGATGCTGTAATTTTCAATAAAGATACATATTTTGGGGAGATATTTTTGACAATTTCCAAGATTTCAAAAAAGTCCATGAGGAAAGGTATAGATTTTAACCTGATGGAAAATAAATTATTGCTTTTGTACATTTCTTTTCTATTTACTTATCGTTTTAGAAGAGCTAGCCATTCATTTCCTACTTTTCCATTTGCTTGGTATTCTATATTGTAACATGCAAAAGTTTGGGAAACAAATGCCTATTTTACCCTACTAAAAATAGAGCAATAAACAAATGGGACTTTCTCATAAGAGATTTTGAGAACAACATGCAAGCTGGAATGAAGTATGCCTTTTTTCCCAAACCAAACAGTGGAGAATAAATTTTAGACTTGACCATGGGAAATAATTTTAGGTAAGTGGTTAAAACTTAAGAGCATCCTGTGGTGCTCTCTTTCTTTGATTTCTATGTGTTAGGTAGTGTAGCAGTGCAAAGGTTCCATGTTCTACAATTTTATTTTGTTTTATTTGTATTGTCAATATGAATAAGAAGTTTTTTCATTACACCTGGAAGGAGAGAGTGCTTATTCTTAGGCTGTGGAAGTTTTGATGACACTCACATGATTAATGAACTTGGAATGGAAGTTCAGTTAATTGGTTGTGTTCCAAGACCGAAACGTCTGAATCTCAATGTGACAGAAGAAGAATTGGAAGCACTAACTAGTAATTATTTTACTAGTGTAGTGACTAGTTTCCAATTCTATGTATACCAAATATGTGAAACTGCTTTGAAAGAAATAGGTGGTGGAGTTTTGTCCACCTACATGACTAGTTCAAATCAATAATAATTTTATACATAATAACAAATTTGATGGTTGAGAGTATGAAATCATGTGGCATTGCAATGCTTTCTCATGAATGATTTAGCTGATTTACTGTAACTGGAATTTATGTAAGCATCTGAGTTCACCCTCCAAATGTCTTATAAATATGAGCATATTATTGCTTAAATTGTAACTAATAATGAAATAGGGGTGCAGAGTATATGCATTTGAGAAGAGACTTAGGGCAGAATATTTTGTCAACCACAAAACCAAAGTTAACTAATATCACTTCCTAATCTCAAGGCCTCATGTTGAAGACATAAACAAACTACCTTGGAAGTGGTTGAGCAAGATACAACAAGAAAGTATCCAACACTTACATAGCTTTTGAAGGTGCACAAGTTTAAGGGACTAGATCCACTTGAGCAATTTCTATTATAAAAGCCCTGCCTCTCTCACTGGCATTGTAAATAAAAGTATTTCTTGGAATGAGTTGATGTTTGCTTGTGATAGAACCACAACTAGCAACTTTATTTTTTGTGGTGGATTGTATACAATAGGCTAAAGCCATTTTCATGGATTAAATGTTAAATCCAAGCAGGATGAGAATATTAAAACTGTAATAAATCCATGTGATGTTGGAATGCAGAAAATATAGTATGTGTTGAAGAGGATGAATATCACAATCACCGCATACAAAGATAGCAATATTGGACAATTAGGGCTCTAGTGGGCAGATTAGGTTAAACATATGGTGACATTGCACACTACTGCTAAGACTTACTTTGATGATACAAGTGCCTCTGAACTAGTAGGTTTCAATGGTATGTGCTCTGTGTACTTGGAAAAGGATGTGTATAAAATTCACTGGCACATTTCTTTTGTTCCAAGTGTTGATATAGACATGTGACAACACTGGTTTCCACCTTCAGTCTCCTACTTTGGTCTTGTTATGTTCCTTGTTTTTCTTGAAGAATCCTTTCCTCACATGGCTATTTATATGTGTACTTGTATCTTATGGCTAGTTATGCTTTCTTTGTTATGGTGTTCTTAACTTCTTAGTCTCTTTTTAGCTTCTAGTTTTATTTTTGACCCTAGTACTATTTTAGCTGGTTATACTTACAAATTCCAGAGAACCACTCTGGTTACTCGTGGACATTAATATAATTTCTTTATTGCTTAATTTTTTTTATTAACACTTAATTTCCTACCCATAGTTTCATTTCGTTGATGATTTGGCTTTAATGCATTAATTGACTCAGGAATTTGTAGGGGGTGCTATTTTGTGCTTAGAAATATTTACAGAAGCTGTTGGAGCAATAGTTAGTGAGGAGAAATATATTTTTTTCTTATTGAACAAGATAGGCCTTCAAGCTGGCTGAATTGAAGATGGAAGCATAGAAGGCTAGGAGATATCATTCATTAATTGGGCATACCTTTAGTAGTCAGATATCTATTACTGATGAACGGAAGTGGATGATGGTGTGATGGAGCTTTGATCTCTCTCTTGTTGGGATGGTTACAATTGTTGATAAAATTCTAGCATCACATCAAATCTATTATTGGTCTTGCAGACTATTGCTTTTTCCTATTGCAATTGCAATATTTTGGGGTAAGGAAGTTGGGCTGAAAGGTATTCCTTTGTGGTTTTGGATATCTACACAACGCCTAGTGATTAATAGGCTTTATGAATCCCCATTATAAGTGCACAAGGGGCTGTTGTTGCTGGCAAATAGGCAGTGAGAGTAGTGGAGGGTGACGTGCCATATTCCTTCTAAACAGAGCTTAGTTTTGCTTCAACCTTTGAAGAATCTAATAGGGAATACTTTCGTGAGCCTTGCAGATGGGGGTTTGTCAATGGGACATTGGCTCAAATTCACCAAAATATAGCATGCAACACCTCGATGGGAACAAACAGAGTCTAAATCACTGTACTTGCAACAAGATTTCTAAATGTGGGGGAAAAATCACTTACAGTCATTGTCCCTTGGTTGATTTTCCCTTTTTGAGTGCCCTCACCTCTTGCTCTGGCTTTCCTCTTGCCAAATGGTTCCTAGTCTTCCTCGTTGACTCAATGGCCTTGCAACACTCATCCAGTGAAGTCTCACAACTCTCCACTCAGGGGCTGGATGTAGTGGTTCTCGGTGCAACTCTCTAGTTAGGGTCTCAGTGCATTATGCTATGTCGTGCTCCTGCGCACGCGGGGCCAAAATTCAAAACACTCATTACAACTAACATGGATATGAATTATGATGTGGGTGTGAGAAGAATTGTTGAATATGAAGGAATGGTTTAAGAGAGTACTTCTTAATCCAAATGAGTCATTTTCTTGTCATGGAATGTGTTAAGAGACTTTAGAATTAATATATTCAATCTAGTTAATATTGACACATCTAAAGCATGCCAAAGGCACTTCGGAGATATGCTATGACATAAAGAAGATTGTTAAGGTGATGTCAAGCCTTAATCCATTAGGGTAGGAAAACATAGATGCATTTGTACAAAATGTTCCATTCAACTTGGAGGAAATGGATAATTACCTAAGGGGCTAATGTGAGATTGGACCAAGTTTATATTATGATACAAATAGCTTGGGAAAAGGGATGATGAAATGGTTAAGTATGGGAAATTGTAGAGATAAATATAACACCAAGGGAAGAACACTAGAACTAATTTTAGCATTATGGATTAATCCAAGACTCAAAATTCCACTGAGAGGCATCCCTTGTCTCTTAAATTAATTCCATAGGTGGGTTTATCCTCCAATATAGTGCCATTGGTTAGCTTATCATGTGAACTTCTGCTATAAGTAGGATTACCATACACTTTCATAACATGCATGTGTGGTTTCAAAAGGTTTATACATTCTTGAGAATTTGAAAGAAAGGCATGTTTTGACTTTTCCAATAGGCGTTAGGGGTTAATTTGACTTGGTTTTAGCATTAGAGTGACAAACCTTGTGGTTTAGGTTCCATAAACAAAATATACTCATTTTTTTAGCTTCCTATTATCATCTTTATATTCAATGAGCTTTTTAAAGATCATCTAAATATTCATTGCTAATGAAAATGCACAAACTGATGTGTAATAGATCCAAGGTGAGGCTCATAGAGCCTCATCTTTTGAAACCATCAACCAAAGAAATGCTAAGAACAATATATGAAAGAGACGAAGAATAAGGCAACTTGTATTATTAGGAAGGACGAGATGCCTTTATATAGCATGGCCTCATGTTTGAGTCTCAAAACCCTCCCATATTGTCAATGGATGCGTCTAGGCTAACCATGTCAAGTTTCATTCCATACAAGCACAAATTGAAAAAAATTCAACGTTGACCCCATTCACATGTCACTATGCGGGGTCAACATGAGGAAATGCTAATTTTTTTGGGAATGAAATAACCAAAGATATGATCAAATAATATCTAATCATAAATAGTCATAGAGTAATTAGGATTTGATCATATGGAAATTTCTAGGAGAGCTACAATAGTTGTAACATCATGAATTAACAACATTAAAAAGTACATCATGAATTAATTATGTGATGGCATAAAAATTAAAAACATCATGAATTAATTATGTAACCATATAAGTCAAATATAATTCTATCAAGAAATCAATATCAAATAGATAATATAATTGCATAACTCATACATTTCAATGTCATTGATCTTCTTTTTCATCCAACTCTTTGTTTGTATCATCCAATCTAGATTCGACATTGTAAGGATAGGTCATATCATCATCATCGTCATTGATATCAGTTTTGATAATGTCATCATCCACACGGATATCATCTTCATGAACATTAACTCCTACATCATCATGATCTAGTTCCTCTCCTTCGACATCTTCGTCATGCACATCATCAACTAACTGTTGATCCTGATCATCATCTATATCATCTTCTAGTTCTTCAGTATCTTCTTTTTCCACCACATTATACTTTATCGGCCTTCCTCTTAGATCATGTCTAACAACAAATGACCAACCCGGTTTACCTGGAACCTCTGAGTAAAATACCTGCTCACATTGGCTTGGAAGAACATAGGGCTCATTTCTAGCTCGCTCGATCGACCTTGTATTAACCATGGTAAATCCATTATCATGTTCAATAACAGTTCTCTTGAGATCATTTTCATTCAATTGTAGCTTGTACCATTGGACGATGAACATAACTAATTTGAAGGACTTAAAGTCACACTCAAGTATATCATCCAAAATCCCATAGTATCAATTTTCTGATACTTCTGGATGTATGTCGCTTCTAGATGAAACATTAGTCACCTGAAAGACTGCAGTTATCCCAGAATCACAATTTTTCTTCGTGTCATCCAACTTTTTGATTCAAAATTTACGACCATTGCACCACATAGCCTTGTGGTGTTTCACCTGCAATATGTCAAACATGTAAAAATTATTGCATCGTCAGTTGATAAACATATTTATTCTTGGCCGAATGTATGCAAAGAAAAAAAACTCACAATATATATACATCAATATAATTGAAAATAATTAAATAATATGGGTGATTATTATATTTATACGTACCTATTTATCTCTTAAACCATATGCGAAATCAATTTCCCTTGGTGTAACATTGGAATCTCCATTACGATGAGCTTCTTTAACCAATGAAGCCACACCTTCCCATGTTAATGTGCGACTGGATTGTTGACATCATTCAATCCATACCATCATCCAAGCAAGATTGTTTGCAACGTACAAATGTAGTGCATCCCACTCTCGACCAACTGTATAAAAAAAAATTAAAATTCACAAACGACGTATAATTAGTTAATTACCACGGTATACGGCCTTAATTTATAATTGATGTACCTGAAAACCTAACATCCCACTACCAATGATCTTATTATCTTTCGTTGTTGGATGAATTCAAATTAAAGGAGTATGCACAAAGAATGAATTATGACCCTGAAGGGTACATACACTCTTGTAAGAAAAAGCAAAACCTTAGTGGATACACCCATGTTCCTATAGGGGGGGAAGATGTGTTTAAGAACAAAGAAGACAAAGAAGCAGAGGAGGTTATAGAAAATTTCATGAAGGTGTCGGGATAGGAAAATTTCATGAAGGTGTTGGGACAGGAAAATTTCAAAAATTTTCCTGTCCTGTTCCATCCCCTTATGAGCAATTTCAAAAGCATTATACCCTAAATTACAAATTTGGTATTATGAGAGCCATCATTTGTGTGACAAGTCCATAGCATAGCCACCCATAACCATTAGTACCATCGCCCTAGTTACAACTGACCAAAATACCATTACATCCACTTCAGCAAGACTTTGAACCCTTCATACCGACCCAAAAAGCAACAAGGATTTAGACTCGTGAAGAAAACAACTTACACAAGATTTGAAATCTTATGAGCTAAGGATTTAGACTCGTGAAGCAAACAACTTACACAAGATTTGAAATCTTATGAGCTAAGGATTTAGACTCGTGAAGCAAACAACTTACACAAGATTTGAAATCTTATGAGCTAAGGATTTAGACTCGTGAAGCAATATATATGAAATTTGAATTGTAATATTTGATCATCATCACTTTTTAAGATTTTAATACTTTTTAGCAGTGAAAGACTTATTTTCTGGAGTAATACAATACTAGTACTTTTCTATTTATGTGTGGAAGATTCTTTCATTTGGACTAGTTCTCTGTTGTATCTTTTCAAGCAATTGAAGGCAATGTAAAATGTATTCTAATTAATCTCCATGACCATCTTATAATTACCTCTCACTTTCCTCAATCTACCTTTCCCCATCAGGTACTCCCCTTCAAATTTGTTAATGGAGTTGGGATCCCAAATGTGATCTACATGGATCTTTGCTGCGAACTTAGGAAGATACTCAGTAATGTACACCATGGTCTGGTATACCATATATCCCTCCACCGTAGAACCCTCAGGATGTGCTCTTTGTCTAACCAAAGCCTTCAAAAATTTCAAGTGCCTCTTAACCATCCACATTGACCTTATGTGTACAGGTCCACACAATTCAATCTCCTCAACTTGGTGTATGAGGTAGTGTTCTTGTGCATTGAAAAATGTCGAAGGTAGACACTTTTGCATTTCACACATTAGATGAGGAATTTTTCTCCTCCAATAATTTATATCTTCTTTATGGATTTCTTTAGATGACAGCCATCTACAAGCGATTCAAGGCGCAAATATATTAACAAGATTTAACAAAAATATTAAATATATTACATAACAAGTAAAACAAATGGCAAATATAAGATCTATACAATGAATTGAACAAATATCGCTACTTACCTCATGTATTTTCCAAGATCATATATAACTTGCTTGACATTGTTGTTGAAGTTGTCTGGGAGAGATAGAGGTAGAACGTACTGTAACAATTATAAAATGATCTTTTCATTATTTTTCCAAAACTAGTAAACATAATACACTAAAAGTACATGCAGTATACAAATATATATATAAAATATACCAGAATAATTACCTTAATGAAGGTATGCCAATCATGCATTTTCACCCCTGACCCAAATTCACCTTTCTTTGTTATGATATTGTTTATGTTCATAGCAAATCCTGTGGGAAATTAAATTTTTCGTATGACTTCTTTTATAGCATTGCTTTGCTGCTCTGTTAATAACCAAGGAAGGGCGCTTATATTAATTTTGTCTCCATCGCTATTTAATTGAATCACATTTTTTATTGCATGATTGGCTTCCTGAATGTCACTACAAATTTTGACAATTTTTTCTTTGTCATGCCCTCCATCCAATATTTTTCATAACGTTTCTGTTATATACTTTCTGATATGCATTGTATCAAACAAATGCACAATTTGTAGCTGCTCATTATAGGGCAACCAACTAAATTGTCTGGGATAACTTTTCAGTCCCTGTGGAAGCTGGCCATTAATGACTTGATGACCTTCATGAATCATATAAGTTAAACAAATTAACAACGACAATCATTGTCAATTACAACATGAGTAAACAAAACACAATATAAAAATATAAATTCCAAAAATATCATATATGATAGACAAACAATTTGATCGAATGTATAACCTTGACAGTTAATTCTATTATATTCCAACTTCCATAGGCGTGGTGTCATTCTTCGTGGTTTTGATGTAGTCTCTTCTTTCCCATTGAAAATATGTTTTTCAGTAGTTCGATACTTATGATTTCTGTGGAGGAAGTGCCTATACTCATCAAACACCTGCTTTCCTAAACTTGTTGAATGACGAGATTTCATCTTTGGACCACAAACTAGACATGCAAATTTTCACTTTGTTTGAAGACCTGCAAGATCATATATAATTGGATTAAATATGTCAATTTTTATAATTATATATAATGAATAGATTATTTAAAAAACATGCATGATATCTACTTCATAAAATTAAATATTGTTAAAGTGCAGTCGAACGTTATAACATACCACAAAAATGTGTTAGCCCTGGGGCATCATGAATTGTCCATACAAGCATTGCATGGAATTGAAATTGTCTTTGTCCTCTTGGTCTAGAGACGTCATACATAGTGATGCCATTCCATAACTTTAGTAACTCGTCGATAAGAGGCTTGATATATACATTCATATCTTTAACTTGGTACTTACCTAGTTGAATGAACATAAACTGTATACACCTAAAATTGATGTGACTCTGCTTAAATAAATATTTTAAATATTTATTTCATCCTTCGTATGCTTCTACCAATAAATAAATAAATTTATTTATTTATGTGGTTCACTTCCTCCCATTCAATTAAATAAACACATTTATTTAATTAATTAAAATCACTTACACCAACTTCATTCTTCTAAAATAATTAAATAATTTTAATTATTTAATTAAGATCTCTTATTCTTCCTAATTTAAATAAAATGCAAATTTTATTTAAATAAAATCTAAAATCCTCACAAAATAAAATATATTTCTATATTTTATTTATTCTTCTCAAATATCCACAAAAATAATTAAATAAATCTTTTTATTTAATTATGCTTTCTTATCTCTTCGAAAAATCATTCTTATCTCCAAAAATAACTTTCCTCTTGTCACACAAAAGCAAAACTCTGAGTTACAAAAGCAAAAATCACTTTTAAAGCATCTTTTAAAGTAAATCTTCTCTTAAATTAGAAAAATAAATTCTAATTTAAGAAAATCAAATCTCATCCTCATCAAGAGAGGAGTTAACTCAAACAAAGTTGCTTTTGGAATGACATGTGTCCTTCTTCTGTTGGTTGCACGTTCCTCAACAAGCCTCCTCCGTTGATCTCTTCTTTTCTTCTCAACCATTGATCTTCCCTCACTCTTTCCTATAAATACAACCTTCTTCTCTTCATTTCATATCTGAAATTTGTGTAAACTTATGCTGCAGAGATATCGGCGCGCCTTTGGCACCCCTACTCCCATTTGAGCATCCTCATTCATAATCCATTTCTGTATTTGAAGCCCATCTTCAAATACACAAGTATCACAGCCATTCACTCTTTGTCATCTTCAAACGAGCAAGCAAGCAAAAGCTTCTGAGGGCTTTTATTATCAAGATCAAAGAGAGATAGGCGAGCTACAGAAGGCGAAAGGTAAAAGGTGAAGGTATCATTGTTTTTCATTATTTTTAATCTTCCTTTATCTTCATATTTTGTAGATGTTTGGGTTTCATTTTTCATTAATTTGAATAACCAGATTTCCCCCACACATAAACATTACATAATTATTATAACCATTTTACTGCAATATATATAAATTAATGTACATGACTATTAAATGAAAAAAAAAGGCATTATGCAACAAATAAGACAAATGAGATGCTACTACATTAAAGAAAATTGATGTAAACAAATACCTGGAACAATCATTGCTAACATTATGTGATCCCTCTTTATTGACATCCATGGAGGAATGTTATTGTTGATAACAAAAACATGCCACACTGAGTAAATAGGTCTCAGCTCTCCAAATGGATTGACATAGTCCGCTGCTAATGAAAGCCTGAGATTACGAGGTTCTTCTTTAAAGTGTGGCCATTTTTCCTCCATGTCCCTAAATGCAGAACCATCCGCAGGCATTCAAAGAATGTCATCTTCACTTCTATTCCGTGCATGGTAATCCATAAATTGTGCTAAGCTTTGACACCTAAATAATCGTTGCATACATGGAATACTGGGAATATAATGAAGAACCTTGCGAGGCACCTTTTTTGTTAGTTGATCTGTTCGATATCTACTGATATGACATTCCGGGCATTCTGTTGCAAATTCATGTTGTTTATGATATATAATATGATCATTGGGACATGCATCTATTGCTTGATACTCCATTCCAATATCTTTCATAATGGCAGATAAAATCTTGGTATGAGTGAGGTAAAATATTTGATGGTGGTAACAAAAATTCACCTATCAATCTACAACAAAAAAATATTTGTTAATATAAAGAATATTAATGGTACATATTTCATCCTTTATTTACTAGTGATGAACTAACAACAAAAATAGATGAAAAAGATGACATATATGACATACCTTAACATCCGTGAGATTGCTATGTTAGATAAACCATTCATAACCTTCAAGTTCACCAACAACAATACAACATAGAGAAGAGTTGTTTGGGAGCCTTCATAAAGGGGCTCGTATGCCTTCTCAAGTACATGTAAATCATGAACATCATCAAAGTCATCTCGATCATCATGATCAGCTGCTTCACTAAATGTGTCATGGATCAATGTATTTGTACCATCATCTTCAACTGTGTTTTCTGGCGCATGATCATCTTCTTCCATAGGATCATTAACTTCATCTTCACTATTCACAGCTCCATGTTCCTCCGCTTGCAAAACCACATTCTCAGGGCCGTGATAATCCATATCATATGCCCTAGGGCACCCCACCTTTATAATAATGATCAACACAAATAAACCATGATCATGATCAAGTGATTTTATATATATATATAAAATGTTAAAACGATATAAACATTTACAAATTCAATCAATATAAAGACATATAATGAATAACTTACCAATGGAGGATAATCATGCCCCCCTTCAACGTGACCATGTTGCCTACAATGTTTCTCAGTTGTTGTGGTTAAAGTCTTCTCGTCTTTAAGCCCTTGCAATTATTGCAAGGACAATAACATTTCCCATCACCCTTTCTTTTCAATCTAGCCCACAATCTAGCAAGTGTCTCTTCATTTTGTTATGCACTAATATTATCTGACATGATTTTTCTTTATCAAGCTTGAATATTTAGATCTTCAAAAAAATCAAACTCGCACTCCAATAATTTTTAATCATAGACAGGTAACAAAATATAATAATTCTGATATTTTGCACCAAAAAAATTCGGCCTATAACCTCCATAAACTGTCACAAGTATAGCAAATTCACAAGTATAGCAAAACATTGTCGCAAGTATAGATAAATTGTCGAACTCACTTTTATTTATTAAAAAACATTCGTCAGAACCCCAACGAACGCTAACCATATACCCGTCGGCCCACAAATTAAGGAGGCTAACCATATGTCAGCCCACAAATTGATGGAAGGGGATGGTTGACTTTAAGTGTATGTCGAAATAGCGATGAAAATCATGAAGCGTCGCAAGTTTGATGAACGTCGGGCATAAATTTAAAAAAAATTAAAAATTTCACATTAAATACACAGGTACCTGACGATACATCTAATTATACATCTTTCGTCGAAAATTTTCATCGTATTTTGCAGTCAAATGAGTTAGTGAAGCTACCTTACAAAAAAGATTCACATTTGAATACATTATTGTTGTTGATCAGATATGTAGTACATGAGAATCTAAAATACATAAGATTTTAACAAACTATTACACATAATTTGTTAAAATTACAATGACTTTTCTAACAAACCAACAAACAAACAATGTAGTATCTAGGCAAGGAATTTAGTGCTTCCCAATCCTTTTTCCAATCTAATTGTAATATAAATCATTACATATATAGATCATATGCAACATAATATACATATATAGATCATATGCAACATAATATACATAATTATACTTTAAAAATATAAATTTGATATAATATTTTAATGGTAGAAATTGTATATCCATGCCCTTTTCCCTTATTTTTTGGGCCCACTTTGATTAGAGTGTCCTAAATGCAATAATTAGCTTACAAGTGGCATATTCTTGCATAAATTTAGCTCATGACATCACACATCACAATCTTCTTTATCACCCTCCTCATAATTACATTCATAATCCATAGACATATTATTCAACATCCTAGATTTGATCTGTGCATATGGACTTGACCTAGGTCACTTCTATGTCATAGATTTGAACCTTCACTTTTTAAAATTCAAAATTCAATTTTAAATGTTTGACAACCACTTTGCTATTCATTGTGAGCCAACCTAGTGCACATTTGTGTTGATTTAAATGTGCTTGGTTGTATTATTTAAGGACATTCATTTACTCATTTAAAAATAATGTTGGTGATCATCTAGGAGTTATACAAGGACTCATCATTGAGCATTTATGACAGTGTTATAGTAGTATTTATCAAAGCATGCCATCCTAGGTTCATTATACTCTTGATTGTTGTCTTTGAACCTTTTTTCAGAGCCATAAAGTTGGTTTATTAGGGGTCCAATTGAGGAGAACATGATCCTCACAATTTGATATATTCCCAAAGGTGTTCCTAAACATTGTCTGTCCTTATGTATGTTTAAACATAAAAAATCAAGGTGAATGAATTCCAATAATCTACTAGTTTAGATCCACAAGATAAAGTTTAGGTTTATGTGCAAGTTAAGTTTTACACTTGCAGAGATCAGGTATGCACTTGTGTAGGTGAACTTGAGTGAAGAGTGACTAGTTTGTAAAATTTGAGATATTCATCTAAGCAAATGCTAAAATTATGACACTTTGGCGAGTCAGCTTCTAACATCTATCATAACACATCTCAGTCATTAAATTTCAATCTAAGTATCAAATTTAATTTATTTAATTTACACATTTAATTTTAATAATTACAATTATCAATCCCAACTCTATATCATGGATTCTTGTTTAATTATTTGTTTGGTAAATTGTAGTGAAAAGAACTCTATTTTCATTATTTTTTTGGTGAACCCAAATTTCCTATGCCCCCTATGGATTTGCCTTAGGGTTTTTTCTTCTCTCATTTAGGATTTTAGATTTGATATTTTTGATTCTTACATCTTCCTTTTAGATGTGATTGTTACAAATTGATTTATCTAATTATGGTTTGGACTATTATCACATGATCTCTCTTTGATCTCTACCCACCCACTCTCATTTGTGCATCATTGATATATCTCTTATCATGAACTCTCATTATCCCTTGTCTTTGGCCTCTATTTATTGCTTTATTGCATACTTTGATATTTTTGTACAATATGTGACATTTGATACCACTATACCTGATAGACTTATGTCCTTTTATTATTCGGATGGGGTTACATTATCTATAGAGGTGTTATTTCATCATGTGTTTACCTTTTCATCCTTCATTGACTTAGTTATTTCTCCCCCTTCCCTTTTGGATACTCTCACTTAAATTATATATGTGCCTTATGTTGCTTCCATTTCTCCTATGGATAGTGTTAGTGATGTGCTTGAGATAGTGATACTTTACCTTTGGGAACTTTTCCTTCACATATTATGACTCGTGATACATATTTTATGTTATTTGCTTATGATGCCAACTTCCCTTCTAGCAATGATACTTCCTTAGTTGCACATGATGATGGCGTGTCTTATGATGTTACTTTTTCTATATGTAATGATACTCTTGTTCATATGGCCTATGCATATCCATGTTTAACATCTCATACTAAGTCATCTTTTTTGAAGAATATACCTACTTTCCATGCCTTAACTAGCACACAAAAGTCATCCTTCAATTGGACATACTTACCAAAAAATGTTTAAGGGATATGATTTACTAGATCAACTTAAGAATACTCCAACCAAATTATTTCTTTGGGATTTAATGCATTTGTTTGAGACATCCAAAAATATTTTAAGGTAAGCTTTAGCTAAAATCACTGTTTCATCTAATGTTACTCCTATAGAGGTAGTTACTATTATAAATCCTATTTATAAGGATAAATATCAAATTTCATTTGCACCTCAAGAGTTTCCCCCTCCCCACATAATTCAAGAACATCAACCATTCTATATTATAGTTAAATAAGGGGATATTTGAATCAAATGAGCTCTAATTGACAATGGATCTAGTTTAAACATTTGTAGAAAAGACATTGGATGCAATCAAAGTTGATTCTACTAATTTTCCAAAATTAGAAGTTGTCATTATTAGATTTGATAATATGGATCTTAAGTCTCTTGGGATTGTTACTTTTCCAATTACTCTAGGACCTATTACACTTGATATAGAGTTCCATGTCATGCCTAGTTTTTTAGTGTATAACATTATCTTGGGTCACCTTTGATATATTCTATGCATGTTGTACCTTATACACTTCATTGAACTTTGAAGTTTATTCATAACATTAGATGTATAGTCATAGTTGACAATAATCCCTATCAATATTGGCAAGTAGTGGATAAACCTAATATTTTAGTTCCTCCTAACTAATTGATCATGTTTGCATCACTATTAGGAACTTTTTCTCCATCATCCACTCCTCATGTTGACCTAAAGGATGATTGGGGTTCTCTTGATTTTACACCTTCATATGATAATAAACATAAAGTGAATGATGAGTACTACACCATTCCTATTTTATACATGGACCCAACTATATATGGTTGACCATCTTTTACTCTTCATGATAATACCACTCTAAATGAAGGTTCTTTTCTTCATGGAACCAAAACTAGTACTAATTCTTGTAGTGGTTTATCTTCTTTACAACTAGCTAACCAATATGGTAAAGGCCTTTTTATTCTACAAAATTTTGGATATAATAGAAGAGGTTTAGGTATAAAGGAGCAAGGTATATTAGATCCTATTCAACCATAAAAAAATGACAATACTATCAATTTGGGTTATTCTCCTACTAAAGATAGGAATATAAACAATGCATTAAAAAAAAATCTTATGGATTGTGCAGTTAATCACAACATATATTTACAATTGATACACCCTAAGTTGATTTACATAGACTTACTAGATTTTGCTCCTTATTTAGGTACATTTATTGATGATGGGGCTCTTGTTGAATTCTTGGATGTTTATGACAATTTGCCTAAGTTTCATCATGAAAGAGGTTTCCCATATGCTCTTGAAGTCTTTTCCTACTTTGGAGAAACCTTCCTTCACTAGGCAATTCTTTGGAGTTTTCTATTGACTTACCTATAAAACCATTCATTAAGGATACAAATAAACTAGCTTTTGGTAGTACTTTGAGGTTTATATGGATAAATTTGATAAAGATAAAGTACTAAAAATTGGTGAATGTTTTCACATTTTTGAGAGACATAATATGTCCATACTACTTCAATATTATATTGACTTATTTGCACGGTTTGATCAAGACATGCCATGCATATCTAGTGATACTATCATGCATAATAAACAATGCATTGAAAACAATCTTTCATATTGTGTAGTTAATCACAACATATATTACAATTGATACACCCTATGTTTTTTTTAAATGCACCTGGTAAACTTTTAACGTGACCGAAGACGCTGGTGTGACATGCTCTTCGACTCCACGTGAATGCTTTTGCCTAGAGAAATGAACCGGTGAGGCCACAACACGGGGGACCTCATCCCCTAGCAAGAACACTTCAAACCTGTGAGCTCGTTGGCCCAGCGAAGGCATAAAGCCTGCGAGCTTGTTGGCCCAACAGGGGTTTGAACACTGGTGGCTGCCACTACAACCGAGCAACTTAACCACTGAACCACGCCCTTATCAGCAATTGATACACCCTAAGTTGATTTACATAGACTTACTAGATTTTACTCCTCATTTAGATACATTTATTGATGATGGGGCTCTTGTTGAATTCTTGGATGTTTATGAGGATTTGCCTAAGTTTCATCGTGAAAGAGGTTTCCCATATGATCTTGAAGTCTTTTCCTACTTTGGAGAAACCTTCCTTCACTAGGCAATTCTTTGGAATTTTCTATTGACTTACCTATCAAACCATTCATTAAGGATACAAATACACTAGCTTTTGGTGGTACTTTGATTTTTTTTGATCCATCAAAAGGTGGGAAAACCACTTATATTTCATTAATATATAATAAGTTTACATATAAAGGCCACATGCCAGAGCTCCAAAGGAGAAACATTGAATACTACTCATACAAGAAAAGACAGAGTAATTTGTATACATATTAAGAGGGTCCTGCTATCAAAAAACACTACAAAATACCAATTATGAATCGTACATAGGAGAGGGGCATCTCCCACTTGAGCTAACTACTTCTGAGGCATCTACTTATAATAGAACAACAACTTCATGAAAATTCTCTGACACATGCTTAACAAGAAAATGGATTGAGTTAAAGATATCAAACAGTCGGATGAAATAACTCTCATCCATGTTGCTTTTGGTGGTACTTTGATGTTTATATGGATAAATTTGATAAAGAAAAAGTACTAAAAAATGGTGAATGTTTTCACATTTTTGAGAGATATAATTTGTCCATACTACTTCAAGATTATATTGAATTATTTGTATGGTTTGATCAAGACATATTAGGCATCTCTAGTGATAGTGTCATGAATAATATTGTTCTTGAGTGTGATGCTAAACTTGTTAAAAAAAGATTAGAAATATGCATCCTAAAGTTTCTTTGATGGTTAAAGATGAAATTGAAAAACTATTCAAACCTAGCTTATTAAACCCATTGACTACTCTTTAATGGATTTGCATGTCACCAAAATTGATGGACATATTTGCATGTGTACTAATTTTAAAGATCTTAATATAGGGCATCACCTAAAGGTGATTTTTCTCCACCTAATAAATTGACTTGACTGTCAATTCTATTGCTAGACACAAGATGTTGTCATTTATGGATAGATTTTTAGGTTATAATCAAAATCTTAAAAAACCCCAAGATTAACATAATATTGCTTTTACTACTTCATGGGGCAAATTTTGTAGTTCTGTTATTAATTTTGGATTGAAAATGTTGGTGCTACCTATCAAATGGCTATTAATTTGATTTTTCCATGATTTGATGCATGATATTTTAGAGGATTATGTGGATGATATTTTGATAAATCTAAGAAAATCATTAATCATGTTTGGGATTTAAGGACCACCTTTGAGAGATTACAAAAATATCAAGTTTGTTTGAATCCTAAGAAATGCATATTTGGTGTAGACAATGGTTGGTTTCATTATGTATTGATGAGACATTGAGATTGATACTAAACAAATAGGTGCCATTATTAATTTGTCTTTGCCTCAAAATTTTACACAAATTCATAGTCTTAAAAGTAAGATATGATCCACTCAACACTTTATTTCATAATTAGTAGATCATACTATTTTTTTGGCACAACACACCCATTTTCCTTAGTGAAAATGTAGATCCCCTCTTCTTAGTGTCTTGAGTTAGGTCTTTTTGAGTCATTAGTTGACTTGTTTGTAAGGTCTTAAATTTGGAGTCTTAGTTTGGTTAGAGATATCAATTGATTAGTTTGAAAGAGGGATATCTTTGGTGTTGTCAGGATTTGATTTGGGTCTAGGGGACCACCACCTTATCTGAATTGACTTTCTTATTTACCTTTGGTGATGCAGGTGGTATGACATTTTATTTTGGTGGCTCTTGCTTGTTGACATCAGTCTTGCCCTTTCTTGTGAGATTGATAATGGTTGGTCATAATTGCATTTTGGTACTCTTTATAGGTATCTTCTTGATGGTAGTATTCTTAGTGTCTTCATGTAATCCTTTGCATCATCATTTCAACACATGAACTTTGTTTTGGTAGCTTTGAGAATTATATTTTGGGTATAATTTGCCTCACTTTGTTTTAGAGAGGTCTCTCTTCTTGTGCTTGAGCATAATTATCTTTCATTTTAATTTGGTTGGACCTTTATGCATTTAGTTCTAATGTCCTTTGGAAGCGGGTTTTAAGGTTTACGTAGTCTTGGATGAGTTAATCCTTTGGGTAGAGAGTGAAAATAAGGTCAAAATATGTGGTTAAAGGCCTTCGGGAAGATCTCAAAGCTATTTTATTGGTCAAACCATATAAAAGGGTCCCAACAAAATCGTACACCCATGCCTTGGACAAGAGCCCTAAGTTTCATTGGTCAAAGATTATAGTTTAAAAGACCCCTAACATAAATTAGAAACTCATATATATTAGTCTAACATACATAGTCAAAAGTCTTTAGAGCCAAGAAAAATCCTTGGAATGGTGAAAGCCCATAGTATAAGCCTTTGTAGCAAGCATAGCCCCCTTTAAATTACAAGTAGACATTAATTGTACACGAGAAAAGTTCAAATTTAAACTTGGCAGAAAAGGATGGGACATGTGGTACTCTATGGTTGGCAAGTGCATAGCAACCAAACCACAAGTGCATACCTTTGAAATTATTTACCAATCTCTTCATCATTCAACTCCCCTTGTCCATTATTAGTTGTTGATTCACCTTTTAGTAGAGTGAACTTTAAAATCTAACTGATCATTACCTCTAAGTTTAATTTTGATGGGTGAGCTATTTTCTGAATGATGACCATAGGCTAGTGAGGGACGCATAGTGAGATCTGACTAGTAATGCACAAAATTGGCTAGTAGCCAATCTTCCATCAAGTAGCTTTTTTCTATGCACTACACACTAGTCATTTGATTGACCATCTACTAATTCTCACTACTTGATTGACTTTTAAGTGCTCAGCACCTATGTTATGTTTTCTCATTACTTTTAACATTAAATTTGATGGGTTAAGAAGATCTTAAAACTTGATAGTCTCCTACACATCTCAAGGCATCACTTTAGTAATTGTGTTTGTCTCCACCTATCATCACTCATCTCTATTCATTTAGGGTTTCTATCTGCGTGTCCACCATGGATGAAGGCACAAGGTCTTGTAACATTAGTTTTAGACTAATTACTCACATGAGAACCCCTGTCCCACATGTTAACCTACATATTTAGTGTTTAGAGGCCTCAATTCAAGATGGGGAAAAGGGATTACACATGAAGACACTTTAAAGCCTCACCATGTTGTAGACCTTGAGACATCCTCATAGCCATAACTTATTGTAAATAGGGGTTCAATGAAGGAAATTAAGATCACATATAATGATCAAGATGGAAACTAAATTTGTATGGTGACTTGGCTTTGTGGTTGACATTATACTACACTCAAGCTATGAATTAAGGCTATAAAAATTAATTTGAAGACATATTGAACATGAATGTGAATAGGAAATTAATCTAATCTAATCTATGTATGGAAATGATTTACATAATCCACTTGGTTTCCCTATAATTTATTTACCATATTATTGGATAGCTTATTCACTTTTATGATAAGGAATTTGATGCTCCTCTCTTTCTATTTTTTGCTAGTAAGTTAGGATTATAATTGATCAACTACAACTAAAAAAGACTATTATCAAGACTAGAAAGGTCTTAAAACCACAAAAACCATGGATAAGGAAGACAATGACTTGAAGAAGACATTTTACCTTAAAAAAGGAATCTTTAAGAACACTTTAGAGGCAAAGAATTACCAGGATTTGATGTGAATTATTGAATCAATAAATCAAATACTAACTTGAAGATAAAATGGGGAAGAATAAGAGGTTTATGAATAATCTATCTAGTAGTCCTAGGAGCATTTTTTGTCTATTTTGGCATATATCCAAGGGGCTACAAGTTGACCATATTGCTTAGGAATCCTTTAAGTCAAATAACATGGCCATGGGTTTTGTATAAATAAATCTAAACATGGAGAGTTGTGATAAATAGTGAAGAGATTTGAGAGTTTAACAATGGTTACATCAAATGCACTATCCACTTTGGTAAACCTATGGTGAACATAGATCCTTATGAAGAGGATCTTGCATGAGAGTGTATCATTGCAACTATTCTTGGATTCTAAAGGAGTAAACATTCTTGCATCTTGCTACATGAGATAGGCCATATATTTCCAAAGGGAAGATTATCTACTAGAGAGAACTAGTCATGATTGCTAAAAGATATCTGTTTAGAAATTGGTGTGAACCAAAAAAGTGAAGATTTTATTGTTGTTACTTAGGATAAATTAGAGAATATTGAAGGCTTGTCCCTATGTTTCTTAACATGGATATAACATATGCCAAGAGTTGTTAGGGAACTTGTTGTTATTGCTTTTAGTGTTCAAGAGAACTTGTAGGATTGATAAAGAAGCTTTTCCTAATGAATGAGGAGGTTCCAATAGATTCTATAATATGGATTAAGGAGATATGTGATTGTCACTAGTGTTGAAAACACACCTTTAAAATAAAAAGTTAAAAGAAAGTCTAATCTATATGGATTCAAGGAGTTCCATGGGATCACATACTTTGGAAAATGCTCAAGAGGATTAGTGTTGTATATGGAGATGACCTTGACTATTGTACACATGAAATATGGGGAGATATTAGGAGGTGTTTCAAGATGCTTTACAAGAATATCTATGTTCATGAAGACTTCCCATTGAAGATAACAAAAGCCTTCACCTTGTAGGAATGATTTTTTATTACATGCCATATGAGTTTAAGATGGCTTATATGGAGACTTGCTTCTTTCCAATGAACACTTTTTCCTTGGGGTTTGTTCTAAAACCACTTATATGAGACAAATCTTTTCATATGAAGAAAAATCTAAAAGAAGAATGAGCCCACTTTGGAACTTGTGCTACCTTGCTTGCTTTGTGAAGATGTGACTATTGGAGGAAGATTGCTTGAAGGAGACTGCTACCACTAGAATTAAATAATTAATATTTTTATACAATTTAATCTTTTAGATCTCAACCATTGATTGTGAACCTAAACTAAATAATTTATCTTAGATTGTTGGGGCTGAAAATTTGATTTTTGAGAGATGTTGTCTGTAAAAGACTAGATGGAACTCCTTATAAAGGGGGAAAACTCATTTTCTTTTATACAATTTTTTTTTTTATCTTTTAGTGGTTTTATTTTACTTTTTACTAAGTGTTTAAAATATGGGCAATGCTATCTTGATGCTTTTCTATAACTCACATGAATGTTGATGAATTCTAATAAGTGCTTTATGAAATATTTTATGAATTGAAGGTTGTGACGATGAATTTACCTAATGTGTGCATGTATATGGTAGTCATTTGCATCATTCTTCATTGTTTATTGTCCTTAGACTCCTACACTTTCTCATGTCCATGGTTTTGTGTATTTTGTCCAAGTAAGAATTCATTTTTGAAAAAGGGATTTGTCTCTTAAATAGGGTTAGATTTGTCATCTTCACAAAATAGGGCCATTTTGTCTCTTAAGACTTTATATCTTTTACAATTTTTTGTACATTTGATTTGGATAGGATTAGTTTTAGGATTGAAACTTGTAAATTTCTATTTTAGAGCTAAATCTTATGCTTGCAATTGTGTGTTCATTGTTGATTTCTAAATTTGCAGTGATATATGAATGCAATGAATGTTTAGGACCAGTTTGTAGATGGATGGTAAACTTGGAAACAATGCTTATTTTGTGTAATTAATCACATCTTTGTCTAAATATATTTGGAAACACCACATGCCCCTTGAATTGGAACAATAGTACAATGGTCACTAAATTATCCTACATGGCCATGACTTGGTGACATAGACCTTGGGGGAAGATTGATTTCTTTTTAAGAGACAATTTTCCTTTTAGGAGAGGTGAAGTGCTCTTGTGCTTTACTTAAGTTGGTGAGTGTGTCAAACCACCCATCAACACACACTTTTCCTTTTGCTAAATTGTTAAAGATAGATACAAATTCTAATGGAATGAAGAATGCTAATAAGCTTTTGATTATATGAAAAATAATTGATAAATCCACCAATTATTGTGCCCATTATCCATGCTAATCCTTTATTGTTATATGTTTTTGCTATCAAGTTTGTTATTGGTGGATTGTTGGCACAAAATGTTGAGAATGCTAAAGGACATGCTATTTATTATATTAGTCACACATTAGTAGATTATGAGTCATGGTACACCCTTATAGAAAAATTATTCTTGCACATGGTCTTTTCTTCACAAAATTTGAGACGTTGTATGCTACACACTGAGACACATGGGATTGTCAAAGAAGATCCTTTAAAGTGTATGATTTCTAAATCTAATCATTTAGGAAGGGCAAAAATTTGATCTTAAGTTTATTTCTCAAAAAAGTTTAAAGGAAAAGTAATAGTATATTATTTAGTAGTAGTGCCATCCTCTACTCATACACCTATTGATACATCCTTTCTTGATGATTATATATTACATATCGATTCCTCATTCCTTTGGACCCTATTATTTAATAGTTCTAGTTGTATGATTCATTGGAGAGTGGGTTTGATATTGATACCACCATCGGGTGACTTGATTTCTTTATCTTTTAATCTATATTTTTTGTTTTCAAATAATATAGTTGAATATAAAGAATTGATTGTGAGGTTGCATGCAACCATTTCCTTGAAAATTAAGTCTATTAATATACATGGAAATTCATAGCTGATGACTAGATAGGTTATCGATGATTGCAAGACCAAGGATGCTTGATTTGACCAATATCATGAGTTGGTTTTACAGTTACTTAATTCTTTCAATTCATTTACCATTGATGTTATTCCCTGGAAGGATAATAGACACATTGATGCTTTGGATAGTGTTGCTTCATTTATGAGTATGAATGATAGTAGTCCTCACTTTGCATTGCTTATTCATAGATTATATCAATTGGCTATACATGATACTTCTTTATTGGTTTGCACTATATTGACTAGTAAAGAGTGGTTTCATGACATTTACACTTATCTTGATTTATGGGAATTCCCCCCTAACTATTCTAAAAACACTCATATCTACATCCATGAGTTAATTGCTAAACATTTGATTATTGTGGGGGTGGTATACTATATTTTAATGGTTTATTAATTAGATGCCTTGATGATCATGAAAAATCTATTTCTCTTCAAGAAGCTCATGGGGAAATATGTAGTGGTCACATTAGTGCTAAGTTATTGGTTAAAAAAATTTTATGCATTGGTTATTATTGGAGTAGAATGGAAAAAGATTCATATGATTTTGCTCAAAAATATGCAACATGTCAATCACAGAGTAATTTAAAACATGCACCTACTCATAAGATTCATCCACTTACGTCTCCTTAGCTATTTTATACATGGGGATTAGATTTAATTGATAATGTTGCCCCAACATCTTTGAAGAGACACAATTTCATTATCACGACTATGGATTATTTCACCAAGTAGGTTGAAGCCACCCCCCTTAATTCTACAATGGCATCCAAGATTTGTGATTTTGTCATGGATAATCTTATTTCTAGGTTTGGTTTTCCATGTATTATTGTTACAAATAATAGTACACCTTTTAATAATATAGATGTGGTTTTTTCCCACAAAGTCCCATATTTAGTAATGGTTTTCTACCCCTTTCTACCCATAAGGTAATGATCACATAGAGGCTATGGAGTATTTTTCTTTTTCCTATTTTTTTCATTTTCTTACTCCTTTAGTTTAGCTTTCTTAGGTAGGTTATTACTTAGGTTGAATTTGAGTATGAGAGGTGTCACACTCTTCCATAGGAGTTACACTTTCTCTATTTGGATATTGAGTTATATTATCATAGCATGAGAGTTACACCCTAATGGATGAGGTGTCCACTTGTTGCCCCTTTGCATTTTCTATAAATGCACTCTCATAGTCGTGTACTTTTTACACTCTCATATTGGATGAATAGACATTCTACTTTTAGATTTCTTTTTGTTCGAGCTTTTGGTACTTGTAGCTAGTTTCTTAAGACATTAGATCTTGGGTAGATTTCATTTTATAAAACTTACATGGCATTAGAGCTTAGATTTCTTGGACTAGTTCTTCATTTAATTTTTGAGCACTAGGGTTTTTAGTGAGATTAGTTGTAGGTTTTATTTAGTGAATGGTAGAGTGATTTCAAGCTCACCATTATGTCTACAAGGTTCTAGATAGTTAGGATTGACTTTCATTTCTTTGAATCAAACATTGGAAATCAACTAATGGTTTTTTAGTTGAATATTATTTGTTCTCATTATATAAATAAAACCTTTTGGTGCAAGTTAGAAAAATTTGAGCTTGCCATTTCATCTAGAAAGACTAAAAACCCTATAAATGCCCTTTCAATCAAGAAAACCTAAGCACCTTGCCTAGATCCATGGTTAATTTTTCCTTCATGTGTAGATCGAGGAAGATTTGGAGTTTTCTCACTATTTGCAGTCTTGTGTAGTATGCGGTTTATATGTAGTTCATTGTGTATGAGATTTTCATGGGCACAATATGAGGTTTCTAGTAGGGTCCATAGAGGCCACCATAATCTCCTTAATGACATATGTACCTACCTTCCAATAACTCCTACAACCAACCACTATACACCCATACTCTATATTAACTTTGTTGTTGTCTCCACCTTCCAATGGCATGACTTTGATATAAAACCACTGCATTGGTACCTTTTCTAGCTACTGACAAGGTCCTCCCATAGTCACTAATGTGGTTCCCTTACTAATGACTAGTATCAAACCTTTTTTATGACTCCCCACATAGGGAAAAATTTCAAATATCATTAGTGTCCTTCCTATATTTGGGGTCCTTTTTTGATTAATCAACTCTTTATTGTCAAAGATCCTTATATAGACCATAGTACTTAGTCCTCTACTTGCTTGCCATGTGGAAACCTTTGCACCTATTGATATTGTACTCCAAAACAACTACACTTCTCTCTATTCAAACAACTCCCAATCAATGGTCAATAGGAACTTGTCACCACATTCCACATGTCTTTTGTGTAGAGTGCCATGTGTCTCTATTGTATACAAACACTTGTTGTCACCTCAAACTACCACATGTCATTGGCATGCTAGCCTACCATATAGACCTTTGTGCCATGTTAGCATCATACAATATAATTAGTGTGCCTATTCATCTACTAATATCATCTTCTATACCTATTGACTTCATCATCCTTCTTGGAGGACCCCAGGTGTGGGTTTTGAGTTTTGATTTTGACACCTAATCTTTAGAGGGCCATTCTCCCTCATACGAAATTTGATTGAGGTCAATTTTTTTGAATCTAATTATTTTTTCGAAAGCTCCATAGTAGTAAAGTTATTGTTTGAATTTGGTTCCCCTAGTTTCCATATTTTTCAATTTTATTTAACTTTTTCTAAGTAGTTCTTGAGCTCCATTCTTGCACATATAGACTCCATTTTTAGTGTCATTTTTTTAAAGTGCATTTTTTCACATAATTATCATTGGCTTTGATTCTATTTTCATTCTAAGTTAGAACTATACTTTCAACAGATTTTTTCTTTTGTAAATTGTAAAATCGTTGTGGAACTATAAGTAGGTATTCTAAATGCATTGATCATAAAGTGTCATTTTTGTCTTTTCTTATGGGGTTCTGTCATTGAGTAGTCTAGGGGGTGTGTACTCTTATGGTTGTGTATTATGGCATCTCTTCTCCTTTCAATACATACCTTTCTTTTTCTATAATGGATCTACAACAACAAATCCCAATTGTAACACCCTACAACTATTTTACATGGAAAATTAAAATGACAATATTGGTAAGGGTTAAGGGATTGTTTAAGATAATTCAAGAAACTAAAAAAGAACACACTACAAAATCTAATAAGGTTAAGTAGTTGAACAAATGTGATGAATCATTTGGTTTTATATATCTTGTTATATCCCATAATCTCATGTTTCATGTTGAGTCACTAAACACACCTAATGAGGTTTGAGACAACTTGTTAGGGTTGCTTAGTAAAACATACAAAATTAGAGGTTATCAACTTGAGAATAATTTTATTAGCCCGAGTCTAAGTAACTTTGATAGCATTCAATACTTTATCATAGAGTTTATATCAGTAAGAATACAACTAAAAATGACTATAATATTGAAAGCAAGGACTCACAACTTATCTTGAGTGTGCTTTCTAAGTTTGATATTGATTATTTTGTGTTTCTATCATATTTTCATACTACTTAGAATTCCCTATGTTCATAATTCACTATACATTCCTTGATGAATTTGTAGATGCACTCACTAGGGAGCATGGAAACTAATTTAGATGGGCACCTTGAAGTCTTCTTAATCTTGTGCACTAGTGGCTAACCAATCTGCTAAGGGACATAAGGCTTCTAGTAACATTGAGGAGAAATAAAAGAATAAGTCACATAAAAACAAATCATAATCCTCTTATACTCCAAAGGAAGATTCTAAAACATCTTCTTCTTCAAAAGGAGATTTATAGAAAAAGGAGAAGGTCAAGTGAGCTTATTGTAAGAAGTCAAGGCACAATGAACCCAAATGCATGAAGAAATAGATTGATTATATGATAAACATCCTCCAAAAGAACAACATCAACCTTCCTAATTCACTCTCGAAGGGTTATTCTAACTCTTCTTCTTAAAAATCCAATAAGTTAGATAAGGACAAAGGAAAGATGCTCGTTTTAGTTGTTGCTTCCTCTTCTAGAACATGGATTCTTGACTCTAGTGTTTTACATTACATGGCATCATCACAGGAATGAGTTCTCATCATTAGAGCCATGTTTAATGTCACCTATACTCATGGGTGATGACTCAAATGTATATGGGGGGTTTTGTTAATATGGGTGAGTGAACATTCCATGATGTTTTATGGGTACCCTTTTTATCAACCAATATCCTTTCAATCTACTAGATAACCCATATATGTACACAAGGAAGAGAGTTGAGTTTTCTTCCGATTTAGTTGTGATTTTATAACTTCAAAGTGATGTTATAATTATAATTGAGAAGGTGGATCATTATTCCATACCATATGCCTTCTCATGTTTTGTGTTTAATGCCCCTTCTATAACATGTATTACTTGCACTAATACTGTGAGTAAACTATGGCATGAGTAGTTTGTCCATCTGAACTACTACTATTTTTAGTAGCTTAGTCATTAGGATATGGTCACATGGCTTCCTAAAATCCACTTTTCTAATGGAGTCTATCAAGGTTAAATCATTATTAAACATCTACAAGATAATTTGACAAAGGAAAGTCTTAGTGAGCTTCATAAGTATTAGAAGTTGGTCAATAGTGTTCTATTGGGCCCTTTTCCATCCTTGTCTTTCCACAAGGCCTACTTCATTGATGATGTTTTGAGATACACTTGGGGTCTACATTCTTCATAAGAAGAGTGAGGTGTTGGAGCACTTTTAGGACTTTAAGGAACTCATAGATAAATAATCTAGAAAGGACATTAAGGCTCTTCAAATATATAATGGAGGTAAATATATGAGCTACTACTTTGAGTAGTTTTATACTAGAAAGGGTATTGATATTTAGCACATAGTTCCCTATAGTTAACAATAAAACAAGGTTGATGAGTGGAAGAATAGATCCTTGAAAGAAATGACTAGCAATTTGGTACTGTTGGAATTAGACCAGACAACTGAGAGGGGGGGGGTGAATCAGTTGTCCCAAAAATTAACCTTTTCTTCCTTTTAATCTTCTGTCACAATTTGCAAATTGATTGATGATGTAAACATTAAAGCATGAATCAACATCACATAAGCAGAAACATAATCAACACATTTGACACCAAGATTTTTGACGTGGAAACCCAGTTAAGGGAAAAACCACGGTGGGTGTTAGCCCACAAGATTCATACCTTGTTAAAAGTACTTAAAAAGAATGGGAAGGCACTTGCCTTCGGGCTCACTTCCTAGAGCTCACAACTCAAAAGAGAGACTCACTACCTACAAGAAATTTAAGTTTAACACATAAAGAATTAACTGAGAAATAACATCTACTTCATGCCTGATTCAATTTCATTGAATGCTCATAAAACTTCTGTTCTGCTTCCAAACTCTTCTTCACTCTATTATGCTTTTGCTCTTCTTCTTCTCCTCCTCTTCTTTGCGCTGCTCCTAATCCTTTCTTCAGATTTATTATTTTCGCTCAAGGATAATTTTCCACATATCAACTACACTCCTTTATATGCTTCATCAACCTTGGAATAAACATCAAGGTCGGCACACCAAACATCTTACTTAATGTGAATCACTAAGCTGTCGGCCAAACATTGCTAAGACTTGAATCTTCCTTCAACAACACACCACACTCTAGAGAATTGCTTCTGGAACATCCACAATATGCTTGAATCATCTGGTCGGCCAGGACTGGGAAGAACAACAACACAAAGAAGGAAATCTTCACCAACAAGCTCAAACTTCAATGCGAACCTCCAACACAGCAGTCACATGATCCAAAGACCTCCACAAGCACAATGAATTCAACAAAAACATCTGCACTCCTCCAAATCATCAGAATCACTTGCATCTTCATCCAGAACCTCAAGGATACTATCTGCCATGACTATCATCTTAGAAAGATTGCTTGCAGACCTCCAAACCATGAACACTTGAATGGATGATACACACTGACTTCCCAAACATGCCTCTAGATCTACAAATCATTATTTGACATATCCGAAAGGATCTGGACCACTTCTCCGTCTCTTCTGAATACTACAAAACTGGTTCTACTCAGATGGCCATAGTTTCTTCAAATCTTCATGCGGACCTCTCAAATCCTGACTAGAGCTACTTCGCATAATCCTCTATACTGCCGTATAATCCGTATCCATTAATCTTTATTAATTTTCTCAATATCCTCAACATTCCAGTCTTCTAGTCAGGCAAAAAGATAGGATATAGTTGACACCAATGGCAACAAGAATATGTTGACATCAATGACAACACCGATTAGGCACATATTTGCAACAGGTACGTTCTAGGTTTCTAGCTCCATAATACTAGGACAAAGACATGAATTGTGCTAATTATATCTAAAATCACATTACTCACAAAGCCTTGAAAGGGGTCACTTTTTTTGAAGATTGGAGAATTTAGAAACCCAAAGTGAGGAACTTTAGAGTTTATGGCTTCCATGCATGGGCACACATTCTTTAAAAGAAACTCAAGGCTTTGGAACCTCAAACATGCCTTGTATATTTATGGGATATCTAGATGGTATCAAGGGGTATTAGCTTCTACATCTAGAAACTCATGAGTTGTTCATTAGAAGGATTATTCATTTTGAGGAAGGATCTCCTAGCCCATCCTCTAATGCTTCTCCATCTACCTTCAAATTGGACTCCTTGATTAATGGTAATGATTCAAAGGAGTCACCTCCTCATTTGACACATTCATCTAATTTAGAGGATTCGCCTATGCCTTCGTCAACTCACAAGATTAATTCAAAGGGTTCTCCACCTTCATCTTGGAGTCAATATTGACAAGATAAGGACTCCCTTCCACTTCTATGCCACTTTGGCCCCACTATATTGTTTAGGCCACAACTACTTTAGTTGGGAACTAGTCAGACACTCAGAGGACATGGTCATAGTTTTAGGATCACACACATGTTTTCATTGCCTTTGATTCAAAGCCATAGTCATTTTGTGAAGTATTAGTTATTGTTGAGTGGGATTCAATAATAGAGGAAGAGTATCATTTATTGATTAGGAATCACACTTGGGATCTTGCCCACCTTCCCAGGAGAATGCAACTAGTTTGATGCAAGTGTTAGGAAAGACGTCTCAACCTTGCAATTACAAAAAGTGTGATTTTTCGGTTATAAAATTGAATAAACTCAATTTTTGGGCTATAGAGTTGGTTTTTGGCCAAAATAAAATTATGGGTTGTTCAACACTACCATTGGAGTGCGTGGTGTGTAGATCTCTTCAAGCTCTTCAATTTAAAAAAATGGGCCCAATTAGCCTCCTAGATCAAAAGTTATGGCCTCCGGAAGTTGGACCTCCCGTATTGGAAAATGTAAAAATGTGGACACATAAAAGAGCTATAAGGGGGAGTTACACATGTTGATGCACATGTTATGACACATCATAAGACATCTTTGATTGGAGATAATGGAACTCGAAGGATTTGGGCACCGCTTTTGGGTGGTTTTAGCTCATGGTTTTGTAATTATTGTTTGACAATTTCATGTGTTGTATCTCCTATATATTAGTACCTTCTTGAGATGGAGGTCGTGAGAGAGACTCTTATATATGTTGCTAATTTACCTCCATCTCTAGTTGGTGATACTCTTGTGAAGACTTTCTTTGCAAGTATATTGTAATCTTGTTGAGATTTCTGAATAATATATTGAGCTACTTTTGAAGTGTGGGGTTTTTCTCCCGAAAGGGTTTTCCCCACGTAAATCATTGTGTTGTGGTATGATTTCTATTTATGTTTATTTCTATATAATTTCTGTAACTGTTGTAAAGATCCAATTTTTTTTTGCATAACCCTCCTCTCAAGATTAGTGTAGGAAGTTGTTTCACTACCTGAGCTTCCTTACAACAAATGGATCTATTAGACAAAATATTCTATAGATGGAACAATTGATAAGTCTAAAGAAAGATTAGTAGCAAAATGTTTCTCATAGGTTCTTGGAATTGATTACACTAAGACCTTTTCTCATGTTTCCAAGATGAACTCCATCTACCTAACACTTTCTATTGCCACTATACTTGACACTAGGATGTTCATTAGATGGACATGAAGAATGCTTTTCTTCATGGGGATTTTTAGGAGGAGATATCTATGGAGTAGCCACATGGGTTCATTCAAGATTCTTCCTTGGTATGCAAAATTCAAAAATCTATCAAAGGCCTCAAACAAGCCCCTCAAGCTTGGTATGCCAAAATGGATTCCTTTCTTCTCTAGGTAGTTTCTCCAAGTGCCACTTTGATCTAAATGTCTATATTATGCAATAGGATAATACATTTTGATCTTGGTTCTATATGTTGATGAGCTAATCATCATAGAGAGTTCTTCATCCATCATCGGTTTAATGAAATACACTCTTCATTATAGGTTTTCTATGACTAACTTGGGTCTTCTATATTACTTTCTTAGGATTGAGATTACTCATTTTGATTTTGAGATAAGTCTTGGTCAACCCAAGTATGGTTCTTATCTACTCTCTTAGTTTCATATGGTTGTTTCTAAGGCTGCTCTGACTCCCTTCCTCTTTGGAGTTAATTTTTAGGCTCATTGTTCCACTCCACTTTGATGCCACTTTGTATCAATAGCTTTTTGGGAGCATCATCTATATGAATCACACTTGTATAGACATTTCATATGCCATTGGCATGTTTTATCACTTTATACAAGAACCACACGAGATTCATTGGAAATCCATCAAATTAATACTACATTATGTCAAGGGTACTCAGAGTTATTGGATTCACTATTTAGTAGGTGTAGCTACAATCTTGGTTGGATACATTAACTTTGATTGGGAAAATGATTTATATGTTTTAAAATACACATCTAGCTACAAATTTCATCTTGGTTCTAGTCCTATTTGTTGGTTGAGCAAGAAGCAACAAGCTATTGATATATCATCCATAGAGGTTAAGTATCGGGGGTTATTAATGCATCCACAAAGGCCATCTAGCTTCAACACATCCTTACCAAGTTTGGCATTCATTTTTAATGGCCTTTAGTCATTTATTGTGACAAATAGAGTGTCATACAAATCTTGAGGAACTTGGTCCACCATTAATGAACCAAACACATGTAGGTCCACATGCACTACATCAAAGATCTTATTTGGGAGTAGAATGTTCATCTCTAGTTTTGTCCCACTTTAGAGCAGGGTTTAGATATTTTCACCAAACCTTTTATAAAGAGAAACTTTGTTCTTGGGGGTACATGAGGCTATTCCTTTGAAGAGGATACCTAGTCCTCTCTTTCTTCTCTCTCATTTTGGGGTTTTTTCTCTTTTATTGGAAGGGCTTTCTCTCTCTTTCTTTGGGGGGATTTTGTTGTACATGGGTACCTAACATGAATTTATATTGTTGAGACCCATCTTTTACTCCACCTAATCTATCATTAAGGGGGGTGTTGGAGTATTTTTGTATTTTCTTTGCTTTTTTAGTTTATCTTGCTTAGGTAGTTTATTACTTAGGTTGAGTTTGGATGTGATAAGTGTGACACTCTTTTGTAGGAGTTATTTTCCCTATTTAAATATTGAGATGTATTCTCATATCCTAGGAGTTACACTTCCTAACAGATTAGGTATCCACCTCCTTCCCCCTTTACAATTTCTATAAATTCACTCTCATAGCTATGTACTTCTTACACACTTTCATATTGGATGGATGAATGGCCATTCTACTTATTTACTTTTCTTGTTGTTTGAGCTTTTAGTATTTGTAGCTAGTTTCTTAAGGCATTAGATCTTGGGTGTATCTTGTTTCATAAATATTACAAACAAGACTAGTGAGAAATTTAAAAAAAGTTGATAAACATGTACTAATTGGCCTACATTGTAACTTGTTCCTACATTATGGGCATATCGTACTAGTATTCACATTCGTATTAGATACACACCTTATTCATTGGTTTATGACATTGAGACTAATATGCCCTTGGAGCTTGAGATCCCTTCTTTGCATGTTTCTTTTCATGGAATTATTATTGATACTACATATATAGAACAAATATTACAAGAACTTGAAACAATTGATAAGAGAAGAGTTGAATGCATTAGACAATCTTTGAGTGTATTAGAGACTATTAAGGAAAGTTATAATATAGGCATAATTTACATATATTTTTAGCTTGGTGACTTGGTTCTTCATGCTAACCCTAAGAATCCTAGTGCTAAAGAAGAGTTATGTGGTAAAATTTATTCAAATTGGCTAGTCATTTTCATTATCATTTCCTAGTTTGGAACCGATGCTTTTGGCTTATCTAAGTTCCTAAAGGAAAACTGAGAAAGGATCTAGTTAATATTATGTATTTACATCATTAGTATTGTTGATTATTGATTTAGCGATATAGAGGGTAATTACTAAATGTGTTAGACTTATTGGCATTTTATCCTTTACTTATTATCACTACTTATTGACATATCTCTCATCATAGAGGATTCTATCACTTGAATATCACATGTGCCTTCATGTTCATATCTTTAAACGATTATCTTACATATTGTTATTGACATTATTTACATCTTACATGAGATGTTGTTACTATGCCTATAGGGTTCATCTTTATAGTTTGTTGCTTGCATTGTCTTACCACTAGGGGCAACCTTGGGGGCATGCCATCTCTTTGCTTTTATGTGCTTACATGCTTAAATGTCTTTATTTACACACATATTGTGCTTACACGATGATATCTATTGTTATTCCTTACTTGCTTCTTGTGCCTACACAATAGTATTTATAGACATTTATTACATGCTTGATGTGATTTGCATGTTGTTATCATCTTTCCCTTACCTCTAATTTCATGCATCCTTTGTACATAACCAATTGGAGGGGCATACATTATCACTGGAATTTCCTCATTAGTTCCATTGTAGTGATGTAGTTATGATAGATATGATCCTCTTCTAGTACTAGATAGAGATTTAATACCGTATCTACACGGAGTACATTTCTGCATTTAGTTAGAGACCTTTATCATACTATTTATAGAGTCAAATCCTATTCTATGTCCAGACAAAGCCCCTTTACATTTACCTGCATGATGAGAGTCCTTCCTACATAGTAAGAGCTTTTATCACTTTTTGTAACAGGCAAAATCTCTCATCCTTATCCTTTTACTTTTACCTTTATTATTTTCAAAGATAGCTCCTTTAAGTAAGTTGTGATTATAATAATTTTTAAATGATTCATAGATGCTACTCATTCCATTTTTTTTTGTGTTTTGTTGGTTTATATGGAGTGCTCATTGCAAGAGGAATTTAAGAATGGTCTGTTACTTTACATAGATTTGTATCCTTTAACTATTTGAAAAATATTTATTTTCCATGTTGACTACTTGTTTTAATTTGGATTGCATTCACCTAGTAGTTCACATGCACATTAAATTTGGGGCAAAATGTAATGGTGAAAATTACATACCCATGCATTTTCCCCTTATGTTTTGGGCCCACTTCAATTAGTGTCCTAAATGCAATAACTAGCTTACAAGTGGCATATTCTTACGTGAATTCATCTCATGACATCACTCATCTTGATCCCCTTTATCAGTCATCCCCAAAATTCCATTCTTGATCCTTATACCTATTATTCATCACCCTAGATCAAATCCATGGGTGTAGACTTGACCTAGGATGCTTTTGTAGCTATGGATCTAAACCTTCACTTTTTAAAATTCAAAATTAAATTTAAATGTTTGGCAACCACTTCACTAGTTGTTGTGAACTGACCTAGCAGATGTTTGTGTTTTTTGTGTGCTTGGTTGTGGTATGTAAGGACATTCACTCACTCATTTGAATATAATGTTGGAGATCATCTAGGAGTAATATGCAAGGGCTTGTCATTTAGCATTTATGAAAGCATTCTAGCACCATTTATTAGAGCACATCATCCTAGGTCCATTGCACACTTGCTTATTGTCTTTGAACCTTTCGCTTAGAGCCATAAAGTTGGTTTGTTAGGGGTCTGAATGAGGAGAACTGGAGCCTAGTAATTTAGTAGATTCCCCAAAGGTGTTCCTAAACACCACTTGTCCTTATGCACATTCAAACATCGGAAATCAAGGTGAGAGAATTCTAACTGTCAACACTTTGCTAGTTTAGATCCACGAGTTATAGTTCAGGTCCGTGTGTAGAACAGGTGACCCTCAATGAAGAAGAGTCAATTTGCAAAATTTGAAATCTTCATTTGAATGAACACTAAAACTCCAACACCATGACGAATCAACTTCTAACATCTATCATAGCACATCTTTATCCTTATGTTTTGAACTAAATATCACATTTAATTTCAATAATTTTAATGTGAAATTACTCAATCACATCTTTAAATTCTAAGCTCTAATTATTATATAATTATTTATCCTAAATTGTACTTTTCATTATTAATGATTTAATTTAATTATTCTTTATATATTTGAATTAAATACATGTTACCTGTCTTACACAACATAGAATTAAGAAATTGTAATTTTAATATTACCATTAAAGTGATATTTATGGTTCTGGATTATAACATTGAGAATTTTAAAAATAATGGTGTTTTGTAATTAAAATTTGATTTTCCACCTTCCACAGAATTCCAAAAGCATAAGAGCAGTGTCTTATATTCCCGTCTGTCTGTCTGTCTGTTTATCAGGCCCTGCACTGCAACATAATATAATTTGATGTTACTTATATTCGCTTTACGTGCTAAGAATTTGGGGACAACCCAAAAGAGAGCACCATGATCACACGTGAAGAGAGAATCTTCTCCTCATGCCAGCAAATTTGAGTGCATCGACAATGCTGGCTTTTCAGAATATTATGTTCACATGCATGATACTACCTATGTCATCATACACCTACCTATACCATCCTAGCATTCATTCACTCCTAAACCATAGAGATTGTGGATGACATATATACACAAGAGCACGTGTGGAATCTCTTTATGCATTCAATGTAGTTTGCCCTTGAAAATACTTTCATGAAAGGGTTTTTTTTTTTTTAAAGAATTCTTTTAAGTATGGTGTAAGGGAGAGGGTTTCATAGTGGGTCACCCTAATTTGACGGGTTTATCTGGCGCGCCACATCATTCCAAATAATTTTTTTTGCTCCTGCCACCTCGTCACTGACATGGACACCCTAAATTTTTCATTTGGAGGAGTGAAGTGTTTTTTGGCCACATGGACGATGAGGCAAGTAGTAAGTTATCGTAGTTTTAATATAAGTCCATTTATATCACTTATTTCAAGGCAATGCCCCCATCTTTCCCTTTTTCCCTAAACTATGTTATATATTAAGACTATTCACCCTCCTTCACCTACCTACTCATTCCATATGTTTTAATTCTATTTTTCTATCTAAGATAAGCCTCACCATCTACCTCCATTTTCTAGTCTGACTCGTCTCGTCTTAAGTCCAAATTTTAAATACCACTAAAAAGGAATAACTCAAGTCATTTTCTACATGTGCCCTATGTTGCATTAGTGTTCCTACTCTATACAAATTGTTACCTAATCACACCTTTGAAATTATTCTAAACACATGCCCTTGCGACCACTTGAACTAACAACTTTCTATACAAATAACAAAGGAGTGTTATGCTCAAACTTGCATGCAAAGAATTGTGTGATAGAATAGTTCTAGAGAAAATAATTCTTATTGATTAATCTACATCATAAAGATTTACTAACATCTCATTATAAGGTGAATAATGTGTTCCACTTTCTAATATTTTGGATCGTGGGAATTTAAAGTCTTCCATAAACAACTAGAATTTAGTTGTCTACAAATCAATAAAGTACTATACTTTTTTAACTTCGATATTCGAGAGTTA
Organism: Cunninghamia lanceolata; assembly: GCA_027924645.1. Lineage (NCBI taxonomy): Eukaryota > Viridiplantae > Streptophyta > Pinopsida > Cupressales > Cupressaceae > Cunninghamia > Cunninghamia lanceolata. The sequence goes on along the minus strand of BSBN01000023.1, from coordinate 7,145,985 downwards.
AAGCATGCAAGTTTTAAAAAAATGTTTAACGTTTTCTAAAATATTCTTAAATTATTTTAAAATTTCTAAAAATGTTTCAATACAACTTAATTTAAAATTAAAATATAACAATTAAAAACCTTTCATGAAATATTTTGGATACTAGTCTTGTCCTCTAAAAAAGCTTTCATGAATTTTTGAAGTCTTACTATTCTCTTCTCCTCGTAACCTCTTACAATGTATGGGTATCATTTTTCATACAAATGTGCACATAAAACATAAATATAAAATGTAGGTGATTGGGGAAGTTTCACCAAGGAATTATAGTTTGATGTTGTGGTGTTGTATATTTCTTAGGTAACAACATTTCTTTTATTTTAATGTTTACAATAGTAGCACACAAAAGAGCAATAAAATTAATTTTGGTTTCATAAAGGAAACAACTTAAGCCTAGTCAAATTTAAAGTAGTAAAAATTAAACAAACAAGTTTAATCTTTAATGAAAATAATCATAATAAGTAAAATAAGTAGTATAAGATAAGAAAATATTGTAGTATCACATCAAACTATTTTTTGATGAGACAAGTACTACTATTAATATCTATTTTAGTGCCCATGCCACGTAGTTCTATGAAAACTACAAATATGTGGAAAATCTTATCGAAAGACTTTCCCTTGTTTGAAGAGAGTTCAATCCAAGTTAGAGAATGCTCCAACTGAGATATTTAAATCCTACAACTTCTTATAAAGGTTGTTTTGTTTCTTATCCAAGTGAGTCATCTACTTCTCTAAGGATTTCATATAATAGGTTAGCTCCACATTGATATCAGAACAAGTTTGAAGTAACTGTTGACTTATTTTAGTCTTTCAGACTCAAATAGTCTGCCCTTAGGAAGTCTTGCAATTTCTGCCTAGAGTTCATCAAAATCCTAAGTTTGTGCCCCTCTTTGCCTTGGCCCATTTAGCCCATTGTTGATAACTGATCTGAGATATCCTAAATGGGTCCTTATGTGTATGGATGCAAGGTAGAAGTTCATGAAATCTACGTCTAAAATCTTCTTGGCTTTTGCCTTAGGTTTTGTATCTTTTTTGAAGTTTTGGGGTTTTCCCTACCAGCATGCCATCCTTATCAGCTTTGAACTCCGCCTTGCTGCCTTGCAATTTTGCTAAGTGTTTTGGGATCGCTATGTCAGGCATTCTCATTTTCCTTTTCCCTTTCTAGCATGTGATTTGATGTGTTCCCGCTCCCTGATTTTTGGCATTTATTTTTTAAGTCCTTTGGACTTCAGAGATTAGGAGGTTTCTTGCTCCAATGCTCAAAAGGGATATCATTCCGGTGAAGGCCCGTCTATTGAAGTCTGTCAATTTTCATATTGTTCTAAGTATTTCAGACTTCAGAGTTTAGGGTATTGGTCATTCTTCTTCAAAGTGGGAAGTCAGAGAGGTGGAGGTCCAATGGTTGAGGCTCGATGTTTTGCTTTGCCTTGGTAAAATTTCTTCAGATTTCAAGCTTTAGAGGTTTCTTCTACTCTCATTCAGAAATATAAGATGTTTGGCAAAAGGCTCAACCCTGATCCCTGATAATTTCATATTGTTCTAAGTGTTTCAAGATTGGGGCTTTGGTCGTTCCCTTAGTCCTTTGTCTCTCCAATATGCATTCAATGATATCCCCTATTCTCAATCCCTGACGTTTCATATTTAAAAGTGTTTCGGGATCACGGAATTAGGCAAGTAGGTTCCTCATGTTTCAAGTAGAAGGCTATAAGGTTGAGGTCCGATTGTCGAAGCCCGATAAGTTATTTGTCTAAGTCTTTAAGACTTCGATCTTCGAGGAGTCTCTTGATCTCTTATTCATGTGGAGGCGTTCTAGCGAAGGCTTCGATCCCGATCCTTGATAATTTCATATTTGTCTAAGTACTTTGGGTCATAGTATTGGAGAAGTTCTTGTTCTCTTGCTCACGTAGAAGATGATCCAGCCAAGGCCCATACCATGAAGTCTGACAAATTTAAAGTCTCTTATGTTTCTTAAGACTTTGACATTTAGAGATGTTCTTGTTCTACTTTTGAGGTAGATGTTATAGCAGCGACCTGATCCCCAAAGCTCAATGGTTCCTCTTGGTTCCCTTTTCAGACTTAAGAGATCAAGGATCTTTTTTACACCATTCCAAAGAAGAAGGTGTTATGATGAGGGTCTGATTGCTGAAACTCGATGGCTTCCTTTTGTCCCTTTTAGATTTCAGCAATTACGTGTCTTTTCTCACCTTTTTCAATTTGGAGGTTAGTTTGGTAATGGCCTGATTGCTAAAAGATGATGGTTTCGCCCTCTTTCACACTGGTCAAAGTTGCAAGGAGTCTCCTACTCCTAATACAAAAAGCATAATACTTGATGGAAGCCTGATTTGTTGGGGCTCAACAACCTTCCTTGGTTCATCAACAGTGCAATGCACGATGGGATGCCTTAACGACCCTCTTGATCGCCATTAATGTTTGTTCTAGAGCCCGATGGAGTGTTAGATGGATTCTTTGCACCCCAATTCTACTATAGCCCTCTCATTAATGAATTTATGTACTAGGGTATGGGCGAATACTCCATTTCTGCAGGATTTCCTGACATAGCCCATGTGGGCATGATGCAACAGGCATGGGTGACCTGCAAATGTGTTGACCACTCTTCTCCATGTCCATGTTGTTATAGTATGATCTGAAGTGTTGACCATTATTTTCAAAAACTAAATTTGTTTAGGGTCATCAAGAGTCTAATTTTGTTGAGTAGTAGGTATAAGAGAAGGATAATTTTCCTCATCATCATTGTTACTATCGGTTATCGATTTAGGCAACTACAAGTTACACCTCTAAATTTCCTAATACCAATCCATTATTCAGGGTTCATCTTTCAAATAGAGTCACTAATCTCCAATCTAGGGGAGGTACCTATAGATTTATGAGGAGAAAAAGGCACCAACACTTCAGCTCCCCAGTGAAGTTGCTAAAAATATGTTGGTATACAGATTTATCACTACGATTATTGTCTTCAAAAATAACTCTATTTTGCTCAAGAAGTAGTAGCAAATGTACCAACAGTTAGAGAGATCACTATTGGGTAGCGATCTTCCTCTACGTTTGAGAGGGGCAACTCCCTCGTATGAATAAATTTAGGATTTTTGTGGTATTTTAATTAGAAATGCCGAAAGGTAAAAGGGAAAAACTAAAGGAAAATGACTTACAAAACCCTAGTTGTAGATACACGAATACTAACTGGGGTTTCACAAACTTCTTCAAAACTAACCAAAATATATCATGAAATCAGAAACTACATTCCTAGATTTATATGATGTATTTTGTAACAATATATAAGATACTATAACAATAGTGGAAGAACAATAGACAAATCTCATCATACGAAGAGATAGGACTACATAAGAAACATTTAAATCGAGGTACAAAGATTATAATTGCATTTCCATACACATACAATTTATAAATGCTCTAGCAGAAGACAATGGTTTCCACAATGACACAAAGGAGTTACTAATTTAACATACGACAAATAAGTAATGATAACACAAAAAACACCCAAAAGCATACAAATCAAATGCTATCTCTACTATTTCATTGAAGTTACACAACTCCAAAAACCCTTTTGTACAAAGTGTGAGTCTAGAAGCCCTTTGTTTTCTCCCAGTCTTGCTAAAATAGAAAAAGAACCAAAAGAACTGAACAAAACCCATTTACATTTGAAAACAAAGTATTTATAGCATCCCAACCCATAACTAACTAATAACTATTTCTTTTTCCCTTTGGGTGTTTAGAGATTTGTAAAATATCATTATCTCCCAAGAACACAGTTTAAAATAACTTCATTACAAATATTGGGATGATAAGTTTATAATAAAATACTGAGTCTTTGTCAAAATTTGATGAGCATATGCCTGTCAAAGTATTTTGTCAAACACTTGGTTTGTACTAGCTGCAGGTATTGATTCCTGATCTCTAGTCATTAAATCTTCTTCCTCTGAAATAGAACTCACATATGGTGAGGAGACAATTTGCAGTCTAGTTTTACATCTATGAATGCGAGCAGAGCAGGAAAACAACATTGAACATGGATGTCGGGGGTTAGAGGGTGTTCAGAAACAATTTGAACCAAAAGTGGAGTGTCAGCGACATGGGAGGTTCTTGGTACCAAGGGAACATCTGAATAGTTCCTAGTTCCCCCTAAAACACCAAAACATGTGAATAGAGCACCTTTTAAAAGTATTGTGGGTGGTTTTGGGCTCCTGGTGCAGGGCACCATGTGAATTTCATGCCATCATGAGGCAATCTTGTAATATTTGAAGTATTAATCATGTTATGAGTATAATGAGGTCATGCTAGGACCATTTTAATGTATGTAAGTCTTTGATTAGGTCTCTAGGTGGTTTTGTGGTCAAATGTGTAAAATCTTGCAATTGTTGTCAAAATATAAAATTGCAAAAGTGTAAGAAGTGGAATATGAAGAGTCACTTTGTAAAGGGAAGGGTTTTGGTCGTTGGAAACTCAAGGCGCTAGTAAAATAATTGATGTAATATGTTTAAAGAGGCTTTTGAAGGCAAGAAAGAGGAGAGAACATTGTATCTTGAAGTAATTTTGAATAAAAGCACCCTATTTCTACAGATTCAACATTTTTTCTGTTGTTTGCAAGCTTTGTACGACCTGTATAGCATCACCAGGTCATAAATTTTAATTGTTTTTGGTAGATTAGTGTGTTATCTTTCAAACAAACCTAATTTGTGGAGATTTCATTGAGAAATAAGCTTGTTTGAGTCATTTTCCTTTAAGTTGTCCTCAAACCCTCATTTTAAGGGTTTGAGAGTCTAAAAAGGGAATAAAAGGCCATTCCACCAATGGAAACATTTGTAAATCGGTGGAATGGGTTAGTTTAGGTTGTTTTAAATTTGATTATGTTTGCAGTTGCAGGGGAAGGTGAGTTGCATAAGTATGTTGTTGTCCTAGTGGATTTTTCATGATTTTTGAGCATGAATGCATGGCTAGAAGTTAGGGTTTGAAGAAAAGACTTTGGAATAGAGTGGGAAATGGTTTAATAAGCATGTACAGACCATATTTGATGTGTCTTGGCCTTTAGTGAGGAGTTTGGAGGTCAGAAGTACAGAGATCCAATAAGCCCTCATGCAAACTAGCTGAATTAGGCCTAATTGCAGCACGAACAGTCATTTTTTGGGACAGTCTGTACAAATTGATCCCACCCTATTTATTAGTATGTTGAAGAGAGCCATAAAGGGTATTTGAAAAGGTGATTTTTTTCTGGGTTTGAGGTCTTACCTAAAAGTTATGCTTGAAAAACCTAGTTTGTTGTCCTAATTAGGCCTTTAGGACAGCGAGACAGTCAAATTTTGGAAGTTACTTTTCAAAACAACCCTAGTCACCTGTTGGATGTGTTAAAGGAAAGCCAAAAGGGTATCTAGAATGCCAATTATTTTGTGGTTTTGAAGAGTATTTTGAAAGTTATGCTCTATTTTCTTGATTTGGAGTGCTACAAGCAAATAGGCCTCTTGGGTATGAACGATGGGATAATGAAGGAACCAGGGTTCTAAGGGTGTTTGGTTGGATTAATCCAGTTAATATTATGATGCCTAAGGTGTATCAGAGGTTCATTGAAAATTTGGTGTCTTGAAACCTCCATTTGGTGTATTTGTAGCCTTTGAAACCATGTTTCATGGAAGTGAATTTGTGAGTGTTTAGGTGATCTATCAAAATCAATGCTTTGTACCTTTTAAAACCTTTTGAAGCCCACCATGCTTTGCATCAGCTCCCTAGGAACATGTTGGCACTTAGGCACCCATTATGAACTTTTGAGGGGTTAGAGGTCATTGGGAACTATCAGGAGTTCTAGGTGCACTAGGAATTGTGCAATAGTGAAATGTCAGGGCTTTGGGGGTTACTAGGAACTATCAGAGCTTTGAACACCATCAAGAAATGTCGAGGCAAAAGAGGGAACCAAGAATTGTTGGGAGTTTCGAGTGTTTCCAAAACTTCATAAAACCTCGAGGAAATTTGTTAAAATTCATGAGAACACCCAAAGCAAAGGGAATGTTAGGAATTTTTAAACCTTTTGAATCAAAGACAATTTCAATCATGATGAGATTTTGAATATTAAATTCTGACAAAACTTTTAACACCTTCGACAAATAGTGCAATTTCAAATTATCCTTTGAATCTTCAAACTAGAAAAGTGTCACAAAAAATACAATGCCAAGATATCAACGAATTGTTGAACTCATGAACCTGCTTTGAAAAGTACCCAACTTCATTTCATGAAAACCTTATAAAATATGACTGATAAATTTACAAACACGTTGAAGGAGAAAAATACATAACTTTTGACTATGATAATATTTTCTCATGAAAACTTGCCACGTTGTGTATTATAACCTCATAAAAGTCCCTACTAGACCATTTAACTCCAGCTCCTATAAAACTCCTAATTTAATCATTTTTACAAACTACCAGACAAAAACTTGAACTTTTAATATCTCCCAATTGGAAAAGAATTTTTACTTGAAAACTTGCCACATTGGGCAAAATGAAATCATTAACATCCTAGTAAAAGGATTTTGCACCATCTTTCACAAATCTCAAGATTTAATTGTTTTCGTGAATCTTGACAAACTGCATAACTGCTCTGATGGTTCTAGCTGAAATGATGGACAATTCTCCTTCAAATTTGCATATTGTACTAGGTTTAATGCAAGGAATTGACATGAACCATATCAAATGCAACATTTCAAAGATGGACAAGTATGATGACTGGCACAAAAAACATGCGACACTATTCTTTTTGTGACTAAAAGTGACTTGATGAAGGATTTCGACACATGACAACGTTTGTTATTTTTATTGGAATTAGGTTTGCCATTGATGTCAAAAGGTCATTTGTTGTTCATCTATGCCCATGATACTTGTCAAACCATGATGTTGATCATCTCCTATGCATTAGAATGTGATGAATGTGATGTGTGTTGAAGTTCAAAACTTCAGTGTCAAGAAGTATCCTATGTCTTTCTTGTCCTAAAACATTAATGTCTATAACCTCTTTTGTGATAAGTTTAAAAAGCCTCCACAGTATTTTGCATCAGAGATATATGGTTAAGAGTTCATAGTATCATCATATGGTTTCTAGTGGTTTTGAAATGGATTAGGGTCCTTTCACGGTTTGAGTTTTTTGAAATGGATTAGGGTCCTTTCATGGTTTGAGTTTTTGTTCTAAAACGCTATCAATTCTAAGAATCCTAAAGGTCTCAAAAAGTCTCTATTTATTTCCTATTCTCTGTCACAGAATATCTACAGTCAATGTTGAGTGATTAGGGTTTGCAATTGAGAATAAATTAGGGTTTACTATTCTTCAAAGAACCTGGTCTAAAAGACCTAAAAAACTCTAAGTCCTTATTGTTTAAACCCTAATGTATTAGTTGTTAAACCCTTTATGACCGGTGGTTACTTTTTGTTATGTTTCAACGGTGACTTCCAATTGCAGGCTATGAACCACTTAAGGGTATTGTGTTCATTCTGTGACCGGCCCCTCATCCTAAGGAGACCATCACTATCCGGTGAGTGTTTCATAATCGAGCGCCAAGTTTTAATCAATGAACTGTGTTAAATCCCTTCGTGGAGCGAAAGAGGAAATCAATGGTGGCAATTTGGATTCTTTTTGAATTTCAACGGTCTCCTCTCTAGCATGGAACTTGACATGCATATGCCCGTTCTCTGTGTAAAGCAGTTATGCAGGCAGTTTTTGCAACTACATCTTGGAGCTCGTATGTCTATGGTTTTGGAGGCTTCAAAAGAAAGCTTGGAGAAGGTTTTTAGATTGATGATGGAGTATATTCTTAATGTGGATACCTTTGTAAATTTGCAGGTGGAGATCTTTGTGCAATACACATAGATATATCACTGTAAGAGTATATGAAGCAATGAAGTGTTAATCCTTGCATAAGAAGAGGAGAGTTTATTTTACTGTCAGGAGATATTGTGTTGTAGAGATATGCAGAGAAGTCATCATCTATAATCTATATAAGAAAAGCATTTGTTTGTGATAATATTTCCTTTAAGAGGAGTGTCAAATAGTTTATGATGGTAGTGTGGAGGTTTTGAGATGTTTTTTGATTGTATACACAGAGATATACTTTTATACATTGTGAGGAACAAATGATGTGCATAGATCACATTCAAATGATGTGAAATGAAAGTGATTATAATGTCTGATGTAGTCACAAGAGAACACTGGTTTGTTAGATAATAAAGAGAAGTGTATAATGATGATATTGAACCTGACAGAGAAAGAATATGCAAAGTATAATAATGACTAAGAGAGATGATAGCAGGGTTTTATCTTTGTTATAGAATCAGAACATTACATTGATTGCAGAGGGTAGTGAAGTATCAGGTATCCTTTGTTTTTTTCTTGAGTTCAGTTCATGATGCCATGTTTTTTTGTGATTGGATGTATGGTGATCTTGAAGTGTTATTCTTTTGTGCCAATCTAGGAGAGATAAGGTGTTTGTGTAAGAGTTATAGAAATCATCTATAACCTTTGTTTTCATTGTAAATAGAGTAGTACTCTGTGTTTATCTTCTTGTTTTGAGACTAGAGTTGATGTGATCAGTGAGATCTTTGCTAGTGAGGCATACATTGTATTTCCGGTGAGGTATTGCTAGTGAGGCATATATTGTGTTACCAGTGAGGTGTAGCTAGTAAGGCTCATATCATAAACTAGTGAGGTTGTAATTGTGATTTATTGGAGGCTAGATTTGGACAGTAGATCCACATACATGCATGTGTTATGGTGTGCATTGATGTTCATATGATTGGTTTAATAGGTGTTTGTTTGTAAAGTTTTAGAGACCACTGATTCACCCCCCCTCTTGGTGGTCAGGAGTGTTCCAACAGTTTTGACGTGAAAATTTTAAATTGGGTGGTGTCGAAACGAGGTTAACACACACACACACACACCCCATACTTTGCACAAGAAAAATGGGGACCCCCTCTTTTGAGTTAAACTTTTGAGTATGTTTCCACTCCTTGGTTTTTAGCTAGTTTGGTTAGCTTAGGTCCTAGTTGATCAATTTGAATTGGCCATGAAGAGTCTTGACTAGATGGCATGGATTAGATGCATTTGTTTGTCCTAGTACGTATGAGGGAGTGAGTTTGATTTATTGATTTATCCTTATTGTTAGACGACTTTGATTGGATGAGATTTGGGATTTTTAGATTCTCTATTGCATCTATTCCCATTTGCATAGGTTGTGTTTTCAAGGTTAAATCTCATGGTTTTAAGGCGACTAAGTGTTTTCTAAGTAATAAGTGTCAAGAGTTATTTTCCAAAGGTAAAGTTAAGTTTCTTGAGCTTGACATTTTTTTTTACCTTCCATCTTCCATCTGGACATCCTGATGTCTTGACCTCCTGTAAAACTCCCAATATCCGCTTTGCATATAAAATTTGTTAATAATTTCAATTTGAGGCTTAGCAAAAGTCTTTGGGGAGTTTAAAAGTGTTTTAGAAGTGATCTAAATTTCAAAATGTGAATTTCATTTTTTTTGTGGGATTTCACCTCTATACTAGACTTCTAGATGTCTTGAAGTCCTAACCTCTGTAGAAATATGCAAGAATAATTTGCATAGAAAAAAATATTAATAATTCAAATTTTAAGAGTCTTTGGCCCATTCCTTTGCTCTTATACTTTGGGTGTGTTTTTCAGGGAAATTGCATAATTTTCAATTTTGTGAGATTTCACCTTTGGTCTAGATGTCGTGATATCGTGTCCTCCATTGAATTCCCACAAAATTCACTATTTTCATCAAATATTCATGAAAATACTTTTTTTAAATGAAGAGAGGAGACTTGTTCATGAAGATGTGTTGAAATGAAGACAAATTGCCTTAGAAATTGTGTTACCGCCTATCATAAGTGATGCTTGGACTTTTGAGAAGATCTTTTTTTCCTAAAAATGGAAAATTTGATACAAATATTTAATGCAAAGATGAGGATGAAAAAAACACTTTTTTTACTAAGGGAAGCTTGTTGGAGAAGCTACATCAAGGATTGAGATAAATTGCCTTGGAAATTATGCCTACCACCAAATTTGACTTTGAGTTGGAGGATCAAGTTTGAGCCATTGGATCTTTTTGCTCCCAGACATTGATTACATAAAAGTGAAACCTAATATCTTTTAGTTCATTTGTATAAATAGATAGTTGAAACTCTTTGTAAAGGGTTAGAAAAAATCATTGGAAACATATTGGAAACACTTTATACTTTGGATTTGAGAGCAAATACATATTATTTCCTATACTTTTTAGAATTTTCTTATGCTTTTCTCTAAATAAATTGAGTTGGTTGTTTGAAATTGTTGTTATTTGTCAAGCTTTTGAACTTAATACAATTTTTATTCATGGTTTCTAGTCAAGTTAGGGGATTAGAAGTTGTTGATATCCATTGAACTTGTCATCATACAAAGTTTTCTTCATGATTTCTAAACACCAAGAGTTTTTCTTACATTTTTAGCATCTAGTTTGATGGATATTTGATGAGTTTGTGAAGTGTTCATACCCTAGTAATTTGTTGATTGTAGATTGTTTTGTGTGGTTATTTTGAGCACCTTTCTCTTTCATATTGTGAAGAATCTTGTTGAATTGTGCTAGTAATCAGGTATTTAAAGAAGATTTGCTTCATGATTTGGAAAACCCCTTTGAATATTGCACCTTCTTGAAGCTTAATTGCTGGTTTCTCATGGTCAAATCAAGAATGGTTTCATTTGCATACCTGTCTATCCATTGTTGAGGTTGAATATAGGTTAAAATTTGGAAATTTTAGTTTGTTTTTCTCTAATCCTTCTCTTTCTTTCTATTTATTTTGCACTTTTTTTTGATCTAGTTAGAATAGGATTTCCAAACTTGTATATTGCTATTATAGAGTTAAAATTTCATGAATGCAAGTGGATATATTGTTGGTTATAGGCTGAAATGTTTAATTTTATGGCAATATATGTTAGGATCAATTTATTTATTGATTGAAAAATCTAAAAACTGATTGGTATCCTCAAAATTTGCAAGTCCCTTTGTGTGAAACAACAAAAGACATCAACTATTGAATTCTCTTGTAAGACCAAGACTTAGCAAGGAGAGACCTTGGGGTAGTCATTTTCCATTATTTGAGATTTGATTCCTTTCAGGAGAGATAAAGTACTCAGTATTTTATCTAAGTTGAGCAATGCTAAAACACCCATCAATAGATTAACACTAGAAGGAGGGCATAAAATGGAATTATCTTGGTACAATCTTTCAACCATGTGAGTTTATTACACATTTTGGATGAGTTAGATCTTAGGCTCTGATTTAGCTCTAATGGACAGTCCTTTGTGTATACCTGGGGGTCTCCATCAGATTCCCATTCATGCATATGGTAAGCTTCATTTATTTTTCTCCATAATGGACAAAGTGCTTTAGAACATGTAAAAGTTTACAAGGAATTAATGCAAAAAATTCAAATTCAATATGAAGACGTTGCTTGCTATCTATTTGTTGACACATTTCAAGATGCTTGACACTTCATTGGTATGTTGATCTTCCACCTAATTCTATTCGTTCATGGGCTGAATTAAAAAGTTCATTTTTGAAGAAATTTGATCAAAATTTGGATCCACAAGATGCATTACTTCAGTTTGTAGCATTTAGAATACATCCTTATGAGTACATTTCACAGTTTAATCAAAGGTTTCTCATCATTATCAAAAGATGCAAGCTATAAATTAGTTAAATGAAGATATATTGATAGGACATTACTTGGGGGATTGATCCTCAATTTGCTTGTCTTGTTGAAGGAGTACTCACATTAGATGCAACATTCAAAAGAGCTCTCATGATGGAATGACTAGGACATGGTCATTTAAACCATCAAAAATATCGACAAGGAGGTTACAACATGAAATTGCTTGCATTTTGTCAAAGGATTCAGCCTTGTCTCAACCCATCCAATGGTTGTAACCAGTTGTACATGCCTAATTCAGTCCATTACAACAATTCATATCCTCAAAATTTGTAATCAACAACTATAGTAAATCAAATTATCCACTTTCAAGGGAAAAGTATGGGTCAATTTGGTCAAAATTTAGTCATGTACACAAGTGTTTTTCCTTATACTAACTCTCTTGCAGTTGTACAATCAATTTTCAATCAAGATGTAGAGCTATGTTGGTCAGATGACGATTCTTTAGATGAAGAGGGTGTTGGTCAGCCAATTCAAGTTGGAAAGTCATTTTTTCACTCGAGAATGAAGAGAAAAATGATCAGAAAAATGAAGAGAATCAAGAGGTGAAGTCTTCAAGTGATTTATTTACAAAAATGGATGATAAAGTTGATCAAAACAAGGGTAAAGAAGCACTTAGAATGACATTCCAAGACTACTGTCATGAAAAACCAACAGGTAAAGAGTCTTATACACCTTCACCAGATGCACTTAATGACTCTCCCAAAAATGCACACCATTCACCTGATGAAGGAAAGTCTAGATACATAGTTTATTTGAGTTGGGTTTGACCATTTCAATTGGCTCCTATCTAGTCACCTCTTTTCCCCTATTTTAGATATAGGTACACCATCTGTAATACTCCAATGTGTCAAGTATCTCTTTTGATAATAAGACAATTGTTTCATTTTAATATTGTCTAATTAAAGTTATCTTATTTCAAGCAAAGTTATTTATGTGTATACTTTATGCTCTATTTGTCTTTGTTTCTATCATTTTGTAGTTTTTGTCCACTATACTTGCACTTTTTTATTTTTCTACACATAGAGGACTGCAATGTGGCTATGCTAACATCCATGTAGGTGCACTAGAGTCCTAGTGATATAAATAGCTCTTGTTCATCCAAACAACAATATAAATCCATTAGTCAACATGTTCATCAAGAACTAGGTTCCTTTATTCCTCTTTTTTGTTGATACATTTCATTGCCACTAAATTATATTGTATAAATTGCCAAATTTCCTTGTTCTTGTGTTCTCATTAATCATTAGTCTATTTGTTAAGCTAGATTTAAGAGTTTAGTTTGAAAAAAATTCATTTAGATTAGCCTTTCAGTTTTAGGTGATTGCTTTCCCTTGCTTTTGCTTAAGTTTTGATTAGCATAAGTAGTTTATTTTCAATAAGTTGCCAGAAGTAATAGTGAACTTAGAGTTCTATCCACTTAAATTAAGTAAAATAGTTTATATTTCCTTTATTTAGAAGTAAAGCACAATGTTGCAAACTCTAGTGCCAACAAAAGGACTTCTAATTACAAAGGTGGAAATGACTCGAAAAATTTATTTGCCTTATCTCAAATGATTTTAATTGTTATTTGTCTAAATGATAGTCAACTTATACTACAAAGTTCTTGATAACATTTAATGTAGGTGAAAAGTAACTAATCCAAATTCAAAATTTTAGGTGGTAATATTAGGGTTGTTGTTAATCAAGAGAATGTATCAATACGATGAGGCAGTACAGAATACCCAAAACATTCTTAATGGTGAGATTCCATTTTTGCAATGCTATATTGCTCAAACATTATGGCTCTCTATTGTGTGTTTCTAGACACATGCCAAAATAATACATTCCCTAAATTTGTTTTTCTAGCAATTACGAGACCTTTTGAAAATCCATACAAGGAATCTTTTTTTAATTGTATGGCTATTAAATAAAAGATTACATTGTATCATCAACAACCTCTAATTATGGAATGTCCCCATTTTGTATCTTGTGCCATTTTTATGAAAAATGATTCTTAATCCTTGTACTAGACTTTAAGCAAAAGCTTTTTGAGTTTTCTTATAAAGCAGATAAAAAATTTGACATAGGATAAATGTTTTTGATTAAAATGACATTGGGAAGGGTGATATAGACAAACATAATGAGTTTCACAAGTAGTGAAACTAATAGTAACCAAAATAGAGACTCACAAAAGATAAACATATAGGACCAGAATAGAACAAAAAACCAATAGAAGACCAGAAAAAGAACAGCTACAACTCTGAGAAGTGTTTGAGGCCATTGATGGCTTGCCATTCCTGATTTAAAAAGTCCAATTTATCTTCAAAGGTACTCTCGATTGGGTTGTTGATCTGCACACCTATAATCTCAGTAGAAGAATCGCCCTGATCAACCACTTTTCCTTTGGCTATTTCGCTTTTGGCCCTAGTTCTATTAGCAGGGCTAGACTGTGTAACACTGGGATTTTGTTGCTTAGCATGGCATGTAGTTAGATGCTTAGCAGTACTAGGATTATGTTCCTTGGCAGTCTTTTTTTTCTAATTCAGATTGAAAAACATAAAGGGTTATAACAAAGTTCTTCACAGTCCCTTTGCTAAATGTTATGATTTCCTCCATATTGTTTTTGATGGAATCTTGGATTCTCTTCATTTTGTTCATCTCCTGCTCTAGGTACTCCCATCTTTCAAAAGAATTAGCAAATTCCTCAACTTCCTTCCAAAGATCATTAGGCACCTTATCATTCGGATAATCTAAAGCCTCAAAATGTGCAATGATCTCCAAGTGTTGAATTTTCTTCTTTGCATTATACAGTTGAGCCAACTACCACTTAAGAACTTGATTTTGTAAATCCATGGATTTGTAGAGAGTGGTAATTTTCTCCTCCATATTGAAGCATGTGTTGCATTGGTAATTCCCCTGAGGACTGCCCTGGTTAACCTTACCATGAGAAGAATCACTATGGAAACTGTTACTGAGGGTATGGGTGGTAGCAGGATCAAAAGACAAATATAGGAGGGACTAAAACTAGGAAGTAGGGGTGGGAGCCAGGGCGTAATAATGGTCGACATCCATAGGATCGAGGGTATCAACCAACGGATCACTAAAGGTGACCTTGTTCTTCTTTTTACCCTTGGAGGGAGGGGAATCCTCTGTTGAAAAGGCACAAGACAACTGAGAGGGGGGGTGAATCAGCTATATCAAAAACTTTAACTTCTTTAAGCAAAATTACTTCCACATTCACCTACTTAATTCCTTATTATGTTATGAAGATTAAACATGAATAGTAGAATCAAAACATAAACACATCAACACCATACACACATGAACACCAAATTTTTACATGGAAAACCCTAAACAGGGAAAAACCATGGTGAATGTTAGCTCACAATATAATGTAGTAACAATATCAAATAACAAAAGAGGATCATTGCCCAGGGCTCACTGCTCGAATGAAAGGCTCACTGCCAAAGGGTGGCTCACTACTGAGGGTTAGTTCATTGCTAGGGGTGGCTCACTTCCATGAACTGATATAGTAGCATCTACAACATGCCCGAGTTCAGTTCCATTGAAGCGCAATAAATATCCTCTGCTCTGCCTTTACAACTTGCACATTTTATCTTTGCATCTTCGCACACACTCTTCTCACTCACGAATTCATTACATAAATTTACACACATCATCAACCTTGGAATGTACGTCAAGGTTGGCATTACATTCTACAACCATTGGAACTATCTCTAAGGTCGGCATACATACATAAATCAAATTAGGACTAGACCTAAACAAGATTGCGGAGCAAATGAATGAAAGAGGAACACTTCACGGCTTAGCTCAGACCAAAATATATCTTCACATGCTACAACATGCTTCCAAAATCCATGAATCACCTCCGCAACAAGTGTAACTAACCAGGTCGGCCATAACTAATGCACACACCAAGAATGCTTAGATACATGCTTCCAAGAGCTTTATTGTAGCCTACGGATCAAGCACATGCCTTCAAACCATTATGGAGACATCCATGAACAACATAGAATCACATGGGAGTTGACAAGTCCAACCACAACAGATCTCACTTGAAGACAACATATATCACTTGAAGACACATCACAGACTGCTTCTCAATAGACACTGTCAAACTTTGTTAATCAGTAACTTTCTTTCTGGAGCACCAAATCACAAATCCTTTGGAATGAAGATAGCTAAGGACCTTGTAAGCTTAAGTCTAGAACCGCAAGACCAAATCCAAACTACGGAGAAATACAGAGAAAACTACTTTCTCCCTGTCACACTACAAATGTTGCTAGGCACAATCTTCAAACTGGTGAATAGAACTTTTGCTGTACAATAATCCAGACCACCAAATTCTGGATTTAGCATCTTCAAACACTTCTCTAAATCATACCCAAATCTCATACTCCAGTCTTCAACACAGAGGAAATGTGGAGAAAAATACTTTAACATGACAACTCAATCAATCAACAAACAACAATCTCAGAAGACATAGTTGACATCAATGACAACACAAACATGTTGACATCAATGACAACACCGGGGTATGTGCAGGATCATGATGGGCCAAACTATACCTCTAAGTGGCAATGAAAATACAAAAAATCAGACTTAATCAAGTTCATGTGAAAATTTGAATGGATTATTTACACAATTTGAAAAAGATGTAAGAACAAAATTTGTAGAGAATTGAATCTAGTTTATGAGCTACTATTTTTTTTTTAAACTAAATTTACTTAGTGAAAAATGAACATTTCAATGAATAGCTATTAAATTTTTCAGAAAAATAAAAATAAAAAGTGGGTGTCTGTCCAGCCAACCTAACTATGAGAAAAAAAAAATATTTTTTTAAACTTTCAAAATAAGTAGAGGACTCGTGCCCAGATGTAACGTATATTTTTTTGAAATTTTTTTCCAATAAAATAATTAGTTATGATTTTTTTACTGTGACTTTTTTTAAAAACTAAATAGTAATTGTCCAACCAACCTAACTCGATAAAAAAAATTAGAATTCAAATTTTTTTTAACTTGTAGCCAACGGAGCATAGAGTGTGACGCATCTTTCAGATCTGAAAAAGGTGAAACGGTTTGAAAGTTATTGATGTTTTTCAATCAGTGTATCCATTAGGATTTCAGACACACACTATATAGAAAATTATTAATAATTATTTAATAAAATGATAATCAAGAAAATCTTATATTTTTAGAAAGCTGACAATTTCCTCTATAAACCCTTTTCATTTTATCAAATTTGCGTAAAAAAAAAGTTGTCAGCACGAAGGGTGAAGTTCGAAGAATTGAGGGAAAGTCAACTATGACAGCCCCAAGCCTACATACAAGGCAAAAGTGAAGCAAAACGGATATATGTTATTAACGGATATCAGTTTTTCTTTGGTAAAATACCATTTTTCCTTTTTTATGTTTTACAAAACGATATCCATTTTACAAAACGGATATCTGTTTTGGGAAACCCTATATGTTTCTCTCTCTCTCTAAAGGTGGTCTATCGATATCCTGCAATGGTCATAATAATTCATCTTTAGCTTTGTGTAAAATGCTAAAAAGGTGGTCTATCGATATCCCGCCATATTCTTATGACCATTGCATCTAATTTCATCTATGATCGAAAAGGCTTGTCTATTTTCTAAATTTTGTAAAGAGCATTGATAGCAAAATTGTAATGTCTATTTTTAGATCCATTTTCTGCATTTCCTATAATCATGGTAATCTATGAAATCACATTTTTTTGAGGCATTCTATCAAATAGTTAGCAATGCCTTGTCTATATTTCCATAGTTTTTATAAATATTTACTAGAAAGTTACCAAATATAATATTTGATAAGAATCCCCCTATCATTATTCTTTTGATGGATGCCCATGTACCATTCCTTCGGTGTAAGTAATCAAGCTAGTAGAAAAGATCATGGAGTTTGGCTATATACAAGTTGACTACATTTGTTTGAAGATTTTTTTAACTTTTTCAACAAATTTCATTATGTTATGCATTGTAATGTTGGCACTTTGTAAGTTCTTTTTTGAAATGTATGTAAACATAAGAAAAGTCTACACATAATAGTTGGTCTTTTGGTAAATGAACGTCGTGGAACTTTATGAGGCATGGGGATGTTGAACTTCACTGCAATTTACAAGTTTGTGGATGAGTGCATTAGGAATTAGCATTGATGATGGATAATTATTTTCAAAACCTTCATTTATATACTTAGGAGATTTTGGGAAGTGGAGTCATGTTTTGCACCCCCCCCCTCTCTCTCTCTCTCTCTCTCCCAAAACCTAAATAATGCCCCTAAACCCTAAACCTTGATCTCCCTATCTCTCCCTTATATCCCTATCTCTATCATCCCTCTACCTCTCAATCCTTCTCCCTATCTCTCTAGACATCTCGCTCACTCTCTTTCTCCCTATCTCTCCCCTCCGTCTCTCTCTCTCTAGCTATCTCTCTATCTCTTGCCTCTCTCTCTCCTATCATTCCTTTATCTCCCTATCTCTCCCTCTCCCTTATTGACAAAGGAAATGAAAACAAGAAAACTAGGACTCTCTTTCTATCTATCTATCTCTCTCTCCTAAGGAAATTGGAAAGGAAAAGGAAAACTAGGAAAGCTAGAAATAGGATTTAATTGAGAGAGAGAGAGAGAGAGGTTTAGGATTACTTGGGTTTAGTGTTTAGGGTTTAGGGGTTTAGGGTGTAGGATTTAGGGGTTTATGGTTTCTCAGGTTTAGGGTTTATGGATTAGGGGAATTATTTAGAGTTTATGGTTTAGGGGCATTATTTAAGGTTTAGAGGTTTTTGGTTGCTTGAGTTTAGGGTTTAGGGGCATCATTTAGGGTTTATGATTGCATGCCAAAATAAGTCTCTCTCTAAATCCCTCAACCCTAAATAATGCCCCTAATCCCTAACCCCTAACCTGTAACCCCTAAACTCTAAACCTAAGCAACCCTAAACCTCTATCTCCTATCTCTCCCTTATCTCCCTCTCTCTATCATCCCTCTACCTCTCAATCTCTCTCTGTATCTCTCTAGACATCTCACTCACTCTCTATCTCCCTATCTCCCCCTCTGTCTCCTCTATCTCCCCCAATCTATCTCCTCTCTCTCTACCTATCTATCTCCTCTCTCTCTACCTATCTCTCTTGCCTCTCTCTCCCCTATCATTACTATATCTCCCTATATCTTTGGACATCTCACTCACTCTCTATCTCCCTATCTCTCCCCTCTGTCTCCTCTATCTCTCCCTATTTGTCTCCTCTCTATCTCTCTCTACCTAGCTATCTCTCCCTATCTCTCTATCTTTTGCCTCTCTCCCCCTATCATTCCTATATCTCCCTATCTCTCCCTTATATCTCTCGCTCTCCCTTATCAATGAAGGAAATGAAAACAAGAAAACTAGGAGATAGAGTTGCTTGGGTTAGGGGTCAAGGTTTAGGAGCATTATTTAGGGTTTATGAGTTTAGTATTGCTCAAGTTTAGGGTTTAGGGTTTAGGGTTTAGGGGAATTATTTAGGATTTAGGGTTGCTCAGGTTTAGGGTTTAGGGGTTTGGTGTTTAGGATTTAAGAGAGATAGAGAGAGGGGATTAATAGAGATTGGGAGAGATAGAGGAGACATAGGGGAGAGATAGGGAGATAGAAAGTGAGAGACATGTCCAAAGACATAGAGAGAGTTTGAGAGGTAGAGGGATGATAGAGATAGGGAGATAGAGGTTTAGGGTTGCTTGGATTTAGGGGCATTATTTAGGGTTTAGGGTTTATGGTTTTGGGGTTAGGGGTTAAGGTTTAGAGGTTTAGGGTTTAGAGAGAGATAGAGGACCAATAGGGAGATATAGAGGAGTCCAGGGGGAGAGATAGAGTGTGAGGAACATGGCTAAAGACATAAGGAGAGAGATTCAGAGGTAGAGGGACAAATGTGATAGAGAGATAGGGAGATAGAGGCTTAGGGTTACTTGGGTTTAGGGTTTAGGGGTCTGGGGTTTAGGGGTTTAGGGTTTCTCAGGTTTAGGGGTTAGGGGCATTATTTAGTGTTTAGGGTTTGTTGTTTAGGGGTTAGGGGTTCAAGTTTAGAGGTTTAGGGTTTATAGAGAGAGAGGAATGATAGGGAGATATAGATGAGACCGAGGAGAGAGATAGGGAGATAGAGAATGAGGCACATGGACAAGGACATAGGGAGAGAGATTGAGAGGTAGAGGGATGATAGAGATAAGGAGATAGGGGAGAGATATGGAGATAGAGGTTTAGAGTTGATTGGATTTAGGGTTTAGGGGTTAAGGTTTAGAGGCATTATTTAGGGTTTAGGGTTTATGGTTTAGGGGTTAAGGTTTAGAGGTTTAGGATTTAGTGTTTAGAGAGAGGACCAATAGGGAGATATAGAGAGTGAGGGACATGGCTAGAGACATAGGGAGAGAGATTGAGAGGTAGAGGAATGATAGAGATAGGGAGATAGGGAGATAGAGGTTTAGGGTTGCTTGGGTTTAGTGTTTAGGATTTAGGGGTTAGGGGAATTATTTAGGGTTTATGGTTTAGGGGTTAGGGGTTAGGTTTTAGGGTTTAGGGGCATTATTCAGGGTTTATGATTGCATGTCAAAAGAAGTCTCTCTTTCTCTCTCTAAATCCCTCAACCCTAAATAATGCCCCTAATCCCTAACCCATAACTCCTAAACCCTAAACTTGAGCAACCCTAAACCTCTATCTCTAGGTATCTCTCCCTTATCTCCCTATATCATCCCTCTACCTCTCAATCTCTCTCCCTGTCTCTTTCAACATCTCACTCACTCTCTATCTCCCTATCTCTCCCTCTGTCTCCTATATCTCTCCTAATATATCTCCTCTCTCTACCTATCTATCTCTCCCTATCTCTTGCCTCTCTCTCCCCTATCATTCCTCTATCTCCCTATCTCTCTGGACATCTCTCTCACTCTCTATCTCCCTATCTCTCCCCTATGTCTCCTCTATCTCTCCCTATCTGTCTCCTCTCTATCTCTCTCTACCTAGCTATCTCTCTCTATCTTGCCTCTCTCCCCCTATTATTCCTATATCTCCCTCTCTCTCTCTCCCTCTCCCTTATCGATGAAGGAAATGAAAATAAGAAAACTAGGACTCTCTCTCTCTCTCTCTCTCTCTCCATGCACATACCCATTAGGTAGGCTATTTTGCATATGGTGGTCATATCCTTTAGGTCCAATCACCTCCAAACTTCACAAATAGATATAGAGCATAATTCTAAGCATATTTCATAAAGCCCACTTCTCTACATAGGTGCAACTAATATGACTTTTTCATTGTTTTCCACATTTAATACTTATTCTTTTCCATTTTCCAAGTCCTACATGTGTCCAAGTTGCATTGTTTGTCAAGTTTTTAGTCTAATTGTTAGTCCTAGCTCTCATGGATATTAAAATGTTAGTATAGTTAGATTTATCCTTAGGTAACATTAATTTACACATTGTTGCACAAACAACCACACTCAAAAACAACCTTACCTAATTAAGGTTAACCTTTAAGGTTCTTTCATTTGGTAAGTTTAACAGATCCAACTAGTTCAATCTTCTTATAGTCCATGCTTAGCCTTCTAAGAGAGTTCATGCCATGTTAACTTTGCATTATGTCCTCACTTTCCTCTTGCTAGTTGTAGTACTCTTTTTTTCTAATCCTATCCCTATATCATACTATTGTTGTTGACTTTTCTTTCCATCTTCATCATCATAGTCCTAGTTATCCTATTTTGAGCCTACCATTTATCCTTAGCCATGTCTTGTACTTCTTCTATTCATGTCAATTTTAATGACCTCCAAATTTTCCATAAATTCTTCTCCACCAAACCCTAGACCCTCACCCAATTCCTTACTTTCCTAAGAAAAGCCCTTCCCCAAACATCATTTGATCATGTGGCTCCTTCCATCACTAGACAGGTGCCCCTACTTTCTATTATTCATCCAATACAATCCCAATGTCATAGCTCACATTCCCACACCTACATTCATAGACTCCATTACCCCTATTGACACCATAATTGATAATCATTTTAAGGAGTCTCCCTTGAATAATCATTAAACCATGGATTATCCCATATCCCCATCTTACAGTTTCCTCACCTTTGAACCCTTAGAAGATGACATTTAGCTATCCCCACCATTACCAATTACACTTTCTAGCAATCCCACATAAGACACCTTACCCATCACTTCACCTAGGTCATCACTAATTAAATCACCTCATTACTCCATTCAACCATACCCATACCACCCCTTTCTCACTCCACAACTTGTATTAACGCATGATTCACCCCATGACATGCTATAGTTACCACAATGCCAATTCACTCTAGCATCATTCTTCATATTATCTTATGAATCACCATCCTTTCTTCCCATTTCTTGAGACATCATACCATGACACACGCCAATGAAAACAATTAAAAAACCAATGAAAAGAATTAAAAAAAACCTTTTTTAGAGTTTTAGGAAACAAATATCCGTTTTGGGAATATTCCAGAAACAGATATCCATTTTGGGAATATTCCAGAAACAGATATCTGTTTTAGGAATATTCTAGAAACGGACATCCGTTTCCTGAAACTATAAAAATGGTTTTTTAAACCACAAAACGGATATTTTTAACATGCCTATGAAAGTCAAAGTTAGCCAATTCGCGAATTTGGCTAATTAAAGACGCGATTTTTTTTTCCATTGCACTGTTTGGCCCGCGATGATCCTGCACATACCCACTGGTTGGCACATACTTACAACATCCTCAACCTTGAAAGGGTCCAAAGTGATAGAGGTGGTAGGCATACCCAGCTTATGTGTTTTAGCAGTGGGCCCCTTAGTTGAATGGTGTTCCAAAGTG
The DNA here is from genome assembly GCA_027924645.1 of Cunninghamia lanceolata. Taxonomy (NCBI): domain Eukaryota; kingdom Viridiplantae; phylum Streptophyta; class Pinopsida; order Cupressales; family Cupressaceae; genus Cunninghamia; species Cunninghamia lanceolata. The sequence goes on along the minus strand of BSBN01000023.1, from coordinate 7,123,338 downwards.
ACATAGATAAATGTTACCATTCTTTTGTTTAATACATTTGAACACATCCAAAGTTGAGATTATTTTAGACGTAATATATAATGTTTCCCTATTTGTCTACTATGATTTTAATGACATTAAATTTTTATATTGAGGTTGAAGCAAAGTGCTTGTAGTAATTGTAGTTTTTGAGAAGGTAATCACTCTCTCGTTTTTGAGTGTGGCCATAAAATAAAATTTTCCATGTGCCATTTGTATGTCAATTTGCTTAACAACCAATTTAAACCATTTTCAAAATGTAATCCTATTACTATGTTGACAATTAAAATTTTATATCCCAAACTATAACAGTGCATAACCATAATAGCTTTTTGAAATAAGATATCTATAGTGTTGAAGTCCATGACTACACCCTACCTATTTTGCAAACCAATTAGACATGCTCTCCTATTATCATTTCATGCTTCATGCTAGAATGCAATGTGAGGAAAAATATCTAGCTATAGCCATTTTCAGGTTTTAGAACTGCTTGCAAAACCTTTAAAATTTTATACCAAAGTGATTAAGACATTGCAATTTTATTGTTCTCTATCTTATGTTTTGTATTAGTTAGTAGGTCCATTGAAGGTGTCAAAGTGGTTCCATTAGCAAAAGGATATTATAAGTTTCTTATGATGAGGGATTAATTACACCCTCATAAATTATCTAATTTTAATTAAGTAAATTTATGAATAAAGTTCAAATTAACCTAGATAAATGAGTTGGGATTCATTGTAGAAAATAGATGTGGAAATAAATATAAAATCAAATACATTAATTGCATCCAAATAAACAAGTAGCCAAAATGCATTAAAGTGACTCTTTTATTTCAACTTCTATTATTTTGGTGCATTCAAATCAAATAATGTTGATAACAACATATTTTATGAATGGAGTATTTTTATGCACGGGTTTCTATTTTTCGAATGTATGTTATGTTTTCATTATGCCAAAAGATAGATATAACTGGACTTTATTTTATGCTCAAGTCCTTTCAATTTATATAAATGATTTTTTTAAATAAGCTCCAAATCAACAAATTGGGGACCTTAAAATAATATTAATTTTAACTATATAAACCTTATAATTTTTAACTAAATTGTGTTGGGACCATTGATCAATTACATTTTAAATCTTAATTTTTGGTTTGGGTGATTTTAATAACGAAAGGATATTTTTGAATTTAAAAATCATATTTTATAGTCCTAATACATATTTAGTACAACTAAGAATGTAAATATACGAACCTATCAACTTTTAATAACACCTTTGAATTTTTTTTTTTGATTATTGGTTAAGGTGATTTTTGAAAAGGCCCAAACTCTTTTACATCCATGAGTCAAAGACCAATAGACCCAATATGAACCAACCAAACAATGTGGCTACATGATACAAAGTTGTGACCTTGCAACATACACCCAACAACTAATGACATGACCTAAATTAGATGATCCCTAAACTAGATCTAGTTCCCTTAGCTCTCTGAGAGCAAGGAGACACGATGTGTTGATTTAGAACACCTTTTGAAGGACCTCTCTTCCTCCTTTGGAGAAGAATCCAAGAAACATCATCACACTCCACAATAGGGCACCCTGAAGGATCATAAACTATTGCCACAACATAATGGGTTGGACTATTCGAGTGAGGGGCAATTTGCATCGGCACAAAAGGGGTTCTAGAGGGCTGCAAATAGGAGCATCTGACTCTATAACACACAAAACTTCTGAAGCATCATAAGTGGTTGAATAGGAGCATGTGAAGCCAACTCAGGAGGATCATCCAAACATTGAAGTGGCAACTCATTAGGTTCAAAAGGAGAGCTGAAAACAATAAGATGCTGGGGAAGAGCATCCCACCACCATGAAACCGTACATGAGACCTTGCACTTGGAGCGGGGACAGTCCCAGGCCACATGACCAATTTTGAAGCATCGGCGACGGTGGAAGGGAAGACCTTCATAATCCAAAAACTGTACCCACTCATGATCTCCATCCAAAACACAATACCCGCCAAGGACTCTTAGAGATGTCCAAATGCTATTATTAAATAGATAAATACTATAATTTTAATAACTAAAAGTAAAGTGATTTCCATAATTGTTTTATTTTTGCTTGTCTTATCTAAAATGCAATTCCCACAAGAAAAGCTACCATCTTATTAAAATGCATTATATTGTAATGTCGAATAGTCTTTGAGGGAAGACAATCAGCTATTCTTAAATATCATCCACTTCAATAATCACATGCCAATTTTGACCAATAAAAATAGAACAAATATTTACGACTTTTGGTAGGTATGAGACCTAAAGTTGATGTTGACCGTTTGACCATTGAAACGGATGATGTTTAAGTAGAATAAGGACAGTCTTGGACTATTATTGAGGCTCTTTTGCTGTTATCTTCTGGTCTCTATATTTAGACGGTTGGAGGGCAGTTTTTGGTGATTTATGCTGCTGTTTTAGGCTGTCCTCCATTTTCCTACTGCTGCTGGTTGTTTTAGATGCTCTCTGTATTCTTTTGATTGCTTAATACGATACAAAAATCTTATTAAAATACCAACTACAAGACATGCCATAGAGAGAAGGCCAAGAAATACAATCAAAATCACAACTGGCAAAGACACGCGTGGGGTATCTATGGACAAGGAATAGTAGTTTGAAGGTTATTTGTGACCGTCAAATTGAAGACAAAATGCAGGGTTTTTCATTCGTTTTCGCAACCTAGAAAAGCAGGGAATTTTGGAGTTTGATTTGGTAAGGGAAGTTGAGCATAAGATCGCTGTCTTATATTCCCCTCTCCTTCAATGGGCTTTTGGCACCCAACATAAATTTGGCGTATTTGAAGGAGAAAGCAGTTTAGCTGACGAGGTTGCAGGAGACACAGATTATAATTACTCAGTGACACACGTGAAGGGAGAATCATTTCATCTGCCTACTCCTTCCTACTTTTCCTTGTACTTTCCACTCTTTTGTAGGTCATGATATTACGTCTCCCGAATTGATGTTGGCACCACTTTTGTTTTTCATCATATGTCATAATATAGTGCGTTTGAGATGAGGGGAATTATCTGGAAACTAGTGGCCTGCGCGTAAACTGCGGGAGGCCAAAAAGATGATGACCTACAATGGTAGGTGGTGATGTAGATGTGGCCTTTGACATGGAGTTGCATGAGTTGCGTCAAAATCTCTGTCGACCTTCCTCCTTGTATTTGATGTGTACAAGTGGAACATTTTATTCTCCTTTTTATCCTTTTCAACAGCTACAAAGATAATAACATAATATTAAAAAAAGGGTGGTAAAAAGGTACACCCTAAGAATCTATGTGAGATTAAGTCCAAAACAAAAGATAAGAACAGTTTAAATGAGTCCACATCTAAACATCAAAAAATAAATGAGTTGCTAGGTAATGAGAGCAACACCAGTAGTAGGGGTCTTGGTCATATGGTTTTCCCCAAACATTAGCAGGGACAAAATTGTCATCAATAGGCTACCAGCGACTGAGAGGACCCTCCTCCCCCTGATTATCACTGGGAGTTGTTGAGCATGAATAGGAGAGATAGCTAGCTCCAGGCGAAGAAACTTGCTAGAATCTAACCAGCTAGGAGCACCAAGTTGTAATGCCCCAGGTTTACACCCAAGGCATTAGCCAAACAAACACCGAACCAACAAATTTTTCGCGTTTACAAGTGTGACATTCACATGTCGCATTGCACTCACGCACACACAAGGTATTGCAACAAGGACAATGACACCAAAGACGACGTCACCATTGCACAATGCAAGGTGGCATAAGCGAAAGACTTCACCCGTCGTGTGACAACTCACCACAATGACCAAGCAAGAGGTGGTGCTCACTCCATAACGAGAATCGGATACATGTCCACGACCTTGCTCCCTTATGGAGTAGGATGAGGGTGACATCCACCTAAGTCCATTCCATGACTACACAAAACATCCCAAACACAAGAGTAACTCTCACCCACGGGATAGTCCAACTAGGAGGTACGATTCCTCAACCAACTGGAATGGTCACTAGATGAACTCGTGCAAAGGCACGCTTCCCAAAGCAAAAGAAGGAAACCATTCAGGTTTGCAAACACTTCAAACACTACAAAAAACTCACACAAAGTTTACTTCTAGAGGGACAAAGTACCACCTCCAAAAATCATATGCACAAACTGAATGCACAGGCAGTATCAGGCATCCCAGGGGTGTATGGACCCCAAAGGAGGAGCCCCCTGCCAAGGACACTAGCGCCCAACGTTGTAGTTCTTCCGGAACAGGGTCAAAATCACCAAAACAACCTAGAATTGGTCAAAACAGCCCAGAAATACACGAAATTAAAGGTGAATATTCTAAACATGACTAAGCATCATATCTAATTATCAAATTGCAAAAGTTGATTCTTTTTAAGCACCAAATTGAAGTTTGTCATTTTTCGCCATTTGTCGCATACAAATTAACAAAGGAAAAACAAGACAACTCAATCGTGTCTTCGACACCAATGTTGAAGTACAAACCTATCAAATGATACAACACCACTTAGGTGGTTGATATACACGTCCTTAGACAACAAGGATCAAATAATAACAATGTTCCAATAATCAATTACATTGCTAAGGACACCAATGTCCTTCAGAATTATACAATTATGACATAACAAAAGTGCATAAACCTCCAAAACCCATCACACTCTCCAAGGTGCATCAAGACACAAAGCATGGCATATTCAACCTGCAAAAAGATAAGGAAACCATCCAACACTTGAAGATAATCACGAAGAACCAAAGGGGGAAATGTTGCTCACCTCCCAACCATATTGCCATTGTCAAGCACAATAGATGTCTACGCAACTCTAGACAACTCTCAAGCTACGGAGAAGGTGGTCATGGCAAACCCGCTAGCATCATCTCACACAATCCAGGGTATACATAGCAACATATGACATACACACCAATCAATGCACACAACATACATGGCACAACTGCCAATCCAATGCATATAGAGAACACATGGTACAACTACCATACAATGCATACACGTAACATGTGGCACACTTGCCAATAAGCATAATAGAATGACATCACAACATTCAACCATAAGGGAGATTCTCAACTATCAATGCACGCCAAACAAGCATATATCATAGACCATCCCACACATAGATAAGCATGAATCAAGCATCTCAATGCATAAACAATCACATGGTAAACATCACATGTTGAATCAAACTCCGACGGTGGAAGAAGGAAGAGAGACCTAGGTAGCTAGGACAAGGAGTGTCAAAACGAGGGCACATACCTCCTTGTAGCAAAGAGAGAGAGTAGTTGGGCCTGCTTACTAGGGGGGACTACTCTAGCACTCACCAACTCTAACATTGCGTGACATGCTCTTTACACCCAAGCCAGATCTGGGAAAACATCACCTGCTTGGTGTAGAAATCTTATTATTAAATTTTATTTACCCAAATGTGATTAATGTTAATCTTATTTAAACTCTCACTCGCTAGTTCCTATGTCCACTTTGGATCGCGGTGCACGGTGCTCCTCTTCTACCCCTAGACCTCTTTCTAAACTCCCATTGCACCAATTTGACCAATTGGGCATGGCACGGTTTTCAAGGTGGCAAAATCACAACATTTGACAAAAACACAACATTTATTAAAAAAAGAAAAATCACATTTATTAGGGAGTCAACTCATCCCACAAAGTAAATCATCAAGGAAATGCATAAAAAATCAATTTTCATGTTTTCAAAAAATAAGAAATAACCGTAAGGCCCTAAATCCTCCATTAGAGCTCCCTATGGCACCTTAACCAAATTTATAAATTTCATTCTACATGGCCTAAGGAAAAATGGACAACAACCCTTTATAGGTAATGTGAACAACACTCCAAATCTTCAATAAAAATAAATTGGGTAGTTCTACAAAAAATTTGGTAGGGTTTTGTTTGTTTTACCATGTTTCCAATGGATGAACACATGTAAACAATAAAACTACAGTTGTAACTAAAACTCATGCTATCATTCTACTAAACAAAGCCATTAACAATCATTCTAGATGGCATGGCAATAAGAGGAAGCAACAAATAAATTCATGGAAGAAGGTTGAAGCACTTACCTTTCAAAACAAGCAATGGAATCCAAGAAGAGGAGGGATGAAGATTTGAACACACAACTCTGAGCATCAACAAGAAGACTCCAATCCAATTCTAACTTCCAAGCAAAAAAAGAAATCCTTCCTTCAAGCACACCAAAATTCCATATTTTGCAAGCAAGAGAGGGTTTCAAGAGTAGGAGAGCAATTTTTGAGAAGAATGAATGAATAAAATGAGTTCATTTTTCTGTTTTATGCCAAAAAGCCCTAAATCTTTTAATTTTGAATTTAAAATACACTTTTAAACATTTCTTTTCCCACATAATTCAAATTACAATATTTTCCTTTCTAAAATATCACTTAAAACATTAAATTATTTTAGTTTCCACTAAATAGCTAATTTAATAAATTGCTATTGAACATTTAAATTTAAATAGACAATATTCTTCTTAACTAATCTCACTAAATACTCTCAAACAAATCACTTAAACTAAGAGGAAAATAGTTAATCAACCGAATTCAACTATTCCAAACAGGTAATTGGTATTTGATTCAACATCATTCCGAAAAGTCCAAACATGTCACACCAAGCATTCAATTTTCCAATTTAATGCAATTCTACCTTTTAATGGAAAAATATTAAAATTTGAAATTAAACTAAAATCACTCAAATTTATTTCTCAAGCATATTATGATGCAATAAATGTTTTCACTAAGGTAGAAATAATAGTTTTCAACTTAAATCATTAAAATACTCTGAAAACATCGAAAACACGTTTTTTGAAACAATTTAAAATAGTGCAAGAATGCTAAGGAAACCCATGTAAATGACTTCAAACACACATTATGAGTTCCCACAATACAAGGATAAGGGTGAGATGACTTAGCGTCCCATGTCAACCTTCTCCACATTTCCCACATTAGTTAATACATGTAATTACCTGCACACTCAAGTCAATCATCAAGCGTACCCACTCCACATATAATAGCTGAAGCAACATAATCCACTCTAACGTAGTATAATCATACATGATATAAAATAATCACATCCACTATAATCATCTACGAATAGCATGATCCATGAACATGATGCATAAATAACAACATTTCACAATGCGGGAATAACACAACAATCACAACTATAACAAGTATAGTGAAAACAATGAAGCTGAAGCACTATAATATTCTAACATACACAATCACAACGTATGCATCCCATAATGCATAGTTGAAAGCCAAATAACAAAGCAAAAACCCCATCGGAAACACCTCGATGGTCATGCAGAATACACCCTTAGAACCCCTTGATGGCACCATAGACCTCATCGGCAAGTTCGATGCAATGCATCAAAGCATAATAATCACATAATACAATGATAAACACTCAAAACATATAACGCATGAATTAGAAAGCACACCAGGCACAAACTAGGGTGGACATTACACGTGCCCATGAGAAGAGGCGGAAGGCGACTGAGAAGGTCGAGAACAATCATGGATTGCATGATCCCTAAACCTCAGAAGCTGAGAGTCGTGGGATTGAGATCCTTGATCACATCTAACGGATTGGCTACAACCACATTGGCACGCTCAAGGTGGGGAAGAGGTAGGAGCTAGAACTCTAGGAATTATGTAGGGGGCATTACCCTAGTGGTTAAGAAGCTCTTGCAAATGCGCAACTTCAAGTGCAACCTTGCTAGCTTACACCTGAATCTACATAAGCATATTAGAGCAAATCATAGCTTTAGTGTACAGAGAAAAGTGAACATCAACCAAACAACCTGCAAAGAGAGTTGAATTTCTATCTTTCCAACTATTAAACAGAATTTCCACCATGAAAGCATGCCAAATCTGGGTATATTTGAATGGGAGACAAGGCCAATCGCCCAACAACACCACATGCCATGAGAAGAGGTCACACCAAAAAGGCCTAAAGACATCATGTATCCAAATCTAAGCTTCTCGAGCTTTGGTGTAGAACCAAAAAAGATGCTTGAGAGTCTTAAGCCATCCACATAATGGACAATAAGGGTTGAGAACTCCCAGACGAGTCAAGCGAGAACCAAGTAGAAGACCTTGGTAGAAAATGCACCATGCAAAATGAGCCAATTTAGGCTCAAGAATGGCCAACCAAATAGAGTGGAACCATTAGTGTTGTCAAGTGCCAGGAGAAGATTGTAGGTGCAAACGGTGGTTTAAATATTCGACCATTTGGAGATGAGGCAAAAGCCACAAGTATCGTTTGTGAGGTCTGTAATTGTGAAATGGTGTGTCAGGATACCATTTCCAATCTTTCCACTAGGGCTTGAAGGACCTAACCCCAATTTTGTGAACCATATGGGGAGGAATGACATCAATAATAGTCTAAAAAGTCTTTTGATCTTGATTGGAAAGATAGAATTTGAACTTGGCCTTAGGCCAAGAAAGAATTTTTTTGGTAGCTCTATCAATATGATCAAGAATAAATTTAATCCCTCTTTAAGGAATTTAAAAGCATGAACCCAAGGAGCTTTGGTGAGAGGATGGTCTTGATTGAAAAGAATAAGAAACTACCAAATAGACTATTGATTGTTTGAGAGACCATTACAGAAGTCATTACCACCCAGAGAAGCTAGAGCTTGATAGACTCCTAGGCTTTCTAAATTCTCTTGATAATAAACATGCCTTGTATCTGAATAGGTTCTCTCATGGTGATGAGAGTATAGAGATCGAGGCCTTTCCAAGCTAGACACATAGAAGGCACACCATATTGGATATAAGGCCAAACGAGAATTTTCTAGACACCATTCCCTTCCAAGGCCCTGATAATCCATTTAGCACAAAGTGTAATGCCTTGGCAATAGATTGAAAATAATTCTAAACCACTAGCATCTTGAGGGAGACAATATAATTCCCAAGCAACATAATGGAATCCTTTATGTCTATCACTAGAGGCCTAGAGAAATTCTTTAAGTAGCTTCTCAATTTTTAAATAAGAGGCATTTGAAGGAACCCAATAATAGCAGTAAACATGAGTAGAAGCCAAAATTTTAAAGCAAACTTGGAATTTGCTAGCGAGAGAAAGATGCTTGGTAATCTAATAGCTCATCTTCTTCATATTTCTAGTGTTACACATATGGTTCATAGGGTTGTCATTGATGTCAACACTGTCACTAGGCTGTCATTGATGTCAACACTATCATGGTGGTGTGATGGTGTTCATGGTTGGATGTCATGCCCCATCAAGCAAGAGAAGAAGAACAAGATAAGAAGATTCAGAGAGAAGAAGAGAAAGAGAAGAAGATACAGTGAGGAGAAGAGCAAGAGAAGAAAATACAGTTCATGGTTGGATGCCATGTCCCATCCAACAAGAGAAGGGAGAAGATATAGCTCATATTAAGATGGGAATTAGAAGCACAAAGATGATCAAATTTGTTGCTGATGCTACTGATGACCTATAGTATGTATTATCCAAGTTCCATGATGATTTCATTACTAGAAGAGTGTTCTAATGTTGATTGTTTGAAAACAGTGTCACTTTTGTGAAGATGTTCGGTACAGGACAATGGAATGCTCCGCATTCCTCCACATTTGTAGATATGGCCATACAGTTTTGGAATTGTGTTCAAGATGCAATGAAGGTGATAATTCCAAGTTTTCAAAACTTTTTCCCTTCCACTATGAAATTTATGCATGATAGAGTACCGACATGTGTTCTGGTAGAGTAAGCTAGCGATGAATGCCTGTTGGGATGCTCTGCGTTCCACCGCAAACGAATGATTTCTTTTGTAGTTTTAAGGACATGTTTATGGATGTGCATGACATGCTGCCTTGCAGTTTCAAGGTTCTTAGTGGTCTGCAGCTCCATTTTTCAAATGACAGCATGTTGTAGTGTGTTCCAGATGATAAATAGTTCTCAGAGTTAATGATTGAAGCTGTGCGGCATAATTCTTTGATGTGCGGTGGCAAAGGAGTGGTTGGGGATGTTTTATGAGTCTTGTGGACTCATCTAGAAAAGTTTCACGAAGCTCTTTCTTGTTTCCAGTACCACACAAGGTTTTCAAGTTGATATGGCCATTATACTTCAAGTCTTCATGTGTTTTCCTTAAAGCTATCCTATTTCCAAATGAGCAGAGTGTGCATATGTAATTCCTTGGTGTTTGAAGCTATGAAGGATGTTTTGGACTTGGTTAAGAAAGTGTTGGTGTCTGCAAGGCATGGATCTTCTGCTGGTGTAACATGTGGCTTCACTTAGGACCTATCTTCTACATGTTTAATATTGTGTGTTGTCTAACTGACTAGTAAATGTATTTTTCATGTTGTGACTGGCCAACAAGAATGTAATCAATATAATATCATGTATAAATAGTGAATCAAAGTGAGTGAGGTGAAGGTTCATTGCAATGTGATTGAAAAGTTTGCAAGCAGATAAAAAGTAGAATAAATGCATTGTTGATGTGCGACTGAAGGAGAAAGAGCAAAAGTTGTTGATGCTGTCTAGATTCATCTTGAAGATATATTTGTAATAGTGATCAAGTATAGAGTATTCCTAACTGATTAGATCCTCAGAAGGAAGTGTGTAGAGGCAAAAGTGCAATCATCAAAAGTGTGAGTTTCAATGTCATTTTTTAGACAGTAGAAAGGCTGTCATACTGTAATATTTTGTAAGTGTGTTATCATTTCAAGGAGTAGTAGCTTCCTTGGGAGTGACCCTAAAACAAAGTCCTCAAAGAGTAGAAGCTTCCTTGAGAGTGACCCTAAATCAAAGTTACTTAGGGAGTAGTAGCTTCCTTGGGTTAAAGCCCCTAAAACAAAGTTATTATTTGAGCTTCATATTTTGTGAGTTAATCCTCTTCATATATTGTGAGTTAATCCTCACCGTGGTTTTTTCCTTCTAGGGTTTTCCATGTATATCTAGTGTTGTGTTGATGTGCATTGTGTTAATCTTTCATGTTCATGTTAATGCTGTGATGCTTAAGTTTTAAATCTGCTCCGAATAAGATGATGTTAAAATTGAAGATTGTTTAGATACCGATTCACCCCCCCTCTCAGTATCTTGGTGTGTTCAACAATTGGTATCAGAGCCAAGTTCCTCTGAGGGAAGCTTAACCAATTGAGGATTGTCCGGGATGACGTAAAATGGATCCGAAAAGATACCTAGGTTTGATGGAACAAATTATGCATTTTGGAAGCTAAGGATGGAAGCTTCTATCAATTCTCTAGGGTGAGGTGTTTGGGACTCTGTCAAGATTGGTTACATAGTTCATGCTTCTATTCCAACAGATGCAGATGAAGTTAAGAAGTATGATAACAATGCCAAGGCAAAGTTTGCTATCATGAGTGGGTTAGCTTATTCAGAGCTTTCAAAGGTAATGAGTTGCAATTCTTCTCAAGAAGTTTGGGATAAACTTAAAACCATCTATGGAGGAGATAAGAAAGTAAAGCAAGCTAAGATGCAGATCTTGAAGAGCAAACTTGAAAACCTAAAAATGTCAGAGGAGGAAGACATTGTTGGATATATGCTCTAGGTCAATGAAGTGGTCAATGGCGTTAAAGGTCTTGGTGGAGAAGTGAAAGAAGATTAGGTTGTGAAAAAGGTTCTGAGATCTCTTCCCAAATCTTACAGTCATAAGGTATCTACCATTGAGGAGAATGCAGACTTGGATTCTTACACTATAGACAAATTGTTTGGTACCCTTACTACCTTTGAAATGAGAGAGTTTGGTAGTGATGCTCCAAAGAAAGAAGCTTCTTTCAAAACCAATATGAAGACCAAAGAAGAAGTTGCTGATGAAGATGAGAGCTTTGATGAAGTTGAAGCAAATTTTGTAAGAAGACTGAAGAAAGGTACTGACAAATACAAAGGTAAGTTATCCTTCAAATGTTTTAATTGTGGAAAGGTTGGTCATTTTTCTTCTAAATGTCCTTTCAAAGAATCAAGGAGTAATAACAGGAGAGACAAGTTCAAGAGAAGTTTGTATTCCATAGAAAGTAATTATTCTTCAGAAGATGAGGATCATGATGATTCAAATGATGAAACACTTTTCATGGCTCTAAATATTGGTAACAAAAAGGATGATGCTAGAACTTGTGAGAAGGCTGATACCTTGCAAACAAATCAAAACAATGAAAGATCAATGGTTGTATAGACTGCCTTTCATGCAAAAGAAGAATCCAGGGCTTGGGTGATTGACAATGGATGCTTAAATCATATGAATGGTGACAAAGAAAAGTTTATCAACCTTGAGAAGTGGGATGGTGGTGCTGTCCAGTTTTGTGGTGATGAGTCAACACAGATATGTGGAAAAGGTGCTATATCTATTGATGGGAAGAATATGACTAAGGATGTCCTCTATGTCAAAGGGCTAAAACACAATCTTCTTAGTGTCAGTCAGATGTACAACAAAGGGTATAATCTTACCCTTCATGCCAAAGGTTGTGAGATCAGGAAGGCATGATCTAGAAAATTAGTGGCAGAAGGTATCAAGACATATGGTGATATCTATCACTTGAAGGAGGTAAATGGAAGAACATGTTTGTTGGCTCAGTCAGCGAATGTTGGCTATGGCATAAGAGAATGGGACACAACAATTTTGATAATATGGTAAAGATCAGTTCTACACATGCAATGAGAGATATGCCTAAGATAATCAAGGCTACAAATACAGTATGCAGAGAATGTCAAATGGGAAAGCAAACAAAGAAAAACTTCAAAAGCAAGGAGCATTCTTCTTCAAAGCCATTGGAGCTTATTCACACTGATCTATGTGGCCCTACCAGAGTAAGGAGTCAACAAAGTGAGAGGTATTTCATGTTTCTTATTGATGATTATTCTAGAATGACTTGGGTTACTTTCATAAGAGAAAAATCAGATGCCCTTGATAAATTTAAAGTGTTCAAAGCTATGGTTGAGAATGAAGTAGATGCTAAGATTAAAAGTTTAAGGTCTAATAGAGGAGGTGAGTTTACTTCAAATGAATTTGAAAAGTTTTGTGAAGATAATGGTATTAGGAGACATCTGTCATCTCCTAGGACCCCTCAACAAAATGGGGTAGTGGAAAGAAAAAATAGGACTGTGTATGAGATGTCTAAGGCAATGTTGAAAGATACAAATATGACTGATATGTATTGGAAGGATGCAGTTCATATTGATGTCTATCTAATTAATACAGTGCAATTAAGGGTCAACAACACTAAGACTCCTTATGAGCTATGGTATGGAAGACCTCCCATAGTCAGATACTTCAGGATCTTTGGCAGTGAATGCTATATCAGAAGAGATGAAGAAGATCTAGGAAAGTTTGATTCAAGAAGTGATGAAGGAATCTTTCTTGGCTACTCAACCAGAAGTAAGGATTATAGATGCTACAACAAGAGGTTGGGGAAGATGATTGAAATCACAAATGTTAATGTAGATGAAGACCTATATCAGATCTCACATGAATCAGAGGACTCTGAAATTGATATCTTTCCATGCATTATAGATGAAGAAGAAAAAGTAAAAGAAGAAAAGGAACCAGAACAAGAACCTATCAGATGCCTAAGACTCCAGAAAAGTATGTTTAGAAGAACCACTCAACATATTAGATCATTGGAGATAAGAATGAAGGTGTGCAGACAAGGAGAAGGCTTGCCAAGATACATGAGCAAGTGAACTTGTGTTTGTTATCAAAAGTGGAACCCAAAAACTTTGTTGATGCCAACAAGGATGTGGATGGATAAAAGCCATGGAAGAAGAATTGGATCAGATTGAGGAGAATCATACATGGGAATTGGTTCCCAGACCAATAAACAAGAATATTATAGGAACAAAATGGGTGTTTTGGAACAAATTGAATGAAGAAGGGGAAGTTGTAAGGAATAAGGCAAGATTGGTATACAAAGGATACACACAAGTAGAAGGTATTGATTTTGAGGAGACTTTTGCTCCGGTAGAAAGGATGGAGGCAATTAGAATGGTCCTTGCTCTTGCTGCTCATAAGAACTTCAAGGTATATCAGATGGATGTTAAGTCAACATTTTTGAATGGTGACCTAGAAGAAGAGGTTTATATTGAACAACAAGATGGTTTCTAGTTATCAGAAGATCCAGATATGGTGTGTAGACTCAAGAAGGCTCTGTATGGTCTTAAACAAGCACCTAGATCCTAGTATGCTAGATTGGACAAGTACTTACTTTAGCAGGACTTCAAGGAAGGTACTACATATAGCAATCTTTATATCAAGGAAGAAGGAGACATGATATTGTTAGTTGCAGTATATGTTGATGACATCGTCTTTGGTGGAGATGATGATATATGTAAAAGGTTTGTAGAGATGTAAAAAGAGTTTGAGATGTCTATGATTGGTGAAATATCTTTCTTCCTTGGACTTCAAATTTCTCAGCTAGATGGTGGTATCTTTATTTCTCAAGCTAAGTATGTCAAAGAGTTGTTGAAGAAGTTTGGTATGGAGGATTCAAAACCAATGAGTACTCCCATGGTCACTAGATGTCACTTGAGCAAAGATGATGAGTCTATGGAGGTGGATTAGATTGTCTATAGGTCTATGATTGGAGCACTATTGTACTTGATTACTTCTAGACCTGATATTATGCATGCACTATGTGTGGTTGCCAGGTATCAAGCCAATCCAAAGAAAACACATGAGAAGGTAGTGAAAAGGATATTCAGATACTTGAAAGGAACTCTAGACTATGGCCTATGGTATCCAAGAGGTAATGACTTTGTTTGATTGCATACACTGATGCTGATTGGGCTAGTTGTGTTGATGATAGAAGAAGTACAAGTGGATGTGCTTTCTTTCTAGGAAACAAATTGGTTTCATGGTAGAGAAAGAAGCAAGATTCAATGTCCCTATCTACTGTAGAGATAGAGTACATTGCACTAGCATCCTATTGTACACAAGTGCTGTGGATGAAGCAAACCCTAAAGGACATCAAGGTATTGTATGAAGAGCATATTCCTATCTTGTGTGACAATACAAGTGCTATCAATATTTCCAAGAACCCAATGATGCATTCTAGAACCAAGCATATAACAATCAAGTATCACTTTTTAAGAGAGAAGGTTGCAGATAAGGAAGTGAAGTTGTAATATGTTCCAACAAAGGATCAAATAGTAGATATTTTCACAAAGGCTCTGGCAAAGGATACTTTTGAGGATCTTTGATAGAGGTTAGGAGTAATTTCCCCTCCTCCTTCTTGCTAGATGCATAATGGTGCATCTATCCAGGGGGAGTTCATGCTTATCTTGTTCCTGGATTGATGGTGGCTACCTCTCAGGGGGAGTAGGTAGTGGTTGCTGATGTTAGGGGAAGTCTGTTTGTTGCAAGAAGAATTCATGGCTTAAGGAAGAAGTCATGTGCAGGTTTGTGGTCTCTGATTGAGGCAATGATTTCCCTTTGTCCTTGATGTCAAAGGGGGAGAGAAGCAGAGATGTGTTTCCATCAATGCCAAAGGGGGAGATCGTTACACATATGGTTCATAGGGTTGTCATTGATGTCAACACTGTCACTAGGCTGTCATTGATGTCAACACTATCATGGTAGTGTGATGGTGTTCATGGTTGGATGTCATGCCCCATCTAGCAAAAGAAGAACAAGAGAAGAAAATTCAGAGAGAAGAAGAGAAATAGAATAAGATATAGTAAGAAGAAGAACAAGATAAGAAGATACAGTTCATGGTTGGATGTCATGTCCCATCCAACAAGAGAAGGGAGAAGATATAGTTCACATTAAGATGGGAATTAGAAGTACAAAGATGATCAAATGTGTTGAAGATGCTACTAATGGTCTGTAGTAAGTATGATCCAAGTTCCATGATGATTGCATTATTAGAAGAGTGTTCTGATGTTGATTGTTTGAAAACAGTGTCACTTCTATGAAGATGTTCGATACAAGACAATGGAATGCTCCGCATTCCTCCGCATTTGTAGATAGGGCTATGTGGTTTTGGAGTTGTGTTTAGGATGTAGTGAAGGTGATAATTCTAAGTTTTCAAAACTTTTTCCCTTCTGTTGTGAAAGTTATGCATGATAGAGTACCAGCATGTGTTCTGACAGAGTAAACTAGTGATGAAGGCCTATTGGGATGCTCCGCATTCCTCCGCAAACAAATGATTACTTTTGCAATTTTAAGGACATGTTTATGTATGTGCATTACATGCTTCCTTGTAGTTTCAAGGTTCTTGGTGGTCCGCGGCTCAATTTTTCAAATGACAACATGCTGCAGTGTGTTCTAGATGACAGATTGTTCTCAGAGTTAATGATTGAAGTTGTGCGGCACAATTCTTTGATGTGTAGTGGAAAAGGAGTGTTTGGGGATGTTTTATGAGTCAATTGGACTCATTTGGAAAAGTTTCACAGAGATCTTTCTTGTTTCCAGTATTGCACAAGGTTTTCAAGTTGATATGGCCGTTATACTTCAAGTCTTCATGTGTTTTCCTTAAAGCTGTCCTATTTCTAAATGAGCAAAGTGTGCATATGTAATTCCTTGGTGTTTGAAGTTGTGAAGGATGTTTTGGACTTGGTTAAGCAAGTGTTGGTGTCTGCAAGGCATGGATCTTATGCTGGTGTAATGTGTGGCTTCACTTAGGACCCATCTTCTACATGTTTCATATTGTGTGTTGCCTGACCGACTAGTAAAAGTATTTTTTATGTTGTATTTGGCTGACAAGAAATGTAATCAATGTAATATCATGTATAAATAGTGAATCAAAGTGAGTGAGGTGAAGGGTGATTGCAATGTGATTGAAAAGTTCGCAAGCAAATAAAAAGTAGAATAAATGCATTGTTGTAAGTGACTGAAGGAGAAAAAGTAGAAGTTGTTGATGTTGTCTAGATTCATCTTGAAGACATATTTGTCAAAGTGATCAAGTATAGAGTGTGTCTAACTAATAAGATCCTCAGAAGGAAGTGTGTAGAGGCAGAAGTGCAATCATCAAAAGTCTAAGTTTCAATGTCAGTTTTCAGACAATAGAAAGACTATCATACTGTAATCTTTTGTAAGTGTGTTCTCATTTCAAGGAGTAGTAGCTTCCTTGGGAGTGACCCTAAAACAAAGTCTTCAGGGAGTAGAAGCTTCCTTGGGAGTGAACCTAAATCAAAGTTACTTAGGAAGTAGTAGCTTCCTTGGGTTAAAGCCCCTAAAACAAAGTTATTATTTGAGCTTCATATATTGTGAGTTAATCCTCACTGTGGTTTTTCCCTTCTAGGATTTTCCATGTATATATGCTGTTATGTGTTGATGTGCATTGTGTTAATCTTTCATGTTCATGTTAATGTTGTGATGCTTAAGTTTTAAATCTGCTCTAGATAAGTTGATGTTGTTAAAATTGAAGATTGTTTAGATACTGATTCACCCCCCCTCTTAGTATCTTGGTGTGTTCAACATCTATCAATGACAACTTGCCATAGGATAAAGAGAAGCCTAAAAAAGCAAAGGAAATACCCAAAAAAATTAAAAATTCCCCATGATCAATACATTTCTAGCCAAAGGAGTCTAACTAGCCAAGTTTAAGAAAAAAGGACTACCTATAGCATTGGGTCTTTTGCCATTAAAACCTCAAGCCAGAGGCTTGGCAGAATATATCAGGGTAAATAAGAGCTTGTTTGACATTATTCTCCTCCTCAATAAGAGTGAGAAATGAATCATCAACAAAATAACCATTAACTATCTAGTTAGATTAATTAGGTAAAGCAATACCCTTAACAAGCTATTAGGAGACCGAATGAGCTAATAGATAGCCAAAACCTTCAACAACAAGCACATAGAGTACCAAGGATAAAGAGAAACCCTGACATATGGATCAAAAAAAATGTTGGACCAAGAATGTACCATGACTTGATAAACTAGTTTGTTTAGGGAGGACCAATTGGGGGAGGAGTGGCCTAAGCTTGAGAGAAAGAGCCTTGGCAATGATCTTGTAGGAAAAATTCAACAAGGTGATAGGCCACCAATTGCAAATTCTCTGGGTTTCTAGCTTCAGGTATGAATTTTATATTCCTTTTGTAGATTATGCTTCCTAATGAATTCTCATGGAAGGCTTCTAAGTAAAATTTGCAGAGGTCTCCACCCATAATGCCCCAAAAAGTTTTATAGAACTCACACAAGAATCTATCCAAACGAAGGGCTTTGTCATTAGACATAGAAAAGAAGAACTCTCACAAGTCTTCTTTAGTTAGAAGTTGATCACAAAGAATGCATTGAGATGTGGAAACTTGATAAGGAACCAGATTAAGGTAGTGTTATAAAGCATTGTTCTGAGCCAGAGTATACTCTTTAGAAACAAAACTTGCTCATAGTGTCAGACGAAGGCTTGGAGAATTTCAGGGAGCTCATTAAGTCCCTTCCTTGATTTTTTTTATGGTTTGAGATGTATGACAAGCATGCAAAGCCTAGAAAAATTCCTTAGAGACATTGTCTCCAAACTTAAGCCAATGAAGTTGAACTTTGATTTGGGCTCCACACATAGAGTGGGAATCTACTATCTACTTCTAGTGGTGAAGTTAAGCCACACAAAGCTGGGCATCCAAGTTGAAAGGCTATACCTCTAAAGTGGTGGTGGCTTGGTAGAGCTCTGAAGTGGTGGCCTCATATGAACAATGGTAAAAATGGGCTACCTGACACCCATAAATGTGAAGGAAATGGGAAGTTACAAGTGATGACATTAGTCCACTAGGCTATCTATTATGTCTCATGCATGGGATGTGACTCCAAATTCCAAAGATGTTGAATATGGGCTAGCATGGTCTTATGAGTGAGTAACAACATGTTTAGAAAAACTAATTATTCACACTCTTTGTTTTGACACGTTGCCACTCAATATGAAATTGTATTAGAAAGTGGTCTGAAAGGATAATGTTTGACAAAGGCTCCATAGGTAAAGAATAACAATTGTAAAAAGAAAAGAAAGATTGAGCTAACAGGATGGCTTGATCCAAATGCTTGTAAGGAAATGTGAGCATCTTAGAACATATTTCTAAGAACAGTGGTGTCTTTGATAGATTTAAATTCTTTTCAATTGCTTCAAAAACATGCACAACTATGCCATTAAAGCGAAAACTGACATAGAACATTTCCAACATTGACCCTTAGAGGAAAGCACAAGCGAACATTAACCAGTTTCAACAACAGAGACATTAAACATGAAAGACAGAACAAGAACACAGATTTACGTGGGGAAAACCCTTACGGGTAAAAAACCCCACACTCCAAATCACAGAGCCATTGTATTATTCAGTAACCAAACAGTTACAATACATTTACAGGCTCATAGTCTTTACAAGAGATTAACATCTTGTTCCTTCTGAAGAATATCTGACAGTATAACCCTGCATAAAGTTCTCCAGCACTCGGTTGGTTCTTCATACTATTATCGTGCCACAAATAGCACACAGTACAGAACTTCACCTTCTCGGCTAGAACCATTTCACCTGAACTCCATTTACACTCTCTCCTCAGTCCTTTTACATACTGTTAACATGATGAGTACAACATACAGCATAGGACTTCACATAAGGAGAAAACCAGAGCTCACCAGATTGATCGCACCGTCCAACTCTCTCTCACTCTATCAATTCCCAATTGCTTTTAGCAATCTAATCAAGAAACTCATGCAACTGACCATTTGTTCCAACTACCCAGCATCACTGTCTTCCAACCGTCCAAACCGCCGCTTCTAACTGTTCGCATATTTGTGAGAAACATTAGTCCCACATGCATCCGTCATCGAGCAACTTTCGAGTTTATAGACTCAAGCACTTAGTAAGACTATTGTTGGTACTTTTGCTGCCGACGACCCCAGTCTAACCTCATCGGTGTAATCCAAAACTATCAGCCAACCACTCAGTATTCACAACGATGAGTCCTTGTCCCATCGATGCCTAAGACTTCGGGCCTTCATCAGAATAATAGAACCGTCAGAAAGACATCGACCTTCGGTGTAACTTCATCCTTCTTTTCTGACCACATTCCTCTCGCTGATGCCAAACTTTCGCCAACTCCCATCGGTAAGACAGTTCATATCGGAGCAACATCCCTAGGTTGGGCCGATAGTTATTCTCACACCGATGCCAACTTCGCATATCATTGAACCTGTTGAACCATTGAATCTTGACGCGAGGTTCAAGCCTTTCATCGGGGAGACACTATCGTCAGAGTGATATCTTCAGCTAAGTCTGATAGCTAGAGTCAAGCCGATGGACCATTGAACCACTGAACCGATGAACCATTGAACCTATCCTGTTGAACCAAGGAACCAATATCGCCGAACCATTGAACCACGGAACTGTTGAACCAATGAACCAATGCCACCGAACCATTGAACCAAGGAACCAATGAACCAATGCCGTTGAACCAAGGAACCTTTGAGCTATTGAACCTGTAATCTGAGTCACTAGTACTCAATAATGCTTGAGTATCCTATCAAGCCCTACTCTTAGATTTCTCCACATGTACCACATCGTACATGATCTTGGCAGTGACCAATATTGGGATAACAAAGCCCCAATTTATTGTGCATAAAGAACCATGCCTCTCTTTTTCCAATTGTCCAGCACATAGGTAGTGTCCCACATTTATCATAGGCCATTTCAATCATATTAAAATCTGTGCATAGAACCTAAGTGGTAGCATGCATTGAATTTGTAATCCATCACTAGAGGATAGATCTCTCAACAACATTATTCAAGGCATAAACATTAATAATTTCAAAGGAATGATTATTAATGTTAAAAAGAACCCACAACCCACAATTGGTGGGGTAAAATCCTTGGTCAACTAGGTGCTAATGCCACATAGGAGAGAGAAAGGTGATAACACCACCATGACTGCTTCATGGTTACTACACAAAAATGACTAGAAGGCTAGATAACACGGCAAGTTGGAGAAAACAAAAAACTAGAAATTTTAATCTCTTGCAAATAGAGAATGTCTAGACTTGGAAAATTTTGTTGAGCATCTCAAATGGAATACTTCTGTGGGAGGTCTATTAGACCTTGAATGTTCTAGGAGACACAATTCATAAACAAGTTTCGAGAGTCATCTCCTTGTTATCCAACTCATTTAGAGTTAAGTAACTATTGTGCAAAATTGCTTCCTTTGAATCAAAGATGCCTATTAGAATGGGAAGTTGGATAGGACGTTGTTTTTCTGGTACATATTCTCCTTCTTCCAACGACCCTGACAGGCTGGGGACCTCCACTACATAGCTAGGGGTGGGGAAGTGTGTGGAGTAGTGGCAGCTATTAGAGAGGATAACATCGATGTCGCTAATGGTGCTCAAACAAACTTTGCCTCACTAGATGTCTCCCCATGAGGAGAGACAATAGATTTCTCTATGTCTATAGGTTTTGATATTGGTTTTGAAAATTGGACCCTAGAGCTTGATAAGGGCTTAGGAAGGGGGCATTGTTACTAGGATTCTTAGCTTTTAGACTGACCACTAGAGACCAACCCTCCTCTTTTTTCGTAGGAGGTAGTGACCCAAAAGTAGGCTATGTATTAGGCTTAGAATGGGGGGAGCTAAAGGGCAATCCTAGATCTTTTGCTTAGAATATTGACACCACTAACAAGTGTTAGGAAAGTTAAGATAGAGAATACATTGAGTTTAACTCATCTATCCAATCTAATTATCCGTTGTCTCCTTTAAATCCTTGGAGAGATCTACCTCTACACAGGCCCTCTTCTAGGGTCAAGACAACTAGAACTTGTCTAGTTTGACACACACTACAATGCCTATTTATTTCAAAAAATTCTAGCATGGCAAGGGTGAACCAATAAATTCTACCCAGACAAGGACTTGTAGAGCTTTCTCATCAGAGATGATGAAATCTTGAGTCCAGGGTTTGAAAACAAGCAAGGAAGAGTGGACGAGCCAAGGACCATAGTTGAGGATATCATCAACATGGTTGGCTTCAACAAAGTGAAAAAGAAAAACCTCTCGTAAGGTTTTGAATGGCTCCACCATGAATCCCATGTGGGATCGAGGCCTTGATGACCTAGTCTTTAAGCATGCTTTTAGTGGAGACTCTTCCCATAAAATATCCTATTAAAGTAAAGTTTTCTAACCAATGACATGCATTGTCAAATTCTGGAATAGGGAGAACAACATCGGGGGTGTTTTAGTGGACATAAATCGTGGAACACCTTGGGGATAAACTTCCTTGATCTCTTGAGTGGGGATGCCATTGTCATGCACCCTTGAACCTTCAACTCCAACAACTATGGAGTTATGGAAGGTTGAGGCTATTTAAAGGGGTTGAAAATTCTCGTAGGCTTGGCAACCTAAAAGGTGTTGCAATAAATGTAGGAAAACAAGACTAACTCCTACTTCACAATGAAGCAGTATGACATTAAGGGACACAACCAAGACAAGACCAAAACCCTAGTAGAGCTCTCTCTGTAGTTCAATTTTCATTTTTCTTCTCATATTGATATAGAAAACTTTCATACTATTTATTCAAGAAGCTCTTTCTAATAATTTTTGTGGACTATAGAAATATTATGTCTATTATATATGTACTATCCAAATACTTCTTGTGTGACTTAGTATCTTGTATAATTTTTTAATAGTATAAATTTTATGTCTTTTTCAAAAATATAAATTTTTAACCCCACATTCAATGAATTAACTAATGCAAACAAGAATAGGAGGTCAAATAAATAGCAACTTCGTTATTGTAGCTACAACAAATAGAGTCACTCAAAGATTACAAAAACTTCAAAAGGAAGACACTAAACTCTCACAAGATATGTCAACATTGATTTACAACCAACAACTTCATCAATCCAAATATATTACAAGGATTTATAAAACAAGATTTCATATCTTTATTCACCAATAATTTGATACACATACAATGGAATCTAGAGATATTTTGATAGAGTCTCCCTTTAGAAACACAACATTCAAGACTTGTAAATTTGAATATGATGCAATCAAGGATTTTCCAACCATGCATCCAAACACATAAACACTTACAAAGGAATTCAATGACACAAAAATTAATGGAAATATTATATTAGTGATTCACAATTAGAATTACATACAAAAACTTGTTGCAAGGGCTTATAACACGAGGCTTTAGCCTTCAATGATACACCAACACAATCACTGAGTGAATTACAACCTTCTAAGCTTATATGCAATACAATGCTCTTATTCTACTACTGAACTCTATGAGATTAAGCTGGAATAACCATTCTAAGACCAACTCTTGCATACTTACTATCCTCCAATGATGGATGTTGTTTATATCTCAAGTGCAAGCAATTAGAAAGATAAGCACCAACCAGTAGGGTGGTACAAAAATATATGCACATGAAACATGTATAAGGGCCCATTTGGAATGAATCTGATGTGGTAAGATATATACAATAAAACTTTATGCAATTCTAATTGCTAACTTCCTTAGGACCAATAATATTGGATATGTATTCAAATGTTGGCATGTAGGTTTTAGGTTTTCTGCATAGTTCAACTATGTCTTCTTTGATCTAAAATTTCTTGCCAATTTGCTAACTAGTAACCAATTTTGAGGAATCACATTAGATTAATACCAAATCAAACTGTAGTTATCTTTGACATATTTTAGTGCTCTAAATAATGTGTGGTGCTGTAAAGCAAGATCTCATGTCTAGAACTCTATGTTGAAATGCTGACTATGAAAAATATGCCTTTGTAAAATGAATAGCCTTTGGTAGTGAGAGTATGATGACTATAACATTATTAGGAAACTTTCCAAACAAAAAATACATGAAAAAAATATTTTTGGTTGATGGAAGATTACTCGTACACCCTAGACACTTCTGTTGTGGATAAGAAATAGATAAACTACTTAATTTGTTGAGGTAAATTCTTTTCAATTATCTATATTAGAATTCCACTAGTAATATAATGTAAAAGAGTTTACTTAAAATAAAAAAAACACAAACAACTACTTTACTAAATAAATTTGAGTTATTTGTCCTTTTACTTAGAGCACCAAGGTGTCTTATTTAAATTAGATTTCTAATCTAAAAATAACTAGTTGGAAAATGAAAACAAGAGAACTATATTTGAGTTGATTGATGTAATGAGATTTAGGGGCAATTAGATGTATTGACAAAATATAGGTGCAGGAACCTATATGGATAACTAATTTAGACTTCTGTTAGGAGTAAAGGCAGATTCCAGTGATGGGACTCTAGTGCACCACATTGATGTAAGCATGACCATGCCTGTCTTGCATAGAAAATAAAAAAAGTGATAGTACATGTAACAACAAATAGAAAAATGCTAAAATTAAGGAATTATGACAAAATAGAATTGTTATACTAATATCTTTTTAAATGAATAATAAAAATAAAGAAGAAGAAATAAATAATAAGTCATTGGGTTTCCAAAATAGAGATTCATGTTGAGGTACAAAATCTTGCAAGTTGAAAAAATTGTTAAGACTTCTTGGGAACTTGCTAAGGTGGTCAAACCCCTAATTTAGCCTTTCAAATCAATGGATGTCAATGGTAAAAGGTGTGTTCACTTAGGAATGTGACGATGGTTAGCAAATAAAATATGTGTAAACTATGGTAAATGCTTATGAAATCAAAGGAGGTGGATAACCCAAATTTAATACAAAATGTGAACAAGATTTTATACTAAATTTACTACACTAGAAGAATGTGAAGAGGAATAAAATGAAAGGATACCTCAAGTCAAGAGATGACTACAAAGGGGACTCTTCAATATATTTTTAAAAAGAAAAAAAGTCTCCACAAAGGAAATTCTCCTCAAATCAAGCTTGACTCAAGATGATGGAAATCCTTGGGTGTAAAAGAAGAAGAGAAAATGAGGGAAATGGAGGAGTTGAAGAGAGGAGCTTCAACTCCACTTGCTTCTTTCAAGAAGAAGACGATTACTTTTGAAGCTATGTAAACGTAATAATAATATCTCTTATGTAATGGATGTATAAAAGAAGATATTGTTGGGATTATGTGTCATACACCTTGCAAGTCCTAATGTTCAAATCATTAATTTATTATTATTTATGTGTTTTCATGAAATAGGGTGTCCCACTTTATGCCTTGGCCATTATGCCATGTGTAATTTTTATTTTGGCATTTACATGTGTAATTACATTTATAAATGAATATCTTGTCATGAAATATGTGTAAGGGCATCTATGACAAAGATATGGTGTAAGAGATATTCTAAAGCATAAGAGAATTAATGAGGGGGTTACATAGTGGACTTATAATAGCGTTTTATATTATTAGTTGGGGATGCAATGTAATTAGTACTTCATGGGGAGCGCTTGGGAGTTACATATGCCAACTTGCATAATGGAGGTCAAAGATGCTTGTGTATTAGTTATTTTGTAATCCTAGATGGCTCCACACATGTGAGGGGAATGTGAATTCATACCATGGTATTTTTGGACCTTGTTTGGGCCCACGGTATTGCTATTTGGTGGTTTTTTGGGCCTCCTTAAGTCTATATATTGAATGCATAAGATAGAAGATGAAAGAGAGGTGTTTTGTGGGGGTTATGCTACTAAATTTCAACTAGAGGAAGAGGATGTTAATCTCCATGGATGCAAGAGCTTGATAATGTATTGTAACAAGTTTGTTATTGCTAAATAATGCATTAGTTTGGTGCTTTAGAGGTTGTGTTTTTCCTGAAAGGGTTTTCCTAAGGTATATTTGTGTCGTTCTCTTTCTTGTGGTTGGTTTGCCTTCTATCTCTCTCATTATTTCTTTTTTATGTGTTGTTTACATGTTGAAATACTACTAAAGTTTTTGTAGATCTGATTAATGTGTTAATCACCTTGAAGGGTTAATGTGGAAATACTTGCATACTTAAAAATTATGTGTAGATCTAATTTAATTTCTAATGGGGTTGTGGGTACTTTTCCTATCAATTGGTATCAAATCAAGGAAGGTTCCATGGTTTTCATGTGCTTGCATGTGGTTGAATGCCCTTACATGTGATTTTTGTGTACAAGCATGAACTTACATGTTGGTTGCATGCGCTTCCATATCATTGCATGTGATGGAACCATGGTGATTTAGTTCTGAGTATTCCTTTGTTGTTGATTTATTAGCTTGGAAAGCTTGAGGGAATTTGTTAGAATGAATTTTATCTTTTTTTTAATCCTTGCATGAGTGGGATTTTGCAGTGGATCTAGTTTTTTATTTTAGGAAACAATATGGTGAGCATTGGTGGAATGGTGGAGAGGTTTAATGGAGTTGGTCATGTGTATGAACGTTACATGATTGTGACCTAGAGCTCTTGTTTGGTAGCATCTGACTACCATCTAACATGGTGGGTATGTTCCTTTATCTTGTGGTCACGTGCATTAGAAGAGTGTTCATGTTGGGTGCCTATTTTTATCCTCTTGGTCACATGGGAAAGTACTAGTTGTGTTAACTATTGTAAGGAGTGTTTAAGTTCGGTTCATAGTTTTAGCACATGGTATCATGAAAGCACTAAATGATTAGACCTTAGTTGAATGTAGGTTTTGGAGTTGGTCTTTTGGTGACTTGGAAGCTCTTAGACAACTTGGTTCCTTTGTTTGCATGTACTCAATGATGGTTGTGGAACTGGTCTTTCTGTGGCCTAGATTTCTTGAATAACCCTCTAATTCTTTTGGATATATGTACTTGCATGTTTCAAATTCATGTTCTTTTTGATCTGTGGGTTTTGCATATTTCTTATTTTTAAAATCTGTGGGTTTGCATAAGTGGTATTCCATTGTTTCAAATTTAGATTTGGTATTTTTTAGATTTGTGGGTTTCTATATGTATAAATAGATTTATATTTGCATGGATAGTTTTGCAAGTTTTGCATGAACCAAAATTTGTGATTTTGAAGATTTGTGAAAAGATTATTATTCAGGGTTTTTTTGGATGGAGACAGTTGTAGATTTGAATGCATGCTTTGTGCATGGTTTAAGGAGGTTGGTTGTATCCTTCTTGAGTGTGGAAATGCTTGTATGTGCTTCATCACTTAATATTTCTTTAGAGTTGCTTGTTGGATTCCTAAACTATGATTACTTTGTTGTTGGATTGTGGCAAACAAATCTAGAGTTGATTTGGTGTTTAAGTTGTGGAGAATCTACACGTTATCTATGGTTGTCTCTATTTTACATATTACTAATGTGGTGTTGAATCTAATTATTACATTGTTTGAGATCTATGTGTTTTGTGGTTTTGTTAGTTTTAGTTGAAGCACTGGCCATGCTTTTATGTGACCTTTGAGATGTTACATGTGTGCAAATATTGTGGGTTATTTGGTGTGGTTTCTGTTGGGCTGGCCTTTCTTGGTCACCTTAGTGCATTGGCATGCTTGTTATAGTGATAAAAAGAGATGGTGTTTGGAGTACCTAAGATAGTTGTATTTTGGAACTTGTAGCTATTGACTTTGGTGGCATGAAAGGCTCTAGATCATGGTTCAACGGGAGCTTTTTGTAGTTACATAATTGGTTCCATTTTTTCATTTGGAGATCATGGTTCTACCTTGGGAGCTACTAGTATTATAGTCATGTTCTTTGATTTTATGAGGGCCATGGGTGATATTCAATTATGATATGTTTATCATGATGTCATGTGTAGCTTGGGACCACCTTCAATGGGAGCTTTGGTAGTGATGTGGATCTGTCACTTTGTGATAGACATTCCTCTATAGTGGTTGTTGGTGTCATGAAGAGCTCTTGGTACATACCTTATCTAAGCAGTGAGATTTCATTGTCATCTTTAGTTCTATTGACAAAGGATTCTTATCTTCATGCTTTTGAAGGTCTAGACAACCTATTTCCATAGAGGGCTCTTGGAATCTCTAGTTGAGTTATCATTTGTGATTTATTGGTTGAGGATAAATGATCTTCCTTAGTGAAGATGCAAATCATGGGGTTAGTGGGAGTTCCTAGATTCTACTTGCTTTCTCAATTGCAATGTGTTGGTTCCCAAATCTGCACACATCAAACTCTAAAGATTTGCCACTTCTTATCCTCAAGTTTAAAGGAAGACTCGACCAACAGAGTGGGAGATTTAGAAACAAGGTGAGGGATTTTCCCACACTTATCTCCCCTTTACTTCAAGCTCTGCCGCACCTAGGGGGTATTCCCTTGTTCACAACCAAAAGATTTATCTTTGACTAACTGAGGCAGAATGCTCTCATGTATGCACCAAGGTTTGTAAGATTAACCCTAGACTGGTAATATTCTTGGATTATCTCACTTATTCAGCTCAGAGAACATGCAGCACCTAAACTAAAACAAAATAAAACATAAAATGGTTTGTATGATTTGCTGTTAAATTGTTGGGTTTCCTGGACCTTTGGACAAACAGATTCTAGATCGGTGCTTTATTTTGGGCGACATAGTTAGACTCAATAATGTAAATATTTCCTTATGACAGCATAAACTCATAACCAAAGGACTGAAAACAATGAAATTACTATCTTACAGTAGTTTGTCCAAGAAAGAGAATCATCTATGACCATATGCTTCACTAATCCCTTGATATTACACATTTTCATCCATGTTTGATCTAAAGCAAATTTAATCTACCCCTTGAATAGATGCAGAAAATCAAACATGCAACATAGCAAATGTATATTGAAGAACTCAGAAACCCTTAGCAAATTTGTTCAAAAGAAAAATGCTAATACCCAAGGAGACAGTCATAAATAATCCACATAGACTGGTTTACTCATATAACTCAACCTGGAAAGAAAGTTATCATTCATAAATTATTCATTTACATAGCAAAATTTACCTCTGCAACCCAAGATCCAGTCACCTCCTACAGAAAACTACTTCCCAATAATGTGGACACCTTGTATCCAAAGCCCAGAAGAATCCCCTGCAAAATAGAACAACATGCTCCTTTTAAATACAAGAACATGTTGCCCTAAAATTTATTACATCATGGCAGTTAGGTGAGTCTTGCATTACAAGTTGCCGCCAATGAGCCTGGGGAAATTACAAATTACACATAGAAGAGGAGAAGACAAAATAATAAATAAAACATGGAGCCAAATGTTTTTAATTTGTTTTCCCCTTTTCACTTGTCCACTTCTTAATTTGTAATTGCCAGGCACCAACTTTACCTTCAATCCTATGTTTTCGCACTGTCACAAAGACACATCAGAGGGCTCCTCATCCCTTTGCGATGCAGCGATATGAGGCCACGTAGCCTCGTCTCAAGCTCCTTGATTGCACCCTGCCTCTTAGGATCATAGCGAACAAATTTCAGCAGCTTCACAAACTATATTTGCCCAATTCAATATTTTTATTATTACTGGGTCTTTTTTGACAGTGTTTGGCATTTTTGGCCATTTTGGTAGTCAAAATCCATCACAAACATACTTAAAATCTCTACCTAGGCATTAGGAATGGTTAGGGGATGAATTTAGAGCATGGAGTAGTAACTTTGAGCTCAAATAGACTCCTAAAATTCTGTCAGAAAGCCAAAAACGTGAGAGTTGTTCACCTGCAATAAAATTTGCTTGATTCTACCCAAGAGAGCCCCAGAGAAACCTCCATGGAGAAGGAAAAACATCAAACATTACTACAAAAAAGATTACAGACCAAAATCTACTCAGAAGAAGCCATTTCGCACTGTCGTACACCAGCAAAGAGAGGAAGAAATGGCTATGTGCTTGTGCACTCAGCCAATGAGATACTTTTATTTTTTCCCCCAAACATTATAAAGCAAAGTTATAATGCTTACTTTATAATATTTGCATTTAAATTATCAAATATGCCAATAATTGCCTTTTAAAATTGCATTTTTTTTAACTTAGGCAAATAGCAAATATTTAATTTCTTCTCTCAAGCAAAGGATGTTTGTTCATTGCAGGCACACTGGATATCCAAAGGTCATGAAAATTTGTACAAGGCCATTATTAATTATTTAGAACATACCCATTTCCTCAAAATCTGCATCACCAAAAAAATTTAGGGACTTCCTTTGTAAAGTGGCCTGTCGGATGTGTTCGCCGCAATCAAAATACATTAAAATATTGCATCATATGGTCTCTGATTTTGATGAAACTAGAATTGAGATGTTTTAGACCAAAACAAGAAATGGGTCACCTTCAGAATTGCAAAATTTGCAACTTTCTAGAACACCAAATCTAGCCCGGTCGCAGTTAGAGAAGCATTAAATAGCCCATCAAAACTCATCCAAGGAGAGCAAAACTGAATAGACACGTTACCATATGTACCAAAAAACTTTCTACCATACAGATTTGCAAGATGACCCCTGAGCTGCAAAATTTTAATCGACGAAAATGGGCTTTAGGGTAGATTGAGCAGTATGTTGACCTGACCTCTGTCGACACATTGAGAGGATACAGGCACTTCAAATTTGCAAAATTTGAGGGTAACACCAGTGGCTCATGTTTGGGGATGCATGACTCTTGCAGGCATGGTGAGATTCTGGTTATCTTTAGGATGAAGACCATGTGCCAAATCCATTGGGCTGCTGTGTAACTGCTCCATCTTGCATCAAAATTCATACCTTCAAACTTTATTTGGTGGCACCAGGCCCCCAAAAATGAAAACCCAATGTTTACCTCTATCAAACACCATATTCTCAGTAGACTGCTTCAAGGCCAGTTTGAAAACATATTTACAAATTGCTTGCTCACTGATATGTTACTGACACTTATCATCACACCAATGCAATTGTCACTGCTACCATGAAAAATATGCAATTTGAAATTAGAAAGCAAGTGAAAAGTACCATGAAATGGCAAGCACATATCACTGTCACATATTACTGATATCCCTCCCACTGATCTGAAAAAAAAATTGCTTCATAACCCAGTGAATAATAAGCATCACAAGATCTAACTTCATTCCTCATTTCCATACTAAAACTGAAATCTTCATAAAATATCTTTGATGACCCTTGTTGCAAGTTAACTCTATCACACATCAACTCCAAACCAGAAAAAGTGAAAGATTCATACACAACCAGTGGATTTACATTTGGAGTTTGCCCTCTTTCAAGCAATAAGTCACCTTCTTTACTGAACATGAAATACTCATACTCAGGCAACATCTCCACTTGCTTTGTTGAACACTAACTTTCACATTCATATAAACTTTTCAACCTTTTAGAAACATCCACATATCCATCATTATTGTGCTTAATAATTTCATCACTAAACTCCACTTGGAATGCTTCAAGGGCTTGAAAAATTCAGAGTACAACCCATTGTCAGAAGCTTCACCATTACCATGGATATCAATACTATTAATATGCATATATGAAACTTGTCCATTCACATTTGAGTAATATCTCTGATTTTCTTTTTCATCAATGCATTCATAATAAAAAATAAACAATTTTGCATCTGCATTGTACAAATGATTATCATCCTCAAGGAAACATTCATATTCAACACCTACACATACCTTATCACTTGAGGGTTTCACATATAGGCCTGAATTTTGACAAATATCAACACATTTTCTATTATTATGCAAATCAATATTCTCCTTATTCAAAGTGAAAATTTCCATATCTGCTTCATACAAACAATCATCTACAGCTGGAACATCATCATCTTTATGATAAGTTGAGATATCAAACCTGACACCCGTGCATTCTTGTGGTTCTTCAATGACAACATTACTACAAGAGGTAACCTCATGTATATCTTTGTAATCTGTATCTACATATTCTTCCCTTTGTTGGGATAAGGTGCCATCAACCTTGTAAATCCCAATATTGTATTTATTCCATTTATTATTTGTAATTTGTCATTATCCATGAGGAGATGTATTAGTTTCACTAGTAGGGGTAATTTCGGAGTAACCGGAGGTAATTACCGAGTGACTTTTATTGTTGGCAAATGTAAAAACTCAAAGTAAATGAGGGTAGGAATTTTCCCTTGAGGAATCTACTACATTTGGCATGTATGAAAACTGTAATAATGTTTGGTAAGTGAATCTATGACATAAGATTATGAGATTCTATGACGCATATCACGGATATGTTAGTTGTATATTTGCTATATTTAGCCCAAGGTTCCTATCTTGGAAAGATACTCTTTTGTGGAATCTATGATGGTTATGACACATCATAAGATGCTGTAAGAGGCCAGATTTAGTCTTGGGCGCCCAACCTTTGCATGGATGTTTTTGAACAAGTGTAAGATGGTAATTAATGTTTATAGATTGGAGAATCTTAGGAGAGAGAAGGTGAACACTTAGGATGAGTTGGAAAACATTTCTATAAGTATTTGCCATGTATTTGTTGCTGCAATATAGATTTTAGGTACTCAGGTGCTGCAAGAATGTTGTCAGATTGAAGACTAAAGGAGAGATTGGTGGTGTTGTTGTATTATACAATCTTTTGTAGATTAATACAAACATTGGACCTCTTTCTTGTGTAGAGTTTTTTTACTTGCAAGGGTTTTCTCCACGTTAAACATTGTGTCATTGTGTCTTGTGTTGAGTTCTTCATGTTTGGCATTTTCTGTGTAGTGGGTTTTATGTTTTGTTACAATCTCCATTGTTAATGCACACTTAAAGATTGCTGAAATTTATTTTGAATTAGATTTCTATTGAAGTAGTGTTGCTTTCATTTCTAACACCCTTATGGGCTAATCACAAACTTTATTGTCTTTATCGCAATTTTGATCTTCATGTTGTATCATGAACTCTTCATCCTTATGCATTATGCCATGATTTTGCTCAATAATATGACTACTATCAATATTCTGAGACATAAATCTTCCTGCATAATCATCTCTGGTCCTTTCCATAATGCCAATCCAATCAAATATCTAATCAGGATTTTCAGGATTCAATTCTTCAGGCAAAGTGCCCAGACCTGATTCATACACTTCACAAAATAAGTCAATACACAAAGAATCCTCAGGTTTGCAATACTCTGGAATTTCCATTAAAATCTTCATGAATCGTGTGTACAGAGCAGAGAATGATTCCCCTTTTTGTCTCTTCAAGTAAAAAATGATTGAACAAAAAACTTAGGATCAACAGTACTTGCATTTTGTTTACAAATTGCTTGAAACTCTTCATGATCTGCTGGAGCAGCAGAAACACATTCATTTTGAAAATTATTTTGAAAACTTGCAGTCATGCATCCTATTGATATCCCATTCTTCTGATTATTTTCAATATCCATAGCAAATTTGTAGGCCTGATGCAATGTAGAAGGTTCCTTATCTCTCAGTAAATAGCTCATTTCCTCATCAAATGCAGCCAAATAGATTGCCAAACATAATGCATCATTTGGTCTCATATATTCTATGATATGTTTGAGCAATTTTGTAAACCTTAAATTAAAGGCTGGAACCAATTCATCATCTTCCTTTTGAATGTTCATGAATTGATGAATTAATGAAATCACATCAGTCCGTTCACCAAATTGTTCAAGAAATGCAACTTTGAGCTCAACCCATGAGGAGAAAGAACATTTAGGCAGGAATGAAATCCAGTCTCTAGCATCATTTTTAATGACTGAACAAAAAGCTTCATGACAACATCTTCATACTCAATCTCATGATCTCCTATTATATCATAAAAATCTTGCAAATGCCTATTTGCAGACTCAGAATTATTTCCACTATACTCTGGTAGACATTTTCTGATCTCACTAGGGATAATATTTGAGTAACGACTAATACCA
Source organism: Cunninghamia lanceolata (assembly GCA_027924645.1). NCBI lineage: Eukaryota > Viridiplantae > Streptophyta > Pinopsida > Cupressales > Cupressaceae > Cunninghamia > Cunninghamia lanceolata. The sequence goes on along the minus strand of BSBN01000023.1, from coordinate 7,089,598 downwards.
TTGAAATTCAAGGCTTTGTATCTTTCAATAGAGAATAACCTTTTCTGAGGACATGACTAGTATTGCTGTTCTAATCTAATCATTTTGAATGAAAGAGATGAAGTACTTGGGAGTATATTGCAGCTTTAAACAGGTTCAACAACATAGTCACCACCTCTCCAAAGAGGACAAAACATTAAGAAGCTGAAAGCTGCTACTTGACTGGATTCATTCACTAGCAGAGCACCCTTTAAAAGTCTTTAAAAATGCTACAACACCTTCCACATCAGACCGCGAAAACCTTTTAACTCATTTAACTCTCCCAAAAGATGAGCAACTACGTTGTCCCCAGCAGAGTCGCCAGTTTTGTTGGTTCCCAAATCTGCACACATCAAACTCTAAAGATTTGCCACTTCTTATCCTCAAGTTTAAAGGAAGACTCAGCCAACAGAGTGGGAGATTTAGAAACAAGGTGAGGGAATTTCCCACACTTATCTCCCCTTCACTTTAGGCTTTGCCGTGTTAGACTTAGGACACACAACTGAGAGGGGGGTGAATCAGTTGTACACAACTTTCTTCCAATTAAACACTTAACTTCACTTTGTAGTTCAATAGTATAATAATAAATCAATCATGTAAACACAATGCAATAAATCAAGAGAAGAAACACATCAACACATGAGACACCAATATTTTGACGTGGAAAACCCAGTTAAGGGAAAAACCATGGAGTGATTAACCCAAGATTGTATTCTCTGTTAGAAGAATAGAAAGAACAAAATGGCACATGCCAATTAGGGCTCACTGCCTGAGCACACTTCTCACAGGAGGCTCACTGCCTATAAGAGACTCACTGTCTACAAAAGAATAAGTACCACATACTTGAACTGGAGAATAGCATCTTCGCCATGCCTGAATCAGTTCCATTTAAGCCCAATACTTCTTCTCTGCCTTTCACTCTCCTCTTCTCTACCACACACTCATCTCTACAAGGACAACTCTGAAATGACTTCACAACCCCTTATTTATACAAGACATCAACTTAGGAATAATCATCTAAGTCGGCAAACATCTACAAGATCATCCGCAAGACGTGTAACTCATCCAGTCGGCCAGTCTCAGAAAGAACACCATCATCCAAAGGTTATTCTTCAATTGCGAGATCCAACTCCAATGCAGACCATCAACACAAGCTGGACATGATCCAAAGACCTTCACAAGATTGCCTGAATCACCAAGAACATCCGCACTTCATCTTCTTATTGAAATCCTTCTCTCTTTCATCCAGAACCTCAAGAACACAGTCTGTCACCTCTGTCACAAAGGAATGAATGCTTTTAGACCTCCAGACCACAAATCAATCTAGTTGATACTTCAAAAAGACTTCCTGAACACTCCCTCAAATCCGCATAATAGGACAATGCATTTCCAGATCTCATCAGACCTTTCTGTAACACTCTGTCACCTCTGAACACCCATCGGAACCGGTTTAACTTGAACAACCATAACTTATTCAGATCTTCATGTGGACCTCTGAATTCTCTACTGGACCACCTTAAGACACATATCTTCAAACCCTTTAATCTGCATCCTCTGATCCTCTTCCTATCTTGGACTATTACCTTGCTGTCATTACTGTTCTTCACTGTTCCTGATTAAGACTAATTTTCTCACTATCCTCAGCACATAGCTCATCCAATCCTTATCATTAATGCAACAGAAGTATGTTGACATCAATGACAACACCAGTTAGGCCCATACTTGTAACATGCCGCACCTAGTGGGGTATTCCCTTGTTCACAACCAAAAGATTTATCTTTGACTAACTTAGGCAGAATGCTCTCATGTATGCACCAAAATTTGTAATATTAACCCTAGACTAGCAATATTCTTGGATTATCTCACTTATTCAGCTCAGAGAACATGCAACACCTAAACTAAAATAAAATAAAATATAAAATGGTTCGTATGATTTTCTTTTAAATTGTTGGGTTTCCCGGACCTTTGGGCAAACAGATTCCAGATCAGTGCTTTACTCTAGGCGACAGAGTCAGACTCAACAATGTAAAAATTTTCTTATGACAGTAGAAACTCATAACCAAAGGACTGAAAACAATGAAATTACTGTTGGCAAGAGACACTATGTGGCTTCATGAGTGTTGTCATTGATGGCAACAAAGTCCATCCCACTCATCCGCAGCACATAGTATGTCTATACCGGAAGTCAGAGTGAAGAGTGTTTTGGTCCGGTGAACAAGAACAAAGCATATAGCAAGGTCCGACAATCAGGTCTGGATCTCTCAGAGGAAGTATCTCAGCAAAGTGTGGACTTGGGGAAGTCAAGAGGAGTACCATGACTGCTACATTCTATAGATTGAGCCTCTGGTGATGAAAGAGTGAAAAGATATGAGCACCTAAGTGTTTGGTAGGGTAAACTAAGGAAGAATTGACCGACAGAGCATCAGACCTTAATTCAGATGAGATATTGATGGTGATCAAGTTTCTTGAGGTATCATTCATGATTGGCCGACATGATTGATGACTTCTATAAGTATCTCTTTGATACGCATCACTTAGTAAGCAAGGATTCAGCCGACAGACCATAGTTTGAGAAAATATTGAGTACTCCAAATGTTGATTAGAAAGATGTTGAAATCCTTGGTGCGGATATATATACCAGATGGATTTCGATGAGAAGGTATGTGTGGTGTGTTGTGAAGTACAAAGAAAAGCAGAGAGAAGTGTGGAAGTAGCAATACAGGTCTAGTATGTGACAGAACAACAACACTAAAAAAGAGGAAGAATGAAGTGCAGTAGATCAGTATATTGAGCCTAATTGGAACTAAACATCAACATATGTAGATGCTTCTCATCAGTTCAAGTACTTGGTTTATTTCTATAAACTATTGTAGGCAGTGAGCCTCTTGTGAGCAGTGTGCTCGGGCAATGAGCCCTAATTGGCAAGTGCCATTTTGTACTACCTTATTCTTTTAACAGAGAATACAATCTTGGGTTAATCACCCAGTGGTTTTTTCCCTGAACAGGGTTTTCCACGTCAAAATCATTGTGTTATGTGTATTGATTTTATTTCTGCTTTCATGGTTATACATGCTTATATGATTTGATGCTGCACTAGTTGTTAAAGAAGAACATGAAGTTAAACTAATTAAGATAACTGATTCACCCCCCTCTCAGTTATCAACAATTGGTATCAGAGCCAAGTTCCTCTAGACAAAGCCTAACAGCTTGAGGAAAATCTGGGAATCTCAATGGATATGTACGATATGAGGGATCAACTTCAGTTTGCCCTAGATGAACTTGAGCAATCTCACTCTGAAGTCAATAACCTGAGGGAAAGACTCAAACAAGCTGATGATTTCATAAATGAACTCAAAGAAAAAGTAAGTATCTCAATGAGGAAAAGAAAGGAACTTCTTCAACAATTAGCAAGTCAAAGTGAAGCCAATGATACTCATGAAGATCTGAATGAGAAGAACAAGTTATGTGAAAAGCTATCAAAAGAGGTCATTATGGTAAGACATGAAATGGAATCAGGGGTTATGAAATTCACCCAAGAAATTGAAGAGAAAAGAAAAATGGAAGATAATCTAAGACAATCTCTCAAGGAGAAGTCAGAAGACTACCACAAAATGGATAGAATAATCAGACATCTGGAATCTGATCTTGAAGAAGCTAGAGATAATGAAGAACAACTTGAAAATTAGATAGACACTCTTAAAAGGGATCTTCAAACAACAAATGAATACAAAGAAAAATTCAAGATAAATTCTACTCAACTTGAAGTTCTTCTTGAAAGCCAAAAGAGGGTAGATGACAAGTATGGCTTGGGATATGAGAAAGGTGAAAGCTTCAGATCCGGTCAAAAGAACTCTGGATTAGGAAATTCAAGGAACAGACCTAGAAGACCTCCGATAAGACAACCAAATGCCCAAAGATATCCATCCTTCAATGGATACTGCCACAATTGCAATAAATTTGGTCATAAAGCAAATCAGTGCAGAAGAAGAAAGAGTTAGACTAATTCATCCTTCTCTGGATAGTGTTTCAACTGCAAAAGGCATGGTCACAGATCTCATGAATGTAGAAATATGCAAACAAACAATTCATTCAATGGTAGATGCTTTGCATGCAATAGAATGGGACATATGGCTAATCAATGCAAATCTAGAGGATATCAATCAAATATGCAAAGAAATGTTGTTTGCTACAACTGCAATAGATCCAGTCATATTGCCAAATTCTGCAAAAGTAAGAATCAAGATAAAAGGGGTATGGTGCATCATAATCAAAATCAAGACAAAGGAAAAGGAAAAGTGAATGCAAATGAAGTTCAAAGGGAGATGAACAAGATTTGGGTAAAGAGAAGTATAGAAAATGTTGGGGATAGATCCGCACCAGAATCTGGTGCTGATATTCCTTTCGGAAACTAAATAGATGAGCTCTGGCTCAGGGGGAGTCAAAAAGGAAAACATATTCCTCCAGCCAGTCAATTGGTGCCTGAAATTGGCACATGGAAAGTTGTGAATTAAAGGGTTCTCAGAGAAAACATCTAAATAAGCCTTGGTAAAGATTTGGAAGATCCACAAGAAGTTTTGAAGAAGTTAATCATCCAAGATTGATCCGGTTTAACAGTCAACCGGTAAGAGCAGGATTTTCAGAGTTAGATCCGGTATGATTCAAAATTGAGGTATCTTGATCTACGGATAAATGGAATGATTGGAGAAAGGCAGATAGATTGTCAATATTCATTGAGAATAACTCTAAGTGCATCTCAGTGATCCAGAAAGATCTCTTAGGACAAGGAGAACAAAGCAACCAAAATAACTTAAGTTGTGCATTTATTGCAAAATAGAATTAGGGTTTGTGCAGAAATAAAAGGGTTCTTTTGTTCATCATTTGCACAATTGCATTCGAGAAGGAAGAAAGAGCTTTGCAACAAGATTGCTTCAACTCTCTCTCAAGGATCAACCGCATAATTTGACTCAACTAGCGATCTTTTCGGCTCTTATCGTGAACCCTAGAAGTGTAAAAGGTATTTTTCGCTCTTGAATCTCTCTCTCAATCCTTTGAAAGATGGCTACTCCAAATGTTGTTAAAATCACTTATAGACCGCGCCCTAAGTTCAAGAAACATCCTTACAAATCCCTGGAAGTTGATCCCCTAGGCGTATTCTCTAGCATTCCGCATGTGGTTCTGCATATAGAAGATGTTAGGGTCTACATACACGCAAACATTGAAGAATTTAGGGAATCCAAGCTGATGAATATCTACCACAAGGAACTGATAGATGAATCATTTAAACTTAAACCCCAATACAAGGCCATCCGGGATAAACATTTTGGACATTGCATCCATTTCCCCTATTTTGCTGAAGATGAATGGGTCCGGTATGTTCTGAGCAGAATGACAATTTCATGTGGTTGTTGAGGCCATTTAAGATCACAAAAGATGCCATTAGGGCAGTAACTAGATTGCACTCATCCGGTGGGATAGCTACTCTCAAATTAGTCAAAAACCAAACTGTAAGTGAGGCTACCGAATCGAAATTTGATAAGAGGGCAATGACAGTAGAAGACATCATAGATCTGGATATCAAATTTGCCTCTATGATAATTGGTTACAAAATCTATCACTCCAGCAGGGAGAATTCAATATCCGAAACTGCTATATATACTGCATATGAAATGCTAAGAAAAAATGCTGACTATGATCTTTGTGAGCTTCTTCTAAGCCAACTATTGGAAAACTTGCAAAAGATAAAAAAGGACAAGAAGAACTCATTCAAATATAGTGGCTTGATATTACGTCTCTTCTTCTACTACATGAATGAGCTCCCTGGATCCAATGGTTGGATATGGCAAAATGACAGACCGGTTGCCATACAAATCAAAGACTACATGTATGGGCTTGGTGATGCCAAGGCACAAAGCACAGCTCTCTGGGGTTACTTCAAAAACTTCCAAGGCATGATGCAAGCCAGAGAGAGAATCCCCCAATCTCTAGTTGAAAAATACAAGGATATAGTGTGCTTCATGGTAGACACTGATCAATGCCTAATGGAGGTAGTGGAACCGAGAATAGTGTGGATCATGCCAATGGGCTATGAGGTGGATGAGAAAATTTTGGAACTGCATATCCAACACCTACTAAGTCAGCCTAAGGACCCTAAGGCAGAAAGGTTTGGAACCTTCCAAGAGTTGAGTGTAAAAGTTCATGTTGAACTGAGACAGCCTGAGATCAAGAGAAAAGTGAGAAGGGAAGTAGAAGAAGTTGCCAAGAGATATGGAATATCAAAGGAGGCAGTTGATGCCAATAGAGAGAAAGTGGAAAGGGCAGAGAAAGAAAGGAAAGAAACAGAAAAAGAAAGTGTTCCGGTGCAAGCCCCCTCCTAGACCAGATCCTCCAAAAGCTCTGTACCAGCCACCTCTAAGAGTCAAAAAGCCTCAAAACTGGAAGTTAGGACATCTGGAAAGGGAGAGAAGAGAACTAAGACAAAGGCCACAACGTCCTACACCAGTTAGAAGGATGATGAAGAGACAGAATCAGATGAGGAGATCAAGAAAATGAAAAAGAAAAAGAAAACTTATGTGGAATCATTTGCCGGTAAGAACAAGGAAGAAGAGAAGGCAGAAGAATTTTTTGAAAAGCCTACTCTTTCCATTGACGATGTCATCAAGGCAGTCATTGTGGATGGGAATCTGAAACCATTGACAGAATTCTATGATGAATGTAGTGAAGCTGACCAAAAGATCCTACAAGATGCTACAGTCAGGTACCTAAACATCTACAATAAAGCATTCATTGAAATCATATCTCTAATTCCCAAAAGCCTAGAAAAGGAACTTGAAATGAGAAAGAATAATGCTAAGGCAAAGGACCTAGAGATCTAGGAACAGATAGCTATTCAGCTCTACCCCTCCATCACTACAAAACAAATGAACATGATTTTCAAGGACTGCAAGGATGAGTTCCGGAGAAAAGCAAGAATGAACCAACTTATGCTTGGAGAGACTGACCAAGTGGCAAAAGAAATAGAAGATATCCTCTGGAATGCATTTAAAAGATTCAATCTTCCTGTTATAGAGGACTTAGGTGATGCACCTTCTGCCATGGATGACAAAGGACTGAGTACATCAAAAGAAGAATCTACTATGAAAAATACAGAAGATCCAAAGGACATAGGTGAGGAGAGGACTCAAGACTTGGATTCCTTTGCTTCGGAAGAGGAAGTTCTTGAAGAAGTAAACATCTCTCTTCCAGATCCCCCTGCTGACTCCGGAACTGAAGGAGAAGAAAGAAAAGATGAGAAAATTAGTCAAGAAGAAGAGGTCAAGGGAAGAGAAGAAGAACAAACAGAGAAGATCTCTGTTGACACCTCTGAGGCTGCAGAAGGAAAGAAGACTTTGTCTCCGACAAGAGACACTACAGAAATAGTTAAAGATTTCATGACCAAAGAAATGATGGAGATTGATGAACCGGAACTATTTCAAGGACCATTCAATTTTGACTCCCTCTCCCTGGTTCAGACAATGAAGATAGCATCCTTTGGCCAAGCAAAGGCAAAAGAAAAACTTCTAAAGTCTCACATGGAAGACTGTGAGCTGATAGAGATTACATCTGGTGTGTTGGAGAAGATCATGCCATCCTTCCAGAAGGATCTTTCGGCCTCTTCATCTGGTAATCTGAAATCTCTTGTTAATTTCGTTAGCACACATTTTGATTCTTTAGAGAAAGCAGCAGAAGAGAAAGTCCGGAAAGAGTTTTTGGATAAGAGATTCTCCAAGATACAAGGACTTATAACAAATGATAGGAAAAATTTGGATATTGGGATAAAGAGATTAGAAAATGCTCTTAAAGATGGCAGAGATCTCTACAAATTTTGTCTATCCTGGTCACCGTGACAGTAGATATTACCAAGAAGGTGGAAGAACAAGAGAGTAAATTGTTATGTTTATCTCAAAATTTTGATCCTATCACCTCATCCATAATGAATCAAGAATGCCAGGCTATTGCCACTATGAATGAGATAAAGAGGCTTGAGAAGGAGAAGAAGAATAGAATAAGAAGAATGAGTGATCTAAGAGGGATAATTATCCCTAAGTTAGAAGCCATGCATGAGGCTCTAACTGATGCTCAGACTATAGCCCAGACCAGTGATTCAGTAGATTTAAAAAGGGCAGAAGCTTTTGCATTTCTATTGAGTGGCCACATTTAAATTTTGGACAGGATGAAGTAGAGTTGGGCGACAAAAGTTGTATAGTTGAAAAATACTTTTGCAGATATACTTAAGTATATGTAAGTATAACTTGTATATATACTTATGCGGATATGTATAGGCTGATTTTTTTTGATATTTTGGTGTGCGGATTCTACCCTTTGCCATTGATGTCAAAGGGGGAGTGAAGAATAGTGAAAAATGTGGAATCTAGTTAAGGGGGAGCTCCGGTAAAAATATACATAAGAGAGAGTATCAGCAAAGGGGGAGTTTGTTATGACACTTAGTCATTTTTCACTAAGTGTTGCCATCAATGCCAAAGGGGGAGATTGTTGGCAAGAGACACTATGTGGCTTCATGAGTGTTGTCATTGATGGCAACAAAGTCCATCCCACTCATCTGCAGCACATAGTATGTCTATACCAGAAGTCAAAGTGAAGAGTGTTTTGGTCCAGTGAACAAGAACAGAGCATGCAGTAAGGTTTGACAATCAAGTCTGGATCTCTCAGAGGAAGTATTTCAGTAAAGTACGGACTTGGGGAAGTCAAGAGGAGTACCATGACTGCTACATTCTAGAGATTGAGCCTCCGGTGATGAAAGAGTGAAAAGATATGAGCACCTAAGTGTTTGGCAGAGTAGATTGAGGAAAAACTGACCGACAGAGCATCAGACCTTAATTCAGATGAGATATTGATGGTGATCAAGTTTCTTGAGGTATCATTCATGATTGGCTGACATGATTGATGACTTCTATAAGTATCTCTTTGATACGCATCACTTAGTAAGCAAGGATTCAGCCGATAGACCATAGTTTGAGAAAATATTGAGTATTCTGGATGCCAACTAGAAAGATGTTGAAATCCTTGGTGCAGATATATATACCAAATGGATTTTGATGAGAAGGTGTGTGTGGTGTGTTGTGAAGTGTGAAGAAAAGCATAGAGCAGTGTGGAAGTAGCAATATAGGTCCGGTATGTGACAGAACAACAACACTAAAACAGAGGAAGAATGAAGTGTAGTAGATCAGTATATTGAGCCTAACTGGAACTAAACCTCAACATATGTGGATGCTTCTCATCAGTTCAAGTACTTGGTTTCTTTCTATAAACTATTGTAGGCAGTGAGCCTCTTGTGAGCAGTGTGTTCGGGCAGTGAGCCCTAATTGGCAAGTGCCATTTTGTACTACCTTATTCTTTTAACAGAGAATACAATCTTGGGTTAATCACCCCATGGTTTTTTTCCTTAACAGGGTTTTCCACGTCAAAATCATTGTGTTATGTGTATTGATTTTATTTTTGCTTTCATGGTTATACATGCTTATATGATTTGAGGCTGCACTAGTTGTTAAAGAAGAACATGAAGTTAAACTAATTAAGATAACTGATTCACCCCCTCTCAGTTATCAACAATTACTGTCTTACAGTAGTTTGTCCAAGAAAGAGAATCATCTATGTCCATATGCTTCACTAATCTCTTGATATTACACATTTTCTTCCATGTCTGATCTAAAGCAAATTTAATCTACTCCTTGAATAGATGCAGAAAATCAAACATGCAACATAGCAAATGTATATTGAAGAACTCAGAAACCCTTAGCAACTTTGTTCAAAATAAAAATGCTGATACCCAAGGAGACAATCATAAATAATCCACACAGATTGTGTTACTCATCTAACTCAACCTGAAAAGAAAGTTATCAATCATAAATTATTCATTTACATAGTAAAATATGCCTCTGCAACCCAAAATCCAGTCACCTTCTCCTACAGAAAATTACTTCCCAAAAATGTGGACACTTTGTATCCAAAGCCCAAAAGAATCCCCCTACAAAATGGAACAACATGCTCCTTTTAAACAAAAGAACATGTTGCCCTAAATTTTATTACATCATGGCGGTTAGGTGAGTCTTGCATTACAAGTTGCTGCCAATGAGCCTGGGGAAATTACAAATTACACATAGAAGAGGAGAAGACAAAATAATAAATAAAACATGGAGCCAAATATTTTTAATTTGTTTTCCCCTTTTCACTTGTCCACTTCTTAATTTGCAATTGTCGGGCACCAACTTTACCTTCAATCCTCTATTTTCGCACTATTGCAGAGACACATCAGAGGGCTCCTCATCCCTCTACGATGCAGCGATATGAGGCCACGTAGCCTCATCTCAAGCTCCTTGATTGCACCCTGCCTCTTAGGATCACAGAGAACAAATTTCAACAGCTTCACAAACTATATTTGACCAATTCAATATTTATATTATTACTGGGTTGTTTTTTGACAGTGCTGAGCATTTTTGGCCATTCTGGCACTCAAAATCCATCACAAACATACTTAAAATCTCTGCCCTTGCATTAGGAATGATCAGGGGATGAATTTAGAGCATGGAGCAACAATTTTGAGCTCAAATAGACTCCTAAACTTCTGCTGGAAAGCCAAAAACGTGAGAGTTGTTCACCTACAATAAAATCTGCTTGATTCTACCCAAGAGAGCCCCAGAGAAACCTCCATGGAGAAGGAAACACATCAACCATTATTGCAAAAAATATTGCAGACCAAAATCTGCCCAGAGGAAGCCATTTCACATAGCGGCAGAAGAGAGGAAGAAATGACTTGCGCTTGTGTGCTCAGCCAATGAGATACTTTTATTTTTCCCCCCAAATATTATAAAGTAAAGTTATAATACTTACTTTATAATATTTACATTTAAATTATCAAATATACCAATAATTGCCTTTTAAAATTGCATTTGTTTAAACTTAGGCAAATAGCAAATATTTAGTTTCTTCTCCCAGACAAACGACGCTTGTTCACTGAAGGCACACTAGATATCCGGAGGCTGTGAAAATTTGTACAGAGCCATTATTAATTATTTAGAACATACCCATTTCCTCAAAATCTGCATTGCTAAAAAATTTTAGGGACCTCCTTTGTAAACTAGCCTGCCAGATGTGTTTGCCGCAATCAAAATACATTAAAATACTACATCGTATGGTCTCCGATTTTGATGAAACTAAAACTAGAGATGTTTTAGACCAAAACAAGAAATGGGTTGCCTTTAGAATTATGAAATTTGTAACTTTCTGGAACACCAAATCTAGCCCAGTCGTAGTCAGAGAAGGATTAAATAGCCCATCAAAACTCATCCAAGGAGCGCGAAACTAAACAAGCACGTTACCATATGCAGCAAAAAATTTCTACCATACGAATTTGCAAGATGACCCCTGAGTTGCGAAATTTTAATCGACAAAAATAGCTCTGGGGTAGATTGAGCAGTATGTTGCTCTGACCTCTGTCGACACATTGAGAGGATATAGGCACTTCAAATTTACAAAATTTGAGGGTGCCATCACAATGGAAGCATTGGTCATGGTTTGAGTTATAAATCATGATGTCATGGTGAATTCCTAGATTCTATATTGATTTTGTAATGGGAGCTTCTTTAGTGGTTTGTGGTAATCTTCTAGATGAGTTTTGTGGTGATTTTTCCTTGTAGAAATAGAAAAATAAGGGAAAATACATCCAAGAGGTGTAATAACTCCAACTACCCAAAATAGGTGGAAGTTTTACCTTCTTGGTAAATGCAAAATTACATGATTGCACCTGTATATGCGTAAAAATGACGCGACTCTGTCTAAATAAATATTTTTAATATTTATTTCATTCTATTTTCTCTATCAATAAATAAATAAACAAATTTATTTATTCGATTCATATTCCTCTGAATTAATTAAATATCAAAATATTTAATTACCTCTTCTAAAGTCAATAATTAAATAAAATCCTTTATTTAATGTAATTCCTCCAAACAATTAAATAATACTTAATTATTTAATTAAGTCAATTCTTCTTCTTCCAAATTTAAATAAATAAATTAAATTTATTTAAATCCTCTCAATCTCTCAAAAATAAAATATAATCAAATATTTTATTTATTCTTCCAAATCATACACATATAATTAAATAAATTTATTTATTTAATTTACTTTCTTGTCTTCTAATTCTTTAAAAATCTTCTAAATCTTCTAAAAATAAATCTTCTTCTTCATGCACACAAAATTAAATAATTTATTATTTAATTCCTCTCAAATCATGCAAAAGTAAATCATGAGTTGATTAATTGATTCTACCTTGTTTTTATAAAAAAACTCCTAAAATAGAAAAAAACTTTCTATTTTATGACAACATATCTTATCTTCAATAAATAGAAAAACAGTTAACTCAAAATAGTTTTTGTGTGACACTTGTCTTCTCTCTATTCACACACGTTCTCTCATTCTTTCTCAACCATTGATCTTCTCATTTTTTCTATACCATTGATCTCTTCTCTCATGAGTTTATAAATTGAACCCTCTTCTTCTATTTCCATCATCCAAACTTTCAGTATCGTTACTCTGTAGGAATTCCATTTGCTTGTGATTAACTTGTTACCATATCACCATTACCATTGTTGTGAAGCTCATCTTCACTGCAATCAACTTGTTGCAAGTATGAGGTGAACCAGTGTTGTCATTGATGTCAACATACTCATATTGCATTGACAAGAGGGATTCGATGAGCAGTGTGCTGAGGATATTGAGAAAATTAGCCTCAGTCAGGAATAGTGAAGAACAGTGATGAGAAGAAGGCAAATGTATTATATAGGATGCGAACCGGAGGATGCGGATTAAAAGGTTTGTATATATGAGTCTTGAGATGCTTCAGTTAAGATTTCAAAGGTCCGCATGAAGATCTGAAGGAGTTGTGGCTGTCGGTGTGGAACCGGTTCCAGCAAGTGTTCAGAGGTGACAGAGGATCACAGAAAGGTCCGGTGAGGTCCGGAATTGTATAATCCTAATCTGCAGATTGGAAGGAGTGTTTGGGATGTCCTTGTGATGTGTCATCTCAAGTTGTGTATGATTTGGAGGTCCGGAAGTACCTTTTGCATTGTGACAGTGGCGACAAACTGTGTTCTTGAAGTTTTAGATAAGGAAGAGAAGAGATTCCAGTAAGTAGAGGAAGTGCGGATGTACCTGGTCATTTAGGCAGGCTTGGAAATGTCCGTGGATCATGTTTAGGTTGTGTTGTTGGTCCGCATTGATGGTAGAGCCCGGAATTGAAGATAATCTTCCGGATGAAGTTCTTGCTCTGTTTAGCCGACCGGATGAGTTGTTCATCCTGCGAATGTTCTTGTGGTGGCCGACCGGATGTGTTATTCATCTTGTGGATATTCTTATGGTTGATTGCCGACTTAGATGATTGTTCCTAAGTCGATGTCTTGTATAAATAAAGGTTTGTGAGTTCATTTTGTAGTGTGGATTGTGTGGATGAGAGTGGTGTAGCGAAGAGAAGTGCGGAAGGCAGAGCAGAGGTTTTTGGGCTTAAATGGAACTGATCCGGACATGGTAAAGATGTCATTCTCTAGTTCAAGACTGTGATTCTTATCACTTTGTAGACAGTGTGTCTCCTTGTAGGCAGTGGGCCTCTTTGTGAGCAGTGTGCTCGGGCAGTGAGCCCTAATTGGCAAGTGCCATTCTTTTTCTTATTCTTTTAACAGAGAATAATCCTTGGGTTAATCACCCCGTGGTTTTTCCCTTAACCAGGTTTTCCACGACAAAATCTTGGTGTTCATTGTGTTGATGTTTATCTGCTCTTGTGTTTGTGTGTTTTACTTTCATGGATGATTAATTGATATGCTGTTACCTAACAAGACGAATCAAGTGTTTGAAATAGAAAGCAAGTTTGTATACGACTGATTCACCCCCCCCTCTCAGTTGTATGCCCTAGATCCAACACAACTATCATTGCCATTCCCACTTGACATCTTGGAATAGCAAGGAAGTGCACCTTCTAAGGACATATTCATAGACATGATCATTTGCGATAGGCCAGCAATGGAAGCCATGAGGTAAAGAGGTTTGTTGAGGTATTGTTTATCATTTTAGATCTTCTTTATTTCTATATTTCATTGAGTTATAGGTATTATTGATATCGTTGATATTTATGCATAATTTCCCCTAACATTTTTGGCGCCCACCATGGGGCCCTGCCCTGATTTAACCCAAAAAATGAGTTTTTTGTGCAAAGGTTCTGTACACAGGAGGATTCGACGCATCTGAGCAATTCTATCATGCATCTGAGCTCTGTTCCAATGCATATGATCTTTCAGTGCATCTGACCTCTGAAGCTACGCATACATCTTCTGTTACAGCGCATCTGATATTCCTACGCATATGCTCTCTCTTCTTGCGCTTTTAAACTTTGTTTATATGCTTTTAAAGTTTCTGCGCTTTTGAGCTCTATTTCTGCGCATTCAGGCTTTGAAGCTGCGCATCTATTTTGAACAGTGGTTTTTAGGATATTTCTTGTTGTTTTTGCTAATGCTGACACTTTTCACAGGGATATTCTCTCATCTACTTGCAAGATTATGGGTTGGTTTATTCATTCTAGCTGCATTGTTAACACATCATCTTTTTAAAGGATAGTAATTGGATGCTCATGCAAAATCACATCTAGATCTAACTAGGAAGGGAGTAACTTGAATCTTGTTGCATCAAAAAATTGAATCTAGTCCCAATGCTAGGAGGATAAAATTGAACCACTGCTATCTTGCTTTTCAAATTCAACAACTTGCGTGTATGCCCAAGTAGATAGCTCATATAGTCTTTTTCATTTTAACTAGGGGAAAAGAACAACTATCTTTCATGTTTTTGGGAACGATACCAGGCTTGTGCTCTCCCCTATCTTGGTTGACCAAAATGCCAGACATATCATTTTCACATGTGTTGAACCTTTAGAGAGGCCTGCCCTTGGATATCCTTCTGTCCAAGCGGGAACAACCTTAAGTGGTAACAGGCTAAAGCCAAGCCCTGCTGAGCCACTATAAATAAATTGTGTTTGGAGAGAAAGCTTCAAGCAACGAGTATTGTTGTGTTATACCGACAGCCAACCTCCCCCAAAACCCTTCAAGGCGTAACCCTTAAAGGCTGGGAGACTCCATAACGGAGAGTAGCGCTGCCGCACGTATAACCACTCGAACAGTTGCCCTTACTAGTCATCCTTTGTTTTAGTAGCCCAAAATCCTTCTATTTGTTGGTGCAAAAGGTGGGACCTTTGAAGCTGCCCCAATTCATGTGGTTCTTAGTAGAGATAACAAGGACAATCTTAAGGTTCGGTGGGCATACAAGCCTTAGGAAACATGGATCTCGGTATGCGTGAGAAGTGAGTGCCGTGGAGGGGAGCCAGTGCTACCAAGATCTTGAAGCTATCTGCTTTGAATATGCACAGCTAGGGGACTCAATAAATATTGTCTTTTCCAGCCTAGGATTGTACTTGTTTTTGTGTCAAAAAGAGTCCAAAAATTACCAAAAAAAAGATCAAAAATCATGAAAACATCTTTGTGTTTGCTGTGTTTTACTTGCCATAATTGAGAAAATTAGATCAAAAACACCAACTTACAACCAAGAAACCAAAAACATCAAAAAATGTGCCAAAAATTGCAAAAACAGTCAAGAAAACCAGAGTTGCGCATATACCTCGACTTGTTGCGCATATATTTTGACTTGCTGCGTATCTATCACCTGTTACTGTGCCTTTAAATTTCACTAGAACTATTCTTTTGTCTTGACTTCCTGCACATATATCCCCTGTTTTGGCGCTTTTGTTTCTGCGCATCCGTGACAGTGAGCATGTCCGCATCTTTTGAGAGAAAAAATTTAGGTTTTCCAGATACCCATTTCAGCCTTATTTCAATTTTTGAGATCAGATCTACCGTGCAGTCACTTTTTTCCTCTATTTTCATAACATATCCTCTCTTTCGTCGGTCATCTCATCCACCTTCTACTAGGTCTCTCCAAAACAAAAGTCAAAGTTCCATATTAGATTGGTGCAAGACCCTTTTCAGATCATTTCAGATTCAAGTAAACCTAGTAGGTCACAGAACTTCACTAGTGGTCTTGGTGCAAGACTAGTCTCTACACAGTAAATGGGTATCGGATACCCTTACTTGTGGCTATCGTTTTGTGTCGGCCAACTTGGAATCATTGATCAAAAGAGTCCCTTGTTCGAATCTCGTCACAAGTATCCTCTTTTCAACAATCTCCAACAACACCTTACCAAAATCTCTGGTTTCATCCCACCTCTTCCCATGTCGCCTCGCATGGTTTTAACTAGATCTCAATACCAAAAACAAATTGAAATGGCCAGATCATCCAACCGCATTGTCACCCCTCACGATAGTGATGAGGAAATCTCTCGTGAAGAATACAAGGAACCCTCCAAGATCAGAAATTTCAATGCATGCTAGAAAAAGTGCTCCACGAGGACCCTCACAAGTACTTTCTTCATCTTGCAAATCTAGGACTTAAACTCCCCTCGGACTTTGATCTCAACAAACTGAACGAGACCGTAGAGGAAACTCATGAAAATCACACTATTGAGAACAAAGGAAAGAAAGTCCTAGACCCAAACATACCTATGGAAGAGATGAGGAAACAAATTGAGGACCTAATGCAACAAATGGCAGATCTCAAAGCAGGGCCGCCTACTAAAACTTATTCCTTGGAGGACATCGCACCGTATCCCTTTGACAAAAGCTTGAACATGGTACCCTTCCCCTTTCGGTTCAAAGTGCCTAAGTTTGAAAAGTACAAAGAAAAAGGAGACCCAAGAGATCACATTAGGGAATTCAACACTGCATGCATGGAAGTAGCTCACAATGAAACTTTCTTAATGAGGCTATTCCCTAGATCTCTAGGTGGTCAAGCCATGGAATGGTTCTCGCGACTTCCACCAGGTATCAAAACTTTTGATGAGTTAGTAAACAAGTTTGTCACACACTTCTCATATAACATTGAACACGATGTTTCCATGATTGATCTATGCAATACAAAGCAAAAAGGTGGCAAATCCTTTGCCTCTTTCTTACAAAGGTGGAGACAACTTGCGAGCAAATGCTCATATGACGTACCTAAGAAGCAAATGACAGAGATGTTTGTCCACAACCTTAACCCTGATCTAAGCTACCGAATCCAAATTCAATGCCCTACCTCATTTTTGAAAGTCATTGAGATGGGATTATTTATTGAGAAAGCTATGATCGCCAAGGGGCAAATCAAATTGTACAAGGACACCCCTAACTCTAATTATACCACGAACAAGTCAAAATTTTGGACAAAGAACAAAAATGTCATCAATGATGGAGTAGTTGATGCTAAAGTGGTGGCTCCCAAACAACAACCAATCTTCACTCTCAAAGGAGAAGCAAACAATGCTACGCAAAACAAAACCTTCTCTCACGAGCTAAAGCCATGGTTGAACTCCAACCCCAGGTGAAAATTCACACCACTAGGGGAGTCCCAAGAGTTTGCATTAAGAAAGCTATTGGCCAACAATGAGATCACTCTTCCACCAACTAGCGACTATGAACCTCAAATAAAACCTCACTACTCAAAAGATACAGATTTTTGTGAATACCATAGAGGAAGAGGCCACACGACCAACAACTGTAACAGTCTCAAACACGTCATTCAAGACATACTTGACTAAAATCAGGTATGCACTAAAGAACATACTTCCAATGAGACACATGTGGCATACAAGGATCCACTCCTCAATCATGATAGGCCATACAACAACAACAACAACAACAACAATCACAATAGGCAGAATCAAAACAATAGAAACAACAATACAAACTACGCAAGCGTGCCATTCAATTATATTGTCAACTGCATATTGGAGCACACCCCACAAGTCAATGTGGTCACATCCAACCAACAAACAGGACCCAACAAAACTGATTGTAGCATCATCACCCGCAATGGTAAGGTCACGTTAAACATGCTTCCTCCAAGGTCGACACCTTCTCCGTCTAATCCCCATACGTACAATGTCATAGACCAACTTCACAAAACTCCTGCCCACATATCTATCTTAGAGTTGTTGCGTCTGTCTCCTTCCCACAAGGAAATTCTTGATAAAGCCCTAGTAGAAACAACTGTGCCCACGAACCTGGCCCAAGAGAAGTTTCAAGCCATGGTAGGAAATCTAACCTCCTCAAGCACCATCTCGTTTACCAAACAGGATGATCTTTCAATGTCTCAGCCTCATAACACACCCTTGCATATCATCACATTCATTTATAGACACTGTATCAAAAGGGTTCTTATTGATGGAGGAGCCAGTTTAAATATTTGCACGCTCAAGCTAGTCCTTACATTGGGGTTCTATGAAACTGCAGTGGATCTTAGGAAAAAGATCACCATTAAGGCCTATGATGAAGAAGAAAGAACTACCAAAGGAACAGTGGTGTTCCCAATACAAGTTGGACCGGTGATAAAGGACGTTGTTTGCCAAGTCCTAGACAGGGAGGTAGCCTATAATATCCTCCTAGGTAGACCCTAGATTCATGCCATGCAAGCTGTGCCTTCTACCTACCACCAATGCATCAAATTTCCTCATAACAGAAAATAGATCACCATCCAAGGTAATCCTGATCCCTTTCAACACTGTAACACTATCTACACAAAGCCTGATTGCATCATTCCCAATAATAGAGCTTCTACATCCCCCATCTCACAGCATGATTTTACCTCCAAAGCTTCCTCATCCAAGCCCGAAGAGTAGAAAATCACAATGAAATAGGGGTAGGGGAATACTCCATCGAGCACGGCCTCAACTTAGCCAAACTGCCTTTATCCACAAGATCCTTTGGGTGACCTACACCTTTTCCAAAGCCATCTGCTCCTCCCAAAGCTCCCACAACTCCCTTTGTCAAATGGGGGACCCTATTAGATGAAATAAAAGAAAGAGATGTCTTACAATGGCTCTACACAGAGGAAGATAACACACAACAAGAACCACCTAAGCTCCCAACGAAAATCTATGGGCATGGTGAGTCTATCCTACATCGAATGGGTTATGACGGACAAGGTCCCATTGGTCTAAGAAAAGAAGGAATAATAGAACCCATCCAAACCTCTTCATCCTCACTAGCAAGAAATACAAAAGGGTTGGGATACAAGGACAAAGGCAAAGCTAAGGCCAATGCTTGTTTTGTGGAACAAATCCATGCTCTACAAGAAGACAGTGACACAAATTCCAATGAGTATGAGTGGGTGGAACTCACAGAGCACTCCTATGAAGACAAAGGAGTTGACACCATTCAAACCTATAGCCCCTACCATGAGGAACAAACGCTAACGTATAGACTATTAGAGTATGATTCACCAACTCCTAAGAATACAACTTTCAAGGAAGGTTAGAGTTCCATCGCAATAAACAATATGGAGGATCCCTACCAATCTGAATCCTAACCATGTATCCATTCAAACTATCAACGAATCAGATCTATCTTTCGATTCCCTTCCCCTTATGCATCCTGAACTTATCGACTGGGATTTACAAGGCACACCGCAACTAGACATGTTCTAAAATGATGATGCCTATATTGACTACATGGAACTTAGGGACCACCTACCTGCAGGAGATCATAAAGTTGGCTTCACAATTGAACTCAACATCGTGGCTTACTTTGGAGAGGGTACCAAGCCTTCCAGTCACAAAAACATAAAAATAAAAAATGGATATGATGGTGAAAACTGCTTTGCGGCAGTATCAAACCCTAAAATAGTAAAAAGAAAGGACACATCGAATGGTGAAAACCTCTTTGAGGCGCCAGGCGATGGAAGGCTTAACACTCTCCCCACCGACATGTATAAGGAGAAGTCACAGATTGTTGTGGAACCTACAGAACCTATCAACATTCGAACAGAGGATAATCCTAAGATCATTCACTTTGCAAAATCTCTATCTCCACCAGAGAAGACCAAGTTCATACCATTCTTCAAGAGAAAGCAAGTCAACTTTGCTTGGTCATATGTAGATATGCTCAGTTTAGATCCAGATTTGATTCCACATCACCTACCACTAGATCCATGGGTCAAACCAGTCAAGCAAAAGATCAAAAAGATGCATCCACACATTGCATTACTAGTAAAAGAGGAACTCAAGAAACTACTAGATGTAGGGTTCATCAGGGCAATAGACTATCCAGAATGGGTATCCAACATAGTGCCAGTATCTAAACCTGATGGCAAAGTCAGACTATGCAATGATTTCTGAGATCTAAACAAAGCTTGCTGCAAGGATGACTTTCCATTGCCTAATATTGATATCATAGTCAACTTGACAGCAGGACACACCATGCTTTCTCTAATGGATGGTTTCTCCGGGTACAATCAAATCAGAATAGGACCAGAAGACCAATACAAAACAACTTTCACTTGTCCATGGGGAACCTCTGCTGGAATGTCATGCCATTTGGGTTAAAGAACGTAGGAGCAACATATCAACGTGCTATGACCACTATCTTCCATGACATGATGCACGTCACAATGGAGGACTATGTAGATGATATCCTTGCAAAGTCACTAATAAGAGAATACAACTTGGATGTACTAGAGAAGGTCTTTCAGAGATTGGAACAATTCAAAGTCAGGTTGAACCCAAAGAAATGTGTGTTTGGGATCACCTCCGGCAAGCTCTTAGGCTTCATTGTATCAGCAAATGGGATAGAAGTTGATCCTACCAAAGTCAAGGCTATCATGGAAATGCCACCGTCAAAGAACATCACTCAA
The DNA here is from genome assembly GCA_027924645.1 of Cunninghamia lanceolata. Lineage (NCBI taxonomy): Eukaryota > Viridiplantae > Streptophyta > Pinopsida > Cupressales > Cupressaceae > Cunninghamia > Cunninghamia lanceolata. Next base: position 7,068,769 of record BSBN01000023.1, on the reverse strand, counting down.
TTGTGGTCTCTACAAGGAAAGTTATAAGCAATCCACTGGTTCATGTCACAACTAGCAGACAAGTGCCAACCTTTCAGTCATCTCTTACATAAAAACATTCCATTCAGATGGGATGGGAAGTGCGAAGAAGCATTTGGCAAACTAAAAGAAAATCTCATGAACCCCCCTATTCTAATGTCGCCTATCCAAGGTAAGCTACTATTACTGTACATATCTGCTACACAGATAGCTCTCGGTGCCCTATTAGCACAAGAGGATGATGAAGGCAAAGAAAGGGCCATCTACTATATCAGTCGCACATTGGTGGGCTACAAACTGCAATATTCTTAGATAGAAAGATCGTGTCTTGCTGTGGTTTTTGCTTCCCAAAAACTATGACACTACATGCTAGCACATTTAGTCAAGCTTATTGCAAAGATAGATCCACTGAAATACTTAGTAAGCAAAGTAGTTCTCATAGGTCACCTAGCTAAGTGGGTAATGCTCCTAAGCGAATATGACATTGAGTATGTAGAACGAAAGGCTATCAAAGGTCAAATCATTGCCGATCAGTTAGCAAAAGCACCATTACAGGATACCACACCAATGACATTCAAGTTTCCTGATGAAGCCATCTTCAGTATCACAACACACTCATGGAAACTCTACTTTGATGGGTCCTATACAAACCATGGATTGGGGATAGGAATCTTGTTGGTCACTCCTCATGGCAACACCATACCTAAGTCTTATCATCTTTTATTCCCATGCACAAATAATGTCACATAGTATGAAACCTTGGTCATTGGTCTCAAACTAGCAACAGAATGGAAAATCAAAGAGCTACATGTCTATGGTGACTCCCAACTAGTAATCAATCAAGTCAATGACAACTACCAAACCAAAGATGACAAGTTAATCCCATACAAGTGTATGGTCGATGACTTTAAAGAGCACTTTATGATCATATCCTTTGAGCAGATACCTCACATTGAAAACAAGGTAGCAGACGCCATGGCAACCATTGTCTCGCTCCTTGAGATCCTAGAGAATGAGTCATGGTATGAGTTCTTGGTTGAGACAGTTATGCAACCAGCTCATGATCTTCCTGAAACTCACTCCATATGCCTATTAGTCAGATCTGATTCACCTTAGTATGGTAAGATTTACACTTACCTCAAGGATAACACCCTACCGCCTGACTTGTCTTCTAACCAATGCCGAACCTTCATTCGCTAAACCTCTTGTTACACCATTATCACTGATACCTTATACCACCAAGGTTTGGATGGTACTTTACTCTGATGTTTAGAATTGGAAGAATCTCAAACCTCCTTATGAGACGTATACGAAGGAATTTGTAGAACACACTCTAGCGGTCCTTCTTTAGCTAAGAAACTCATGCATTTGGGATACTATTGGCTAAACATGGAAACAAATTCATATCAGTTTGTGAAGAAGTGCAAGCAGTGCCAGATACATGGAAACCTGATACATGCACCAGCTCAAGAGTTACGACCTTTAATGACACCTTGGCCTTTTTGTCAATGAGGACTCGACCTTATGGGAAAAATTCACCCTCCATCATCCAACGGCCACAAGTTCATAATAACTGCCACAGAATATTTTACCAAGTGGATTGAAGTCGTTCCCCTCACCAATGTCACAGGCAAACAGATTGCCTCATTCATCCTCAATTACCTCATCTGCAGATATGGAATTCCCTCATCCATTGTCACGGATAACAGAAGACCTTTCAAGAACCAGGATGTCTAAGAGCTTTGTGACAAATTCAAAATCCAACACCATTTCTCCACCCCCTACTATCCACAAGGCAATGGCCAAGCAGAGGCATCCAACAAAACAATTTTGAAAATCCTCAAGAAGACTATCAATGATGCTGGTCGTGATTGGCACATACAACTGAATCCTGCTCTGTGGGCCTATCGAACCAGTGTACCCACTCTCACAGGTGCTACCCTTTATGCCCTTGTCTATGGATCAGAAGCCATTTTGCCCATCAAGGTCGGTTACCATCCCTAAGGGTGTCGTTAAAAGGTCTCATTACTGATGAAGACTACAGAGTTTCTAGACTGCAAGAATTAGAGCTGTTAGAAGAGAGAAGGCAATAGGCCTTTAACCATCTCAAAGCATATTAGTAGAGGATGTTACGAAGCTACAATCACATAGTCCATTCTAGGATATTCAATGTTGGTGATCTAGTACTTAATCCTCGCAATCAGCAGGATCGGGAAAAGAAAGGTAAGTTTGAGCCCAATTGGCTTGGTCCTTATGTCATCATTGCTGCATACAGATCGAGGGCATATCAGTTAGCAACATTCAAAGGTGAGTTGTTTGAAGACCCAATCAACAGTATGCATCTTCGTTAGTTCTATACCTAAGAGAACCCCAATGTAAGGGGGGCAAAAAAATTAAAAAAAAACAAAAAAAAAATTCAAAAATATGAAAACACAACAAAAAAATTGTCCTTTGGTGAAAACCTGACAAACAGGCGCCTTGGATAGGTACCATGATGAAAACATGGAAAATAGGCGCCTTGGATAGGTACCATGATGAAAACCTGGCAAACAGGCGTCATGTGTACTTCTAGCTTTCGTGCAAATAAAAACAAGTGGTGAAAACTTGGTAAATAGGCATTACTTGTGACAAATCTCCTTCTCCATCTTTGGGAAACCAATCACCCTGTGTCCATTCTTCCTACCATCATTCCTCATCTGATCCATATCTGCTCCATAATAAAACACCTTGTGTAACCTAATGATAACCTATCATGGCTTGATACTCTATCTCTTTTGTCATCTTACCAACTAAGGGCTTATCCAGTATCCTATCAACAGTGTCAGCCTAGCATAGCGTCTGTCGTCAGTGTCATAGGGTGAACCTTGAACTACGTTACCTTTGCGTTGTCACATAGGCAAGGCCATTTAGCCATGCATCCCCGAGGCACTAGGTCAGTCCCTTAGGGTCTATTTTACCAGGCATGCATGCAAGCACAAGCAAAACTTGCTTTCAAGCAGAAACCTTGATGCAAGACATCAACCTATCCAAAACAATGCAAACGTGCACCTAACGCACTCAAACAAATTCTATCTAAATTATGGCAAAAAAACACATCTAATGCAAAAATGTTTTGTGTTTGTGATCAGGTTAACTCACAGAGTCTTGATTTTTGTTATTATGTCTTCCTATTGTTAGATTTCAGGAAGACAACTGAGAGGGGGGGTGAATAAGTTGTCCAAAACTTTCTTCCAATTAAATACTTAAATCCACTTTATAATTCAGCAGCATAATAATAAATCAATCATAGAAACATAATGCATTAAATCAAGAGCTAAAACACAATAACACACAAGACACCAAGATTTGGACGTGGAAAACCCAGTTAAGGGAAAAACCACGGGGTGATTAACCCAAGATTGTATTCTCTATTAGAAGAATAGAAAGAACAAAATGGTACATGACAATTAGGGCTCACTACCCAAGCACAGTTCTCACAAGAGGCTCACTACCTACAGGAGACACACTGTCTACAAAATAATAAGTGTTACATACTTGAACTGGAGAATAGCATCTTCACCATGCTTGAGTCAGTTCCATTTAAGCTCAATACTTCTGCTCTGCCTTTCACTCTGCTCCTCTCTACCACACTTTCATCTCCACAAGACACACTTTTAAATGGCTTTACAACTCCTTATTTATACAAGACATCGACTTAGGAATTATCATCCAAGTCGGCATACATAACAGAGCAAATACATAAATACGACATGACTAGTTACAAAAGACTTCATGCGGATCAACACATTGTCGGCCACACAGATTTGGGACTTCAATCTTCACTTAGGAACACGCCAATCTTCACATAACATCTTTAAGATCATCTGCAGGATGCGTAACTCATCCGGTCGGCCAAACTTATGAAGAACACCATCATCCGGAAGTTATTCTTCAATTGTGAGCTCAAACTAACATGCGGACCACCAACATGAACTGGACATGATCCAAAGACCTCCACAAGCTTTCCTGAATCACCAAGAACATCCACACTACATCTTACGGAAATCCTTTTCTCCTTCATCCGGAACCTCAAGAACACAGTCTGTTATTATTGTCATAATGGAATAGATGCTTGCGGACCTCCAGACCAAGAACTAATTGAGTTGTCAATTCAAATTAACTTCCTAAACACTCCACCAAATCCGCAGAACAAGATATTTCATTTCTGGATCTCACAAGACCTATCTGTGTCATACTGTCACCTCTGAACATCTTCCAGAACCAGTTTTACTTAAGTGGCCATAAATTCTTCAGATCTTCATGCGAACCTCTGAAATATTTACTAGATCATCTTAAGACACATATCTGCAAACCCTTTGAAGCGCATCCTTTGATCTTCATCTTATTTAGGATCTTTAGCTCACTATCTTCACTGTTCTTCCCTGCTCCTGATTAGGACTAATTTTCTCAATATCCTTAGCACACAACTCATCCAATCCTTATCATCAATGCAATAGGAGTATGTTGACATCAATGACAACACTGGTTAGGCCCATACTTGCAACAATCTCCCCCTTTGTCATTGATGGCAACATGTGATGTGAAAAATTGTTTTGACCATCAAGGCAAGAACTTTTTCTTACTGACACAACTCCCCCTATCAACAACAACCACTCACATGTCTTCTCTTCCTTTACTGCTCCCCCTTTGATCAGCAACCACTTGTTTTTCACATGTCTTCTCTCCCCCTTTGACATCAGTGGCAAAGGGCACATACTTGCATTACTTCAGAACCATATCAGCTACTCCCCCTAAGTAGCATCTTCCCAAACATCAATCTGGACCACAAGATATGACTATGATATCCACCAAACTGATGCACATCAGTGCACCTTAGTTCATCACCGGAGGTGTAATAACCCCTAACTTCTCCCTGAGATACTCAAAAGAGTCCTTAGGTAGAGGTTTGGTAAAAATATCTATAATTTGATCCTTGGAAGGCACAAACTCCAATCTGACTTCATTCTTGTTCTCTTGCTCTCTCAAAAAGTGAAACTTGATGGATATATGTTTAGTCTTTGAATGCAACACTGGATTCTTAGATATATTTATTACACTTGAATTATCACAGAAGATTGTGATAGGCTCCTCATACTCTACTCTCATGTCTCTTAACATTTGCTTCATCCATAAAACTTGAGTGCAACTGCCTGCTGCTGCAATATATTCTGCTTCTGTAGTGGACAGAGATATTGCCTCTTGTTTCTTGCTCAGCCAAGAAACCAATCTCTTTCCCAAAAAGAATGCTCCACCACTGGTACTCTTCCGGTCATCCACATCTCTTGCCCAATCCGCATCTGTATATGTATGAAGAGAGAAATCACGATCTCTAGGATACCATAGACCATACTCAACTTTCCCTTTTAGATATCTAAAAATCCTCTTGATTGCCATGACATGAGATTCTCTAGGATCAGCTTGGAATCTAGCAACAAGACCAACAACATTCATAATGTCAGGTCTAGTTTGAGTGAGATACAACAATCCTCCAATCATTGACCTATACTTTTTTTGATCAGCCTTGGGAGAATCATCATCTTTGCTCAACTTACATCCGGTTTCCATGGGAGTACTCATTGGCTTTGAGTCTTCCATCCCAAATTTCTTCAACATATCTTTCACATATTTGGTCTGAGAAATGAAGATTCCTTTCTTTGTTTGAGTGATTTGTAGACCCGAGAAGAAATTCATTTCCCCAAACATGGACATTTCAAATTCACTTTTCATTTGATTTGCAAAAGTCTTGCACATACTATCACTTCCTCCAAAAATGATATCATCAACAAACACTTCAACAATCAAGATATTATCATGATCAATTTTGAAGTACAAATTACTATCAGCAGTACCTTTGTTGAAACCAATCTTCAAAAGATACTTATCCAATCTTTCATACCAGGCTCTTGGGCTTGCTTCAGTCCATACAGAGCTTTCTTCAACTTGCAGACCATATCACCATGATCAGATAATTGAAATCCATCCGGTTGCTCAATGTATACTTCTTCTTCCAAGTCACCATTCAGGAAGGCAGATTTGACATCCATCTGATATACTTTGAAATCCTTGAAGGTAGCAGAAGCAAGAAATAATCTGACTGCTTCAAATCTTGCCACCGGAGCAAAAGTCTCTTCAAAATCAACTCCTTCTACTTGAGAGTAAACGTTGCAGACCAATCTGGCTTTGTTTCTGACTACTTCACCATCTTCATTTAGTTTGTTCCTGAAGACCCATTTGGTTCCAATCACATTCTTATTTTTAGGTCTGGGAACAAGATCCCAAGTGTGATTTTTATCAATTTGCATCAGCTCTTCCTCCATTACTTTAGTCCAGTTTTCATCATTGCAAGCTTCATTCACTGTCTTAGGTTCAATCTTTGAAATCAGACAATACTCTTTTGAATCTTGAGCAATCCTTCTTCTTGTTTGCACACCTTTGCTTTTATCACCTATGATCTGATCTTTAGAGTGATTCAGTCTTACATACCTGGGAACTTTGGGAGTTTATTGCACTTCTGATTGCTGAACAGGTTCATTCAAACTTATCTCTTCTTCCTAATTTACCAGATCAGTCTAAATCTAAATTTCAGAGGGAGCTTGCACTTCTTGAACAAAATCATTATTTTGATCATCTTCATCATATTCATAAAACCTTGAGGGTTTTTCAACACCTTCATCAACCTTCACATTTGTACTTTCAACAATCTTCCTTAATCTTTTGTTATAACACCGGTATGCTTTGCTTTGAGTAGAATAACCCAAGAATATTCCTTTATCACTTCTAGCATCAAATTTTCCTAGATCTTCATCTCTTTTAATGTAACATTTGCTACCAAATACTCTGAAATACCTCACAGTAGGAGTGATGCCAAACCAAAGTTCATAAGGAGTCTTACTGGTATTGCTTCCGATTTGTACTCGATTGAGAGTATAGACTGCAGTGCTTACAACTTCTCTCTAATAGATCTGAGGAACATTTGCTTCCATCATCATGTTTTAGATGCTTCCTGGATGGTCTGGTTCTTTCTCTCCACTACTCCATTCTACTGTGGAGTCCTAGGAGCAGACAACTATCTTTTTATTCCATGTTTCTCACAGAATTCTATGAACTCACCGAATGTTAATTCTCCACCTCTATCAAACCTCAGACATTTCAATTTTAATCCGGTTTCATTCTCTACCATAACCTTGAATATTTTGAATTTCTCAAGAGCTTCTGATTTCTCTTTTAGAAAGGTTACCCACATCATCCGGGAATAGTCATCAATTAATAACATGAAGTATCTATCACCTTGCACACTTTTGATTCTTACCGGACCACAAAGATTAGTATGAACTAAGTCCAATAATCCGGTAGAAGATTGTTCCTTTCTTTTAAATGAGACTCTGCTTTGTTTTCCCAACTGACATTCTTTGGACAAACTATTTGTAGGTTTCACCAGCTTAGGAAGATCTCTTACAGCCTGAGTATTGCTTATCTTGATGATATTATCAAAATTCACATGACACATTCTCCTATGCCACAACCAACTTTGATCAATTTGAACAAATAAGCAACTTTTACCAGTAACAACCAAGTGGAAGATGTTACCTTTTAATTTGAGTACTGGATACAATCTCTGTTCCGAAACTTTCAAAGATCTTGCATTTTCCATTTTTGAATCGGAGATCATAGCCTTTGTCCACCAACTGTCCAACACTGAGAAGATTGTGCTTCAGGCCTTGAACATACAGTACATTACTGGTTTTGTTCTTTCCATCAAAAGAAATAGTTCCTCTACCCTTGATTTTGCCAGTAGAATTATAACCAAATTTTACCACTCCTCCATATCTTTCCAAATCTATGAATTTATTTTTGTCACTTGTCATATGGTGAGAGCATCCACTGTCAATGACACAATCATCCTTTTCCTCAACTTGGGCAGCCAGCGCTCTTTCTACAATTTTATGATTGACAGATTCAGAGGGCATTGGATCTTCTTCCTTAATGGCAATAAACACCGAGTCACTTCCAGATTTGTTTCCTATCTCTGATTCATCATCTGTTACTCCTTCATTATCATCATCTTCATGAACATAGTAACAATTCTTTTGGAACCTTGATCTGTTAGGATTTGGTCTTGAAAATCCTTCCAGACACCTTGAGGCAAAATGACCAATCTTATTGCAGTTAAAACATTTAAAAGGCAATTTCCCTTCATACTTACCGGATCCTCTTGGTAGCCTTTTTGCAATAAAGGCTTCAAGTTGAGCATCTTCTGCTTCATCTTCTTCCAGGTCTTTTCTTGCTTTCTCATACCATGATAGTTTCTTTGAGGAGTTCTCTCCCAGATCAAACTTTTGTCTTCCTTTAATAGAGGCACTAGCTTTGAATGCAGATTCAGTCTTGGGGGGGCATCTCCAAACTCAGACAATTCAAATGCAACCAATTTACCAACCAATTGATCTCTTGTGATACCTGAAATAGATCTGAATTCTTCAATAATAGCAACCTTGTACTTGTAAGAATCAGGAAGGGATCTGAAAACTTTGCCACAATCTCATCTTCATCCAAGACTCCACCAGTACATCTAATGCCACAAACAAGCTCATTTACTCTTGGCATAAATGTAGTGATACTTTCATCTTCTCTCATCTTCAGATTTTCAAATTTTCCTTTTAGACTTTGTAGCTTAGCACATTTAACATACTTGTCTCCTTCATGCAGAAGTTCCAGTTTTTTCCAAATCTCGAAAGTAGTTTGTAGGTCAACAACATTTGTCAGCTCTAAATCAAACTAGGCACTTAGAAGAGCTTCTTTAGTTTGTAGATTATTTTCAGTATCTCTGATTTCATCTAAGGTTCTTGAACCATTCTGTGGAGGAGTATACTTCTTTGAAGCCATGATCCAATATTGCATTCCCATACATTGCAAGTGACATGCGACTTTTCCAAAGAGTGAAATTGGTTCCATCAAACCTCAAACTATCCTTCTTGTAGGATGACATCCTGGATCTCCTCAAGTGGTTAAGCTCTTTTTAGAGGAATTTAGCTTTGATAGCAATTGTTAGATTTCGAGCAGACAACTGAGAGGGGGGGTGAATTAGTTGTCCAAAACTTTCTTCCAATTAAATACTTAAATCCACTTTATAATTCAGCAGCATAATAATAAATCAATCATGGAAACATAATGCATTAAATCAAGAGCTGAAACACATTAACACACAAGACACCAAGATTTTGACGTGGAAAACCCAGTTAAGGGAAAAACCACGGGGTGATTAACCCAAGATTGTATTCTCTGTTAGAAGAATAGAAAGAACAAAATGACACATGCTAATTAGGGCTCACTGCCCGAGCACACTGCTCACAAGAGGCTCACTGCCTACAGGAGACACACTGTCTACAAAATAATAAATGTTACATACTTGAATTGGAGAATAGAATCTTCACCATGCTTGAGTTAGTTCCATTTAAGCTTAATACTTCTGCTCTACCTTTTGCTCTGCTCCTCTCTACCACACTCTCATCTCCACAAGACAAACTTTGAAATGACTTTACAACTCCTTATTTATACAAGATATCGACTTAGGAATTATCATTCAAGTCAGCATACATAACAGAGCAAATACATAAATACAACATGACTAGTTACAAAAGACTTCATGCGGATCAACACATTGTCAGCCACACAGATCTGGGACTTCAATCTTCACTTAGGAACACGCCAATCTTCACATAACATCTTTAAGATCATCCACAGGATGCGTAACTCATCCGGTCGGCCAAACTTATGAAGAACACCATCATCCGGAAGTTATTCTTCAATTGCGAGCTCAAACTCCCATGCGGACCACCAACACAAACTGGACATGGTCCAAAGACCTCCACAAGCTTTCCTGAATCACCAAGAACATCCACACTACATCTTCTTAATGAAATCCTTCTCTCCTTCTTCTGGAACCTCAAGAACACAGTCTGTTATTACTGTCATAATGGAATAGATGCTTGCGGACCTCCAGCCCAAGAACCAATTGAGTTGTCAATTCAAATTGACTTCCTAAACACTCCACCAAATCTGTAGAACAAGATATTTCATTTCCAGATCTCACCGGACCTATCTGTGTCATATTGTCACCTCTGAACATCTTCTAGAACCAGTTTTACTTAAGTGGCCATAACTTCTTCAGATCTTCATGCGGACCTCTGAAATCTTTATTGGATTATTTTAAGACACATATCTGTAAACCCTTTGAAGTGCATCCTATGATCTTCATCTTATTTAGGATCTTTAGCTCACTGTCTTCACTGTTCTTTCCTGCTCCTGATTAGGACTAATTTTCTCAATATCCTCAGCACACAGCTCATCCAATCCTTATCATCAATGCAACAGGAGTATGTTGACATCAATGACAACACCGGTTAGGCCCATACTTGCAACACCTATGCTACTCGAGGATGCCTAGAACTAGAGATGCTATGATGGGGGCATAATCATTTTCTTTGTTTGTTGTTTGTGGATTAATCTTTAGTAATGTGAAGCCTTGTCTAACGACATGATCAGCAAAAGATCATCGAGGACTTCAAAGGTCTAACATGAATGGGGGCAATCCTTTTCTGTTGATACACAAGAAATACTCAGGTCATCTTAGTTCAATTATACGTAGATGCTTGTATTAGCTTGCTAAATCAAAATCCATGTAAGCGATACTCAGGTCATCTCGATTCAATTATACCTAGATGCTTGTATTTTCTTACAACATTTTAAAGCGCCCAATGATGAAATAAGCACTTCAAAACACTTGCAAAATCAAGATGGCAAACCATTTCACATCCATATCGCATCCATTTGCATCCATATCCCATGCAATAAAAGATCCAAAATGCAGATATCAATACAAATAAAAGCTTATAAGTCCTTCTATCAAGTCATTCTGCCATCAGTCAGTCTTCTATCTATCATTGTCATTTTTGTGTCGATTGAGTACATTTGGACATAGCAAAAACATAGCATAAGTTGCATATCATATAACATGAGATAGTCATTAACATGATTAAATCATTTGCATACATAATAAGTCCATTAGGTCATCCATATACATTTACATCATAACATAGTGTCAACAGAAAAATCAAAAACATAGACAAATACATGTAGATCATCACATTATTTGCATAATCACATAGATAACATTCGCATCTACATACATAAAAGTGCATCAGATCATCATGAAATCATCTAATTCTACATTAGAATCATATCTCATAAAACATCATAGTGTAGAAACATTAAACTACATTATCATATAGAACATCACATAGCATCATATAGACATAATAAACATGTGCATCACATAATAAAACATCATAAAGATAAAATTCATCCATGACATATAGCATCAACAACTGCATATAGATCATCAATAGCTGCATCATCATATAAATATCAAATAAAACCATGTCCAAATGTACAATATCAAGGTCCATCTCTAAGTCAATGTCATATACAATGTATACATCACATAAATAAATGATACATGTATCAGTACAAATGATACAAGTATATACATGTTAGGTTATCTGAGCCATCAAAGAGTGTATGCAGAAGTGAAAATTTGTACAAGCGCAACTGTGGGCTAGCCCTACTGTCGTGAGCCACTGCTCCCAGCACTACCCTCTCCATCCCCTCCTCTGCTGGCCCCTGATTGCTGTGGGCCCCTCATTGAAGTTCCTAACTGTGAATCACCTGCCCTCTGTGAAGCCACAGACTGGCTCTTGTAGCTCGGTGCACGCTGGTCTACCAGCACCACCCCATGGTACAAACCTCCATAATACTGCGTCTAAGCCTTTGCCCTAGCAAGCTCGCCCTGTACTTGTGCCAGCTGTGTCTGTAGCTGTTGAACCTAGGCCTGTCCCTGCTACATCTGTGCAACCAAGAATGCAATGGCCCCATCTGTCCCCAAGGCTGCTAAGGTCACATCTCTCTCCAATCTCAAGGCTCACACCCTTGCCTCTGCTACATCCCGCTTTGCGGTGACCCCAGCTAAGACTTGTGCATCTGACTCCCTCCGAGACTCTGCTGCTCAGAGATGTGCCCTAAGCTGTCAGATCTGACCCTACAATGCAGCAATGGCCTACTGCTGCAAGTCAGGCTGAGGAGCCTAAGGAAGCTGCTGCTGGGGCACCTGCTATGGTGGCGGCATTTATCTCTGCTGACCATCCTGCTATGCCGACACCTGTACCTATGGTGTAGCCTATGATTGCACTATCTACTGCTGCTGGGAGGGTCCCTCCCCAGCTCTCCTCCTCTGCCTCTGTTTGCCTCCTTTGCTGCCTCCTCCACCACCTCCACCACCTCCCCCATCTCTGCCATCTCCTCCATCACCTCCATCTCTCCGTCCTCCTCTACCCCTCCTCCGTCTCCTCCTCCTCCCGCTAGCCCCATCCTCGTCATCTGAATCCTCCTCATCTATGCGTGGAACCAACTCTCCAGGTCCTGAGTACCTCAGAAAAGGATGAGCCACAAACCACTCCTCATAATCAGGAGTCATCCCTTCATCTATCACCTCTCTCCTCATTAGCCAAGCCACATAAGGCATCTTCTGAAACTCTACCAAGGCCTCCTCATATGAAGCAATTGGACCCCATCTGAATCTCTCTACATGTGTGCGTGCAAAACGGGCCTGTCCCTGGGGCATGCTTTATCTCCTCCCAAATTGTTGCCAAACCCTACTCACAATATGTCTCTCCAGTATATGCCATGTCCTCCCAATGAGCCACCGAGTCTGAAAGCAATATGGCAAATCATCACCCTTGTCGTCCCAGGGCTCGCACTCTAGGTAGGGGCACCAAAAAACTCTATCAACATTGTCTAGGGCATGTCTCCAGTACTCGAGCTTTTCTAGCTTATGCTGGGAAATGACTCCTGTATATCCATAACTGTACTACTCACCCCTCTTCTTGGAAAAGACGCACATCGGCCAAGTGATCGTAATATGCTCCCATAGCCAAAACTGTAACAGTGAGACCCCTGCTGACAAACTAGCACCCCTGTGGTATACCACCTGATGCATATCGTGGTATAGGTGAGCCAAGACACAGACACCCCATGCATAGCGGGTGCCCTCTATAATCATCCTCTCCATAATCTGTCCCCAACCAATAGGGAACCCATGTGACCTCCTATCGGGGCATACAATGCCTCCAATCATCCCTACCACTATCCCTAGGAAGTAGTCATAATAGTCATGAATATCCTGCCAAGAGATAACCTGACCCTCTAACTCAGGGTCATCAAAAACTTGCCTGCACTCTACCAATCCTGCATCCCGCTAAGGATTGTACTATACAAGCTCACCCTGTATCGACAAATGCAAAATCCTATAGACGTCCTTGAGAGTAATCGTCATCTAACCAGTTGGCAAGTGAAAGGTCCCATCCTCGCTGTGGAATCGCTCCACTATTGCAGTCAACAAATTAAGGTTCGTGCGAACCTCGGGATGAAGCAAACATAGTCAAGTCCCATCGTGCCAAGAGCCTCTCGATCTATCTCAATGAGCATATAGTGCTGCAACATCGGCAAGGGAAATTATTCCCGTGACATAAGCACATCCCAGATGTCCTCCTACAAGCATGTAAAGCAATGCGTCAACCTAAACTGCATAACTGCTCAACATATCTAAAGCATCACATCACTTAACCTAAACAAATTGATCAAAATAGCATACATCTCTTGACTAGATTCCTGCAATCTTGGAGATCGCTTATCGATTGACGCATCAAGCAAGATGCCAATCGAGTCAATTTTGTTAAGTAAACTGACTATCTCAAGCATATGCACAGTCCTAGAAGGGGCATGCGCCATTTCATAGTAAATGTGCCATTTCACAGTAAATGCGCCACTTTTGGTAAATACGTCGCCAAATTGAGTAAAAACACAGCTTCATCAAAAGTGCAACTTCTTAGTAAATGCACCACAACATATCCTGTATGCGCAGCTTCTGCGTATGTGCAGTTTCCCATACTGTATGCGCACTTTCGTGGTGTATGTGCCGACTCATATCGTATATGCGCAGCAAGCATGCATGCATAGTTTCATATCCTAAATGCGCCGCAGAATATCATATGCACAGTTCTGCATGGCATATGCGCTGAAGTTGGAACCTGCGCATCTATCCTAGCTAACTTTCCATGGCATTTATTGCACTAATAAATGACTCTAGGTGAGATTTTTTGAGCTACATACCGGTGGTCCTGCCTTAGCTGGCCGATCGAACTGTCGAACTCACTCAAAGAGGTGCTCCTCGCGTGGAATATCCATATATGTCTCAACTGCTGTATGCTCCTATGCTCTCCTAATCTCTTAAAGACCTATCAGCAGAAGCTAAGTGTGCAAATGATTAGGATTGTGAACCCAGCTCCTATATATAACAAGTATACCCTAACTAGCTATGTGGTGATCGTGACTACTTCCTAGGGCCATTTCTTCCCATTTCTTTGAACCGTAACCTATTTTTCTTCATTCCAACCTATTTTTCCCCTTCTTCATCATGAGATTGTCTGTCTCATGTCCTTCTCTCTTCTTCCCGTCCAATCTCCTAAGGGGGCATCTTCATGTCGATTAAATATGTACCAGGGGCAAACTAGGGCATGTATTGTTATCAGAAAATCTATTCTTTGAAGCAACGCTATAAACTGCATTGCATCAAAGAGGGGCAAAATGTATACGCCTAAAAATGACGCGACTCTATCTAAATAAATATTTTTAATATTTATTTCATTCTATTTCCTCTATCAATAAACAAATAAACAAATTTATTTATTCGATTCATATTCATCTGAATTAATTAAATATCAAAATATTTAATTACCTCTTCTAAAGTCAATAATTAAATAAAATCCTTAATTTAATTTAATTCTTCCAAACAATTAAATAATACTTAATTATTTAATTAAGTCAATTCTTCTTCTTCCAAATTTAAATAAATCAATCAAATTTATTTAAATCCTCTCAATCTCTCAAAAATAAAATATAATCAAATATTTTATTTATTCTTCCAAATCATGCACACACAATTAAATAAATTTATTTATTTAATTTGCTTTCTTGTCTTCTAATTCTTCAAAAATCTTTGAAATCTTCTAAAAATAAATCTTCTTCTTCATGCACACAAAATTAAATAATTTATTATTTAATTCCTCTCAAATCATGTAAAAGCAAATCATGAGTTAATTAATTGATTCTACCTTGTTTTTATCAAAAAACTCCTAAAATAGAAAAAAGCTTTCTATTTTATGATAGCATATCTTATCTTCAATAAATTGAAAAACAGTTAACTCAAAATAGCTTTTGTGTGACACTTGTCTTCTCTCTATTCGCACACATTCTCTCATTCTTTCTCAACCATTGATCTTCTCATTCTTTCTATACTGTTGATCTCTTCTCTGATGAGTCTATAAATTGAACCCTTTTCTTCTATTTCCATCATCCAAGCTTTCAGTATTGTTACTCTGTAGGAATTCCATTTTCTTGCGATCAACTTGTTACCATATCACCATTACCATTGTTGTGAAGCTCATCTTCACTGTAATCAACTATCATGGCCATTCCCACTTGACATCTTGGAATAGCAAGGAAGTGCACCTTCTGAGGACATATTCATAGACAAGATCATTTGTGATAGGCCACCAATGGAAGCCATGAGGTAAAGAGGTTTGTTGAGGTATTGTTCATCATTTTAGAACTTCTTTATTTCTATATTTCATTGAGTTATGGGTATTATTGATATCGTTGATATTTATGTATAATTTCCCCTAACAGCACCTACTCAGATAAAGACAAATAAATGGTTATGAGAGGTGGCATAAAAAATACAAAAGAGGGTGTGAGACTTAACTACCCAAAAGTGGGTTAGAGTGACATATGTAACTAATGGATTATGCCATGCGGTCTCATAATAACCATGTCTAAATAACCTAAGCAAGATTAATAATATGTGTAGGAAAAGGAAATATCCCCTAACATAAGAAAAATAAAAAACCTATACTAACATGTTTCAATTCTTCAAGTATGATTTCTTTTCCAACAAGTGTGCAAATTTAATTTTAATAGTTAAAATTAATTCAATTTTCTAATTTTCATTAGGAAAAATTGTTAGCATAAAGGTCTTTAGGTTCCTGTTGCAGCTAACCTTTGGACACCACTCTAGATTGATATTTAAATTAAATGAAGAGGATTACAATGACCCTCATCAATTTTGGCACTATTCTTGAGAAATTATGATGTTATTAGGAACTTCCATTCTTATGTGTTAGTGTCATTGGAATTGGTTTTTGTGGTAGATCTTTTAGTTAGTCTCCATTAGAGGACAAACCTCCTTGCTCTACTAAAGATAGTGAAAGCTACATATAGTGACACTAGATAATTTCTCATAGGCCAATTGGAGTAAGTGGAGCCTGATAAGGACTCTAGCATCAATCATTAATTTAGTTAACAAATTGGATCTAAAGATTTTAAGAAAATAATTCTTTAGGTATTTTTATGTCACAAAACTCAAAAAAATTCTAACTGAATAGGTGTGGGGATTCCAAATGAATTTTATCTACCAAAATACTCACAAGAAAAAAAGGAAAACCTTATTAAAAATGATTAGATTTATTCATATTTAAAATCTAGTCAATAAGCCCAAATACTTTATGTTGCACTTCAAAAATGTCAAAATTGGTTGGAAAATGATCTATTTTATTGAATATTTGAAGGGAAAAAATTATGAAAATTTTAAAATATGTTTATAGGGAAGGTATGTCTCTAGGTCTAGACTTAAATCCAAGTGGAATCATGCCATTTTGACATAAACAAAATTATGTCCAAAACAATGAAAGCTAGTAAAGAGTAAAATAAAAATTGTTATAAATCTAATTATTTTTTAGTAGATTAGACATAGTAAATAAAATATTATCAAAATTTGTTTATTGGAAAGATATATCTTTGAGTCTAGATTCATATCCAAGTGGAATCATGTCATTTTGATATATCAAATTAAAAATTTATGCCCAAAATAGTGACAAGTGGTCAAAGAGTAAAACTAAATAAATAATTATGAATTTGATTGTTTTCTAGTAGATTTGACATAGTAAATATTTTTCTGGAAAAATCTATTCATAGTGATGATAGGCCTCTAAATTTAGTTTCTAGAACATTTTGAATCATTTTATTTTGATATCATGTGATTGAGCTAGAACAAAAATATTGTCTGATAGTTGTCTCCACTATCTCACTGTAAAAACGTCATATAGTAATTAGCTGAAAATGGGAAAACCAATAACATGTTTTTCAAATTTGAAGTATTATGAATCATTGCATGTTATTTTTAGTTCATTAAACATCTTGTGTAAATTATCATTGAAATATTTTTTTTCCAAAACTCTCATGATATCTTCATGTTACAGATCAACAAATAAGATTAAAAGATGCAACCAATAATCAAATTGCATGTTGAATTCTTTTAGATTTGTTTTACATGCATCCATATTGTAGTAGTTTTACTCAAAAAAAGAAGATGCATGACATAATATTTATACTTTTTTATTAAAATCAAATTGATATTAATTACCTCAATTTGATGCTATAGCTTGTTGTTGAGATTAACTACCACAATCAACATATGAATGAATGAATATTCAAAATAGAAATACATATTACAACCAAGTAAACTGGTATTTAGTTCCATTTTATATATTACTCAGTCATTACAATGGCTAGTTACCTATGTACTCCAATGAGATGAAATGACAACCATAGGGACATGGTGATATTCTTCTGAGATAAGTCAAATTGCAAAACAAGTGCAAGTTTTTTTACAAATCAAAGTTGGAGTTTATCCTTATAAAGAAATCAATAGGAGCAATTTTATAGGTATGGATGTAACTTATAACTATTTTCTTATGATCTATAAGTTGTCTTCTATTTAAAGAATATCCATAAGGAAATATGATTGATTTGGTAAAATTTACATGAGAGATAACTAATACAAGAAATATGACTTGAGCTATTCTTTTTGTTGTATTGAAGGTTTCTAAATAAGCATATCTTGCTTGCATGTCTCTCATTGGTTTCCATTTCCATTCAATACCTCTATTCATTAGAACAAATTACTATTATGATTTTGGATGGTGCAAAATTATTGATATTCCTACAAGATCAATAAAGGGGAATCAAATTTAGATTCATATATGTGATAATGGAGATGCAATTAGCCTATTAAAAAAGTTGGAAAATAGAAATGGCATATCTTTTCCCTAATATTCAAGAGACACACTAGAGCTCATAGTCTATTTAACACTCTATCATCCCCTTCTAGCATTTTGGAGCTCACTTCCAACATTTTAGAGCCTGATTCTAGCACTCTAGAGCCCACTTCTTATACTTTAGAACCCACATCTAGCATTCTAGACCTCACATTCTACCTAGCAACTCTAAAACTCCCCTTCTATTCAGCATCTCTAGGCTCACATTATATTTAGGAACTCAAGAGCTCACATTTATTCTACAACTCTAGAGCTCACATTGTGTTTTACAACTCTAGAGCTCACACTCTATTCTAGCAACTCCAAAGCTAATATTCTATCCAATAACTCTAGAGCTCACATTTTGTCTAGCAACTCTAGAGCTCACTTTCCAAATAGCAAATTTAGATCTCATGTTTTGTCTAGCAACTCTAGAGCTCACCTTCTATTCAACTTTAGAGCTCACGTTTTGCCTAGTAACTCTAAAGATCCCCTTTTTTTCAATAAATCCAGAGCTCACATTTTATATAGCAACTCAAAAGCTCACATTGTATTCAACAACTCTAGAGCTCACAAACTTTAGAGCTCATGAACTTTGGATCTCACGTTCTATTCTACGACTCTAGAGCTCACATTCTATTCCAATAATTCTAGAGCTCATGTTCAATTCTACAACTCTAGAGCTCATGTTTTTTACCAGAAACTCTAGAGCTTGTGTTCTATCTAGCAACTTTGGAGCTTACATTCTATTCCAACAACTTTAGAGCTTATATTCCATCTATCACTTTGGAGCCTATATTCCACTATTTTCCAAAAAAAGTTTTGTATTGTAAATAGAGGATTTGACATCTCTATTTTTCTCTATCATTGAAGGGATTAGGATCATGTGACATGAAGAAAGCAAGGATAACTTTAGAATATGGTAAGGTATATTCTATTATTTTATTTTAAAATATAGTTATAAGTTATTTTATTTGCAAATAAATCCACTTTTAGGAAAGCCAATTAAAGAAAGAAATTGTCCACATCAGTCCACTTGTTATAAATCAAATATTTAATGGTCGTACTTTTTGAAAAGTATGAAGGGTTGTTGATTGTAGATGAGATATAAAATAGAAATTAAAGCACATGTTAGAATGTGACAGCATGGAATGAATCTAAATGCATGTGAGAAGGTGATGTAAAAAAAATCTAGTTGATTTAAAGAGATATTTTGTATATAGTATAATGTATGAAAACCATTCTCTTTGAGATATTTTATCAATAGTTCATGTACCTTGTCTATGCTCCCATGTTATGATTGTCTATAATCTTGGTTGTTGCCATGATTGTACAAGTTATTTGTAGTAAAATCTGCTCACTCACCTTAAACAATCTCATCAATCTTTTCAAAACATATTAAATTTAAAATTTTGTTAGAAAATGTAAAACTTATGGTCATTTTATGACTAATGGTTTTTTCATAAAATTTTGTCGGGAAAGACAATTTTGAAAAAGAAGGACGAATTCTATGTGCAGGTAATTGATAAAACTACAGTGAGTTTCATCATGGACTATATTGGGAGGATAGAGCCAACTTTACAGCAAGACAAATCCACCACAAAAGAAATGCAACATGCTCAGCCAACTATTAGATCATCCAAAAGACATATCAACTACAAGAGACACAACCCTTTGTATATTTAGATATAAGTAGGAGTAGGAGATATAAGATAAATCTAATGTAGAGCATAGAATGTAAGAGTAAGAATCAAGATACGAGTAAGAACAAAATGTAATAGAAGAAGGATTAATGAAAGACCCAATGTATAAGTGAATGTTGTATTAGAGATGTATATATGATGAGATGTGAGAATATAATATACCACATGTTGATATAATGAATGTCCAATGTGTTATGATAAATGATGTATATGTGTATGTGTGGATATATTTAATTTTAGTGGTTCTATCCTCCCTCAACCTTCTGTAACTTACCACAGAAATCCTCATCTTCCTCTTATCTCTCATACTAGGGTATAAATACATCTCTCAAGAAACTCAAGCTTAGATCCTCAATCTCTGCTCTGTTATTGCTAGAATGTAAGGATATGAGTAAGAACAAAATGTAATAGAAGAAGGATTAAGGAAAGACTTGATGTATAAGTGAATGTTGTATAAGAGATGTATATATGATGAGACATGAGAATATGATATACCACATGTTGATATAATGAATGTCTAATGTGTTATGATAAATGATGTATATGTGTATGTGTGGATATATTCAATCTTAATGGTTTTATACTACCACAACCTTCTATAACATACTATATAAATCCCTCACCTTCCTCTTATTGCTCATACTAGGGTATAAATACAACTCTCAAGAATCTTGGATTTAGATCCTCAATCAACCCCCATTCTTGTTGACAGACTAGTACCATAGAACAAGCTTATGAACACTTAGGAAGATGAAGAGAAAGAATTGAAAGACATAATGGACATGTTGATTTTGGCTCTAGAATAGTGTATAAAGCATACAAAAAGAGTAGTAGCTTGCAAGGGGACTTACAAGAACTTAGGTGTGGAGGAAACAATGAGACTATAAAATGTCTCATCTTAATTCATAAAGTAACCACTATTAGTATTATAAGTGATTTTAGATGTAGTTTTAAGAATTGATGGCTTATTTAAGATAGAATATGGAATATATATTGTTTTATTTCCTAGAAGTCTATTGTAATCCAATTTTTAATGTTTCCTAATATTTCTTAAAAAATAGAATGTAATATTATGTATTCCAACTTTGGAGTATTCTAGATTGCTACAAAATTAACTCTAGGGTATTCCAGCCAACTCTAGAGTATTCAATAATGTTGTGGAATCAACTCTAGAATATTTAATAACCATTCCAACTTTATTCCATCCAACTCTAGAGTGTTCCAACTTCATTCCAACTTCATTCCAACCAACTCTAGAGTGTTCCAACTTTATTCTAGCCAACTCCAGAGTGTTTCAACTTCATTTCAACCAACTCCATTATGTTCTAACTTCATGATTTGGTTAAATCCTTAGATTTAACATTCTCTCAACCTTTTCTCCTAAAAGGTTGAAGATGAATTGTTATTATATTTAAAATAGAAAAAATAATAACAAAGGAATAAAAAGATGCCCAACCTTTTCTCCTAAAAATTTGTGGATGAGTGTGTAATAAGAGAATAAAAGAACTTGCCAAATGGAAGGTCTTGATATCTGATGGGGAGGATTGCATAAGATGATGTGTTGCCAAGATAGGCACATATAATGTCAAGATTAGGAATAAAATTGAGGAGGCTGCTATGAAGATGGAGGAATGACCTATTCACCTCTATTGGAAGAAGTAGTGCCTCCCAAAAGCTAGGGCTTTTGCATGGGCAACCTTGCAAAAAAGGTTTCTTACTGGAGATAGATTGAGGAAGCTTGGATTCAATGGCCCATACTGATGTGTTTTATGTATAGAAGATGAGGAATCCACATATCATCTACTTCTAAATTGTAAATTTGCTACAAGTTGCTGGAAGGAAGTATTGGCAAAACTCAACTATGCCAGCCCTTTTCCCAAAGACATCCTCTCTCTCTTTATAGCGTGGCCAATTTTTCATAAGGGGACAATCTTCTCTAGTATCTAGACCATCTTCCCCTCAATTGTGATATGGGAACTTCGATGGCGTAGCTAGAGGAAACCCAAGAGTGTTAGGGGCTAGATGTATCATTAGGAACCATAATAGAGAGGTGGTCATATCAGTAGCAAAGAATCTTCTAGATGGAACAAATAATGAGGCCAAGGCACAAGCCTTGCTACTTGGACTTTGAACTTGCTTGAGATTAGGACTCACGAAGCTTCACATAGAGGGAGACTCGTAAATTATTATAAATGAAATTAGGAAGTGGAGTATCCCAAGTTGGAAGTTGGGTAACATTTTAACGAAGTGTTGGAAATTAATAGAATAATTGGAAGAATATAAGATTGGCCATATATTTCGTGAGGCCAACACTGAGGTGGATAAATTGGCAAATATGGAAATTGATACAAATGATGTGCATGCCAACTTGGTGGAGTAGGGGATTGAGTGGAGATGGGATGAACAAACCTCCCACATGCTCAATAATTAAGTATACATCATGGCACAAGAAGTTTTGATGGAAGCCTTGCTCGATGACAATGGAGAATGGTGCAAGGAGTGATATGATATGAATTAACGAGGACAACTTAGATAGGTACAAAGTTGAATAATTCAAACGAGGAGTAGCCTCCCATTTGCATCAATAGGAAAACATGGATTCGACAGCATGCTTAACGGTGAAGAGGAAGCAGATATTGTTCATTAGATACATTTCAGATCTTAGGCTTAAGAAAGTCTTTAAGACGTGGTCTTTCATCATTTTGCATGTCATCAGGTTGGTGTTGGACGACACCTTCCTCTCCACTACACATAGATACAAATTAAATATCGACATTTCCTCCATGTTGATTACTATATTATTAGATTTGGGGGAGGAAAAAGAGGTGATTGATTGGTGGCGGAAACTTTGATCAAACCTCGTTGGCATGGCGGGCTTAAAAAGGTTCTGGATAATGTCATGCTAGGGCTAGGTTTCCAAATAGATAATGGCACATGGGTGGTGGTTTTACGCCCGTATAATGGCCCATGGGCACCATTTGTGTCATCAACGATGGGAGAAAATGAAGAACAATGCAAGCAGAAGGAAAGGTGGGGAGAAATGTTTTTGAAGGTCCTTGGTAGTGTGACTGATGCTCAAGGAACTGATTGATCCTTTGCCATAGAATCTGGCAGTTCTGGTTCTGAGCAGATGGTGGGATGGAGACAAAAGGGGTCGTGGAAGCCCAGGTAGATTAAGTTGATAAAAACCAGTAATATGCAGGGGGTATATAGCTAATTATAGTTATATCATATAATCAAGCACAATATATAGAAGATAGACTATTATTGTATCAACCAAACTTGTTAATATAACCGTTAAAGGGATTTTTGTTAAGGCCCTCCTTTCGAGCAACTATATTTAATTTGTGTTTCTCTATTTTTAATAGGAATGCCCCCGAACCATAATTCACTAATAAAAAAATAGAATAAAGGAAGTTATTCCTTTAGCATTGGAGAAGGAAAGATAAATGTAGAGAATAAAGGAGGTTGTTCCTTTAGTTTAGGAGTAGGAGAGATAAGTGTAGAGAATAAAGAGAGTTGTTTCTTTTTCATAGGAGTAGGAAAGATAAGTGCAGACCTAGTTTAGTGGGGTGATATCCACTAATTTGGTGAGTTGGTTGAAGATCTTCAATGTATAAATAAACAGGTCCCAACTCTAAAGACAATAGTATTTAGACTTTTAAAATATAGACACCAATTTTAGAATAGATATAGATACAACAACTTTTAGAAAAAAATTATTATGTTTTGTTGAAGTAATCAAATCTTGAGCATTGAGAACAATAGTTGGGTGATTGATCTTGGATTTATTCCAAAGGAGGAGGAGGGAACTCATCTTGAGGAAGAGGACATTATTTGGTATTCATTTATTTGTTTGTATTATTTTAGTTTTGTGTATAATTATGTTTCAACATTTTTATTTATTTTAATGTGTTAAATTGGATCCATAGTGTAGTAGTTTCTTAGTTTCATTTCTATAATTTTAACTCATGCAAATGTGTTTCAATTCTATGTGTGTTGTTGGCAAGACATAGCCAACTTTGCAGCAAGCTACATCCATCACAAAGGAGATGCAACACAACTAGTTGACCACCAACACATCCAAAAGTCATAACATGTACAAGGAGACACACTCCTTGGTGTACTTACAGTTAGGTATAAGAAAGGATCAAAAGAACTAAGATTTAATAATAGGAAATAGGGAATAGATATGAGATGAGATAATATGACCTATAATAGATGATATGATATATAATGTAATAGAGAATAATATAGAAGATAGATATAACATTGTAATGAGAAATAGATGAGTAATATATTGATAGACTTTGAACTAGAGTTGTATAGAAGGAATATAATACACTGCAAGTTGGTTTGGCTAATGAGTAATGTGTTGTGATGTATGGTGCACATGTTAATAGGTGTATATTATCAATTTTAGTTTTTCTTTCTGACCACAACCTCCTGTAACTAACTACATAAGCTTTGATCCTCCTCTTATCTCTAAAATTGGGGTATAAATACAACATTCAAGTAACTTAGGGATAGATCCCTAATCTATGCCCATTCTTTCCAACATTTTGGTTCTATTGTTGGGACCTTGGTAAAGAGATAATGGAGAGGTCCAAACAATAAATATATTATTTGTGGCTGAAAAGAAGTTAACAAAGAAGGATTACAATTAAAAAGAAACAAAATTTTATGATTTGCAGTAGGATCTTCTAGGTTCTAGCCTTGTGAGAGGGGATTAGGCACCTAGAGGATGACAAATGGAAAAGGGGGATCCTAAAAGGATCTATGAAGATGTGCAACCACTAGAAGAAGGACAAGGATGAACCAGTAGGGATGCATAAAAAGATTAATGAAATATGAAATCAATAAACACCCATGGAAAAAGGAGATAACAAGAAGAAAAGGGAAATTAGGGAAGAGAAGAAATTGAAACAAATTTAGGGGAGATAGGAAAGATACCATAAAAGAATTGAGAAGGCTAGATAAGTTGAGGTAGAGCATGCTAGGAGGGCTACTATTGACAATAATATTAAGGAAAAGTTAGAGTGTGCTAGGAGGGATGCTACTGATAATAAGACTGAAAGATTTAGAGCATGCTAGAGGGGTTGCTATTGAGATTGCTGAAGATAATGAAGGAGAAAACCCACCATTGGAAGAATTGAGCATGAATGAGAGTGCTAAGAGGGCTACAAATGAACAGGGCTACAAATGAACACAAGGATTCTATAGAACCTCTTATGACTCCACAAATAGAGGGACAAGGGTCAACTATACTACTACATAACAAAGACACATATGAGGAAGTCAATATCCATCTAGATAAAACAACTGGGATTCTATAAGGGTTAGCAAAATATATTAAAGAATATGTGGTATCTAGAGAGTCACTAGAAGAAGGGTCTAGAAGTAGGGGTGCTCCACTATTCAAATTCATGACTCGTACACCCTACTTGGAACCTAATTTATCTAACCTAAAAATCATAGTTAATGATGGATTTGAGGAATTACTAACTATTTTGTGTGAAAAGGGGGAAGGTTTGATACAAGGGTTTGATGCTTTGATGTTTTGATGTTTTAGTGTTGATGGGTTTAGATCCTCCTTTCACAACAAACATTCAAGGACATATCAACCGAGTTGAACCTCAATTTGTGCAAGAGGATTCACCTACAGGTTAGGCTATCACTTGGAACGATGTGGAAACTCAGAAATTGCTAACTAATGCCTTAATGTAATCCTCAAGTATGCTAGAAACCCTAACTATGCAAAACAGTGATCAAATTGATAGATTCAAACAAATGCTTACAGACTGAGATAGTGTTGGGAATTAAGGTGTCTCAACCTTGGTAATTCCTCGCATTTATTTATTGTAATATATTTATTTATTGTCTATTGTGTAATTAGGCATCTTGTGGGGGTTGGCACGGTGATGTGTCATCCTACGTAGAAGGTGACCACATGTAATTTTATCCTCACATGAGGAGATAGGCATCCCACTTAGTGGTAGAGGTATTTTTCCATGTGTCAACACTTTGGCTAGTGTGTAAGTGAATCTTGACCGAAACGATTATGACAGATTCCTATGACAAAATCTATGCCACGTAAGAGTCATAAATGGAATGTTCTATGACAGGTGAAGACATGTGTCACAAAGCATCTTGGAAGAAGGCATCTTTGGGCACCCCAAGTAGAGTTATGACATGTTGTAAGAGAATATGCTATTTTTAGTCAGTGTATGATAGATTCTCTTATAGTTGTAAGTACTGTCAATATGAGGGATTCTATGACGGTCGTAAGATGCGTAAGAGCATCTGTCATTGCCCAACTTAGGAATAGGTGACCATATTGGGATGGGGTGATATGACAAGTGTCCCTAGGCATGGGTTTTGAGCCATGAGGCCATGTTGGACGTCCATCTCAAAGAAAGTTCATTTTTGCCTTGTAAACTTCTATTTAAGCAGGTGCTTTGAGAGGAGATGTATTGTGTGATTGACAGGTATTGTTATGCTGCTGGTTTGTCTCCAAATACGAGTGTCAAAAACTCCTGTAAAGACTTGCATTGCAAGTGTGTTGTAAACCTTGTTGTTTTGATAATACATTGTGCAGGTTTTTGAGTGCAGGGTTTTTCACCCGTAATGGTTTTCCCCACATTATATCTTGTCTCTCTTTCTTCTATCTTACATTCTTCTGTTGTGTATTGCTGTAATATCTCCATTGTTATGTTTAACATTATGTAATTGTAAAGGTTAACAAGAATTTGCACTCTTCTCTCCTCTTTAGATTAGTGTAGGAAGCGATTTCTGCACACTTGGCTAGTTTTGGTTCTAGCTGCTGGGTAGGGTTTTTTTGAGCTAATCTTAGGTTGAGTGGGAGCTTTGTGCAGAGTATTCTATAATATTGTTGCAGGAAGGAGATGGTAGGCACATCCGGAAGATTAGAGGTGAAGAAGTTCAATGGCACAAATTTTGAGTTATGGAAACTTAAGATGGAAGACATGCTTGTTGATCAAGACCTATGGGAAACTGTTTCTGGTGTAAAACCAACCACAATGGCACAAGCTGATTGGGATCTCAAAGATCAAAAAGCTAAGTCCTTGAAAGATCTTTGGAAGAAGCTGGGAGATGTTTATCAGGTCAAATCCCTGGTGAAAAATCTTTTTCTGAGAAAGAAGTTGTATTCTCTAAGGATGGAGGATGGAGGATCTGTTGCAGATCACCTGAATGCTTTCAACATGTTAGTTGTACAGTTAACATCCATTGGTGTGAAGATGGAGGAGGAGGATCATTGTATGACCTTGCTTTGTTCTTTGTTGGACTCGTGGGATCATCTTATTATGGCTATTGGGAGCACCACATCCACTTTCAAAATGGATGAAGTGGTATCTTCACTATTATCTAAAGAGATGCAGAGAAAGTCTTCTGAAGTAGCCAAAGAGGTTCTTACAGTTCTTGGAAGACCCAAGGAAAAAGGGAAAAAGAAGGACAAGAAAGCTGAGAAGGGTAGATCCAAATCCCATGGGAGATCCAAATCTCCTGGAAAGTCCAAGGCTCTCTATTGGAACTATGGAAAAACTAGGCATTTCTGAAAAGAATGCAAAGAGGAAAAGAAAAAGAAGAAGAAGAATGTCCTAGATTCAGATTCTGACAAGTCACAAGATGATGGTGATGCCTTCATCGCAGCCCTGGCCACCTATGCATCTAATGATGTGTGGTTGATTGATTCTAGTACATCATTCCACATGACCTCGCATCGAAGCTGGTTCACGAAGTATGAAGAGTTTGATGGTGGAAGAGTGTACTTGGGTGACGATTCTCATCTGAAGATTGTTGGTCATAGAAGAGTCTCAATCTGATTCCCTGATGGATGAGTGAAGGGGATTACTAGGGTCATGCACATTCCAGGATTGGCACGGAACCTACTTTTTGTAAGTAAGTTGAATGATACAGGTGTGTAGGTTGTCTTTTCGAAGGATGGATGCAAGATGACTAGAGGATCTATGGTGCTTGCGAAGGGTACTCGGAGAGGTACTCTGTTTCAGCTGGAGGCATACACTTCATAGTGTAATAGTTCTTCTGACTCGAAGAAAAGAGTTGCAGTCACTTCATCCCCACCATCTAAACTATCAGTGAAGAAAACTGTTGTATCTAATTCTGATGGTAGTGCATCTTGGGTACCCAAGGGTGCTCATGCTTTGGAAGTTAAGCTTCCTGCTGAAAAGACAATGTTATGGCATAAGAGATTTGGCCACATTGGTGAGAAGGGTCTTAGAACCCTAAAAAATAAAAACATCGTTGTAATCTCGAGTTTGACTTTTGCTAACATTGTATATATGGAAAGAAAAACTATGTTTAGTTTTACTCTAGTTTTCACAAGTCTTCTAGTGTATTGGACCTTATTTATTCTGATGTGTTTGGTCCTGTTAGTGTTCCTTCGATTTCCAAATCTGTATATTTTGTATCTTTTATAGATGATTACAATAGGACATGGATTTATTTTCTCAGAAGCAAGACTGAAGTCTTTAGTCGGTTCAAAGAGTTTAAAGCTTTTGTTGAGAATCAGACTAGTAAAAAGATTAAGTGTTTGAGAACTGATAATGGTGGTGAGTTTTGTTCGGTAAAGTTTGATATATTCTATAAAGAGCAAGGGATTTAAAGACATAAGACAACTCCATACACCCCGCAACAAAATGGAGTTGTAGAGAGGATGAACAGGACACTGATGGAGAAGGCTAGGAGTATGCTTAGTGGAGCAAGCCTCGAACAAAAGTTTTGGGCTGAAGCTATAGCCACTGCTTGCTACTTGGTAAATAGGTCTCCTACATTAGCTCTTGTTGGTAAGACACCTATGGAGGTGTGGTCTGGTAAGAGGCCTTCAATTAGACATCTTCATGTTTTTGGTTGTGAGGCATATGCACATGTGCCTAAGGAGAAACGGTCTAAATTGGAGAACAAGGCTGTTAAGTGTATTTTCATTGGCTATGGCGTCGGTGTGAAAGGATACAAGCTTTGGGATCCTGTGGCTGAAAAAGTGTTGTATAGCAGAAGTGTTATTTTCAGAGAGCTAACACCTTCTCCCATTGTTCTACAGTGAGAAGAAACATAAATGAAAGAGGATGTTGTTCAGTTTCCTTCTACCTTTGAGAAGACTAAACCGACATACCTTGTGAGACTTGATGATGAGGAGAGCTCTAGCAGCTCTAAAAGTTTAGAAGAAGAAGCAGAACCTCAACCTCAGCCATTGAGGAGGTCTACATGAACAAGGAAGCAACCTGATAGGTTTGGTTATTCATTGCTTGATTCTAGTTGTGCTTTTTCCTTGCTTACTAACATTGATGAGCCTAGAACTATGACAGAGGCAATGGGCATGAAATATGCATGTTCTTGGAAGGAGGCCATGGAAGATGAGATGGCTTCTTTGAAGAAGAATAAAACATGGGACTTGGTGCCTTTGCCTGAAGGACGGAAACCTGTTGGATGCAAATGGGTGTTCAAGAAGAAATTTGGTACATATGGTAGTGTTGAAAAGTACAAGGCCAGATTGGTTGCGAAGGGGTATTCACAAGTGGAGGGAATTGATTATGGTGAAATTTTCTCTCCCATTGCAAAGATGACATCTATTCGGTTCCTATTATCTCTTGCAGTAGCTTATGACTTAGAGGTGGAGCAGATGGATGTGAAGACAACATTCCTTCATGGTGATTTGGAGGAAGAGATTTACATGTCATAGCTAGAGCATTACATAGAGAAAGGTAAAGAAGATTTGGTTTGCAAGTTGAAAAAGTCTTTGTATGGTTTGAAGTAGTCTCCTAGGATGTGGTACTTGAAGTTTGATGCCTTTGTGTTGTCAGTTGGATTTCTGAGAGCAAAATTAGATCATTGTGTGTATTACAAATTTGACAATGATCGCATTCTCATTATTGCATTGTATGTTGATGATATGTTGTTAATTAAGAATGGTAAGAATATGATTTCTGATTTGAAGTCTCAGTTGTCAAAATAGTTTGAGATGAAAAATCTAGGGGCAGCTAGGTACATTCTGGGAATGGAAATCAGAAGAGACAGAGCTAATAGAAAACTTTGGTTAAGCCAGAGTAAGTATGTGAAGACCGTGTTGGATAGGTTCAGCATGGAAGATTGTAGACCATTGTGTGCTCCTGTTTCTTTAGGCTATTAATGATTGTCCAAAATCTCCTAGTGAGGTGCAGGACATGAGTAGAGTACCTTATGCTAGTGTTGTTGGTAGTTTGATGTATGCTATGGTCTGCACAAGACCAGACATTGCCCAAGCAGTGGGAGTCCTTAGTCAATTTATGGCTAATCTTGGACGGGTACATTGGGATGCAGTAAAGAGAGTGTTCAGATATTTGAGGGCTACTTCTGAGTATTCCATATGCTATCATGGTAATCCTACATGACCTCCGCATTTAGTTTGTATTCGTGGATTCTGATTGGGCAGGTGAGATTGACAGCAGGAGATCCAGCAGTACTTACATGTTTACTATGTTCGGTGGTGCAATTAGTTGGATGAGTAAGCGACAACCTATGGTCATTTTGTCCATGACAGAAGCTGAGTATATGGAAGCACTTCATGCTTGCAAGGAAGCCATTTGGCTTAAGAGATTATGTTCAGATATTGGTGTTGATGCAGGATAGATTACGATTTGTTGTGACAGTCAGAGTGCGATTTGCCTAGCAAAGAATCCAACTTTCCATGCCAGAACAAAGCATATTGATGTATAGTTTCATTTCATGTGAGACATGGTAGAGGATGGTGTTAGTCTTAGGGCAGACAACTGAGAGGGGGGGTGAATCAGTTGTCCAAAACTTTCTCCCAATTACACACTTAAATCTTCTTAGTGATTAGTAGTATATTAATCATGAAACATAATGCATTTAAATCAAAAGCAGAATCTCATCAACACACAAGACACCAAGATTTTGACGTGGAAAACCCGGTTAAGGGAAAAACCATGGGGTGATTAACCCAAGAATGTATTCTCTGTTAGAAGAATAGAAAGAACAAAATGGCACATGCCAATTAGGGCTAATTGCCCGAGCACACTGCTCACAAGAGGCTCACTGCCTACAAGAGACACACTGTCTACAAAAGAATAAGTATCACATACCTGAATTGGAAAATAGCATCTTCACCATGCTTGAGTCAGTTCCATTTAAGCCCAATGCTTCTGCCCTACCTTTCACTCTCCTCCTTACTACCACACACTCATCTCTACAAGGACACCTTTGAAATGACTTCATAACCCCTTATTTATATAAGACATCAACTTAGGAATAATCATCTAAGTCGGCAAACATCTACAAGAACATTTGCAAGATGTGTAACTCATCCGGTCGGCCAATCTTAGGAAGAACACCATCATCTGAAAGTTATTCTTCAGTTGCAAGCTCCAACTCCAATGCGGACCACCAACATGATCTGGAAATGATCCAAGGACCTTCACAAGATTGCTTGAATCACCAAGAACATCCGCACTTCATCTGCATACTGAAATCCTTCTCTCATTCATCCGGAACCTCAAGAACATAGTCTGTCGCCACTGTCACAAAGGAATGGATGCTTCCATACCTTCAAACCAAGAAACAAACTAGTTAACACTTCACAAGGACTTCCTCAACGCTCCCTCAAATCTGTAAAATAGGATAATGCTATTCTGGATCACACCGGACCTGTCTGTATCATTCTGTCACCACTGAACACCTGCCAGAACTGGTTTAACTTGAACAACCATAACTTCTTTAGATCTTCATGCGGACCTCTGAAATCTCTACTGGACCTTCTTGAGACACATATCTACAAACCCTTTAATCTGCATTCTCTGGTCCTCACCCTGTCTTGGACTTTTACCTTACTGTCATCACTGTTCTTCATTGTTCTTGATTGAGACTAATTTTCTCAATATCCTTAGCACACTGTTCATCCAATCCTTATCATTAATGCAATAGGAGTATGTTGACATCAATGACAACACCGGTTAGGCCCATACTTGCAACAATCTCCCCCTTTTTCATTGATGGCAACATATGATGTGAAAAACTGTTTTGACCATCAAGACAAGAACTTCTCCTTACTGTCACAACTCCCCCTATCAGCAATAATCATTCACATGTCTTCTCTCCCTTTACTGCTCCCCCTTTGATCAACAACCACTTGTTTTTCACATGTCTTCTCTCCCCCTTTGACATCAACGGCAAAGGGCACCTACTTGCAATTTCACCACTTCAGATTCATACCTGTTGTTCCCCCTAAGTTGCAACTCCCCATTATCAATCTGGACCACAAGATATGACTGTGATATCTACTAGACTGATGCACATTAGTGCACCTTAGTTCATCACCAGAGGGGTAATAACCCCTAACTTCTCCCTGAGATACTCAAAAGAGTCCTTAGGTAGAGGTTTAGTAAAGAGGTCTACAATCTGATGCTTGGAAGGCACAAACTCCAATCTGACTTCATTCTTGTTCACTTGCTCTCTCAAAAAGTCAAACTTGATAGATATAAGCTTAGTCTTTGAATGCAACACCAGATTCTTAGATATATTTATTGCACTTGAATTATCACAGAAAATTGTGATAGGCTCCTCATACTCCACTCTAATGTCTCTTAGCATCTGCTTCATCTACAAAACTTGAGTGCAACTACCTATTACTGCAATATATTCTGCTTCAGTTGTGGATAGAGATATTGCCTCTTGTTTCTTGCTTAGCCAAGAAACCAATCTCTTCCCCAAAAAGAATGCTCCACCACTGGTACTCTTCCGATCATCCACATCTCCTGCCCAATCCATATCTGTATATGCATGAAGAGAGAAATCATGATCTCTAGGATACCACAGACCATACTCAGCTGTCCCTTTTAGATATCTAAAAATCCTCTTGATTGCCATGACATGAGATTCTCTAGGATTAACCTGAAATCTAGCAACAAGACCAACAACCTGCATAATGTCTGGTCTAGTTTGAGTAAGATAAAATAGTCCTCCAATCATTGACCTATACTTTTTCTGATCAGCCTTGGGAGAGTCATCATCCTTGCTCAACTTACATCCGGTTGCCATGGGAGTATTCATTGGTTTTGAGTCTTCCATCCCAAATTTCCTCAACAATTCTTTCACATATTTGGTCTGAGAAATGAAGATTCCTTTCTTTGTTTAAGTGATTTGCAGACCCAAGAAGAAATTTGTTTCACCAAGCATGGACATCTCAAATTCACTTTTCATTTGATTTGTAAAAGTTTTACACATACTATCTCTTCCTTCAAAAATGATATCATCAACAAACACTTCAACAATCAAGATGTTTTCATGATTAATTTTGAAATACAAATTATTGTCAGCAGTACCTTTGTTAAAACCAATCTTCAAAAGATGCTTATCCAATCTTTCATACTAGGCTCTTGGGGCTTGCTTCAGTCCATACAGTGCTTTCTTCAACTTGCAGACCATATCATCATGATTAGACAATTGAAATCCATCCAGTTGCTCTATGTACACTTCTTCTTCCAAGTCACCATTCAGGAAGGTAGACTTGACATCCATCTGATATACTTTGAAATCCTTGAAAGTAGCAAAAGCAAGAAATAGTCTGACTGCTTCAATTCTTGCCACCGGAGCAAAAGTTTCTTTAAAATCAACTTCTTCTATTTGAGAATAGCCCTTGCAGACCAATTTGGCTTTATTCCTAATTACTTCACCAACTTCATTCAGTTTGTTCCGGAAGACCCATTTGGTTCCAATCACATTCTTGTTTCTAGGTCTGGGAACAAGATCCCAAGTGTGATTTTTCTCAATTTGCATCAACTTTTCCTCCGTGGCTTTAGTCCAGTTTTCATCATTGCAAGCTTCATTCACAGTCTTAGGTTCAATCTTTGAAATCAAACAATACTCATCTAAATTTTGAGCAATTCTCCTTCTTGTTTGTACACCTTTGCTTTTATCACCTATGATTTGATCTTCAGAGTGGTTCAGTCTTAAATACCTAGGCACTTTGGGAGTTTCTTGCACTTTTGCTCCTTGATCAGGCTCATTCAAACTTATCTCTTCTTCCTGATTTACTAGATCAGTTTGAATCTAACTTTCAGAAGAGGCTTGAGCTCCTTGAATCAAAACACCATTCTGATCATCTTCATCATATTCATAAAACCTTGAGGGTTTCTCAATTCCCTCATCAACCTTTACATTAGTACTTTCTATTATCTTTCTCAGTCTCTTGTTATAACACCGGTATGCTTTGCTTTGAGTGGAGTAACCCAAGAATATTCCTTCATCACTTCTAGCATCAAACTTTCCTAGATCTTCATCTCTATTAATGTAACATTTGCTACCAAAAACTCTGAAATACCTCACAGTAGGAGTGATGCCAAACCAAAGTTCATAAGGAGTCTTACCGGTATTGCTTCTGATTTGAACTCGATTGATAGTATAGACTGCAGTGCTGACAGCTTCTCTCCAATAGATTTGAGGAACATTTGCTTCCATAATCATTGTCCTAGATGCTTCCTGGATGGTCCAGTTCTTTCTTTCAACTAATCCATTCTACTGTGGAGTCATAGGAGTAGACAACTATCTCTTTATTCCATGTTTCTCATAGAAATCTATGAACTCACCGGATGTGAATTCTCCACCTCTATCAGACTCAGACATTTCAATTTTAATCCGGTTTCATTCTCTACCATAACCTTGAATATTTTGAATTTCTCAAGTGCTTCTGATTTCTCTTTTAGAAAGGTTACCCACATCATCCGGGAATAGTCATTAATTAATAACATGAAGTATCTATCACCTTGCACACTTTTGATTCTTACCGGACCACAAAGATCAGTATGAACTAAGTCCAATAATCCGGTAGAAGATTGTTCCTTGCTTTTAAATGAGACTCTGCTTTGTTTTCCCAATTGACATTCTTTGCACAAACTATTTGTAGGTTTCACCAGCTTGAAAGATCTCTTACAGCCTGAGTCTTGCTTATCTTGATGATATTATCAAAATTCACATGACACATTCTCCTATGCCACAACCAACTCTGATCAACTTGAACAAATAAGAAACTTTTACCAGTACCAACTAGATGGAAGATATTACCTTTAGTCTGAGTACCGGATGCAATCTTTGTTCTGGAACTTTCAAAGATCTTGCACTTTCCATTCTTGAATTGGAGGTCATAGCCCTTGTCCACCAACTGTCCAACACTGAGAAGATTGTGCTTCAATCCTTCAACATACAGAACATTACCAGTTTTGTTCTTTCCATCAAAAGAAATAGTTCCTTTGCCTATTATTCTACCAACAGAATTATCACCAAACTTTACCACTCCTCCTTCATACCTTTCCAAATCTATGAATTTGTTTTTGTCACCTGCCATATGGTGAGAGCATCCACTGTCAATGACCCAGTCATCCTTTTCTTCAACTTGGGCAGCCAGAGCTCTTTCTACAACTTTATGATTGATAGATACATAGGTTATTGGTTCTTCTTCCTTGATGGCAATAAACACCCATTCACTTCCAGATTTGTTTCCTATGTCTGATTCATCATCTGTTACTCCTTCATTATCATCTTCTTCATGAACATAGTAACAATTCTTTTGGAACCTTGCTCTGTTAGGATTTGGCCTTGAAAATCTTTCCAGACACCTTGAGGCAAAATGACCAATCTTATTGCATTTAAAACACTTAAAAGACAATTTTCCTTCATACTTACCGGATCCTCTAGGTAGTCTTTTTGCAATAAGGGCTTCAAGTTGATCAGTTTCAGCTTCTTCTTCTTCTAGGTCTTTTCTTGCTTTTTCATACCATGAAAGTTTCCTTGATGAGTTCTCCCTAGGATCAAACCTTTGTTTACCTTTTATAGAGGCACTGGCTTTGAATGTAGATTCAGTCTTGGGGGGATCATCTCCAAACTCGATCATTTCAAATGCAGCCAATTTTCTAGCCAATTGATCTCTTGTGATAGTTGTATGAGCTCTGAATTCTTTAATGGCAACAACCTTGATCTTATAAGAGGCAAGAAGGGATCTGAGAAATTTTTCAACAATCTCATTTTCATCCAAGACTCCACCAGCTTTTCTAATTCCACAAACAAGCTCATTTACTCTTTGCATAAAAGTAGTGATATTTTCATCTTCTCTCATCGTCAGATTTTCAAATTTTCCTTTCAGACTTTGTAACCTTGCACATTTGACATATTTGTCTCCTTCATGTAGAAGTTCCAGTTTTTTGCCAAATCTCAAAAGCAGTTGGTAGATCAATAACATTTGAAAGTTTTGAATCAGATAAAGCGCTTAGAAGAGCCTCTATAGTCCGCAGATTGTTTTTAGCATCTGTGATTTTATTTTGGGTTTTCGGACCACCCTGTGGAGGTGTATATTGTGTTGTAGTCATGGTCCAGTATGCCATTCCCATACATTGCAAGTGACATTTCATGTGACCTTTCCAAAGATTAAAATTGGTTCCATCAAACTTCGGACTATCCTTCTTGTAAGATGACATCCTGGATCTCCTCAAGTGGTTAATCTCTTTTTAGAGGAACTTGGCTCTGATACCAATTGTTAGTCTTAGGGAAGACAACTGAGAGGGGGGGTGAATCAGTTGTCCAAAACTTTCTCCCAATTACACACTTAAATCTTCTTAGTGATTAGTAGTATACCAATCATGAAACATAATACATTTAAATCAAAAGTAGAAACTCATCAACACATAAGACACCAAGATTTTGACGTGGAAAACCTGGTTAAGGGAAAAACCACGAGGTGATTAACCCAAGAATGTATTCTCTGTTAGAAGAATAGAAAGAACAAAATGGCACATGCCAATTAGGGCTCGCTGCCCGAGCACACTGCTCACAAGAGGCTTACTGCCTACAAGAGACATACTGTGTACAAAAGAATAAGTATCACATACTTGAACTGGAAAATAGCATCTTCACCATGCTTGAGTCAGTTCCATTTAAGCCCAATGCTTATGCCCTGCCTTTCGCTCTCTTCCTTGCTACCACACACTCATCTCTACAAGGACACCTTTGAAATGACTTCACAACCCCTTATTTATACAAGACATCAACTTAGGAATAATCATCTAAGTCAGCAAACATCTACAAGAACATCTGCAAGATGTGTAACTCATCCAGTCGGCTAGTCTCAGGAAGAATGCCATCATCCAGAAGTTATTCTTCAATTGCGAGCTCCAACTCCAATGTGGACCACCAACATGAATTGGACATGATCCAAGGACCTTCACAAGATTGCCTGAATCACCAAGAACATCCGCACTTCATCTGCATACTGAAATCCTTCTCTCCTTCATCCAGAACCTCAAGAACACAGTCTTTCAGCACTGTCACAAAGGAATGGATGCTTCCAGACATTCAACCCATGAACCAAACTAGTTAACACTTCACAAGGACTTCCTCAATGCTCCCTCAAATCTGTAGAATAGGATAATGCTATTCTGGATCACACCGGACTTGTCTGTATCATTATGTCACCATTGAACACCTACCAGAACCAGTTTAACTTGAACATCCATAACTTCTTCATATCTTCATGCGGACCTCTGAAATATCTACTAGACCTTCTTAAGACACATATCTATAAACCCTTTAATCCGCATTCTCTGGTCCTCATCCTGTCTTGGACTTTTACCTTACTGTCATCACTGTTCTTCACTGTTCCTGATTGAGACTAATTTTCTTAATATCCTCAGCACACAGTTCATCCAATCCTTATCATTAATGGAACAGGAGTATGTTGACATCAATGATAACACCGGTTAGGCCCATACTTGTAACAGATGGGAAGGTGAATTTGGAGAAGGTAGACACTTTGAAGAATTTTGCGGATGCATTGATGAAACCAGTGGGCACAAACAAGTTCAGATGGTGTTCGGAGTCTATGGGCCTCTCAGCCTATAGCAGTTGAACCTTGTTATTTCCATTGGCTCTTACAATGTGTTCAACAAGTGGGAGAATGTTGGGAATTAA
Organism: Cunninghamia lanceolata; assembly: GCA_027924645.1. Lineage (NCBI taxonomy): Eukaryota > Viridiplantae > Streptophyta > Pinopsida > Cupressales > Cupressaceae > Cunninghamia > Cunninghamia lanceolata. The sequence continues at coordinate 7,030,764 of BSBN01000023.1, read as the reverse complement.
GGTGTCTCAACCTTGGCAATTCCTTGCATTTATTTATTGTAGTATATTTATTTATTGCCTATTGTGTAATTAGGATGCAAATCCTATTTTGTCATCTTGTGGGAGTTGGCACGGTGATGTGTCATCCTACATGGAAGGTGACCACATGTAATTTTTTCCTCACATGAGGAGATAGGTGTCCCACTTAGTGGTAGAGGTATTTTTCCATGTGTCAACACTTTGACTAGTGTGTAAGTGAATCTTGACCGAAATGGTTATGACAGATTTCTATGATAGAATCTATGACGCGTAAGAGTCGTAAATGGAATGTTCTATGATAGGTGAATACATGTGTCACAAGGCATCTTGGAAGAAGGCATCTTTGGGTGCCCCAAGGAGAGTTATGACATGTTGTAAGAGAATATGCTATTTTTAGTCAGTGTATGACAGATTCTCTTACAGCTGTAAGTACTGTCAGTATGACGGACTCTATGATGGTCGTAAGATGTGTAAGAGCATCTGTCATTGCCCAACTTGGGAATAGGCAACCATATTGGGATGGGGTGATAAGACAAGTGTCATGACCATGTTGTAGTGTTGGACAAGTGTCCCTAGGCGCGGGTTTTGGGCCATGAGGCCATGTTGGACGCCCATCTCAAGGAAAGTTCATTTTTGCCTTGTAAACTTCTATTTAAGCAGGTGCTTTGAGAGGAGATGTATTATGTGATTGACATGTCTTGTTATGCTACTGGTTTGTCTCTAGATACGAGTGTCAAAGACTCTTATAAAGACTTGCATTGAAAGTGTGTTGTAAACCTTGTTGTTTCAATAATACATTGTGCAAGTTTTGGAGTGTGGGGTTTTTCACCCATAAGGGTTTTCCCCACGTTATATCTTGTCTCTCTTTCTTCTGTCTTACATTCTTGTGTTGTGTATTGCTGCAATATCTCCATTGTTGTGTTTAACATTCTGTAATTGTAAAGGTTAAAAAGAATTTGCACTCTTCTCTCCTCTTTTGATTAGTGTAGGAAGTGATTTCTGCACACCTAGCTTCCTTTTAGATAGAAGATAGAGATTGATAACTAACCATTTTTTGAAATTTGGGATTCAGAATATTTGAGGACAATGCCCCAAGTGCCCAAGTCCAAGGTATTATTTTCTTCACGGAATGCAAAACTCCTTTTGGCACCGATGATCATTGTTCCGTTTGTTTTCATCGCGGGATATGCGGAGGACATTAGGACTAGTCCTTGTGTCCAAGGTAGGTTGATCTTTAGGATATCAAGGCTTCTTCAGATGTAGAATATCACTGTCACAAAGATTCCAGTGTCTGAAACTCCTGAGGACATTGCCCTAGGTGCCCATGTCCTGAAATGTTCAATTCTATCTCTTCCTTTCAGTTCCTGAATCCTTATCGTCTAAACCTTCCTCTGCAACTCCACTTCACAAAATTTAGTACTTATAACTTGCAATCACAAAGGAGTGTGGTTGGGGTTTGTGATGTTTAGAAGCTTGCCTCAGTCAAGCCCCGGAGAGACATTCAAGTCTTTTGAACACCATTGTCAGATAAGAGTGTGTATCCCTGCGAGATAGAGGCAAAAACCAAATGATAAATGATTCAAACATAAACAAATGTCACCTCAGAGGTGTAGCTCTCACATAGATGAAGATACTTCATGCACATGAGAAGATGAAGCTAAATCTGCAACCACAAACACAATAACAATGCTCTACACTACAACGATGAATATCTTGAAATCACAAGCTTGCGACAAGTTCATAATCATAATCATCTTCTAGTTTACAAATGAAAACCTAAACATGCTTATATATGCAACAACACACATTCCCGCCAAGAATTTTATAATTCAAACTTAAGGTGTCGGCATAGGGCCTAACAACGGTCATATAACTGAACTTAGATTTAGTGCCTGACCCAAAATAGGGTAGGACTAGGGCGCGAGCGCCCAAGTACTCCCTCCCAAGTTTAGATAGGGCTTAACATTATAGCATCCCCTAGGTCATATTCACCATAACACTTAGGGGTTTTCTCTTCAAAATTAACATGCAAGATGTTATAATGAATTCTAAGGACCCGAGAGCTAAACCTTAACAGAGAAAAGCCCCCAAGGGGACATTTTCTGACATAACACTAACCCCTTTAACAAAATTATAACCTTTAGATTTTATTGGGGAATACTTAGATAATGTGGTGAGAAAAAGTGTGGGTTTACAAAGAGAGAAACTGATGAGAAATTTGAATTTACAAGAAAATAAGAAGAGTGTGGAAGAAAAATAAATTGAAACATGTTCAAAGACCTTGCCATGGATACTATTAAAACAATTAATGAAGGTTGGGAAAACTCTACATTATTGGATGAAATGTATTAACTAATGAAAATTCATCTCCTAAATTGAAATGGTCGCATGAAGAGGTGAACTCCCCAGAACAAGAGTCATCTCTCATGCTGACTAAGACAAGAAGGGTGCTTGTGGAAGGTATATATAGTGATTCAACCCAAAAAAGAGAAAACCAACAATAAAAATTTGTAAGAAATTATGTAGATATAGGGATTTGATTTCTTTGAAATCAAATTAGACAAAGGAAGAAGTAGGAAACTAGAAAGGCATAGGGACTGCAATGAAAAACTAGCAATGGAAAAGAAATATATAAATAAAAGGTCAAAAGGTATAAGTCCACTAAGAAGAGAGGAAGAATCCTTGCCTAGTACCAACATATCCAAAGAACATACTTCTACTACAGAACACAATATGAAATTACGTATCTTCGACAAAGATACTATTGAAGCACCTGAACACATTTTTGTGTTGGAATCCACTTGGGGAAGGAATGGAACTCTGATAAATTAGGATAGACTTTATTTTTTGTAGGAACACTGAGAAATGATGTTTTGAAATGGTATATGAAGAAGTGACCTCAACATGATAAGGAATGGCATAAAATAAAAAAGAAGAATTCCTATCTAACTTTAGAACTCTTAAGGTTCTGTTAGAGAGTGTTAGTAAAATGAGAGAAATTATACAATAAGAGGGAGAAACTATTAAGGACTTTGACCACCACATATTCAAGGAAGTGGTGATAAAGATGGAAGAATCCCAGACTGAGAAACAAAGAATTGAGTGGTTTGTATCATGATTACTACCAAAGGTTAGCGTGTATGATAAAATATAGATTTAAAGGCAAATAGAAAGGATGCAAATAATCTATTTAATCTACACTAAACCATAACCTCTAATTGAGAAAAATAAATCTTTAAAACAAAATAATAATGGACAAATTTTACCAATACAAACCCTCTTTGCTAAAGTAGATTTACTCAATGATTAAATGGATGTGGTTGCTTACAAAGTTGTGCAATATTTTAGTAGTGTGTACTTATGCTCTTCATTGATTATGTATTCATTTTATAGAGAATGAGGATGAATTTATAGAGTTTTTATTGTGGATGGATGGATAAGGATAAGATTTTAGAAAAAAATAGTATAAGGATGAGGGTAAATCATGAAGAAGATATGATATGATATGAGTGATTAATTGATGGATTTATTTATTTATTTTAGTTAACTAGTTGCACATTAGTTAGAAATAGAAATGAATCATGGAAGATATGTGATAGGAGAAAAATGAGTTTATTTATTTATTTTGGAATAAATAGGTGAACATTGACAAGGGTCATTGGTCCTTGGCATTTAATCATGTTTTCATGTGTCAAATCTAGGGTTGTGTCCTTGGCTATCTGCAATTAGGGATCCCATAGTTACCAATCTATTTAACTAATTCTACTAATCTTATTTTCTCTGGAAATTAATACTGCTGATTTATCTGCTATGAAAGTAAATTCTAAAAATACTGGAAACAAAGCTAAAACAATAAATTGCTAATATTGACCTATTCTAATCCACACAACTGAAACATACATTTGTCTATATGAAAGCAATAACTATTTTCCTAGTAGCATCTGAAACGAGATAATGAACAAACAAATACTAGCCTCCTGTCTTGAATGGCAGGAGTGGGCCCTTGCTCCCCGCCCTCAGGACTGAAGACTAAAGCAATAAATCAGTACAGGATTAAAGTATCACAATCTTTCTTTAGTCTAATTTCATTAGTATGCTTTGTATCTAGAAAATATATCAAATCTGGAAAAATTGAGATTACAACAATTCAATGATAATCATCTCTATCCTGCTTGTACCTTATATATCTATATATCAAATCAAGTGATGAGATATCACTCTACTCTAACTATCAGTTTATCTATGAGATAGCATCAATCTTTTATTCTATCAACTATTTAACTGTAGAGTAAAATCATGCAACTGAAATAGATTTTATTGGTACAACAGTCCCACTAAATCTAGAGTCTTAGTTTAAATAACAATTGAGCAACGAGGCCCTGAAAATATAGCTATTTAATAAGTCTTTTGGGAACTCATGCAAAATCAATAGAAGAGGAATTAGACCTCTAGCAGTCAACTAGAGTCTTCACCCAATCATTCAGGTGTTGGTTGAGTAATCCCCAGAGCACTCCAATTGCCCTCGGAAGTGTTGACTAATAGTGGTGCTAAAGACTCTGCACTATCTTAAGGAGAGCTTCGAAGATGTGTGCTTTTGTTTGGAGCTCCAGATCTGCACTTATGACTTCTGTCCAGCTCCGGAGATGATCCACCCCTGGTCCTCATATTTCACAAAATCTCCAATCATATTAGAAAAACATTGGAGTCTAGTGTAGTATCCCTCATGTTAGCTCTAGAGACTGTTGAGACCATCTTCAGAGATGCTCAGGATTGCCTTTGCCCGTACAACTGTACCTGTAGACACAAAAAGAGAGAATTTTCTGCATATTGCCATTAATTTACTGCACATTAGTCCTTCAATAAAAAATCATGACTTTTGGTAATTCATCTCTCATTAATGTAATTAGAACAAACCTTATCAATCTACTATAGTGCAATTACTAGGACAATAGAATAGGAAGGATGGGAAAGAGAGGTAAAAAGGGTATATTATTATGGGTGCTACCTGGCACTCATCATCCCCCCGAACTTGAAGGTTAGCAGGTCCTCCTGCTCTTCATAACCTGGACTTATTTAGGCGACATATTCTATCAGTCAAATTGAAATCATTTGCATATGTGGACCAAGTAGTGCTGTTTGTATTTCCATTCCCCCTGAATTGCTCAACTTGCTTTAGCTATTCTTGAAATCTGGCATCTTCCATCTGTTCCACTCATATAGGTAGTGGCTCAATAATGAGAGGAGGTCTAAAAAGTCTACCTATCCACTCTTGTTTGTATTTGTCCATCAATTTGGACACTGCTCTAGCTTTCCTCATAAACAACCTTAGGTTGGCAGGGGACACTACTTCTCTCACCTTTTGTTCTATAGTTAAAGTATCCCATCTTCTCTTTGCCACTGGAAGTATTTGATTGGATAAATTGTTCATGAGGAAACCAAAATCAATAGCACATTCCTGTAGATGTTTCTAATATAGAGGCAAACTCTTTGTCTTACCTTCTGGGGAGTAAATGTTTACCCTAAAATGAATCTCAAAAGCCCTGGGATTTGGATATTCCCTCCTAAGGAAGAGGCTTGTTTCTGTAGCCTTCTTTGTGTAAGCTTCCATCCTTTCATTCCAAATCTGATGATTTCTCATTAGTGACATGAATGCCCTGAGTTGGCATTCCCCCACAAAGTAGTTGATAAGGAAAGTATGATCATTGGTGTAAAAACCATGCAAATACAACTCACACAGGAAATCCTTATCCTCATCAGGACCTTTCATGTATGCCTCCATGAAGCCTGCCTCAGTTTCTATGTCCTCAGTTAAATTAGATAAAATCAATGATATCTTCCTCTGGAGGATTCGTTCTTGCAAAAATAGAGCATAACTACCACTGGGAGGTCTGCAAGATATGATTTTAGCTGAAATGGTGGCTACCTGGATGACCTTTTCCTATAAGGTCTGTACTTTCTGTGTCATGGCAGTCACTGCTCTTTGCAATTGCAACATTGGCTTGGATTCCTCATATTCCTAACATCTTCTTGCCCAATGAAATAGGACCTTAGGAATGTCTATTGGAACCGCCCCTAGGTATGGGTCTGTTTGAATCCCCTATTCCATGGTTGCAGCTGGGTTGGTCAACTCATGAATGTGTTCTTCCTGATCATCTATCTTGTTATTGGCCCAAATCAACTGTTTGGATTGACTTTGTGATGTAAGGGGTAAATCATAAAACACACAACAACAAAAATTGCACATAGAAAATAGAACTTTCTTTATTGATTTTTACAACTTATTACATTACAGAAGCTCAAATACAATTAGAGGAATCAACCCTCCACAGGCTGCAACACATTACAGCTTCCTCTCACAAGACCTTGGAATCATTTGCCATTTGTAACCCTAAATTTGCTAGGGTTTCTATTTTCCTGCCTACACTTTCCCCCTTAACTATTCTACTGCCTAGGGTTCCCAAAAATGGTTATTATTAGCCTTTTTGGTGGCCTACAACCTAATTTCAAAATTTGCATCTCCCTCCAAAAATAGGTCAACTTCTGGGAGCCATAACTTTTGATTCAGGTGTCCGATTGACAAACCGTTTTATGCATCGGAAAGATCACGGAGTGCTCTACGTGCTAGGAACCTACTTTTTTGGTTCTGCCATTTTTCAGGGTCATACGGGGCCGTTTAGTGCCTCAAACCTGAGTTTGAATAATTTTCAGGCATTTTTTGGGAAACAGAAACTTTAATATCTTTCATCTCGAAAATGAGCTTTGTGTGATTCCTTTTCCAAAGGTTTTATTTTTTAGTTATGAAGCTTCCTGTAAATCTTCACTTCAATCCGTGGCCAAATGCAAACTTTCCTAAAATAGCAGGTTGCTATTTTTAGCAGTTTGGAAAAACTGAAAGTTCTACATCATTATTCAAATGATTATGGAACCAAAACCATAAATTTTGAATAGAAATAGAAATAACATCAACAATTTTGAAACACATCTTTTTTTGGGTGATGCAAGATTGCCCTTACACCACTGGATGCTCTTGCATCAGGCACCCAGGGTAATTTGAGAATTGACCCTATCATGTCTCAGGTGTTTGTGTGAGGAAAACTCAAACGGTCAACCTTTGGCTTAGACAACCAAGAAGAATCTTCAATAGGCCTTCCTTTCCATTTCACCAAATATTCTTCATATTGCCTGTTTTGAGTACTTCTCCCCACACGGCTACCCAAGATCTCTTCTATCTCCTCTGTTGAAGTAGATGCTAGAATACTCCACTGTTCTTCTACTGGTCCATCCTCTGTTCCACCTTCATGACATTCTGATAGATCAGCAATGTTGAGAATAGGGAAAATGTTGATCCCACTCGGCAGCTCCACCTCATATGCATTTCCTGAATCATGTTTCTTCAAAATTTTGTATGGTCCAAATGTCTTCATTTTCAGCTTATTGTATGTTCCAATGGGGAACCTTTCTTTTCTCAAATGAACCATGACTTCATCTCCTACCTGGAATTCCTTATATCTCCTCTTCTTATCCTCCTTAGCCTTGTACTGAATATTCATCTTATTAATGTGCTTTTTCACCTCTTCATGCAAATTCTTCATGTGTTCTGCAAAGTCTTTAGCTTCGGTACTTCTCTTTTCTCCTTTGTCCAGATTTCTTAACTCTGAAGCATTTCTTGGACTATTCCCATATATAATCTAGAATGGTGATTTACCAATACTCCTATTGATAGAATTGTTGTAAGCAAATTCTGCTTGTGGTAAAATCAAATCCCATCCCTTGGACTTATCTCCTACTAAGCATCGTAGCAAGTTACCTAAACTCCTATTCACTACTTCCGTCTTTCCATGAGTCTATGGATGGTGTACAGAACTGAACTTCAAATTTGTCTTCAACTTCTTCCATAATGTCCTCTAGAAATAACCAACAAACTTGGTATCTCGATCTGAAACTATGCTCTTTGGTAGACCATGTAATCTCACCACCTCCTTGAAAAATAACTCTGCAATATGAACAACATCATTAGTCTTCTTACAAGGAATAAAATGTGCCATCTTTGAGAATCTGTCCACCACCACAAAAATGGAATCATGTCCTCTCTGTGTCCTTGGTAAACCAAGAACAAAATCCATACTAATATCATCCCATGGCATCTCAGGTATAGGTAGTGGCTGATATAGACTTGTATTCTGACTTGCTCCTTTCGCCATTTGACATACTCTGCAACTCTACACAAATTTCCTCACATTCTGCTACAACTGTGGCCAATAATAATTTTCACCAACAATAGCAATGGTCTTATCTCGACCCAAGTGTCTAGCCAATCCTCCACTATGCTTCTCCTTAATCAGGTTCTCTCTCATGGAACTCCTTGGAATGCACAACTGGCTTCCTCTAAACAACATGCCATCTTGGATTATGAAATCCAACCATTTTATCCTGTCCAAAGTAACAGGTTCCAAACATGCTTTCCATGCCTCTGCAAAATCTAGATCTTCAGGATACAAACTTTTGAGGTCATCAAACCCAACAACCTCTATCTTCATTTATGTCAACAAATTTTGCCTTCTACTCAAGGCATCTGCAACTCTGTTGGACTTCCCACTCCTATGCTTCAAAACAAAAGTATAGCTCTGCAAAAACTCAACCCATTTTAAGTGCCCCTAGTTCAACTTTCCTTGACTATTAAGATATTGTAAAGCCTGATGATCAGTATATAAAACAAACTCCTTTGGCAACAAATAATGTCTCCATTTCTTCAAAGCCTGAACTATTGCATAAAACTCCTAATCATAAACAAAATACTTTTTCTTGGCATCATTAAGCTTCTCACTGAAATAGGCAATGGGCTTACCTTCTTGGCTCAAAACAACTCCTATAGCACTGCCACTAGCATCACAATCTACTTGAAATACCTTATTGAAATATGGAAGTGCCAAAATAGGTTGATCTGTGACTTTCTACTTCAATGTATCAAATCTTTTATCTACTCCTTTAGTCCATCTAAACTCTTTTCTATCCCCTCTCATTGTCTCAGTTAGGGGTGCACAAATGCTACTAAAATTCTTGATAAATTTTCTATAAAAACTTATCAAACCATGAAAAGATGTTACCTCAGAAGCACTCCTTGGCGTAGGCCATTCAATGATAGCCCTCACCTTCTCTGGGTCCATCTTAATACCTTCCTTTGAGACAACAAATCCCAGGTATACCAACTCCTTTGCAAAACTACATTTCTTTAGATTGATCAACAACTTCTCCTCCCTCAACTTCTCCAAAACTCTTCTGATATGCGTCATATGCTCATCCCAAGTCTTACTGAAAATCAAAATATCATCTAAATAAACAATAACAAAACTTCCCAAAAATTCTTTCAATACGTCGTTCATGAGCCGCATGAATGTGCTCGGTGCATTGGTTAGTCCAAATGGCATAACTAACCACTCATACAAACCTTCTTTGGTTTTGAAGGTTGTCTTCCATTCGTCTCCTCCTCTAATGTGGATTTGGTGATACCCACTCTTCAGGTCAATCTTTGTGAAGTACTTGGCTCCACTCAAGCAATCCATTATGTCATCCATTTTGGATAATGGAAATCTATACTTGATCATGATTTTATTGATGGCTCAGGAATTTGTACACATTCTGCACTCCCCATCTTTCTTTGGTGCTAGTACTGCAGGTACTGCACATGGACTTAGACTCTCTCTTATCAGCCCCTTCCTTAACAGCTCTTGAACTTGTCTGTTCAACTCTTCACTCTCTGTAGGAGTCATTCTATGGGCTGCCTTATTCGGTAAACTAGCTCTTGGTATCAAATCCATTTGGTGACTTATCTTCTTTATTGGTGGTAAACCTTTTGGTACATTATCAGAGATAATATCCTAAAATTCTTCCAACGTTTCTAAGACTTTTGTTGGTACATTTTCACATTTCTCTTGACTAATCTTCAGAATCAATGCAAAACAATGACGCTCATGCTTCATACCCTCCAAAAAATTTTGACCATCTACCAAGCAAATGTTGGTAGTACTACATGTCTTTTCTTCCACCTCCTTCAAGGGCTTCAACTTATGATGAACTCCATCCTTTGTTAGGGAGTATGTGTTGGCACGACCATCATGGACAATGCTCCTATCATACTGCCACGGCCTCCCCAATAACGTATGACATGCATCCATTAGTATGATGTCACACATCACCTCATCATGGTAGTCACCAATGTTGAATTTCACTAAACATTGCTCATTGACCAAAGCTCTATGGTCCTTCTACAACCATGCAATCCAATATGGATGTGGATGCTTTCTTCTTGTCAACTTCAACTTGTCAACCATCTCCTCTGAAACAAGATTTTTAGTACTTCCACTGTTAATAATAATATCACAACACTTACCTTCACATTTGCACCTTGTGTGGAATAAACTCTTCCTCTGATTGGGTTCTTTCTCCTCATTCAACAAAGTTCTTTTGACAACTAGGGTTTCTCCCCTTTCAACATCTTCAGAGCGCTCAGATTGTGCATCTTCATTGACATGTGCAACTCATGCATTAACTTCAGGTCTTCTATTTGTCCTTCCTTGATGTTGTGGACACTCATATGCTCGATGTCCTTCTTCTCCACATTGGAAACAAGTTCCTTTGAAACGTCCTCTTCTAGGTCCTTGCCTAGGTCTGCCTCTTCCTCTTCCTCTTTGTTCACCATTGTTCTGGTCACGAGGGCGGTAGGTATTGTCTCCTCTCTGATTTCGATTGGTGCCATCTTCACTTTTTTTTAAATCTTCATTTCAGCCCCCATAGGGTCTTCCACCAGTCCTTCTGCCTTGACCTCTTCCCCTTTGCTTGCTATCAAATCTTTTATTCAGCTTCTCTTCCATCTTCAGGGAAAACTGGTATGCATCTTCTATGGTGGTCATTCTAACTAGGCTCAGCTCCTCTTGAATACTTGGCCTCAACCCATTAATGTAACGAGCTACCTTCTCCTTGTTGGCCTTTGCATGACCGGTTTTGATAGTAATCTTATAAAACTCTTCTATATACTCCTTAACAGACTTGTTGCCTTGCTTCAATCCTTGCAGCTTCAACAAATCCATCTCATAGTCCACAGGAATGAACTGCTTCTTCAGTTTCTCCACCATATGATCCTATCTGGTGATCTTTCCTTTTTCTCTTCTATTCCTCTCTAACTGGACCTCCTTCCACCAAATACTGGGATGGCCCTTCAATTTTGTTTTTGCAAACTTGACCCGATCTGGGTCTTCCACATCTTCACACTCAAAATATTCCTCCATGTCATTGATCCAATCAATAAGCTGTTCTAGATTCAAATCTCTAGAATATGTAGAAACTTCGATCCTGGGCCTCTTTCCAATCTTAGAAATGGCCCTCAACAACCTAACTTCTGCAGGATCTCTTGCAGCTTCTTGTTCTTCCTCAAATAGCTCCTCTTCTGCTTCATCCTCGCTTTCTTCTCTTGTTCTTGGCTCAAACCCTCTTCGTAGCTCCGCTTGCAATGCATCGATTTGTCTTTGCAGGGCTCTAAAACCCTCTTCCGTCAAAGCATTCCTCCTACTACAATTTCTTTGTGGAGACATCTTGATCTCATAGCAAACCCACAACCTCAGGTCCTAGTGCAAATTGCCTCACGGTCGGTAATATGTCTACACACTCAGGAACCCTTGCTCTAATATCACTTGATGAAGGGGGTAAATCATAAAACACACAACAACAGAAATTGCACATAGAAAATAGAACTTTCTTTATTGATTTGGACAACTTATTACATCACAGAAGCTCAAATACAATTAGAGGAATCAACCCTCCATAGGTTGCAACACATTACATCTTCCTCTCACAAGACCTTGGAATCATTTGCCATCTATAACCCCAAATCTGCTATGGTTTCTATTTTCTCGTCTATTCTTGACTCTACACTTTCCCCCTTAACTCTACTACTACCCAGGGTTCCCAAAAATGGTTATTAATAGCCTTTTTGGTGGCCAACAACCTAATTTCAAAATTTGCATCTCCCTCCAAAAATAGGTCAACTTTCGGGAGCCATAACTTTTGATCTGGGTGTCCAATTGACAAATTGTTTTATGCATCAGAAAGCTTGTAGAGTGCTCTATGTGCTACGAACCTGCTTTGCTAGTTCTAGCCATTATTGGGCTCGTACGAGGTTGTTTAGTGCCTCAAAGCTGAGTTTGAATAATTTTTAGGCTTTTTTTGGGAAATGAAAACTTTAATATCTTTCAGCTTGAAAATGATCTTTGTGTGATTCCTTCACCAAAGGTCTTGTTTTTCAATTACAAAACTTCATGTAAATTTTCACTTTAATCCGTGCCCAAATGCAAACTTTCCTAAAATAGCAGGTTGCTATTTTTAGCAGTTTGGAAAAACTGAAAGTTCTACATCATTATTCAAGCGATTATGGAGCCAGAACCACAAATTTGAAAATAAATGGAAAGAGCATCAATAATTTCCAAACACATCTTTTTTTGGGTGATGCAAGATTGCCCTTACACCACTGGATGCTCCTGCATCACTTTGTATCTTCTCAATGAGTGCTGCAATTAATGTGAGACTATTGTCTCTAGCTTTCACAATATCAGAAATATTTTGTGCTGCTTCCTCTTCCTTTTCTCTGATATTGTGTGCTGCTTCCTCTTCTTTTTCTCTGATTTCCACCTCTTTCTCCTAAATTATCTTTAATTTGTCCTTGAGTTCTACTTGTAGCCCTTCAATTATCTGCTATTGTTCCATTTCTTTCTCTTTCATGACCTTTTTGAGGTTAGTGATGATTAAGTTTTTCCCCCACAACAGTCTCTTTAGATTATCAATTTTCTCTAATAGCTGATGTTCTCTTGGAACCTCTATATCCTCCTGATCAGAGGGTGAGAGTAACTCCATGTTTCTCCCTCTTCTACGCTTTCCTCATCAAGGGTTTCAAAGGCTTTTTGCTCTACATTGTCAGTTGCATCATCTTGTTCTTTCTCATTTTCCCCTGAAGTCTCCTTCTCATCTTCCCTTGAAGTTTCCTTATCTTGAACTTCCTCTTGGTTTACATCTGCAAATGTTGGGGCTGATGAAGGTCCAGCCTCAACCATGGAAGTTTGGAAGCCCATGAGGACCTTAGCTAAGAGAGCTGTATCTTGTTCAGCCTAAGTAGGCTGTCTCTTTCTCTGGCTTCTCTGTAGCACCGGTAGAGCTTGTGTCTCTGAAGCAGGTGCATTATCCTTAGAGTCTGAAGAATGGTGAAGGTTTCTTTGTCTACTATCTCTGGAGATTAGGGATGTTGTGGCTCTAGAGTCTAAGACCTCAGATGAACAGGTGACTCTGGGGGAGTTTCCTTAACTATTTTTCTTTGTTTGCTTTTCCTAATCAAAGGGACTTCATCTGAATCATCAGATTCTTCCTCGGCGCTATGGTGCTTGCTAGACTCAGGTGTCTTTGGAGTTATTTTTGCTTTCTTACTCTGTCCTGTTCCTTTCCTTTGCTTTTTGTGGCCAGAAGTTTGGGTAGAGGCCAGTGTAATTTCCTCTTCCATAATGATAGCTTCCCCTATTTGCTTGGTTTGAATGGACTTCTCAGCCAAGGTTATCCTTTGTTTTGTCGAGTGGGTCATATGAAAGAGTTGCTTTGTAATAGGTTCTTTCAGCTGTTCTGTGGCAACTTAGGCTTCTCCCAAAACTTCTTTCCCTTTTCTTTGGTTGTCAGTAACAGGGGTAGAAGTTGGTGTTTCCTCCATTGTTTGTTTCTTGCTCTTGCCCTTTTTAGTAGCTGGGGAGGAGGTAGAAGGCAGTGCCTCCTCATCTTGCTAAGAAGAGGAAGTCTCATCTATACCCTGTGCCCTGTCTGGTGTCTTGTGGTTTGTTTTCTAAAAATATCTGCCATAAAGCCTCTCCATCAGCTTGGGACAGGAAATTATGTTTTACAATCAAGAAAATGAGGCTGTGGTTTTTCATGGGACCCTTCCCCTGTTGATACTTGTCTGCTAGGGCTATATTAGTAGAATATAGAAAGTTTGGGATATTTATGCTAAATTCTGGATGGGCATGCCCATGCCTTAGAAAAATTAACATTTTCATGATTGGTCCTAAACTATAGAGAATTGCCCATCACATGTAAAATGTTTCATTAACCACATAGCTAGAGATTGCCATGGTTGTGGAAGTGACGTCCTAACAATTCCTTTGACTTGATTTTTGCTTAAATGCAATTGTATTTCAGGTTCACCTTCTTCAAAGAAATTTTTAATCAAATCAATGTACAGGGTTGTTAGATGGTAGAACCTCTCACCTTGTTCTGGTAGCCCTAAAATATGGCTGATAATGGTGGATGAGACATTGATTTGAACCCTCTCACTGTAGTTTGATTATTCTTCAGGTTGCGTAGGAAATCATCTACAATGTCCTCCTGAAATCCTTCAAACTTCTCCAAAAATTCCAACCACCCAACATTCTTTAAGATGTCTGCTACAGCTTGGTCTTGCAACAAACCTATTACACTCTCTAGCTCTGACTTCTTTTTCACCCCCATCTTCCTGTCTTATTTCAACTCCTCTGGTTGAACTTTCCCTTGATTTCCTCTGTAGTTTTTTTCCCTTTTTCTTTTTACCTTATGAAAGACTGTGGCAGTAAAACTTGAAAATTACCTTTGAGGTTTTGGGAAAATCTGCAATTTTTGAACTAGGTTTGATATCTGTTAATTTCAACTGCTTAGATTATGGGGAGGTGGCTTGAAATTAGTTATGAAGTGATTGTTCAGTCATAATGGCAGGGAGTGATATAACACTTCAGTGAAAGGTCGACAGTGTGGCAATTAAGGCGGCATGTATGAGTTAAAAGGGAAAATAATGGCAGGGACATGTGTCAAAGTAACTGCACCTAAAAATAGAAATGATAAGACAGTAATAATTAACTTAATTCGAGCAAATTACCTGGATCACTTTTTGTGATGATGGCCCGATGTACTTGGTTGATACATCACAACCTTGATGAGGTTTGATGTGACCTGGCACGTGAGCAGCCCCTTCGTGGCTTGGATTGGCGTCAACATCTTCATTGTCATGTGGCCTAAAATCCTTCCCGCTGAGTAGATTTGGAAATGACATGCTGTCAAGTGATGTCAGGAGAGATATCCGTGATGACATGCGCATGCGGTAGCAATTGTCTTTTTGATTGCTAACAATGTGCGTGCTGACCTCACCATTGTTTATTTCAAAAAGTGTAGGATGAGTCATGCTGACCTCATCATATGATGTGGGACACTTTAATACTTGGAGAGGTGGGTCCCCTCCTTCCTCTTATTCCTTAAAATGATTCCTTATTGGTGAAGCACCGGAGGTGCTCCTAGATTTCTATGGAGATGTGTCTTAGTAACACCTGGTGTCTGATTGGCTCCATAGATCAATTACTGAAATCTTGCAAGAAGGGAACCACCATTTACTGGTTTTCAATCCCCTTGGTTGAGAAAGATGGTCATTTACTGGTTTTCCATCTTCCTCTCTTTTTTTTTGAAAAAGGTTGCCATTTGCTATTTTCAACCTCTTTTTTTTTTAAAAAGGCTGCCATTTGCTAGTTTTCAACCTTTTTTTTCATTGTCCTTGAATATTTCAATATGTGATAGAGGTTGTGACCCCTATCACCAAGCACAAGTCCTTGGTAAATTCCTCCTTAGTTGATGGCCTTGTATAAAGTCAAATTTTGTGGCCATTTACTAAGAATGGATCTTTGCTTCCATCAATGGGTGCTAGCAAAACTGTTCCATTTTCATAAACTTCCCTTATTTTAATAAGGGCCCATCTAGTGAGTTTGTAACTTCCCTTTGAACTCCTTAAACTTAGAATCATATAGGAGAACCCAATTACCTTGCTGAAATGTCCTCCTTTTGATGTGTTGGTCATGACATTGTTTCCTTTGAGATTGAACAAGTTCTGTTTGCTGTATGGCTTCTGTCTGGATTTCATCCAACTCATTGAGTTGAAGGATCTTGTTCTGATGTGCTATAGACAATGGTAGGCCAATATCTAATGAAGTTTTAAGTGTCTGCAATTCAAATTCTATAGACAGAATGGGTTTCTTCCCATAAACTAATTTGTATGGTGAGAACTTGATGGTGGACTTCTAGGTGGTATTGTAAGCCCAAACTACTTCAGGTAACCTCCTAGTCCAATCCTTTCTATTCATGGCCACTGTCCTTGTCAGGATATTTTCTAGTTCCCTATTAGTCACTTCCACCTACCCATTAGCTTGGGGGTGGTAGGGTGAAGACTTCCTATGTTTAACTTGATATAGATCTATGAATGCTTTGATTACCTGAGAAGTGAATTGGGGTCCTCTGTCTGAAACTATTGATCTTGGGGCTCCAAACCTTAAGAAGATTCTATTATAGAGGAAATCAACAACTTTCTCTTCTCTTGTAAATTGCAGTGCCTAAACCTCTGCCCATTTAGTTACATAGTCTGTGCATACTAGAATGCATTCTTTTCTTGAAGATGGTGGAGAAATTGGTCCCACAAAGTCTAGACCCCATTGCTCAAATGGTTCTAGCACTACCTGAGGATGAAGTGACATTTCTTGGGTAAAGGCTAGCTGCCCCATCCTTTGGCATGGATCACACTGCTGCACATACTTCTTGGTATCCTTATGAAGAGAGGGCCAGTAGTAACCAGCTCCCAGAATCTTGTGAATGGTTCTATGTAAGGAATAATGCCCACCAGATGGTTCATCATGACATGCCCTTAAGACATAAAAAATTTCATCAACTTTTAAACAACTGCATAAAATGAAATCAGGACCACACTTAAACAGTAAAGCATTTAGCCATTTGTAAGATAAGCTTTCTTTTAGCAACTGCTTCTTTTGTTTTGAAGTGAAATGAGATGGAAACAAGCCTGTAGCTAAGAGATTAGCTATGTTTGCAAACCAAGGTACAATATAGGAGATAGAAAAAAGATATTCATCTGGAAATTTGTCCTCCACTGGTTGGTTTTCTTCACCTGTATGCAATCTTGACAGAAAGTCAAAACCAAATTGAATTTCCTTGGATTATCAGTTATGGTAATGTCAAATTCCTGCAATAGCAATACGCATCTAATTATCCTGGCACCCACTACCAGTTTGTTCATTAAGTACTTGATAGTTGCATGATCAATATGTACAAATATTTTGTATCTAGTGATATAATGCCTGAATTTGTTTATAGCATATATGACTGCCAAGAATTCTTTTTCGGTGTGGTATAGTTTCTTTCTGTAGAGGTAAGGCTTTTACTGATGTAGTAGATGGCATGCATACCTTCTCCCTTCTCTTTCTGTCCTAGGACTGCCCCAATAGACTCATTTGAAGCATCAATTTGTATGTGAAATGGCAGAGTCCAATTGGGCCCTCTCAAAATAGGTGTGATAGTAAGTTTCTCTTTAAGGGTTTCAAATACTGATTAAGAATCTTTTGTCCATAAGAAGTCAGTGTCCTTGGTAAGTAGGGTAAACATAGGAGCATCTATTATGCTGAAATTTTCTATAAATCTCCTATAGTAACCTGCATGACCTAGAAAACTTCTAACATCTGTCTGGTTTTTAGGTGAGGGTAATTGCTTTATCACTTCTATTTTGTTTTGTTCTACTTTGATCCCGTTTGCTGAAATGTGATGTCCCAATACAATTCCTTCCTCTACCATCATAAAGTAGTTTTCATGGCTCAGGGATAGTCAGTTTTTTTCACAACATTGTAGCACTTTCTCTAGGTTTATGAGAGAATCTTCAAAGTTGTCTCCATGCACAGTAAAGTCATCCATATAAACTTCCATACACTCATTAGCTAATTCAACAAAAATGGCTAAAACAAGCCTCTGAAATGTAGCTGGAGTGTTACATAGTCCAAATGGAAGAACTCTGTAGGTAAAAGTTCCCCAAGAACAAGTGAAAGTGGTTTTATCCTGGTCCTCAAGTGCTACTTGAATTTGGTTATATCCACTAAATCTATCCAGAAATGATAAGTACTTTCTCCCTACAAGGTTCTCTAGCACTTGGTCAATGAATGGTGAAGGAAAGTAGTCCTTCTTTTTGGATTTGTTTATTTCTCTATAATCAATACATACTCTCCACTTCCCATTCTTTTTAGGTACTATGACTAGGGGTGAGACCCATTGATTGTGTAAGATTGGATATATGAACCCTGCTTGCAGCAATTTCTCTATCTTAGTCTTACCATTATCTTTTAAAACAGGATTTAATCTTCTCTGGGGTTGTCTGACAGGTTTTACATCTTCAGTGTATATATGATGAGTACAGATCTCAGGAGGGATGCCCTTCATATCTTGGTATTCCCAAGCAAAAGCTGTTGAATGGGAGACTAGGAGTTTGAGAAGTGCTTCTTCTTATTTTTCTGCTAACTGGGTGTTGATATTTAGTATTTTCCTAGGTAAAATCATGACCTGTTTTGTAATCTGATCCATAAATGTCCTCAATCCATATCCTGGAGTCATAGTATTGAGGGGACAAGAATGTGAGAGCAACATGTGGAATGTGGCTAAATCTCTATAAAAGGTCTCTCCACAAGGAATAATGTTTGCTAAGGTACAATGAGTAGCAGTGAGAAATTCTCTATTTGAATCTTGGGCTAGTTTCATTATATCTTTGTCAATAAGAATATGGGTGATATCTTCTGTTGTATCATAGTTGATTTCTTCTTCTAACTCACCCAAATGTTCCTTGATGGTAACAATAGCTACTGAGGCACTATTTTCCATGTTATTTAGCTCATCTACCCACACTTTTCCTAAATAATGTATTGATGGTTTAGCTGGAGGGTATAAAGAAATTTTCTTCAATTCTATTCCATTGGAAATGACCATATCCCCTATTCGTCAATCAATAGATGCTACTATTGTAGCTAGCCATGGCCTTCCCAATATCAATGGCTATGCATTTCACTAATTTCTAGGTTCCAATATCAGAAAGTCTATTGGCAATTCCCATGACTACCACAACTGAGAGATCAGTTAACACCCCTTTTGGAATTGCTACCGACTGGTCAGCCAGTTGGAGGATGGTGGATGTGTCATAGACACCTGCTAGAGCTAATTTGTCTAGGGTGTGCATAGTCATTACATTTGTTGCTACTCCCAAATCAACCAAAACATTAGATATTTCCACCCCTAAGATATAGACAGTTATGACAGAGTTCCCAGGGTCTCCATATTTTGGGAGGAACATTTCTCCCATTAGGAGGTCTACTACTTTCCCTTCCACCTGGGTGGTGGCAGGAAAGTTTTTCTTTCTACCTTGGGTTTTAACACAATGTTGTTTGATGAATTGGTTCAGTTCAAGAACATCCCTAATTGCTTGTAGGAGTGGAATTTCAATGTTCAATTGTCTGATTTCTTGTAGAAGTTTTGATTCTAGGGTAGGTTGGACTTGATTTTGTAGGACCTTTTTCTAAGGGACATGCTATTTGAGCCATTCTGGGTATGGTGCTAGTTTTTCTATCTCCGAAGCAGCTTCAAAGTTCTTAACAGAAGTGTTTCCAAAGGTGTTCTCTAGAGTTGTTCATTTAGGAGGAACTCTGAAGTTACCCAAGGATGGTTCTTTTAGCATAGTTTCGATAGTAATCCCCTCCAAAAGTTGAGTGGATGGATTTTTAGGTTCCACATCATTGGTTACTTCAACTATAATTGGGGGAGATGGTCTTGGAAGTGCTTTCCCAGAACATAGCTGGAGATTATTGGAATATATAGCATTGATACTAGCTATATTTTCTTGTTCTGTCATGTAAATAGCTACTCCTTGTTTATTTCGTGGGTTTTGTATAGGTTGGGTTGGTAAAGGTGGCTGACTAACTGGCTCATTTTATGACTGTCCTTGTGTGTTGGGGGATCTAGTTAGTAGTGCTTTTTGTTGAGGTTGGAAACGTCTAGGTTGTCCTTGGTATTGTTGATTATAACCCTGTTGAGAACCCCAATGAGGTTGCATGTTTTGTGATCCAAACTGTTGTGGCCATTGTTGATTTCACCAGGGCTGATTTTGCCAGTGTTGGTTCTGCCATTGCTGGTTTGACCAATCTTGTGGTCCCCAAGGGGGAATATTCTAAGGCCCATGCCACACTAGATTCTATTGATTATTTCCCCAATTTGGAGGGCACCTATAAGAAGCTTGGTTTGGATACTGATTATAAGATAAATTTCCAGCTTGTTTTTGTCCTACATAGTTCAACTCCTCCTAGATATAATGGCATTTTTTTAGTCAGCCTTTTTAAGGCTGGGAGCTGATCACATTGACTGGTAGGATGTTCCCTGTCACAGATCTAACAGATTTCTAATTTATCTAAAGGGCATTCTCTCAATAGGTGTTTGTTCCTACACCTAGGACAATATATGGAGAGTAGTTCAGTTGTTCTACTTTGATCGGTTGCTCTAGTTTTTGCTTGAATCCCATCTAATGTGGTATTCGATTGGACTAGAATGTCTATTTTAAGATTTGCAATCTCCTCCACTATCGTATTTCATTCTTCCCTTTGAAAGATTTGGGTGTTCTCACTCCATCTTAGGTTCTGGAATAGTTCCTACAGAGTTCTTCTATAGAAGGCATATCCATTTTGTTGATGTTCCCTTTTCCCATTAGATCTAGTGCCTGTTTTGATTCTTTGTCTAATCCTTTTACAAATAGTGTTCTGGCCAAAGAGTAAGCCACAGGATTGGCATACCTTCTCAAAGAAAAGTTGAACCTATCCACATAGTCCTCTAAGGTTTCATCCTCTCTTTGTTTAATTTTGAATAGTTCCTCATTTTTATCACTAACCCTACAGTAATCCTGGTACTTTCCCAAAAATTCTATTTCCATCTGATCCTAGGAATGAATGGAGTTTTGGGGTAAACCCATGAACCATCTCATAGCAGCATCTTTCAGGGTTGATGGGAAAAGTTTGAGTTTTTGATTATTTGATCTATAATCATAAGTCTGGCATACCACTTTGAATTCGAACAAAAATTGATCTGGATCCTCAGAAGCAAGTCCCCTAAAATTTGGCAAATGTGAAGGTGAAATATTCTTCTTATGGGCATTATCTCCAATAGCCAGGACAATGGGGTATGAGAAGGTTCTTGGAGCCTGATTGTCCTCCTCATCATGATTATCATCCATGTCTGACACTTGTTCTTCTCTTTGAGATTCAGTGTGGGGTTTTGAGGAATTAGTTTCTGTTAAAGGATCTGCTTGTACGCTTTCTTGCAATTCTTGGATATATTCAGAGAGTGAAGGACTTTGAGGATTTAAGGGAATATCGAGTTGGGGTGTAGCTTCCAAGGTAGGTTCTAGGTGCCGCTCTTCAACAAGATCTTGTGCCACCCTACTTCTTTCTCCTATAGTTTGCTGCTGGGGTGTCTATTTTATGTATCTACCTTTTGAATCCCTAGATCTAACCATGCAGATTCAATTTAACCTAAAAATTATTAAATAAGTTTTCCTAATTAACATAGAGTCCCCAAAAATGGCACCAAAAATGACAAGGGTCGTTGGTCCTTAGCATTTAATCATGTTTTCATGTGTCAAATCTATGACTGTGTCCTTGGCTATCTAAAATTAGGGATCCCATAGTTACCAGTCTATTTAACTAGTTCTGCTAATCTTATTTGCTCTGAAAATTAATATCGTTGATTTATCTGCTATGAAAGTAAATTCTAAAAGTATTGGAAATAAAGATGAAATAGTAAATTACTAATATTGACCTATTCTAATCCACACAACTGAAACATACATTTATCTATGTGAAAGCAATAACTATTTTCCTAAGTAGCATATGAAACAAGATAATGAACAAACAAATACTAGCCTCCTATCTTGAATGGCGGGAGTGGGCCCTTGCTCCTCACCCTCAGGACTAAAGACTCAAGCAATAAATCAGTACAGGAATAAAGTATCACAATCTTTCTTCAGTCTAATTTCATCAGTATGCTTTGTATTTAGAAAATATATCCAGTCTGGAAAAATTAAGATTACAACAATTCAATGATAATCATCTCTATCCTGCTTCTACCTTATATATCTATATATCAAATCAAGCGATGAGATATCACTCTACTCTAACTATCAGTTTATCTATGAGATAGCATCAATCTCTTATTCTATCAACTATTTAACTGCAGAGTAAAATCATGCAACTGAAATAGATTTTAGTGGTACAACAGTCCCAGTAAATCTGGAGTCTTAGTTTAATTTACAACTGGGCAGTGAGGCCTTGAAAATATAGGTATTTAATAAGTCTTTTGGGAACTCATGTAAAATCAATAAAAGAGGAATTAGATCTCTAGCAGTCAACTAGAGTCTTCACCTGATCATTCAGGTGTTGGCTGAGTAATCCTTGGAGCACTCCAATTGCCCTCAGAAGTGTTGACTGATACCAATGCTAAAGACTCTGCACTATCTTAATGAGGGCTCTGAAGATGTGTGCTTTTATCTGGAGCTCCAGAGATGCGCTTATGACTTCTGTCCAGCTTCAGAGATGATCCACCCCTGGTCCTCCTATTTCGCAAAATCTTCAATCATATTAGAAAAACATTGGATTCTGGTGTAGTATCCCTCATGTCAGCTCCAGAGACTATTGAGACCATCTCCAGAGATGCTCAGGATTGCCTTTGCTTGTACAACTGCACCTGTAGATGCAAAAAGAGAGAATTTTCTGCATATTTCCATTAATTTGCTGCACATTAGTCCTTCAATAAAAAATCATGACTTTTGGTAATTCATCTCTCATTAATGTAATTAGAACAAACCTTGTCAGTCTACTATGGTACAATTACCAGGACAACAGAATAGGAATGATGGAAAAGAGAGGTAAAAAGGGTATATTATTATGGATGCTACTTGGCACTCATCAAACATTAGTCTAATTAACTAAATTATATTAATTATTTAATTAATTAGTGATGGTAAATGATAACGGTATTAGAATAATACTAAGATGTAATGTTTAAGTACAATGTTAGGAGGTGGTATAATTTAGTTGTCTATAATTTTCCCCTCTTTGAAATGGTATTATCACTTTGTACGTGAGGTGGTTGAAGGAGGACAGGTCTCTTTGGCTAAGATACACAGTGATATAAATCCTGCAGATATTTTGATGAAGCCTACTAGTAGAGAGAAGTTCATATGGTGTAGAACTTCTGTTGGCTTGCATATCACTTGATGATAGGTAGCAGTGGCATTGGTCTCTCAATATGAGGAATTATTCGCAAGGTAGAAACATGACTTCAAGTGGGAGATTGTTGAAATGTGAAGTTAGTTTGACTTATTCTAGCAATGACGAGCAGTCAACTAGATTTTTTTGGGCCATGTTCCATGTGTTCACCATGCAAAATTGCATGCGAAAGTGCCACTCACACTTTTATGCATGGAAATCTATTTTTAGATTTGATTAGCTTTTGCATGTGCTTTTTTGTGAATATTTAGGGTGTTCGAGCTTGAATCCCAAGGCATGAGAAAAAGTTTTGTAACTACGAATTTTCTTCTGAGAATAAAATTGAGAGATCTTTGCCCGTGGTTTTTTTCCTGGTATATTACCAGGTTTTTCCATGTAAATCTTTGTTGTCTATTTTGTGTTTTTATTGCTAATTCACTGTTATTTCAATTCTACACTGCTTAAATTTCTAACAGACACTTGGTAAGAACAACATTAATGATAAGATGCCCCAAGCATTGGGATTTTAATTTTAGGATAGATTGATGGTATTTGATTGATTGATTGGATTGATATTTCAATGGTTGGAGGAATTTTGGATTGAAGATGTCAACCTTGATTTTGGAAGATTTGGTTAGGGATGTCCCCTTAAGATGATAGGTGGGTTTGAACAACATGGTGGTGCTCTTGAAATGGATGAAAAGGTTTTATGATAATGGATTGAGTTATTTAAAGAATGGATGTTAAGGATGAAAATATTGGTGGAGGAATAAAAAAGAGATATGAAAATTAAAGATGAATGATTGATGTTAATAATGTACAAATAGAGGATGATAGATGCATGGGTGTTGATAGAGGATGGATGATGAAAATTTCATTTTATATTATTTTTTATATTTTAGGAATACAAATTTTGAAAGGAGAGAAGTGATGATGAAAAGCTAGGTGGAATGGATAGGATGGGGTGTGAAGGGTTGGGATTGTAAAGATACATGCTATGAATCTTGCATAAGATGTCAACTATTATGAGCAACTTGGTGTTTTTTATAGCATAGGAATTATGCATCATGATATAATGGACCATGCTAATAATGTGCCATATGTGTAAAGGACTGACCCAAAAAGATAAAGTTGCAAGTAGGCAGATGAAGTTTGACACCATGATTTCATTGTCATGATATGTTACAAGAACTCAGACAAATACAATAAAAAAAGATAAATTCATCAAGCAAGTAGCACACACAAGCATAGATGCAAAAGTGGAAAACAAGATTTTGCCCAGGCTAGTCAAGCTAAGAACTTGATTTTGATGATCATGATGATTGATAGATTAGGAATGATATATCTTGATGATTGGTTTTGTTGCACCTCCAAGAAATAATATATGTAAGGGAGGTGGATGAGGCAATGATATATATTGAAAGCCATGGTGATTTGTTGATGTAGGAGCATCCTTGGGTCAAGAGCAATCTTGCATCAACCAAAAACATTTGCATTTCAATTTTTTTTCTTTTATTTTCCAGTTCAGTTCAGTCAGTTCAGTCAGTAGCAGTTTTTGTATTTTGGTCTGCATTCTACCGCAATTTCATTTTAGACCTTGCAGAGCCGAACTTAGCATCTAGACACATTCATGTTTATCATATCCAAAATTTAGATCATTTAGATCATGTACCAGAAAGATATCGCTATCGAAAGATCGACTGTTTTCTTATAATAGAGCATCCTGATAGTCTCAGATAATTAGTTAAAGGCGAAGACTTGCGGAGCACTTTCACGACTTGAGGAGATAAATGACACATCATTCAATATTTTTTAGATTGTGGCTGACCTTTCCTAAGATCCACATGCTATCCCATTCATTTGCGGAGGAGTTCTATATGATTAGGTCTGACCTATCCATGTACACACGTTATAGCTCTTCAATGGAGTTTGTGATCTTCCTTGGCTGATGTGGAGGAATCTTAGGTTCTCAAGATGATATATAATCATATAATAGACATTGCAAGTATGTACCTAATTAGTGTTTTCATTGATGTCAACATATCTATGTTGTCATTGGTGTCAACCATGCTCTTACTTTGTTGAGGATATTGAGAAAATTAGCCCCTCCAGTGATAACAATGTGTTGCATTAGAAACAGTACATTACATGCAGAAGAAAAGTCTGGAAGAATGCTTTGCATTTCTTGTAGAATAAATATCTTTTCTTATAGATTGGAAGTTATTTAGAAGCATGCCTGAAGATGTTATATTCTGAGTTTGAGCCTCCGATATGAAGAATTGAGTGAGTTATATTCACCAAAGTGAAAACAACTTTTTCTGTGTTTGGTGGTGACAGGGAGAAAGTGTTTTACTCTGCATTCCTCCGCATTGAAGTATTTTGGTCTACGGTTTTGGAATTAAGTATGTGATGATGTTAAGTGCCTTCAACTGCA
Source organism: Cunninghamia lanceolata (assembly GCA_027924645.1). Taxonomy (NCBI): domain Eukaryota; kingdom Viridiplantae; phylum Streptophyta; class Pinopsida; order Cupressales; family Cupressaceae; genus Cunninghamia; species Cunninghamia lanceolata. Next base: position 7,005,150 of record BSBN01000023.1, on the reverse strand, counting down.
ATGGTTCATGATTTGGTGGTCTACAAGCTATCTTTTATTTATGACAGTGGTTGACAGTGTTGTTCTTATGCTCCAGTTTGAGGAATCTTACTGATAGAGTGGTTAGAGATCGTGTAGTTGTTCTTGGTGATTATAATGTGCTTGTAGATGTCTCCTGATCATGCTTCTACATTTGGATTGGTCCGCAAGGCATAATTCAGATCGTGCATGAAGCGTGTTCTTGAATACTTGTGTTAACATCAGTCTTGGTTGACTTGGTTGAATTCATCATCTACGGAGAAGCATCGAAGATTGTGATAGCGTGTTGTAGCATGGAAGATTGTGTTTGAGTCCTAGCTAAGGCGTGGTGTGATCCACATACATTCTTACATCTTTTCCTTAGCTAAATTTATATTAGGTCCAGACCTATTTTATGTATGTTTGTAATGCCAACCTTGGAGATTGTTCCAACAGTTGATGATTGTAATGCTGACCTTGATGATCATTCCAAGGTTCATGCAGTATATAAATACTTGTAATTGAGTCGTGAAATGTATCCAAGTGTGAAGATGCGAAGATAGAAGTAAAGTAAAGTAGCAAAGAAGAGCAGAGGTGTTTGTGCTTCAATGGAACTAAACCTTGGCATGAAGTAGATGATGTTATCTTAGTTCAACCCTTTGGCAGTGAGCCACCCTTTGGCAGTGAGCCATCCATCGGCAGTGAGCCTTTGTTTGTAGTGAGCAATTTGGGTAGTGAGCCTCTATTTTTTGGTATTGATATAACTTATATATTTATGTGGGCTAACACCCACCATGGTTTTTCCCTTTTAGGATTTTCCACGTAAAAATTTGGTGTCTCCTGTGTTGTTTATGCTTTTGTGTTGAGCTTCTCATTTGATGCTTTCATGGTTGTATCTGAATATAAGTAATTGATAAGTTGATGATAATATTTGGTTAAAAGTTTTAGGACAATTGATTCACCCCCCCTCTCAGTTGTTCGATGCAGTTCAATAATTGGTATCAGAGCCAAGTTGCTCTAAAGAAAGCCTAACAGATTGAGGAAGATCCAGAATATCTTATAAGAAGGAAGCTTCGCATTTTGATGGGACAAATTATGCTCTTTGGAAGGTATGAATGAAAAGCCATCTTCTTTGTCTTGGTTATAGAGTATGGAAAGCTGCAGAAACAAAATACACCATGCCTCCAAGTGGTTTGACAACTGAAGATAAAATCAAAGAATATGAGGTGGATGTCAAAGAAAAGAATGCTTTGTTAAGTTCCTTAAATGACTCAGTGTTGACAAAAGTTGTGGACCTTGAAACTACAAATGAGGTGGGAGAAGCTGAAAAATCTGTATGAAGGAGATGATTCTATAAAAGAAGCCAAGTTACAAAGTCTAAAAGTGAAATATGGGGGTCTGAAGATGAATGAAGATGAAAACGTAATAGCCTTTATGCAAAGAGTTGATGAACTTGTCACTGGAATAAAGGGTATGGGAAGAACTCTCGGTGATAAGAAAGTTGTGATGAAAATTATCAGATCACTACCAAAGTCATATGGTCACAAGGTATCTGTAATTGAAGAATTCATGACTGTGAAGACTATTGACAGAGATCAGTTACTTGGAAATCTTATAGCCTTTGAGATGAGAGAATTTGGTGATGCCTTACCTAAAGTTGAATCATCTTTTAGCCAGTACTTCAGTAGAGATCTCCAGAGTTGAGAAATACAAGGTGGATGATGACTTTGATGAAATTGAAGCTAACTTTGTTGATAGGCTTCAAAGAGGTTCTGGTAAGTTCAAAGGTAAATTACCTTTCAAATGTTTCTCTTGTGGTAAAGTAGGTCACTATGCTTCTAGATGTCCTGAAAGAATTGAAAGAAATACAAAGAAACATGAGAGCAGGCCTAGAGTTCCAAAGAAATTCTACTATGTCAGAGATTTTGATGATGAAGGGGTGACTGATGATGAATCTGATGATGCTAATACCAGTTCAAATGAATGCTTGTTTATTGCTATTAAAGAAGATCTTGTGTCTACCAATTCTACTAGCTGTGTGAAGGATGAAAAACTAGTAGAAGGAAGTGCTTTGGATGTTCAGGTTGAGAAAGATAAGGATGAATAGATTATTGATACTGGATGCTCACATCACATGACCAGTGGCAAAAGTAAGTTTGGAAAAGTATGATGGAGGACTAGTTAGATTTGGAGATAATGCAGCTGGTAATATTTGTGGAAAAGGATCTATTTCATTTGATGGAAAGCATAATACTGACAATGTTCTGTATGTGAAGGGTTTAAATCATAATCTTTTGAGTGTTGGTCAGATGTGTGACAAATGATATGATCTAAGATTCAAAGATAATGGGGGCAAGATCATGGAGAGCTCTGAAACTGTGATTGCTACCGGAAAGAAAACAAAAGGCAATATCTATCAATTGAGAGGAACTAATGATTTTTGTTTATTGGCTCAGGTAGATGAAAGTTAGTTGTGGCATAGAAGGATGTGTCATATAAACTTTGATAGTCTGGTAAAGATAATCTCAAGTCAGGTTGTGAGAGATTTACCAAAACTTGTGAAACCCACCAACTCAATTTGTAAGGAATGTCAGTTGGGAAAGAAGACAAGAACAAGCTTCAAGAACAAAGAGTAATTATCTAGCGGTTTGCTAGATCTAGTGTATACATATCTCTATGGTCCTACAAGGGTGAGAAGTCTACAAGGTGACAGGTACTTCATGTTGCTTATTGATGATTATTCTAGAATGACTTGGGTTACTTTTCTAAGAGATAAATCAAAATCCCTAGAGAAGTACAAATCTTTCAAGGCAATGGTTGAAAATGAAATAGATTTGAAGATCAAATGCTTGAGGTCTGATAGAGGAGGTGAGTTCACATCAAATGAATTCAACATTTTCTGTGAAGAGCATGGGATAAAGAGATGGTTGTATGCACCTAGAACCCCTCAATAGAATGGAGTTGTGGAAAGGAAGAACATGACAGTTCAGGAGGCTACTAGGACAATGATGAAGGAAGAAGGTCTACCTAAAGTCTTTTGGAAAGAAGCTATTCACACTACTGTCTACATTCAAAACAAAGTTCAAGTGAAATTTAATGGTATTAAAACTCCCTATGAATTATGGTATGGAAGAATTCCCACAGTAAAATATTTCAAAGTCTTTGGAAGCAAATGTTATATCAGGAGAGATGAAGACCTAGGAAAGTTTGATGCAAGGTGTGATGAAGGAATCTTTCATGGTTACTCTACCAAGAGTAAGGCCTACTGGTGCTACACAAAAAGACTCAAAAAGATTGTTGAGAGTGCAAATGTGAAGGTAGATGAAGGCAAGGAAAGAATATCAGACTTGAGTTGTTATGAACCTGATGAACCTATGACTATAGTAATTGAAGAGAAAGACAAACAAGTAGACAATCAAGATGAATAAGAGCCTCCAGAAAGTGTTGTCAAGACTCCCAGGTATGTAAGGATCAATCATTCTGAAGATTAGATTATAGGTGACAAGAACAAAGGTGTGCTAGCAAGAAGAAGAGCTGCAGAGGAACAAGTCAATTACTATTTGTTTTCTAAGATTAAACCAAAAACTGTGAATGGAGCATGCAATGATGAGAATTGGGTAAAGGTAATGGAGGAAGAACTATTGCAGATAGAGAAGAATGAAACTTGGGAATTAGTTCCTAGACCTACTGACAAAAATGTTATTGGAACAGAATGGGTCTTCAAGAATAAGCTGAATTAAAATGGAGAAGTTGTAAGGAATAAAGCAAGACTTGTATGTAAAGGATATTCTTAGATTGAAGGGATATATTTTAAAGAAACCTTTGCCCTAGTAGCTTGAATTGAAGCAATCAGAATGTTTCTGGTGTTTGCAGCTCACAAAGATTTTAAGGTATATCAGATGGATGTGAAATCTGCCTTCTTGAATGGTGAATTAGAAGATGAAGTATACATTGAGCAACCAGAGGGATTCCAATTGTCAAATCAAGGTGATATGGTATGCAGGTTGAAGAAAGCATTGTATGGATTCAAACAAGCTCCTAGAGCCTAGTATGCAAGGTTAGATAGGTATTTATTGCAATTGGGATTTAGTAAAGGTACTGCAGATAGCAATCTATAATTCAAAATCAATGATGGTCAGATCTTAATTGTTGAGGTCTTTGTTGATGACATTATCTTTGGAGGAAATGAAGGTATGTGCATAAGGTTTGCCGGTGAGATGAAAAGTGAATTTGAAATGTCCATGTTTGGTGAAATGAATTTCTTTTTGGGTCTGCAAATTAATCAATTAGATAAAGGAATCTTCATATCTCAGTCTAAGTAAGTAAAAGAGTTGTTGAAGAAGTTTGGGATGGAAGACTCTAAACCGGTATGTACTCCCATGGTGACCGGTTGCAAGTTGAGCAAAACTGATGAACCACCTAAGGCTGATAAAAAAAATTACAGATCCATGATTGGAGGATTGCTTTATCTAACTCAAACTAGACATGATATTATGCATGCAATTTGTCTTGTTGCAAGGTTTTGAGTTGATCCAAGAGAATCATATGTGATGGTAGTTAAGAGAATCCTGAGGTATTTGAAAGGTACTCCAGATTATGGGCTATGGTATCCAAAGGACAATAATTTCACTCTCAGTGCTTATATAGATGCAGATTGGGCCAGAGATGTTGATGACAGAAAGAGTACAAGTGGAGGTGCCTTCTTCTTGGGTAATAGATTGGTTTCATGACTAAGCAAGAAACAAGATTCAATCTCTTTGTCAACTGCAAAAGCAGAGTATATTGCAGCAACATGTTGTTGTACTCAAGTGTTATGGATTGTTTAGGCTAAAATTTGGGATTGTTTAATTTTTAAGTTGCTTAGATGTTTGAATCCTCCTTTCACCCTATACATTCAAGGATCTAGGGTCGAGTGGCAATTCACTATAATACCCTAGGTCATTGTGAGATGTAGGGAAGCTTGGATTAGGGTGTTTAATTATCAATTTTCCTTCTCTTATGCTTAATTGACCATTAAAACCCTAATTTTGCAAATACGGCAATAAACTGATGAATAATAGAAAAAGCTCTTGTAGAGGGAAGCAAAATATCAAATCACAGAGTACCTATTTTTGGGGTTCCAAGGTGGAGAAGTCGGGGACAAAAGAGCAAGTGCCCAAGTCCAATGCCCTACTTTTTGTCTAGATCTAGAAGCTCAGTCTGCAACTCTTCCCTGTTGTCCTAGAGATTTTCCCATCATGGAAGTTGGAGGACTAATGAGCGGGCACCCAAGTCTAGGGTGCTATTTTTCCTTCTATTCTACAATTCTGACACTTCAAGATGCCTTCCTGCAACTTCACTTTTCCCAGCTCCGTAACCTATCACCCGCAACCATGACAACTTTGGGAGGGGGTTGTCGTGTTTAGAGGCTTGCCTCAGTCAAGCTTCGGAGGACACTTAAGTCTCTGAACACCATTGTTAGATAAAGAGTGCGTGCCCTTGTGAGGCAGAGGCAAAAACCAAAGGAATGATGATGAAAACACAATATAATGTCACCTTGTAGTGAAGATATCATGGGAGGAAGATGCTCTTCATTCCATGATGAAATGGATGCTCAAATCTGCAAACACAAACACATAAACCACACAAATCTACTCTTGCAACACAATGAAAGCCTTGAATCACCTTGAGAACACTTGAACATCACAATTGCCATCTAGTTTCTAAATGAATGCCTAAACATGCTTTTATATGCAACTACAAACACTCCCACCAATAATTTCATAATTCAAACTTACCGTGTCGGCATAGGACCCAAATAACGGTCACAACCCGACACCCAAAAAATGGGACTGCCCTAAAATAGGTCAAGACTAGGGCGTGGGCTCCCAAGTCCTCCCCCCTATTTTGGGCAGGGGTTATCTTAAGTGGTCCCCCTAGGTCCTATTTACCAAGACACTTAGGGTTTTTCTCATCGGGGCGTTGAAATATGATGTAATATGTCCTAAATGCACACTAAAGACCCGGGAGCTAAACCTTATGAAGGAAAAGCCCCCAAGGGGACATTTTTCGACGTTACATGGATGAAGCAGACTTTGAAGGATATAAGAGTTGTTTAGGAAGATCCAATTGCAATCTTGTATGACAATACAAGTGCCATAAATATTTCCAAGAATCTAGTGATGCACTCAATAACAAAGCATATATCTATAAGGTATCACTTTTTGAGAGAAAAGGTGACAGAAAATGAAGTAAAGTTGGAATGTGTCCACAAAGGATTAGATTGTAGACATTTTCACTAAGCCTATGCCTAAAGATACCTTTGAGTATCTTAGAGAAAAGTTAGGGGTCATTACCCCTCCTGTCCTGAACTGCATAGGAATGCATCAATCCAGTGGAGCTCAAGTGTCATTCTTTGATCTGGATTGATGTTTTAAGGGCTACCTCTCAGGGGGAGTAGCCAGATGTATTGGTAACAATTCATTTGGATTAGAACAATAGAATGCAAGTATGTGCCCTTTTCCATTGATGTCAAAGGGGCAGATAAATCATGTGAAAAACTCAGGGGGAGAAAGAATGCAGATGTGTAAAGAGAAAGGGGGAGAATCTTGTCTTGATGGTCTTTTCAGTTTTTCACATCATATGTTTCCATAAATGACAAGGGGGAGATTGTTGCAAGTATGTGCCTAATCAGTGTCGTCATTGATGTCAACATATCTGCGTTGTCATTGGTGTCAATTGTGCTCTTACTTTGTTGAGGATATTGAGAAAATTAGCCCCGCCGGTGATAACAATGTGTTGCCATAGAAATAGTGCATTACATGTAGAAGAACAGTCCAGAAGAATGCTCCGTATTTCCTGTAGAATAAATATCTTTGCCTGTGGATTGGAAGTTATTTACAAGCCTGTCTGAAGATGTTATATTCTGAGTTTGAGCCTCCGGTATGAAGAATTGAGTGAGTTATGTTCACTAGAGTGAAAATAGCTTTTTCTATGTGTTTGGTGGTGACAGGGAGAAAGTGTTTTTCACCGCATTCTTCCGCATTGAAGTATTTTGGTCTACGGTTCTGGAGTTAAGTCTATGATGATGTTAAGTACCTTCAATTGCAATGGTTTGTGATTTGGTGGTCCGCAAGCTATCTTTTATTTATGACAGTGGTTGACAGTGTTGTTCTTATGCTCCGGTTTGAAGAATCTTATTGATAGAGTGGTTAGAGATCATGCGGTTGTTCTTGGTAATTATAATGTGCTTGTGGATGTCTCCTGATTGTGCTCCTACATTCGGATTGGTCTGCAAGGTGTAATTTAGATCGTGCATGAAGCGTGTTCTTGAATACTTGTGTTAACATCAGTCTTGGCTAACCTGGTTGTATTCATCATCTGTGGAGAAGCATCAAAGATTGTGATAGCGTGTTGTAGCGTGGAAGATTGTGTTTGAGTCCTAGCTAAGGCATGGCGTGATCCGAATACATTCTTACATCTTTTCCTTAGTTAAATTTGTATTAGGTCCAGACCTATTTTATGTATGTAATGCCAACCTTGGAGATTGTTCCGATGGTTGATGATTGTAATGCCGACCTTGATGATCATTCCAAGGTTGATGCAGTGTATAAATACTTGTAATTGAGTCATGAAAATGTATCCAAGTGTGAAGATGTGAAGATAGAAGCAAAGTAAAGTAGCAGAGTAGAGCAGAGGTGTTTGTACTTCAATGGAATTGAACCTTGGCATGAAGTAGATGTTGTTATCTCAATTCATCCCTTTGGTAGTGAGCCTTCTTTTGGTAGTGAGCCACCCTTTGGTAGTGAGCCATCCATAGACAGCGAGCCTTTGTTTGCAGTGAGCAATTTGGTATTGATATAACTTATATATTTCTGTGGGCTAACACCGACCGTGGTTTTTCCCTTTCAGGGTTTTCCACGTAAAAATCTTGTGTCTCCTGTCTTGTTTATGCTTTTGTGTTGAGCTTCTCATTTAATTCTTTCATGGTTGTATCTAAATATAAGTAATTGATAAGTTGATGATAATATTTAGTTAAAAGTTTTAGGACAACTGATTCACCCCCCCTCTCAGTTGTCCTATGCAGTTCAATAATAGATGCATAGGAAAGTAGTGAATCACATAGAGATAGTTTGATAGTTTGAATTTCTTCTGTAAGGTGCTTTAAAGCCATATCTTGTGCATATTCTGTAATTGAGGAATCGGGGTTGTGAGACCTAATTGTAAGCTTGCATGTTTCTAGCTAGTTTATATTTTAGATCAATGATATACTGAATGACTGAATCTACATTTGCATTCTATCTTTGAGTTGTTTCCATTGTGTTTACTCTTGTTGCACGGTTTGGACTGTTCACTTGTGGACCCTCCTAACTGTGACTGCACCAAGTGGTATCAGAGCGAAGTTTGAATCTTTTGGGAGTGAATTAAGCGGAGTTGGTGAAGGAATTCTATAAGATCTTGCTATGAATAGATCACCGAATCTGAGGCAAACTACTTGTGTTGTCAACCGATTGCCAATTGTGAGGCAGTTGTCACCTTATAGCCCAATCGTTGAATTTGAGGTAGTTACACTTGACCCGAGGAAGAGATGCCACCAAGGAGAATACCTGTTGTTGGTACTATGGCTAGAAGAATGGATGAGATGATGGAAATGATGAAAACAATGTGAATTCACCTAGATGTTGTTGAAGATCGGTGAAGAGTGTTGCAAGTATGAGGTAAACCAGTGTTGTCATTGATGTCAACATACTCATATTGCTTTGACAAGAAGGATTCAATGAGCAGTGTGCTGAGGATATTGAGAAAATTAGCCTCAGTCAGGAATAGTAAAGAACAGTGATGAGAAGAAGGCAAATGTACTGTATAGGATGCGAACCGGAGGATGCGGATTAAAGGGTTTGTAGATATGAGTCTTGAGATGCTTCAGTTAAGATTTCAGAGGTTCGCATGAAGATCTGAAGGAGTTGTGGCTGTCGGTGTAGAACCGGTTCCGGCAAGTATTCAGAGGTGACAGAGGATCACAAAAAGGTCCGGTGAGGTCCGGAACTGTATAATCCTAATCTGCGGATTGGAAGGCGTCTTTGGGATGTCCTTGTGATGTGCCATCTCGAGTTGTGTATAATTTGGAGGTCCGGAAGTACCTCCTGCATTATGACAGTGGAGACAGACAGTGTTCTTGAAGTTCTGGATGAGAAGGATAAGAGATTTCAGTAAGTAAAGGAAATGCGGACGTACCTGGTCATTCAGGCAGGCTTGTGAAGGTTCTTGGATCATGTTGAGGTTGTGTTGTTGGTCCGCATTGATAGTAGAGCCCAGAATTGAAGATATTCTTCCAGATGAAGTTCTTGCTCTGTTTAGCCGACCGGATGAGTTGTTCATCCTGCGAATGTTCTTGTGGTGGCCGACCGGATGTGTTATTCATCTTGCGGATACTCTTATGGTTGTTTGCCGACTTAGATGTTTGTTCCTAAGTCGATGTCTTGTATAAATAACGGTTTGTGAGTTCATTTCGAAGTGTGGATTGTGTGGATGAGTGTGGCATAGCGAAGAGAAGTGCGAAAGGCAGAGCAGAGGTTTTTGGGCTTAAATGGAACTGATCCGGACATGGTAGAGATGTCATTCTCCAGTTCAAGATTGTGATTCTTATCACTTTGTAGACAGTGTGTCTCCTTGTAGGCAGTGGGCCTCTTTGTGAGCAGTGTGCTCAGGCAGTGAGCCCTAATTGGCAAGTGCCATTCTTTTTCTTATTCTTCTAACAGAGAATAATCCTTGGGTTAATCACCTTGTGGTTTTTCCCTTAACCGGGTTTTCCACGTCAAAATCTTGGTGTTCAATGTGTTGATGTTTATCTGCTCTTGTGTTTATGTATTATGCTTTCATGGATGATTAATTGATATGCTGTTAACTAACAACGAATAATCAAGTGTTTGAAAGAACAAGAAGTTTTATACAACTGATTCACCCCCCCCTCTCAGTTGTATGCCTTAAATCCAACAATTGGTATCAGAGCCAAGTTCCTCTGAAAGAAGCTTAACCGCTTGAGGAGATCTAGGATGTTGTCATACAAAAAGGATAGTCCGAAGTTCGATGGAACCAATTTTACTCTCTGGAAGGGTTGCATGAAATGTCACCTGGAATGTATGGGAAAAGCATACTTGGCCATGGTTTCAAAACCATATGTACCTCCACAAGGTGGTCCGACAACTCTGAATGAAATCACAGAAGCTGAAAACAATCTGCGGACCAAGGAAGCTCTTCTAAGCGCATTGAATGACTCAGATCTCTTAAATGTTATTGACCTACCAACTGCATATGAGATCCTGACTAAACTGGAACTTCTGTATGAAGGAGATGAGTTTGTCAAAAGTGCAAGGTTGCAAAGTCTGAAAGGGAAATTCGAAAGATTGAAGATGAGGGATGATGAAAACATCACTACTTTTATGCCAAGAGTGAATGAACTAGTGTGTGGAATTAGAAATGCTGGTGGAACTCTGGATGAAAATGAGATCGTTTGCAAAATCCTTAGATCCCTTCCTGCTGCCTACAAAATCAAGGTTGCTGCAATTGATGAATTCAGAGCCCACACAACTGTCACAAGAGAACAACTGGCTGGCAAACTAGCTGCATTTGAAATGACCGAGTTTGGAGATGATCCTCCCAAGACTGAATCTGCTTTCAAAGCTAGTACCTATGTGAAAGGCAAACAGAGATTTGATCCGGAAGAAAACTCATCAAGGAAGATGTCATGGTATGATCAAGCAAGAAGAGACATGGAAGAAGAAGAAGCAGAAACAGCTCAACTTGAAGCCCTCATTGCAAAGAGACTGCCAAGAGGATCTGGTAAGTATGAAGGAAAACTACCCTTTAAGTGTTTCAACTACAATAAGATTGGTCATTTTGCTTCAAGATGTCCGGAAAGATTTGCAAGGTCTAATACTAACAGACAAAGGTTTTAAAAGAACTGCTATTATGTTCATGAAGAAGATGACAATGAAGGAGTAACAGATGATGAATCCGAACTAGGAAGCAAATCCAGAAATGAATGGGTGTTTATTGCCATCAAGGAAGAAGATTCAATATCCTCTGAATCTGTCAATCACAAGGTTGTGGAAAGAGCTTTAGCTGCTCAAGTGGAAGAAAAGGATGATTGGGTTATTGATAGTGGGTGTTCTCACCATATGACTGGTGACAAGAATAAGTTCTTAGATTTGGAAAGGTATGAAGGAGGAATGGTAAAGTTTGGTGACAATTCTGCTGGCAGAATCAGAGGTAGGGGAACTATTTCCTTTGATGGAAAGAGCAAAACAGGTAATGTACTATATGTTGAAGGATTGAAGCACAATCTTCTCAGTGTTGGTCAGTTAGTGGACAAAGGCTATGATCTCCGGTTCAAGAATAAAAAATGCAGAATCTTTACAAGCTCCGGAACTGAAATTGCATCCGGTGCTTAAACAAAAGGTAATATCTTTCATCTGGTTGGTTCAAACAAAAGTTGTCTGTTTGCTCAAGTTGATCAGAGTTGGTTATGGCATAGAAGAATGTGTCATGTGAATTTTGATAACATCATCAAGATAAGCAATATTCAGGCTGTAAGAGACCTTCCAAAATTGGTGAAACCTACAAATAGTTTGTGCAAAGAATGTCAGCTAGGTAAATAGAGCAGAGTCTCTTTCAAAAGCAAAGATCAGTCCTCTACCGGATTGTTGGAATTAGTACATACTGATCTCTGTGGTTCGACAAGAATCAAGAGTCTGCAAGGTGATAGATATTTCATGTTGATAATTGATGACCATTCCCGGATGATGTGGGTTACCTTCCTAAAAGAGAAATCAGAAGCCCTTGAAAAGTTCAAAATCTTCAAAGCTATGGTAGAGAATCAAACCGGATTGAAACTTAAATGTCTAAGGTCTAATAGAGGTGGTGAATTTACATCTGGTGAGTTCATTGATTTTTGTGAGAAGCAGGGTATAAGGAGACAATTGTCTGCTCCTAGGACTCCACAGCAGAATGGAGTAGTTGAAAGAAAGAACCGGACCATCTAGGAAGCTGCCAGGACAATGATGTTGGAAGCAAATGTTCCTCAGATGTTCTGGAAAGAAGCTATCAGCACTGTAGTCTACACTCTAAATCGAGTTCAAATCAGAAACAATACCGGTAAGACCCCTATGAACTCTGGTTTGGCATCACTCCTACTGTGAAATATTTCAGAGTATTTGGTAGCAAGTGTTATATCAAAAGAGATGAAGATCTAGGAAAGTTTGATGCTAGAAGTGATGAAGGAATTTTCTTGGGTTACTCCACTCAAAGCAAAGCATACCGGTGTTACAATAAGAGACTGAGGAAGATGATAGAAAGCACTAATGTGAAAGTTGATGAAGGAATTGAGAAGCCCTCAAGATTTTATGAATTTGATGAAGATGACCAAGATGGTGTTCAGATTCAAGGAACTCAATCCTCTCCGGTAAGACAGAGTCAGCCTGATCCGGTAAATCAGGAAGAAGAGATAGGTTTGAATGAGCCTGATCAAGAAGAAGCAGTGCAGGATACTCCCAAAATTCCTAGGTATGTAACACTAAACCACTCTCAAGATCAGATCATAGGTGACAGAAGCAAAGGTGTGCAAACTAGAAGGAATGTTGCTCAAAATCAGGATGAATGTTGTCTGATTTCAAAGATTGAACCTAAAACAGTAAATGAAGCCTGCAATGATGAAAACTGGACTAAAGCAATGAAAGATGAATTAATGCAAATTGAGAAAAATCATACTTGGGATCTTGTTCCCAGACCTAGAGACAGGAATGTGATTGGAACCAAATGGGTCTTCCGGAACAAACTGAATGAAGCTGGTGAAGTTATCAGAAACAAAGCTAGATTGGTTTGCAAAGGCTACTCTCAAATAGAAGGAATTGATTTTGAAGAGACCTTTGCTCCGGTGGCAAGAATTGAAGCAGTCAGATTATTTATTGCATTTGCTACCTTCAAAGACTTCAAGGTATATCAGATGGATGTCAAGTCTGCTTTCCTAAATGGTGATCTGGAAGAAGAAGTTTACATTGAACAACCGGATGGATTTCAGTTGTCTGATAATGATGATATGGTCTGCAAGTTGAAGAAAGCATTGTATGGACTAAAGCAAGCCCCAAGAGCATGGTATGAAAGGTTGGATAAGCATCTTGTGCAGATTGGATTCAACAAAGGTACTGCTGATAGTAACTTATATTTCAAAATTGTTCATGAAAACATTTTGATTGTTGAAGTGTTTGTGGATGATATCATTTTTGGAGGAAGAGATAGTATGTGCAAAACTTTTGCAAATCAGATGAAAAGTGAGTTTGAAATGTCCATGCTTGGTGAAATGAATTTCTTCTTGGGTCTGCAAATTACTCAAACAAAGAAAGGAATCTTCATCTCTCAGACCAAATATGTGAAAGAATTGTTGAGGAAATTTGGTATGGAAGATGCAAAGCCAATGAACAGTCCCATGGCAACCGGATGTAAGTTGAGCAAAGATGATGACTCCCCAAAGGCAGATCAGACAAAGTATAGATCAATGATTGGTGGATTGTTGTATCTCACTCAAACTAGACCAGATATAATGCAGGCTGTTGGTCTTGTGGCAAGATTCCAGGCTGATCCTAGAGAATCTCATGTTATGGCAATCAAAAGAATTTTTAGGTACCTGAAAGGAACAGTTGAGTATGGTCTATGGTACCCTAGAGATCTGGATTTCTCTCTTCATGCTTACACAGATGCAGATTGGGTAGGAGATGTGGATGACCGGAAGAGCACTAGTGGTGGAGCATTCTTTTTGGGGAAGAGATTGGTTTCTTGGCTAAGCAAGAAACAAGATGCAATATCTCTGTCTACAACTGAAGCAGAATACATTACAGCAGCAGGTAGTTGCACTCAAATCTTATGGATGAAGCAGATGCTAAGAGACATTAAAGTTGAATATGAGGAGCCTATCACAATTTTCTGTGATAATTCAAGTGCAATTAATATTTCTAAGAATCCGGTATTGCATTCTAAGACTAAGCACATATCTATCAAGTTTCACTTTTTGAGAGAACAAGTGAACAAGGAAGAAGTCAGATTGGAGTATGTTCCCTCAAAGGATCAGATTGTAGATATCTTTACTAAACCTCTTCCCAAGGACTCTTTTGAATATCTCCGGGAGAAGTTAGGGGTCATGGCCCCTCCGGTGATGAACTAGGATGCACTGATGTGCATCAGTCCGGTGGATATCACAGTCATATCTTGTGATCCGGATTGATGATGGGGAGTTGCTACTAAGGGGGAGCAGCTGGTATGATTCTGATGTGTTAAAATTGCAAGTATGAGCCCTTTGCCATTGATGTCAAAGGGGGAGAGAAGACATGTGAAAAACAAGTAGCTGATGATCAAAAGGGGAGCAGTAAATGAGGAGAAGACATGTTGCTGATAGGGGGAGATGTGACAGAAAGGAGAAGTTTCTTGTCTTGATGGTTTTTCACATCATATGTTGCCATCAATGACAAAGGGGGAGATTGTTGCAAGTATGAGGTAAACCAGTGTTGTCATTGATGTCAACATACTCATATTGCTTTGACAAGAAGGATTCAATGAGCAGTGTGTTGAGGATATTGAGAAAATTAGCCTCAGTCAGGAACAGTGATGAGAAGAAGGCAAATGTACTGTATAGGATGCGAACCGGAGGATGCGGATTAAAGGGTTTGTAGATATGAGTCTTGAGATGCTTCAGTTAAGATTTCAGAGGTCCGCATGAAGATCTGAAGGAGTTATGGCTGTCGGTGTAGAACCGGTTCCGGCAAGTATTCAGAGGTGACAGAGGATCACAAAAAGGTCCGGTGAGGTCCGGAACTGTATAATCCTAATCTACGGATTGGAAGGAGTCTTTGGGATGTCCTTGTGATGTGCCATCTCGAGTTGTGTATAATTTGGAGGTCCGGAAGTACCTCCTGCATTATGACAGTGGAGACAGACAGTGTTCTTGAAGTTCCGGATGAGGAGGATAAGAGATTTCAGTAAGTAAAGGAAATGCGGACGTACCTGGTCATTTAGGCAGGCTTGTGAATGTTCTTGGATCATGTTGAGGTTGTGTTGTTGGTCCGCATTGATAGTAGAGCCCGGAATTGAAGATATTCTTTCGGATGAAGTTCTTGCTTTGTTTAGCCGACCGGATGAGTTGTTCATCCTGCGAATGTTCTTGTGGTGGCCGACCGGATGTGTTATTCATCTTGCGGATACTCTTATGGTTGTTTGCTGACTTAGATGTTTGTTCCTAAGTCGATGTCTTGTATAAATAATGGTTTGTGAGTTCATTTCGAAGTGTGGATTGTGTGGATGAGTGTGGCATAGCGAAGAGAAGTGCGAAAGGCAGAGCAGAGGTTTTTGGGCTTAAATGGAACTGATCCGGACATGGTAGAGATGTCATTCCCCAGTTCAAGATTGTGATTCTTATCACTTTGTAGACAGTGTGTCTCCTTGTAGGCAGTGGGCCTCTTTGTGAGCAGTGTGCTCGGGCAGTGAGCCCTAATTGGCAAGTGCCATTCTTTTTCTTATTCTTCTAACAGAGAATAATCCTTGGGTTAATCACCTTGTGGTTTTTCCCTTAACCGGGTTTTCCACGTCAAAATCTTGGTGTTCAATGTGTTGATGTTTATCTGCTCTTGTGTTTATGTATTATGCTTTCATGGATGATTAATTGATATGCTGTTAACTAACAACGAAGAATCAAGTGTTTGAAAGAACAAGAAGTTTTATACAACTGATTCACCCCCCCCTCTCAGTTGTATGCCTTAAATCCAACAAAGAGGACTTACACCTCGACCTAATGTTGAAAGTGATGATGATGAAGAATTTTAATCCACTGATCAAAATGAAGTAACCCTAGGAGATGAAGAAGAAGAGTCTGATCAAGTCAAGATGTTGTAAACTATTTCAAAGATTGGGAAAATACCTAGAGTTGATGTACCGAACTATACTGACAATTTGAATCCTAAGGAGCCGATTGTTGGATAAATGACCTAGAAGAATACTTTGAATATGAAGAAATTAAAGATCCAGAGAAGGTGAAGTTTGCAAAAACAAAGTTGAAAGGACATGCTGCTATTTGGTGGAAAGAAGTTTAGTTGGATAGAAATAGAAGAGGAAAAGAGAAGATTACAAAATGGGATAGAATGGTGACAAAATTGTAGAACTAGTTTATACCTGCTGACTATGAGTTGGAACTGTTGAAGAGATTGAAAAACCTGAGGCAAAAGGAGAAATTTGTGAAGGAGTACACTGAAGAATTTCATAAGATGATCATAAGGACAGGACATAGTGAAGCAAACAAGGAAAAAGTGGCTAGATACATCAATGGACTAAGATTGAACATTCAAGAAGAACTGAGTTTGGTGAGAATGACAACCTTGGAAGAAGCATATCAATTTGCCCTAAAAGTTGAAGAAAAGTTGAACAAGAGACATGATTAGAGACAAAGAGGTAGAGGAGGTAAATTTTAGAAAGGTAGAACATTTTTCAGAGGAGAGAGATCATATGCAGAGTAGAACAGACAAGATAACACATTAAAGAAGGAAGACAGAGATAACAATGCATACTGGAGAGATGACAAAACTTTCTATCACAGAGGAAACCCTAGTCCATACTGGAGTGAAGGATATAGAAGAGAGGGAAGAAAACCTGATAGGAGAACATTCAGAGGAACCTATTTTAAATGTGGAGGTGAAGGACATAGAGCATTTGAATGTAATCAGAGGAGTACAAGAGGACAGGGAATAGTGGAAGAGCAGTCTATGTAGAAGAAGAACCTGTTGGATCACCTAGTTCAGTTGGTAAACCTGAGAAAGGAGAATCACTTGTCATGAGGAGAGTACTATTGTAAGCAGAAATAAATGAGGAACCACTACAGAGGAAAATCTTGTTCGGAACAAGATGCAAGTCAGAAGGTAAATGTTATAAAGTTATAATTGATAGTGGTAGTTCAGATAATCTAGTTTAAGAAGAGATGGTGAGTAAGCTGAAGTTGGAAAGATTGAAACACCCTAAGCCATATTAGATAGCATGGATTTAGGATGATCATAAGGTACCGGTAAGTGATTGATGTTTTTTGAAATTTTATATTGGATCTTATCATGATGAAGTATTGTGTGATATTATGCCTATGGATATTTGTCATATATTGTCAGGTAGACCATGGTAGTATGATAGGAAAGCTATACATGATGGAAGAAAGAATACATATACTATAACATCAAATGGAAAGAGAATTACTTTGATTCCTTTAGAAGATGATCCTAAGAGTGAAGTATGTGGGAATGCTAGAATCTATTTGGTAGATGGAAGGAAATTTCTGGATGGTTTGAGACATGAGAATATGTGTTATTCTTTGATCCCTAAGAAGCTTGAAAACCTAAAGACTGAAGAATCAAAACTAGAGGAGATAACTGAGTTGCTGACAGAGTATGAAGACATCATATTAGACAATGTACCTGAAGGATTGCCACCAATCAGAAGTATTAGTCATTACATGGATCTTATACTTGGAGCTAGTTTTCCTAACAAAGCAACACACAGAATGACACTGGCAAAGAATGAAGAATTGAATAGATAGATACACGAGTTGTTGAGGAAAGGTTTGATCAGAAAAAGTTTGAGTCATTGTGCAGTACCTATAGTGTTATCACCAAAGAAGGATGGAGAATTGAGGATGTGTACAGACTCTGGAGCAATCAACAAGATCACAGTGAAGTATAGATTCCCTTTACCTAGGATGGATGATATTATGGATTGTTTGAGTGGAGCAAAATATTTTATAAAGATAGATTTGAAGAGTGGATACCATCAGATCAGAATCAGAGAAGGCGATGAATGGAAGACTACTTTTAAGACAAATGAAGGATTGTATGAGTGGTTAGTGATGCTTTTTGGATTGACAAATGTATCGAGTACTTTCATGAGGTTGATGAATGAAGTCTTGAAGAAATTCTTGGGTAAGTTTGTTATTGTATATTTGGATGATATTCTAATTTTCAGTAAGACAAAAGAAGAACATTTGTGGCACCTGAGACAAGTATTGCAGAGACTGAGAGAAGAGAAATTGTTGATAAACATCAAGAAGTGTAGTTTCATGAAGGAAGAATTGGTATACTTGGGATTTGTGATATTTGTGGAGGGATTGAAGATGGACCCTGAGAAAGTACGAGCAATTGTTGAGTGGCCTACATTGGAGATCATTGGAGAAGTCATATCATTTCATGGATTAGCTAGTTTCTACCGGATGTTCATCAGGAATTTTAGTTCAGTATGTAACCCTATGACAAAGACAATGAGAGGTGATAGAAAAGACTTTAAGTGGACATCAGGAGCAGATAGAAGTTTTGAGTTGTTGAAGCAGAAAGTGACAGAGCAACCTATGTTGGTGTTGTCAGATTTCAATAAGGTATTTCAAGTAGATTGTGATGCAAGTGGAAATGCAATAGGAGTAGTGTTAAGTCAAGAAGGTAGACCTATAGCATATTTCAGTGAGAAGTTGAATGATGCAAGGAGAAGATATTCAGTTTATGATCAAGAGTTCTATGCCATAATTCAAGCCTTCAAGAAGTGGAGACATTACTTGTTGCCTAAGGAGTTTGTGTTGTATACAGATCATCAAGCTTTGTAATATTTGAATAGTCAAGGAAAGTTGAATCAGAGACATATGAGATGGGTAGAGTTCATGCAGAGTTAAACTTTTGTATTGAAGCATAGGAGTGGAAAATCAAACAAAGTTGCAGATGCCTTGAATAGAAGAAGGAACTTGTTGACAAAGACGAAAGTTGAAGTCTTGGGATTTGAAGAATTGAAGAACTTGTATGAGGAAGATCTTGATTTTGTAGAACATTGGAAAGCATGCAAGGAACCTATTGTGACAGATAAGAGTAAGTGGTTGGACTATTTCATTCAGGAAGATATGTTGTTCAATGAAAACCAATTGTGCATATCTAGGAGTTCAATGAGAGACAATTTGATCAAAGAGAAACATAGTGGTGGATTGACAGAATGTTTTGGCATTGATAAGACAATGGCTTTGGTAAATGAAAACTACTTTTGGCCTCAGATACATAAGGATGTTAGGAAATTTATGCAGAGTTGTAGAGTTTGTCAAGTTGCAAAAGGGAGTAGTCAAAATACTAGATTGTACAAACCTTTGACAGTACCAAAGAGACCTTGGGAAGACATAAGCATGGATTTCATAATGGGATTGTCAAAGACACAGAGAGGACATGATTCAATATTTGTAGTGGTGGACCGATTTTCAAAAATGGCACATTTCATACCTTTTAAGAAGACAACTAATGCAATGCATGTAGTTGACCTATTTTTCAAGGAGATTGTGAGATTGCATGGATTACCTAAGAGCATAATTTCAGACAGGGATACAAGATTTCTTGGATACTTTTGGAAGACACTTTGGAAGAAGATGAAGATAGACTTGAAGTTTAGTTCAGTATTTCATCCACAGAATGATGGACAGACAGATGTAGTAAATAGGTGTTTGGGAAACTTGTTGAGATGTTTGGTTGGAGAAAAGGCAAGAAATTGAGATTTGATTCTACCACAAGTAGAGTTTGCATATGATAATTCAGTAAATAAGAGTACTGGACGAACACCATTTGAGATAGTGACATGAACTAACCCTAGAGGAGTAGTAGAGTTGAGAGACATCAGTATGGAAGAGATGAGGAGTGCAGAAGTAGAAGAATTTGTAGGACACATGGAAACAATGCATAATCAGGTGAAGAAGCATTTGGAGGAGATGAATAGTAAGTATAAAGAGCAAGCAGATGAGAAGAGGAGACACAAAGAGTTTGCAGTTGGACATGAAGTGATGGTGTATTTGAGAAAAGAGAGATTTCCAATGAGAACATATAACAAATTCAAGATGAAGAAGTTTGGACCATGTAGGATACTCAGGAAGTTTGATTCAGGAAATGCATATGAAGTGGAGCTACCAGAGACATTAGTTATATCACCTATTTTCAACATTGCAGACCTATATTAGTATCATGGAGCAGAGTTCGATGACAACATTGAAGAGGACTTAAGAAGCAATTACCACAACAAACACCAGAGTAAATTTAAGACATCTTGGACAGCAGAATTAGATGTAGCACTAGAGGAAGACAATATAAAGAATATCTTGTGAAGTGGAAAGGTAGACCGGAAGAAGATTCATCATGGATTTCTTAGGCTGGGATAGACCGTCTTGGTTTTCCTCCGGCCCTAGCAAAGTGAGGGACTCAATTTTTCAACAACCCTGGATCTCTGATGCAGGAGTATCCTTGGTTCAAGAGCAATCTTGCATCAACCAAAAACATTTTCATTTCAGTTTGTTTTCTTTCATTTTCTAGTTCAGTTTAGTCAGTTCAGGTAGTAGCAGTTTCTATATTTTGGTCCACATTCTACCATAGTTTTTTTTCAGACCTTGCAGAGCCAGACTTAGCATCTAGACACATTCACGCACGTCATATCCAAAATTTAGATCATTTGGATCAGGTACCGGAAAGATATCGCTATCAGAAGATTGACTGTTTTCTTAGAACAGAGCATCTTGACAGTCTCAGATAATCAGCTAAAGGAGAAGACTTGCAAAGCACTTTCATGACTTGTGGAGCTAAATGACACATCATTCAATGTTTTTTGGATCATGGCCAACCTTCCCTGAGATCCACATGCTATCCCATTCATTTGCGAAGGAGTTCTATATGATTAGGTTTGACCTATCCGTATACACGCATTACATATCTTCATTGGAGTTTTTGATCTTCCTTGGCCGACGTGGAGGAATCTTAGGTTCTGGAGATGATATATAATCATGTAATAGATGCATAGGAAAGTAATGAATCACAAAGAGATAGTTTGAATTTCTTCTATAAGGCGCTTCAAAGCCATATCTTGCGCATATTCTATAATTGAAGAATCGGGCCTGTGAGCCCTAATTGTAAGCCCGCATGTTGTCGGCTAGTTTGTATTTTGAATCAATGATATACTGAATGACTGAATCTACATTTTCATTCTATCTTTGAGTTGTTTCCATTATGTTTACTCTTGCTACATGATTTGGACTGTTCACTTGTGGACCCTCCTAACCGTGACTGCACCATTTGTTTAAAGCTAAGTAAGAATAAGGACAAGGTTGATGGGTATGTTTTTGTTTGGGGTTGATTTGGATTGAGTTCTAAGATACTATTCTAGATAGTGGGATTGATTTGGATTGCTTTGAGGATCAGGGTTGAATATAGATTTGATTTTGGGTAGTCTTTTGATTTTTGTTGTTGGATGGGATTGGTTGTATCCACATGATAACTGGAAACAAGGATGGGAGATAATTTGATTTAGGATGATGTGTTTGATGGATGAAGGATCTCCAAGGACTATGTCACAAAGGAATAACATGCCCCATGGACTGTAAATGTCTTTCAAGATGTTAGACTAAAGGGATATAGTATACTACATAAGCTATAACAAGATGTTTGGAGGACTTGTTGCAAAATGATTTGCTATGTTAAGAGATTTCCAAAGCATGTTCTAAGATCATGCCTCAATCCTCATTAAGATCAAAAGAAAGTAGGGAAGATGGATGGGAATGATGTCAATGATATGTGGATATGATGGATTAAGATGATATGATGGGATAGATGAGACAACTTGCCCCAAAGTGCAAGGTACATAGATAACCAATTTACACATGATGTCCATAAATGGGTTTTCATCATGGTAGTTATCTAAGGCACCATGAAATTGTTTCACCATTGGATGAATGATTTTCTCTTTACTATTTTTTTTTACTTTTTTATTTTTTAATTTTTTAATTTTTTTTGATTTTTTTTAAAAAAATTTCTACTTTGTTGACTGGATGACATTGGTAGCTTTATATTAAGAGGGTCTTCACATGTCCTTGTCCATATGATATAGTTGATGTATTGCTCTTGTCATAACATGCTAGTAGTGACCTTCCTAAAGTAATTGCTTCGTTAAGATAATAGTACATATGTAGAATCCATTGATGTTGTTGTGATACTCATTGATAACAGAGTTGGCCTTATTTGAATGTTTACATCTTGATATGGTGCCATCATATCCCTTATGATAAAGCATTGTTGCTACAATGCGATAGATTTGGGATTTTGGGTTGTTAGATTTCAAGCGTGATTTTAGATTTGGATGGGTGTTGTTGGATGTGGAATTAGGTCATTGAGATTCATAAGATTTAGGTGAATTGGTTGGAGATTTAGATTGGGTTGGAGGATTCTTGAATCACCATACTTGGGATGGTGGATTATGGAGTTTAGATTTTGGATTAGGATGGGGATCATGACCAACATTCTTATACACCTTATGTGTTGGAAGCGATGACAATCTTAAAGGTGGCAGACACTTGTTATATGTAAGGTACATATTTGGATGTGGGTCCAAATTTTGAGTGATTGCTTGATTTGTATATTTGCTTCTCTTGATTTGATTGGTCTAGTTTGCTTTGGGACCCATATTTCTTTTATGTATCCTTTACTTTTGGATTTATTCACCATTAATGTTTGATTTTGATAATTTGCTTTATATGATTTACAATTTTGTTGGTCCCAATTGACAAGGTTAGGATGTGGAGGATAAAGTTTGATGGTATGGTTAGTGGAGGTAGAATGATTCCTAGTAACAATTGTGTATGAGGAAAATTAACTAAATTAAAACTAACAAATCAAAAACCCAATAACATAAAGAGAACCAATCTAAATAAAAGCCATTACTAATAAATCAATGAAATATGAAAGCTTTTATTGAGATTTGTATTGTTCCCTTTCGCTGAATGTGGATTGCTCAATAGTGCTGCGAAACCATGGTTGCAACAAGCAAGTAAAGTGCTCAAGTGTTCAAAAAGATCAATGTTAAGAGATTGTGAAGTTGCTCAATCGATGCGATGTATGCTCAAAGCGCTGTTAAGTATGCCTGAGAATAAGTGATCGAAGAGGATTTGTGAAGGAGATGAGGGGGGTTTATATAGGTTTCAACAAAGATCGATCAACGGTCCAGATAATTCAGAAGAATCAACAGAGGAGATAAATCAAATAACCATGATGAATGTGCACACGACATGTATCAATCCATAAGGATATTTTTATTAAGATATGATAAAAACAAGATTGATTGAATAGACAACTCAACTTGTAATTTTGCCTTTTTTAGAGTTCTAAAAATAAGACTGATTGTGTACATGAGTTAACAAGATATTTTAAGAGGAATTGGAAGATAACTGAAATTAAATAAATGAATTTATTTAATTAATTGTGCATGAGAGAGGAATAGAAGATTATAAATAAAATATTTAATTTTATTTATTTTTAGAGGATTGAGACAATTTAAATAAATTTGCATGATTTATTTAAATTTAGAAAAATAAATGATTTAATTAAATAATGTAACATTATTTAATTGTAGATAAGATAGAATTGGATGAATTAATTAAATAATTGGATTTATTTAATTAATGGAGACTTGAAATTTGAAAGAGGATAATGATCTAATTAAACAATTGAAATTATTTAATTGTGGCAGAATATAGAGGAATTTAATTTAATTAATTAAATAAAGAGGATTTATTCAATTGATGTCACAATTTAGGAGATTTAGAAGAATTTGATGATTCTGGTGAAATTAATTAAATAATTAGATTATTTAATTAATGTTTGAAATGTAGGTGATTAGACAAATTAGACGAAATGCAAGTGATGTGATGACTTGGTCATTTTTGAGTGTCTACATTTTGCCCCTCTTTGATGCAATGCAGTTTACAGCGTTGCATCAAAGAAAATGATTGTTGAAGACATGATACAATATTTGATGCCCCAGTGTAGCTAGTTGCCCCAGTGTAGCTGGCGTAGGGTGCCCCCTCGAGTAGAAAGACAAGGAAGCGACAACAGGACTAGGTTGACGCTCAACTAGACAATTGCGCGCCAAGGTAGAAGGAAAAGCAGAATGGGGTGGGAAGAAAAAAAAAGTGGGAGGGACACTATAAATAGGGCCCATGGGGACCACAATCCTCATTTGCACACCAATAGCTTCTAAAAAAAGAGTGGAGGACCTCCAAGCCTAGTGTGTGAGAGTGGAGTGAAGAAGCAGCCTATAGTGAGGAAAGATGTCGATTCCAGCGCACAGTCATCGGGCGGAGTTAGTGCGGACGTATGGGAGGCCTGCAAGAGCTCCAGCAACGGTAAGTGTTTAAACAATCTCTTTGTAATTTGTCATTTTAGGTTAGGTTTTAAGGCTAGGTTTGAGTCAGCCAAAAGCGCTGCAGGGTATTTTAGTGCGTCTGGTAGTCGGGTTAGGCACTTTTGGCGCGCTGCAGCGCGTTTGGTAGGTAGGTATAGCGCAATTGGTAAAAACTAAGCGCTATTGTCTTTTGGGCGTCGCGCCGCAGCGCGGTTGGCAGGGAACTGCAATGCATCTGGTAATATAGTATAGCGCTACTGGCATGGTAGGTTAGCGCGGTTGGAAGGGGAAAGAGAAAATCAGGTTGCTTCCGGGAGCGCAGTGAAGCGTGGTTGGATGTATAGCGAGGCACACTTGTAAAACAAGTTACCTTTGGGATAGGGGGCGCAACGCATTTGAATAAGCAATGGGGCTCATGTGGTACCATAATACAATGCTTTTGTATGAAAAAAAGGCGCTTTTGGCTAGGTGAGAAGAGGAGTCTAGTTAGGGTTGACTGTAGGGGTGAACACTTAGGTTAGAGCAAGGGGAGAGATGGTCCTAGGGTTTTGCATCGTATGGTAGAAGTCAATAGGACTATGGATAAATGGTTAACAGGACTGACAAGTGGTTTGTTGTGGATGCAGAGGATTATGCCACCGTTGATTTCGAGAGAGCGATACCACACGATAGCACACGAGGTAGTACAACTGACATGGGAGGAGGACGCGTTCCTAGAGCACGCGAGATTGTGGCATGTAGAGTACTTGACACACATTAGGGTGAATCTCACCCTAGTGACAGTAGTGGTAGAGAGGTTTCACAGTGAGACATGCTCGTTTCACTTTCTGACAAGGGAGGCGACAGTGACACTGGAGGATGTGTATCACATCCTCAGGATTCAGATAGATGGAGAGAGAGTGAACTTTGACCCGGCATGGGGTGAGGCAGGCCTGGTAGAGGTATTCTGCACAGATGACCTGTGAATAGATGACGGGGAGATTCGGTGGGCAGATGTCCCACGACTCTGTGATAGGATCAGATGGATAGTTGCATTACTGATTGGTGGCTTCCTATGCCGAGAGAGGCGATCCAGAGGACTATCTGTTGGATGGGGCACAGTACTATTTGGGATGTTCACACATGGGACACAGTATGCATGGGGCCCATGTGTGCTTGGACAGTTGTACCACGACATGCACCACTGCGTCTACAGGAGAGGTCATAGTCTCTCAGCAGGGGTTAATCTTCTACAGGTGTGGGCGTGGGAGCATATCCCAATGATCAGACCTATGACACAGCGCCGTCGGGAGAGGGGAGAGCCGTACGCATTTTTGTACGAGGGAGTCATCACACACCAGAGACTGGGATTTGTTAGCCACTGGAGGCGATAGATTGATGAGATGAACCTATTTGTTTGGAGGCCATGGTTACTTTGTGAGGAGTGGGAGGGTGAGCACAAGCAGCTCATGTATTGCCACCAGGCTCGATACGTGTTTGGGAGGCGGATGGATACTATAGAGAGATACCTGCCTGAGTGGGTACTTAGACAGTTTAGGCTGCCGCAGGGGTTGCCAGTGGGAGAGGCAACTCATGCAAGGACACGGCGGGAGGTTGGAGATTGGGATGTAGAGATTCTAATGGCTACAACATTGGTAGAGTTATAGGGACTAGTACCAGTCAGATGGGATTGGGATTTAGGCTTGGCAGATCCAGGGACACTACCAGAGTATGATAGGTATTGGCAGACACACAGGCTAGTGCGATTGACTACATCAGGTGTGGCAGGGGCAGTGGGGGAGGTATTGGTCCTAGGTGTGGAGGTGAGGATGAGGCGACAGGCTAGAGAGGCTAGACAGCAAGCAGTGGGGGAGGCCGGAGGCTAGCAAGCAGATGTGGAGATGGTTGAGGAGGGGGATCCAGTCGTAGAGACTGATTTATAGAGGGCTGAGCGGTTGCTACAGGAGGAGATAGCCCAGAGGACATGGTTAGAGCTCTGGATGGTGAGGCTACAGAGAGACAGGGATGCAGTGAGGGCCGAGGTGAGACAGGCCGAGGCCTTAGCACAGGTGCAGACACAGGTAGCAGCAGTAGCATAGAGAGCCCTGGCACACACACAGGCATAGCTACAGATCTAGGCACAGGCACAGGTACATGTGTAGGTCGCACCCACACTAGTAGTGGATGATGGGCAGTTAGACCAGGTGACTCGAGAGAGAGATGTAGAGGCCACACTACAGAGGGTTAGATAGGAGAGAGATGAGGTACGCGGTACACTAGGTGCCGATCAGAGGACCTTATACAGTGAGCTCGTTCAGGTGCAGGGAGAGTTAGTATCAGCGGGCAGAGAGGCTGAGTATTACAGGGGTCTCTACGCGGGTGCGGTGCCAGTGGCACAGCGAGAGCCGAGCTACAGAGATAGGAGCATGTCTGGAGCATTCAGGTCTCGTAGGACAGGGCAGTCATTATCCTCAGTTAGAGGACCATTTGTGCCACTACGAGGAGGAGGACTAGTAGGGGGAGGAGGACCAACAGGGGGACCTGCACCGAGCACAGGTGGAGGACAAGGGCCACAGCAGGAGGGCAGCTCTACCCACTAGGGCATGTACACTTGTATATTGTATCATTTTGGACTGATACCTGCGTGCATCCTGATGTATATTTTGCGGGCTCTTAATAAACTTGATGTACTATATTGATGTATATTTGGATGTATACATATGGACTGTTGATGTAGACACAGACATTTTGTATATATGATGACCTTATTATGCTCACTGATGTTCATGTTTTTTTGTGTATGCACTTCTTGATGACATGGATGTGATGACATGTATGTATGATTATGGATTTAAGTAATGACATATATTGCTTATATGATGCTTCTAGATGCATGATGACATAGATGTATGATGATATAGATGCTATGACGTGTGATGACATGATGCAGATGCTATGACTAGTGATATCTAACATGTGGGTTTTGCAGATATGCACCAGAGAGAAGAAAAAGAGGAGATGGCAGACTTGTGATATCTAACATGTGGGTTTTGTAGATATGCACCAGAGAGAAGAAAAAGACAAGATGGCAGACCTGTGATATCTAACATGTGGGTTTTGTAGATATGCACCAGAGAGAAGAAAAAGAGGAGACGGCTTACAGAGACAGTTGATCGATCTTTGCAATGAAAATGATATAAAGGTTGTGTGAATGGATGAATGATGAGCTTGTTGCATTAGTTTCACAATTGTATATAAAGAGCAATCCTTATTTTTGATATAGCACGTGGATAGTTCACCACCAAGGTATAAAAGACCAAGGTGCAGTAATATCTGAGTGCGTGGACGTCGACTCTACAAGCAAGCGGTTTGAACTTAGATCCCTTAGACATAATATGACCTTGTTGGTACATGTGAATGAGCCATAGTCTTGAACATAAAATAAACTTCAATACATGTAAATGCAAGAAGAATATTAATATGTAAGATGCTAGGTCGTAACACACACAAGATAAATATGATGTTAAGAAAGATACTAAAGATCATTCCTCAAACACGACACACAAAAGCAATGACTATGCCCCCAATCCGTATTGCATCGCAACATACCAAGATTATAGATAAATCAAGGTAGCCTTGAATAGGTAATGGATAAAAGGAACAAAAGATAAACCAAAAAGTAAAGTGACTGACTTACAAAGTAAACATACAGCCGACATATTCTCTTGCCAAAGAGGTTGCTCAGGGTAGATGGGATAGGAAAGATAACAGCCTTATCGTAGGAACTCTGTGTCTGTTAAAGGGTGCTATCTACCTAAAAAGACAATGTCTTGCTGCAGGAAATGCCACATGTCGTAGGAGATGTGTGTGTTGGTCTCGACAATGGAACACTCTTCAGAAGACAAGCTTGTGGATCTGGTGCTATGGTTCAGCAGGATTTAGCTGATGTTGGCAATTATAATAGTAGGATAGTAGTTGACTCTAGAAGAAAGCCGCTTTGCTTCAGGCTTGTTAAGGACTTTTTGCTTTGAAAGGATGTGCTAGCTTGCTGCTTGAGTTAGTCAAGTCAAGGCGAATGGATTTTGATAAACGGAAGACTAGAAGGATGAAGTGCAATTGGATTGAGACAGGTGGAGAATGATGGATCATGTGTGCCTGAGTACTAGATACATCCTTCGTATTCTAGACTGCCTACATACCCTGTATCCACGGGATCAAGGCACACTATGAGGAAAGATGAAAAATGATAATATGTAGTTCTGGATAGAGTGATGAGATGGGTAGAGGACAATGATGAGATCATATGTACCTAAGTACTGGAAACTTCCTTCGTATTCCAGACTGCCTACATACCCATATCCATGGGATCAAGGTAATTTAAGATTGAGAAGATGATAATATGTAGTTCTGGTTGGTGTGATGATGTAGGAAAAGCATTAGGGAGATAACAGCCTTATCGTAGGAGCGATGTGTCTGTTAAAGGGTGCTATCTACGGAAAGATTGAAGAGCTTGTGAACCACGAACAAGGATCCATTCCTAGACCTAGGTTAAGGAAAGAGTTGCCCCCATTCTGGTAGAGGAAGCTACATGGGTGACTGACATAGAAAGCATGACCTAGGACAAGACAATGTTAACTATTGACACAGATCAAGACGTGGGATGACGACGGTGGACATTGACAAATTTCCAAGCTATACTAGATAGGGAGATGGAAATGCAAACAAGGTCAATGGTTTTATTATGGATGGATGGATGAAGTTGTGTTGTGAAATGGGATGAACAAGACTCGATAGACGATGGATGCTGACTCTACACATAGCGCCTATTTGCCAGGTTTTCACTATGGTACTTATCCAAGGCACTTGTTTACCAGGTTTTCACCAGAGGATGGATTTTTTTGGTTTTTTTTTTTTTTTTTTTTTTTTGGAATACTCTGAGGATCAGGCATAGAACTTCTTAAGATGAACACTGTTAAGTGGCTCATCCAGAGGAATGCCATCAGGTGTAGCTAAAGTATAAGCTCCTGATCCATATGCTGCTGTGACAATGAAGGGACCTAACCAGTTAGGCTCAAACTTGCCCTTCTTTTCTCAATCTGCTTGATTTCTCTGATTCTCTTTGAGTACAAGATCAGCAACTTGAAACCATCTTTCTTTGATCTTTTTGTTGTAATTACGTCGGAGGTGGTTTTGATAGACATGGAGATGATTAAGCGCGGCAAGGCATATTTCATCTAGTAGTTCTAGCTCAGCTAATCTGGAAGTGCGATACTCCTCTCCATTAATCAGGTCCTGCATAGATACTTTGAGGGATGGGATCTCGACCTCTATAGGTAGGATGGCTTCAGAGCCATAGACCAAGGCATATGGTGTGGAACCAGTTGGTGTTCTAATACTAGTACGGTAGGCCCATAGGGCAGGATTGAGTTGCAAGTGCCAATCACGACCAACTTCATTGACTATTTTCTTGAGGATTTTGAGAATGGTTTTATTTGAAGCCTCAGCTTGGTCGTTACTCTGCAGATAGTAGGGAGTTGAAAAGTGATGCTGGATATTGTATTGTGTGCATAAGGCACAAACATCTTGATTCTTGAATGGTCTCCCATTATCAGTGACAATGGCTTGGGGAATACCATACCGGCATATGAGGTAGTTTAGGATAAACTTGGCTATTTGCGTATCGGTGATATAGGTCATGGGAATGGCTTCAACCCACTTCGTGAAATATACAGTGGTGGTAATGATGAACTTATGGCTGTTGGATGAGGATGGGTGGATTTGTCCTACGAGGTCAAGACCCCATAGAGAAAAAGGCCATGGAGTAGTCACAGGCTGTAGTTCATGAGCTGGTGCATGAATTAAATCTCCATACTGCTGGCATTGTAGACACTTCTTAGCAAACTATGCAGCATCCTGCTCTATTGTAGGCCAGTAATAACCTGTTCTGAGTATCTTCTTAGCAAGATTAGGACCGGTAGAATGTGCGTCACAGACACCTTCATGTATGTCTTGTAAGGTAGCTTCAGCTTATTCCGTGTTAAGACATTGTAAGAGGATACCATCGAGACTTTGACGATATAGTGTATCACCCAAAATGATGTAACGGGAGGATCGATAGATAAAGGTTTTGCATTGGGTGGATGATAGGTCAGGGGGAAAGGTACTGTGTTTAAGGTACTCATAGATATCTTCGTACCATGGGGAATTGGGACCAACAAGTTCGCAGATGATTTCAGTAACGGGAACATCGACGACTGGTATCAATAATTGCTCGATCAAGAATTTGCATTTCTGTGTATTAGCAGGCATGTCTATCAGTGACCCTACAGAAGCCATAGAATCTGCTGCTTTGTTATTCTCTCTTGGAATTTGCTCAAATGTGATGCTAGAAAAGTGTGGTTTGTAAGCATCCACTAGTTGCTTGTAGGGGACCAACTTTTCATCTTTTGTTTGGTACTCATCTGTGACTTGTCAAATGACTAGTTGTGAGTCTCCATATACCTGTAGTTCTATGATGTCCCATTGAACTGCTGTATTGAGACCTATGAGGAGTGCTTCATACTCGGCAATGTTGTTGGTGCAAGGGAATACAAGCCGATATGACTTTGGAATATAGTCATTTTGAGGCATGATAAATAAGATGCCGGCCCCTAATCCATGCTGTGTGTAGGAACCATCAAAGTATAACTTCCACATTATTGAGGTAGAAAGAGTGAAGAGATTCTCATCCAGAAAGTTTGCTACCATAGGGTGTGTATCTATCATGGGTGCTTCTGCTAGTTGATCTACTAGGGCTTGTCCCTTGATTGCTTTGCGATCCACGTACTCAATGTTGAACTCACTAAGGATCATGACCCATTTAGCTAGTTTACTTGTAAGAGCTGCTTTTGCTAGTAGATACTTCAATGGATCAATTTTGGCTATAAGATTTGTGTGTTGGTTCAACATGTAATGCCACAACTTTTGGGAAGTGAACATGACTGCTAAACACACTCTTTCCATGGGCGAGTAATTGAGTTCATATCCCACCAAGGTTCTACTGATATAATAGATTGCATGCTTTTTTCCTGTTTCATCATTTTGTGCTAGAAGGGCCCCTAGGGCCGAAGTTGTAGTTGAGATGTATAATATCAAAGGTTTATCAGCAACTAGTGGAACTAATACAGGAGGTGTAGCCAAATACTCTTTGAGATTATCAAATGCTGCTTGACACTTATAATCCCATCGGAATGAGACATCCTTTCGGAGCAAGTGTTGAAATGGTTGACATTTATCTGCTAGCTGTGAGATGAAACGCCTAATGGACTGCAACCTTCCTTGAAGGCTCCTTAATGCTTTGAGGTTCTTTGGTGGAGGCATCTCCACTATAGCTTTTACTTTTTGGGGGTCTACTTCAATGCCTCTACGAGATACAATGTATCCCAACAGCTTTCCTGATGTTACATCGAAGACACATTTCTTTGGATTGAGGCGTACTTGGTATTTCTCGAGCCTGTCAAAGATCTGTCCTAGAACTTGTATGTGATCTGTCCTAGAAGATTTAGCTAGTATGTCATCCACATAGTCCTCCATGATATGATGAAAGAGGTCGTGGAATATCACTGTCATTGCTCTCTGATAGGTTGCCCCTGCATTCTTTAGACCAAACGACATGACACACCAACAATAATTACCCCACAGACAAGTGAAATTTGTTTTATGTTGATCTTCTTCTACTATCCTTATTTGATTGTAGCCTAAGAATCCATCCATGAGAGAAAGCATTTCGTGACCTACTGTCAAGTCTACTATAATATCAATGTTCGGTAATGGAAAGTCATCTTTGGGACATGCTTTGTTCATATCTCTAAAATCATTACACATACGTATGTGCCCATTGGGTTTAGACACAGGTACAATGTTTGATACCCAATCTAAATAGTCAATAGGTCATATGAACTTTGCATCTAACAACTTCTGTATTTCCACTTTTACTAAGAGAGCTATCTGTGGGTGCATCTTCCTCAACTTTTTATTGACTGGTTTAACTTTTGGATCAACTGTGAGATAGTGAACAACTAGCTTAGGGTCTAACCCTAGCATATCAGCATAGGTCCATGCAAAGTTGATGGTTCACTGCAAGAAGAATGTGTTAAGAATCCTGTGCTCTGTTTTTGATAATGATGCTGCTAGGAATGTGGTCTTTGGATTTTTCTTTGTGCCAAGGTTTATCACTGTAGAATCTTCCACTAGGAGAGTTGACTTCTCTTGATACTTAGATGGTAGGGGAAGGTTAAATCCTCCATCCTTAGGTGCCACAGTTGGGTTTTCACCTTTCGATACGTCCTTTGTTTTTACTATTTTGTGATCAAGAGGTGCCACAGTGTGGTTTTCACCTAGAGATCTTTCTTTATTTTCACTTTTGCGACTGGAGGATTTGGCATTCTCACCAAAATAAGCTGTTGGCTCTAGTTCCATTACAAAACCCACTTTATGATTGCCTAAAGGAATACCATCCCGAAGTCCCATGAACTCAGCTAGAGCTTCATCATTCTGAAATACATCTATAACGGGGGACCCTTGTTGGTCCCATTCGATAAGTTCAGGGTAGACAAGTGTGACATTCTGGGTGTTTGTGGTGGAGGTTAAGGATACGGAGGATAGCATAAAAATGGAGGATTCCGCACATAGGTTGGTCATATGGAGGGAAGAGTCATCGATGATATCTTCAGTAGACGTCAAATCGGTGGGAAAAGTTTCAGCCACCTCGTCGAGGATATACTTGATGTCCGAGGCGTGCGGTACCTTCTTACCAAATCCTAAACCCTTCTTTTATTTTCTTTGTCACAATAATGGGTTCCATAGTTCCTTGATTCTGTTTTCCAAGGCCACCTTTGCCTTTATAGCCCATGTTTTTGACTATCCTTAAGCCATTGCCATATTGCTTGACTGGTATTGTAACTGGTTCTTTCTCTTTATAGAGCCAAGAAGAAATGTCCTCAATAGTTTCCTCTTCCAATAATTTTCCCTGTTGGAATTGGGTTAGAAATGCTGGGGGAGGAATAGCTCCTTTTTTGGTTGCTTTGGCAATGGGCAGTTGGCCGTAAGATTTAGGGGATAAAGGCATCCGCCCTACACAACAAGATTTTGAGATATCATACGTTCCAAAGCCTATATCATGGATGTGAGCTTTGATTTCAGGTAGAGGATTAGGGTTACTTGTAGAGGCTTGTGTCAGAGTTTTAGGATCAACATATAGTGGGGATTCAAGGGCTTTGTCATTTTTAGGCACTTGGTTGCAATTCTTGTAACTACCTTGCAAGACACGGCAAAATTTGAAAGGATTGGGGTCTCCTGGGATAGTAATCTCATTAAATGGGAACTTTAGGGACTGATGGTACGTTGAGGGAACAACTTTCATTGCATGGATCCATGGGCAGCCTAGGATAATATTGTAAGGCAGCTCAATGTCAAGGACTTGGCACCTGGTTTCAAGCATAATGGGGCCAAGTTGTATAGCCAAGTGGATAACACCTTCTGAGCAGCATTCAACATCATCATATCCCTTGATTGTAATACTTTGATCCATGTTGACATGATCCTCAGAGTATCCCAATTGCTTAAGTAACTTTAAAGAACAGATGTTGAGACCAGCACCACCATCTATGAGTATGCGTTTGATTTTGCGCTTAAGGATGAGAACCTCAATATGAAGGGCATCATTGTGACACGGATCATGGGAAGGGAGGTTTTTCTCAGAGAAGACCACATTGTAGGGTGAAGCAATGTTACCTACTATAGCTCAGAAATCCGCGACCGTGATGTTGTGAGGAACTGAAGACTCTTGGAGGGCTTTTTCTAGCACTACTCTATGTGTAGGTGATGACCGGAGAAGGTCCAAGATAGAAATCTGTGCTGGTATTTTCCCTAGATGTTCGACAAGATTATAATCATATTGAGTTGGGAGACTAGGTGTAGGACCACAAATGGTGACATGACCACGACAGGTTGTAACAGCGCAATCCATAGAGTTGCCTTTGATTGTGAGGGTAGAGACTCGACTCTCTTCAAAACGACCGACAATGGAGTCAAAGGAAGTGGAAGCATGATTGACACCTTTACCCTTATCCTAAGGAGGAGGTGGACCATGGTGAGGGAATGGTTCCTTGTACATGTTGAGGTCGTTGTTCGTGTGTTGAGCTAGTGGGTCATCTTCAAAAGAGATTTGGTTGCCTTCGATGAGATTTTGGATTAGGTGCTTGAGCTTCATGCATGACACGGTTTTGTGCCCCTTGCTCCTATGGAATTCACAATATTCATTGTCTCTGTATCGTGCAGTTTTGTAAACAGGTTTGCCATATGGGGGAGCATCAGGTAGGGTGATGAGCCCTTTGTGTAAAAGCTTCTGTAGGACCAATTCGATGGTCTCTCCCAAGGGAGTGAATTGACGCCGCGGAGGGTAATCTTGTGGAGGCCGCTCTTGTTGTCGTTGTTGTTGGTTTTGATAAGGTTGTCTTTGTTGTTGTTGTTGTTGAGGTGGAGCTTGATTTGGTTTGGAAAGCTGTAGCAGCGTTTGCAAGGTTTGGACATGTTTAGAATCAACCACCGCATCGTTGACCACATTTTTATTCTTGTTCCAAAACTTTGGTTTATCATTTGTTTGTTTATGAGGAGCATTATCTTTCATTTCTTTGAAGATTTTGACCACACCCTTAGCAATGAGGGCCTTTTCAATGTTGATTCCCTTGTATGTGATTTCGTCGAAGGTTGTAGCACTAAGGATTTGCAAATGAAAACCTAACTCCTGGTTGAGGTTCTGCATGAATATGCTAACAAGCTATTTTTTGGGTATCTTGAATGGAAATTTACTAGCCATTTGTCTCCATTGTTGAAGGAAAGAAATGAAAGTTTCTCCATTTTTCTGTTTATTGTTACATAGATCAGTCATGGAGATCTCATGCTCTGCATTGTAAGAGAAATGGGTGGCAAATTTCTCTGCTAGCTCGTTAAAAGACTTGATACCCGTAGGTAAGTGTGAGAACCACTCTATAGCTTGACCTCCAAGACTGCGAGGAAAGAGACGCATAAGATATGTGTCATTATGTGAGACTTCGAAGCAAGCAAGATAGAATTCCCTAAGATGGTCTTTTGGGTCACCTTTTCCTTTGTATTTATCAAACTTAGGAATAGTGAAATTTTGAGGAAAAGGGATCATGGGTAATGACCAATCAAAAGGATAGGGACACACTTCCTCTAAAGAGAAGGTCTTCTTGGTGTGGCCAAATGTAAGATCAAATAGCTGTTGTTGAACTTCTGTGATTTTTAGCTCCATCGTTGTGGGCAGAGTTGGAAACATCTCCTGTTGTCCTAGAAGTGGTTGTTGTTGCCCATACAGAAGATTGTAGTGCAAGCCATGGTTATTAGTGTTATAAGGGTCGTATGATTGGTTGGGGTCGTATGTGTTGTATGTTGGGTTAAGGTTGGGTTGGAATTGGATGTTTTGATTCGAAGGAGGTGGGGGCGGCACTAGGTAAGAATGTTGGCTTTGCGATGGTTGAAGAAAAGAGTTTGGTGGAGGAAAGCTAAAGTTCATTGGGTTAGGTTGCGATTGTGGAACATAGCTTTGGGAAACTTGATGTTGGGAATGTGGAGGGTGGATAGGCAAGGTGTTGAAGAAGTTTAGCGCTGATGAACGTAGTGGAGGAGGGATATAGGTAGATGTGATTTGTGATGGTTGAGGTCAATTGAGGATGAGCGTAGAAGAATGTTGTGGTTGGGATTGCGTGACCCTAGTTGGTTGAGAGACATGAAGGTTTGATGATATAGGAGGTGGTATTTGTTGAGACCCTTGTTGCATGGCTACATAGTTGTTCCCCGGATTGTAATTTGGTGGGAAACCTATTCGTGATGGGGTAACCAATATTCCACTTGTGATTGGTGTGGACACTTTAGGAGGTTGTTGTATGTTTGATTTTGCTAGAGCGACTTGTCTTGCTAGTTTGGCTTAACGATGGAGAGTCTCTTGTTGGTTTTTGTAGATCTCCATAGGGGTCAGAAGTGGTGATACGACCCTCTTTCCTGTTGGATTTTGATAAAGGGGATTCTCATATTGTGCAATTGTTCTCCCTTGTGAGCTTTGTTTAGGTATGGGTGTGGTCACTGTTGACATGGTTTAGACTGCCGTTATAGTGTCTTGGATGTTGTTAGGCTTGCTAAGAGTGGATAGATCAAAACCTTGGGGTAATTTGGCTCCTTGCTCTGCCAGCAAGCGAAAGAAATGATCTTGGTTCTCACTAAGGATTTTTTCAAAGGTGGCTATGGCTCTAGGATCTTGTATGAATTCATCAAGATCTTGTCCATCTTCTTGAGAGGATTGACCTATTTCAAAGTGTCACTCTTCTTGAGGTGGGGCTTGATCTGCGGTATAACCTTGTGGCACGAAATCCTGAGGCATTCCGGTGGTATATTGAGGTGCACTTACCAAAGGGACCCTACCTTCTTGAGATGGGCCTTGATCAATAGTATATCCTTGTGGCACAAAATCTGGAGGCATGCCGGTGGTATAGTGAGGTGTACTTACCAAAGGGACCCTACCTTCTTGAGGAGTGTTAGGGTGGTCTAGCTGCGGCATGTTGGGAGAGTTGGTAGATCTTTTCATGGGTGTCCTAGGAGTAACCTTGGGAGTAATGCTGAGTCAACCTGATTGCGGTGTATGAGGAGACGATTTGTGCTTCCTAGGGACAACTTGCTTGGACTTCATAGTTTGTTCGAGCCTAGTGGTTACCTTGGAATACACTAGTACCAAAAGGTAATGATGAGATTCTGCTTGTGTTTTGAGAAAGACAAATTTTGATGCATAATTTACTGGACCAAAGGCGCTATACTATTTGACTAGAGGCGCAGGACTGTGCAACCAAAATCATGCTACTGTAATACCAAAGGCGATGGACTGAGCTACTAAAGGTGAGGTACTACTATACCAAAGGCGAGCTACTGTGACCAAAAGCGAGCTACTGTTATACCAAGAGCGCTGAAGTAGGGTTGCCAGAGGCAAGGTATTGCTATACCAAAGGCGATCTACTGTACTACCAAATGCGAGTTGCTATAATACCAAAGGCACTGAAGTAGTGTCTGATGCTTCTAAAAGGCAAATTTTTGATAGATTTGGTTCTGTTTTTTATTGGATTTGGTTTGGCAAGAGAAAACACAACAAACAAAGTTGGCAAAAAGGGACTGACACAACAGATAGTGTATGTTCGAGGCTCACGAAAAACCCCAATGTTTCCATAGGTATAAGACAATTGCAATCAATAACAAGCACTTTTTATCCCTAGAGACAAGGTCTCATTGCAGTAGACTAGCTCACAGCTTAATACTCCGTTGATAAAAATATCATTCCATAAAGGTGTCGAATATTTTGTATCTTTATGAGAGACGATAGGTAGGGATATCTCACCCTCCCTTTGGAAAGCTCAAGTAGGTCACAAGAGCTTTATGGCCAAGGGAATACTATCTCTTCTCAAGGGAGCCAATGGTGAGTATCTTAAGGGCTTAAATCGATTCCCCTTGCACTAATGATTACCGCAATGTTCAGAGGTGGATTGGGTAGTCTCTATCTAGAATGGTTCTTAGTAACTTTGAGGGACCAACGCCTTACAAGCAATGTGACAAGCTACTAAAAGATTTAACCAATCCTACTAAGAGTATCAAACACTTCGCTCGATGTGAAAATTATTTCCACAAAGAGCTAGCACACCTCTTTTCAGTTTGGCACCACAAGGTAAGGCTGACATCGGTTAGGACTTGGCTTTTGCCTTATCTCTTTTATATAGCGGTTCAAAGGAAAACTTTTCTTAGGGTTGTCCCTTTTGGATGAAGCATAATCCAAAAGCAGGCCCTTCTAAAGGAAGTACTGAAATGTAAGAGCAAGCACGTCAAACAAAGGTTCAATTGTCTCGTTTATAAGAAAAATAAGGTGCAACTAAATTAGACACACACATGATTGTAGTTATCAATTGTTCCTTATGAAATTGAAGTGTTTGGCATTCATGTCCATTGCCCCTTAGAAAATTGAGGTGTTTTCGTATACATGTCCATTGTCCCTTAAGAAAAGCAGTATGTTCCTAAGACTTAGATTGCCAAAATGATTTGTTCAATTATCCCTTAAGATGGCAATATGTTTCTAAGACTTAGTGAGATAAATCAAAAATTTCTTCAACGCTCGTCCTGCATGAAGATGTTAGCAAAAACCTATTTGCTCTGTGTGAGTGATAAGAAGTTGCAACAAGTCAATTAGTTCCACAAAAACTCACAAGTTAGCAAAAACAAAACAAATTGACCAAACGCGCTGTACTATTTTATCAAAAGCAACTTACTGTGAACTGAGAGCACTGCACTGTGCTACCAGAAGCGTGGTGTTGCAGACCAGAAGCGACTCATTATGCCACTAGAGGCGCTGAAACAGACCCAGAGGCGTTGTATTGTCCTGCCAGAAGTGCAGTACTATATCACCAAAAGTGTTGCACGAGACTCAGATCCAAAAAAAGTTATATTTTATCAAAATAACTAAGTCCATATATGATTTCATGGTTGATTTAATGTTCTGAGAAGTAATATCTAATAGATCTGTACCCTAGAATCAATGAAATCTTTAAGGATGTTGCAAAATAGATAGGTTAACTCAAATATCAAAAATACCCCTAAATACGTCAGCTTAGGAAGTATAACAAACAGTTTGAAAGACAAATAAACTAGCTTGTCAGTCAGATCAATGGTAAATATGTGAGTAAAACCCTGTAAAATCACTAAACAACGTCAAAAAATCTATTTTGCCAACCACGCTTTATGATACTACCAGAAGCACCGGATTGTTTCACCAAAAGCATGGCTCTGTGTTACCAGAAGCATCGCAGTATTGCTCGAGGGCGCTGTACTGTGCCTCCAG
The DNA here is from genome assembly GCA_027924645.1 of Cunninghamia lanceolata. Lineage (NCBI taxonomy): Eukaryota > Viridiplantae > Streptophyta > Pinopsida > Cupressales > Cupressaceae > Cunninghamia > Cunninghamia lanceolata. Next base: position 6,966,026 of record BSBN01000023.1, on the reverse strand, counting down.
AAGCACTTTAGGTTACTGCCAAAAGTAATTTTTCTATATACTTTACGTTGTTCCATACTGTAACTTAAAAAAAAAAATTCTCAAAGAAAAAGAGGGATTAGTGGGTCCCACCGGGCGTGCTAGAATGTGTATGAGAAAAATCGACTAAATTAAAACTAACAAATCAAAAACCCAATAACATAAAGAGAACCAATCTAAATAAAAGCCATTACTAATAAATCAATGAAATATGAAAGCTTTTACCGAGATTTGTATTGTTCCCTTTGGATGAATGTTGATTACTCAATGGTGCTATGAAACCATGGTTGCAACAAGCAAGTAAAGTGCTCAAAGTGTTCAAAAAGATCAATGTTAAGAGATCGTAAAGTTGCTCAATCGATGCAATGTATGCTCAAAGCGCTGTTAAGTATACCTGAGAATAAGTGATCGAAGAGGATTTGTGAAGGAGATGAGGGGGGTTTATATAGGTTTCAACAAAAATCGATCAATGGTCCAAATAATTCAGAAGAATCAACGGAGGAGATAAATCAAATAACCATGATGAATGTGCACACGACATGTATCAATCCATAAGGATATTTTTATTAAGATATGATAAAAACAAGATTGATTGAATAGATAACTCAACTTGTAATTTTGCCTTTTTTAGAGTTCTAAAAATAAGACTGATTGTACACATGAGTTAACAAGATATTTTAAGAGGAATTGGAAGATAACTGAAATTAAATAAATAAATTTATTTAATTAATTGTGCATGAGAGAGGAATAGAAGATTATAAATAAAATATTTAATTTTATTTATTTTTAGAGGATTGAGACAATTTAAATAAATTTGTATGATTTATTTAAATTTAGAAGAATAATTGATTTAATTAAATAATGTAACATTATTTAATTGTAGATAAGATAGAATTGGATGAATTAATTAAATAATTGGATTTATTTAATTAATGGAGACTTGAAATTTGAAAGAGGATAATGATCTAATTAAATAATTGAAATTATTTAATTGTGGCAGAATATAGAGGAATTTAATTTAATTAATTAAATAAAGAGGATTTATTCAATTGATGTCGTAATTTAAGAGATTTAGAAGAATTTGATGATTTTGGTGAAATTAATTAAATAATTAGATTATTTAATTAATATTTGAAATGTAGGTGATTAGACAAATTAGACGAAATGCAAGTGATGTGATGACTTGGTCATTTTTGGATGTCTACAACAATCTTGTTGTAGGGGCTATTAATGACTCATCTTAATTCTTTTATTGGATGAAGTTGTCTCAATGATTATTGAAGTATCACTAACACCATTAGACAATTTAGATGATTTATAGTTGATGCCTTGACCATGATTGATGTAGATTAGGATAGGCTCTAGGATGCCTTGTTTATGAAGGTCCAATCCTTTTCCTTGATAGTTCATGCTTTTACATATCTTATTTTCAATAGGATACTTGTTATTTTTTAAGCATGATGCTATCCCTTTGGTGTGTTGCCAAGAACTATTAGAAATTTCTATTGTCTCATCCATGAAAAAGATTAACCTGATGAAGGTAGATTATCCTAGTTGATAGGATGTTTTTGCTTCTCATTGTGTACACTTGTCATGCCTTGATGATTTGACTACTCAATGATAGCTTGCTCATTGATATGTTTGAAAAGATGAATGCAACTTACTTCATTGTCTATGTGTTCATGGATACCAAGTGTAAAATCATGGGAAGTGGATGTTATTGGATGATGGGTAGGACTTGTTGGATAAAAGATTGAGTGGATGATGGATAGGATTAATTTGGATTTGTTAATCATGGATAGTATAAAATTGGATGAGGGGATCAACTTGGTTCTCTTGTTCATAGATAGGATCTTGATCATAGATGGAAGTGTCTTGGATAGTTTGATATTGATCATGGATAGGATGAATCGGGATGCTTTGATCTTGATTTGGTTTGGTGCACCTTTGATCCTAATTTGGATTTTGTTCTTGACATATCTCTAATAGTTTGGATGATAGGATAAGTAGTTCATGGATAACTATGATATGCTTTGGATGGTTGACAACATGGTTGCATGATGGGTTTTGACTTGAGCTTGGGATAAGAGGCTCTTTGATAAGATTGATGGGAATTGATTTGCATGATAGTATTTGATTTTGGACAAGGATGGAACTAGGAGACCCTTTGATAGGTTGGATAGGAATTAGATTGCATGATGATGTTTGATTTTGAAAGGTACTAGGTAACCTTTGGATAGGCTTGGTAGATGTGGGCTCAATGAGTTTATACTTTCTAGGTAGATGGTTATTCTTTTCTAAGAGTCCTTGGATAAGATCCTTCATGAGTTGCTTGGATGGGGTTGGATTATGTTGATGATTGTATGTTTGATAGGATAGGTTTAATGATTTGGATGATGAAGCTTTAGAAGGTAGAGGATTTATGGCTATTAGTTGTTCACTTAGGATTTGGAGTTCATCCATAAATCATTTGATAGGATCTTCTTTTAGGATGGTATTTCCTTGTCATAATTACCATGGGGATGACCAATAGGTATGAAATTTGTGCTTGAAAGATAGCTAGTGCTAGGATCATCAATATATTCATTAGATGCATAGGTTCTAGCTTGGTTTGCAAAGATAATCTCATATAAGGGGCTCATGTTGTTTGATTTAGCTTTTGAAATTTGACTTGGGAAAAAGGGTAATGGTTGGAAAATATTTTGGATTTAAAAGGAAAGATTAGGTTTCACACAAGTGGAAGAGATTCCAAACATAAGAGCAACCTAATTTATTCAAGTGGGTGTGTACATAATCTTGGGCCCCCCAAAATGCCTTGTTTAGTCATGGTTTGCAAGCCCCATGGTGAGGAAACTAACTTCTTTTGATAAACCATGATCACTCAATGGTATGAGGGGAGAGAATACATAGTATGCACACTTGGTTCGAGGGGATACAAGGTGAGTAACTTCTAAGGGCTAACCACTTACCAATGCACTGAGACTATGTATGGCTAAGAGGTCCTATCTAGGATAGACAAGTTGCTAGGGGATGTCCTCAAATATAAGCTAGGTACATGAGATCAAATCCTATGAACACAAGCCCATCTACAAGAATGTGTTCACAGGCAAGCCCAATTCCACTTCACCTTATCTCCTTACAAAAAGGGGTGTCAAGGTTGTTCCAAACACAATGGTTCTCCTTTGAGGTATAACTTTTTCTCTCCCCCTTTGTATACCCCACCAGAACATGTGGTTCAGGTCATCCCCTAAGGTTATGAAATCCTTAGGTAGACTGTCTAAAGAGAAAGAAGTCCAAGTGTTTTTGATTCCCAATATCACCTCATGGCACAAAGGAAGAGCATACACAACTTGAATTCTTAGGTTTAACACAAAAGAGAACTAGAAACTATTTTTGATATCCAAGATCACTTTTTAGTGTGAGGAGAGAGCATACACACTTAAGATTTCTCACAAGAATGACAAACAATTTTCATTCTTATTAAGCATATAAAGTGTAACTAATCTAGTGAGTAAAAATGTGGACTTTCAAAAATGTAGCTACACAAACGAGTTAGTAGTTTTAGAGATAGTCTTGGATAAATAATTTTTCTACAAGAAATGTGTTAGCAATGATAATCTAAATCTCTTAAAAATTAGTAATTAATGTCTTCACATAGAAAAATAGAGATTACCATGATGTTCTTTAGAATGGTCACATGGGTGGTTATTGCTAATGTTAAGTGTTGGAAGCTAGGGGTGGTAACGGCCTTTGGTCACTACTATGACCATGAGATAAGGGTGAGGGTGTTGTTGGTTTGTAGAAGACCCCAATTACAAATGTGATTGTGGGCTAGGGGCAGAGGGTTGGCAGACTTGGCAAGAGGAGCTATGCCCTCGTCACCATTATGACTAGAAGCTAAAAGGAAGTGGTACTAAATTTGAATGCGTAGTATGGAAACCTTAGGAATCAAATGTATATGATGTGGTTAAACCTTATGATCTAAAGTTTAAAGTGTTGTAACCTATGGATAAAAGACTATATACTAGTGATCGAAAATGATTTCAAATATTTTACATAAAGCAATTTAAAATATTAAATTTCTAAAAAAAATTACCAATTTTTTTACCAATATTGTATGATGGTTGCAGACCTATGTAGGTGGTATGGTGGATCTGTATGGTACAAATTCATATAGAGCACCAAGTGTCATGTTGCAAAAACAAAAAAAATGTAAATTGTTTCTACACCAAAATATATCGAGTTATATATGTTTTGTGTGAAAAGGGGGAAGGTTTGATGTTTTGATGTTTTAGTGTTGATGGGTTTAGATCCTCCTTTCACAACAAACATTCAAGGACATATCAGCTGGGTTGAACCTCAATTTATGCAAGAGGATTCACCTACAAGTTGGGCTATCACTTGGAATGATGTGGAAACCTAGAAATTGCTAATTAATGCCTTAATGTAATCCTCAAATATGTAAGAAACCCTAATTATGCAAAACAATGATCAAATTGATAGATTCAGACAAATGTTTACAAATAGAGATAAAAGATAGATATTAATAACTGACCATTTTTTGAAGTTCAGGATTCGTAATATTTGAGGACAATGCCCCGGGCGCCCAAGTCCAAGGTATTGTTTTCTTCACGGAATGCAGAACTCCTTCTAGTACTGATGATCACTGTTCCATCTGTTTCTGTCATGGGATATGCGGAGGACACTGTGACTAGTCTGATGAAAGTAGATTGTCATTGATGTCAAAAAGGTTGATATGTTGCTTCATGGCTAAGTCAAGAAATGCTAACTTGTTTGTGTGTATGAGGAAAAATTGATTAAATCTAAACTAATAAAACCAAAAACCAATCACATAAAGCGAACCAATCTAAGTAAAAGCCATTATCATAAAATCAAAAGACAAATGAAAGCTCTTACCAAAATCTGTATTGTTCCCTTTTGGAGATGTGTGGATTGCTCAATCAAGTTGCGAAACCATAGTTGCAACAAGCAAGTAGTGTACTCAATGTGCTCAAAGATCAATGTTAAGAGATCGTAAGGTTGCTCAATCGATGCGTTTTGTATGCTCAAAGCTCTGTTAAGTATGCTTGAGAATAAAATCGAAGAGAGAGGTAATGAAGGAGATGAGGGGGGTTTATATAGGTTTCAACCGAGATCGATCAACGGTCCAGATAATTCAGAAGAATCAATGGAGGAGAACAGTTGAGGAACATGCAACGAATGAGAAGACATGTGTCTTGCTTTCTTTTGCATGAGAGGAGTTATCAAGAATAGAAGAATGAGTTAAAGCAATTAACAGAATGTAATGATCAGTTAAGTGATTTAAAACAGGAAGAAGGGATTTGCATGAGAAAAGAAGATATTTAGCTTTATTAAATATAGAAATATTTAATTACATGAGCAAGAAAGCTTGAGTTATATTAGAGATAACTCAAATTTAGAAGAAAAAGCAATTTAAATAAATAATTGATTTATTTAAATTTAGAGAAGATATTTTGGAAGAAATAATTAAATAATTAGAATTATTTAATTTAGAAGATTTGAAAGCAAATTAAATAAATAAATTTATTTAATTGTTGTGCATGATTTTGGAAGAACAGTTTTGATTTAATTAAATAATTAAGAATTATTTAATTGTAGATAAGGGGGAATTTGTTGAATTAATTAAATAATTAGGTTTATTTAATTAATGTGGATGTGAATTTTGGAAGGTGACAATGATCTAATTAAATAATTAAAATTATTTAATTGTGGAAGAATATAGAGGAATTTGATTTAATTAATTAAATAAAGAGAATTTATTTAATTAATGTCGAAAGGATGTGATTTAGAAGAATTTGGTGAAATTAATTAAATGATTAGATTATTTAATTAATGTGTGAAATGTAGGTGATTAGGAAAAAATGACGAAATGCAAGTAGTGCAATGACGTGGTCATTTTAGGGTGTCTACATTTTGCCCCTCTTTGATGCAATGCAGTTTATAGCGTTGCATCAAAGAAATTAATTGTTGAAGATGATACAATTTTTTATGCCCTAGTGTAGGTAGTTGCCCCAGCATATGCCCCCTCGAGAGGGAAGACAGGGAAGCGACAGAGGAATGGTGTTGACGCTCGATTAGTGGAGTGCGCAATCAGGTAGGAGGAAAAGCAGAAAGGGGTGGGAAGAGAAGAAAAAATGAGGGAGGGACGCTATAAATAGGTGCCATGGGGACCACAATCCTAATTTGCACCCTAGGAGTTTCTAAATTTAGAGAGTAGAGCCTCCAAACCTAGGTTGAGAGAGTTGAGCAGACAGCGAGGAGAGATGCCAATTCTGGCGCACAGACATCGGGCGGAGCTCGTGCGGACGTACAGGAGGCCAGCAGGAGCTCCTACAGTGGTAAGTGGTCGAAAACCCCTTTGTATATTGTCGTTTTAGGGCAGATTAAGGCTAGGTCAAGGTAGGGTTTGCATGTCATCCAAAAGTGCTTTAGGGTTTTGCAACGCATCTGGTAGTCAGTTAGAGCGCTTTTGGCGCTCCGCAGCGTGGTTGGTACGGAAGCGCAGCGCTTCTAGTAAAAACACAGCGCTAATGGTGGGTTTGTCAGCGCCGCAGCGCTTTTGGCAAAATGCCGCAGCGCCTTTGGCTAGGTAGTGCAGCGTGCGTGGCGAGGCAGAATAGCGCAGTCGGTGGGAGTGTAAAAAATTGAAGCGCCTCTGGTAGGACAGAGCAGCGCTGTTGGTAGCATAGCATGGCGGACTTGGTAAATAAGGCGCATTTGGTATAGAAAATGCAGCGCTTCTAGATAGACAGTGCGGCGCTTTTGGCAGGGAGGTATAGCGCCTTTGTAGAGAACAAAGCACTTTTGGCTAGTCAAAAGAAAAGTAGAAATGCGGGGTTAAGTAAAAGAAAATTAGAATTGTGGGTTAAGAAAAGGGATGGTTGGGGGTTGCATAGCATAGTAGAGGTGTAGCTAGGACAGGAGGGATCTGGTATAGAAGAACTGACAAGTGATTTGTTGTGGATGCAGATGATTATGCTGCCACTGATGTCGCGGGAGTGACACCATCCGATAGCGCATGAGGTAGTACAGTTGAGATGGGAGGAGGACGCATTCCTGGAGCATGCGGGACTATGGCATGTGGCCCACTTGACACACATTAGGGTGAATCTCACCCTAGTGACAGCAGTGGTAGAGAGATATCATAGTGAGACCATGTCCTTTCACTTTTCGATGGGGGAGGCGATAATAACACTGGAGGATGTATACCGCATCCTGAGGATTTGGATTGATGGAGAGATAGTGGATTTTAACCTGGTGTGGGGTGAGGCAGGCTTGGCGGAGGTCTTTTGCACAGATGATCTGTGGATAGATGACGGGGAGATTCGATGGGCAGACGTCCCGAGACTCTGCGACAGGATCAGATGGATAGTGGTGTCACTGATTGGCAGCTTTTTGTGCCCTGACAGGAGATCCAGAGGATTATCGGTTGGATGGGGTACAGTGTTATCTGGGATGTTCACACATGGCAAATAGTATGCGTGGGGCCCATGTGTGTTGGGACAGTTATATCACGACATGCACCACTACGTGTATAAGAGAGGCAGGAGCCTCTCAACAAGGGTGACCTTGTTACAGGTATGGGCGTGGGAGCATATCCCCGTGATTCAACCCATGGCACAGCATCATCAGGATAGAGGTGAGCCATATGCATTCCTTTATGATGGAGTGATTACACATCAGAGGATGGGGTCCATTAGCCATTGGAGGTGGCAGATCGACGAGATGGACCTGTTTATCTAGAGGCCCTGGCTACTATGCAAGGAGTGGGAGGATGAGCACAAGCAGATTATGTACTACAGACAGGCACGGTATTTGTTTGGGAGATAGACAGATGTGATAGAGAGGTACCTGCCAGAGCAGGTACTCAGACAGTTTAGATTACCACAGGGATTGCCAGTGGGGGAGGCGACACATGCCTGGAAACGGAGAGAGGGAGGAGACTGGGATGCAGAGATCCTAGTGGCGACAGCTTTAGCAGAGGTACGGGGACTTGACCCCATGAGATGGGATTGGGACACAGGGCTGGCGGATCCAGGGATGCTGCCAGAGTATGACTAGTATTGGCAGACACACCGGCTGATTAGATTGACTACATAAGGTGTAGCAGGGGTAGTGGGGGAGGTACTAGTCCATGGTGGGGAGGCTAGGATGAGATGGTAGGCCCGAGCAGCCAGGCAGCAGGCAGGTGGAGAGGGCAGCAGTCAGCAGGCAGGTGGAGAGGGCAGCAGCTAGTAGGCCGATGTGGAGATGGTGGAGGTAGTGGGCCCGGCCGTAGAGATTGATTTGCAGAGAGCCGAGCGACTGCTACAGGAGGAGATAGCTTGGAGGACTCGATTAGAGCTCCGGATGGTGCGATTGAGGAGGGATAGGGATGCAGTGCGGGCTGAGGTGAGACAGGCTAAGGCCACAGCCCAGGCACAGACACAGGCAGCCGTAGTAGCACAGACAACCCTAGCACACTTACAGGCAGGCATGTAGGCACAGTTTCAGGCCCAGGTGTAGGCACAGGTACAGGTAGCAGTGCAAGTAGCACTACAAGCACAAGCACAGGTAACACCCGCACCGACAGGGGATGATGGGTAGCTAGCCCAGACTAGGTGGGAGAGGGATGTAGAGGTACAGCTGCGGTTGACAGCAGAGGCCACACTGTTTAGAGTGAGGCGGGAGAGAGATGAGGCACATTGTGCACTGGGCGCGGACCAGAGGACTCTATACAGCGAGCTCATCCGGGTGCAGCGAGAGCTAGTATCAGCCGACCGGGAGGCAGAGTATTACATGGGTGTCTACGCGGGCGTGGTGCCAGTAGCACAGCGAGAGCCGAGTTACAGAGATAGGAGCAAATCTGGGGCATCCGGATCTCATAGGACAGGGCAGTTAGTGTCCTCAGTGAGAGGACCATTTTTGCCACCAGGGGGAGGAGGAGGACCAGCAGGGGGAGGACAGGGACCACAGTAGGAGGGGAGCTCTACCCACTAGGGCACATACATTTGTATATTGTATCATATTTGTACCATACCTGTATCACAATAGACACTTGTACTTTGTACCATTTGTATCATTTTGGACAAATGCCTGCGTGCATTCTGATGTATATTTTGCGGGCTCTTGATAGCCTTGATGTACTATATTGATGTATATTTGGATGTATACACATTTTGTATTATTGATGTAGACACAGACACTTTGTATTATGATGACCATTACATGATATATATGATGATCTATTCGGCTCACTGTTGTTCGTGCTTTTTGTGTATGCATTCCTTGATGTCATGGATGTGATGATATGTATGTATGATTATGGATTCACGTGATGACATATGTTGCTTGTATGATGATAGAGATATATGATGATATAGATGTGATGACTAGTGATATTTGACATGTGGGTTTTGTAGATATGCACCAGAGAGGAGAACAGGAGGAGATGGAGACAGAGACTATTGATCGATCTTTGCAGTGAAAACGATATAACGGTTTGTGGGAATGGATGAATGAGCTTGTTGCAATGGTTTCACATTTGTATATAAAGAGCAATCCTTATTTTGATATAGCACGTGGATAGTTCACCACCAAGGTATAAAAGACCAAGGTGCAGTAATATCTGAGTGCATGGACGTTGACTCTGCAAGTAAGCGGTTTGAACTTAGATCATTTAGACATAATATAACCTTGTTGGAACATGTGAATAAGCCATAGTCTTGAACATAAAATAAACTTCAATACACGTAAATGTAAGAAGAATTATTAATATGTAAGATGCTAGGTCTTAACACACACAGGATAAATAGAATGCCAAGAAAGATACTAAAGATCATTCCTCAAACACGGCACACAGAAAGCAATGACTATGCCCCCAATCCATACTGCATCGCAACATACCAAGATTATAGATAAATCAAGGTAGCTTTGAATAGGTAACGGATAAGGAACATAAGATAAACCATAACACAAATTGACTAACTTACAAAGTAAACATACAACCAACATATTGTCTTGCCAAAGAGGTTGCTCAGGATAGATTGAATAGGAAAGATAACAGCCTTATCATAGGAAATCTGTGTCCGTTAAAGGGTGCTATCTACCTAAAAAAAGATAATATCTTGCTATAGGAAATGCCACATGTCGCAGGAGATGCGTGTGTTGGTCTCGCCAATGGAACACTGCGCAGAAGACAAGCTTGTTGATCTAGGGCTTGGGTTAAGCGATACTTAGCTGATGTTGGCAATCGGTATGTAGGACAGTAGTTGACTCTGGAAGAAAGTTGTTTTGCTTCAGGTTTGTTAAGGACTTTTGCTTTGAAAAGATACACTAGCTTGCTACTTGAGTTAGTCAAGTCGAGGCGAATGGATTTTGATAATGGAAGACTAGAAGGATGAAGTGCAACTGGATTGAGATGGGCGGAGAATGATGGATCGTGTGTGCCTGAGTACTGGATACATCCTTCGTATTCTAGACTGCCTACATACCTTGTATCCATAGGATCAAGGCACACGATGATGAAAATGAAAATGATAAATATGTAGTTCTGGATAGAGTGATGAGATGGATCAAGGTGGTGAGGGGGAGATCTTAAGTACCTGAATACTGGAAACTTCCTTCGTATTCCAGGCTGCCTACATACCCATATCCATGGGATCAAGGTACCTTAAGATTGGGAAGAGATGATATGTAGTTTTGGTTGGTGTGATGATGTGGGAAAAGTGTTGAGAAGATAACATCCTTATCGTAGGAGCGATGTGTCCGTTAAAGGGTGTTACCTGTGGAAAGGAGAACGATTGAAGTATGTGTTGCGAACCATGAACAAGGAACCAATCCTAGGCCTAAGTTAAGGAAAGAGTTGCCCCCATTCTGGTAGAGGAAACTGTAGGGGTGACTGCTGAAGAAGACACAGAAAGATTTGACCTAGGACAAGACAGTGTTAACTGTAGACACAGATCAAGACGTGGGATGACGACGAGGGACATTGACAAATTTCTAAGCTATACTAGATAGGGAGATGGAAATGCAAACAAGGTCAATGGATTTATTATGGATGGATGGAAAGTGCGCTGCGGACTGGACAAGGAGTGGACAGGACTCGATAGACAATGGATGCTGACTCTACACATAGCGCCTGTTTGCCAGGTTTTCACCAGAGGACAGATTTTTTTGGATTTTTTATTTTTTATTTTTTATTTTTTATTTTTTTTTGGAATACTCTGAGGATCAGGCATAGAACTTCTTGAGATGGACACTGTTAAGTGGATCATCTAGAGGAATGCCGTCAGGTGTAGCTAAAGTATAAGCTCCTGATCCATATGCTGCAGTGACAATAAAGGGACCTAACCAGTTAGGCTCAAACTTGCCCTTCTTCTCTCGATCTGTTTGATTTCTCTGATTCTCCTTAAGTACAAGATCACCAACTTGAAACCGTCTTTCTTTGATCTTTTTGTTGTAATTACGTCGGAGGCGGTTTTGATAGACATGGAGATGATTAAGTGCGGCAAGGCACCTCTCATCTAGTAGTTCAAGCTCAGCTAATCTGGAAGTGCGATACTCGTCTCCGCCGATCAGGTCCTGCATGGAAACTCTGAGGGATGGGATCTCAACCTCTATAGGTAGGATGGCTTCAGAGCCAAATACCAAGGCATAGGGTGTGGCACCAGTTGGTGTTCTGATACTAGTGCGGTAGGCCCATAGGGTGGGATTGAGTTGCAAGTGCCAATCACGACCAGCTTCATTGATTGTTTTCTTAAGATCTTGAGAATGGTCTTATTGGAAGCCTCAGCTTGGCTGTTACTCTGTGGATAGTAGGGAGTTGAAAAGCGATGTTGGATAGTATTGTGTGCACAAGGCACGAACATCTTGATTCTTGAATGGTCTCCCATTATCAGTGACAATGGCTTGGGGAACACCATATCGGCATATGAGGTAGTTAAGGATAAACTTGGCTATTTGCTTATCGGTAATATAGGTCATAGGAATGGCTTCTACCCACTTCGTGAAATACTTAGTGGTGGTAATGATAAACTTGTGGCCATTGGAGGAGGAAGGGTGGATTTGTCCTATGAGGTTGAGACCCCATTGAGAAAAAGGCCATGGAGTTGTCACAGGTTGTAATTCATGAGCTGGTGCATGAATCAAATCGCCATGCTGCTGGCATTGTAGACATTTCTTAGCAAACTATGCAGCATCTTGCTCTATTGTAGGCCAGTAATAACCTGTTCTGAGTATCTTCTTAGCAAGATTAGGACCGGTCGAATGTGCGCCACAGACACCTTCGTGTATGTCTCGTAAGGTAGCCTCAGCTTCTTCCGCGTTAAGACATCGTAAGAGGATACCATCGAGACTCTGGCGATATAGTGTATCACCCAGAATAATGTAATGAGAGGATCGACGGATAAAGGTTTTGCGTTGGGTGGATGATAGGTTAGGGGGAAAGGTATTGTGTTTAAGGTATTCATAGATATCTTCATACCATGGGGAATTGGGACCAACAAGTTTGCAGATGATTTCAGTAATGGGAACATCGACGGTTGGTATCAACAATTGTTCGATCAAGAATTCACATTTCTGTGTATTTGCAGGCATGTCAATCAGTGACCCTACAGAAGCCATAGAATCTGCAGCTTTGTTATGCTCTCTTGGAATTTGCTCAAATGTGATGCTAGAAAAGTGTGGTTTGTAGGCATCCACTAGTTGCTTGTAGGGGACCAACTTTTCATCCTTTGTTTGGTACTCATCCGTGACTTGGCGAATGACTAACTGTGAGTCTCCATATACTTGTAATTCTGTGATGTCCCATTGAATTGCTGTATTGAGACCTATGAGGAGTGCTTCATACTCAGCTATGTTGTTGGTGCAAGGAAATGCAAGTCGATATGACTTTGGAATGTAGTCATTTTGAGGTGTGACAAACAAGATGCTGGCCCCTAATCCATGCTGTGTGTAGGAACCATCAAAGTACAGCTTCCACATTATTGAGTTAGCAAGAGTGAAGAGATTTTCATCAGGAAATTCTGCTACCATAGGGTGTGTATCTTGCATAGGTGCTTCTGCTAGTTGATCGGTGAGAGCTTGTCCTTTGATTGCTTTACAATCCACATATTCAATGTGGAACTCACTAAGGATCATGACCCATTTAGCTAGTATGCCTGTAAGAGCTACTTTTGCTAGTAGATACTTCAAGGGATCAATTTTGGCTATCAGATTTGTGTGTTGGTTCAACATGTAATGCCGCAACTTTTGGGAGGCGAACACTACTGCTAAACAAGCCCTTTCCATCGGTGAATAATTGAGCTCATATCCCACCAAGGTTCTACTGATATAATAAATTGCAAGCTCTTTTCCTGTTTCATCATTTTGTGTGCGAAGGGCCCCTAGGGCTGAATTTGTAGTGGAGATGTATAATATCAAAGGTTTGTCCACAACTGGTGGAACCAATACAGGAGGTGTAGCTAGATACTCTTTAAGTTGATCAAATGTTGCCTGACACTTGTTGTCCCATCGAAATGAGACATCCTTTTGGAGCAAGTGTTGAAATGGTTGACATTTATCTGCTAGCTGTGAGATGAAACGCCTAATAGATTGCAACCTTCCCTGAAGGCTCCTTAGTTCTTTAAGGTTCTTTGGTGGAGGCATCTCCACTATAGCTTTTACTTTTGCTGGATCTACTTCGATGCCCCTATGAGATATAATGTATCCCAACAGCTTTCCTGATGTTACACCGAAGACACACTTCTTTGGATTGAGGCGCACTTGATATTTCTCGAGCCTGTCAAAGATCTGTCCTAGAACCTGTATGTGATCTGCCCTAGAAGATTTAGCTAGTATGTCATCCACATAGTCTTCCATGATATGATGGAAGAGGTCATGGAATATTACTGTCATTGCTCTCTGATAGGTTGCTCCTGCATTCTTTAGACCAAAAGGCATGACACACCAACAATAGTTACCCCATGGACAAGTGAAAGTTGTTTTATGTTGATCTTCCTCTGCTATCCTTATCTGATTATAGCCAGAGAATCCGTCCATGAGAGAAAGCATCTCGTGACCTGCTGTCAAGTCCACTATAATGTCAATGTTTGGTAGTGGAAAGTCATCTTTGGGACAAGCTTTGTTCAGATCTCTAAAGTCATTACACATGCAGATGCACCCATTAGGTTTAGACATAGGTACAATGTTTGAGACCCAATCTGAATAGTCAATAGGTCGTATAAATTTTGCATCTAACAACTTCTGTATTTCCACTTTTACTAAGAGCGCTATTTGTGGGTGCATCTTCCTCAACTTTTGCTTGACTGGTTTAACCTTTGGGTCAACTGTGAGATAATGAACAACTAGCTTGGGGTCTAGCCCTGGCATATCAGCATAGGTCCATGCAAAGTTGATGGTTCTCTATAAGAAGAATGTGTTAAGGTTCGTGTGCTCTGTTTTTGATAATGATGCTGCTAGGAATGTGGTCTTTGGATTCTGCTCTGTGCTTAGGTTTATCTTTGTAGAATCTTCCACTAGGAGAGCTGACTTTTCTTGATACTTAGATGGTAGGGGAAGGTCAAATCCTCCATCCTCAGGTGCCACAGTTGGGTTTTCACCTTTGGATACGTCCTTTGTTTTTACTATTTTGTGATCAGGAGGTGCCACAGTGTGGTTTTCACCTAAAGATCTTTCTTTATTTTTACTTTTACTACTGGAGGTGGCATTCTCACCAAAATAAGCCGTTGGCTCTAGTTCCATTACAAAACCTGCTTTATGATCGCCAAGAGGGATACCTTCCCAAAGTCCCATGAACTCAGCTAGAGCTTCGTCATTCTGAAATACATCTATAACGGGGGACCCTTGTTGGTCCCAATCGATAAGTTCAGGGTAGACAAGTGTGACATTCTGGGTGCTGGTGGTGGAAGTTAAGGATACAGAGGATAGTGTAAAAATGGAGGATTCTGCGAAGAGGTTGGTCATATGGAGGGAAGAGTCATCGATGATATCCTCTGTAGGCGTCGAATCGGTGGGAAAAGTGTCGGCTACCTCGTCAAGGATATACTTGATGTCCAAGGCGTGTGGTACCTTCTTTCCAAATCCTAATCCCTTCTTGTGTAGTTTCTTTGTCACAACAATGGGTTCCATTGTTCCTTGATTCTGCTTCCCAAGGCCACCTTTGCCTTTATAGCCCATGTTTTTTACTATTCTTAAGCCATTACCATATTGCTTGACTGGTATTGTGACTGGTTCTTTCTCCTTATAGAGCCAAGAAGAAATATCCTCAATAGTTTCCTCTTCCAATAACCGTCCATGTTGGAATTGGGTTAGGAATGTTGGGGGAGGAATAGCTGCTTTTTTGGTTACTTTGGCAATGGGTGGTTGGCCGTAAGATTTTGGAGATAGAGGCATCCACCCTACAGAACAAGATTGTGAGATATCATAAGTGCCAAAGCCTATATCCCGGATGCAAGCTATGATTTTGGGGAGGGGTTTAGGTTCACTTGTAGGGGCTTGCGTCAGAGTTTCAGGGTCAACATATAGTGGGGATTCAAGGGCTTTGTCATTTTTAGGCACTTGGTTGCAATTTTATAGTTGCCTTGCAAGACACGGCAAAATTTGAAAGGATTGGGGTCTCCTAGGATAGTGATCTCCGTACCATTGTATGGGAACTTTAGAGACTGATGGTATGTGGAGGCAATAGCTTTCATTGCATGGATCCATTGGCGGCCTAGGATAATGTTGTAAGGAACCTCAATATCAAGGACTTGACACCTGGTTTCAAGCATGACAGGGCTGAGTTGTATAGGCAAGTGGATAACACCTTCTGAGCGGCGTTCAGCATCATCATACCCCTTGATTGTAATACTATGATCAGAGTTGAGATGATCCTCAGAGTATCCCAATTGCTTAAGTAACTTTAAAGAACAGATGTTGAGACCAGCACCACCATCTATGAGTATACGTTTGATTTTGCGCTTATGGATGAGAACTTCAATATGAAGGGCATCATTGTGACAAGGATCATGGGATGGGAGATCTTTCTCAGAGAAGACCACATTGTAGGGCGAAGCAATGTTACCTGCTATAGCTTGGAAATCCACGACCGCTATGTTGTTAGGAACCGAAGACTCTTGGAGGGCTTTTTCTAGCACTACTCTATGTGCAGGTGATGACCGTAGAAGGTCCAAGATAGAGATTTGTGCTGGCATTTTCCTGAGATGTTCGATAAGATTATAATCAGATTGAGTTAGAAGATTGGGTGTAGGACCATGAATTGTGACATGACCACGACAAGCTGTAACAGCGCAATCCGTAGATTGACCTTTGATTGTGAGGGTAGACACCCGATTCTCTTCGAAACGACCAACAATGGAATCAAAGGAAGTGGAAGCATGATTGATACCTTTACCTCTATCCTGAGGAGGAGGTGGAGCATGATGAGGGAATGGTTCCATGTACATATCGAGATCTTTGTTTGTGTTTTGAGCCGCTTGTTCATTCTCAAAAGTGATTAGGTTGCCATCGATGATATTTTGGATTAGGTGCTTGAGTTTCATGCATGACACAGTTCTATGTCCTTTGCTCCGATGGAATTCACAGTATTCATTTTCTCTATACTGTGCAGTTTTGTAAACCGGTTCACCATATGGGGGTGCATCTGGTAAGGTGATGAGTCCTTTCTGTAAAACCTGTTGTAGGACCAACTCCATAGGCACTCCCAAGGGAGTAAATTGACGTCATGGAGGGTAATCTTGTTGAGGTCGCTCCTGTTGTCGTTGTTGTTGATTTTGATATGGTTGCTGTTGTTGTTGTTGTTGAGGTGGAGCTTGACTTGGTTTGGAGAGCTGCAGTGGTGTTTGCAACGTTTGGACATGTTTAGAATCAACCACACCGTTGTTAACCACGTTTTTGTTTTTGTTCCAGTATTTGGGTTTACCATTCGTCTGTTGATGAGGAGCATTGTCTTTCGTTTCTTTGAAAATTTTGACCACACCCTTAGCAATGAGGGCCTTCTCAATATTGATTCCTTTGTATGTGATTTCGTCAAAGGTTGTAGCACTGATAATTTGCAAGTGGAAACCTAACTCTTGGTTGAGGTTCTGCACAAATATGCTAACAAGTTGTTTCTCAGGAATCTTGAAAGGAAATTTGCTAGCCATTTGTCTCCCCCGTTGAAGGAAAGAAATGAAAGTTTCCCCATTTTTCTGTTTGTTGTTGCATAGATCAGCCATGGAAATCTCATGCTCTGCGTTGTAAGAAAAGTGGGTGGCAAACTTCTTTGCTAGCTCATTGAAAGACTTGATACCCGTGGGTAAGTGTGAGAACCATTCTATAGCTTGACCTCCAAGACTGCGAGGAAAGAGACGCATAAGATATGTGTCATTATGTGAGACCTCGAAGCAAGCAAGATAGAATTCCCTAAGATGGTCTTTTGGGTCACCTTTTCCTTTGTATTTGTCGAACTTGGGAATAGTGAAATTTTGAGGAAAAGGGATCATTGGTAATGACCGATCAAAAGGGTAAGGACACACTTCCTCTAAAGAGAAAGTCTTCTTGGTGTGGCCAAACGTGAGATCAGATAGCTGTTGTTGAACTTCTACAATTTTTAGCTCCATAGTCGTGGGAGGGGTTGGTAACATCTCCTGTTGTCCCAAAAGTGGTTGGTGTTGCCCATACGGAAGATTATAATGTAAGCCATGCATACTGGTGTTATAAGGGTCGTAAGATTGGTTGGGATCATACGGGTTGTACGATTGGTTCAGATTGGATTAGAATTGGAGGTTTTGATTTGGCAAAGGTGGAGGTGGCACTAGGTAAGAATGTTGGCTTTGTGATGGTTGAAGAAAAGTATTAGGTGGAGGAAAGCTAAAGTGCATTTGATTAGGTTGTGATGGCGGCACATAGCTTTGGGAAACTTGATGTTGGGAATGTTGAGAATGGCTAGGCAATGTGTGAAAGAAGTTGAACGAGGATGAACGTTGTGGAGGAGGGGCATAGGTAGAAGTGATTTGCGACGGTTGGGGTTGATTGAGGATGAGAGTAGAAGAATGTTGTGGTTGGGGTTGATTGAGGATGGGAGTAGAAGAATGTTGTGGTTGGGGTTGCATGACTCTAATTGGTTGAGAGACATGAAGGTTTGATGATATAGGAGGTGGTAGTTGTTGAGACCCTTGTTGCATGGCTACATAATTGTTCCCTAGATTGTAATTGGGTGGGAAACCTATCCGTGATGGGGTAACCAAGATTCCACTTGCAAATGGGGTGGACACTTGAGGAGGTGGTTGCATATTCGATTGAGCTAAGGTGGCTTGCTTAGCTAACTCTGCTTGATGTTGGAGAGTTTCTTGTTGGTTGTTATAGATCTCCATAGGAGTCAAAAGTGGTGATACGGCCCTCTCTCCTATTGAGTTTTGAAAAAGGGGATTCCTATACTGCGAGCCTTGTGCAGGTAAGGGCGTAGTCACTGTGGACATGGTTTGCACCGCTTGTATGGCACTCAATGTGTTGTTTGTCTCCTTGATAGAGGATAAATCAAAATCCTGAGGTAACTTGGCTCCTTGCTCTGCAAGTAAGTGAAAGAAATGATCTTGGTTCTCACTAAGGATTTTGTCAAAGGCGGCCACGACTCTAGGCTCTTGTATGAATTCGTCAAGATCTTGCTCATCTGCTTGAGAGGATTGACCTATTTCAAAGTGTCACTCTTCTTGAGATGGGGCTAGATCTACAGTATAACCTTGTGGGACAAAATCTGGAGGCAAGCCAGTGGTGTATTGGGGTGTACTTACCAATGGGACCCTACCCTCTTGAGGATTGCTTGATTGGTCAATGTACGGCATGTTCGGAGAGCTGATTGGTTTTGCCGCGGGTGTACTAGGAGTAACCTTGGGAGTAATGTTGAGATGACCTTATTGTGGTGTGCGAGGAGGCGATTTGTGCTTCCTAGGGCCAACTTGCTTGGACTTCATAGTTTGTTGAAGCCTAGTAGTTACCATGGGATACACTAAGACAAAATGTAATGCTGGGATTCTGTGAGGTGCTTTGAGAAATGGACAAACTCTGATGCACAAAGTACTGGACCAAAAGCGCCATACTATTTGACCAGAGGCGCAGGACTATGTGACCAAAAGCGAGCTATTGTGATACCAAAGGCGACAGACTGAGCTACCAGAAGCGAGTTGCTGCTATGCCAAAGGCGAGCTACTGTTATACCAAGGGTGCGGAAGTAGAGTTTTGCCAGAGGCGAGTTACTGTTATGCCAAAGGCGATCTACTGTACTACCAAAGGCGAGCTGTTGTAATACCAGGGGCACTGAAGTAGTGTCTGATGCTTCTAAAAGGCAAAAATTTTGATAGATTTGTTTCTATTTCTAATTGGATTTGTTTGGCAAGAGAAAACACAGCAAACAATGTTGGCACAAACAAGGGACTGACACAACAGATAGTGTATGTTTGAGGCTCCAAACAAGCCCAATGTTTCCACAGGTATAAGACAATTGCAATCAATAACAAGCACTTTTTATCCCTAGAGACAAGGTTTCATTGCAGTAGATTAGCTCACAGCTTAATACTCCGTCGATAAAAATATCATTCCATAAAGGTGTTAGATATTTAGTATCTTTGCGAGAGACGATAGGTAGGGATATCTCACCCTCCCCTTGGAAAGGTCAAGTAGGTCACAAGAGCTTTATGTCCAAGGGAATACTATCTCTTCTCAAGGGAGCCAATGGTGAGTATCTTAAGGGCTTAAATCGATTCCCCTTGCACTGATGATTACCGCAATGTTCGGAGGTAGGTCGGGTAGTCTCTATCTAGAATGGTTCTTAGTGACTTTGAGGGACCAACGCCTTACGAGCAATGCGATAAGCTACTAAAAGCTTTAACCAATCCTACTAAGAGTATCAAACACTTCGCTCAATGTGAAAATCATTTCCACAAAGAGCTAGTACACCTCTTTTTAGTTTGGCACCACAAGGTAAGGCTGACGTCGGTTAGGATTTGGCTTTCGCCTTATACCTCTTATATAGCGGTTCAAAGGAAAACTCCGCTTAGGGTCGTCCCTTTTGGATGAAGCGCAATCCAAAAGCAGGCCCTTCTAAAGGAAGTACAGAAATGTAAGAGCAAGCACGTCAAACAAAGGTTCAATTGTCCCGTTATAAGAAAAATAAGGTGCAACTAAATTAGGCACACACACGGTTGTAGTTGTCAATTGTCCCTTATGAAAATGAAGTGTTTGGCATTCATGTCCATTGTCCCTTAGAAAATTGAGGTGTTTTCACATACATGTCCATTGTCCCTTAAGAAAAGTAGTATGTTCCTAAGACTTAGATTTGCAAAAAAGATTTGTTCAATTATCCCTTTAAGAATGCAATGTGTTTCTAAGACTTAGTGAGATAGATCAAGATTTCTTTGACGCTCGTCCTGCATGAACATGTTAGAAAAAACCTATTTGCTCTGTGTGAGTAGTAAGAGGCTGCAACAAGTCAGTTTAGTTCCACAAAAACCAATAAGTTAGCCAAAATAAATCAGTAAGACCAAAAGCGAGCTACTGTCTCACTGAAAGCGCGTCACTCTGCTACCAAAAATGCTGAACTGTGTTTTCAAAAGCGCCGTGATGCAGACCAGAAGCGCAAAACAATAATACCAGAAGTGCCAAACAATAACCAAAAGTGTTGCACTGTGTTTTTGAAAGCGTTGTGATGCATACCAGAGACGTAAAACAATAATACCAGAAGCGCCGAACAATATCAAAACGCGCTGTACTGTGTTTTCGAATGCGTGATACTGTATAGCCAAATGTGCTGTGCTATCTTAGATCACAAAAAAGTTAGCTTTTGGTCAAAATAACCAGATCCAAATGGGATTCCATGATTGATCTACTATTCTGAGAAGTAGTATCTGAGAGATCTGTATAGTGAAATCTAGAAAACTCAAAAAGTGTAGTATCACAAAAGATTAACTCAAAGATCAAAGATACCCCTAAATAAGTTAGCTTAGGAAGTATCAAAAAGTGGATTGCAAGACAAATACAACAGATTGTCAGACAAATCAATAGATATGCAATGAATTAAACCCTGTGAACACCAAACGAAGTCAGAAAAAGCTAATTAGCCAAAAGTGCTTAACAATACTGCCAGTCGTGTCATTCTACGATACCAAAAGCGTCGCTCTGTGCTACCAGAAGCGCCGCAGTGCCCCCAAGGGTGTTGTAATGTGCCTCCAATAGCGCTTAATGGTACTACCAGAAGCGCTTTGCGATGTCGTTTGCGCTGTATCGTACTGTGACTTAAAAAAATTAATTTCTCAAAGAAAAAGAGGGATTAGTGGGTCCCACCAGGCGTGCCAGAATGTGTATGAGGAAAAATTGATTAAATCTAAACTAATAAAACCAAAAACCAATCACATAAAGTGAACCAATCTAAATAAAAGCCATTATCATAAAATCAAAAGACAAATGAAAGATCTTACCAAAATCTGTATTGTTCTCTTTTGGAGATGTGTGGATTGCTCAATCAAGTTGCGAAACCATAGTTGCAACAAGCAAGTAGTGTACTCAATGTGCTCAAAGATCAATGTTAAGAGATCGTAAGGTTACTCAATCGACGCATTTTGTATGCTCAAAGCTCTGTTAAGTATGCCTGAGAATAAAATCGAAGAGAGAGGTAATGAAGGAGATGAGGGGGGTTTATATAGGTTTCAACCGAGATCGATCAATGGTCCAGATAATTCAAAAGAATCAATGGAGGAGAACAGTTGAGGAACGTGCAACGAATGAGAAGAAGACATGTGTCTTGCTTTCTTTTGCATGAGAGGAGTTATCAAGGATAGAAGAATGAGTTAAAGCAATTAACAGAATGTAATGATCAGTTAAGTGATTTAAAACAGGAAGAAGGGATTTGCATGAGAAAAGAAGATATTTAGCTTTATTAAATATAGAAATATTTAATTACATGAGCAAGAAAGCTTGAGTTATATTAGAGATAACTCAAATTTAGAAGAAAAAGCAATTTAAATAAATAATTGATTTATTTAAATTTAGAGAAGATATTTTGGAAGAAATAATTAAATAATTAGAATTATTTAATTTAGAAGATTTGAAAGCAAATTAAATAAATAAATTTAACTAATTGTTGTGCATGATTTTGGAAGAACAGTTTTGATTTAATTAAATAATTAAGAATTATTTAATTGTAGATAAGAAGGAATTTGTTGAATTAATTAAATAATTAGGTTTATTTAATTAATGTGGATGTGAATTTTGGAAGGTGACAATGATCTAATTAAATAATTAAAATTATTTAATTGTGGAAGAATATAGAGGAATTTGATTTAATTAATTAAATAAAGAGAATTTATTTAATTAATGTCTAAAGTATGTGATTTAGAAGAATTTGGTGAAATTAATTAAACGATTAGATTATTCAATTAATGTGTGAAATACAGGTGATTACGAAGAAATGATGAAATGCAAGTAGTGCAATGACGTGGTCATTTTAGGGTGTCTATAGTTTGTGTTGGTCAGAATATTAGTGCTGAGTTGAGTTGTGTTGGCCAGAGGATCTATGTTGTGTGGAGTTTGTTATGATCTTGCTTCATGCTATGATCAGCTTCTTGCTTCACATAAAAGGGTTCAGATGCTTAGAAGGTATCATTTATGATTGACAGATTTGTAGGAATTGTTTGTTCATTCATGTTATTATGATGTTCTTCATGTGGGTGTTGGCATTGGTATGGATGTTCTTAATGTTCATGCTCATATTGGAATCATTGATGTGACTCTTGCATAAGTTTCTGTGGAGACTCAAAAGAACTTGGAAGCTCTCAATATTGCAGATGTTCTAGCATTCATTGCTACAGGTAATGGTAAGCATTCAAAAAGCTAAGAGGACATGTCTTAAGTCTTGTGGGCACCTAATGTTCAAATGACATTTCATAAAGTGGGCACGAATATCTCATGCCATGTTTAAATGATGGTGATCAAAGGCATGTTTTAAATATTCATTCAAAGGACTTTGTTTTATGAAGACCAATATTTAATGGGAGCAAATTGGAAGGAGAGCTCAAATTGCTTTATTTAATAATCTTATAAAGTAATTTAGAAAAAGAGGAGTATATTTTTTGAAGTGGAGAGTGTGATTTTTTATAAAAAGTATTAAATATGCTTTATTTAAATGGAGAGATTTATTCATAAAGGGCATCTAAATATTTGAAGAGCATAAAATCATTTAATATTTTTTTATTAAAGGTGGAAATGGTTTTTAGAAACCTGTTGATTTTATATCCTATTTTGGTGGCCTTTTTATTGTCATTTATTTATGATAAACAAATTGAAGATTTTAAGGAGATATTTTTTGGAATGAAAACTTTGTTTCTAATTTTTGTGGCATGGAAGCTAAGAAGGTGGAGGATATTAAATATGTTTTTTTTGGGATTTATTTTGTGAGTTTTTAACTCATTTCTTTTGCTGAGAGTTTTTGAAGATTGATAAAATTGAGTGAAGGTTTTTTTTTATGATCTATTTTTTGTAAAGATGGTTTATTGCAGAGAAGATGAAGAGAGCATAGATTGAAGAACATTTTGAAAAGATATTGTTTGCAGATTTTGAAAAGTCAAGAAGTGGCAAGAGAAATTAAACAAACTTGTGAGAAGTTGAAAGATTCTGAGAATGTAAAAATATGCAGAGGAAAATGAAGGGTTTTCATTTTCTTTGTGAAGATGAAAATGAATCAGAAAATATGAATGGTTTTTTGCATAGATGAGGAAATTGAAGGGACATTGTAGAGAAAAATAAATGATATATTGAAGATTTTTTTATTATGCAAATGAATTCTTATGTTGCAGGTGATTGAATTTCTTTTGCAGAATATGAAAGGTTTTATGCACAGTGAAATTGATTTGCAGGACAGTGAATAGAGACCATTTTTGTAGATGCAAGAATATCAAGGATTGAAATAATTGTGGAGAGAAGACAAAATATGAAAAGTCATTTTGTATATAATAGTTTTGCAGGAACATTGAAGTTGTTGTTGTGTGGATCATCATACAAGGTTGTATATATTTTGAAAATCCTCTTGAAGAGAATGTAATTTGAATTGATGAGAAGTATGGTGATATGACAGACATATGTGAAAGAAGAAGTGATTTGTATTGAAACAGAGAAATCCTCTGAATTCTTGGTTTTAATTTGAGTATGTATTAGGGGTTGGTGCTCCTTGAAGTTGGTGCTTCTAAACATTGTTGCCAGTGAGGCTTGTAGGTTAGTGAGACCTATCAATTGTCAGTGAGACATAATATTTAGCCAGTGAGGCTTTGCAAGAAGTTTTGAAAGTTAAGCCGAGGCACTTCATGAGTGGTTTTTCTACCCTTGAGGGTTTTCCACTCGGTAAAAAGCTTGTCATGCTTCTCATTGATTTCCTTTGTGTGTGTGCGTATTAATCATTTATCATGAGGTTTTTGTTTACATTCTTTATTATAAGTCTTGTGCATATAAACTCAACAAATTATTAATGTCCTCATCTCTATTTGTCTTTGAAAGATAAAGTTTGCAAAAAGTTAAAATTTGCTCAACACTAATTCACCCCCCCTCTCAGTGTTGATTGTACTCCTACAATTGGTATCAGAGCATTGGTTCCCTTTTGTAGCCTAATCAGCTTGGGTAGATCCTGTGTGTGGAGTACCATGGGAAAGAAGAATAGAAATAATGTCTTGAATAGAGAAAAGAATGATGCTGATCAAAAGATGGTAAAACAAGCCTCAATTAAGCCTAGCAATGATATGTTGCATATGTTACCCCTGAAAAAGAATGATCCCGCAGTTGAGAATTTTGATAAAAAAGAAGAAATTATTGTGAATGATGGAGAACAAGAATTAAATGAAAGAAATGTTTTTGCTGTTAAGATCAATGATGAAGAAACAAGCCTCTTTGTGGATGAAGTTGATTGTGAAGTTGATTTTGGAGGAGAGCTTCTATGTGCCTTGGATACAATCAAGCAACTTAGTAATGAAAATAGGAGATTAAAAGACCAGCTTAAACAAGAGAAAGAATCCAAGGACAAAGTTGTTTTAGATCTTGAAGAGGCAAGAAATCTAGTTATGAACTTGAGAAGTCAAGTTGGTGAATCAGACAAATTAATTATCAATTTGAAGGTTGAGGTTGAAGAAGTTAAGAGGATAGCCGAAGTAACAAAGTTTGAGTTGGAAGCTAAGACAATTAAATGTCAAAATCTTGAAGGAGAGATAGTCTCTTTAAGAAAAGATCTTGAGGATGTTAAGAAGCAGTTGGAAAACAATTTGAAATTTAGAGAGAGCACAAGTAAGTTACATGAAATGTTGGGTAAACAAAAACTACATGGAGACACTACTGGATTTGGTTATGAAAAAAGCCAGTCCTCTAATGTTAGAGAGATTCCTAGAAGAAAAATTGATCAGCCTGCTTCTCCAGAAAGAAAAGTGAAAAATCAAAGAAGAAGAATTGTTCCTATAAGACAAGCATACGTGTACAGGTATAACTATTCATTTAATGGTTATTGTTATACTTGTAATCATTTTGAGCATAAAGCAATTAATTGTAGAAAAAAATAAATTTCTTCAATAAGGAATGCTAATGTTGTGTGTTTCAAGTGTGATTCACCTGGTCACAAAGCTTATAGTTGTCGATTGTATAGAAGAATAGCTTCACCTGGTTTGAATGGATGGAAAAAGGAAAAGGTTGTAAAGGTTTGGAAGAAGAAAATTGAGCAAAAGAAAGAGCCTGTAAAAATCTGGAAGCAAAAACAATGCAAAGAGAAGATAAATTCTAGACTTGTGCATCTTGCACAAGTTATTTCATCAGTTGCCTAACACATGCCATAATGTGAGGGGGAGTTGTTCATGTCCTATCAATTATCCCCAAAAAGTTTCAGGAAGGAGATTGTTTGATGTTTATCAATTTGTGTATATATGTGCTACAAGTGATTATGGTTTGTGATGTCATATTGCAGATAAGAAGTTCAAGAGCTTAATTCACAAAGAGTTTGGTGATTTTGAATGACTTGGTTTATAAGTGATTTGGTTTATAATTGATTCTATCCTTGTCATATCATGTTGGTACTCACATGGTTAAGTTGTCATGATGCTTCAATTAAGGTGTTCTCAAGAAACTCTCATCGGATGTTTGCATTATGTGAGCTAAGGAGGTTACATATGGAAGAAGTCAATTTAGTATTCTTGTCTTTGCATCTGGTTCTGCAAAGTGGTGTCGCAGGAAGTACTTGATGATGAAATTAGTTTGTTGATGAATAGTCTTGATGGGCTGATTTGAATTATAAAGTCAAGAGGCATTAGTTCTTGTTGATTGCAGTTTATATCAGATTTGACATTGTATTGTATAAAGTGTCTTGTGCAGATATAGGAGGGTGGTTCTCATTCTTTACCATGTTAAGAAGTGTGGGCAGGAGTAGATTTATTGCAGATTGTTCTTCTCAAAGTGGTCATCATGGCATCTTGTGTTGGGAATTGTGTAATGAGAAGTCTTCATGATTTTTGCCTAGAAAGTTGTTCATCAAAGAATGGTGCAATAGTGATGTTTGTCCTTATGTCAATCTTCATCTTCATAGTTGGTATTGTGTTGAGAGTTTGGGCAGTCTATAATAGTGTTTTGATGATTTGGGTGACATGTCTCACATAATGTTGCTCTCAGATATACAAGGACAAAACTTTCAAGACAAGTTTTAGAACAACAAATTACAAAAGTGATCAGTACCTTAAATTTTTTTAGAGACTAGTGGTATCAATGATTTGGGTAAGTGATATCTCAATTCTTGGTTGGTATGAAAGATAACAAGGTCAGTGATAATGTTTGTGATTCAAGAAATAAGTAAGCAGTTGGTTGATATCAGTATAATTTGCTAGTCTCTTGCTAATGTTTTTTATGAGTTAATTTTCTCAGGGGGAGACAATGGCCTTTGTCATCAGATGTCAAAAAGGGGGAGAAAGAAAAATTGCATCATTCAGTTTTGCCATCAATGACAAAGGGGGAGATTGATGAAAGTAGATTGTCATTGATGTCAAAAAGGTTGATATGTTGCTTCATGGCTAAGTCAGGAAATGCTAACTTGTTTGTGTTGGTCAGAGGATCAGTGCTGAGTTGAGTTGTGTTGGCCAGAGGATCTATGTTGTGTGGAGTTTATTATGATCTTGCTTCATGTTATGATCAGCTTCTTGCTTCACATAAAAGGGTTCAGATGCTTAGAAGGTATCATTTATCATTGATAGATTTGTAGGAATTGTTTGTTCATTCATGTTATTATGATGTTCTTCATGTGGGTGTTGGCATTGGTATGGATGTTCTTAATGTTCATGCTCATATTGGAATCATTGATGTGACTCTTGCATAAGTTTTTGTGGAGACTCAAAAGAACTTGGAAGCTCTCAATATTGCAGATGTTCTAGCATTCATTGCAGCAGGTAATGGTAAGCATTCAAAAAGGTATAGAGGACATGTCTTAAGTCTTGTGGGCACCTAATGTTCAAATGACATTTCATAAAGTGGGCACAAATATCTCATGCCATGTTTAAATGATGGTGATCAAAGGCATGTTTTAAATATTCATTCAAAGGACTTTGTTTTATGAAGACCAATATTTAATGGGAGTAAATTGGAAGGAGAGCTCAAATTGCTTTATTTAATAATCTTATAAAGTAATTTAGAAAAAGAGGAGTATATTTTTTGAAGTGGAGAGTGTGATTTTTTATAAAAAGCATTAAATATGCTTTATTTAAATGGAGAGATTTATTCATAAAGGGCATCTAAATATTTGAAGAGCATAAAATCATTTAATATTTTTTTATTAAATGTGGAAATGGTTTTTAGAAACTTGTTGATTTTATCTCCTATTTTGGTGGCCTTTTTATTGTCATTTATTTATGACAAACAAATTGAAGATTTTAAGGAGATATTTTTTGGAATGAAAAATTTGTTTCTAATTTTTGTAGCATGGAAGCTAAGAAGGTGGAGGATATTAAATATGTTTTTTTGGGATTTATTTTGTGAGTTTTTAACTCATTTTTTTTTTAGAGTTTTTGAAGATTGATAAAATTGATTGAAGTTTTTTTTTATGATCTATTTTTTGTAAAGATGGTTTATTGCAGAGAAGATGAAGAGAGCATAGATTGAAGAACATTTTGAAAAGATATTGTTTGTAGATTTTGAAAAGTCAAGAAGTGGCAATAGAAATTAAAAAACTTGTGAGAAGTTGAAAGATTTTGAGAATGTAAAAATATGTAGAGGAAAATGAAGGGCTTTCATTTTCTTTTTGAAAATGAAAACGAATCAAAAAATATGAATGGTTTTTTGCATAGATGAGGAAATTGAAGGGACATTGCAGAGAAAAATAAATGATATATTGAAGATTTTTTTATTATGCAAATGAATTTTTATGTTGCAGGTGATTGAATTTCTTTTGCAGAATATGAAAGGTTTTATGCACAGTGAAATTGATTTGCAGGACAGTGAATTTGAAGAGACCATTTTTGCAGATGCAAGAATATCAAGGATTGAAATAATTATGGAGAGAAGACAAAATATGAAAAGTCATTTTTTATATAATGGTTTTGCAAGAACATTGAAGTTGTTGTTGTGTGGATCATCATACAAGGTTGTATATAGTTTGGAAATGCTCTTGAAGAGAAAATACAAATGATAAGTTTTGTATGTAATTTGAGTTGCTGAGAAGTATGGTGATATGACAGACACATGTGAAAGAAGAAGTGATTTGTATTGAAATAGAGAAACCCTCTAAATTCTTGGTTTTAATTTGAGTATGTATTAGGGGTTGGTGCTCCTTGAAGTTGGTGCTTCTAAACATTGTTTCCAGTGAGGCACAGTATGTCAGTGAGGCTTGTAGGTCAGTGAGACCTGTCAATTATCAGTGAGACATAATATTCAGCCAATGAGGCTTTGTAAGAAGTTTTGAAAGTTAAGCCAGTGAGGAACTTCATGAGTGTTTTTTCTACCCCTGAGGGTTTTCCACTCCGTAAAAAGCTTGTGTCATGCTTCTCATTGATTTCCTCTATGTGTGTGCATATTAATCATTTATCATGAGGTTTTTGTTTACATTCTTTATTATAAGTCTTGTGCATATAAACTCAACAAATTATTAATGTCCTCATCTCTATTTGTCTTGGAAAGATAAAGTTTGCAAAAAGTTAAAATTTACTCAACACTAATTCACCCCCCCTCTTAGTGTTGATTGTACTCCTACATAGTCCATATGTCCAAGGTAGGTTGATCTTCATGATATCGGGGCTTCTTTAGATGTAGGATATCACTGTCACAAAGATTCCAGTGTCTAAAACTTTGGAGGACATTGCCCTAGGCACCCATGTCCTAAAATGTTTAATTCTATCTCTTCCTTTCAGATCCTGAATCCTTGTTGTCTGCAACCTTCCTCTGCAATTCCACTCCATGAAACTTGATACCTGTAACCTGTAATCACAAAGGAGTGTGGTTGGGGGTTGCCTCAGTCAAGCCTCAGAGAGACATTCAAGTCTTCTGAACACTGTTGTCAGATAAGAGTGTGTATCCTTGTGGGATAGAGGCAAAAACCAAATGAGAAATGATTCAAACATAAACAAATGTCACCTCGAAGGTGTAGCTCTTGTTGGCAAGAGACACTATATGGATTCATGATTATTGTCATTGATGGCAACAAAGTTCTTCCCACACATCCGCAAGACATGGTGTGTCTCTATCAGAAGTCAGAATGAAGATTGTTGTGGTCCAGTAAACAAGAACAGAGCATGTGGCAAGGTCCGACAGACAGGTCCGGATCTCTCAGAGAAAGTATCTTGGTAAAGTGTGGATTTGGGAAAGTCAAGAGGACTACCTTGAGTGGTATATTCCAAGGATTTAGCCTCCGGTGATAGATGAGGAAAAAGATATGAATAGTTGAGTACCAGATTCCTGAGTGACAATGCGAACAAAGGAAGAACTGACTGACAGAACATCAGACTACTTTCTGGATGTGTTACTGATGGTGGTAAAGGTTATGAAGGCATGAATCATGTTTGGCTAACATGATTAATGATTTCTACAAGTATATACTTGATCTGCATTACTTGATGTGCAAGGATTCAGCCGACAGATCAGAATTAGTGAAAAGATTGACTATTCCGGGTGCCGACTAGAAAGGTGATGAAATTACTTGTGTGGATATATATACACAATAGATTTAGTTGTGAGGTGTTGTGGTGGTAAGAGATGTGTGAATAAGAGTAGAAGAGTAGAGTAGAAGCAGTAAGGAAGGTTCAGTATGTGAAAAGAAAGCAACTTAAGAGAAGAGGAAAGATGAAGTGCAGCAGATCAGTGTACTGAGCCTAACCGAAACTAAACTTTAGCATTTGTAGATGCTACCAAACAGTTCAAGTATTGTATAACACTCTTTTTGTAGATAGTGAGTCTCTTGTAGGCAGTGAGCCCTAATTGGCAAGTGCCATTTTTGTATTTCCTTATTCTTCTAACAGAGAATAATCTTTAGGTTAATCACCCCGTGGTTTTCTCCCTTAACAGGGTTTCCATGTCAAAAATATTGTGTCATGTGTATCTCCATTTCATGGTTATGTTTGCTTATTTAAATTAATACTGCATTGATTAATAAGAAAGTTTAGAAAGAAGAAATAATTAGGATAATTGATTCACCCCCCCTCTCAGTTATCAACAATTGGTATCAGAGCCAAGTTCCTCCTAACAGAGTCTAACAGCTTGAGGAAGATCTAGGAATCCAAATGGATGCATATGGTTTAAGGGAGCAACTCAAGACTGCCCTTGATGATCTTGAATAGTCAAACTCTGAAGTCAATGAATTAAAGGAAAGACTCAAACAGGCTGATGAGTTCATGAGAGAACTAAAAGACAAATTAAGTCTCTCTATGAAAAAGAGAAAAGAGCTACTTCAGCAATTGGCAAGTCAAGGTGAAGCAAATGATGCAAATGAAGAGTTGAAGGAGAAAACCAAGTTATGTGAGAAGTTATAAAAAAAAATCATTATGGTAAGACATGAAATGGAATCAGGAGTTATGAAGTTCAGTCAAGAAGTTGAAGAGAAAAGAAAAACTAAAGATAATCTAAGACAATCTCTCAAGGAGAAATCAGAAGACTGTCACCAGATGGATAGAATTATTAGACATCTTGAATTAGATCTTGAAGATGCTAAAGATAATGAAGAAAAACTTGAGGATCAAATTGTCTCTCTCAAAAGAGATCTTCAAACAGCAAATGAATACAAAGAGAAATTCAAGATAAGGTCTGCCCAACTTGAAGTTATTCTTGGAAGTCAAAAGAAGGTAGATGACAAATGTGGTCTGGGATATGAGAAAGGAGAAAGCTTCGGATCTGGTCAAAAGAACTTTGGATCAGAAATCCAAGGAACAGGCCTAGAAAACCTCTGATAAGACAGCCTAATGCTCAAAGATATCCATCCTTCAATGGATACTACCACAATTGTAATAACTTTGGTCATAAAGCTAATCAGTGCAGAAAGAGAATGAATCAGACTAATTCATCCTTCTCCGGACAGTGTTTTAACTGCAAAAGGTATGGTCACAAATCTCATGAATGCAGAAATATGCAAATGAATAAATCATTCAATGGTAGATGCTTTGCATGCAATAGAATAGGTCATATGGCTAATCAATGCAGATCAAAAGGATATCAATCAAATATGCAAAGAAATGTTGTTTGCCAAATTTGCAATAGATCCGGTCATATTGCAAAATTCTACAGAATCAAGAATCAGGACAAAAGAGGTCTGGTATATCATAATCAGAATCAAGATAAGGGTAAACAAAATGTG
Source organism: Cunninghamia lanceolata (assembly GCA_027924645.1). NCBI lineage: Eukaryota > Viridiplantae > Streptophyta > Pinopsida > Cupressales > Cupressaceae > Cunninghamia > Cunninghamia lanceolata. Next base: position 6,934,177 of record BSBN01000023.1, on the reverse strand, counting down.
AATGCAGATGAAATTAAAAGTGAGATGAACAAGATTTGGGTGAAGAAAAGTACAGAGAATATAGAGGTTGGATCCGCACCAGAGTCTGGTGCTGATATTCCTTCTAGAAATTAAAAAGTGACTGGCTCAGGGGGAGACACAAAGAAAACCTTGTTCCTCCAGCAAGTCAATTGGTGTCGGAACTGGCACAAGAAGAGTTGCAGATTGAAGGGTTCATAAGGGAAACATCCAAACAAACTGTGGTTAAGTTTTGGAGGATCCACAAAATGTTTAAAGGTCAGGATTGATTAGGTTCTTCAAATAATCTGGAAAGGTTTTTGTCTCTGAATAAGACAAACATGGCAAACCAGAACGAATTAGGTTGCACATTTATTGCAGAATGAAAATTAGGGCTTCTCAGAAATAAAAGAGTTCATATGCTCATCATTTGTACATTCACATTCAAAGAAAAGAGAAAAGGAGCTCTGCAACTACTTCTACCAAAGTTCAAGACAATTCTTCATACAACTCAATCCGGATTTCATCATGTGTTCCCTAAACAGCGTAAAAGGTATTCCTCGTTCTTGATATCTCTCAGTTAGATTCGTTGATGATGGATACTCCAAATATAGTAAATATTTCTGATAGACCTCACCCTATATTTAAGAAGCATCCATACAAATCATTGGAGGTAGATCCCCTAGGTGTATTCTCTAGTGTTCCGCATGGCGTTTTGCACACAGAAGACATTAGGGTTTACATACATGCAAATATTGAAGAGTTTGGGGAATTCAAACTAAGAGACATCTATCACAAACAATTGATAGATGATACTTTTAAGCTTAAACCAGAATATAAGAGCATCTAGGAAAAGATTTTTGATCAGTTCATTCATTTCCCCTGCTTTGAAGAAGATGAATGGGTCTGGTATGTATTGAGTAGGATACATGATAACTTCCTCTTGCTGAACAGACCTTACAAGATCACTAAGGAGGCAATTAGGGTAGTAACTGGTTTATACTCCTCCGGAGGGATACCTGTCCTCAAATCTATTAAAAATGACATTGTAACTGAGGCCATTGGATCAAAATTTGATAAGAGGGCAATGACCATTGAAGACATTAATGATCCGGATGTCAAGTTTGCATCTATGATAATAGGATACAAGATATATCACTCCAGTAGGGAAAATTTAGTATCCAGAACTGCAATTTATACTGCCTATGAGATGCTGAGGAAGAATGTAGAATATGATCTCTATGAACTTCTTTTGAGCCAATTGATGGAAAACATATAGAAGATAAAAAGGGACAAGAAGAACTCTTTTAAATTTGGTGGACTAATATTGTGTCTATTCTTCTACTTCATGAATGAGCTGCCCGGATCCAATGGATGGGCATGGCAGAATGACAAACTGGTTACCATCCAAATCAGAGACTATCTACATGGACTTGGGGATGCCAAAGCAAGAAATACAGCCCTATGGGGTTATTTCAAGAACTTTCAGAACATGATGCATGCAAGAGAAAGGATTCCCCAGTCTCTTGTTGAGAAATACAAAGACATAGTCTATTTTATGGTAGAGACTGATTAGTGCCTAATGGAGGTAGTAGAACCAAGAACTGTGTGGATCATGCCCATGGGGTATGAAGTGGATGAACAAATTGTGGAGCTGCATGTTCAACACATGCTAAGTCAACCAAAGGATCCAAAGGCAGAAAGGTTTGGAACCTTTGAGGAGCTGAGTGTAAAGATTCATGTGGAACTCAGAGAACTAGAAATCAAGAGGAAGGTGAGAAAAGAAGTAGAACATGTTGCCAAAGGCCTTGGCATCTCGAAGGAGGCACTTGATGCCCACAGGAAAAAGATGGAAAGGGCTGAGACAGAAAAGAAAGAAAAGGAAAGCAAGAAAAGTGCTCCAGTAGAAACCTCCACCTAGTCAAGATCATCGAGGAAATCTACACCTGTCACTGCCAAAAGCACAAAGGCATCTAAAACGGAAGCAAGATCATTCGGTAAAACAGAGAAAAGAACCAAGACTAAGGCCACAAGGTCTTATACGGGTCAAAAAGATGAAGAGACTGAATCTGATGAGGGGATAAAGGAAATAAAGAAACAGAAGAAGAAAGGATCTGGTGAACCTTCCATAGGACAAGACAAGGAAGAGATGGTAGAGGAATTTGTTGAAAAACCCACCCTGTCGTTAGAAAGTGTAATCAAATCAGTCACTGTGGATGGAAACCTTCAACCAATGGCTGAATTCTATGATGATTATAATGAGGCTGACCAAAAGATCTTACAGGAAGCTGCAGTTAGGTATCTAAACATATACAATAAGGCTTTCATTGAAATAATATCTCTTATTCCTAAAAGCCTAGAAAAGGAGTTAGAAATGAGAAAGACTAATGCCATGGCAAAAGACCTTGAGATCCAGGAACAGATAGCAATTCAGCTATATCCTTCAATCGATCCCAAGACAATGAATATGATTTTCAAAGACTGTAAGGATGAGTTCAGAAGCAAAGCGAGGATGAATCAACTTATGCTTGGTGAGACTAATAAAGTAGCCAAGGACACAGAAGAGATCCTCCAGAAGGCCTTCAAAAGATTTAATCTTCCTACTATAGAGGACTTGGGTACTGTTGCTACAGAAGAATCTTCTAAGAAAATGACAGAAGAGGTGGGCCCTGAACAGACTAACCTTTCTCCTCTGATTTCCCCCATAGTCTCCAGATCTAAAGAAGAAGAAAGATTACAGGAGAGAGAAGCAGAGGTGAAAGAAAAAGAAGATACCAGTGATAAAAATGTAGAAGAAAAGAAAAAACTGTCTCCGGCAAGAGACACTGCAAAAACTGTTCAAGAATTCTTGAACAAAGAATCAATGGAGATTGATGAACCGGAGCTTCTACAAGGACCATTTAATTTTGATTCTCTCTCTCCAATACAAACAATGAAGATAGCCTCATTTGCTAATGCAAAGGCTAAAGAAAAACTCCTAAAGTCTCACATGGAAGATTGTGAGCTGATAGAAGCTGCTTCTGGAGTGCTGGAAAAGATCATGCCATCTTTTCAGAAGGATCCCACAGCCTCCTCTTCCGGTAATCTCAAAACCTTAGTCAGCAGTATCAGTACACATTTTGATTCTCTAGAAAAATCAGCTGAAGAAAAGGTCTGGAAGGAGTTTTTGGACAAAAGGTTCTCCGAGGTACAGGGTTTGATCATTAATGATAGGAGAGACATGAATATTGGGATAAAGATCTTGGAAAATGCTCTTAAGGATGGCCGTGAAGTATACAAATTTTGTATTTCTTGGTCCAAAGCAACAGTAGAAGTTGAGAAGAAGATAAAAGAGCAAGAGGATAAACTACTAAGTTTATCTCAAAGTTTTGATCCTCTCTCTTCCTCCATAGTAAATCAAGAGTGTCAGACTATTGCAATCACAGATGCAATAAATAATTTTGAGAAGGAAAGGAAGAACATAATTAACCGGATGGGTGAACTTAGAAGGATTATTATCCCTAAGTTAGAGGCCATGCATGAGGCCATAAATGATGCTCAGACTACCGCCCAAACCAATGATCCAACAGATCTTAAGAGGGCAGAAGCTTTTGCATTTTTGTTGAGTGGTCACATCTCAATTTTGGATAGAATGAAGCATAGTTGGGCTGTAGAACTCATCCAATCGAAAACAACTTTTGCAGACATACTGCAGTATATGTAAGTATTCCATGCGGCTAAGTATAGTAAAATTTTTGGAAAATTTTGGTATGCGGACCCTACCCTTTGCCATTGATGTCAAAGGGGGAGTGAGGAGCAGTGAAAAATGAGGAATCCAACTAAGGGGGAGCTCTGAAAAATGTATATAAAGACAGAGCATCAGCCAAGGGGGAGCATAGTGTAAACACTTAGTCATTTTTCACTAAGTGTTGCCATCAATGCCAAAGGGGGAGATTGTTGGCAAGAGACGATATATGGATTCATGATTGTTGTCATTAATGGCAACAAAGTTCTTCCCACACATCCGCAAGACATGGTGTGTCTCTACCAAAAGTCAGAATGAAGATTGTTGTGGTCCAGTAAACAAGAACAGAGCATGTGGCAAGGTCCAACAGATAGGTCCAGATCTCTTAGAGGAAGTATCTTGGTGAAGTGTGAATTTGGGAAAGTCAAGAGGACTACCTTGAGTGGTATATTCCAAGGATTTAGCCTCCGGTGATAGATGAGGAAAAAGATATGAATAGTTGAGTACCAGATTCCTGAGTGATAGTGCGAACAGAGGAAGAACTGACTGACAGAACATCAGACTACTTTCTGGATGTGTTACTAATGGTGGTAAAGGTTATGAAGGCATGAATCATGTTTGGCTGACATGATTAATGATTTCTACAAGTATATACTTGATCCGCATTACTTGATGTGCAAGGATTCAGCCGACAGATCAGAATTAGTGAAAAGATTGACTATTCCGGGTGCCGACTAGAAAGGTGATGAAATTACTTGTGTGGATATATATACACAATGGATTTAGTTGTGAGGTGTTGTGGTGGTAAGAGATGTGTGAATAAAAGTAGAAGAGCATAGTAGAAGCAGTAAGGAAGGTCCGGTATGTGAAAAGAAAGCAGCTTAAGAGAAGAGGAAAGATGAAGTGCAGCAGATCAGTGTACTGAGCCTAATCGGAACTAAACTTCAGCATTTGCAGATGCTACCAAACAGTTCAAGTATTGTATAACACTCTTTTTGTAGACAGTGAGTCTCTTGTAGGCAGTGAGCCCTAATTGGCAAGTGCCATTTTTGTATTTCCTTATTCTTCTAATAGAGAATAATCTTTAGGTTAATCACCCCATGGTTTTCTCCCTTAACAAGGTTTCCACGTCAAAAATATTATGTCATGTGTATCTCCATTTCATGGTTATGTTTGCTTATTTAAATTAATGCTGCATTGATTAATAAGAAAGTTTAGAAAGAAGAAATAATTAGGATAACTGATTCACCCCCCCTCAGTTATCAACAGCTCTCACATAGATGAAGATCCTTCATGCACATGAGAAGATGAAGCTAAATCTCTAATCACAAACATAATAACAATGCTCTGCTTTACAACAATGAATATCTTAAAATCACAAGCTTGCCACAAGTTCACAATTATAATCATCTTCTAGACATCTTCTAGTTTACAATTGAAAACCTAAACATTTTTATATGTGCAACAACACACATTCCTGCCAAGAATTTCATAATTCAAACTTAAGGTGTCGGCATAGGGCCTAACAATAGTCATATAACCAACACTTAGATTTAGGGCCTAACCCAAAATAGGGAAGGACTAGGTCATGATTACCCAAGTCCTCCCTCCCAATTTTAGGCAAGGCTTAACATTATAGCACCCCACAGGTCCTGTTTGCCATAACACTTAGGGGTTTTCTCATCGAGATTCAAAATTAACATGCAAGATGCTTATAATGAATTCTAAGGACCCAAGAGCTAAACCTTAAGAGGGAAAAGCCCCCAAGGGGACATTTTTCATCATAACATTTAGCCCCCACTTTAATGTATGTATAAACGCAAGGTCAATACATGCATTAAAGTATGGTCAAAACACAACAAACATGCCAAGCATGGTGCAGACATGCCAAACACACTAAAGACAATAATAGGCATGTAAAACATGGAGAAGACAACATTGAAGATACGTAAAACATAGTGAATACAGTGAATGCAGGGATTATTTCTTTTTTTCATTTTTCCATGTATGAATGCAAATGCAAGTACAAGGAAAGTAAACACACAACCCATAATGCAAGAGGGACTCATCGCCAGATGTCTTTAGACAGCATATGGTGCAACAGACATGCAATACAAATCTCAGAGTGTAGGAGGGACTCGTTGCCACCAATCTTTAGACTACACTTAAGAACAAACACAACATACAAATCCCAAAGAATAGGAGGGACTCATCGCCACCAGTCTTTAGACTATGCTTAGGAACAAACACACCATATACACACACATGGAAGACATAGAGAAAAAATGGCAAACAAGCGAAAGAAGAAACCTATTGCTAGGTTCACTACCATCTCAGGTACATTACAGGCACACCTGACAGTTGGGCTTCACCACAACAACTACCAAAGACACGCTTAAGGGAGGATACACCAACCCTGCCTGCTTGGAAGACTTTTAGAAATGATAGGATGTGCACTCTCCTTGAGAAATACACCATCCTTGCCTTTGCAAAGGGATTAAAATAAAGAGGATATGCACAATATCCTGCCTCCATAGAGGGCTTAATGATTGCAATATAAAATAAAGATGTGCACTCTCTCAGAGATACAACATCCCACCTCCGCAGAGGGCTTACAAACATGCTTCGTTAGTATCAAAATCATTAGACATCTTACCTTTATATGTCCCCACCTTAAGGCGGTTGATATCATGTACCGATATCAAGCACATTAAGGTAGGAAGAAAACACACAAGGGAAAAAGAGCTCTCGCAAAGCCCATGCCCCCCAGAGGTGACATGTACTTTATGATCGCCAAATGTTCCCACAAACACACAATTTCCTACAAGAAAAGAGGTTAGAGATCTTTTTCATAAGATAACAAGCACATCACATGATAAAATCAATGCATGCAATCATTTGCATCAAAAGCCAAGGTTACACTACGGATTCAGAAACTGAGTATAACCGTGGGGCTATACTGTAGAGTTCTCAAAATTGAGTGTAAGCGAGGCGAGATCCAAGATAAACAAAGTGCACAAAGCAGCAACATTATTATGGTTTGTTAGCAAATAAAGACATCATCAAAATATCACACGGATTGATTCTACTAGCCAAGTGTCAGATAATATATATCAACCCCATCGTCATGTATGGACTAGGTCCATTTTTTCTTACTCGCTGAAGGGACACTTGGTCCTAATCAGTCTTATTTGTTTTTTGTCATCCACCCAACTAGGTAGAACCACTAGAAGAAGGTAAGCAATAAATCAAGAGAGGAGAACAGGTGCCTTAGGGACAATCACATAGGAGGGTGCCCCCAAGTCACCAACCGTAACACTATGTCCTTAAGACACAACACACAACAATGAAAATAGAGGGGAAGATCAATAGAAGAATGATGATACAAATAGAAGAAGGGTCACAACAAAGGCGGTCTTCTGGTATCCTTTACCTTACAAGAGAATCAAGGGTCATCCAAGGAGGCCTAAACAACACATAACACATCATGGGGGGAATCACATCACAGAGGTAAAGGGTTAGAAATACTTACCTATAAGAATAATCGAACTAGTAGTTGTTGATGAGCAAATCATTGTCTTCCCACTCCCAAATGTTAGAGGAAAGTGGGACATAAGGGAAAAGTGCCTAACTCTTATCATTATCTTTAAGTTCATCTTCATTAAGCTCTTCATTATTTGTTTCAATGTTAGGTTTAATGTTTTCTTGTTGAGTTGCATTTCGTTGGGCAAAAGCTTGTCTTCTCTTCCTCCTTTCTCTTGCTTGTCTATTTGTTCTTGTCTTACCGTTTATCTCTTCAAAGGCAATATTATGTTTTTCTATAGGAGTTTGCACATTAGAGGAGGAAGCACCATGTTCAAATTTCGTTGCTCTCGATGAAATGTTTTGTTGTCGATGAATACCTCCCGATCCTTGTAAGGATGACAAGGGAGGAACCTCAACATAAATACCATTTTTTCATGGACGAGGTGAGTTATCAAACTTTTCCTTATCCACTTCTATCATGCCAATTATTTCATCATAGTCGTAAAAATCTTGTTTTATTCTTATTTCATTTTGTCGCCTTGCTTTTGCTCTATGGGGATCTTCGAATGCATGTTGTTCTTCCCTTATTGTTTGTAAAGGAGACATGGCCACTCTAGCTAGTTGTTTTGTTGTGTATCATCTATATTCTAGGAAAGATTGGTCTCTTCATGGCTTAGGGTCTCTATCAGGTTGTGGCCAAAAGTAATCAAGAGTGAAGTTCTTGTCCTTAGTCGAAGGTTGATATGAATTATGGTGGATAGTACGTATTTCTCCATGCAAAGGGAATATTATGCATTTGTGAATAGTTGAGGGGACAACATTCATAGCCTTAAGCCATGGATGTCCTAGTTTTACATGGAAGAGGTCGGATAAGGGGATAACATCAAATAATTGATCCATGGCTTTATCATATACCGAGACCAATAAGGCTATCTTCCCAAATGTATTCATCAAAGCTCCATTATGTGTTTTAATTCTCAAATCTAACGATTCATAAGAATCTTGTACCAAATCATGTTTAAGAAGGAAATCTTTCGTAACCACATTAGTCATGCAATTAGGGTCTATAAGTGTTCCATGCATAGGTCTTTCCATTATGTTCACTGTAATATAAAGAGGCCCTTCAATATCTACCATTGTTTTGTCATGAGGTGTAAATGTTATTTCAAGTTCAGGGGCTCTTCTTTTCAAATAAGGCCTAGGCAAAAACCTAGAATTATTGTTGTATTGAGAAGCCATGTATATGTTTTCAAATGAATTCCAAATCAGATTTTAAATACTTTCAACACTTATGCAAGAAACAAGTGCAAAAGTATGTATGAATATGACCTAAAATGCTTGGTTTTTCAACTTTTTTCAATGCAAATGAGTGAAAGAAGAGGTGTTGTAAGGAAATTGATGAGGGTAAGAAAATAATATGCCTAATAATAGTCCAATGATGTAGAAATATCCTTCACAACTTGCCTATAATGCAATTCTATATGCAAAATAAGCCAAAATCCAGTGAAATGCAAGATTTTTAAACCCTAGAGATGAAATTTGAATGCAAAAATGCACTATGATGAAACAATAAAGTTAGAAATAAGTCTTAAAAGAGTGTTTAAAATAGTAGTAAAATTTGAAAGAAGATTTTAACTACAAACCCTAGCTAATGCAAGAACTAGGTTATATGAAAAATGCACAATTTCAAGCAATTTTCAATAATTTAAGCATGAAAATGCAATGCAAATGAATGATTAATGATGAATTTCTGTAATTTAAATCAGATCTAATGCAAAAAATAGAAATTAAATGAAATTAAATGCAAAATGATTCAAATTATTTGAGAATGCAAGCCTAAAATGCCAATTTTTTTCAAAATTTTTATTTTTTTTTAATTTTTCAAATGCAATAAAATGAATGAATGCAAATCTACAACACGACACTCAACAAGGTGCAAAATTCAAAAACTCAAGTTCACCAAAATGTTTAATGTGAAAAGGGGGAAGGTTTGATGTTTTGACGTTTTAGTGTTGATGGGTTTAGATCCTCATTTCACAACAAACATTCAAGGACATATCAACCAAGTTGAACCTCAATTTGTGTAAGAGGATTCACCTACAAGTTGGGATGTCACTTAAAATGATGTGGAAACTCAGAAATTACTAATTAATGCCTTAATGTAATCCTCAAATATGTAAGAAACCCTAATTATGCAAAACAGTGATCAAATTGATAGATTCAGACAAACGCTTACAGACTGAGATAAAAGATAGAGATTAATAACTAACCATTTTTCAAAGTTTGGGATTCAGAATATTCAAGGACAATGCCTCGGGCACCCAAGTTCAAGGTATTGTTTTCTTTGCGGAGTGCAGAACTCCTTCCGGCACTAATGATCACTTTTCTGTCTGTTTCCGTCACGGGATATGTAGAGGACACTGTGACTAGTCCCTGTGTCCAAGGTAGGCTGATCTTTGAGATATTGGGGATTCTTTAGATGTAGAATATCATTGTAACAAAGATTCCAGTGCCTGAAACTCTGGAGGACATTGCCCTAGGCGCCCATGTCCAGAAATGTTCAATTCTGTCTCTTCCTTTCAGATCATGAATCCTTGTCGTCTGCAACCTTCCTCTACAACTCCACTTCATGAAACTCAGTACCTGTAACCTACAATCACAAAGGAGTGTGGTTGGGGGTTGTGGTGTTTAGAGGCTTGCCTCAGGCAAGCCCCGGAGAGACATTCAAGTCTTCTGAACACCATTGTCAGATAAGAGTGCTTATCCCTATGGGATAGAGGCAAAAACCAAATGATAAATGATTCAAACATAAAAAAATGTCACCTCAGAGGTTTAGCTCTCACATATATGAATATCATTCATGCACATGAGAAGATGAAGCTAAATCTACAATCACAAACACAATAACAATGCTCTATTCTGCAACAATGAATATCTTGAAATCACAAGCTTGCCACAAGTTCACAATCATAATCATCTTCTAGACATCTTCTAGTTTACAATTGAAAACCTAAACATGCTTATATATGCAACAACACACATTCCTACCAAGAATTTCATAATCCAAACTTAAGGTGTCGGCATAGGGCCTAACAATGGTCATATAACTGACACTTAGATTTAGGGCCTAACCCAAAATAGGGCAGGACTAGGGTGCAAGCGACCAAGTCCTCCCTCCCAATTTTAGGTAGGACTTAACATTATAGCACCCCCTAGGTCCTATTTTCCATAACACTTAGGGGTTTTCTCATTGGGATTCAATATTAACATGCAAGATGCTTATAATGAATTCTAAGGACCTGGGAGCTAAACCTTAAGAGGGAAAAGCCCCCAATGGGACACTTTTTGACATAAAAATATATCAATTTGTATGTTTTTGGGCCTTCTAAACTCAACCATGAGGTTTGGTTTTCTATAGGATGCTCCTATAAAAATATCACCCCTAGATTTTTCTAAAAAGGAGTGAAAATCTACAAGATCAAGTCAACAAAATCTTGCACACACAAGGATTAGATGAGGGATAATTGTCCCAAGTAGAGTTGCCAAAATGTGTACGACAAAATGTAGATTTAAAGGAAAATAGAAAGGATGCAAATAATGTATTTAATCTACACTAAACTATAACCTTTTTATTGATAAAAAGAGAGATTTAAAATAAAACAACAATGGACAAATTTTACCAATGCAAACCCTCTTTGTTCAAGTAGATTTTCTCAATGATTAAATGAATGTGGTTGCTCACAAAGTTGTGCAATATTTTAGCAGTGTACATATGATCTTCATTGATTGTGTATTCATTTGGCAGAGGATGAGGATGAATTTATAGATTGTTGATTGTGGATGGAGGGATAATGATAAGATTTTAGAAAAAAGAAGGATAAGGATGAGAATAAATCATGAAGAAGATATGATTAGTTAGAAATAGAAATGAATCGTGGAAGATATATGATAGTATAAAAAATGGATTTATTTATTTTGGAATAAATAGGTGAACATTAGTCTAATTAACTAAATAATTTATGAATTATTTAATTAATTAGTGATGGTAAATGATAATGATATTAGAGTAACACTAAGATGCAATGTTTAAGTATGATGTTAGGAGGTGGTATAATTTAGGTGTCTATAGTTAGAATTGTGTTGGATGACAGAACCTTTGAAACCTACTCAAGTGCGGTAGAGTTAGCATGCAAGGTGGAAGCACAACCTTGGAGGAGGAAGAATAAAGAAACATAAAATAAGGAATTGGAAATTTTTAGATTATAATTAGAATACTTAAAGATTAAATAAGACATATTGGCTAAAAGTGAAAATAGCCTGACATCATCATCAAATTAGAGGAAGAAGATTTGGTGCACTTATTATTCTAAGGTAGGGCTCTTAAGGAATGCATGGCCAATGATGGGGGGTGATAAAAGATCTGTGACACTTAAATTTGACTTACAGTAAGCTCCTAGAAAGTTAAAAAGTGTATATTGTGGAATTTATGACAAATGGAATGGCCATGAAATAGATGATTACCCATCTCTTCAATTCAGATTGGGAGAGGATAATGAACATGAGCCTTGGTGCAACCATCGATGTGAAGATAATGATCCTACACATAAAGGGGTGGTAAGGGCTAAAGGGCTAGCCAAAAGAGATTCTATGACCATGGCTATAAATACCCATCATGGAATAATCAACTCAATATTCATGCAGTATATTATACACCGCCGTAGATTTCAAATGAGCAACCTCCTACCAGCTACCCTTTGAATGATAACTAAGGACATTACAATAACTACTGAGGATGAGGTGTTAGAGGAAGAGGACATGGACAAAGAAGAAGAGAGGACACCACTCGTTATAGATGTGGTCAAATGGGACATTACATGAATGAATTCCAATAAGAAAAGAAGAAGAACTATGGACTTAATAGTAACCATAGCCATGATCTATTCACTTGTGCTAGAGCTCAATAGTAATTCAAGAATGCTCCATCATAAACAAAAAAGATAATAATTATCAAGACCTAATGCAAAAAAAGGAGTTAAAGTCATGATGAAAGTACCTACACAAAATGTTCAAGGATCCATGAGATGCATGAAAGATGAATTAGATGAGGAAAACAGAAGAAGCTAGTTATCACCCATAAAAGAAGAGTAGTTAGAGAAAAAATACTTGGAGAAAAAAGGAAGAATAGAAGAAGAAAGCCATTGTGAAACAAAAAAAGAAAAAAAAGTTATGGTAATAACCAAAGGAGAAACTAACACTATAAAAGGAAAGTCACTGATGGGAAAAGGAAGAAGAAGAGGACTACTTTCCTACCAAATCAAAGCATGACAAGATAACTAAAGATACTAAGAAATTTATTATAGAAGAAAAGAAAAAGGAAGACTAATGCAAGGCTTTCTTCTTAGAGAAAGAAGCTCACTTGTTAAAGGAACTATAAAACTTTACGGAAGAAGAAAGTCTCTTAGAAAAATTGAAATAGCAGCTCTCAAAATATTGGAATTAAAATAGAAATACCAATTTAAGACCACATATTAGAAGTACAACAAAAACCATGAGGAGATGGAAAAATAATTTGATTTTAATAGAGCTTCAGGTAAACATTAGACACATTAAGAACATACTAATTGACCTAGGGTAAGATGTTAGAATTATGAACCAAGATAATTTGGGAAGAGTTTGAAAGACCAATACTCTATGATAAACCTTACAATATTGTCCTTGTTGATGGTACTTCCATTAACACAATTAGAACTTGGAGGGATGTGGAAGTTGACCTATTAGGGATTAAGAATAAAATTGACTTCAAAGTAATTAAAATGAAGGAACCATTTGACACATTTAACATTTTGTTGAACTTGGAATGGTTCATGAACTATAATGGTACAATTGACTCATGCAAGGAAGAATTGTCATTTTTTGACAGAGACAAGATGATACACATTCCTTCACACACAGATATGAGTAGCGCATACATAGAAGAGATAGTGCAAGAAGAAAGCGAGGAAGATGATAAGAAAGCACTATACTCACTAGGGAAAATCTTGGCAAAATATAGCCTTGATGAACCTAATTCAAAAGGGAAGATTATCCTAGATAATAGTAGTTATAGCACATATAGTGAAGATTCATTGGAGGATTGGCTTTGGGATGAACCAAAAAAGAAGGTCTAGAAAGGTGATGGGGGACAGGAGAGTTTGTAGTCTAAGGAAAACAAGGAAAAATCCTAATAACATTACCGCAAATAATGAGAACCCACATCAAAATTCAACAAACCAAAATAGAAGGAAAGAAAAATAAAATATCAAAATTTCACATCATTTGAATCACGTTTCATGTGGCATCTCACATATTAAGCTTCCTCAGTACTCTAGAGTAGGAGACCTTCTAGACTACATAGAAGGCATGGAGAGAAAATTTGAAAGAGAAAATTTGATATTACAAGTGCTACATAATACCCTAATTTGCAACATGACAAGATGGTGGTATACCCACAAGCCAAACATTCACTTGGAAAGCCTTTACAATTATGATGAAAACCAAATACATACCAAAATAAAGGGATTGGAAACTTGCCCCTAAATATGTAAAGTTCGAAAAATACCACCTCATATAAGAATATCACATTAATCATAGGTTAACTTTTAACATGTAAACCTTACAACATCCTATATTTTACTTAAACAGATATTGAATAACTTGATGCAAGCACATACTACTATGCCCTTAAAGCGAAAACAAACATAGTTGATTTCCCATCTCATTAACCCTTAGAGGAAATATAATGTAGCTTATAGATCTAAGAAAAATTCAGCAGCATAACAACATGTAAATTAACACTTAAGAACATGAAAGAAAAAGAAAATAGACAGAAGTGAAGAAACACCAATATACGTGGGGAAAACCTTTTTCGGGTAAAAAACCCCACCCTCCAAAGCATTGAACCAATGTATTAATCTGTAACCACAAATATGTTACAATACACTTGCAGGCTCAAAGCCTTAACATGGAAATTTACATCTTGCTCCTCTGGAGGAAAGCTCACTGCATAACCCTGCATAAAACTCCCTCCTCAAATAACTCCTCAAGCCTTCAATTTATAGGAGTTCCAATACAATGATCCACCAAAAAGGAAACTCAAAACCATGAGTTACAATGCCGAGTCATGGAGAATCAAATCCACCATAATATAGAAAGTTACTCAAATCATAATTGACTCTCCAAATATGACACTCCATTTTGGCTCCTAAAATCATGCTTTCGCAATCTCCTAAAATATTGCATAATTTTCTTTCTTTGATGAAGATCTCAAACTTTCAATCCTTTGAAACGAACGTTGCCCAAAATTATCACAATTGCTCATCCAAAATCCTCTCCTGGAATGCAATCAATATAATTAAACAAATAATGCCTAATGTAATTTATTTATTTTTGATCCTACAAGGGAAAATCTCACCAAAATGTGAACTTACCTCCCTTTTCTCCTTCAAAATCCCTTCTTTTTCTCCTCTATTTATTTATATCTAATGTTCCTTCTAAATTCACTATTGTTTCTAAAAAATAATAAAAATACACTCAAAGGAAATTTAGAAACTAATAGTAAAATCAATTAATACAATTCATAAAAGATATTTCCTTAAAATGATATTCTTAAATTCTAAAAATTGAACTACATTTATTACTAATTTTAATTGGCACTTATTAAATTTATTTATTACTAAATACCTAATCAGTTTATCATTCTAAATAATATTCTAATTTAAATAAAATAAATATACCATATAAATTCACTAAAACTAAATTTAAACTAAATTGGATAAGATTTAATAACTAAAATACAATTTAAAAAAATAATAATTAAAGTCAAGTTTTCATAGCAAGAACTAATTATAAACTTACTAATAATTGTGAGTTTCATGTACACAATTTAGAAATATCTAATAATGAAGAATTAGCTTTTCTAATTTTCTAATATAAAATAGTATCTTTTTATTTCTTTCTAATTCAATTACATGGCTTTTTTTCCTTGATTTTAGCTTCTGATTTTCTATTTTCGTTTTCTTTTTCTATGAATTATTTCTACTGTTATAAAATAAAACATATATTCTAATTTTGAAAATGGCATAAATTTAATAACTAAACATAATTTTATTAATTAATTTGCCACACAATTATTTCTAAAAATAATAATTAACAAATAAAATTGAAATCACAAAAATAATCTAAAATGTGTAGAACCCTAACCCTAGTTGGGTGTGAATAGATTTGAAATGTCTCCCTGAGATATTAAAATGTAATAATATTGAATACTATTACAATTTAAAGAATAATTACATAATATAATAAAATAACATATTCATATTGACATCACTACAGTATTTTATCTTAGTCACTTAATTTTTTGTTTAAGTAATAATAGTAAGTACTTTTAGAGAACATGATTTTAATTATTTTAATTAATCTAATATTGTGGTTTAGTAATAATTTTCGGTGCATTCATTTAATAAAAGTATGTCGGTTCAGCTCCATTTAATTAAGATCAAATGAATGGTTAAGAAATATTTTAGTGAAATTAGGTTATTTATGTGTAAAACCCTAAAGTATAGTTATAAAACAAATTTAAACCCTAATAATTTTTTTATAAAATCGTTGTGAAAAGAAATCAATAAATAAAAATATGTATGCTTTGTAAAGAAAAATTTTAGTGTTATTTTATTTTACGAAATTAGGTTATTTTTGGGATTTTAATTTTTTTTACTCAAGAGTTAAAAATCTAGAGTGTCATGAAAAATACTTTTATTTTAGGGATTTCAATTTTATTTACTCAACAATTAAAAATCTAGTGTGATGGAAAATATTTAAATGAAGTGATGCCATGTTCCTAAATATAGTTAGTAAAATCTTAAAAATATAATGCACGAATTTCAATTTTATTTACTCCACAGTTAAAAATCTAGTGTGATGGAAAATATTTAAATGAAGTGATGCCATGTTCCTAAATATAGTTAGTAAAATCTTAAAAATATAATGCACTTCCTTATCGTATACTTTTCCCTTTTTTATTTGATTTGATAAAACCCTAATAAAATATAGTTATAAAATATTATTAAACATAAATAAAATAATATATTAACTGCCACTCCCTTTTCATAAGGTAATATTACTGCCATTATTGTAATGGATGCGCATCAATCACCCTTATAATATAAAAATTTTCTGCCAATTAGATTAAAGAAAAATAATTTTTCAATTTATTATAATATTTGCATCTATACAATAGTAATAGCTAAATATTTTTTAAATAGAAAAACTATTTTAGTTCTCATTGGTTGCAAAAAGAATTATTAATAACTAGTTAAGAATAGGCTTGCTTATAGTTTCCTTGGCACAAGCTCATTACCTGGAATGAATTTGTTTTATGGCGTGAGAAAATTTTCAAAGCACTATAATGTTCACATACAAAAGACTATCGGCTTAGGATTTGTTATTTGAAGTATTCAAAAACCCTAAAGATTTAAATGTTAAGATTAAAAACACAAACCAAGGCCATCAAATATTAAAATTTGATATTTTAAAATAAACTGCACAAAGTAACAACCCATGGATTCAAGATTTAATGATCAAGAAACTATTGAGCCAATGAAGTAAATAACAACCACTGCACCAACCCAAATCAATTGAAAAACCTGCACAAGCACAAGGGAATAGATAAAATCTAAGTTAATATACTATGAACTGTAAAAGACAATGATACTACTGGATAAAGGGGCTAAAAGGCCCGTGAACTAAAAAATAATTTTTAAAAAAATCAAATTTTTTCGCAACACCTACAAACGGAGATATCTCCATAAATGTACCAAAACCTGCATAACTCGGTAGATTGTCCTCATCATAATTATAATGCAATTGGCTGATGATGCTATAGAAGTTTTTAATGCTTTAAATTTCCTGTTGCATTATGTTCCTCCTCCTCCACCTCCTCCTCCTCAACCAGCAGAAGATGAGGCTCGTGATCTGCAGGTTCATGATGTTGAAGAATTGCAGGAGGAGGACAACTAATATTCTCGTGTTTTGTAGAAATTTTTAGTTCTGTTCTTTGTTGACTTTTTCAGCTGGTTAGTTTGTAATAGTGTTGTTTTGACAAAGAATTAATCTTGTAAGGTTTAGAGCCACAGACTTTTTTTGGGGACGACTCATCCTTTTGAGTCATTTTTGTAATGTAATTATTTAAAAAGGCTACAACTGGAGGTTTTCTTTGCCGATTCTTTCCTGCGGTATGCCTTATTGAATCTGGCATTTTGTAATTTTTATTATATAATTAATATAATTTTAGTGGCTTTGCCACTTTTTCCAAAAAAAAAAAATAGTCTTTAAACTCTTGTCACTATTGTTTTATAAAAAAATTATTAGGGTGTATATTTAATATAATAGGAAGTTGTTTCCTATCTATTAAATATTCAATGTTCATATTTTCAACTAAAATTTAAATATAAATTTTTAAAATTAAAAAGTAAATATTTAAATAATATAATAATAATGATTAAAGAAATGTAATAATACTAATACTTTTATAATTTAAAATGCATTAAAATATTGTAAGTTTGAAGAATAAAATAAAAAATGTAATTAAATCCATGATACTGTAGATTTTAAAGTTTTGACTAAATAAAATTGAAATCCAAGATTTTTAACTTTTGAGTAAATAAAATTGAAATCCCTAAAATAATCTAATTACATAAAATAAAATGTGTAGAACCCTAAAAACTAAATTAAAATTAAATTACTTTTAGCTAATGAAGCAACTAGTGGGAGACAAAATTTGTGTTCATAATTTGTTTACTTGCCACGTGCTCCCCTCAAACCAAAACTCTCTCCGCATTTATAGTTTTTTGTTGCACTTTCCCGACAATCCGCAGAGAAGAGGTCATTTTTTTTTAGCCAATGACAATACAGATAAATCATTTCTAAATATTTTTTTAAAAAAATTTATCATGTTGACATAGGCAAAGTACAAATTTAAATCAAATTTGTCTGACAAGAAAAATAATCCTATCTTTTGATTGGTTTGCAATCAATAGATTAATAACTAGATAAGTGCGAACTCATCGCAATAGTACCAGCCAAAGGCAGGTACTAATAAAATATAATTCTTTCCCTCACATACAATTTCAAATAAAATCAATATATATATATATATAATTTAAATTACTTTTATTTCACTGAGAGCATTTTTAACTAACAATTAGTTAAATAACAACTATAACATATTAAATGATTTTCTTTCAATAAAATTAATTTATGCAATGACTATGCAACTATATTCCATCTAAGTGCCCGTGTGTACAAATTTCTTTCACTGCAATCGCTATCAATCGGCTAGATGCCCCCTCCTCGATGATACTCTCTCTCTGTCGAGAGTATATTCCTGTTACACACATGAGTCAAAGTTTGGTCAATGATCATTAAAATAGTATATTAAATTGAAAATTAATTGTTGAAAATAGGGGTTATGACAAAATACTATACTGAATAGAACCTAAAACACATTTACAGGATTACATCAAGGAGTGGAATGATAAAAGAGGATATTATGACAAACTTTATACTTAGTTATTTTACTGGACCTTATTGCCCATCACAAAAACTTGGTACATGAACTAAGAGAAGAGAGGAGAAACCTGAGACTGGGAAATGATACAAAATGACTTTTGTAAAACACTTTATTTTTTAGTTGCAATAGACTCATACACAATGCATTACAAAGGATTAAAGAAGTAATCTTATCCCCAATACAAGTTCCTAAGTTAGAAACTTATGTGTAGATAGGAGATATCAAACCATCCCATCAAAAGAAAAAGGAATATGGAAACTTATAGAATGGATGGATAGGGTGGAAACTACATTGTAAATGTTATGTTATACCTCAAGAAAGACGAGAGGATACAGACGAAGACCCACAAAATTTAGAAGTAGAAATGGATGAAGGAGAAAGAGAGATTGCCACTACAAATGCACCAACACATAAATACTTTAACCAACATTTAAAGACAAGAGAAGAAAATATAGAAACACAAGGGAGCCCTAAATTGGCTAAAATTGGTGACTATAGGGATGAGAGTCAGGTTCTATGATTTGTAGAAGTGTTGAAAGAATATGAAGATCTATTTCCTTGAACTTTTACTGATCTATAGGGTATCAAGGGGGAGGCCAGAGTAATTAAAATTCAATTGAAAGAGGCTGAAAATTCACAAAGGAAAAGACCCTATAGACTTAATCCTAATGTAAAGACCAGAGTGAAGAATGAACTAGATAAGCTAGTCAATGATACAATCAAACTAGTAGATGCAAAATGGATAAGCCCTATTATTGTACAACAAAAGAAAATAGGTGAATAAGGGCATGCATTGATTTTAGGGAACTCAATGTGTGCATGATCCATTTCCCACTCCATTTACAGAAGTACTTGAATTAGTAGTTGATGCAGGAGCATACATGGCATAGTGGCAATCTTGTGTCAACCAAAAATATGTTTAATTTTCTGTTGTATTTTTTGTGGTAGTTTTAATTTCATATTTTATCTTGTGAAATTCATTTTGATGTGAATTTGGATGTTATTTCATGTTTTAAAATTAAATTTAAAATTTGGAATTAAATTTGGTAAAAGTGGAGATAGTGGAGATAGTGGAGCTAGTGGGAATTGTGCTTTGAAAGCACAAAATCTAGAAAAAGCAAAAAGGAGTGTGGGTTTTTGGAGACTTTCTATTGTATTTAAAATATTATTTTTGAGATTCCAAAATCCCTAAAAAATAGGGATGGAGAGAGTGGGAGCCCAAGATAAGGAAATCTAATTTTTGCTTTAATGCATAAAAGCAAGAAAGCCAAAAATAGCACCACCACAAAGCATGGCAAGGCACAAAGTTTGAATGGATTATCTTAGTCAACTTATTTGATTAAAATAAATAAAAATTTGGATTTGTCCAAGAGGGGGACGTGCATTTTTGAGTTGGCATGATAAATGCATTGAAATGAAATTAAAATAAAGGAAAATTACATTTCATGCAAAAAGAGAGAAGATACAAAAAGGAATTGTAGTTCATTTTCAAAGTGAGTTTTTCCAGGTTGCGGGAGAGACAAAGAGGAGGCATGGCATACCTCCAAGAGGGGTTTTTGGATGGTTTTGTTGCAGGTTTGGGGTTGATTGTATAGCCATTGAGATTCTAGGAGAATCAGTTACAGAGGCATAGTTTTGGTGTTGTGATTTTGTGTTGTTGCAGGAGCTGAAAGGAGTGATTTGGCATAACTTTAGTTTGTTGTAGAAAATCATTTTTATTTCTGATTTTTGAAGTTTTGAGAGGGTTTGTTTCATCCCATTTTCCTTTTTGGACTATTGTAAATTCATTTTATAAAACTAGATGAATATATGAGACTTTGGTCGCAAGTTGCAAACCTGATTTGCAAGTAATTGTTGTAAGTTTTAACTTCTATTTTTTTGTGTGTGAAAAATATATGTGAGGGATTTTTAAACCATCTCTCATTTCAATAGTGGTATCAGAGTAGAAAGGTCATGTGTGTGTGTAAATAGATCACCGAAGAGAGGCAGTTTACACCAGGATCTATGAGTTGTGGGTGATTGGAAAAAAATGTATGGGAGAGGAACCCATCATGGAAGAGGTAGAGGAAGAGGAAGAATGGACAATTTTGTCCATGATGATGATTTTAGAGCTTTGAGAAGACAAGTGGAAATACTCTAAGAAGAAATAAGAAGAGGGTTTGCATAGAGAAGAGAACCAGAGAGTGAAGAAGAAGAAGAAGCCTCGAAGAATGTCAGCTTGACAAGTGAGCAAAGAGATGCAGCTGCGGCAGTTGCAAATGACCCATTGTTGAGATCCCTTTCAAAGATTGGAAAGATGTCAAAGATTGATGTTCCTACCTTTAATGTTAATTTAAATCTAGAGGAGTTGATAGATTGGATTAATGATATGGAGGAGTATTTTGAATTCGAGGAAATTGAGGACCCTGAAGGGTCGTGCTTCCATTTGGTGGAGAGAGATTCAGATGGAAAGAGGAAGAAAAGGGAAGGATAAAATAACAAAATGGGACAAAATGATTGAGAAAATGAAAAGGCAATTCATTCCAATAGACTATGAGCTAGATTGGCTCAAGAAGATGCAAGCATTGAAGCAAGGAACAAAGACAGTAAAAGAATACACTGAAGAGTTTCATCAAATTCTCATTAGAATGGGACATTTTGAAGCAACTAAGGAGAAGGTTTCAAGGTACATTAATGGTTTGTGGCCAAGAATTCAAGAAGAGATGACTTTGGTGAGAGTTTTGACAATGGAAGATGCATATCAAATAATGACAAGAGATTTGAAAATACGCAAAGAGGAAAGGGTAAAAATAATGTGCTGTAGTATGAGGACAAAAATCAGGTTGGAGACACTAAAGGTAGCAAGAAATAAAGAGGTGAGAGTTCAAATCAGACCCATGATCAAAACTTCAAAGGAAGAGGAAGATTAGGTAGAGGATTTGGAAGAGGAAATTATAAATTTACTTGTTTCAGAAGTGGGCAAGGACATAGATCTTATGAGTGTCCAGAGCAAGAGAAGACAACTAAGAGGACTAAAAATAATGCAAGGGCAGTGAATTTGAATGAGGAAGATGCTAAGTCTTCGCACTCAGAAGAGGCAAAGAGTGGAGAAGTACTTGTTTCAAGAAGAGTTTTGATGAACGAGGGAAAAGAACCTAATCAAAGGAGAAGATTGTTCAGAATGAGATGCAAATGTGAAGGTAAAGTTTGTAATGTTATTATTAATGGTGGTAGTATTGAAAATCTTGTTTTTGAAGAAATGGTCAATAAGTTGTAGCTGGAAAGGAGAAGACACCCGCATCCATACTGGATTGCTTGGTTGCAAGATGACCGCAAAGTTCTGGTAAATGAAATGTCTGGTAAAGTTTAAGATTGGTGATTATCATGATGAAGTATTATGTGATATAATGTCTATGGATGTTTGTCATGTGTTATTGGGAAGACCTAGGTAGTTTGACAGGTGTGCAGTGCATGATGGGTATGCTAATACATACTCTTTAACAAAGGATGGAATCAAACACAAGTTGAAGCCCTTGAATGAGGAAGATGGAAAGGTATGTCATAGAAATGGAAATTATTTGGTTAATAGAGTTAAACAATTAGTGAAAGAGAATGAAAATGAAGATTTTGATTTGCTAATGCAAGTTGTAGTAGTATTGATGGCATACAAGAGAGGTAAAGTGAAGGTTTTAGTGGAGAAAGAAGAAGAGGTAGAATCTGATTTTTGCAAGTATGATGTTAAATATGATTTATTTAAGCATGGTAAAAGTGTTTTAGAAGATGAGGTGGTAGCAAATAATGCATTAGTAAAAGAAGGCACAATGGTTGAAAGTAAGGAATGTTACGAGAAGGAGGATGTTGAGTTGTTTGGTGAACTTCCCTTTGCATCATTTCTTAACTTATGTGATAAAGAGATTGGTATGAATGATAGTTTATTGCAGGTTGGAGAGGATAAATCTTTTGATTATGTCACTAACATTGATAAGAATGCAGAGGATGAAGTGATTGCAACTAAAAATTGTCTTTTAGAAGGCATGGAGGAGGAAGAGCATAGTGTTGTAATCAAGGGTGATGATGAACAAGTGGTTGCAACAATAACAAAGAAAGAGGTAATGAATGGATTTAATTACTTTCATGATGATCAAGAAGCTAATGTTTATGATTTTATAGAGTTTCATAGTGTAGGTTGGTGGGAGATGAATTATGTGAAAAGAGGGAGAAAAAGAGGAGGAATGAAGGATGGAAGATATATCAAATTGCAGGGATATGTAAGAAAGAATGTTCAG
Organism: Cunninghamia lanceolata; assembly: GCA_027924645.1. Lineage (NCBI taxonomy): Eukaryota > Viridiplantae > Streptophyta > Pinopsida > Cupressales > Cupressaceae > Cunninghamia > Cunninghamia lanceolata. Next base: position 6,911,061 of record BSBN01000023.1, on the reverse strand, counting down.
GTGGACAAGGTGGGAATATGGATTCATAAAGAGCATGGAATATTTAATTTTTTATGAGTCAAACTCATGAAACATTTTCTTTCTACCGTGGGTGTCTGATGCAGGAGCATCCATGGCATAGTGGCAATCATGTGTCAACCAAAAATATGTTTAATTTTATGTTGAATTTTTAGTGGTAGTTTGAATTTCATATTTTATCTTGTGAAATTCATTTTGATGTGCATTTGGATGTTATGTCATGTTTTAAAATTAAATTTGTAATTTGGAATTAAATTTGGTAAAAGTGGAGATAGTGGAGCTAGTGGGAATCGTGCTTTGAAAGCCAAAAATCTAGAAAAAGCAAAAAGGAGTGTGGGTTTTTGGAGACTTTCTATTGCATTTAAAACATTATTTTTGAGATTCCAAAATCATTAAAAAAAAAGGGATGGAGAGAGTGGGAGCCCAAGATAAGGAAATCTAATTTTTGCTTTAATGCATAAAAGCAAGAAAGCCAAAAATAGCACCACCACAAAGCATGGCAAGGCACAAAGTTTGAATGGCTTATTTTAGTCAATTTATTTGATTAAAATAAATAAAAATTTGGATTTTTCCAAGAGGGGGACATGAATTTTTGAGTTGGCATGATAAATGCATTGAAATGAAATTAAAATAAAGGAAAATTACATTTCATGCAAAAAGAGAGAAGATACAAAAAGGAATTGTAGTTCATTTTCAAAGTGAGTTTTTTCAGGTTGCAGGAGAGACAAAGAGGAGGCATGGCATACATCCAAGAGGGATTTTTGGATGGTTTTTTTGCAAGTTTGGGGCTGATTGTACAGCCATTGAGATTCCAAGAGAATCAGTTACAGAGGCATAGTTTTGGTGTTGTGATTTTGTGTTGTTGCAGGAGCTGAAAGGAGTGATTTGGCAAAACTTTGGTTTGTTGTAGCAAATCATTTTTATTTCTGATTTTTGAAGTTTTGAGAGGGTTTGTTGCAGCCCATTGTCCTTTTTGGACTGTTGTAAATTCATTTTATAAAACTAGATGAATATATGAGACTTTGGTTGCAAGTTGCAAACCTGATTTGCAAGTAATTGTTGTAAGTTTTAATTTATGTTTTTGTGTGTGTGAAAAATATATGTGAGGGCCGTTTAAACCAGCTCTCATTTCATTAGTAGCAAGAATAGAAGTTTGCTTTTTCACATATGACTTCTTTGGATACCACTAGGTGAAGATTCAGGAAAAAGATCAACCTAAAACCACCTTTGTGACTAAATGGGGATCATTCATATACACCGTGATGTCAATTGGCTTGAAGAATGCACTATAGTATTTAGTAGGATAATGATTAATGCATTTATATATTTTATTCATAATTTATTGGGGGAATATATGGATGACTGGACCATATATGGGTTGATTAAAGACCATGTCCAAGTACTTTGGTTGATAAGTTGCGATCCTATCCAAAGAAGACAACTTCTTCAAGAGGAAACTCAAAGAGGCCATAGAGATACATAACCACCCTGTCAATCTCAACCGCGATGATGGATGGGATTTAAGTTTCTCTTGGAAACCCTTGCTTGCCCGCATTCGTAACGACTCCCGACCTTCCTCTTGAACCTATCTTGCTTCTCCTTCTTTCCCTCTCTCATGCCCCCCTCTCTCTCCTCACCCTCCTCAGTTCTCCTCTACCACCTTGTCTTGTCTCGCCTCTCTTCTCCTCCCTCTCTCCCTCACTCAGTCTTCTTCCCATTCCTAGCTTGCTTCCTTCCCTCCTCCTGTCTCTCCCCCCTTCCCCTTTCTTCTTGTTATTCTTGCCCCTTTTACCATCTCCTCCTTCCCCCTAATCTACCTTCTCTCAGTCTACCTCTCTATTTCTCCTTCTATCCTTTTCTTATCCTATCTTCTTTTCCTCCCCGTCATCTCTTTTTGGACTTAGTTAGTTGGCTTAGCTTATCCTTCTATAACTTAGTTAGTTGGCTTAGCTTATCCTTCTATCTCCTCCTTTCCTTGCTCACTTTTTTCGTGTTTACTCCTCCCTTTGCCTTACCTTGTTTCACTTCCTAGATCTATCCAAAGTCCTTTATTTCTTTTTCTCTTTTGTCTTCTCCTATTTGCCTTATTGCTTGTTCCCATTCATTTCTCTTTTTTGATTGCCTCTCTTCTCTATTCATAGATTGTTAGATTTTTTGCTAGGCCTATTTTTTAGTTCAATTTGCCCTTATTCGTTTCATATCTACCTCTCATTTTTTAATCTTCAGTTCATAACTTCCACTTTCTTTTTGAGGAATCTCTTCTTTTTACCATGCATTTATTAGTTGGCTTTACCTATATGTCTATCTATTTTGAATTTTATATTTATTTTTTCCTCCTTCTTTATGAGAAATCTTTTTCTTTGTCCTATGCTTATATGGATGACTATACCTTTTTGTCTTTCTTTTTCGAATCTATATAATCTTTTATTTTTTCCTATTTATTGCATTTTCTGTGTATATATTTCTTTCAACTATCTTTATATTTTGTATCTATCTGTAATCATTAACTTATCTATTTATACTTATCTTTATTCTCACATTATTCTTTTCTCTGATTTTAATTTTCTTTGTTTTTCCTTATTATCTCTTTGATTTTATATTTTTTCTTTTTCTCCCATCAACTACTTGGTTCTCGTGCTCCTTGTTCTATTTGAGATGAACCGGTCTGCAAATTATCATTTCTATTGCTCTCTTCTCTTTCTTTCTCCTGATGATGGATCATGGAGTGTGATCTGAAACGTTTTGAGATAAAAACTTGCACACAGTTTATTCCTGAAGCATCGCAACTTAACATTATGGACTGTGGAAATTTGATGTCTCTTACTTTGGTTGATTTTCGAATGATCTCAAAGTCTACAAATTTCATTAAATTTGAAGAAATGTATATTTGTAGTACCTTTTGGTACAATACTGGGCCACATAATATTCAAGGAAGGATTAATGGTTGATCCATTGAAAGTAACAATAATCCTAAGTCTTCTAGCCCCAAAGACAGTGACTGAAGTAAAAACATTTTTAGGTTATATAAGCTATTATCAAAAGTTGATTAAAGGATATGTAGCAATTGTTGGGCCAATAGAAGAGCTCCTAAAAAAAACAAGACATTTCATTGGATAGAACAACACTACGAAGCCTTTGACACACTTAAGAAGAAGATAACAGAGGCATCAATTCTAGTTTTCACAGATTGGAACATCCCTTTTCATGTCCATGTAGATGCTTTAGGTACTAAAATTCAAGTAGTGTTAGTGCAACCACGAGGAAACAAGGACCACTCAATTGCATTTGCTAGCTGCAAAATGTCACTTGCAGAAATAAATTATACCACAATGGAAAGAGAGGTACTAGCTATGGGTTATGCACTACAAAAGTTGAGGCACTACCTATTGGCCACCCCATTCATATTCTTCATAGAACATGAGCCACTCAAATACTTAATGAATAGATCAATTATACAAGGAATAATTTGTAGATGGTCACTCCTATTCCAGGAGTTTGAATTTAAAATTATGGTCAAACTAAGAAAATAAAATCAAGAACCAAATTATATATCTAGGATTGATATAGGAGAAGAGTTAAGTCATGTTGAGGATGAATTGCCCTATACAAATTGTTTTAGTGTAAAAGTGGTACCAAAAGAACTCACAAAAGTAGCAAAGCTACTCACTATAGGAAATTTTTTACAAAATAGCTCCAAGAGTGAGAGATATAGATTGTTGCAAAAGTCTCTACCTTACACACTAATTGAAGGGGAACTTCATATCATAGGATGGGAGGAAATTATAAGAAGAGGTTATTCATGCAAAAGGTACTCCCTCTTGCTACAAACAACTCAATTCCACAATCTCTCAACTCAACACAATACACAGATGCTTCACAAATCAAAATTTAAATGCAACAAGAACAAATAAATTGCAAACATAACTCATATCAATTTTATTCAATTCAATAACTGGATGCAATTTCTTTTGCAAACAGAAAGCTACAACAATATTATAGTCAATGGCCTTTCACAGCCTCTCCTACAAGAAACTCTCTTTCCTCGTATTCCTGACTCTCAAATCTACACAAACATGGAAATTTCTCTGCTCCTCAAACCTATTGTTCACACATCTAAATAGACTTCATCCTTCTCTAAAACATGTGTCTTCTTCTCCACACCTAGGTTCCTTCTTCTCTTCCCTCTGGTGCTACACTCCTCTCTTTCATTCTCATCTACTACAAATGTATTCTACAGTTATTTCTAGCCATCTTTCACATATGTCTTTTCCCAATCTACTCAAGAATACTCTCTATTGGATGCTCATCCTCATCCCAATCTGGTGTTGCTTTCTCTCTACCCAAGCACACCTATTTTATCCTGTAGAAAATATATTTTGTATGCCTCTTAGAGGCATTGATTTCCCTATGAGAATCTACCTTGGAGCTGCTGCAATATTCTTTTTTAAACCTCTCTATCTGCCCCTGTTTGGTGTTCCATTTCTCATTTCAATGCAACCTTTTCCTCTGATGTTGGCACCTCCCATTTTATCTTTTTGTTTGTTGTTTTAAACAATAACAATTTAATTCCAAACTCCAATGAAGCATAGGATTCTTCTAATTTTCTTTTTCCCTCTCAAAAGGCATTGAAAAGAGCTAAAAAAAGGTGCTCGCCCTCCAAAACATGGCATTCTCTCTTCCCAGATTTTTTGTTTTGCTTTCTATTTCCATTTTATTTGATTTTAATATTAAAATCTGCCTTCAGGAATATTTAAATGCTAAATAATATCTCATGAAACAATTTAAGAGGAAAAATATTTAACATGACTATGACAAAGTGTGACAACATGCTGAAAAGATGACTTTTGCTATAAATTTTACCTGGAAGCTCACTTTTTCCTGAAAACTTGCCAAGATGTGTAAGTCATTGTTCCTAAGCTTCCCACCAAGCCATTCTTCCTCAACCTTCCCAAAACTTGAAATTTTAAATTTTCACCAAATCACCAGCACTAAACCAAAAATTTTAAATTCTCCAAAACTACAAAGAATTTGACCATGAAATTTTCACCATAATTACTGAAATATATCCAACAATATACTTGTAAAAGGATTTGTCACCAAACCTCAAGGATCTTTAGAAACAATTGTTTCCATAAACTGCCTGCGAAGTGTTGAAACTGCGATCCGATGAAAAATTCAACTTTCACAAATCTAATCATACAAAGTGTTCCCCAAAGTTGAAAGATTCCAAGAACAACAACTACACACCAAAAAACACCAAACTACTAAAAATTAAATGAACAAATATTTTTATTGATGCAGATCATGTGTGCACCCGAATGCTCTTGTATCAAACATGTTGGGTAAGAAGTTTGTGAGCATGGGCTCACAAAATAGAGTTGAGTAGTAGAACTATCCTTTCAGATTGAATAAAACCTATAGCGAACTCCATCTCTAAGTTAGGCTGAGAAAATTTCTTCTTTCTCCTCTTCCAACATCTCACCGAAACAACTGCCATCCTTCTCCTCCAAGTGTGCTCTTCCTTCCTCTTTCCTCTCGTGGACTGTCCACCACAACTCAACATCCTCCAAATTCTACTCCACTCATCACTCCTCATCTCACCACTCTCCATTCCACTTCCTCTTTTCGTGGGATTCAACCCACATGGTCCGACCACCTCCACCAAAATTTTGCCTCCCATTCATCTGTACACAAGTGGCTACGATTGACTTTATGGAAATTAAAGATTTCCATATCCTCCTTTGTTTTCACCTCATCATACTCTTAAATTCCAACTCTCACCCTTGCAAATGGAGGTAAATTAAAACCATCTTGATTATCACAAAATTTAGGAAAATAAAAAATTACCTCTTGTTCCCATGTTGCGACAACATCTTCCTCATCACCATCTGCTACAATTTTTCCTTCTTTACTCTTTGCTGCAACATTTTCATCTTCATCCTCTATTACTATCACCATCCTCATGTCCTCCAAAGCACTCACAACTGCTGCAACATTATTTTTTGCCTCAACCTCTGTTGCGACTTCTTTCACCACAACTTCCATACCTTCCAAAAGGCATGTTTCTACTGCTGCAACTCTTTCATTTTCTTCCACATCATCTGCTGCAACTTTTTGCTTTTCATGCTCAGCTGCGATCTCATTGCATCCTTCTTCTATCTTCTCATCCTCCAAAGGATACCTAATTGTTGCTGCAACATCAATTTCAATCTCTTCGTCCATATCTTCCAAAAGACATGCTTCTAGTGCAATTTCCTATTTTTCTCCTTTATTTGTTGTGGTCCCTTCACTCTTCTCATTTTTCATCCTCTCTATGTTCTCTTCTTTACATTGTTGTCCCAAACTTTTCAATTTTTCCATGTCTTCAAATGGATCAAACTCTACTACAACTTCATATTTTACCTCTTCCCTACCTTCAAAATTACATGCTACAGCTGTAAACTCTTTCTTTTCTTCTTCCTTATCCTCTTGCATGAGGATTTCTTCTTCTTTAGTGCCATCTATTTGACACTACTCTGCATCTTATTTTCTTTTGCCTTCATATTCTTCAAAAATATTTTTATGGTACATAGGGGCTATTTTCTCTTTCTTTTTCCATTCTCTTCTTTTTTGGTTTTCTTTCTTTTGTGACTGTATGGGTTATTCCCACATGCTTCTCTTTCCATGCCCCTTCTATCAAAGGGCTACAACACTTCTCTTACTTCTCTTTTTGTTGTCCTCTTTCAAAACAATGTTCTTCTTCTCAATTCTCTCTACATTCACATCTCCTTTTACACTCACTATTTCATTTGCATACATATTTTCATCATAAAAATGTGTAGGCATTTCAATTAGCACCTCTGGAATGTGAGTTGGAAATGGACAGCTATGCACAGATAACCTACTCTTCAAATTAGGAGGAGAAGTTCCCTCTTTGTTGATGATTGCTTTAAAGATAAATAAACTAAATTGCCTATCTTTTTTATTCTTAGCTGCGAGCACAAGGTTATAAAAATCTATCGCTACAGCAAAGGTTTTTTATTTAACTTCTAACTACAGCTAGACCTAAACTAAATGATGCTTTTGACAACCCAAGTAAATTTAAAGCTTAGGAATTAAAAGTAAATAGGTAATGATTTGTTAACACAAAAGCTCATATAAACTTATTCCAGATTGCATTCGAAGACTCATTGTACCATTAGGATGAAAAATGAAAGTAAGAATATGCAACCAACACATATGATGATAAACTAAATGAACATGAGACAGAAAGTTAGAGCAATGGAAGGTGTGAGATTTCCTTTCTCAATATCAAAAAGCTATTACAACTCTAGGAGAACAGTATTGCAGCAAAGACAGGCATACAATATTAGATCAAACACTGGATTACAAATGACACAAGGTGAAAAAGCACTTGAATAACAATTTGCAGGCAAGAATAGGCTCAACAAATTTTGCTATCACAATTACAGTTCCTAAACAATGGGCAAGGTTGCCCTTATTTATACACAAATCAAAGGAGTAGGGAACCCTAAAATCTCCTTGATCCTAGCTAACTAACTTGCCAACTTGCAAGCTTTATTTCTATTCTAGACAAAAGATTCTAACTAACACTTGATTTAAAACAATTTGATTTAAAGCAAAGAAAGCTCCAACTATTACAAAGTGATTTTTCTATTTAAAGGATGGATAAACTGGAATGAAAATGATAGCTTTAAATCAGAAAAGCATTGAGTTAAGTGCTACTTTTTGAGTTCCATCCTTATCTACATCACTGCTCCATTTGTGACATCACCCACTAATATTTTGGGAAACAATATCCTCCAAAAAGCTAGTAACTTCTTTCTTGCCAAGAATACTAATACTTTGATTTTTAAAAAGCAGATTTTGAGAGAAAAAGATGGCACGTGGGTTTTGTAGATAATATCATTCAGAAGCAACCTAGATCGTTAGATTTTGAAAAAGCAGAGGGCTTCCCAAAAAAAGTAGCAAAAAAATACATATTGGGAAAACAAATTTTCCAATCTTCAAGAGGACATGATTCTAGATGAACCCATTTCGATGAAAACTGAAAAATCTTCAGCTTTGTTTCTAAAAAATGATGCCCTAGAAAAATGGACCTTGAAAAACTATGCCTCTGTGCTTCCCAATCCTGAAACCACAAAAAACACTGAAAAAGCACTCCATTTGGGTTCTCAAATCTTCATGAGAAGAAAATGATGCTCTTCTTCCTCTGGATGCAACCTGCAAAAATAATGAATAAAGGAGGCCAAAGGTTTGTTTTTATAGAACTTAGGGCAAAAAAAGCAGCTTTCTTTATGAAAGCATAAATCTTGAAGCTTATCCGTGAAGATAGCAATCCTTTGAGCAAAAATCCAAGTTGATATGCTTGCATAGGATGAATTCCTATTTTATAGCTACTTATGGCTTACATATGAGGATGATAAAAAGCTGCTTCTTTAATGACGTCATTAAACAAGCAAAGTTGCAAAAGTGCTAGCCAATTTTCCTTCATTTTGAAACTTTTGCACTCATTTTGACTCCAGAGTGGCCTACTTCTGACTTCAACAAGATGGAAAATTTTCACCGTTGACTGAAAAAGTTGACTAATCATGGCATCTTGAAGTTTGATCAATTCTAATTTGTTCCCCAGCCTCAAACTAATGATCAGACGATGTTTGACTGCAATTTTGATTTCTGGAAACTATCGCCAGATGAAGATCAAGAAACAGCGTGAAGGAGGCACTATCGGGACATGAAAATTTCTATCACTAGAAAATCCAGGTGACCTAACTGGACAATGGCACCTATGATCTCATTCCTTAGCCAAATTTTAGAAATTTTCAACTTTGCTCATTTTTCTTTTTTCGTGCGCATTCTGGTGACCGTGGGCCCCTGTTTGGATGTTGAATCTCGCTTGCCGGAGAAAAACTAAGACTGATGGTCTGGCAACCAGGCAAGCCTGATGAAAATTGAATTGATTGCACCTTTTGCCTACCTTGGAAACTGGATCAGACTAATTTTCTATGAATCTGATCGAGCTGGCAGAAAAAGATTTGAAATTTTTCTAGGAAAAATGAAAAATAATCTAACTCTGGGAAGACTAGGCGCCCCTAGCCTCCTAAGGAGCCCAGGATTTCATGCCTTAGAAAATTTTTGATAATTTTTAGCTTCCTCTATAGTTTCCTCATTTTGTGTGTCGGCAACTGCTTTCTGTCATCAATTTCTATGATTTGTCAGACAATTGTCGCTGGGTGAAGGGTGGGTTGGATATCCTGAGCATATCTGAGATAAATCCTTAGCTTTTATGGACCTTTTGACTGAATTTGACTGATTTTAACCACCTGAAAGCGGGCTGACAAGGCTCTTTTTAACATTTTCTGAGGAAATGCAAAAAAACTATCTCTGGACAAACTGGGCACCCCTAGCCATCAAGGGCACCTAGGAAACCCATACTTAGCCAAATTTTGGCTTCTTTCAACTTTTCTTTGTTTTTTAGATTCATTATGGTCTATTTTTCGTTCTTCATCGGTCGTCTGTTGCTCAACAGTTCTTCGCCCTCTGAACATCACTGAAATCTTGAATCTGATCCCTGGCAGATGAACTTCCTCCATTAATGCCCTTCATATTTGTGCTTTACCTTCTGAAAAAGTAGAATTGACCCAGTAGAGAAAACTCAACCTTTTGCAGAGTCCGTCTGGACCACCTTGATCGTGAAGCAATATCAGCCAATCAAAATCAGGCAGGACTCCTAAATTAGAGATTCTAGTTTTAGAAAAAAATTCTAGCATCGATATCTCAAGAAACCTAGAAAACCTAAAATTGACGTCTATTTTTAGAAATTTTGACCTTTTGACTTTTTGACAACAAATTTTCTAGACTCTCACAAAATGCCTTAATGAAGCAAAAAAAATTGATTTGGCACAACAAAATGAAAAATATTACACATTACCTCTTTTTCTAGGACCCTTTCATTTTCACCATCCACTTCTTCATTCTCATTCTCTACTGCTGCAACCTTATTATCTGCAACAACTACGTCCTTCTCATCCTCAAAAACTTCTATTGCAATCTTTTCTTTTTTCTCTTCATCCTTCAAAGGATTCTTAGCCACTACTGCACTTTCCTCTTTCTCTTTCTCAACCATTACAACTTCAATCTTGCTCTCTTCTTTCATACATTCATCAGGGCATACTATTGCAATTTCTTTGCCACTTCTTTCTTCTTTATCTTGCAATAGATTTAAAACATATCTTTTCCCATCTTTTCTTATGCTATATGTATTTTTTCCTACCATCATGCACAACTTCCCTATCCCAAAGCCAAGGTCGACCCAATAAAACATGACATACATCCATGGGTACTACGTCACATACAATTTCATTCTTATATCTTCCAATGTGAAAATTAACAATACTTTGTTCACTTACCCAAGCTTGATGATCTCCTCGCAACCAAGAAATGTAGTACAGGCTAGGATGCTTCATCCTCTTCAAATTTAGCTTCTCAATCATTTCCAATGACACCAAATTATTTGTGCTACTACTATCCACTATCACCTTGCAGCATTTTCTGTTGAACACCCAGAATATTGAGAAGGGGGTGAATCAATATTCTGTTAAACCATTTACATATCAAACATTTAATGCATTTAACATATTTAAATGCAGTAAGGGAAATTAAGCATAAAGAAAACAACCACAACTCATAACACATGAACACCAAATTTAAGTGGAAAACCCAAGAAGGGAAAAACCACGGTGAGGTTTAGCTCACAATATAAAGTAGTATCAACACCGAATTACAAAAGGCTCACTGCCCAGATTAAAGGCTTACTGCTAAAGGGATCACTACCCAAGGACTCACTGTCCTGAAAGAAAGAGATAGTAGAGGTGGCTCACTGCCATAGGTGAATTGTTATAATTGCATCTAACATATGCATGGAGTAGAGTTCCAATGAAGCTCAAAGTACTGAAACAATATTCATCACACTGTTCTGATATACCAAACTCTATTGCTCTGCATTCATTCAATTCACTTCCATAGGCATTTTTCACATCACACATTCAACCACTCTACTATTCCCATCATCTTCATCACATACCCGCCCGATCACAATTCCTTGACACTTATTTATACTATCTTCTACCTTGAGAACATTCTCCAAGGTCAGCATCACACCTTAACACAACATTCAAATTAGGTCTGGACCTAAACATTCCAGTGGTGGAAAGGAATGAAGGTGAACCAAAACACATCTTAGCTTGGACCTAAATTCATCCAAGCACACTATGCCACACTTTCATAATCACCAAAGCAAATCTACAATTAGTGTAAACACCCAAGGTTGGCCAAACCTGCGTTAACACAATGAAATTTTAAGTACACGCTTCCTCAAACCCAAAGATAACTTGTGTACCACATGCAAGGATTCAACACAATCTAGAGTGTTCCACAAACATCCTAAAACATCCTAATAACCAACAAATTCCTCTGCAACAAATTTCACCTGATTGAAGTTCACATCAGAGCATTCAAACCACTCTGTCATACACTACAACTCAAGAAATCAACTTGCAGAGCACCAAACCATGAACAACTTGAACTAAAGTAATATATAAGCATTATAAGAACAAATCTAGAACTGCAAGACCTAAAACCTCTTTGTGGAGAAATGCAGAGAAAAGACACATTTCTCCCAGACACTTCTGCAACACTCAGAAACATAGCCTTCTGCACAATGAACCGGAGCACCAAATTTGGAACATAACATCTATGAAAATCCCCTGAATATCATATCCAAACTGTAAAGATAGATCTTCAACATAGAAGAAATGCGGAGCAAAACCAGAACACTACTCTGTTAAGCCAAATAGCCTCTCCAACACATTGTTTCCTCCATTAATCATTTTTTTCTCAAAAGCACTTGGACACTAACCAACAGAAACATATTCTTAACATCTTCAATGCCTCTACAAGGCAACCAAATCATCTTCAGTAAAGAAACTCAGCCAAATAGCTCATACCATTGCAACAACCTCATCTCAGAAATAATATCCACTCAACACTAACTACTCATACTTTGTTGCAAGTATGTGCTAATCGGTATTGTCATTGATGTCAACAAGATTGTGTTGTCATTGGTGTCAACTATGTCTTCTGATGAGGTTGTTGTTGTTTGATTAAGTTGTCTTGCTAAAAGTGATTTGGTTGCTTTGTAGAGGTGCTAAAGATGTTGAGGATATGCTTCTGTTGTTGGGTTTCCAAGTGCTTTTGAGAAAATTTGATTAATTATGGAAACAATATGTTGAAGAAGTCTTCTGGCTTACAGAGTGTTGTTAAAGTTTTTGCTCCACATTTCTTTTGTGTTGGAGATCTAAGTATGTGGTTTGGATATGTTGTTTAGAAGTGTTTGAGATGCTATATCTAGAATTTGGTGCTCCAGATTGTTGTACAGTAAAATTTGTGTTCACCAAGTTGAGAACAATGTTTGATTGTGTTTGCAATGTGTCTGGGAGAAAGTATTTTGCTCCGCATTCCTCTGCAAAATGGTTTCAAGTGTTGTGATTCTATATTTATGCTTATAAGGTCTATATCTTTCTTTAGTTCAAGTGGTTCATGGTTTGGGGCTCCGCAAGTAAGTTTCTTAAGCTACAGATGATGACAGAATATGATATAGCTGGTTAAGTACTTCGATGTCAAGTTTCTTCAGGTGAAAGATGTTGTAAAAGAATTTGTTGGTTTTTAGGTGTTTGTGGATGTTTCTAGATCATGTTCGAGCTTGATGTGTGGTCCGCATGTCGTCGTGTGATTTTGAGGAAGCGTGCATTTAAAAGTTCATGGTGTTAGCACAAGGATGGTCGACTTGGCTATTTACACTATTTGCAGCTGTGCGTTGGTGAAAGTGAAAGCGTGATGAAGTGTGTAAGAGTGGATTTAGGTCTATGCTAAGGTGTGATGTGGTTTGTCCAGACCTAATTTGAATTTTATGGGTTAATTTGTGTTGCCGACCTTGGAGAATGTTTTCAAAGATGATGATGGTATAAATAAGTGTTAAGAATTTGTGAATGAGTGTGTATGAGGGATATGATGTTTATGATGCGAATTTGATCAATGCAGTGAGAGCTTTCATGTGTTAGGCTACTGGATGCATTGAGCATAAGGTGTCTACTATTTTCAGTGTTACTAAGAAGATATTGTTTGTGTTGTGATGGATATTGAGCTTCATTGGAACTGAACTCCATGCATAGGTTAAATGAAATTATATTAGTTTGAATCATGGTAGTGAGCCACTCTTCTCTTCTTTCTTTCTTTCTCAGTGGGCAGTGAGTCCACCTACAGTGAGCATTCTCTCTTTTGGGCAATGAGCCCTCTGGCAGTGAGCCTTTGTAATTCGATATTGCTACTACATTATATTGTGAGCTAATTCTCACCATGGTTTTTCCCTTTTAGGGTTTTCCACATAAAATCTAGTGTTCTCCTGTGTGTGATGTTGTTATGATTTAGTTTCAATTATTTTTTTTCATGCTTAATCATCATAACATGTTTAAAGGTTAATGTGGATCTGAAGGTTTGTAAGGGTTTGAAATTTTGTTACAACTGATTCACCACCCCCTCTCAGTTGTCTTGTGCATTCAACAATTGGTATCAGAGTGAGATTCCTTTGAAGAAATCTTAACATCTTGAGGTAGATCCAGATGGCGCACAAGAAGGATGTTCCTATGTATGCATTCTAGAAAATACGAATAGTAAGTTATCTAGTTTCTCTTGGATATGAAATCTGGAACTTAGTTGTAACTGCCATTAAGACTAGAAAATCTAAAAAATAGTGGAAACAGATCAGAAGGATGCTGATGTTATGGAAGCTGACTTTGTGAGAAGAATAAAATTGGGTACTAGTAAGCACATTGATAAATTGCCTTTCAATTGTTTTAGTTGTGGCAAGATTGGTCATTATGCATTAAGATGTCCAGAAAGAATTTTGAGAAGTAAGAATAGGGAAAACAAAAGTAGAGTGCCTAAGAAAAGATACTATGTGAAAGAAGATGCAAGTATATCTGATGATGAAGATGATAAGGATAATGATTTCTTGTTCATTGATTTAAGAGATGATACTGGTGCTACTAACCCTGAAGGATGTGTGGAAGAAAATACTCCGGAGGTAAGTCTTAATAATGAAGATACTTTTCATACCAGACAAGAAAATAACTATTGGGTTATTGACAATAGTTGCTCAAATCATATGACCAATGATAAAAGCAAGTTTGTTAAATTTGAGAAATATGATGGAGGACTAGTTATATTTGGTGATTACTGTACTGCTGAGATATGTGAAAGAGCCTCAATCAGTCTTGATGGAAAGCATAACACTGATGATGTTCTTTATTGTGATTCTTTAGGTGAAGGCATTAGGGCAGTATTGATGCAAAACAAGCACCCCATAGCCTTCAAGAGTAGAAAACTAAAAGAAATAGAAAGGAAATATTCCGCCTATGATAAAGAAATGCTAGCAATCATGCACACCCTAGATAAATTCAGACAATACCTAATATGTGGGAGATTTGTAGTAAAAATTGATCATAATAGTTTGAGGTTCTTTCTAAAGCAAAAGGACTTAAATGATAGACAACAAAAATGGGTAAGCAAATTACAAGCATATGATTTTGATATCGAGTACATGAAAGACAAAAACAATGTTTTAGTTGATGCCTTATCACATAGACCTCACCTCGGGACTATGAGAATAGTATCCATGGAATGAAAGACTTCCATACTTAGAGAATATGCTAAGGATGCATTTTCAAATGACATAATAGAAGGAAAAGTACAAGATGAAAGATACCAAGTTATTGATGACCTCATTCTTTACAAGAGCAGGATACACATTACTCTAGGGTAAAAGTTAAAGAAAGAAAACTTGAAGGTATACCATGACGACCCATCACCCGAACATCAAGGATACTACAAGAATTACAAACAAATCAGGGAAAGATTCTCCTAGAAGTACTTCAAAGGAGATGTACTAAAGCATATTAGGGAATGCATGGTGGGCCAAAGGAATAAAGAGGAACATACATATCCAGCAAGACTTCTCCAACCCTTGCCCATACCCAATTAGAAGTGGGAAAGCATTTCTATGGATTTCATAATAGGATTACCCAAGGTACAAGGTAAAGACTGCATCTATGTGGTGGTAGACCACCTAACCAAATATGCTCACTTCATGGCCATATCAACAAATTTTAGAGCCCCACAAGTGGGAGAATTTTTCTTCAAAGAAGTCTTCAAATTACACAGTCTCCCACAAAATATTGTAAGCAATCGAGACAATCACTTCCTTAGCCTATTTTGGCAAGAACTATTCAAATTAGCAGGAACAGAATTAACCCCTAGTACCAGTTATCATCCGCAAACAGATGGGCAAACATAGATTGTAAATAAATGGTTAGAGGGGTATTTAAGGAAATACGTCACCAGGAAACAAAATGCATGGATCAAATGGCTACATTTGGGGGAATATGGCTACAACACCACCCACCATATGTCTCTAGGGATGAGCCCTTTTCAAGCATTATATGGGTATTCAGCAACATCTTTTGGAGATTTGATCCATACAGAAAGTCGTGTACCAAGAGCTAAAGATTTTATACAACAAAAATGTGGATATCATGAATGCACTTAAGGACAACCTATGTAAAGCGCAAAATCAGCAGAAAGTGTATGCGGATAAAAAGAGAACCGAAGGGACATTTGAGATTGGGGACTTGGTCTTCTTAAGGTTGCAGCCATATAAACAACCGTCAATCAAGATAAGTGGGGCTGAGAAAATTAAGCCTAGATTTTATGGGCCATACAAAATTTTGAGGAAACTAGGAGAAGTTGCTTATGAGTTGGAGCTGTTAGAGTTGGCTATGATTGGAGCCACCCAGGATCTAGGACTTCATGAAAGCACAAAAGAGATTAGATGAGAGAATAATGTTATTCTATCATTAAATGAAAAAGATTACAAGATTACAAGAGATTGTGGTTACATAATACATGAAGAGAGCCTTGCTTATAAAGGCAAGGTGAGATCTAGAAAGGTGGAGTGAAAGGTTGAGTGAAAGGTGGAGTGAAAGGTGGAGATATTCCTATAACATGTGACAATTAGAGGATGATAAATAATTGCACATGTGGAGGATAAGACAACTCACTCCAACTATCAACAACTCAACACACAACTAGACTCAACTAGAAACGCCTAGAAGACTCGCTAAGTCAACTTAACATGTGTGAATTATGTGTGATGTGTGAATATTATTTAACGAGTAAATAGTTAAATAATGTAAATTATCCACACAAGGGTAAACCGGTTAGGTGATAACCCTATTCACACCAACAGGAGCTGCCCACAAATAGCAGAATTCACAATGTGTTCCACGTATCTCACCTCAAGAAGGTATTAGGGCAACACATTTCCCCATGCCCAGAATTGCCACCATTGGACAATGAGGGAAAATTGATTTTGGAGCTAGAAATCATTCTTAACATGCATGAGAAGAGATTAAGGAACAAGACTATTCTTGAATACTTGGTTAAATGGAAAGGACTACTTGAAGAAGATGCCACTTGGGAAGGACCTGAGATCTTTGATCATCCCAACTTGAAATTGCTTGAGGACAAGCAATATTAGGAAGGGTGGACTATGATGCCCCCATCAAATAAAAAGAAGTGCAAAGACAGACTTTGTAGTGTGGCTAACTCCACCTAAAGCCGACCACCTTATATTGGCCGACCAATGTATGACAAGGAGCAGCAATTAAGGAAGAATGTGAATGGATAGACATGACCATTCATTGGGACATGTCACTTCAAGACATTTGAAGTATAAAAGGGAGATCACCAATGGAAAGGAAGGCATAAAAAATAGTGAACAAAGAAGATCATCAATAAATAAAATACTCAAATGATCTGAAAACTTATAATATTAATCAAATTCAGGTGCAAGTATATACTAAACAACACAAATAGATCTAGTATGAATTTGATGAATAATATTAAGTGATTATTTTATAAGTCTAAATTCTCTTGTATATATATCATAGTATTGCTATTAGAGTTCGATACTTAGATCATTGGATATAAATAAATGATATACATACATGTTTTTATCCTATAACCAATCAAAGGTTGAAGGGGGCAAGATAGGGAATGTTGTTTATGGGCACATCATGCTAAGCACGCCACTCTGAGGGTAGAATTGGATATTCCTGTCGCTTGGGGCCAAGAGGTGGGTTGTTTTAAGACACTCGTGCTCTTGGGCTTAGGTGGTTGTAGTTTACAAACACCCCTTTCAAGGCTCTCCTTTCAAACCAAATTATGACTGCTTAGAGGGATGGATTCAAGGAATGATGGAAGGAGGTAACATGGATAAGAAAGCAAATACAATTTTATCCACCAAGTACGCCCACCCAAGGGTGGAATTAGATATTCTTGCCACTTGGCCCAAGGGCTAGGTTGTTTTAAGACACTCATGCTCTTGGGCTTGGTATAGATAACTTCGAGCAAACTTATCATGTTCCTCATCCAAGTTCTATCATGACTAAATTGCCTCTATGCATTATAGTTGATTCTCTATCATGCATTATAGATATTGTGTAGTTTATGTAGATCTGAATATATATCTCTTACATTATTTGAATAGATAATTTGTTATACGTGTTTTGATCATATGAATTATATTTCCAATATCATCTAACATGATTGCAGGTCCTAAACCAAGATCTATCTTACTTACAACATTTGATTGATAAATTGTAACCCTAACTTGTGATTCTAGGTCAAGATTTAAGGGCAATCGAAAAGGGGACATTACAAGTGGTATCAGAGCATGCTTCTTGCCATCCTGTGAATGACAGTTGATGCAACATAGCCAAAGAACACAAATGGCCTTGGAAAGATAAAAGAGGAAACTTGTAACAAAACCCAACCCTACTCAAAACAATAAAATGGGTGAGCCAATGGGAAATGAATTGAAATCATTCATGGAAATGACAACTAAAGCCTTGATGGAACAAAACGAAAGTACAACCCAAGCCCTTATTCAATCCATAGGAAACATGGGTAATACTTGTAGATCCAATCATACAAATGGAAAAGATGTAAACTCTAATCATTCAGAAAATACTAACATGTCTCACAATTTTAAGTTACCAAAACCCTCATTCCTACCTAGGGAGGAAACACTGGAGGAGGAGAGAGGAAATATTCCACCCCCTCTAACATGGAGTAAATTGCTACAAATTATGCAAAAATGGACCCTAAGGTTAGGAGACATGTCCCATTTAAGGACTTCTATGAAGCCAAGAAAAAAGAAGTAACAAAAAATTATACGAGGCAGCCTAGTGAGAACTTAAAACGAAAGGTAAATAAAACAACCATACCCAATTTTGATGGGTCTGGAAAAATCATAGCACATTCTTGGATTCAAAAATTAAACACCTACTTGAACCTTAGCCCAATGACGAAACAAGATGTCGTACAATTTTCTATCCTACACCTAAAAGGTTTGGCCCATGAGTGGTGGCATCATGGTATCCACACTCAATGGCACCAAAATGAAATATCCTATGATGAATTCACTATGAAACTTATAAAATGGTTTTACAGAAAGCATTCACAAAAATATTTTAGAGAATTAACCTGACTTAGGCAACATGGGTCAGTTGAGGACTACATAGCAGAATTCCAAAGAATCTTAGTTAGGGTTTTAGGGGTTGCTGAGGATCGGCTTACCTACCTTTATGTAGAAGGATTAAAGGATTCAATCCAAGGATTGGTAAGTGATTTAAACCCTACCTCCCTTGAAGATGCAATTTATAAAGTGCTAAAACTAGAAGATACCACCTCAAAAGACAAAACAAGGGACACACACACAAAACCACCCTGTAAGAAAAACCAACATAAAGGTACCTTCCTTTCTAAAAATGAACAAGAGAGGCTCTGAAGGGAAGGGTTATGTTTCAATTGTAAAGAAAAGTAGGAGCGGGGTCATATTTGTAAAAATGATGAGAATTAAAAAAGGAACTTGTGTTTTAAATGCAAAGGAAATTGGAAACCTGGGCACAAATGTGGAAAAAGAAGCCAAGCTCATAATATAGAAATAATATCTGATGAAGAAACAAGGGAGGAAAGGAACAAACACCCAAAGAAGTAAATAAGGTGTGATAAAGAGGAAGAGAAGTATGGAACTTTGGCTTCCATCTCCAAAGCATCAAGACATCGCCCTTTTAGAGTTCGAGGCATTATTAAGGGGCAAAAAGTAATAGTCCTTGTGGATATTGGGGCAACCCACAATTTTGTTGATGAAAATTTAGCAAGAAAAATGAAACTTGAAATAGAAGACTTTAAGGGATTCAATATCACCTTGGCTAATGGATCTACCACCCCTTGCATAAAAAGATTTCACAATTAATCCTCACATTAGGAGAACATTCAATTAAGGAAGATTTCTATATTGTAAACATGTGGCACACTGATTTAATCTTGGGTGTCCCATGGTTGCACTCATTGGGACAATTCTCCATGAATTTTCCAACATTGGAATTAAGTTTTCAGCATAATGGATGAGAAGTCCTCCTACAAGGATTATCATATGGGTCCCCAAGGGTAATATCATCCAAAAATGATGGAGAGAGCTTTTAGGCATGGACAACTGGACTGGGTCACCCAATGTTTAATCCTAGACAAGTCCTCCACTAAAGGAAAATCAATTCATGTTGACATACAACCACTATTGAACAAACATAAGAAGGTCTTTGGTAACATCCCCCCAGGACTTCCACCCAAGAGGGGTTTTGAGCACTCCATTGAGCTAGAGGAAGGAGAAAATTTTGTTGTTACCACTCCCTACCGCCATCCTCAAAAATACAAAGAAGAAATTGAAAAACCCATCAAAGAATTATTGGAAATGGGGCATATCTAACCTAGTTCTAGTCATTTTGCCTCTTCAGTGGTGCTTGCAAAGAAAAAGGATGGGAATATGAGAATGTGCATTGATTACAGGGTACTCAACAAAAAGACAATAAAAAATTGATACCCCATTCCAAGGGTCGATGAACTAATCGATGAGCTTCATGGGAGAAAATATTTTGCAAAAACTGACTTACAATTAGGGTACCACCAAATTAGACTAAGGCAAGAAGATATACCCAAAACAACTTTTAGGTGCGATTATGGTCATTTTGAATTTCTTGTCCTACCCTTTGGGTTGACAAACGCCCCTGCCACTTTTCAATCATGTATGAACCACATCTTCAGGGGGTAGCTAAGCAAATTCCTATTGGTCTTCTTTGATGATATCCTAATTTATAGTGAAACTTGGGAGGAGCACCTAAGACATATAGACGAAGTATTGAGAATACTTCAGCAATATTCACTATTTGCCAAATTATTCAAGTGTGAATTTGGGGAGGAAGAAATCTTGTATCTAGGGCACAAAATCAGTGCTCAAGGAGTTAGGGTAGGTGAAAAAAAGATTGAGGCCATAAGGAGTTGGCCAAGACCTAAGACCTTAACACACCTCAGGGGTTTCCTAGGACTTTGTAGCTATTATTAAAAATTTGTCAAACTTTTCTCAAAGTTGACCGCTCCCCTAACCAACTTGACCAAGAAAGGGGCATTTACCTGGAATGAAGAAGCACAAGCAACCTTTGAAAGGCTCAAAGAGTTAATGAGTTCATCTCCCATTTTGGCAATACCAAATTTTTCTTCACCTTTTGAGTTATATTGTGATGCTTCAAGTGAAGGCATCGGGGCAGTATTGATGTAAAACAAGCACCCCATAGCCTTCTAGAGTAGAAAAATAAAAGAAATAGAAAGGAAATATTCCATCTACGATAAAGAAATGCTAGCAATCATGCATGCCCTAGTAAAACTGAGACAATACCAAATATGTGGGAGATTTGTAGTAAAAATTGATCATAATAGTTTGAGGTTCTTTCTAAACTAAAAAGACTTAAATGATAGACAAAAAAAATGGGTAAGTAAATTACAAGCATATGATTTCGATATCGAGTACATAAAAGCCAAAAACAATATTGTAGCTAATGCCTTATCACGTAGACCTCACCTCAGGACTATGACAATAGTATCCACGGAATGGAAGACTTCCATACTTACATAATATGCTAAGGACACATTTTCAAATGACATAATAGAAGGAAAAGTACAAGATGAAAGATACCAAGTTATTGATGACCTCATTCTTTACAAGAGCAAGATATACATTGCTCCATGGTCAAAGTTAAAGAAAAAATCTTGAAGGTATACCATGACGACCCATCATCCAGACATCAAGGATACTACAAGACTTACAAACAAATTAGGGAAAGATTCTCCTAGAAGGGCCTCATAGGAGATGTACTAAAGCATATTAAGGAATGCATGGTGTGTCAAAGGAATAAAGAGGAACATACGTATCCAATAAGACATCTCCAACCCTTGCCCATACCCAATCAAAAGTGGGAAAGCATTTCTATGGTTTTCATAACAGGATTACCCAAGGTATAAGGTAAAGACTACATCTATGTGGTGGTAGACCACCTAACCAAATACACTCACTTCATGGCCATATCAACAAATTTTAGAGCCCCACAAGTGGGAGAAGTTTTATTTAAAGAAGTCTTCAAATTACACGGTCTCCACCGGAATATTGTAAGCGATCGAGATAGTCGCTTCCTTAGCCTATTTTGGCAAGAACTATTCAAATTAGCAAGAATAGAATTAACCCCTAGTACCAGTTATCATCCACAAATAGATGGGCAAACAGAGATTGTAAATAAATGGTTAGAGGGGTATTTAAGGAACTACGTCACCAGGCAACAAAATGAATGGATCAAATGGCTACATTTGGGGGAATATTGTTACAACACCACCCACCATATGTCTATAGGGATGAGCCCTTTTCAAGCACTATATGGGTGTTCAGCAACAACTTTTGGAGATTTGATCCATACAGAAAGTCGTGTACTAGGAGCTAAAGATTTTATACAACAAGATGTGGATATCATGAATACACTTATTGACAACCTATGTCAAGCACAAAATCAGCAGAAAGAGTATGCAGATAAAAAGAGAACCGAACAGACATTCGAGATTGGGAACTTGGTCTTCTTAAGGTTGCAGCCATATAAACAATTGTCAATCAAGATAAGTGGGGCCAAGAAACGTAAGCGTAGATTTTATGGGCCATACAAAATTTTGAGGAAACTAGGAGAATTTGCTTATGAGTTGGAGTTGCCCACAAATAGAAAAATTCACAATGTGTTCCACGTATCTTGCCTCAAGAAGGTATTAGGGAAACACATTTCCTCATGCCCAGAATTGCCACCATTGGACGATGAGGGAAAATTGATTTTGGAGCTAGAAATCATTCTTAACATTCATGAGAAGAAATTAAGGAACAAGACTATTCCTGAATACTTGGTTAAATGGAAAGGACTACCTGAAGAAGATGCCACTTGGGAAGGACCCGATATCTTTGATCATCCCAACTTGAAATTGCTTGAGGACAAGCAATCTTGGGAAGGGCGGACTAAGATGCCCCCGTCAAATAAAAAGAAGCACAAAGGTAGACTCCGTAGTGTGGCCGACTCCACCTAAAGTCGGCCACCTTATATTGGATGACCAACGTATGACAAGGAGCAGCGACTAAGGAAGAATGTGAATGGATAGACATGACCATGCATTGGGACACGTCACTTTAAGGCATATGAAGTATAAAAGGGAGATCACCAATGGAAAGGAAGGCATCAAAAATAGTGAATAAAGAAGTCCATCAATAAATAAAATATTCAGGCAATCTACAAACTTGTAATATTCATCACATTCAGGTGCAAGTATATACTAAACAACACAAATAGATCCAGTACGAATTTGATGAATGATATTAAGTGATTATTTTATAAGTCTGAATTCTCTTGTATATATCATAGTATTGCTATTAGAATTTGATACTTAGATCATTGGATATAAATAAATGATATACATACATGTTTTTATCCTATAACCAATCAAAGGTTGAAGGGGGCAAGATAGGGAATGTTGTTTATGGGCACATCATGCTAAGCATGCTCCTCTGAGGGTGGAATTGGATATTCTTGCCGCTCGGGGCCAAGAGGTGGGTTGTTTTAAGACACTCATTCTCTTGGGTTTATGTGGTTGTAGTTTAAAAGTACCCCTTTCAAGGCTCTCCTTTCAAACCAAATTATGACTGCTTAGAGGGATGGATTCAAGGAATGATGGAAGGAGGTAACATGGATAAGAAAGCAAATACAAGTTTATCCGTCAAGTCTGCCCACCCAAGGGTGGAATTAGATATTCTTGCCACTTGGGCCAAGTGGTGGGTTGTTTTAAGACACTCGTGCTCTTGGGCTTGGTATGGATAACTTTGAGCAGACTTATCATGTTCCTCATCTGAGTTCTATCATGACTAAATTGCCTCTATGCATTATAGTTGATTCTCTACCATGCATTATAGATATTGTGTAGTTTATGTAGATCTGAATATATATATATATATATATATATCTTACATGATTTGAATAGATAATTTGTTATACATGTTTTGATCATATGAATTATATTTCCAATATCATCTAACATGACTGCAGGTCCTAAACTAGGATTTATCTTACTTATAGCATTTGATTGATAAATTGTAACCCTAACTTGTGATTCTAGGGCAAGATTTTAGGGCAATCTAAAAGGGGACATTACATGATGAACCTATTCATATCTTATGTGATAATACAAGTGTTATCAACATTTCAAAGAATCCAGTGATGCACTCAAGGAGAAAACATATCTCAATATGGTATCACTTTCTGAGAGAGAAGGTTGCAGAGAATGAAGTGAAGCTTGAGTATGTGCCTACAAAGGATCAGGTTGCTGATATATTCACTAAGGCTCTTCCTAAGGATACATTTGAGTATCTTCAGGAGAAGTTAGGGGTTATTTCCCCTCCTTTGAACTAGATGCATAAGGAGATGCATCAGTCCAGTGGATTTCAAGATTCATTCCTTATTCTGGACTGATGTTGGAGGCTACCTCTCAGGGGGAGTAGGTAGTGGTCATGTTGATTGTTGTAGTCAAGGGGAGTATGAAGAGTAGTAAAATAAAAGATGTTACAAAGTAGTGGTGAGTTGGTACAAGTATGAGAATGAGAGAGAAATGTGTAGCCCTTTGACATTGATGTTAAATGGGGAGAGAGAGCAATGTGAAAAAGGAAAGAGTCGATTGTCAAGAAAAGAGTAGCAAGCTGAGGGGGAGAGAAAGAGAATGGAAAAGAGTTGGTATGAAGCATAATATTGAGGATGTTGTTGTGTTGATGGTTTTTCACATTATGTGTTTCCATCAATGACAAAGGGGGAGATTGTTGCAAGTATGTGCAGTTAGTGTTGTCATTGATGTCAACAAGCTTGTGTTGTCATTGGTGTCAACTGTATGAGTAAGAGGTGTTGCAAGAATATGAGTAGTTGGTGTCGAGTGGATGTTGTCTCTGATGATGAGGAAGTGCTGAAGTGTTGCAAGTATGAGGTTATCCAGTGTTGTCATTGATGTCAACATACTCATATTGCATTGACAAGAAGGATTTGATGAGCTGTGTGCTGAGGATATTGAGAAAATTAGTCTCAGTCAGGAACAGTGAAGAACAGTGATAAGAAGAAGGTAAATGTACTGTATAGGATGAGAACCGGAGGATGCGGATTAAAGGGTTAGTAGATATGAGTCTTGAGATGCTACAGTTAAGATTTCAGAGGTCCGCATGAAGACCTGAAGAAGTTGTGGCTGCCGGTATAGAACCGGGTCCGGCAAGTATCCGGAGGTGACAGAGGATCACAAAAAGGTCCGGTGAGGTCCGGAATTGTATTATCCCAATCTGCGGATTGGAAGGAGTGTTTGGGATGTCCTTGTGATGTATCATCCTGATTTGTGTATGATTTGGAGGTCCGGAAGTACCTCCTGCATTATGACAGTGGCGACAGACTGTGTTCTTAAAGTTCCGGATGAGGAAGACAAGAGATCCAAGTAAGCAGAGGAAGTGCGGATGTATCCAGACATTCAGACAGGCTTGTGAAGGTTCTTGGATCATGTTTAGGTTGTGTTGTTGGTCCGCATTGATGATAGAGCCCGGAATTGAAGTTATTCTTCCGGATGAAGTTCTTGCTCTGTGTAGCCGACCGGATGAGTTGTTCATCCTGCGAATGTTCTTGAGATGGCCGACCGGATGTGTTATTCATCTTGCGGATACTCCTATGGTTGTTTGCCGACTTAGATGCTTGTTCCTAAGTCGATGTCTTGTATAAATAATGATTTGTGAGTTCATTTCAGTGTGTGGAGTGAGGATGAGTATGATATAGCGAAGAAAGGTGCGAAAGGCAGAGCAGAGATTGTTGGGCTTAATTGGAACTGATCCGGACATGGTAGAGATGTCATTCTCCAGTTCAAGACTGTGATTTTTATCACTTTGTAGACAGTGTGTCTCCTTGTAGGCAGTGGGCCTCTTTGTGAGCAGTGTGCTCGGGCAGTGAGCCCTTATTGGCATGTGCCATTCATTTTTCTTTATTCTTCTAACAGAGAATAATTCTTGGGTTAATCACCCCGTGGTTTTTCCCTTAACCGGGTTTTCCACGTCAAAATCTTGGTGTTCAATGTGTTGATGCTTATCTGCTCTTATGTTTATGTATTATGCTTCCATGAATGATTATTTGATATGCTGCTAACTAACAACAGAGAATTAAGTGTTTGAAATAGAAGAAGTTCTATACAACTGATTCACCCCCCCCCTCTCAGTTGTATGCCCTAGATCCAACATGAAGATGGTGATATGTTTCTAGTCCTTGGTTTCCAAGTACTTTTGATAAAATTTGAATAAAACAAGTAAACAGTGTGTGGCACTGGTATTTTGTATTACAGAGTAGTGTTATGGTTTTGCTCCGTACTTCTTTGTTATTGAAGATCTGCTTGTGCAGTTTGTATGTTTTTAAGAGGTGTTTAGAGATGCTACATTCATAATTTGGCATGCTAGATCAATGTAAAGAGGAAGATGTATTCACCAGTGTATGAATTGTGTTGTGCAGAGGTGTCTAGGAAAAATGTCTACTCCGCATTTCTCCACAAAGTGGTTTCAGATCTCGTGGTTCTAGAATTGTGCTTATAAGGTTAATATCTATTTGCAGTTGAAGTTGTTCATGGTTTGGTGCTCCAGAAGATGATTTATTAAGTTGCAGTGCATGATAGAGACATTTGAGTATGTTGGGTAAACAGGATAAGGTTGTGTGGCAGGTGAAAATTGTTGTGGAGGAATTTGTTGGTTTTTAGGATGTTTGTGGGATATTCTAGATTGTTCTCAAGCATGGCGTGTTGTCCATGATTCATCTTTAGGTTTGAGGAAGCATGTACATAATTGAATATGGTGTTAACACTCGTTCGACTGACCTTGGGTGTTTACACTAATTGCGAAGTTGCTTCGATGATTGTGGAAGCGTGGTGTAACATGTATGAATGGATTTAGGTCCATGCTAAGGTGTTTTGTGGTCCACCTTCATTCCTTTCCACCGCAAGAATGTTTTGGGTCCAACCTAACTTGAATTTGTGAAATTAAGGAGCCTTACCAACCTTGGAGAATATTTTCAAGATTGAAGATGGTATAAATAAGTGTTGAGTCACTGAAGGATGGTGAGAGAGATGAGTATGATGTATGTGATGCAAATTACATAGTTATAGAGTGTGAATTTGTGCAGCACAGTGCGAACTTTCATGTGTTAGATTATTGCATGTAGTGAGCAGAAGGTGTCTACAATTCTGTAGTGAGACTGTGGAGATGATGATGGCATTGTGGTGGACTTCTTTGTTGCATTGAGATAGTTTTCTCCTTGTAACAATCTTCTCTATCTTCTTCTATATTTTGGCAGTGAGCCTTTCTTTCTTTTGGGCAGTGATCCTTTTGACAGTGAACTTTCCAATAGTGAGCCTATTATTTTTCAGTGTTGATATTACTTTATATTGTGAGCTAATCCTCACCATGGTTTTTCCCTTCTTGGGTCTTTCACATAAATATGGTGTTCTCTTGTGTCTGATGTTGATTTGATTCAGTTTCTATTATTTGCTTTCATGCTTAATCATCATAACAGTTCAAGGGTTAATTGAATTGATGTGGATCTAAATGTGTTTGAGGTTTTTGCAATTATAAGTTACAACTAATTCACCCCCCCTCTCAGTTGTCTTGTGCATTCAACACCTATGTCCTTCCTGATCTCCATACCTAGAATATGCCTGGTAGCACCAAGATCCTTCATATCGAAAGCACCTAAAATTTGTGCTTTCAGCTCAATAATCATACCCTTAGTATTGTTGAAAAATAACATGTCATAAACATACAAAGAAATGATCAGTATAAAATCATCAATACAATGAATGTAAACACAGTGATCATCCTCGCTTCTAACAAAACCCAATTTCAACACAAATGAGTCAAACTTTTGATACTACATTTTGGGGGACTATTTCAGACCATAAAGAGACCTCTTTAACCTGCAAACCCAATGTTCTTTCCCTTTTACCTCAAAACCTGTAAGTTGTTGCATATAAATTTCTTCCTAAAGATCTTCATGCAAGAATGCAATCGTAACATCCATTTGTTCTATTTCCAAATCAAAAGTTGCAGCAATAGATAAAATAAATCTAATAGAAGTTAACTTAGCATCAGGAGAGAAAATTTCACTGAAATCAACTCCCTCTCTATGGGAGTAGTCCTTGGTTACCAGTCTAGCCTTGTACTTCTCCAATGAATCGTCTGCTCCAAACTTCTTCTTGAAGACCCACTTGCAACCTATGGCCTTTCTTCCTTTGGGCAAATGAACAAGATCTTAGGTTTTACAAGAGTCTAAAGCCATCATCTCCTCCTACATTGCTAACTGCCAAGACTCACATCATCTGCATGAATAATTCCCTGTAGGATCTAGGTTCATCGTCAGTACTCAAAAAAGCAAATACACAACAGGAATATGGTGGGCTATATCTGTCAACTAGGTTCTGTTGTCTTGTGGATCTCCTCAAGGGTGGAGTAAGAGTCTCAACTTGTTCTTCTGGATGATCTTCTACACCAACTTATTATGTTACAATAGATTCTTCCTCATCAAAACTACTAGAATCTTCTTCTTCTTCACCCTCCAATCCATCATTGTGTTCTTCCTAAGGTGCATCTTCCTACTCTAAGTCAAAGTGCCCTCTCTTCACCTTTTCTTTCTCTTTTTGGCTTCTCAGGTTCAGAAATAGCTCTAAGTTCCTTGAAAATAACATCTCTAGAGAAAATAGTTTTTTCTAGTTAGAGGATTCCAAATCTTATAACCTTTAACATTCTCACCATATCCAATGAAGATGCATTTCTATGCTTTTTGATCCAACTTAGATCGCTTTTCATTAGGCACATGAACAAAAGCCTCACAGCCAAAAACTATTAAATGTGAAATAGAAGGTTTTTTACCTGTCCACACTTCATAAGGAGTCAAATCAAGAGCCTTACAAGGAGTTATGTTAATCAAGTAACAAGCAGTACACATAGCCTCTACCCAAAAGCATTTATCCAACTGTGAATCACTCAGCATACTTCTAGCTCTTTCCATGATTGTTCGGTTCATCCTTTCTGCAACACCGTTATATTGTGGTGTATATGGAGTTGTCTTTTGTCTTATTATACCTACATACTTACAAAACTCATCAAATATATTCCCCTCTATTGTCAGATCTTAATATTTTTATCTTTAATCCTGTTTGGTTTTCAACTAAGACTTTAAAATCCTTAAACTTAGTGAAAACTTCATATTTATGTTTCATAAAATAAATCCAAGTAAATTTGGATACATGATCAATGAAGGTGAAAAAATAACATGATTTTCCAATAGAGTCATTATCCATAGGTCCAAACACATCTGAATGAATAATCTCTAACTTCTCTTTTTCTCTATTACTTCCTAAAGGAAATGATGTTCTGTTTTGTTTTCCAAACTCACCGATGCTCACAGAAATCACTGTACTCATCAGAATAAGAAAAATTGTCCAACAAATCTTTATTCTTAATATTTTTCAAAACATTATTACTTGTGTGGTCCAATCTACAGTGCCACAACATACAAGTGTTTTCAGAAGCTTCAGAAACATAAGAGGAATTACAAACTGTTGTGGCATCTAGCCTAAACAAGGTTCCCATTCTCTTCCCCTTTGCTACCACAAAGTTTCCTCTCACCAATCTACAACCATGCTTATCAAACGTTACATGCATTCCCAAATCATTCAAATTCAAAACTAAAATTAGATTTCTAGCTAATCCAAGAACATGCAAAACACTAGGGAGGATTTTAATCCTCCCATCACTAAAACACAACAATACCTTGTCTTTCCAAACTATCGGATATGTATAGTTATCCCCAAGGTACACTTTACCTCCATCATACTCTTCGTATGTAGAAAACTATTCCTTATGCAGGGTCATATGATACGAGCATCCTGAGTCAACCAACCAGTGATCATTAGAAACAATATTGCATGCAAAAAGTAAAACATATTCATCTGCATTAGAGGACTTCTCATAAGCTATCTCCCACTATTTCTTTGGGTTTCTGCACTCTTTTTTCACATGTCCCCTCTTTTCGCAGTTCCAACACTTAACTATGGTCTTCTTTCCAGGAGTCTTAGATCGTCCCTTACATTTGTCCTTAGCCCCTTTCTGATCTTCTTTCAGACCTCTTTCCTTATACCTTCCCCTGACATTGAGAGCATCCCCTAAACTATCTGAACTCTTCTTCCTCAATTACTGTGCCAACAAAACTATAACAAGAGCATCCAACTTTGGATCCGTGAGCTTAGTAGTGATAGCAAGGATAACATTCTCCCAAGATTCAGGTAAAGAACAAAGAAGTAAGATACATTTATCTTCCTCGGTAACTTTAACATCTACATATGCTAGCTGACTCAACAACAAATTAAATGAATTTAAATGCTCTGCAACCAATTTACCCTCTTTCATTTTCATGGAAAATAGTTTATGCTTCAAGTAAACCTTGTTTACCATACTCTTGGCTTGGTAGATCTCACCCAAATGCTTCCACAGGCTATGTGCAATCTCTTCCTTTGCGACATTCAACAAGACACAATCTGCAAGACACAATCGGATTGTACCTTGTGCCTTTTTATCCAGTCTATCCCACTCATCTTGAGAGACATCGTCAGGTTTCTTCTCTCTCGTAACATCCAACCATTGGTTTCTTTCTTCCAGTAAATCCTCCATTTTCATCTTCCACAACTCATACCCCATACCGTTGAACTTCTCAATGTCCAATTGAGAGGTTGAAGCAGTGGTGGATGCAGCCATATTATCAACTCAAGATCTACAAGCACAAATACAACCAAATCTCCCATTGTAGCTAAACAACCTTCACACTACCACCCAAGAGTCAAAGTTGGCCAGGCTCTGATACCAAGTGTTAGAAAATGAAGGCAACAACTACTCAAATGGAAACTTGATTACAATATGTTAATGATCTCAAGCAATATAATATCAATAGAGATTGCATTCAGAAATCAAATCACAACACATGAACAAATACCATAGAATAATGACACAAGATATAACATGGAGAAAACCCTTTCAGGTAAAAAACTCTACCAAGAAAAGAGGTTCAAGTTGTATTATCTTCAAATTTTGAATAACATAATACATGCACTTCCTTCTTCTCTCCAACCTTCACTCCAGCAACACCTGTGTACAAAAATCTATCATACTACAACATTTACATGGCAATATACTTATAAAAGTATTTTCCCTCCAATCTAGGTGTCCACTTTCTCTCTCCTGAGAATCTCCAACATGCAAACAATAAATGCCAACTTACAAGCTCATGCCACTTATCCAAAATCAGCCATGCAAAGTTGGGTGCCCAATGCTAAATATGGTTTATTACAACATCTTATGACATGTCATATCCATCATAGATTCCACTAGAAAGCATTTTCCCAAGATGGGTGCCTAGGGCTAAACATAGCAACTTACACCTATTAAATATTTGTCATATGTCTTCATAGTGTCATAGAATCTTATGACAACTTGTAGATGTCATAGATTCTCTTACATGCACTCACCAAACATTATGATGTGTGTCATACATGCTAAAAATAGATGATTCCTCCAAAGTGGTGTCTGCCCTCATTTACTCATGATTTTTACAATTGCCAACCGTAAATGTCACTCCATAATTACCTCCAGTAAGTCTGGAATTACCACTGTTGGTGAAACTACCTCATTCCCTTATGGGTAATTACAAATTACAAATAATAAAATGGAATAAATACAATATTGGGATTTACAAGGTTAATGGCACCTTATTCCAACATACATTAGGTTTTAAACTCAAGATAATCACCCATGGCATCAAATCATTTTTATTGATGGACTATTTTCCAAAACTGCCCTTTATGGTGCACATAGTTGCATAATTCTCAATAATTGATAGAAATGAAGAGGCATTCCTTGCTTCTCTGTGTGTACATACACACTCACATACATATATGTACATGTATGTATATATATGTTTGTATGTATGTACATTTATTCACATATATACATATGTAGATATACATATATGTATGTATTTATGTATATATACACATGCATATATGTATATACATAAATACATACATATATTTATGCATGTGTATATATACATAATTGCATACATGTATGTATATATGTATATATGTATGTACATTTATACATATATATACATATGTAGATGTACATGTATGTATGCATTTATGTACATAGTCGCATGTGTATACACATACATATGTATACATGTGTACATTTATACACACATATACATATGTAGATATACATATATGTATGTATTTATGTATATGCAACTATATACATAAATACATACATATATGTATATCTACATATGTATATGTATGTATAAATGTACATACATATATACATATGTAGACATGTATAAATGTACATACACACAAATATACATATATATACATACATATCTACATATGTATATATGTGTATAAATGTACACACATACATATATACATATATATACATACATCTATGTATGTGTATATATACACATATACATGTATGCATGTGTATGTATTACATAAATACATACACATGCATACATGTATATGTGTATATATACACATACATAGATGTATGTATATATATGTATATATGTATGTGTGTACATTTATACACATATATACATATGTAGATATGTATGTATATATATGTATATTTGTGTGTATGTACATTTATACATGTCTACATATGTATATATGTATGTACATATATATACACATGCATACATGTACATGTGTATATATGTATATATACACATGCATACATGTACATGTGTATATATGTTTATATATACATATATACACATGTACATGTATGCATGTGTATATATACATAAATACATACATCTATGTATATCTACATATGTGTATAAATGTACATACATACATGTGCATATATGTATACATACATATATACATGTACATGTACATGTATGTACATTTATACACATATATACATATGTAGATATACATATATACATGTATTTATGTATATATACACATGCATACATGTATATGTGTATATATGTATATACATATATATATACATATACATGTATGTATACATATACATGTATGTATGTTTGTATGTGTATACACACACACAATTGTTACAAGCATCAAATATATTTATTGGAAAAAGGGTTACAACTGTAAATATATTATGTATTGAATTCACATTTAAAGGAATAAAAGTTACACATTTGTAATATTTGATACAAGGATACAATGTACATTGCCTTAAAGGTAATATAGATTCAGTACTCACTATGTTTAAATTATTTTTCTAAGATTTTTAAAGCATGTTCTTAATTGCAAAAATTATTAGGAAGTTCTTATAAGTTGGGAATATTCAATGAAATCTTTTGTATTAGTAAAGGAAATTACTGTTAGAAATGAAGGTGCAAACCACACAATGGAAATCCGATTCAAACCTTATTATCCTCTAAACAATGTAGAATCAATGGAGATTGCAACAGAAATCAAAACCCATTACATAGAAATAATATGCACTAAGAACTAAACACCTAACACAGTATGTAACATGGAGAAAACTCTTTCGGGTAAAAAACTCCACCAAGAAAAGAGGCTCCAAGTTGTATTATCTTCAAATTGTTTAGGGTGAAATTGGCTAGTTTGTTTAAACTAGGTTAAGTACTACCATTTCACCGCTACGCATTGGGAGGACAAGGACTAAGCTTATGAACAAGCTTCTAATCACTTTGTCTATCCCTTATGCTCACGTGGTTATGAAACCTAAGACCCTAACTAAGGTTTTGTCAAGTGTTTTCCTTTCAACCAAGTAAAACCCTAATTATGCCTTAAATCAGAAATATTTAGAAACTGATGAAACAACTGGCAAAACTGATCACAGAGGTGCATAGAGAGGGTTTCAAAGACTGTGTACCTAGATTTTGAGGGCCACATGGACTAGGGCACCCACTCTAGTGTCCCACAAGTTTCTGAACTAGAAAATCCTCTGCACAGGGTGTCTGAGACTGCTAAAAGGCTCCCAGATCCCATAAATAAGCCTTGGTTGGACTAGGGTGCCCGCTCCAATGTCCTACAAGTCTTAGAATCTGAAAACTTGAAAGTCCATCATGACTGTATCCGCAATATCTTCCTTTTTTTAGCTTCTTTTCGCCGAAACCTGCAAAACATGATCTGCACCTACAAAAGAAGGAAAATGTTGTGGCTAGAAAGGAGCTTGCCTCAATCAAACCCCGTCTTTGGTATTTCTACCTCAACAATATCCAGAGAAAAAGATTTGTAGAAGTGTGTGCAAAGCTAACAATGTGTATGCAAAAATATCAAACCCTAGATGTCTCAATCAAGGGAAGATCAACAACTTGCTTTGCATCAATAACCACATATAACTTCACCTCAAGGAGATGAAACAAAATGAAGACTTGCATAAACAAGAAGGCGAATTAGCAATGTCTACAGAGGATCTCCAAGCTTGATGTTGAGGCTTCAACCCTTCTCCTGATCATGCAAAGGGTGTACAAACCCTAGGAAGAGCAAGATAAACTCAAGATCTTGATTCCTAATCCTCATCCATTGTCTCCATGATAGAAAATACAAAATACTTCCAAGAGCTTCAACAAGTCATTGATCTTTGATAGAAATTGTAGCAGAGTTTTGGCATCAAGCTTGTATAAGAATTGTGTGTGTTAAAATGATTTTCAAATGTCTTTTTATATCTAGCTTTAGGGAAATTCAAATTTCGAAATAACGTCTCGATATCACGTGAAAACTGAGAATTTGAAAACGAAATCCCGAGGCACTCAGCGGGAGCCAACACCCCGCCAAAATTCAAAATCCTGGGAAATAGGGGAGGACTAGGGCGCAGGCGCCCAAGTCCAAGCCCCCATTTCCACTCAGATTTGCATTTTTGGGGGTCCTAGGGACCCAAATCTCAAATGCCCTTTCCAGGTTCTATCAACAAGTTACCTCAAAAAGTGAATAAATTGCTCCTAGACTTGGTTAATCAGGGTTTTAGGAAGGCCAGAAAAGTAAAGGTTAAGAGGTCACTAGAAGTGAGGAGCTAAACTGAGGGAAATTGTACCATTCCATACAGGAGGACAATTTCTGATGTTACATTTAGCCCCCACTTTAGTGGCCATATGACACTACGTGCATATGCAACTAAAGGAAAGTAAATACATCAATCATGAAAAGGATACCCAAAAGGATACTATAGAGGAAGCTGAAGTGTTCTCGACGAGAAGGAAGGAGCCCCCAAGTCTGCAATCCTGCAAGACCCCAAAGTTAGGAACTGCAACCTACAATGGAACACTTGTCAGAGAAATTAAAACCAAATCACCTGTAATCACCACCAATGAGTCAATATCATAATGCTAAGGGGGTTGAGTGATGGGAAGGGAGGAAATTGAGGGAGATATATACCCCCCTTTGTTTTTGCTTGCTTAGTCTGAGAGTAGAAACAAGGAGATATCCACGTGCATCAATTTCAATGGAAATGTGTTATGAGGGTCATTTGAAGAAACAACACTCAAACAAAACACATTGGAGAAGAAAGAGAGCGGAACCCAAATTCCAATGCAACAAACAACATTGAAACCAGAGTTTGACAACTTGAGAAAAGGGCTCAAGAGCGAAAGAGCACACTTTTGCACCTAGTTAGGGGTAGGAATTCTCACTCACTTACTTTATGTAAAAGGGAGTTGTCACTTATCACTACCTCATTCTAATTTCTTATCATTGTAGGAAAGTAGAGGAGAGAGAGAAGGAGAATAGGGGAACGACCATGTCGAGCCAACGTCCATATCATCCACCACTATTGGAGATGCTCTAACCCCAAGTAGCAGAGAGATGTTTCGAGGTCAAGGTAGGGTCCTAATCCAACTCTTCTGTCATCTTTCATTGTTCTTTTGCTTTCACATTTATCGATGTCTATGCCAAGAGGGGAAGGTGGACAGGGGTCCCAGACAGGGGTGCCTAAGTCCACCTAGGGCACTAGAGTCCCTCTGGGGCACCCTAGTCCCACAGGGGCGCCAGTGTCCCTTTGGGGTGCCCTAGTCTTCCTGGGGCACCCTGGTCCATAGAGGACACATGCCCTAGGCACATGCATTCTGTTCAGTTCTTGATAGCTTATTTTGGTTTCTAGAGGGATTCTGATACTCTTGCTTGCTTTCTGATCTGCAGGATGTCCCTGAGATGCGTGAGCACACAGGCGGTCGTTTGATGGCACTTCTACGACAGTGCGCTAGCACCTTGACTATCACAAAGAGAAAGTATTTATAGCTGGTAGGCCTATGGTGGGTGTTTGATATGCCCACAATCAAATTCCACTATGCTATGCTCATGGCACTGATGGAGAGGTGGGATGCAGATACATCTACATTCCAGTTACCGACAGGCGAGATTACCATCACACTGGAGGATGTATTTAGAATCCTTCGACTGCCGATCTGAGGAGAGACAGTGAGGGTTGTTGGACATCGCTCAGCAGGGTATACTCATGAGAGTTAGCTATATTGCTTGGGTCACACTGTTTCACAGGCAAAGCGAGGACATATTCAGCTCTGTTTGCTAGAGCAGGGATGCAAAGACATTCCCTTACTACGAAGGATCATGATTGTCACAGTCACACTAGTCATCGCACCAGATGGATGAGGCACTCACCTTCACAAGGGTCTCATTCACACAATTAGAGAGATGGAGAAGCATCAAACTGTCTATGCATGGGGGTGCAGTATGCTTGCGTACCTTTATCGTGACCTAGGGTGATATGTCCATTATGAGATGCATAATCTGATGGTTTGCACATTACTACAGGTCTGGGCCTTTGAGTGCATCAGGTGTACACGTCCGGTGTGTTTTCCTATAGAGACAGCATTCACCCATCCACATGTCTACACGTATCCACTGGTCGGGTGTTGGAGGCACAGCAATCTGCTATACTGGAGAGTAGTATGTGACATATTACGGCCTGGTGACATCATTTCGAGACCGTATTGTGGCTACATCAGATGGCCTGGCCAACAGAGATAGTTAGCGAGGATGCAGAGAGATCCGCTGATGGCTGGTCACCTCGATCATACTGTATCTTGGTTCTAATTTGACAGAGTGGTGAGACAGTTCAGACAGATATAGGATGTTCTTGCGGTTTGTCTGAGCTACGCACAGGCTGCTCATAGTGCAATCAAGGCAAATACCATCCGATGACTGACAGTAGCAGACATGCCACTTAGTGACGACGAGGGTCCTGAGGATGCAAAGCCAGTGTCAGACACAAATGATGTTGAAAGTACCCGAGCATATCAGACCTAGTGGCACACAGCGCAGCCTACACCTATCTTTCCACC
This sequence comes from Cunninghamia lanceolata, assembly GCA_027924645.1. Taxonomy (NCBI): domain Eukaryota; kingdom Viridiplantae; phylum Streptophyta; class Pinopsida; order Cupressales; family Cupressaceae; genus Cunninghamia; species Cunninghamia lanceolata. Next base: position 6,874,051 of record BSBN01000023.1, on the reverse strand, counting down.
CGTGCATCCTACAGGGGGCCGGTCACATGAGTGACATAGGGGTGGAGGTTGACATTAGTGATTTTGCGAGATACTACGATCTCGAGGAGGATGAGGACAAGGATGAGGATGAATCTGAGGAGGTCCCATCATAGTACATATTCAGAGCGAGATTGTGACAGAGCTAGGAGGCAGACACTGACAAGGAGACCAAGTGGAGATCGCGGTCAAAGGCTCGTGGTCCTACTCCTACAGATGATGCGAGGCCTAGTTAGAGAGAGTAGGGGGAGAGTAGTAGGTCTATGCCCCGAGCTACAAATCAAACAATAGAGCTCATCACAGCATTGGTGATCTGAGATCCATCCTGGCGAGATGGAGATCCAGGTTAGGTTTGGTTTGCTATTTTATGTTTTGTACAGTTTATTATTTGTGATATTTATATGGGAGTCTAACATCTATCTCATCCTCTATTTTATAGTTGGGACTGATGCATGGTGAGAATTTGTGAGTCAGGTCATAGGAGACAGATGCCTCAGAGCAGCAAGTGCGGGTAGGTTATTCACCACGATCATCCACTGGGTGGCATGCTAAGATATTTATGCCATTTTTCATATACAGGACTACTATAGAGGCCATGCTAGAGCAGTCTGCATGAGAGAGAGAGAGAGAGAAGTTTCGACAGAGAGCTGAGTGTGCTGAGGCTGAGCTCAGGGCACAGTGAGAGCAGACAGTAGTAGTTCCTACATTGGAGGGAGAGTCAGCTGTCAGTGAGTTCTTACTGTGGGAGGTCCAACAGGTAAGAGCTGACAGAGATAGGGTTCAGGTCGAGAGAGACTGGTACCAGAGGATGTACCAGGAGGCACATGAGCAGATGATAGAGATGAGAGGCGAGATCAAGGGGTTACGATCGTGAAGCGTCTCTAGGAGTCATTCGCGACCCATAACCACACATGGTCAGGCTTCTATCACTCGCACACCACGAGGGCCTGAGGGTACAGGTGACTGAGGCTCAGCTATGTGATGTATAGATTTTAGGCACTACGACATCCCATTTTGTTTTAAGGGATAGTCAACTAGGATGTATACATGAAACTGAGATATATATATATATATATGATTATTTCTTTTGATCTATGTGTAATGGCTTTTGATCTATCACATGTGATTTTTATAAAAATGCAACTAGTGATGATGTCTAAATGCTATAATTAATGCTATTGTAATATACTAACAAATCTAAAAAGAATATGTAGTAACAAACACAAGGATTAATTATTTTACACAACTTTAACTTCCATGCTATATTCAGTTAATACAAAAGTGATCTAAGCAATTACTACTTAAACACGATACAACAATGATCAACTGAACAAAGATATAATGTCAAATGAATTAAGACAAAACAATGATATTTTGTCAAAATTGAAGCTAATCTATGTGCTAAATTAGCTTAGGAACATTTAACATTAAATCTTTAAACATAAAATCTTTTGAGGTGTGCTGCATTAATAAGTTTTTTAAGTGGCGTACCTTGTTGACCGGCTAATTTATATGCTCTGGATCCAAAGGTCTCAGTGATTATATACGGTCCAAGCCAATTAGGGCTGAACTTACCTTTTTCACCAGGTGGTACGTTTATGTTGCATTAATTTTCATAAAGAACCAAGTCCCCAACGTTAAATGAACGTTGTATGACTTGCGCATTATAGGCTCATTGTATTCCTTTTTTATAAGCCTTGAGATGTTCAAGAGTGTTAATACGTCTTTCATCAAGCATCTCAAGTTCCTATAATCTTTTCTCTCATTCTATGTCATCATCCATGATATCTCTTAGGGAAATTTGCTAAGAAGGAATTTCTAACTCTAAGGGCATTATCGCGTCTGCACCGTAGACAAGATTATACGGTGTGTTACCAATAGCTATTCAAATACTTGTTCTGTAGGCCTATAATGCATAAGATAATTGTGTATGCCAATCTTTTTTATGTTTATTAACAGTTTTCCGTAGAATCTATCCAATAACCTTATTTGAGGCTTCTGCTTGGCCATTTGATTGAGGGTAATAAGGTGTAGAGAAGCGACGTTGTATATGATATTTTTCGAGGAACTTTTTCACATCCTTGTTCTTAAATGGTGTACCATTGTCTAAAACCAAGGAGGAATGTATTCCAAATGGAGAAATTATGTTATCTTGTATGAATCGGCATATTACATCGGCAGTCGTGGATCGCAAAGGGACCGCTTCGACCCATTTTGTAAAATAATCAGTAGCAATAATGATAAATGTATGTCCTTGAGAGGAGGGTGGGGAAATTTTATTGATTAGATCCAAGCCCCATATAGAGAATGGCCATGGTGACACCTGGGCATGAATCTCTTGAGTGGGAGCATGGATTAGGTGTTTATGTTGTTGGCATTGCGGGCATCTCTTGACATAGGCAAAGGAATCTTGTTCCATATGCTGCTGTAGTACCCCATACGTAACAATTTTTGCACCAATGATTTTCCACCAAAATGCCCTCCACAGGAACCAAAGTGAGCTTCTTCTAAAGCTATCAGAATCTATGAATTGCTTAAACATCATAGTAAAACACCATTATAACTTTGTCGGTACAAGACATTCGATATATAATGTATCGTGCTACTAGTTTGCATAAACAGAGTTGAGCATTCTTAGATGTTGAATCAGGAATTGTTCCATCGTGTAGATAGTTAAATATGTAGGACAACCATTCATTCGTGTATGTATTACCACAGAGCTCTGAATTTGCAACTATAGGGTCATCAATTATTGGTGTCTTAAGATTATGAACAACAAAGGTAAATTCCTCAGGAGAACCATCAGGGGATATAAGGGAAGCTGCACTTGCCATTGCATCCACGTGCCGGTTATCTTTCCTGGGAATGGTATCGATCGAATATGATGTAAATTGTTTCAAGAGAGATAATGCAAACTCACGATACTGAGATAGCTTATCGTGCTTAATTTGATACGATCCTGTTATCTGTTTGACAATTAACTGAGAATCACCATATATTGTAATGTTTTTGATATTAAGAGCCAAGGCTACATGAAGTCCTACAATAAGAGCTTTGTATTCAACTATATTGTTTGTGCATGAGAAATCTAAGCGGTAAGATAAGGGAATCAACTTACCAATGGGGGGTATCAATATAACACCATCCCTGGAGCTAGTTTGACATTTTGATCCGTCAAAGTATAATTCCCACTTTTCATCTGCACAGATTGTTAAAATCTGTTCATCAGGAAAAGTATCGACATTTTGTATAGAAAAGGGCGAGGGAGCTTCATCTAACTGATCAGCTATCACTTGTCCTTTAATTGCTTTTTGTGAAATAAATTTGAGATTGAATTCTATTAACAACATAACCCATTTAGAAAGACAACCTGATAAATATGTTCTTGCAAAGAGATGTTTTAAAGGGTCAAATTTTACCATTACATACACTTCAGCATTTAAGAGGTAATGTCTAAGCTTTTGAGTGGCAAACACTAAAGCTAAGCAATGCTTCTCTATAACTATGTATCGCACCTCATAATCGAGCAAAGTACGGCTGATGTAATAGACAACACATTCTTTGCCTTCATAATTATGTTGTGCTAACAAAGCTGCTAGGGCATTGTTAGATGCTGAGATATACAACAGAAATGGTTTATCAGAAACAGTAGGTTGCAAAATGGGTGGATTAGCTAAGTAATCCTTTAATTCATTGAAAGGTTTTTGACATTCAGAATTCCATTGAAAGTGAGAATCTTTCTTTAGTAGTTGCATAAAGGGGCGAGTCCTATCTGCAAGTTGTGAAACAAATTAGCAAATGGACTGTATCTTTCCCTGCAAACTACGAAGTTGAGATATGTTCTTAGGTATTTTCATATTAACAATCGTATCTATCTTTTTCGTATCGACTTCTATACCTCGATTTGAAACAATAAATCCAAGTAACTTTCCACTATCCACACCAAAAACACACTTACAGGGATTTAATCGCATATTATATTTCCGTATGCGCTCAAATATTTGTCAAAGATTTGTAACATGATCCTTACGATGGATAGACTTCGCTAGGATGTCGTCAACATAATCTTATAAAATATTGTGCATATAGTCATGAAATATAAGTCATTGCACGCTGGTAAGTGGCCTTGCATTCTTAAGTCCAAATGGCATGACTACCCAACAAAATGTACCCCAAGGTATTATAAAGGTTGTTTTATACTGATTGAGAGGATTTATAAGGATTTGATTATATCCTGAAAATCCATCCATAAAAGATAGCAACTCATGTCCAGCTATGGAATCAACAATCATATCGATATTAGGGAGTAAAAATCATCTTTCAAAGATACCAAGTTTAAGTCTCAAAAAGCTGTGCACATTCTTATACGACCATCAGGTTTAGCGACAGTGACAATATTCAAGATCCATGGAGAGTAATCAATAGGTTAGATAAAACCCGCTTGTAAAAGTTTTTCTATTTCAGTTTTAACAAGTAAAGCAATCTTAGGATTCATCTTACGAATCTTTTGTTTGAAAGGCTTAGCATCTAGTTTTAACACAATATTATGCGTTATAATATGAGGATCTATACAAGGCATGTCTAAATAATTCCAAGCAAATAATTCTAAGATCTCATTCAATAGTTTAGTCATTTCTTCTTTTTCTTCTGTATTTAAACAATCACCAATAGGGATAACTTTTCAGGGTTATCCTTATCCATAACGACATCAACAGTCTTACCATTGTTACACCCCCAAATTTTTGATTCCGGGCCTTATATTCTTTATTGTTTTCATCCAAGTCTCAATACCTTGTCTTTCCTTTGGTTGCCTTAGTTAACTGTAAAAGTCGTGTGTGTTAGAGTTTTTCTAACTTAGTCACTGAATTCCTGAAGTTCGCAACTCTTGTCACACAGTTATAGAGTTCCCTAACTCGCCGACTCCTCGACCTTGCATTGCATAGTCAAGTCTTAGCTTTTTCTCTTGTGGTCACTAGGTCAAAGGTTTTCAAAATTATGAAACCTCCAACTCAAGGTTCTGAAGTTCCAATATCTCAAGACTTTGTGACAAGAAGGTGGTTATCCAGTTCTTGAGGCTCATAATGATCATTAAATGATAAGTATGGCACACGAAGGGAATGTCTTTTCAAAATTATCAAGAAGTGGGTAAATTTAAAGGGCTACATCCTCGAGGCATGCATTGAATTCCACGTCGACTCAGCATTTAAAATGCTTAGTAATTTCCCTCCAGCACACACAGTCTCTCATTTTCTTACCAAATTTTTCTAAGTAATGCAGCCATCATTCCACCCTTACTCTGCTATTATTCCTTCTATATTTAGTTGTTTTCTACTCTACAGCAGTAATGAAATTCAAATACCAGGGAGCTTCCCGTGATTCTGGAATTGAAAATAGTTGGTCTGGTGTTGGTGATACCAAACTTGGTCACATTGATTTAGAGGAGTTCTGGTCTTGTTTGTAGCAAGAAGATAAGTCGCCCATTGCAGAGAAGATACTACAAAGTGGTTTGGCGCATGCAGGAGGGTTCCCCGTCTCTATGCAGAGTGAAGAATTGGTCATGGCTTGCGTGAGAACATACGTCCTAGAAACTTCTAAAATTAAGGCGAGAGACGGAACTGTGTTGGGAAGAATTAATCCAAAAAGTATTATTCATGCATTGCAAATTCCTGAGAGGCAAGAGTTTGAATAAATGTCTGTGGCTATTGGAATGGATTTTTTCAAGCTAACGAAGATTAGTGCAAGAACTCCATTGCATGAAATTGGTTGAAGTCGAAGAAGAAAGGTAAGTCTCAACTACCTCAAAAACTTAGAAGAGCCCATTTCAAAGATGAAATTTCAGACATGATTACTTTGCTACATAGAGTAGTAGGAAGTGAAAATATAGATTATTTTGAGGAATGGATGTGTTGTTTCATTTTGTTAATATGCAGTGAAGATAAATACATAAATTGGGCCAAGATTATCAGTTTTCATTTGAATGAGCAGTTAATGAGATTTCAGGAGACTTTGACCTTCCATATGTGTTCATACCTGGTTTACATTCTAGCCAGTCAAGAGGTTGTTTGGGCTAGGTTGAGACCACATGGGACTTTAACTCCAAACACACCTGTGTTCAGTTATTTTCCTCAATTGAAAAGGGATGTTGGAATGAAGGACTATCGCAATGTAAATGATGCTATTCTGATGTATATAGTGAGAAGATTAGATGTAAACCCTGAAATGAGAATTTCACCAGAGGCCGCTTCCCTAATAATGCAATATGGGAGTTTCTATATTCAGTTTGATAGGTTTACCTATCTAAGAATAGGGGGTTATGAAAATGCCCCAACAAAATTGCCAAGATACCATAGTGAGTTTGTCATTTTTCTGGACGTATGCAAACAAATGTCTGTGGTGAATGTTAAGTATAGCAGTATGAAGAAGAAGGGGTATGATTTTTCATTGAAATTATCCTCCTACACATGTAAAACAAATCAAGTTGCTAGGGGAGCAGAACATGTTTTGGCTGAGTTCAATTTGCATTCTTTGTCAATGAGATCATATTTTGATAGTAAAAACTATGTGAAGTAGAATTTTCATGGCTCTAGTTCCTATGAGCATCGCCTGACTTTGGAAGATTTTTGGGAAGATTGAATAGATGATAGGGAAGTTTAGAGGAGGAACTATATGAGGCTCACTTTGAGTCAAATTTAAGTTTTTGGTCTCTCTATTTACATCCCAGAGGGGGTAGAGGAAAATTTTGAAATCATTGATGAAGAGTATCGAACCCTGGTGACTAAACCTCTTCCCTGAGTCAATTGGTCTGAAAAAGAGATTGTAGATTTAAGGGTTCACTCTGCTACTGTGATAAAAAGAACTGAAGATTGGCTGACTGGGAGATGGCGTGGGAATGTCGGTTCACCACATGACTCAGGGAACCCTAGAGCTAACGATCAAAGACCAACACAGAATTCTGGTGCACGTGTTACTTCAGGAAGACCAGAAGCTCTACAGTCTAGTTCCAATTCCCAACCTGGAGGAGATGGAGAAAGGCCTGATGAAGCCTTAAAATTGAAATTAATCTATGAATTGGATAGCATCCCTTCATCCACTTCTACCAAGAAAAGTACTCCAACCAAGCCACCGCCTGTGTCTTTAGACCCTATTTTTCAACACATTGTTGATGATGGTTCTTTCCCTCCATTTTTGGAGATTCCTTCTTCCCCCACTGCTGAAGAAGTGGTTGTTTCTATTCCCCTTGATAATTAGGTTAATATTGTTTCTAGCAATATTAGTACTGGTTTAGTATCATCTTCACCAAATTGGTTGAAGAAGGTTGTAGATAAGAACAGAAAATGTCTGCCCACTGTTACAGTTGAGATAGATATAGCTGCTAAGTTGCTATAGACCACTTCTAAGCCTAAAAAGGTTAGGAGAATGTCAAGGATGGTCAATGATGCTACCACTGGACACCAGATGCTAGAAATTGTAGATCCTGTGAAGGATTTGAATGAAGAAGATATTACTGAAGCTGATTATAAAATAAGCCACATCGATTTGGGTCCCTCTACTTTGGAGGGGGATTCATATCATGCTAATTTTTTTGTTAATGCTTTAATCAAAAGAGCTAAGGAAGAAAGGAAGGAGAATATAAAGCTTCAGTCTCAAATTCTATCTTTAAGTAAATTCATTCAATCCATTGTATCACCCACACCACAGGAAACATCCAATTCAGAAGTGATTGGAATTGATGCCAAGATTGTTTAGCAAGTTAAAAAGAATCAAAACTTTGCTAAGGTTGTTGCGGAATGGGTGGAAAAGTTGTCTTGTGATATGTTATTCTTCTTGACGAAGATTGATGCAGAGCATCCACCAAAACCCTAACATACATTTACAAATGTATGTCTATGCATTCTTTAATATACATACATCCTTCATTATATGTTCATTTGCCTATCGATGAGACCATACACTATCAGCCAACCTAGTTCCTTTCACACCAATGCATACTCTGACCTTGTTGACCATCGGCCACACTTCCTCTGTCGGTGAATCCCTTACCACTCCTACCGATCGTTATCCTCTCGCCAATCGATATTCGCCTTTGGTTGCCTATTGGCAACAGTTACACCGTCGGCTCGTATTGTCGAAGTCTCCCCGATCTACTACTCTCCCCAATGAAGCTTTACCCTTCACGACCATCTATGTGACATTCACCATTGGCGAACACCTTGAGTCTTTTGCCGATCTCTATTGTCCCCCTGACACTACCAATGCCAGACTCCTCCATCGGCCAGACCTCTACCATCAACCCAACTTTGAACCCCTTCGCCAATATCCAACCTCTCACCGATATGCCTTCGACTAGCATGTACATGATTCAACTTTGTATCTCCAGTCTTCATTACCGATTCAGCCGGTCTACCTTTGTATCATTCGAAATGTATCTCCCCAACATACAAACTCGATGTGCAAATGACGGATACACATGAAATGAACCTCGGATGCAAAAGCGATATACGCACAGATACAAATGTGATATACACACAGACTGTATGTCACATACAAACACTATATATACATCAAATGTATATTTCAACAAAAACCTGCGAAACTTCACAAAATTTGCATAGAAAACTCTAAGATCGGCCCAATCCGTTTCCTTAACAATTTCAACACGGATTTTAACCTTCAAACCCTAGCACATGAGGATGCTAGGATAGATCACTGCATACTATAACTTGATCCTTAAAACATGAAATGTAAAAATAGAAAAAATAGAAAGGAAATCTAAACTACTATACATGGCCATTCCTCCGATTCGCAAAATCAACCGGGGGAATGGATAATGAAATCCATCCGGCCTCAATACAGGAACCCAATTACATAGTGAATTCAAATGCAACAGGATATTATTTATTATGCTTCTTCAGAAATGTTTACAGACACACCATTTATACTTTCACAACTGAACTACAACTGACCACAACTCATACTATGTCTTTATTCGATCATCTGGGGGGTATTTATCTACTCACAAAGAGTAGTACTGACTTGCCTCCAAGCGGCTAGGAAATCTCTCCAAGCGGCTGGGAACTACAGCTATTCAACAGACTCTAACTAACTCTAACCAACTGATCTAAAAATAGCATATCTTGGTCAAATAGACCTTATTACATTTAATGTCCAATTAGGACCTTATTGAAAACATAAAACTAAGCATAAAACAACTAAATGCCTCATGTATGCCACTGTAGGATAGGTGCACCTGCACCAAAGATGATACAGAGTTACTCCCAGGTTCATAGCAAAAGAAAAGAGTTGATCAGTGAGCTCCAGTAGGTGAGGAAAGAACAAGGTAGTACTTATGTACTTTCAAAAGAGGTTGAACTAATAGCCTTGGATCCTATAACACTCATGAAAGAAGGTTTAACTAATGATCCCCATGAGATTGACCCATCTTGGACTGATTTGTTGGATTGGAAGCTAAATACGTATGATAATCTTATAGATCAGATTAATAAAGTGTTGCAAGATTATCTGGATCTGATGATTGGTATTGAAAGCGATTGCCGAACATTGGATGTGAATATCTTGGATGAATTTGGAGGAAATCTGCGGGACCCTAAATATATCACTATGGATGCCAAAGATATGCTTTATAAAGAACTCGTTGATCCTGAGACTGTTTCTAGTGAATCACTGGGCAAATTGGGTTTGATTTAGGTTTACCTTACAGGTTTTAGAAACAAAGATAAACTCATTCAGGAAACTATGGCAGGAGTAAACAAAAATTTGGCAAAGTTTAGAACCAGGCTACAGATCACCTCAACACCAGGGAGTAAGAACATCACAGCTGTCATCACCAAATATTGGGAGTACATGTTAAGAGTAAAAGTACGTGAAGCAATGGCTGAAGACCAAGGTGGTGAAAGTGTCGAAGACCCCAAAGAAGGCGAAGGGGTGGCGAGTTGATTTTATTTTCTTTCATGCATTTATAATATTTGGCTCTTCAACTTCTTTAAAAGACTTTATTTTAAAACGGTTGTCCCCAAGAAACCGTTCCATTTCTAAAGAAAGTTATTATATAAACATTATAAATATGCTATAGGCAACATAGTATGGATCTTTCTTTTTTTGGGAAAACTTTGATTTTCTCAATTAAGTTAGATATTTCTGATACTTGTTTCAATTTCTATCTCTTTCAATATAGAAAAGACATACTGTTGAGTGGTTCGAGCATATATAGTCTTTGTGCTGTGCTGTTTTGGATTATCATTCTTCTTATGTTGAATGTTATATCGATGGTCTTATTTCTTTATATTGGAAGTTTCAGTTGGTGATCTTATTGTTGTGGATACTTATCTTTGAATAAATATGTCATGGTGATGAGAATTTAAATTCTTTATTTGGGTTGATGTTGAAGTCTTTGAGCTTATTATAGTTATTCAATTCATTTATATGTGTGGGATCTCCTTTCAAAGCTTTTTGGTTAAAAGCACTACCTTTTCTTGCTTTCTGGTAAAAAGCAACATATAGTTTAATTCATTGCATATCATTCGAAGGTAGTTGTCACCTTGTAAAACAAGCAAAGTGTTGGTTATAAAACACCATTGTAACTGACTCAACTGTGGTTACATTTGTCATTGTTTGGGTGAGAGAATATAGAGTTAAATGACAAATCTGTCAACCAACAACCGTTAAGGAGAGTATAATGGTCTGGGGGATTGTAGGATTGTAATTGTTCTTCAAGTTCTTCATTATGCTCTACTGTAGCAGTTATTGTGCTAGTAGTCTTTCCAAAATATGCATCATTGTTTAAACACATCCATCATAAGCACCTAAGAACTCCATTATCACTTCATCCGCCATAAACATATCCAAAGGAAGTGATCCTGGAGGACAATTAATGTCAAACATCTCAGGAAATATCAAACTAAGTGTTGATATTGTTTTCACATTTAGAGTAGGGCATTTGTGGGCTTTGGACTCCCTAAAAGGATTATATCCAATGCCATTTGAGTAATGTCGCGTAGCAGATTCTATAGGGACTTTGATTCCTTGTTGATTTATGCCGCAACCATTACCTACATAGTCGTAATTTTTGTAAAGTATTCTGAATCCTCTGCAATAGAGAGAGACCATTTCTTTAGAAGAAGGCAGAGCTTCATAAGTTTCATAGTCAGTAGTATAACTAAGAGTATTATCCTTATTTGTCACCAAAGAGGCCTTATGTTTATCATTCGAAGCATGTGATGTGATCGATGCAATATTTGATGTTTCAAGGATGGGGTTTTTAAGAACCCCAGTCATCACCAACAAATGCATTTGACTACTTAGACTCTTGCATAACATTTTTAGAGGCAAGAGGAGCTGATAAATCAGCTTTCAGATTTTTCAAACTCTTAGGACAAATAACATGCCTATGCACTTCCATTTGCAAACAATTATCACGTTCAGGATCCGAATGGATAGTATGCAGTTTACCTTTAAATACAAACTTAATCGAATGGTGCAAAGTAGAAGGAACTGCTCCTAATGCATGTATCCAAGGTCTTCCTAGAATCATGTTATAAGATAGAGAACAAGGCATTACATGATTCAGGGTAGGCACCATCACAGGTCCAACTTGTATAGGTAGATTTATAGTGCCCACAGATTGTTGTCCAACATTATCAAATCCACGAATACTTAACGATTCTGGTTTAATGGCAAATACATCAATTTTAACCTTTTGCAATAAATCAATCATAACTCTCTTAACTAATGTTTTGTTGATTGTAATAAAGATAACCAAAGGATCATACTGATTATGAACCTTAAGAGATGGTAATTCATGTTGTTGAAACAAAATATCTATTTTTGTTGCATGCATGCAATCTAGTAAAGTGGCAACATCATTTGGTTTAATAGCAAGAGGAACAATCACCTTTTCTAAAACTTCTTGTTGCATTCCATGGTAAGTAGGTGAAGTTTGTATAAGTTCCCAAAGAGACATCTTTGTAGGAGTGGCACAAAGTAGCTCTATAAGATCATAGTCTTTACCACCTTTATATGTCAAACAAGGTGCTTGAGGAAGCATAGGTTGAGAAGCTGGTAAAGATACCGGAACACTCGTTTGTTGTGTACTTTGTTTGTTATTCTGAGTGTTATACGCATGAGCAACCACATTATGATTGGTTTGTTGTGAGTTTTGATTCACTTTTTGTTTTGCATAATCATAAATGTGATCAGGAGATCGAGGAGGAGATGAGAGACCTTTAACAACAAGCACAGGTTTAGAGGATGGTTGAACCACATTTACACATACAATGACCACAATTTTTAGTTTTTCAATCTCTTCCTTAGATTTAGGCACATAAATTGCATTTACAAATCTTTGAAATAATGACGGCTTAGAGGCCGTAGTGGAATGTTCAATCGAGATAAAGTCCTCAATGGCTTCATCTAACATATCAAAGTCATAATGACTAAACGGCTCATCATAAGCATGAAAATCTTGCAAAAAATAATCTGACATTTTAACATGCTCTATTTAAACCAAGATTTACATGCACAATGATGGCCTTTGCAAATGAAATACAACTTCCAACAATAAATGATAATTTCCAGCTCTTTTAGTGAAAAGATAAAGAATGTAATCCACAATTTAACATATGCAATTTTACTAAAGAGGTTTTTCAATCCAATTATGCTCTAGAACAACAAATTATTTCAGATCTGAAGTTTAAAAGGATGCAAATTCTTCAAATCTCGAGTTCACCAAAAATGTTTAGGGTGAAATTGGCTAGTTTGTTTAAACTAGGTTAAGTACTACCATTTCACCGCTAAGTATTGGGAGGACAAGGATTGAGCTTATGAACAAGCTTCTAATCACTTTGTCTGTTCCTTATGCTCATGTGGTTATGAAACCTAAGACCCTAACTAAGGTTTTATCAAGTGTTTTCCTTTCAACCAAGTAAAACCCTAATTATGCCTTAAATTAGAAATACTCAGAAACTGATGAAACAACTAGAAAAACTGATCACAGAAGTGCAGAGAGAGGGTTTCAGAGACTGTGTACCTAGATTTTGAGGACCACATGAACTAGGGCGCCTACTCCAGTGTCCCGCAAGTTTCCAAACTAGAAAATCCTCTGCACAGGGTGTCTAAGACTGCTAAAAGGCTCACAGATCCCAGAAATAACCCCTGGTTGGACTAGGGTGCCCACTCCAATGTCTCACAAATCTTGGAATCCAAAAACTCAAAAGTCCATCATGACTGTATCCACAATATCTTCCTTTCTATAGCTTCTTTTCGTCGAAACCTGCAAAACATGATCTGCACCTACAAAAGAAGGAAAATGTTGTGGCTATATAGGATCTTACCTCAGTCAAGCCCCGTCTTTGGTATTTCTTCCTCAACAATAGCCAGAGAAAAAGATTTGCAGAAGTGTGTGCAAACCTAACAATGTGTATACAAAAATATCAAACCCTAGATGTCTCAATCAAGGGAAGATCAACAACTTGCTTTGCATCAATAAACACATACAACTTCACCTCAAGGAGATGAAACAAAATGAAGACTTGCATGAACAAGAAGGCGAATTAGCAATGTCCGTGGAGGATCTCCAAGCTTGTTGTTGGAGGCTTCAACCCTTCTCCCGATCATGCAAAGGGTGTACAAACCCTAGGAAGAGCAAGATAGACTCAAGATCTTGATTCCTAATCCTCATCCATTGTCTCCATGATAGCGAATACAAAATACTTCCAAGAGCTTCAACAAGTCACTGATCTGCGATAGCAATTGTAGCAGAGTTTTGGCATCAAGCTTGCATAAGAGTTGTGTGTTAAAATGATTTTCAAATGTCTTTTTATATCTAGCTTTAGGGAAATTCAAATTTTGAAATAACATCTCGATATTGCGCAAAAAATGAGAATTTGAAAATGGAGTCCTAAGGCTCTCGACGGGAGCTGACACCCCGCCAAAATTCAAAATCCCAGGAAACAGGGGAGGACTAGGGCATAGGTGCCCAAGTCCAAGCCCCCATTTCCAATCAGATCTACATTTTTGGGGGTCCTAGGGACCCAAAATCTCAAATGCCCTTTCCAGGTTCTATCAACAAGTTACCTCAAAAAGTGAATAAATTGCTCCTAGACTTAGTCAATCAGGGTTTCAGGAAGGCTAGGAAAGTAAAGGTTAAGAGGTCACCAGAAGTGAGGAGCTAAACCAAGGGAAATTTTACCATTCCATACAGGAGGAAAATTTCTGACATTACACAAATATGAGATTACAATACATGCACTTCCTCTGTTTCTTCAATCTTCAATCTAGTGTCGCCTATTACTCTCAAATATGATAAAAATGTAGTACAAATATCCTTACAAAAGGGGGTTGCTCTCTAGGGAAAGATAACTGATAAAATATCAATCATCAGATCTATGACCTAATGACGAACGGTGTAGATTCACAATGAGCGTCGTGTACCGAATATAAACATACGATTGTAACATGATCATTGCTAGTGAAACCTTTCATCCCTTATGGGTGATTTACAAACAATATTAGGAGTAATTAGTTACAGAGGATTTACAAGGTTGATGGCACCTTAATCCTAACAATTACATCAGTTCTTATTGGTTATTGTTGCCCTTTTTATTATGGAGTTAAGATCAAGTTTTATCATAAAGTTCAATCAAATAACAATTCTAGAAGGGAACATACTTAAATTTTGAGTTGCAAATGAAATGTAGGATTATAATGTATACATTGTCTATTGAAAGCATTACTTGTAGTTTGATTGATCATGAAAGATAGGGTTTGTAATTACACTAATAGGAGTCAAAAGGATTGAACTTATATTAGTAAATGGTTTAGTTAAACATAATAAACATACATGATAGACTTAAATATTGAGGACAACTAAGGATTTGTTAAGGTATTACACTTGATGGATTATTCAAATAAAACTAAGTATAAAAAGGGGACTAAGATCTTAAGAATATGGACTCAAACTATTACATGTCAAGAATTATAGTCATGATATTTTTTTGAAGTTCAAATAATGGAAATGTAGCATTGTTTGACGTGAGTAAGTAATAGCCCATCAATGACAACTCAATATTATCAAAGTAACTATGATTAATATGTACAAAAACCAAGAAAATACTTTGAATAATAATTAAGAACCAAGCTTATTGGCTAATAGGACTATGGAAACCTAGCACTTGTTATCATGTTGTCATCTTAAAGGACAAATATTGCCTCTATCTTCTATCTCATCCTAATATGCTCTTAAGTACATAGAGAATGAATTGTATGGACATTTTCTACTTTAGTCAACAAATATCCTTTTACATGAATCATAATGTTCTAATGGTAGCATGCATGTAGGGGATATAGGAATTGATTTGTTAATGCACACTTATGTACAGCCATAGAGAGATAGAGAGAGAGTACACCTACTATCTCTCCCTATCTCTCTATGGTTGTAGAATTCATTATGTTGTAGGTAGGAGATCTAACATGTAATAATGATTACCCTCTCTCAATTAGAAACCATGCAACAATGAGTAAGATGTACAAGAAACCAAGAAAATACTTGGAATGAGAATTAAGAACCAAGCTTATTAGTTAATAGGACTATGAAACGGTAGCAATTGATATCACATTGTCATCTTAAAGGATGAACATTGTCTCTTACTTCTCTCTCATCATAATATGCTCTTAAGTATATGGAGAATGAATTATATGGATATTTTCTGATTTAGTCAACAAATATACTTTTATATGAACCATAATGATGTTCCAATGGTAGCATACGTGTAGAGGAGATAGGAATTGATTTGTCAATTCATACTTATGTACAACCATAGAGAGATAGGGAGAGAGAGTACATGTACTCTCTCTCCCTATCTCTCTACTATTATAGAATTCATTATGTTGTCGGTAGGAGATCTAACATGTGACTATGATTACTCTCTCTCAATTAGAAACCATGTAACTATGAGTAAGATGTAGAAGAAACCAATAAAATACTTGGAATAAGAATTGAGAACCAAGCTTATTGGCTAATAGGACTATGAAACCTTGACACTTGATATCATGTTGTCATCTTAAAGGATGAACATTGTCTCTAACTTCTCTCTCATCCTAATATGCTTTAAGTATATAGAGAATGAATTGTATGGACATTTTCTATTTTAGTCAATAAATATCCTTGTACATGAATCATAATGATGTTCTAATGGTAGCATGCATGTAGAAGATATAGGAATTGATTTGTCAATGCATACTTATGTACAACCATAGAGAGATAAGGAGAGAGAGTACACATACTCTCTCCCTATCTCTCTACAATTGTAGAATTCATTATGTTGTAGGTAGGAGATCTAACATGTAATTATGATTACTACTAAAAGTAACTTGTAATGGTAAAAGAGTTTTTTTTTTAAAACAACTCAAAGCTTTAATAACAAAATACCTTGAACTAGGCATTTTTAGAGCTTTCACAAGGAATACATTTGTTGAAAGATAGTTGGCCTTGTGAACAAATAAAAAGAAAAGAAGGTAGTAAGAACCAGAGCCCAATAGAATAAATAGTTGGTCTTGTCAAATTTGGACATGATACTTCAACAGACAACTTCAATGTTTCTTCTAAATACAAGTAAATTTAATTTAACATTAAACGTAAAACTTTTGAATGAACTTGCAAATTAGAATAATAGGGTATAAAGCATTTGACACAAAAATTGGGTTCGATATTTCAATAGCCATCTCTAATGTTTCTTCTAAATAGAAGTAAAATTTGAGAAAATCATTCAACTTAATTTTTTTGAAAGACTTCGCAAAGTAGAATAAAGGACCTTGCATTAGAATAAAGAAGGGGTGTACAATCTTAACTTTATATCTTAACAACTTAAATATCTCTTCTTACTATAATGGAAAATAGGGTTCATAACATTCAACAAAAAATTTGAGTCTCATAAGAAATTAATTTGTTGAAAGAAAGTTGATCATGTGAGCACATTAGAATAAACAATTGGTTTTGTAAAATTTGGACTTGATACTTCAATAGACATCTTCAATATTTTTTCTAAATACAAATTTTTTTTAATTCAAATCATTCAATACAAAACTTTTAAAAGAAATCATCACAAATTAGAATAAATAAGGGGCATACAATTTCAATTTTTGATGTCAACAAACAACTTAACTAATATCTAAAATTAGTTAAAATAGGTTGTTCTTTAATCTTCTTAGAAGAAACAAAGTTCAAAAACCACCTTCAAAAACACCATCATATCATTTTCTATCAAATCAATTACCAAAACATTTGCAAAATCTGGTGCTACGAAACCCTTAAACCCTTTTGTATGTGATGATACTTTTGTTTGTAATGATATGTGATAATGGAAGTGACATATTGTTATAGATGATGAGCCCACACACCATCCTTTTGTGTACAAGGATGTCAACAATAACGGCCACAACTTGGCATTTTAATATTCATTATGCCTTTACACAATTTAAGACGATAACCATCACATTTCACGTAATAAAAATAGAAACAACATACATACCATAATCACTCATACGTCCCACGTCTAAATCCTTACATATTTCTTCCTTGGGTTGTAGGGATGTTTAAGGGTGCATCACTTGGAAATTTTTTCCTTTTGGTTTGTGTTTATTTTGATATATAAAAAAATAGTGTCTAAATGATGTAATTTTATGTAAAAGTTGGTATCTAACATATATTTTATTTCTAAGTTTTTGTTTTTATCGTATCTTTATGAAATTCAATTTTTGTATTTGTTTTTTTCCATTTGTCGTTATGATTGAACGTCATCGTGTGTTAACCTAATTTAATTTGTGGTCTTCCTCATAAATTGGCAAAGTTGTCATGTTTTGGTCTTGGGTTTTCATTAAAAACTTGCATAGGTTGATAGAGCTTGTAGTTGTCCTAAAATTAAATAATGACAATATTCGAGATGATGTTGAAAGATGGGAAATAGGTTCCTCATTCTTTGTTTTTAATGTGGTGTTAAGTGTCAATGTGATTATGTAAACTAAACAAATTAAGTGTTCAATACCACAAACACTTAACAACAGAGCTGAGTTTGATACTTGGTTGTGATATACACATGCAAACAAAAAATATAAGCATAATAACAGTAGTCTAGGAAACACAAAATGATATAAAAATATATTTATATGCACCTAGAAGGACTAGGAACCACTAGATTCGGGTTGAGGACTGTTTGGAGAGGTTACAAACCAAAATTTATTAGTTTTAGAGCTTAAGACTTTGCCACAAGGAGTAAGAGAAGAAGTTCTAGAGGACAAGTGATGCCTCAAGGAGAAGTCATTGAGGTTACATGACCACCAAAATTTCTAAGTGTGTTTAGAATTAGCTTCTAATCAAAACTTAGTATGGACACTTGTCTAACAGTGATCAAAGTGGGGTTGTAAGTAGGAATTCAGAACTCAAAATAGAAAACTAATCAAAACAAGATGCTTCATATTCTAAACTCACGCAAACCTAAGATAGAGCAAAAAATAGAGTTCAACTAATGAAATTCAAACATGAACAAGGTTACTAAATTCAAACTCTATGATAAAGTGGATTTGCTCCATAGATTTGAATTGTGGATGCTCAAAGACTCATGATTTTTTGCAGCATGTACCTATGGATATGATGAAAGGATAATAGTGATAGATATTCAAAATTTCTATCCTGATGCTTGATTTGATGGGGAATTTATAGATGCTTGGTTGAGGATGTGAATGGTCGAGATTTGATATTGAATGAACGATGGAGATTGATTGAGAGAAGTGGAGAATCTTCCTTGACTGAAAATAGTCAAAAGGAGTAAAGAGGGATTATGAAACCATTTTAATGAGCTCTAAAATGGGTGAGGAAAATTAGTTATTTTTATTTATTTATTTTGACTAATGAGTTGTGCATGGGTTAAAAATAAAGGGGAATCATGGAGGAGTTATGATGGAATATGAGTGGATAATTATTTTTTGAATTATTTATTGAGAATAAGTGAAAAATAGATTTATTTATATATTTTGGAATAAATGGATAAGTATTAGCCTAATTAACTAAATAATATGAATTATTTAATTAATTAGTGTTAAGATGAATGTGGTTAGGATGTGCTTAGGATAGTGTTGAAAGTGGTATTAGTATTGTGATGTTAGATGTGTTATTATGATGAGGTCAATATTAAGTGTCTATAGGGGTAATTGATAAAATGTATGTCAAATCAATTCAAACACATTGTGGGAGAGAAAAAGTGAAATTGAGAAAGGTACCCCTGGATACAAGATTGGGGACCCACAAAACTAGAATCAAGAGGATTTGTGGAGCCACCAAACCAAATTTTATGTAATTTTGACACCAAGATGCCATTATAAGGAGCAAGAGGAGAAGTCCGTACACCTAGGTTGGAGGAGAAGTGTCAGGCCTACACCCAAGATAGAGGAGAAGTCTTGTCATGTGCCCAGGTTGGAGGAGAAGTCTTAGGCCTATGCCCAAGTTGGGGTTTGACCTAGAGGAGAAGTCATGTGAGGAGAAATCTAATATCTTCATTCAGTCTAAAGATTTATAGGGATCTTCTTCTCTACCTTTTAAGCATTTTTTTGCATTAGCACTAACTCAGGTTCTTCACAAATCTCTCTCAAATCCACCTGCAAAGAAAAGGGTTAAAGGGGAAGATACCTGTGTTAGCCACCTTGTGGGTTTTCAAACTAGAATACACTTGACATGAAAAAATGATAAAATAATGTTAAACAAGTCTATGCTAAGAAATTCCCACTTATTCTTAAGCACAATCAACATATTTGAAATCTAATGATAACTAGGATGAGATGTAAAGGGCTAAAAAAGGGTGACTTGGGATGTGACAAAGGGTAGTCAAATGAAAACAAAAACATAATGTATGGATATATATTTGAGATAGAGAGGTGGCAAAATTGATTTGGTGAGAACATGATAAGTTATACAAAAGTTATACAAAAGTTATGCAAGAAATGATGAGACTAGGTGTTTAAGGATTACAATGGTGAAAGGTGAAAGACAAAGACAAACAAATAAATAACCACAAATATAAACCTAATGCCAAACACACTAGGACTTATGTAGGGACTGATAACTAATATGCAACAAGATGTGTTTTGGATTTTTGATATAAATGCAAACAAATACAAAACTAGGAGGTCCTAGAGTTGTAATCAAGGTAGGAGGAGATGGTTTAGAAAATGGTTGAGGAGGGATTATTTATGAACTATAAATGAGGGAATATAGATTAGACAATAAAATATGATGAAAATCAAACAATTGAAGTGCAAAATCTAAGCTAGCCAATGTAAAAACTTAAGAAATAGTCACCTAGCTTGAATGATTCAACTATAGAGACTCTTGAAAGATAGCACTATGTATAAATTCTCTAAACCTTAACATGCACTCATTTCTTTGGAAACTATTGCTCAAAAAATGCTCTCAATACAAGATTTTGTTATTTTTAGTAAAAAGCTAAGATTGGGAAGGCTTTTTAACAACTTTTTGGAGGGAAGTCAAGATGTAAACTTAGTTCACTCTATTTTTTTGATTGGTTGAATATTTGGTTAAAAATTTATCTTGATTGGAGGATGAGGACATCACCTCTTTCTTGTGCCCAACTTGGAGAAGTCCCAAGGCCCAAAATGACTCAATTTCCTAAGACCAGTAAAAAGGAAGTTTTGCTACCCAAGATGTAATGACCTCAACCTTATAATTATGAAAATATTTTCATATTCTTAATATATTTTAATTTATAAAATATATAGAAACACCTGCAATAAGCTCCACACAAATTTATGCCAAAGTATTCAAACATATAATGCTGGTTTTTCATAAACTATGTTGTAGAAGCATTCAAAGTTTGCGCACATAAAACATAACTTCACCAAAATACTAGAGTTGATTTGTATTTATCAAATATGCAGTAAATTACTAATATATATTAGGAATTATAGTAATTCATGTGATATTTGTTACAAGTATGGGCCTAACCAGTGTTGTCATTGATGTCAACATGCTCTTGTTGCATTGATGTCAAGATTTGGATGAGTTATGTGTTGAGGATATTGAGAAAATTAGTCCTATCAAAAACAGAGAAAATCGGTGTAAACAGTGAAGCTCTATAAAGTGAATATCCCAGATAGATGAAGATCAGAGGATGTGCATCAAAGGGTTTGTAGCTGTGTCTAAAGATGATTCAGTCAAGATCTGAGAGGTCCGCATAAAGATTTGGAGAAGTTATGGCCATATAAGTAAAACCGGTTCTGGCAGCTATTCAGAGGTGACAGAGTGACACAAACAAGTCCGGTGAGATTTGTAAATGCAATATCTTGTTCTGCAGATTTGGTGGCATGTTTGGGAAGCTAATGTGCATTGACAATTTAATTGATTCATGGTTTGGAGGTCCACAAGCAATCCTTCTATTATGACAGTGATGATTGACTGTGTTCTTAAGGTTCCGGGTAAAGATGTGATTGATTATAGTAAGCAGAAGTGGTGTGGATATTCTTTGTGATTCAAGCAATCTTGTGGTGATCTCTAGATTGTGTCCAGTTCGTGTTGGCAGTCCGCATTGAAGATTGAGCTCGCAAATAAAGATTTACCTTCAAACGTTGGTGTTCTTCCCAGTTTTGGCTGACCAGATGATTTGTGCATGGTGCGGATGATCTTGAAGATGTTTTGCAAAGCGTGGTGTGTTCCTCAAAGTTGATTGAAGTCCCAGCTGTGTATGGCTGACAGTGTAGTGATGCGCATGAAGTTTTTGTACTAAGTCAAGTTGTATTTTTGTATTTGCTCTGTAAATAAAATAAGTGTATGTTGCGCCGACTTTGATGATCATTCCAAAGTCAATGTCATGTATAAATAAGAGTTAGAAAGTCACTCAAAAGTTTCTCTGTGGTCATGATGAGAAAGTGTTGATAACTGAGAGGGGGGCTGAATCAGTTATCTTAATTAATTTAACTTTCTGTTCTTCTTTAACAACTAGTGCAGCATCAAAACAAATCAGCATCCATAACCATGAAAGCAGAAACAAAGTCAATACACATAACACAATGATTTTGACGTGGAAAACCCTGTTAAGGGAAAAACCATGAGGTGACTAACCCAAGATTGTATTCTTTGTTAAAAGAACAAGGTAGTACAAAATGGCACTTGCCAATTAGGGCTCACCGCCCAAGCACACTTCTCACAAGAGGCTCACTGCCTACAAGAGACTCACTGTCTACAAGGTATAAAGAAAGTAACAAGATACTTGAACTGATGAGAAGCATCCACATATGCTGAGGTTCAGTTCCGGTTAGGCTCAATACAATAATCTACTGCACTTCATTCTTCCTCTTCTTTGGTGCTGCTGTCTTGTCACATATCAGACCTGTATTACTGCTTCCACACTGTTCTCTTCTTTTCTTTGCACTTCACTACACACCTTCTCATCAAAATCCATCTGGTATATATATCCGTACAAAGGATTTCAACATCTTTCTAGTCAGCATCTGAAATACTCAATATTTTCCCAACCTCTAGTCTGTCGGCTGAATCCTTGCTTATCAAGTGATGTGTATCAAAGAGATGCTTATAGAAGTCATCAATCATGTCAGCCAATCATGAATGATCCCTTAAGAAACTTGATTACCATCAATATCTCATCCGGATTAAGATCTGATGCTCTGTCGGTCAGTTCTTCCTCAGTCTATTCTGCCAAACAGGAACCCAACACTTAGGTGCTCATATCTCTTCACTCTTTCATCACCGGAGGCTCAATCTCTAGAATGTATCAGTCAAGGTACACCTCTTGACTTTCCCAAGTCTGCACTTTTCTAAGATACTTCCTCTGAGAGATCTGGACCTGATTGTCGGACCTTGTTGCATGCTTTGTTCTTGCTTACCAGACCACAACACTCTTCAATCTGACTTCCGGTATGGACACACCATGTCCTGCGGATGTGTTGGAAGGACTTTGTTATCATCAATGACAACATTTATGAAGCCACACAGTGTCTCTTTCCAACAATCTCCCCCTTTGGCATTGATGGCAACACTTAGTGAAAAATGACTAAGTGTTATAGCATACTCCCCCTTGGCTAATGCTCTATTTTTATGTACACTTTTCCAGAGCTCCCCCTTAGCTAGATTCCACATTTTTCACTGCTCCTCACTCCCCTTTTGACATCAATGGCAAAGGGTAGGATCCACACACCAAAATTTCCAAAAATAATCTATACTTGGCCGCATAAATATATATACATGTTATACTCACATATACTGAATTATATCTGCAAAAGTTGTCTTCAACTGGACAAATTTTGTTGCCCAACTCTGCTTCATCCTGTCCAAAATTGAGATGTGACCACTCAATAGGAATGCAGAAGCTTTTTCCCTCTTTAGATCTGTTGGATCACTGGTCCGGGCTGTGGTCTAAGCATCTGTTAGTGCCTCATGCATGGCCTCTAATTTAGAGATAATTATCCCTCTAAGTTCACTTAACCTGTTTATTATATTTTTCTTCTCCTTCTCAAGCTTCTTTATTTCATTTATAACTGCAATAGTCTGACATTCTTGATTTACTATGGAAGAGGTGAGAGGATCAAAACTTTGAGATAAACTTAACAGTTTATCCTCTTGCTCTTTCACTTTCTTCTCAATATCCTTTGTCACTTTAGACCAGGATAAACAAAATTTATATATATATCTGCCATCTTTAAGAGCATTTTCTAAGCTCTTTATCCCAAAATCTATAGTTCTCCTATCATTTGTTATCAGCCCTTGTACTTCAGAGAATCTCTTACCCAAAAATTCTTTCTGGACTTTCTCTTTTGCTGCTTTCTCTAAAGAGTCAAACTGTGTATTAACAAAATTAACAAGAGACTTTAGATTACCAGATGTGGAGACCGAAGGATCCTTTTGGAAGGATGGCATGATTTTCTCTAGCACACCGGATGCAATCTCTATTAGCTCACAATCTTCCATGTGAGACTTCAGAAGCTATTCTTTTGCTTTGGCTTGAGCAAAAGATGCTACCTTCATTGTCTAGACCGGAGAGAGGGAATCAAAATTGAATGGTCCTTGGAGTAGCTCCGGTTCATCCAATTCCATCATTTCTTTTGTCAGGAAGTCCTTAACAGCTTCTACCGTGTCTCTTGCCAGAGACAGAGTTTCCTTTCCTTCTGTGGCCTCAAAGGTGTCAACAGAGACCTTCTCTATTTCATCTTTTTCTTTTCCCTTTTTCTCCTCTTCTTGACTTGCTTTCTCTTCTTTTCTTAGTTCTTCTCCAGTTTCGGAGACAACAAGGGGATCCAGAAGAGAGATGTTTACTTCTTTAGGGACTTCCTCTTCCGGAGCAGAGGAATCCAAATCTTGAGTCCTTTCCTCTCTTATGTCCTTTGGCTCTTCTATATTTTTCACAATAGATTCTCCTTCGTCATCCATGACAGAGGGTTCATCACCTAAGTCCTCTATAACAAGAAGATTGAATCTTTTAAAAGCATCCTGGAGGATATCTTCTGTTTCTTTTTCTACTTTGACAATTTCTCCAAGCATAAGCTGGTTCATCCTTGCTTTGCTTCGGAACTCATCCTTGCAGTCCTTGAAGATCATGTTCTTTTGTTGAGGGGTAATGGAAGGATAGAGTTGGATAGCAATCTGCTCCCAGATTTCTAGGTCTTTTGCCATGACATTGTTCTTTCTTATTTCAAGTTCATTTTCTAGACTTTTAGGAATCAGAGATATAATTTCAATGAATGCTTTGTTGTAGATGTTTAAATACCTAACTGTAGCTTCTTGCAGGATCTTCTGATCAGCGTCACTATAATCATCATAAAATTCAGTCATTGGTTTCAAGTTCCCATCCACAGTTACTGATTTGATGATATGATCAATGCAGAGAGTAGGCTTTTCAACAAATTCCTTTTCCTTCTCTTCTTTGCCTTGACCGGTAGAGGGTTCAACGAATGTTTTCTTCTTCTTCTTAATTTTCTTGACTTCCTCATCGGTTTTAGTTTCTTCATCATCCTTCTGACTTGTATAGGATCTTGTTGCCTTTTTCTTTGTTCTCTTCTCTCCCTTTTCGGATGTCTGGGCTTTCGGTTTTGATGTCTTTTGGCTTTTAGAGGTGGCATGTGCAGAGCTCTTGGAGGATCTGGTCCGGGATGGGGCTTGTACTAGAGCACTTTCTTTTTCAGTTTCTTGCCTTTCTTTCTCTACCCTTTCCATCTTCTCTCTGTTGGCATCAATTGCCTGCTTTGATATTCCATGCCTCTTGGTGAATTCTTCTACTTCCCTTCTCACTTTTCTTTTAATCTCATGTTGTCTTAGTTCAACATGAACTTTTACACTCAGCTCTTGGTAGGTTCCAAACCTTTTTACCTTAGGGTCCTTGGGCTAACTCAGCGGATGTTGGATATGCAGTTCTAGGATTTTTTCATCAACCTCATACCCCATTGGCATGATCCAGACTATCCTTGGTTCCACTACCTCCATTAGGCATTGATCAGTTTCTACCATAAAGCATATTGTATCCTTATACTTTTCAACTAGAGATTGGGGGATTCTCTCTCTGGCTTGCATCATATTCTAAAAGTTCTTGAAGTAGCCCTAGAGTGCTATATTTTGTGCCTTGGCATCACCAATTCCATGCAAATAATCTCTGATTTGTATGGCTACTGGTCTGTCATTTTGCCATATCCAACCACTAGATCCGGGTAGCTCATTCATGTAATAGAAGAATAGACAGAGTATCAAACCACCGTATTTGAAATAATTCTTCTTATCCTTCTTATCCTTCTTTATCTTCTGCAGATTCTCCAAAACCTGGTTCAAAAGGAGCTCACAAAGATCATAGTCAGCATTCTTTCTTAACATTTCATAGGTAACATAGATTGTAGTTCCGGATACAGAATTCTCCCTGCTGGAGTGATATATCTTATAGCCAATTATCATGGATGCAAACTTGATATTTGGATCAGTGATATCTTCAATTTTCATTGCTCTCTTGTCAAATTTTGATCCTATTACCTCACTCACTGTCTGATTCTTGATGGATTTGAGAGCAGGTAACCCACCGGATGAGTGCAATCTGGTAATTGCCCTAATGGAATCCTTGGTTATCTTGAATGGCCTCATCAACCACATAAAGTTGTCATGCATTCTACTCAGAACATACTGGACCCATTCATCTTCTGCAAAACAGAGGAAATGGATGCAATGTCCAAAATGCTTGTCCCAAATAGCCTTGTACTGAGGTTTGAGTTCAAAAGCATCATCTATTAACTCATTGTGATAGATATCCATTAGCTTGGATTCTCCAAATTCCTCAATGTTTGCATGAATATATACCCTAACATCTTCTACATGCAAAACCCCATGCGGAATGCTTGAAAAGGCGCCTAGGGGATCAACTTCTAGGGATTTCTAGGGATGTTTCTTGAATTTAGGACACGGCCTATTAGTGATCTTCACAACATTTGGAGTAGCCATCTTTCAAAAGATTCAAAGAGAGGTTTTCAAGAGTGAAAAATACCTTTTACGCTTCTAGGGTTCACGATATGAGCCGGATCGGATTGCTGGAAGAATCGACTTCTATGGTTGATCTTTGAGGGGCTTGAGACAATTTCGTTGCAGAGCTCCTTTTCTCTTTTTATTAAATGCAAATGTACAAATGATGAACAAATGAACCCTTTTATTTCTGCACAAACCCTAATTCCATTTTGCAATAAATGCACAACTTAGGTTATTCTGGTTGCCTTGTTTTCCTTATTTCTAAGAGAGATCCTTCCAGATCACTGAGATGCACTTAGAGTTATTCTTGGTGAATATTAGCAATCTATCTACCTTTCTCCAATCATTCCATTTATCCACAGATCAAGATACCTCAATTTGAATCATACCGGATCTAACTATGAAAATCCTATTCTTATCGGATGACTGTTAAACCAGATCAATCTTGGTAGATTAACCTCTTCTAAATTTCTTGCGGATCCTCCATATCTTTACCAAGGCTTATTTAGATGTTTCTCTAAGAACCCTTCAATCCACAACTTTCCATGTGCCAATTTCAGGCACCAATTGACTGGCTGGGGGAACTTGTTTTCTTTTGTGACTCCCCCTGAGCCAGAGCTCATCTATTTAGTTTCTGAAAGGAATATTAGCACCAGATTCTGGTGTGGATCCATCCTTAACATTTTATGTACTCCTCTTCACCCAAATCTTGTTCATCTCCCTTTGAATTTCATCTGCATTCACTTTTCCTTTTCCTTTGTCTTGGTTTTGATTTTGATGCACCAGACCCTTTTTGTCCTGATTCTTACTTCTACAGAATTTGGCAATATGACCGGATCTATTGCAATTGTAGAAAACAATATTTCTTTGCATATTTGACTGATATCCTCTTGATCTGTACTGATTAGCCATATGTCCCATTCTATTACATGCAAAGCATCTACCATTGAATGAATTGTTTATTTGCATATTTCTACACTTATGAGATTTGTGACCATACCTTTTGCAATTGAAACACTATTCGGAGAAGGATGAATTAGTCTGATTCATTCTTCTTCTGCACTGATTTGCTTTATGACCAAAGTTATTGCAATTATGGCAGTATCCATTGAAGGATGGATATCTTTGAGAATTTGGTTGCCCTACTGGGGGTCTTCTAGGCCTGTTCCTTAGATTTCCTGATCCAGAGTTCTTCTAACCAGATCCGGAGCTTTCACCTTTCTCATACCCCAAGCCTTTCTTGTCATCTACCCTCTTTTGTCTTTCAAGAAGAACTTCAAGCTGAGCAGAGCTTATCTTGAATTTCTCTTTGTCTTCATTTGTTGCTTGAAGATCCCTTTTTAGAGTGTCAATCTGATTTTCAAGTTGTTCTTCATTATCTCTAGCTTCTTCCAGATTAGATTCCAAATGCCTGATTATTCTATCCATTTTGTGGCAGTCTTCTGACTTCTCCTTGAGAAATTGTTTTAGATTATCTTCAATCTTTCTTTTCTCTTCAATTTCTTAGGTGAATTTCATAACCCCTGATTCCATTTCATGTCTTACCATAATGACCTCTTTTGATAGTTTCTCACACACTTTGTTCTTCTCATTCAAATCTTCATTAGTATCATTGGCTTCACTTTGACTTGCTAATTGTTGAAGAAGTTCCTTTCTCTTTTTCATAGAGATACTCAGTTTCTCCTTTAGTTCATTTATGAAATCATCAGCTTGTTTGAGTCTTTCCCTCAAGTTGTTGACTTCAGAGTGAGATTTCTCAAGATCATCAAGGGTAGACTAAAGTTGTTCCCTCATACCATACATATCCATTTGAATTCCCAGATCTTCCTCAAGCTATTAGGCTCTTGATTGGAGGAACTTAGCTCTGATACCAATTGTTGATAACTGAGAGGGGGGGTGAATCAGTTATCTTAATTAATTTAACTTTCTATTCTTCTTTAACAACTAGTGCAGCATCAAAATAAATCAGTATCCATAACCATGAAAGCAGAAACAAAGTCAATACACATAACACAATGATTTTGACGTGGAAAACCCTGTTAAGGGAAAAACCATGGGGTGACTAACCCAAGATTGTATTCTCTGTTAAAAGAATAATGTAGTACAAAATGGCACTTGCCAATTAGGGCTCACTGCCCGAGCACATTGCTCACAAGAGGCTCACAACCTATGAGAGACTCACTGTCTACAAGGTATAAAGAAAGTAACAAGATACTTGAACTGATGAGAAGCATCCACATATGCTGAGGTTTAGTTCTGGTTAGGCTCAATACACTAATCTACTGCACTTCATTCTTCCTCTTCTTTGGTGCTGATGTCTTGTCACATACCGGACCTGTATTACTGCTTCCACACTATTCTCTGCTTTTCTTCACACTTCACTACACACCATACACACCTTCTCATTGAAATCCATCTGGTATATATATCCGCACAAAGGATTTCAACATCTTTCTAGTCGGCATCTAAAATACTCAATATTTTCCCAACCTCTGGTCTGTCGGCTGAATCCTTGCTTATCAAGTGATGTGTATCAAGGAGATACTTATAGAAGTCATCAATCATGTCGGCAAATCATGAATAATCCCTTAAGAAACTTTATTACCATCAATATCTTATCCGGATTAAGATCTGATGCTCTGTCGATCTGTTCTTCCTCAGTCTATTCTGCCAAACAGGAACCCAACACTTAGGTGCTCATATCTCTTCACTCTTTCATCACCGGAGGCTCAATCTCTGGAATGTATTAGTCAAGGTACACCTCTTGACTTCCCCAAGTCCACACTTTGCTGAGATACTTCCTCTGAGAGATCTGGACCTGATTGTCGGACCTTGATGCATGCTCTGTTCTTGCTTACCGGACCACAACACTCTTCAATCTGACTTCCTGTATGGACACACCATGTCCTGCGGATGTGTGGAAAGGACTTTGTTGCCATCAATGACAACATTTATGAAGCCACACAGTGTTTTTTGCCAACAGAAAGTGGTAGAGAAGAGGAGCGAAAAGTAGAGCAGATGTATTGAGCTTAATGGAACTGACTCAAGCATAGTGAAGATCCTAATCTCCAGTTCAAGTATGTAATATTTATATTATTCTGTAGACAGTGAGTCTCCTGTAGGTAGTGGGCCTCTTGTGAGCAGTGTACTCAGGCAGTGAACCCTAACTGGCAAGTGCCATTTTATTCATTCTTATTCTTCTAACAGAGAATACAATCTTGGGTTAATCACCCCGCGGTTTTTCCCTTAATCAAGTTTTCCACGTCAAAATCTTGGTGTTATATGTGTTAAATTTATTTCTACTCTTGAATTATTGCATTATGTTTCCTTGATTAACATTTATGCTGTTGAAATACAAGAAGTCTTAAATTAATCAGAGATTTTGGTGACAACTAATTCAACCCCCCTCTCAATTGTCTGTCCTAAATCCAACAATTGGTATCAGAGCCAAGTTCCTCTAGAAAAGCTTAACAGCTTGAGGAGATCTAGAATGTCGACCTACAAGAAGGACAGTCCAAGGTTTGATGGATATAATTACATTGCCTAGAAACGCCGCATGGAATGTCACATACAATGCATGGGATATTAGTATTGGAACATAACCTCAATTCAATATGTTCCCCCAAAGAATGGGCCATCAACTATAGATGAAATTAGAGATGCAGAAAATAATCTTTAAGCTAAAGAAGCCCTATTGAGTGCCTTGTCTGACTCAGAGCTAACAAATGTTATGGGATTGAAGACTGCTTATGAAATTTGGACAAAACTTGAAAATCTATATGAAGGAGAAAAATATGTTAAGTGTGCCAAGATACAAAGTCTTAAAGGAAAGTTTGAAAACTTAAAGATGAGTGAAGATGAGAATATCACTTCTTATATGACAAAAGTAAATGAGCTTGTTTGTGGCATCAAGTGTGCTGGTGGAGTACTGGATGAAGATGAAATTGTTGCTAAAGTCTCAGATCTTTACCCCCTACATATAAACACAAAGTTGTTTCCATTGAGGGAATCGGATCTTTGACAACTATCACAAGGGATCAATTGGTTGGTAAGATATCTGCATTCAAGTTAGCTGAGTTTGGTGATGCACTTCCCAAGACTAAATTTGCATTCAAGGCTAGTGCCTCTACAAAAGGCAAGCAAAGATATGATCCAGGTGAAAGTTCCTCAAGAAAATCAACTTGGTATGAGAAAGCAAGAAAAGATCTAGAAGAGGATGAATCTGAAGTTGAACAACTTGAAGCCCTCATTGCAAAGAGATTGCCAAGAGGATCTGGTAAGTATGAAGGAAAATTACCTTTTAAATGCTTTGCCTACAATAAGATTGGTCATTTTGCCTCAAGGTGTCTGGAAAGGTTTTCAAGGCCAAATCCTAATAGATCAAGGTTTTAGAAGAAGTGTTTCTATGTTCAAGAAGATGATGATGAAGGAGTGACAGATGATGAATCTGAGACAAGAAACAAACCTGGAAGTGACTGGGTGTTTATTGCCATCAAAGAAGAAGATCTAATGCCTATTGAATCTGCCAATCATAAGATGATAGAAAGTGCTTTGGTTGCTTATGTTGAGGAAAAGGATAAATGGGTTATTGACAGTGAATGCTCTCACCATATGACTGGTGACAAGAGTAAGTTCCTAAGCTTGGAAAATTATGAAGGTGGAGTTGTAAAATTTGGAGATAATTCTGATGGTAGAATCAAAGGTAGAGGAACTATTTCTTTTGATGGAAAGAACAAAACTAGTGATGTTCTATATGTTGAAGGTCTGAAGCATAATCTTCTCAGTGTTGGACAATTGGTGGACAAAGGCTATGATCTTCAATTCAAAAATGGAAAATGCAAAAATTTTTAAATCTCTGGAACTAAGATTGCATCCGGTACCCAGACAAAAGGTAACATCTTCCAATTGGTTGGTACTGGTAAAAGTTGTTTATTTGTTCAAATTGATCAGAGTTGGTTATGGCATAGGAGAATGTGTCATGTAAATTTTGATAATATCATTAAGATAAGCAACACTCAGGCTTAAGAGATCTTCCAAGACTAGTGAAACCTGCTAACAGTTTGTGCAAAGAATGTCAGTTAGGCAAACAGAACAGAGTCTCATTCAAAAGTAAGGAACAATCTTCAACTGAATTGTTAGACTTGGTACACACTGATCTCTATGGTTCGGTAAGAATCAGGGGTCTGCAAGGAGATAGGTATTTCATGTTGCTGATTGATGACCACTCCCAGATGATGTGAGTAACTTTCTTAAAGGAGAAATATGAAGCACTTGAGAAGTTCAAAATATTTAAGGCTATGGTAGAAAATGAAACTGGCATGAACATAAAATGTCTCAGGTCTGATAGAGGTGGAGAATTCACATCCAGTGAGTTCATTTTATTCTGTGATAAGCATGGGATAAAGAGACGGTTATCTGCTCCAAGGACTCCATAGCAGAATAGGGTATTGGAGAGAAAGAACTAGACCATCCAAGAAGCATCTAGAACCATGATGATGGAAGCAAATGTTCCTCACATCTATTGGAGAGAAGCAGTAAGCACTATTGTCTATACTCTCAATAGAGTATAAATCAGAGGCAATACTGGTAAGACTCCTTATGAACTTTGGTTTGGCATCACTCCTATTGTGAAGTATTTTAGAGTGGTCCAGGAGCACCTCGAAACCTGAAGAATCCAGAAGATTCCCTACATTTTATGTTATGTACAAGTGTTATGTGCCACTTTGAGTCTAGTTGGCTAAGTAACGGCATAATGTTGAGTTGTCAAGGAAAGAATTGTAACCGAACTGTAGTTTTGTAACTGTTCGGCAGTGGTGGTTCATTTCCATCTTGTATAACTGGTGGTCTGTAGATAGACAGACGGACAAAGAAGAAGAACAAATCTGTATTAATATTTAGAAGAAGGAAATAAAGAGTTTCTGTTGTTTTGGTGTAACCCCTGGGATGTAGTACAGAAGCATTCCACTGGTTGAGGTTTCTTCAAAACTAGTGGAATGTCTTCCTTAGAGTAGATTGTTTTTTCTGTTATGTAGTTTTAGTGTTTCTATGCATGGCTTTTCGGTTACAATGAGCACAACAGAGATTTTGGTTAAAGAACTGTGCACCCTATGTGTATACATCTAATGTATGTGGTGAACATCTGCATGTATATCACATATACGGTGAATGGAACCGGCTATAGAAAGTCAAAGTATTGTATGTTGATGGCATCAGAGTGATAAGAGTTGTCAGTGTGAGATTTATGGTGTCCTCCAATGGGTTAAGTCCCACCAATGATAGCGTACACCAAAGGCATCGGCGTGAGATGTATATCGGCATAAGATTTAGAGAGTGGGCCGATAGTCATAAGTCACAGTGATAGTGTTAGTCGATAAGTATACCAGAGAGAGTTTGATCATCGGGTGGAGGCATTGGTGTGTTGCCGACATTGAAAGTCTTAGCAATGGAAATGGTTGTTAGATTCATTGATAAGGGATGTGAGGTTGGCCGGAGAGTTTTCAAGTATGCTGATAGTGGTCTGTCTCACCGATAGGTGAAATATATGGGTATCCCGATGTTGTGTGGACCTAGAGAAGGGTGTTAAGCATAAATCCCTCATGTATGGTGGGTTGAATGGGTAGATCACCCTGTAATGAAATGTTTTTTTACTTGATGCTCTACATCATAGAGTCTTTGGTAGTAAATGCTATATCAAAAGAGATGAAGATCTTGGCAAGTTTGATGCTAGAAGCGATGAAGGAATTTTCTTGGGATGTTCTACTCAAAGCAAAGCATACCAGTGTTACAACAAGAGATTGAGAAAGATTGTAGAAAGTACAAATGTGAAGGTTGATGAAGGCATGGAAAATCCCTCAAGGTACTATGAATATGAAGCAGATGATCAGGATAATGTCTCAAATCAAGGAGAACCAGTCCCCACTCTAGTTCAGATTCAGACTGATCTAGAGAATCCTGACATACAAGAGCAAGAGACATGCTTGGAAGAACTTGTCCAAGAATTAGAAGTGCAAGAGAATCCCAAAACTCCCATGTATGTAAGATTGAATCATTCTGAAGATCAGATTATAGGGGACAGAAACAAAGGTGTTCAAACAAGAAGAAGTATTACTCAAGATTTAGTGAAGTACTGTCTGATTTCAAAAATTGAACCAAAAATAATAAGTGAAGCTTGCAATGATGAGAGTTGGGCTAAAGCAATGGAGGAAGAATTGATTCATATTGAAAAGAATAACACTTGGGATCTTGTCCCTAGACCTAAGGACAAAAATGTGATTGAGACTAAGTGGGTCTTTCGAAATAAGCTAAATGAAGAAGGTGAAGTAGTAAGAAACAAAGCCAGATTGGTCTGTAAGGGATATTCTCAAGTAGAAGGAATTGACTTTGAAGAGACTTTTGCTCCGGTGGCTGGAATTGGAGTAGTTAGATTATTTCTTGCCTTTGATGCCTTCAAGGATTTCAAAGTATATCAGATGGATGCCAAGTCTGCCTTCTTGAATGGTGATTTGGAAGAAGAAGTATACATTGAGAAACTAGATGGATTTCAATTGTCTGATCATGGTGATAGGGTCTGCAAGTTGAAGAAAGCATTGTATGGACTCAAACAAGCTCCTAGAGCCTGGTATGAAAGATTGGACAAACATCTTCTAAAGATTGGTTTCAACAAAGGCACTGCTGACAGTAATCTATATTTTAAGATTGACCATGAAAGTATCTTGATTGTTGAAGTATTTGTTGATGATATCATTTTTGGAGGGAAAGATAGTATGTGCAAGACTTTTACAAATCAAATGAAAAGTGAATTTGACATGCCTATGTTTGGGGAAATGAATTTCTTCTCGGGTCTACAAATCACTCAATCAAAGAAAGGAATCTTCATATCTCAGGCCAAATATGTGAAAGAATTGTTGAAGAAATTTGGGATGGAAGATTCAAAGCCAATGAATACTCCCATGGCAACTGGATGTAAACTGAGTAAAGATGATGAATCTCCTAAGACTAATCAAAAAAAGTACAGGTCAATGATTGGAGGACTACTCTACCTCACTCAAACCAGACCTGATATTATGAATGTTGTTGGTCTTGTTGCCAGATTCCAAGCTGATCCTAGAGAGTCTCATGTCATGGCAATCAAGAGAATTCTCATATATCTAAAGGGAACAATTGAGTATGGTTTATGGTATCTTAAGGATCATGATTTCTCACTTCATGCATATACAGATGCTGATTGGGCAGGAGATGTGGATGACCGGAAGAGTACCAATGGTGGTGCATTCTTTTTGGGAAAAAGATTGGTTTCTTGGCTGAGCAAGAAACAAGAGGCAATATCTCTGTCCACCGCAAAAGTAGAATATATTGCTGTAGCAGGCAGTTGCACTCAAGTATTATAGATGAAGCAAATGCTAAGAGATATCAGAGTGGAGTATGAAGAACCTATCACAATCTTCTGTGATAATTCAAGTGCAATAAACATATCAAAAAATTTGGTGTTGCATTCAAAGACAAAACATATATCCATCAAGTTCCACTTTTTGACAGACCAAGTGAACAAGAATGAAGTCAGATTGGAGTTCGTGCCCTCAAAGGATCAGATTGCATATATTTTCTAAACTTCTACCTAAGGACTCCTTTGAGTATCTCAGGTAGAAGCTAGGGGTTATTACCCCTTTGATTCTAAATTAAGGTGCACTGATGTGCATCAGTCCGGTGGATTCCACAATCATATCTTGTGATCTAGATTGATGATTAAGAGGCTGCTACTCAGGGGGAGCAATTAGTATGTTTCTGAAGTATGAGAAGTGGTTGCAATTATGTGCCCTTTGCCATTGATGTCAAAGGGAGAGAAAATACATGTGAAAAACAAAAAGTAATTGCTGATCAAAGGGGGAGCAGTAAAAGGAAGAGAAGACATGTGAATGGCTACTATTGATAGGGGGAGCTATGTTAATCAGTAAGGAAAAGTTCTTGTCTTGATGGTTATAACAGTTTTTCACATTGTATGTTGCCATCAATGACAAAGGGGGAGATTGTTGCAAGTATGGGCCTAACCGGTGTTGTCATTGATGTCAACATACTCTTGTTGCATTTATGTCAAGATTTGGATGAGTTATGTGCTGGGGATATTAAGAAAATTAGTCCTATCAGAAACAGAGAAATTCAGTGTAAACAGTGAAGCTCTATAAAGTGAATATCCCAGATAGATGAAGATCAAAGGATGTGCTTCAAAGGGTTTGTAGCTGTGTCTAAAGATGATTCAGTTGAGATTTGAGAGGTTCACATAAATATTTGGAGAAGTTATGGCCATATAAGTAAAATTGGTTCTGGCAGCTATTTAGAGGTAACAGAGTGACACAAATAGGTCTGGTGAGATCTGGAAATGCAATATCTTGTTCTACAGATTTGGTGGCATGTTTGGGAAGCTAATATGCATTAACAATTCAATTGGTTCATGGTTTGGAGGTCCACAAGCAATCCTTCTATTATGACAGTGATGATTGACTGTGTTCTTGAGGTTTTGGCTAAAGATGTGATTGATTATAGTAAGCAGAATTGGTGTGGATGTTCTTTGTGATTCAAGCAAGCTTGTGGTGATCTCTAGAATGTGTCCAGTTTGTGTTGGTGGTCTGCATTGAAGATTGAGTGCACAAATGAAGATTTACCTTCGAACGTTGGTGTTCTTTCTAGTTTTGGCCAACCAGATGATTTGTGCATGGTGCAGATGATCTTGAAGATGTTTTGCAAAGCGTGGCATGTTCCTCGAAGTTGATTGAAGTCCCAGTTGTGTATGGCTGACAGTGTAGTGATGCACATGAAGTTTTTGTAATAAGTCAAGTTGTATTTTTGTAATTGCTCTATAAATAAAATAAGTGTATGTTGTGCCGACTTTGATGATCATTCCAAATTTGATGTCATGTATAAATAAGAGTTGAGAAGTCATTCAAAAGTGTCTCTATGGTCATGATGAGAAAGTGGTAGAGAAGAGCGAAAAGCAGAGCAAAGGTATTGAGCTTAATGGAACTGACTCAAGCATAGTGAAGATGCTAATCTCCAGTTTAAGTATGTAATATTTATATTATTCTGTAAACAGTGAGTCTTCTGTAGGTAGTGGGCCTCTTGTGAGCAGTGTGCTTGGGCAATGAGCCCTAACTGGCAAGTGCCATTTTATTCATTCTTATTCTTCTAATAGAGAATAAAATCTTAGGTTAATCACCCTGTGGTTTTTCCCTTAACCAAGTTTTCCACGTCAAAATCTTGGTGTTATATGTGTTAAATTTGTTTCTACTCTTGAATTATTGCATTATGTTTCCTTGATTAACATTTATGTTGTTGAAATACAAGAAGTCTTAAAGTAATCAGAGATTTTGGTGACAACTGATTCACCCCCCCTCTCAGTTGTCTATCCTAAATCCAACAATATTAAGATCTAAAACTATATGGTGAGTGATGTAGCTCCCAACTCCAAAATCTTGCAATAACAAAACACTAAAACTATGTTGAAATCCACTTAATGAAATCCACACAAAATCTTAAGTGTAAATATAATCTTTGTATGAGATTTCCCTCAATAGAACAAAGGGTTTTCATCCTCTAATATCCAAAAATCCAAGGGCTTTTGTCCTCAAACCTGCAAATGAACACAAGTGCTCAAGTTATGAAGAAATTTGATAAACTAACATAAGAATCAAACTTGTAAGGTTGTCTAACTTATGTAAATGTTGAGGCACAAATTACAATATCCCAATATGCCTACAAATACTAAAAATAATAAAATTCTATCTTCTGTCCACTTAAATCCACTCCATGAGTTGTCATAACCTACCCTTGATTCTTGGCTATTTTTAGGTAGTAGAGATGCTCCTCTTACACCCACTTACAATTGTCATAAAACTTATCATAAATAATTATGAATGTGATCCTCCACAACCAATTTTTAACTCCCCCACTAATTTATTTTCATGAAATATTCCTCCCACAAAAATAGCTCCCACTTTGTCATAAAATCCAACTTATAGCTCCCTGATAATAGGCTTCCATAAAAACTATCATAAACGTAGCATGATGAATTGATGCCAAATGATTTGGGAGTTACATTACCCATTCAACATGAATTTTCATGCCTCTCCTTGGGAAATCACTCGATAATAATAATAATATTTTATTAATTACTTGGCTCCTTTTATCAAAATTGAGAAATAATAATTAATTTGAGACCAAGAATTAATAAATATTTCCTTAGTAATTCCTTCTTAGCCCATGATAAATATGGAAATGGTATTAAGGTCCAAAAACTAAATTAATTCAAAATGGGACATTATAAGTCCACCCTTCCCAAAACTATTTTCCCTCACGCAAGCTAAATTTGGATGCTCCAAGACCTTCGGTGCTTCCCATGTAGCATCTTTTGCAAGTAGATTCTTGAAACGAACTAGATACTTTGTAATGCTTATATTTCTCAATTTCTTCACCCTAGTATCAATAACAACATCAAGTACCAATATGAACTTTCCCTCATCATCCAAGGGTGGCAGATCCACTAAAGGTGTGACATGTTTTCCAAGTGCCCTTTCAAGGCAAGACATGTGGAAAACATTATGGATCTTGCTATTCTTTGGAAACTCCAACTCATATGCAACTTCATCAACTCTCCTCAAGATCATGTAGGGTCCATAGAAGCAAGGTTTGAGATTTTCAGCCCCACTTCTTTTGATGGAGGTTTGCCTATAAGGTTGCAATCTTAGAAAGACCTTATCCCCAACTTCAAATGACCTCTCTATGTGGTTCTAATCTACATAGAATTTTGTTGATTCTAGGCTTGCTAGATGTGATCTTAGAGTGATCTCAATATGTCTTGGCTATGCTTAACCACGTCACTAGTTGTTCACACTTTGTTATCTATGAACACATAATCAACAATGGTTAATGCATCATAACCATATAATGTTATAAATGGATACATACCAATGGACATATAGTGGGTAGTGTTGTATAAGTATTCTCCCAAATGCAACCACTTAAGCCAAGCTGATTTTTGATCTAAAACATAGTTCCTCAAGTATACCTCAACCTACTTATTCACTGTTCATGTTTTTCCATCTATTTGGAGATGATAGCTTGTGCTAGGAGTGATTTTTGTACCAGTCAAATGAAATAACTCCTACCAAAAAGAATTTAATAATCTACTATCTCGATCATTGACAATAATTTTAGACAATCCATGTAGCTTAAACACTTCTCTAAAAAATAAATGTACCACTTGATCTACTTTGAATTTTGAATAAATGAAAAAGAAGTGTGCATACTTAGTTAGCCTATCCACAACAAATAAATGCAATCTTTACAATGTACCTTAGGGAGGTTGATGATGAAATCCATGGATATACTCTCCTATTTTTATTTGGAAT
This sequence comes from Cunninghamia lanceolata, assembly GCA_027924645.1. Lineage (NCBI taxonomy): Eukaryota > Viridiplantae > Streptophyta > Pinopsida > Cupressales > Cupressaceae > Cunninghamia > Cunninghamia lanceolata. Next base: position 6,835,111 of record BSBN01000023.1, on the reverse strand, counting down.
AGGTAGTGGCTATAGTAAACCTATTGGGAAGACATGTTCTTCTTTGTTTCGTTGATAGATTATGCATTCTCTTATGTGTTTGAAGACATCCTTCTTAAGACCCTTCCATGAGAATCTTTATCTGATTTTCCTATAAGTCTTGTAGTATCTTGAGTGTCCTACTAGTGGTGCATCATGAACAAATCTCAAAATCTTCTCCTTCATTCTAGATTCAAGGACTAAGAAGATTTTTTTATTGTAAAGAATGAGACCATCTACTGCTATAAATCTATTATCTTTAACTTTATCATCAAGGAGTGGTGCAGTTATGGATGGAGGGTCCAACGATAGGACTATCCTACTCTGCAGCCTTAGAGTAAACATAACAGAAAATATAAAGAATGGAGCAACAAATGGAAATTTATTGATTCAATATCATAAACAGTTACAATTTTCATATATCAACAATATGAGGACTACAACAGGCTCACAAGCCTATCCTTCGGCTTGTTAAAGTTTACATGAAAGATATAGCTTTGAAGCGCTACTCTACAATCCAACTATCTTAACTCCTTAACTGATCTATCTAACTTGCTTGCTACCTCTAACTACATCTAGTGAATGATTATATAGCAATTCTGGTTTCAAGGAATGATCCACGTTGGCCTTATAAGATTTCAAAGTTCAATGATTGATGAAACATGTCGGTCGGCCTAATTCCAATGGTGAAGCCTCTAATGTTGATGGATTATGTTGCGGTTCTATTTGAAGGTGCCTCTAGTCCCATACTACCTTGAGAGAAGTTTCATTTGGTGGCGCATGTCATGGGAAGGTGTTGCAAACCTCATGCACCAAGTTGAATGCTAACTTCTTTGAACTGAGACTCTCGATGATGCTTCTGATGGCGATAACTCTCCACAGACAATTGCAACCTCCTAAAATCTGGATATGAAGTAGATGACATAGTATTAAGTCTTCATCCTATGCCGCGAACTATGATGTGATCATGCGATGAAATGTGGTACAGTCTATTGAGACTGATATGAATGAATACTGAAAGAAAAGATGCAAGATTGCCTTCCAACTTGGGATGCTCCTACATCAGACACCCGGGGCTGTTTGAAAAGTGAGTCCCTCACTTTCTTGGGGATAGAGGAATACCAATGCGGTCTACCTCAACCTAAGAAATCCATGATGAATATTCATCCAGTCTTCCTTTCCACTTAACCAGGTACTCCTTATTCTCCTTGCCTCTGGTGTTGCGCCCAATTCTGTTGTCCAGAATCTGCTCTATTTGCTCCTATTGTTGATGCAGTATTTGATAATTCAAACAAACTTCTATGGTTTTGTCACTTGATTATCCCTCATAGTACTGATGTAGGTCCACAATATTGAATATGGGTGATATGCCAAATACTTCTGGTAACTCCACTTCATATGCATTACCTGAATCAAACTTCTTGAGAATATTATGTTGGTGTTCCCAACTAAATATATGATTATACCTTTAAGGTAACCATCCTTAATGCTTAGGACTCTTAGTTCAGTGGTCAATGAACAAGAGACAATCACTTGTTCTCCTCTACACTTTAGGCTCTACTAAACCTAGGGGGCTATTCCCTAATGACAATATCTGATAGTTTCTCCAAGTACAATGAGATATTGTTTGAGTAGATTGTTCTCACTTATGTATTGAGGTCTGAAAGATCCTATTTTAGATTAGCTAAGTCCTCAATATGTACCTACTTCAAAACTCTAAGAACATGGAACAACTTGAACACATTATACAAACAAAAGAAAAGGTTTTATCTTCTTGATTTTCTGATTTTATGTGCTTGGACTTGAAAGATATCCTCGAATCAATGCCTATTTAGGGTAACAAAGTCAAAACCCTACATGTAAGTGTTCCTTTCATGACAACAAAACTTCACATTCAAAGAGCTGATAATATTACTACTGTCTTACAATAATGAACCCAAGAAAGAGTATTATATGTGACTCTTCTTCACTAATCCCTTGATACAACACACTTTCCCCTATATCTAATCTAAAGCAATTTAATCCATTCCTTGAATACATGCAACAAATCAGATATACAACATAGCAAATGTATATTTATGAATTCAAAAACCCTTAGCAAATTCATTTAAAAGAAAATTACTCATACCCAAGGATACAATCACAAATAACACACACATACAGTGTTTCTCATATAATTCAATCTGAATAGAAAATTACCATGTAAAAAGTAAATGATCTCACATATAAAATATATAACCTACAACCCAGAAGTACTCCTTTCTTATTGGAATTAATCAAAATCACAAGGATTTACAATGTTTTTTAGAAAGTACAATATCCTTACTGATACTATTCCTTCTCTCCTTCCTTACAAAATATAGTACAAATTTCCCCTTATATTGGAGAGATACAAAGTATGTTGGCTAAGCTCCTAAAAATAACTATTTTTAGAAAATTTTGACAATTACAATACAAAAATAGTCTTGGAGCTCGTGCTCATTACAACACTTGATATTAGAATTCAATTACAATGACATGTGTTCCAACACAATCTTCCAATGATGATGCTTGATCCATTTGCATAGGCCAAAAAATGTAGTACCACTAGAAAACTACCAAAAATAGGTCATCCTTGGAAAATTGATGACCGATTGAAAGCTGACTCAACCATCATTCAACTTCGTACTTCTCCTCCCAAGCTCCAAATTCCTTGTCTTCCAACCATTGAAAGTCCAAAACTTTGACCATCCTATCATTATGAGCAACATATTGGGCATCCAGGATAACCTTTGACTCCTTACCAATACTATCACAAAGCTTCTCCAATGAAATAAGCTCATATAAAACTAAATTCAGAGAACCTGCTTTCAATTCACCATCAACACAAACTAGAGAAATCACCTTTGAACCCACAACATTGAACTTTGCCTTCCACTGATCCAATGTCTTGGCTTGAGCCTTATCATCCTTAAAATTGGGTAACACCATCGTTTTCACTTGGTCAATGCATGCTACCTTCTCCTTAAGTTGCTTCTCTAATTTGATCATATAGGAGGCAACATCATGAAGGATTTCCATGACTTCTTGTACACTCTTTAGTTCAAGGGGATTCTTAGGATCAAACCTAGTTGTCTTGACCATCTGCTTTATTGTGGAATTCCTTAGCATCCACTTATTCATGATTTCCTACAAGCTAGATGAATTATGCTCATACTTAACTAATGCTTGGTTCAAGTCTGCAATTCCTCTGTATGCATCATCTACCTTTCCATTTATTTTAGTTAATCGATAATTAACTATGTATAACACAACTTTTCTATATGTTTGCATCTGATCTCCTTTCAAAGTTTGAACTGACCTTTTCAATTCTTTAATTTCTGCAAGCAGAGCATCCCTATCAGATGGAAAAACCTCACCAGATGGGCTTGAAATAATGGGCATAGGGGTGCTATAAGATGCTAACTCCTTCTCTTCTTAGGCTCTCGGCTTCACTAAATCATCTACATATCTTTTCTATAAATCGTTGTAGTTTTTTTGCAGTTTCAAAACTGTAGCCTGACTAAACATTGCAGTGTCAACCACCAAGGCTACTGCATCTAGTGTTGGAGTATCAACAACTCTTTTGACAATCAAATTACCCCTTAACTAATCAATGCTCTCAACTACATCTAGTTTTCTTGTGTTGGGTGCCAAGCTCCATATAGCCAATGTTTCAAAATTTGGATTGAAACCACATCCAAAAGCTTCTTCCACCTGCTCCTCAATGGAGAAAACTACTTCATTTTGTTTACTTATGGTTTCAAAGGCTAAGGCATTTGCTAAACTCCAATTTGGCAATAGTAACATGCCACTCTCCATCACCATCATTCTCCCTTCTTCAGGAGTGATATTATCCAATCTCAAGTCAAATTTAGACAAGACTCTAGTAGCTAGATCCTTCTCTTTGGTTGAATCATTTTTTCTTTTTTCTTCCTCAAGCCTAGTCTAAAAGATTGCCTATTTTCTTCTCAACACAAAGTCTTTGAACTCCTGACTCTTCACAAACTCATCATCTTGCAAAAACTTATGGCAAGCAAGTGCCCTGATATCTCCAATTTCATCATTTGCAACCTTTAAATAATCAAAAGTTCTATTTTGAGGCATTGGTGGTATAATCATACCTATTTCTTCTTCATCCATTATATATGCAGTTCCCACCTCCCCTAAAGTATCCTCAATATCTACAATCTCTATGGGAGCTTTGCATTTATCCTGAGGGGATATTTTGTCCTCAGATGTCTTCAAATTGCCTTCTTTTTTGTCCTCTGAGGTCTTATGCCTCTTAGCCTGTGGCTATTTACATCCTCAATATCGTGAAGATTTCTTTCCTGTGTGTCTTCACTCATTTCCCTGACATAAGGTTTTATCCTCACACCAAGATCCCTTTGCACTTGATGGGGTCTCTCCTCCTCATGAATCATCAGTGTATCTAAAATGTCTAGCATCTTCCTAATCCTAATGACCCTATGTTTTTCTTCAATACAAGAACCCTAAAATGTAGGATCCCTCTCAATCCTCTAATTTTTTGCTTTAATAATTATTTCCCATGTCTTAAGTTTGTTATCAACTTCTTCAAATGACAGGGAATTTCTTATCACATCTTCAACAAAATTCATGTCATGAGGGAATGCAAACTTTTTTACACTTACTCTTACTGAATTAATGAAACCTTCAAGGTCAAACCTCTCCATAGCATTAGTATATAACAATCTAAAAGTATGAAGCAGAGGATAAATTTGATCCAAACCTTCTTTGTTTGCCACTTGGAAGTCTGAACACTTCAAATCCATAGGGAAGAATGAACCCGTCTTCTGACCTCTGAGGTGAAACTTGTCCACTTCATTTAGTTGCCAAATGATCTCCACATAAGCCAATCTCTTTGGTGCATATATAGGTAATAGATGAGGTTGCATGGTGAAACCATAAACTTTGCAATGTGTTCAATACTTATTCAAAACCCAATCTCCTCAATTATGATTTATTCCTATCCCAAGAGTTTCCTCATTTGGCCCAAGGAAATCCCTTATTTCTCATGGTATTTTGTCCCTGTGTTCTCCCATGTATGCCATCATTTTTCTAACAAATAACTCCTAAAAAATGATATAGTTTTAATTCTTATTATCCTTATCCCACAAATAGGTCAAGCACTGCACTGGCAAGGGCTTGTTTTTCTCATCAAATCTTCTCACCTACAAAGTCTTTTCCCACACATCCCTACTAGCATATAAGAACATGTGGCACACAAGGGAATACCACTTAAACCTCAATTATTTATTATCCTTGAGGGCTATCATTTGCTTGTGAATCTCATCTACCAAAAAAGAAGCAAAATCAAACTCTACATTGATTGTATCGTCCTGAATATCAATTGCCATATACATCAGATGCACTGGTATCTTTTCCTCTACATTTACACCAGTGATCTGACAGAGTGAGTAGTATGTTTTAATAAAATACTCCTCAAATGGTTTGATACTGAGTGGCTCCTTCTCAAAAACTACCATCCCTCTACCACCAGAAACTTTCACTCTGTGAATAGGAACCTTGACAGACTTGTAGAGTACCTTGTGAGTTTCATATGTCTGTCTGAATATATCAAAATCTATAGTCTTGTTTGTTGCAAGGTTTAGACCAAACACCTTAGCATTATATGGTATTGTGAGGGCAATAATTGGCTGACCAGTTATTGATAACACCCTTCTTGTGTTAGTAGCATATTTACTAGCTACTAGTCTGATAAAATATGTGTCAATGAATACATTGGGCTCTACAACCTTTCCCCTATCCAAACACCATCCATTCTTCAAGGGACCCCTGGCTTTTCTCTTCCTATGCCATCTCTCAAATAGAGACCATCCAGTCATAGGGAGAACTGAATCCCTAATTTCACTGAGACTGTCTATCAATTTCTCATCCTTACTTCTCCCAGGAAGGTTTACAACCCTCTTAGATGAGCCATGACACTAAATAAGCAAGTCATGCTCAAAGTCCCTTTTTGTTTCTAAAGGACTAGCCATACTTTTATATGCAGAGTTCAATTACAAACTAGGGCTTTTGAAAAACCAACAAATTCAATCAATTCACCCTAATATAATTATGAATTTGGCTTCTACGATCAATTTTTGAGAAATATCGATAAGATTTGCAAGCAAATGGACTAAAATATTGACAATTTCCACACTTGTTCTTCGCAACTAGAAACCCTACTTCTTCAACTGCTGCCACAAGCTGCTCGATTCTCACAAGATGTCTGATTGCAAATGATTGTACTTATCACAATGATCCAATTTATAAAATTAGTTCACCAATCAAGCAAGATTCTGGAGGATTTCCCATCAAAGCACCATTACTGCAAGCTCATGTCGGCTAGCAAGCTAAGGACTAGTCGTTCTTCATGTTTGAATATCTACTATTGATTTGATAAGTCCGTGGGAGAATCTATAGCTCTAATTTGAAAATTATATCAATGAAAGGCATCTTACATGCTTGAGATTGTGTGGACCAATCAGAATTAGCCAACCCAGCAAAACTTTTCCACTTCAAATCCATGTGTCAACCTATCACAGCAACGCGGGCCTAGGAGGGACCCACACCACCATCCTTATACTTGTGTGCTAAGCGCTAGCTTCAAATTGCTTGGACTGGACGGGACCCACTTGATGCTTGCCACCCTGTTGCAGTGTCGCAAGGTATATTATTCAGCATCTTTATGCTATGTGCTCATGCGATCTAATGAGGAGCGAGCATGGCTTAGACATTCAGCTGATAAGACTTGGGGCCCACCAGTTTGAAGATCTACGGCCAGCGCATTAGCACGGTTCTAACAAATCTAGATTTCACAATGCCGTGATAACTGTTGATTTGTCTCTAGGAACCTTAGACTTAGACTTAGGAATTATTTGCATGCACATGGAAGCTGATAAATAGGCTCAAGGGGTTAGTTTTGAATAGGAATCAAGACAAGAAGTTGTAACTTAAACCCAGGGTGACCACCTATCATAAGTCAACTCAAAATTAAAATGTAGGCTTAGACCAAAGGCTAAGGGTTTAGGGTTTAACGCTTTCTATATGCATACTTAGCCAATTGCAAAGGTTTTTAGACTAGAGAGAAAGGAAATTGCAAGGGGGTTCCACCATGGTATTCCCATATATTTCAATATTTGCATGATGGTACTTTTTCTGATCCAGCATCTAGAAGAGCCCAAATTTGCATACGCAAACTTGCGATGCGTTACATCATCGTATCAAATGTTCTATATCAACTAAGTTACGAAGGTCTTCTCCTTTGTTGCCTTAATAATTCAGAGATCTCGATTTCCCTAGAGGAGGCACATTCAAGTGCCTACGGAGGACATTTTGGTGGGAAATCTCTTGTTCAAAAATTGCTTCATATGGGTTACTATTGGCAAGACATGGAATGAGATTCCTTTGCCTTCGTCAAAAAGTGTCTGCAATGTCAACAACATAACAATCTCATTCAAGCTCCTACCTAGGAACTTCGTGCTCAGGTTTCAGCTTGGCAATTTCTATGTGGGGCTTGGATCTTATTGGAAAATTTTCTCCTCCTTTCTATTAAGGACATACTTTCATCATCACAGCTATCGATTACTTTACAAAGTGGGTCGAAATGATTCCTATCTGATCCACGACAACTGAAGTAATCTATCGTTTCATTCAAGATAGCATAATCTCTCTATTTGGTATTCCGTCCACTTTGGTTTCTAATATTGGTGATTCATTTAAGAACAAAGACGTGAAGAAATTCCTTGAAAGATATCATATTCAACACCACTTCTCTACATCGTATTATCCTTAATCAAACAGACAAGCGGAAGCTTCTAACAGAATAATTGGACAAATTCTTTGAAAAACTGTTAACAAACATCAAAAAGATTGGCATACTTAATTATCATACGCATTATGGGCTTATCGAACAAGTGTTTGTACAGCTATAGGAAGTACCTCATATAACCTTGTGTATGGTGCCGATACGATTATGCCTTTGGAGTTAGAAATTCCTTCATTGTGAATTTCTCTCAAGGGCATCCTTGAAGAAGATACTCAAAGGGAATTATGGTATCAACAACTTGAGATGCTCGATGAATAGCATATAAATGCTCTCCAACATCTTCAAGCTCATCAAAAGTATGTGTAACACTGGTACAATGAATAGGTTATTCATCATTCATTTGAGATTGGAGACCTGGTACTCTATGAAAACCAGCGCAATGTGATTGCACCTCCTAGAGAAAAAGGGAAGTTTAGCGTGAATTGGTTAGGACCTTATATCATCATTGAATCCTTCAGATCAAGTGCGTATAGATAGTTGATGAACAAGGTATGCCTCTTAAAGAACCTATCAATGTTAATCATTTGCATACATATTATGCTTAAATTAGTTTTTCATTTGTATGTTATCATTTTACTCATAAAAGCAAAGGTTTGGAAGATAGTAAATTTAAATTTCCTATTTCATTATTTGCTCTAGTCTTTACAAAATATGTAGTTTGTCTTGATTCTTTAAAGTAGTTTTCTTAGTTTAGAGAATTACTTAGTTATTAGCATACAAATTGATAGATGTACACCATGTTCAATAATCATTGTTGAATCTAACCTAACAATGTTACAACATTGTTTCGTTGGATCACAATCAAATTATTTAACCATGTGTATACACCTTGTTTAAAATCTAATTAAGTATAAATATGTGTGTTTTATTAGAGCATGTATCATTTAAATCATCGTTGCATTTGTTAAACAATTATACATAGTTATTTACATCAACCACTTTTAGCATTTAAGTTGACATACATGTATGAAACAAACCTAGATCTTTGTTGCATTTACTTCACAAGTAGATCACAAATGATATATAGAATAAAACACACCAAGTCATGAATCAAAACTATATATATAAATCATAAGAGTTTGAGTACATAAGTTCAACACTAGATCAAAATATGGTGAATCCACTCATAATAAAATAGATATTATCAATGTGATGGACCATGATACCCAGATCCCTTAGGACCTAGTGGTGAATGAGTGATAGATGGTCACCTATGTGAAGCTAATGATCATGAGTGACTCCTAGAGACACTCCATGATTGTAAGCTCTTGATCTCGCCTCTAAGCTCCCCTATCTCCTGACGAGACTCTATGTAGATGATGGAAGTGATCTCTCTCAACTCTCCACCTCATCTTGTAGATAGCTCAGTAGACTATGCTCAATACCTGACATTGCCATGACTCTATACTGATCTAGCTATGTTTGGAAAGCATCACATGCCTCCTCAGCACTCGCTGCCCTTTGAACCACCCAATCTCGCTCGAAGACTAGCTGATCACGCTCCACCTGTCCCGCCTCGAATGTTGCTCTAAGCCGCACTATGAGATCAAATAACTCTGCATGTCGACCTGTCTCATGTGGTGGCATATAGCAATCTTGCATTGATTGCTGTGTCGACTTAGTCGGTACCATCACACTATGATCTAACTCACAAATTCATGCTATGCACTAGAACCAACTATAGAGAGTAAAAGCATCATGATGTCAGCATCTCAATCAAATCAATTTCATTCTAACATCAATATAAGCATAATAACAATAAAAATATAATCATCACCTGGATCCCCTCTTGCCATGATGAATCATGTAGAATGATGACTGCTCTAGTATCTACAATCATCCCAGCTGTTGGGGACATCATAGTGGCACCACCACTTGACTCTCCATGCTCGAAGTGACACTATACTCCTCTTGTTGTGCGTTGTTGTCATAGGCTATGAGCTCAAACCTCAGGTCCCTCCTTGTCGACTCCTACACCCTATGCTAGCTAGCATCATCTACCTCTCATCATCAGCACTGGTGGATCCTCATCATCATCATCATTATCTCTGACATCATCTTCACCATTGTCTCTCTCTCCTCCGTCTGACTCATCTCCTTGCTCGGCCTAGGATCTGGAATCGCTAGTAAGATGATCATCAAGAAAGATAGGGGTAGGGCATGCTATCTCCCACCATGTTGTATATGTTGGGCTCACACCTACATCATTAGCATCAAAGACAGGATCATCATCCTTTGTATCATCATTAGGATCACTCAGCACCACGTCTATGATGGTGAGTCATGCCCTATCCTGAGGCAGCACCCCGTGGTGGTACCTATGTGGGTTTAGGGTTTTAAGCCTGATAAATTACAAGTCTTTATTCCTATAAGCCTTTAAGCCTAAGTTCCTAGGTCTCATTCGCTTTGTTTTCTAATTTCATGTTGACCGCTTGGAGTAGGTTCCCAATCGTTTAAGTTATAACTTGAAGCCTTTAAGATCATGACATGACCAGCCCTAAGTCCTATCTTTACCCTATGTAGCCTATAAATGTCTTAAGTTTTAAGTCCTAAGTCTTCATAAAGGTTAGAAAATGTCGTGTCATTGTATTTCACAGTGTCGTAGAGCCTTTGAGATGACATCATCATCCCTCTATAGGGCCACGACATGAAGACATATGTCAAAGAATTTGGTCTTATAGCCCCTTAATTGAAGATTCTAAATCAAGGAACCGTGTGCTGCCAGGTTTCAGGGTAAGAAGTGATATGTAGGAGAGTTCAGATCTGACGGTAGTTCAAGCGTGCAGAGGAATCTTGGCATAGGTAAAGATTCACAGCGTGGTCACAATATGGTGACACGCGGCCTCCTCTTAAGAAGTGAATAAAGGTATACATAAAGAAGGACATGTGGAGGCTTTAGTGCACCCATGCAAAGCAAGTTGGTGGTGGGCCATTCCTGGCTACGATGCCACAAAATGGTGCCACATGTCCACATCAGAAAAAAGTGAAGTTTTTAGCAGAGGAAGTAAATCTGATATGGCTCATTATTATTGGCTGAAGACTTTTCAATGAAGAAGACCAAGATTTTCAAATCCGGTGGGTGAATGATGGTCATGGATTTCACAAAGGAAAAATTGGATCAACGGCCCAAGTTTAAACTTTTCATGGTGAACGTTGTAGGCACCCTGTAACATGAATTTGAGTTAAGGCTGAAGCTACATCCATTAATGCCTCAGAACCCAAGCTATGAAGCTTCTTAAAGGGAAAAATTAGGGCGCTCTACATCATTTTCACAAGCACAAATAGAGTCCCGACGTGTAGTAAGCTTTCAGATGAACGAGAGAAGGAATTTCAGGCTTTTGCAAGCATAAAACCAGTAATTTTACTCTGTTTGACCAAGCTCAGTTGAATTCTAAGTTGATTTCTTGTCTGGAGGGTAGAATATTGTTGAAAAAGGAAGCCCTAGTTTGGTAGAACGTGTCTGTAATGATGAGTCAATTGGATATGCCCTTCACATCAAAATGAGGTCTGGATGAGGACCTCATGGTCCAATTCCCAGGGTTTGTCAGATGCCCTTTGAATGGGCATGGTACCAGTAGGTTGAATGACAAAATTCTAGACTTTTTCTATAATTGCAGAGATGCCATACTGCCTGTGTCGGGTTGGGTTCTCTTCAAATATTGGTATGATAGGATAGACTTCAAGGTCCCAGTTTGTAACACTTGGTGGTTAGACCTAGCCAAGCTACTTTTACCTATGTATTTCCCAGTCCAGACCTAGCAAGGGAAATCACGCAGAGATATGACCCTCAAACAAGATCAGTCTTAGCAGGGAATGGCATGATGATCATAAAACTCACCAAGGAATATATCTCAAGTGTATTCAACTTCATGCTACCACAGAGAAAATTGACCTGAATGCCTTGAAGGAAGGATATAAAAAGGTCAGACGTGGATATAGAGCCTTCAATCTACCCAAACATAGACCAAAGGGGGTAGATGGCAAATTGATAAAGATATTAGACAAGGAAGAGGAGCCCTTTGAATGCTCCCAATTTATGCATTACTTTGAAAGAACCTACCACAGTCTCTGTCAGGTGCTAGGGAGAGATGTTTCAGACAGGATGCCAGTTTCTTTAATGATGATGGCAGTAAACATTTGGGACCCATCAACAAAGAAGCCATATGACTATGCCTCCTACATAGCAGATAAAATGCATAAGCAGATGATCGGGTTCAAGAACAAATTGTATATTGTGGATGCTCATGTGGACTTTACATGGTACTCATTAATGTGTCATATGATCTTGTTTGTTGTATTGGGCATGTGGCATAGGGACCTACATGTTAAAGAATTTTATTTAGAAGGGAACATGTTGCCAATTTAAATGTGGACCTGCATGTTGGACATGCACTGCATTGATTCTAATTATGTGATTTTTGAGGAGCACTTTGTGAGGAGAATAATTGGGTTTTTAGAGCCAGAGGGGGAAAGATTATATGCAGATGTGCTTGATTTTCTGAGGCCTCTAGATAAAACCCCTGAATTTGTTTCTTCATACCCACACCACCTGCATTTGAATTTATGGATGTGAGGTTGCTCCTTATGTTCTATCTAAGTATGTGCCCAAGGGGATTGCCTTTTTGGAGATAATCAGACAATTAAATTGGTCTGATAGAGAACACTTGAGGAAGCATAAGAAAGCTCATTCTTTCCTACTTCCCTCAAATTCAGTGATTTCATAATAGTTAACAAGGATGGCTTGGATCAAATTGATTCAATTCTACAGGGTTACAGGATGAATGTAGAGCAGCCTAGGATATTTGACCCTGAGGGCTTTATTGACAGAGTAAGGGTAAGTGTGAAAATGCCTTGTTACATTCATCAGGTCTTTTATGATGAGGACACAGTTAGAAACTATTTTACCATGGATGATGTCCACAATTTAAGAGAAAAATGGGAAGCAGCCATGGCAGGAGAGAGGCTAAGAAGGAATTTGAATGCTACTTACCCAGGGGCCTTTGTAGAGATTAAAGATCCAATAATGAGAATTCAAATGATTTTTGACAAAGCAGATGAGCTAATTGGCAGTGCTCCAGTAGGTGAGGAGAGGCCTACTTATCAACCCAATAGCTCAAGAGGACAATATGTTAGAAAGAGGGAATTACCTGACTTTCCCCTGCCAAGAAAGCAAAAATAATTGATTTGCAAAGTGAACAATAAATTGAAGTAGTGGACTTGGAGGAGGAAGTACAAGAACAAGAAGCTCCCCATCAAGTGAATTCACCTAACAGAATAAGACCTTATAATTCCCCAGACAATAGACTGATAAGGTTAATAACTAGTCAACATGTAGACACAGAGGATGTCAAGGTATTGGCTTGTGCACAATTCATGGAAGATGATGAATTTATCAACACTCCTGAATTTAGGAGTTATGTATTGAAAGTTAGAAGTGACAAGTTCCAAAAGAGGATTGAGGAGGCCAAGAGTGGGGCAGATCCATCACAGTACGAGGCCATCACTCAAAAGGTACTAAATGAGGTAAATCAAGACATCAGTGGGATGACCCCAGAAGAAGGGAGGGCCTTAGTTGCCAAAAGAAATGTTTTTCTTCTCCCACATTAGACCTTATCAGATGCCATTGCATTTGACACAATAACTAGAGAAGATTCAGAGGTAACAGATGAGCAAGTAGAAAAGGCACTCTCTGGTGCAGCTTTTAATCTTAGGTTTGAAACCTTAGCAATATGGGCACTGGCCCCAAATGATAATAAGCCTAGGATTGGATTAGGTGAATTAACAAGGGATGTCATAATTAAAAGAGTATCAAGTAATCCAGCTCCCTAAGTTGCTAGCCTAAATGTGCAGACAGCACAATTTGCAGAGGCTATCACAAACAAGCTGCAGAAGGACCATGATGACCTATTGCTGAAATATGGGCAAGTTGTGGCAGAATTGAACAGGTATAAAGAGCGGTTGTTGTTAGGACCTAGCACTTTGTCATCCCACAATAATGGGTTACACTTTTTGGCCAAACTTGACATTGAAATTAACATTTTGAACTAAATCTTCACTTTCTGATACCTATAGCCGCTAAACCATTAGGAATTTTAAGATGATACGAACTAGTGATTTGTGAGATTTTATTTGTAGATTCTAAATATATTTTTTTAAAAAAATTGGAGTTAAATTGTAAAATTTTTTGCATCTCCTTTGATAAATAGTTTTTAATAGTAAACAACATTTTTTTAAAGTGATGTGTATTCTGTAGCACATAACTTTTTTCTACAAAGGATAAAATTATGAATATTTTTTTTAATTAAGTTTTGAAGTCAAACCAATTATAATTTAGACATAGGCGTATTCCGTAAAACATAACTTTTTCTGTATGTATCGAAATTCTTTTTTTTTTTGTTGAAACAAGGACATCAATACCTAGGGCATAGATATTTTTTAGAATTTTGTTTCACTAATTTATTAATTTTTCATGTGTGTAGAACAAAGAACTTGATGTTTGGTGAAAAACTTACATTCACAAGAAATAAAAAATAAATATAATAATCAAATTAAATATATTTAAAATTATACTTTTTGGGAAGCTTATAATAAGGACTACATACTTACAAAACATAAATTTTAAATGAATTCATTTGATCCCCCAAAAGGTAAATCAAAAGTGGTTTTTTATCAGCATTTTGATAGGTGTAGAGGAGACTCCATTATATGTATGGTTTAAAAATAGTGGGGTTCTATCCAAGGGGGTTTGAATCTAAGGAGGCTTGATCAAACCCTCTTCAGTTAAAATCCTTTAAATGGAACCTTTCAAGGCTTAAATCATTATATTTTCTAAAAATATGTGATTTTAGAAAAAATTAGGATGTCCTAGAAAGTGTAACCCGTTATTCTGGAAACACCCATGCTCCAACTGTAATTCAAACTGCAGAGGCATTTCCAGCTAATACAAAGCCCCTACTATCCGAAATAAGAGAATTGAAGGAAGAAATGAGGAATTTGAAAGAAGAAAAAAAGAATTCAGTCAGAGACATGGTCACAAATTTGATAAATCATAGAGTGACCAAAGTTCAAGCTAGGGGAGATGAAATATGGAAATCATATTCAAGTCTGAGGATGGCCCTAGACAAGCATGAGCAGGATAAGGAAAGCCTCAAGATTATGGTCAGAGCATGGTTGCCAAGGACTAGAGAGGTAAGGGACCTAAACAAATGCTCAAGGTTTGATTTAGATGCACCTCCTGAGATAAAGTTGACACTTGACATGCTACTAATACTTGAGGAGGTCGTAGCTTTTCAATTAAAGTTGGACAAGGTTTTGGGTGAGAAAATGGTGCAGGGGAACCATGTTAGTCATTTTGTGTAAATAAGGTTATATGTCAAGTTTTGGTGTGTTGAGTCTTAAATTCATTCAATAAGGTCATAATAGACCATCTTTAAATGTATTGAGTCATGTTTGGCCAGTTTGAGTTCATATGGTCATCTTTTGCAATATTGTCAAAATGTTGTCATGAAAAGTTGCAAAAAATGTAAAATTCCAAGAGTTAGGAATGTGAAGGGCCAGGTAGTTAGGGAGTCAGTTGTGGCCATTTGTTTTCTAGTGTAAAATTTTAAATATGCTTGTAGAACCTCGAGGGAGAGGTTGGAGGATTGTATATGAAGATAAATCAATAAGAAACCCTGGTTTACTTTGAAAAGTATGTGTTTTTACTGGTAAACTATTGCTACAACATTCTATACTATTCTGTACAGGGAGATTATGGTCTGAAGTGCATTGTAATTTTTAAAGGCATGTGTTAGCTTTGTTTTGGCATTAGTTTGACTTAATTTCATCAAGTTTTAAAGTTTTTGTGAACATTTTACTGAGAACGGGTAGGGAACCCTGAACTTAAGGGTTTGATAGTGTAAAAAGGAGGTTAAGAGTAGTAGTTCGATGAAATAGCATTGGTGAAGTGTGAGAGTTAGTTTGTGGAGCATGTGCAGACTATATTTGATGTATTTAAGGAGTTGGTGATGTGAGAAAAGGTCTGGGGACTGTAGTTTTAATAAACCCTCTCTTGTACAAACACAAAATAGGCATAAACAAGGGTTTGTGGTTTTGGTGAACTTGTAATTTTTTCTCTTGATGGAAATTGTGGATTCAAAGCTTTTGTAACCTGGTTGAGGCTCTACGATAGGAATTTGTGTCTGGGAGAAATATTACTTGGTAGTTGATTTGTAAAAATGGCCTAATTGGAACAGTGACAATCCTGTTTTGAGCCCTACCTCCCAAAGTGACCTATACCCATTTTGGAATATGATTTAGGAAAGCCAAAAGGGTATCCAAAAGTGTTATTAGTTTTGGGTTTCAGTTTTTGTCCTAAGATTAAAGACCTGACAGTCAGTTTAGAAGGGCTGCAAGCATTGTAGTCAGTTTGTGAAAAATTATAAACAAAATGAGAAACTTGTGTTCTTGAGGTTTGTGAGGGGTTTGTTCATGATGTGCCAATCCTGTTAAAGTTGTCCCAATGTTGGGTTGGGTGTTTTGTGTCCTTAAGATCAATGTTGGGTTGTGACCAAGAAATGTCATTGTTGCAAGTTGAAGACAGTCTGAAATAGTAATTGATTGATGCATGAAGGTCCTAACACTGAGTTGTTTTGAGTGAGATAGAGTTCCTAAGGAGTTTGAAGATGGTGATTAACCTTTTTTGGGTCTGTGAGTTTCTAAACCAAAAGTTACCTTGTGAATGAAAGTTACCTTGAAAGATGATTGCCTTGAAAACTAAGAAGAGTGAAACCCATTGTTGTGAAATATGCCTCCATTAGATTGAATTTGAATCCTTCATTTGAGTGAAGTGAACTCCATGCTCTACATCAGAAAAGACAGTTTACTGAGAAAATAGATAAGAAAATAATGCCGGGTATATTGGAAGGTGATGGACAGGTAAAAGGCCTTGACAAGTGGAGGGCTGACTTTGAAAACATTGCAGGCCAATTAATATCTACCTGTTTTACCGATGGGGATCCAAGCATGAAGATTTTGAGCTCAACATTGGACAAGTTGCATGTGCTTGAAATAAATTTTGAGTTGTTCTATAATGAGTCGAAGATCTTGTTGGATGCAAGGTACACAAGACATAATGAGAAAATATCAAAGTTGATTTCTTTTCAATGGCCATCAGAGAAGTCATATGCAACTTGGACAGATAAGTATGGATAAATGTGCCTGAGAATGAATGAGCAACTAACATTTTCCCTTCATTAATGTGACAAAGCTTCTCTAATCAATTGTACTCCCAGAAAATTATATTTTGTCTTTTCTCTATTCAAATGTAATTAATT
The DNA here is from genome assembly GCA_027924645.1 of Cunninghamia lanceolata. NCBI lineage: Eukaryota > Viridiplantae > Streptophyta > Pinopsida > Cupressales > Cupressaceae > Cunninghamia > Cunninghamia lanceolata. Next base: position 6,817,909 of record BSBN01000023.1, on the reverse strand, counting down.
TCCCAACGCCTATGGGCGGTGCCTTGTAATGTAAGACTCATGTAACCGAAATAAGATAGTGAATGTTGAGTACCACATTCTTGCATCTATAAAAGAACTGGTAGACTCACTTTGTAATGTTGTTGAAGGATTGGGATTTTGAGGAGTGAATGCAATTCAAATTTTGATCGGTTGCCCTATCTATGGTGTTGTAAGTTTTTGCTTAATGTGTTGAATGTGTTTTTTCATGAGCTATTTATCAGTTTCAGGTTGAATTATATGAATAATGATGTTAGCATGTGTTTCTATTAACTGTCTCCATTGTTATCTACATTTTTCTTTTGAACAAAGTAACTAAGAGTTTCCTGAGTTCTTGGGTGCACACTTGCTGCACTGCATATTTCGTTTCTTGCTTCTGTTTAAGGAATAGACGAAACTGCTTTAAACCAAATATGGAGAGGAATGTTTGATAGTAGGGATGTTTGTAAGAAGAGTTAATGGAAATACTCATTCTTGGGTGTTATTTGCAAGGAAAATACAAAACTAACCCTCTAAAAATCTATATGTTTGTTTGGCCTATGGAAATGCACAGCATGGTGAGGATTGACTCTGAACCCTAAGATAAGGCACTGGTCAACTGTTGGGTAGATTTTATGATTCAAGCCCTAATATGGAAACCAAAATATAAAAAATAAAATCAATACATCATTTGAAAACTTTAGGATTTTAGGAGTAGGATTTTAGATATCATGTTCTCTGACCTATAAATGAACAAATGCCCAAAGTTAGCCACTTTGTAATCATCATATAGTTTTGGTCTGCATAAAAGAGAATATATCTATTTAAGTATCAATACATGGTTGAAGTCAAGGTTTATTATATGGGTATTGAATAAGGGAATACCCCCTAGGTCCTGCAGAGCCTGAAGTGCAAAGGAGACAGAGAATCAGTCTCCCATTCGTTGGCCACTGACCTGAGGATCCTGTGGATAAAAGATGGCTACTTTTTAGGGGAACTCGGATAATCAGTTGGGAACACCAATAGATTGGTGACTCCGCTGGGGAAGTTGGCAAAGAACCTAGATTGTAAATTTGAATCCCATTAGTGGGTGGCGACTCTGAAGGTTAATCTCCCAGTTGGTGAAAATAGAAGTTGCATGCAGAGGAGAAGATCCCTACAAAACCCCTTGTTCCAAGAATTACTAAGAAAGATGTATAGGAAGAAAGGAGCTACTCATCCCAGTTAAGAAAACTCACCAAGTCCTAGGAATAGTGATGATCCCCAAAATAATGTTAGGTCTCCTAGGCAACAACAACATTTCTCAGCTACAGAGGCTAATATTCAAGATATTTATGAGAAACAATAAAGTGATGGGTTGAGGATAGGGTCTCATGTGTTTCAAGAATGTCCTTTTCTAGATCCTCCTAATAGGTTTTGTAATGTCAGAAAATGTCCCCTTGGGGGCTTTTCCCTCATAAGGTTTAGTTCATGGGTCTTTAGTGTGCATTTAGGACATATTACATCATATTTCAACATCCCGATGAGAAAACCCCTAAGTGTCTTGGCAAATGGGACTTAGGGGGACCACTTGAGATAAACCCTACCCAAAATAGGGGGGAGGACTTGGGCGCCCGCACCCTAGTCCTGCCCTATTTTGGCGCAGTCCCAATTTTTGCGTGTCGGCTTGTGACCGTTGTTTGGGTCCTATGCCAACATGGTAAGTTTGAATTACTAAATTCTAGGTGGGAGTGTTTGTAGTTGCATATAAAAGCATGTTTAGGCATTCATTTATAAACTAGAGCATTATTAGATGATCACTAGCAAGCTATTGTGTTCTAAAGGTGATTCAAGGCTTTCATCATGTTGCAAGAGCAGATTTGTGTTGTCTATGTGTTTGTATTTGCAGATTTGAGAAATCATTTCCTCATGGCATGAAGAGCTTCTTCCTCCCATGAGATCTTCACTACAAGGTGATATCATTTGTGTTTGTAAGAATTTATCATTTGGTTTTTGCCTCTGCCTCACAAGGGCACGCACTCTCTATTTGACAATGGTGTTAGGAAGACTTGAATGTCTCTCTGGGGCTTGACTAAGGCAAGCCTCTAAACACCACAACCCCCTCCCAAAGTTTTCATGATTACAGGTTACAGGTTGAAGCTACAGATAAAGTGAAGTTGTAGGAGGGTACAACAAAGTGTCAGAATTATAGATCAGAGAAGAAAATAGCTCCCTGGACTAGGGCACCTGCTCATTAGTCCTCAAAGTTTCGTGACGAGAAAACCTTTGGTACAGTAAGGACAAGTTATAGATCTTATTTGCAGATCCTGAAAAAAAGTAGGAAATTGGACTTGGGCACCCGCTCTTTAGTCCCCAACTATTCCACTTCCAAACCCTAAAAATAGGTGCACAGTTATTTGTCATTTTACATCTTTTTGTAGCAGCATTTTCTAATATCCGTCTGTTTGCTGTCATAGTTACATAATTAGGGTTTTAAAGTATAATTGAGCATAAGAGAAGATAATTGTCAATCAAATCATAAAAATCTAAGTTTCCCTACATCTCATAGTGACCTAGGGTAGGATAGTACATTGCAACTCGACCCTAGGTCCATGAATGAAAAGGTGAAAGGAGGATATACGCACAAACTACCAAAAACTAACTATCCAAATTCCACACTTTACATTTTGGTGAACCCGTGTTATTGGACTTGTTTGCACCTTGCTGAGTGTTTTGCTTCATATTTGCATTGATTTTCATTCATTCATAGTATCATTCATCTTATTGCATTGAAAAACTTATAAAAAATTGGAAAATTTGGAAAATTTGGAAAAAAATTGCATTCTAGGGTTTGCATGTTGCATTAATTAATTTGAATTTCATAAAATTTCTGATTTATGCATTAGATATGAGTTAAATTGCAGAAAATTACAAAAATTCAATATCTTGCATTGCATTTTCATCTTAAAATTGCTAAGGTTTTGTTGAAAATTGTGAATTTTGCATATAACCTAGTAATTCCAAAATCTAGGGTTTGTAGGTAAAATCATGTTTCATATTTTTATTCTAATTTTAGAGACTCATTCAAATTTTCATTTGTCTTTAGTCTTGCATTTTAGAACAAACTTGCATTTAGATTTCAAAATTTTGCATTTTTGCATAGAAAAATTCAATAAAAACTAGCATTTTCATTGATTTTTCATTAGATTTGCACTTACATTTTGCATATTAGAACATGGAAATCATTTTCAGATCTGAGATAATGTAATTTTCATCATATATCAGCTTGCAAAACATTCATATAGCATTTTACATCAAGATCTCAAACCTAGGGCTTGAAAAACATTGATTTTCACTAGATTTGGCCTTATCGACTCTCTAAACTTGCACTATAGGCGTGTTGTAAAGAATATTTTTGAACTAATTGGCCGATATCATGGGTATTATCTTCTGACCCTCCTAAAAATATTTACAACACCCTATTATTGGCCTCTTGTATTGAAAATTTGGTGAAAAATTGCCTATTTTTGCTATTTTTGCCCTAGGGTTTGGCCTAGTTTGCACTCTAAGTGTGTTGTGACAAATTTTATGGATTGAGGTGAATGATATCATCAATATTATTCACTAAACCTCATAAAATCCTTTACAACACCCATTTTTCTAGGTCTTGGAATTGAAAAACCGTGAAAATTTGCCTATTTTTTATATATTTTCACTAGGATTGACCTTGGGTGACACTATAAGTGTATTGTGACAGATATTTTGGAATTAGGTGGATGTTAGTACTGATATAATTTTCTTTCCATCATCATTTTCCTCACAACACCCTTTGTCATGCTCTTTTACATTGAGATTTGGTAAAAAAAAAATTGCATATTTTAGTGCATTTTCATTATATTTTGACTTGTCATCATCTTAGATTTGCATGAGTCTAATAACTCGCTGTCCTAAGAGAAATATCCCTTTAAGAAGAAGCATAAGACACATGGTATCTAGTGCTCTTGAATAATTTAGCACATTGAACACCTTCTTCACAAAAGGAGAGACTCAAATGTTACAAGATATTACACCCATCACAAGTACAATGGAAGAGCAAACTTTTCATGATGTAGATGATACTATTGAAGCAACAGGATATGTATCTGATGAGAAAATATAAAAACTTGATAAAGACCTAGCTCAATTTCAAGACTATGTGCAAACTAAGAGGATAGTTGAAGAAGTTGTACCTATGATTCACCATGTAAGAGAATTGATAAAAGAGGGACAAGACAGTGTTAATGCAATCCGTGGTTTAGCACATATTGTACAAACCAATATCATGCCAGTGACTGAATGTGTAAAAGTGATAAATAACACTTTGTCACTGTCTCGTACTTAAGTATCGGTACCTATACCGACTACGGGAATATCCAGCTTTACATCAGTGATCTTAACAACTGATGCAAACACCTGTAGTAATGCTACCACTGGTATTGGAGTATCTAATGACACTAATTACAAAATTGTAGGATTTAAGTATCAGAATTTGGTTCCTAAGGGGACCTCTTTTATGAATAATTGCTCTCAACCACCTCTTCATCCAACTTATTCTCAACCTCCCATCACATATAGTTATTCTCAACCACTTACCACCTACCATTATGTCCAACCACCGTTGACCTATTCACAGCCTCTGCCTATCATATCTCAAACTCAATCACCTCCTCACTTTGGTTCCAATTCCTCGTAGCAAACTGCATCTCCCAATGATGCTATCCTAAACCAACTTTTGTAGGGCATGACTGCTTTACAACAAAAGGTAAGAAACTTGACAAATTCTTCGCAACCCAATATACCAACATATCATGCCCGTAATCCCCTTTCCTATGCAATTTTGAGAACTCCTATGCCTGAGAGGTTTGAGACTCCTTGCTTTGAAAAATATGGTGGAAAAGGTGATCCTAATACTCATGTGGCAACATTCACAGCTATGTGTAGTGATTTCTATTTTGAAGAGGATTTGTTGGCAAAACTTTTCCCGCGATCTCTCAAAGATACTACTTTAGAATGGTTTTGCCCTTTGCCTTTGAATTCAATACACTCCTTTTCGCAATTGATTGATCAATTTTTACAACATTTTCAAGCAAACATTGGACCTCAATTCTCTTTGATTGATTTAGTTCATTACAAGCAAGGTTCGAAAGAAAAGTTAACTGAGTTTATTAGTCGGTATCAAGCTTTGTATACACAAATTCAATATCATATGAAAGATGAGGATGTTCAGAAGGTGTTTATCACTAATCTACAACTAACATCTGTAATAAGATCCTCTTGATGAAGTACAACTCCTTTCATCATTTATGCACTGCCCTTCATCATTACCAACTTTCGTCTAGTCAGTATGAAAACCAAAACTCATCGGCTCAAGTTAGTCAATCCATGGGTGGACCATCACAAAACAACTTTAAGAGGAATAATAATAATAGGAGTTTCATCAAGATTAATGGACCGAATACGAACAACTTTTCTAATGTGTCTACTATCACTAATATGAAGAAAGCATCATATCAACCAAGAAAGTTTACTCCGATATCTGAGTCTTATCATTCTATCATGAATCAAGCTGTGAGTAATAACATTCTAAAGCTTCCCCTGATTAAGCCTATTGATCCTAGTAAAGTACAAGGACCTTACTTAGATGCTAATGCCTTTTGTCATTTTCATCAAACACAAGAACATGATATTGAACGATGTATGCGTCTGAAACATGAAATACAAGACCTCATTAATTCGAATATCATATAGGTATCGGGTGTGAATGATAATGAAAATAAGTCGGTTGCTCCGCCGAATCAAAATTTACAAATCTTCACTAATCCTTTTCCTAAACATACTGATACCAATATGTTGGAACAAGGACTAGTAGAAATAGCTTATGATGATTATTTAGACTATGATAATATCATGGGTATGATTGAAGTGGATAAAGAAAAGTTGGATAACCCACCTCGTCCACGAAGAAATGGAATTTATGTTGAGGTTCCTCCTCTGTTACCCTTATATGGATCGGGAGGTAAAAAAACACATTAAAAAGACAAGTAGAACAACTAATACAGACGAATGAGATAGTACAGGATGATTCCTATTACTGTGTTAGACGACATCAACAATGAAAACTTGCTAAAAATTGGAAGAGAGTAAGACGATTGTCAATAGCTAGAAATAACAGTGGTTCTCCCCCTCATAAGCAACAAAAGATCTCATTTACACAGGGATCTAAAGAACAAACATCATACAATAACAAACAAGACTTTCATAAGAACCACTCAAACTTTGCACTCAACATGATCGAATACCTCTCCAAGAGGTTCTCAAATTCAAAAATCTGATAAAATGATCATACAAGTAAGTATCTCTAACCCTTTATCTCTCTCGTGATGTGCTTCCCCTGTGATGTCTTATGTGTTGTTTAGGCCTCCTGGGATGACCCTTGATTCTCTTGTAAGGTCTAGGATACCAGGAGACTGCCTCTATTGTGACCTTCTTCTATTTGTATCATCATTCTTCTATATTGCCTCTCTCTGATTCCATCATTGTGTGTTGTGTCTTACGAACATAGCATTGAGGTTGGTGACTTGGGGGCACCCTCCTATGTGACTATCCCTAAGACACTTGTTTCTCCTCTCTTATTTATTTTTTCCCTTCCTCTAGTGTTTTTATCTAGCAGGCAGATGACGAAAAACATTTATATTGATGCAAACCTAGCATCCCTTTCGCGAGAAATCAAAAATTGGACTTAGTTCTTAATATGATGATGGCGTTGTATATCTTATCTGACACTTGGCTAGTGGAAGCACTCATGCTTTCCGTGTAGTGATTTTGATGATGTTTTTATCTCATTTACAAATCATAACAATACTGATGCTCTGCGTACTTTATTTGTCTTTGAATCTAGTCTTGGTGGTACTCGATTCGGATATCTTTGTGATATAGCCCCATTGTTATCCTCGAATCTGAATTCATGGTATAACCTTGGCTCTTTGTGTGGTTAATCATATGCATTGATGTTATTGTTTATCATGATTATGTAGACACTAACATGTTTCTTGCAAGGATGTGTTTGTGGGAACATTTGACGATCGTAAAGTACATGTCACCTCCGAGGGGCATGGGCTTTGCGAAAGTCTGTGTTCCCTTGTGTGTTTTCTTCCTACCTTAACATGCTTGATATTGATGCATGATAGCAACCACCTTAAGGTGGGGGCATATATAAGGTAAGCTATCTGTTATAAATGTTAGCAATGTGCTTGTCCTCAGGTATAGTTTAAAGACTTGTGCGATGAGTACATCCTGCACTCTGAGTTTGTTTACAATCAATCAATCTATCATTTAAGCCCTTTGTAGAGGTGGGATATCACGTATATCCTTTTTATCTTAAGCCCTCTGCCTAGGCGAGGGTTGTGTATTTCTCGGAGCATATTGCACCATCCTGTCATTTTCAAAAGTCCTATGCGAAGGCGGGGAGTGATTCTGTGACTAACTCAACTCTTAAGTGTGTCTTCGGTGATTGTTGTGGTGAAGCCCAATCATTGGTGTGTGCCTGTAATGTACCTGAGATGGTGTTGAACCTAGAATAGGAACACTCCATTGCTTGTCTACCGTGTTTTCTTTGTGTCTTCAAAGTGTGTGTTTTTGGCGTGGTTGCTTTGTTTGGCGTGTTTGTTGACCCATATGCAGTTTAAAGACCTATGTGATGAGTACATCCTACATTTTGGGAGGTTTTGCGTGTCTTGCGTGTGTGTTGCCCCATATGCAATTTAAAGACCTATGTGATGAGCACATCCTGCATTATGGGAGATTTGTTTACTTTCCTGTACTTGCATCTGCATTTCATATATATGAGAAAAAGAAAATAAAAGAAATCATTCATGTCTTATATGCATTAATGTGTCTTCTATGCATTTACTATGTTCTCCATGTTTTGCATGACTGTAACTATCTTCTCTATGTTTTGTGTGCCTGTCATTGTCTTCAATGTGTCTAGCGTGTCTTCTCCATGCTTGGCGTGTTTGTTGTCTTTGTTGACTATACTTTAATGCATGTATTGGCCTTTTGTTTATACATACATTAAAGTGGGGGCTAAATGTAACGTCAAAAAATGTTCCCTTGGGGGCTTTTCCCTCATAAGGTTTAGCTCTCGGGTCTTTGGTGTGCATTTAGGACATATTACATCATATTTCAACATCCCGATGAGAAAACCCCTAAGTGTTTTGGCAAATGGAACCTAGGGGGACCACTTGAGATAAACCCTACCCAAGTTGTCCCCCCTATTTTGGGTAGGGTTTATCTCAAGTGGTCCCCCTAGGTTCCATTTGCTAAGACACTTAGGGGTTTTCTCATCGGGATGTTGAAATATGATGTAATATGTGCATTGCACCCAAGTCCTCCCCCCTATTTTGGGTAGGGTTTATCTCAAGTGGTCCCCCTAGGTTCCATTTGCCAAGACACTTAGGGGTTTTCTCATCAGGATGTTGAAATATGATGAAATATGATGAAATATGTCCTAAATGCACACTAAAGACCCGAGAGCTAAACCTTATGGCACCCTAGTCCTGCCCTATTTTGGGGTAGTCCTAATTTTTGGGTGTTAGCTTGTGACTGTTGTTTGGGTCCTATGCCGACACGATAAGTTTGAATTACGAAATTATTGGTGGGAGTGTTTGTAGTTGCATATAAAAGCATGTTTAGGTATTCATTTGTAAACTAAAGCATTATTAGATGATCACTAGCAAGCTATTGTGTTCTAAAGGTGATTCAAGGCTTTCATCGTGTTGCAAGAGCAAATTTGTGTTGTCTATGTGTTTGTATTTGTAGATTTGAGCAATCATTTCCTCATGGCATGAAGAGCTTCTTCCTCCCATGAGATGTTCACTACAAGGTTATATCATTTGTGTTTGTAAGCATTTATCATTTGGTTTTTGCCTCTGCCTCACAAGGGCATGCACTCTCTATCTAACAACGGTGTTAGCAAGATTTGAATGTCTCTCCGGGGCTTGACTGAGGCAAGCCCCTAAACACCACAACCCCCTCCCAAAGTTTTCATGATTGCAGGTTGCAGGTTGAAGATACAAACAAAGTGAAGTTGCAGGAGGGTACAATAGAGTGTCAAAATTGTAGATTAGAGAAGAAAATACCTCCCTGGACTAGGACACCCACTCATTAGTCCTCAAAGTTTCGTGACGGGAAAACCTTTGGTACAACAAGGACAAGTTACAAATCTTATTTGCAAATCCTGACAAAAATTAGGGCATTGGACTTGGGCGCCCGCTCTTTAGTTCCCGACTATTCCGCTTCCGAACCCCAAAAATAGGTGCACAATTATTTGTCATTTTACATCTTTCTATAGCAGCATTTTCTGATATTCATCCATTTGTTATCGTATTTACATAATTAGGGTTTTAAGGTATAATTGAGCATAAGAGAAGATAATTGTCAATCAAATCATAAAAATCTAAGTTTCCCTACATCTCATAGTGACCTAGGGTAGGATAGTACATTTCAACTCAACCCTAGGTCCTTAAATGAAAGGGTGAAAGGAGGATATACGCACAAACTACCAAAAACCAACTATCCAAATTCCACCCTTTATAGGTTCGAAGATACAAAATCGCCAAGGGATGCTGATAACCCCAATGTGATGAGACCATCCTCTTCTATGCCAAGAGAAGAGGAATTAGTAGAAGAAATCAGGAATCTCAGGGCTGAGTTGGATTACCTGCAAGCCTTGAAAATAAGAGATGATATGAGACAAAAGGTGGAAGCCTTGAGAATTGCCCATCAGAATGCAGCTCCCACTCTCAATAATGCAAATGTGTTAGGAAACCAATAGGCAAATGAGGTTCAAAATCAACAAAATAACCAAAACATACTTGTAAATGATCCAGGGTTTAACCAGCATGTAAATTAGAATCCACAAAATGATCAAAGACAAAATGCAAATAACAATAGAATACCACAGAATAATGTGAGAAATCAAAATACTCATGGTAATGCAAATAGGAATGTTAATGCAAACCAATTTGGTTGGGGACCTATGTAGTTGGACAGATTTAGACAGTTAGACTTCATTGGCATTCCTTGATACCCTAACCCCATTGACAATGATATCAAGGCTGAATTGCCAAAGTTCTCAGGTAACAATGTTGTGTCAGGAGAAGACCACTTGAAGGCTTTCCTCAACATAATGGATAATTTTGAAGTAGAACATGAGGATGTTTTCATGAAATTATTTATGCAGTCCTTGATAGATGAAGCCAGAGAATGGTATAGAAATTTACTTGATCAAAGTGTTACATCATGGGATGATTTTAAGAGGATTTTTAGGGAACGGTACGGAGAGAAGACTGGCCCTAGTTTCATCATTAATGAGTTCACAAGTATTGCTAAAGGGTCAAATGAATCTGTTTCTGATTTCATTGCTAGGTTTACCAGGGATTTGAACAAATTGCCACCTCATATGAGGCCAAATGAACCAATGTGTATGGTTTTGTATACAAATGCTTTTGATGCCAAGATAGCATATGAACTAAGAGATAAAAGTCTATCTAGCATTAGGGATGCTTTCAAAATTGCAACTAATATAGAAAATAATAGGAAGGCATTAGGCAAAGGAAATAGAAGGGATATTGTGAGAATCTTGCAAAATCCAAACAATAGAGCTTAGAATGCTCAGAGTAACATCTCCACATCTAAGGATAAATTGGACAAATTGACAACTGCTTTCAAAGACTTAAGTTATAAACTTGCTAAAAATGAAAAGGGACTTGGTCCTGAGAAGCAGGGTTATCAGAGGCAAGAAAAGAGACCACAACTACATGATATGCCATACAACACAAATTGGCACAATGGTAAGCCTACCCTGAATAATAAGACTGATCAAAGATCTCAGAATACTAAGGAAACTCCTAATCCCCTGAAGAAGACTATCAATATTGTTGAGGATACTCAATGGTGTATAGTATGCCAAATGCCTCACTAACAATCTCAGTACATGATTGCTCAATCCTTTTATAATGATGCTAATGCTTGCAACGAGTGTAATGAACCTCATTGTGTTGAAGATGATAGTATTAACATGCTTTTTGCAAATGGAGACTATTCCTCCTCTGATGAGGCAGATGCAGATACAGATGTGAATGAAAGAAGGTGTTATAAGAACAGAATCTGCTAGCAAGTTTTCTCAGATGAAGAAAATGAGGATCATCAAGTTTATGCACAAGACTCACATATTCCTTTGGTTAATTTTAAAAGACCTTCTAATGAGGAAATCGGAGCTCTTACAGCTGTTGTAGTAGCCCAGGTTAAAAGCAACTATAATCTTAGGAATAAGGCTCAAGTAGGTGATTCAGGCCATCTAGGAAGCATCTTTGTAAAGCATCCTCAGCATAATCAGAAAGAGCCCGAATAACAGAAAAAGCAGGGTGAAAATAGTAAAAGAGATCCAAAAGAAAAGTCAAGTCAAAACATTAAAAATTTAGAAAGTAAGGTTTCTCAGAATGGGGAGAAGACTAAAGGTCCACTTGTCATGGATGACAGTCAAAAAATGACAAGAGCTAAGGCTAGACCAACTCATGAGAAGAGTAAAAACTTGGGCCAAGTTACAACTGTTATACAAAATTATGCCCCATTTGATATAACTCAAGCTTTATCACAGATGAAAGTTTCAGTCCCATTGATGGAAATGATGAAAATTGAGGAGTATAGAAATAAGGCATTGACCCTTATTTCAAGAGTATCCCATCAGTCAGGGAACTCACCTCAAGATCATAGAAAAACTCAGGGGATGGGTGCTAATGAAGAGGAAATTCCTGAGGTCTACTTAGGAAAAACAGTAACAAAATGGCCATCACAGGTAGAACCATTCTATGTATCCCTTATTTTTAATGGGAAAGTGATTAGGAATTGCATGCTTGATCCAGGTGCTTCAGCAAATATCATGCCCTTGGCTATTATGCAGCAGGTTGGATTGAATATAGATAAGGCATGTGGAAAGTGTTATGCTATGGATGCTAGGGAAGTGCTAGTTATAGGGATTATGAAGAATGTGAACTTCATGCGTGCAGCCTATCCAGAAAAAACCTATACCATGAATGTAACAGTAGTTGATATCAAACCACAATATGGTATGCTATTGTCTAGGAGGTTGGCAACACTGATTGGAGGAAGTATGCAGTTGTATTTGTCATATGGTATGATTCCCATGAATGGCAAGGATGTTAAGCTGATTAGAGAAGAAAGAGCACCAGATACAGTTGAGGATCAATAACTAGAAGATTAGATTTATTTTCTGGACACTGATTGTGAAAACTTCAAGATTGTATCATGTGATCAGGATGTAAAGGAGAAAGAACCTATTGATGAGGAGCTTACAGGACAGAAGGATCATAAAGGCTTATGGACCATGTACTTTGATGGTGCCTATTCAAAAGAAGGTTTTGGTGCAAGAGTGGTGTTTCTGTCTCCTACTGGTAAGATCCTTAAATTCTCCTTTCTATTGAAGTTTGCTTGCACAAATAATATTGCAAAATATGAAGCTTTGTTGCTAGGATTGAATGTTGCTCTTAGGCATGACATTAAATTGTTAAGGGTGTTTGGAGATTCAGAACTAATAGTTTCCCAAGTAAGAGATAAATATGCTTCAAAGAATAAAAGGTTGAAACAATATAAACATGCAATTTGGGATACTATTGAGTTGTTTGATGCATTTTCAATAAATTGGATAGAGAGATCAAAGAATGTTATGGCAAACTTCTTGGCTAATGTGGATATTAGGCCAGATGATATTACATTATCAAATATCACAAATGTTGAGATTAAGATCAGACTTGTAGTGCTAGACAACATATGTAGTTGCTAGGTTTTTGAGGATGAAGAGGATTTGGTAAAGTGCCTACATTGTATTGATGAGTATGAGACTCAAGAGATAGATTTCTAGAACTTTGTGGAAGTTGTGGATGGGAAAGAAACTTCTTTTGGAAAAGAAGTGATACAACTCAAGACTAACAATATTCCAAGGGGATTGGTTGCTTTGGAGAGAACATTTGATCACAGAGATTGGTTGGTTGCTAAGACCTCTTCCCCTCACATGGAGGATTTAGAGGAAATAAATTTGGGTACACACAATGCTCCAAAGAAAGTTTACATAGGTAAGCACTTGAAACCACACATTAGGGCAATGTTAATAGCATTACTAAGAAAATACAAACATGTCTTTGCCTGGTCGTATGAGGACCTGAAAGCCTATAGAGAGGACTTATTTCAGCATGAAATCCCCCAAAAGCCTAGAGCTAAACCATTCAGACAGAGGCAGAGACCTATTAATCCTACCTTAGCTCTAAAAATGCAAGAAGAGCTTATGAAGCTTAGGGATGCTGGAATCATTAAACCCATAAGATATTCTAATTGGGTGTCAAATCTTGTCCTAGTTAGAAAAAAGAATGGATATATAAGACTGTGCATATACTTTAGGAATTTGAATGTCTTCTTTGAAGGATAATTACCCATTTCCAAACATGGAAGCTATGTTGTAGAAGGTGACAGGGTGTGAACTTTTGTCCATGATGGATGGATTTTTAGGGTATAATCAGGTGAAGGTGAAAGAATTAGAACAATATAAAATTGCCTTCACAACTCCATGGGGAACTTATGTATATGTGAGAATGCTATTTGGTTTAACAAATGCAGGTGCTACTTTCCAAAGAGCAATGGATGTTGCTTTTGCAGGATTAATTGACTCCATACTGGTTGTGTATCAGGACGGCTTCACTGATTATTCGAAGAAAGAAGAACACCACTGCATGCACGTAGAACAAATTTTCATTAGAGCACTGGAATATGGTATCTCACTAAACCCTAAGAAATGTGCTTTTGGGGTAATTGAACGAAAACTCTTGGGGCATATAGTGTCTAAAGATGGAGTTAGGATTGACCCAGAGAGGGTTACAGCAATTGATAAAATCCAGATACCCAAGACAATTAAAGGTATTCAATCATTCTTTGGGCAAATTAACTTTGTTAGAAGATTTATTCCTAATTTTGTAGAGATTACTAAAGCTATATCTAAGATGTTGAAAAAGGGTGAATCTATAACATGGGGAAGTGAGGCAACCCAATCATTTCAGAGCATAAAAGAGGCTATTAAGACTGCTCCTGTCTTAAAGTCTCCTAATTTTTCTAGGCCTTTTCAGTTATTTTCGTTTGCTTCATTCCATACAATTGCTACATGCTTGTTATAGAAAAATGATGATGGATTTCAACAACCAATTGCTTTCTTCAGCAAATCTTTGCAAGCTGCAGAGCTGAAATATGACATTATGGAGAAGCAAACTTATGCCTTGGTTAGAGCAATTAAGAATTTCAGGCCTTATTTGGTTGGAGCTAGGATTATAGCATATGTGTCTCATGCAATGGTTAAGGACATATTCACTCAACATGAAGTAACTGGAAGACGATGTAGATGGATAAACAAACTCCAAGAGTTCAACATTGAGATTCAAATTACTAAATTGGTGAGGGGACAAGGTCTGGATAAATTTATGACAGAATCAAATTTGGAGCCATGTCAAGTGAATGTAGCTCAAGATCAAGTTTGCAACATACCGAAGTCAGTGTGGTACAAAGACATTGTGCACTATTTGCAAAATTTGAATTGCCCTTCTCATTTGAGTGACAATCAAAGAAGAACACTAAAGCTACAAGCTGTCAAATATGTTATTGTTCAAGGTGAATTGTATTGGAAGAACTCTGATGGTGTGCTACTCAAGTGTGTAGATGAAGAGAAGGCCATGAAGATATTAATTGGTATGCATAAGGGGATATCTGGGCGACATTATACACCTAAGACTACTGCCTATAAGATTCTTAGAGCGGGATATTGGTGGCCAACACTTTTCTCTGATGCACATAAGATGGTGAGGAAATGTGATTCTTGCCAAATATTTTCTGGAAAACTTAAGTATGCAGGTGCATTAACTCTTAAGACTGTAATGGTGGAAGCTCCATCCCAGTAGTGGGGCATTGATTTTATAGGAGAAATAGCTGAGAAGTCAAGTGGAGAACACAGTTAGATATTGATTGCTACAGATTACTTCACTAAATGGATTGAGGCCATTCCAACCAAGAAATCCACAAGTAATGTTATGCTTTACTTTATCTTAGAATACATAATAATTAGGTTCAAAGTACCAGCAAAATCGGTCACAGCTAATGCAATGTGCTTCAGGTCTGGTGAGTTCGTTGATTTCTGCAATGGTTATGGAATCAGTTTGTCTTATGCATCACCATATCATCCTTAGGGAAATGGCCAAGCAGAATCTAGTAATAAATGTCTCATAAAGATAATTAAAAGAATAATTGACAAGAATAAAAGGGCATGGGACTCCAAATTGAAGTTAGCACTGTGGGATGATAGGGTAATAATGAAAAAGGCAATTGGTAAATCTCCCTTTGAGTTAGTATATGGTGCAGAGGCCAGGTTGCCAATGAATAATCTCTTGCCAGTGTACAAATTTATACAAGAAAGTGATGAGGATATGGAAGATCCAATGGCTGAGAGAGGGAATCAATTGATTGTACTGGATGAAGCTAGGAGAGAATCATAGAAAACCAAAGTGAAGAAACAACAGAAAGAGAAATATTTATTTGATAAGAGAGCCACAAAAAGAAATTTTCATTTGAATGAATTGGTTCTTGTATGGAATGCCAGAATTATGGATAAGGGCAAACATGGTAAATTTGAACCTTTATGGATTGGCCCATATCTGATAACTAACACACATGGAGAGGATTCCTATTTTCTCCAAGCACTGGATGGTGAATTTCAGGAGTTGCCAGTACACAGACAATTCCTGAAACCCTACTTTTCATAAGTAGGTTGTTCTCTATGTACACTATAAAATAGGTTGTAAGTGTTTAAGGTCAAATTTGATGAAGAAGATTTGTTTGTGTTTAGGGTTGATTTTGCTAGTTTGTATAAATCCTCCTTTCACCTCTAAACATTCAAGGACTTCAACTGAGTAGGAAGTCTACTACAGACCTTCAGTCACTCAAAATATAGGGGAAAATTGGAATTGTGTGATTTAGTTGTTTAATTAAGCCCAATTATGCTCAAAACCCTAATTATGCAAATTCAAAAGCAAACAGACAAATTACAGAAAATACTCACACATATAGATATCAAATGACAATCAAATGCATACTAGATTTCAAAGTTTGGAAAATGGAGAAGTCAAGGACTAATTGAGAGGGTGCCCTAGTCCAGTGCCACCATTTTTGTCGAGATCTGGGAATCTTGTCTGCAACCTATTCCTGTTGTTCTAGAGATTTTCTTGTCACAGGATTCGAAGGACTAATGAGCGGGCACCCGAGTCTAGGTCCCTATTTTCTTCTCTGATCTATAATTCTGACAATCTGTATTGCTCTCCTACAACTCCACTTTTTCTGCTCCTACAACTTGTAACTTGCAATCACAAAAAAATGGGTTGGGGGTTGTGGTGTTTAGAGGCTTGCCTTAGTCAAGGCCCAGAGAGACATTCAAGTCTTCCAAACACCGTTGTCAGATAAAGAGTGTGTATCCCTGTAGGATAGAGGCAAAATCCAAATGATAAATGATTGAAAACATAATTGATATCACCTTGTAGTGAAGATCTCATGGAAGGAAGATGTTCTTCATGCCATGAGGAGATGGATGCCAAATATGCAAACACAAACACAATAACAATGCTCTGCTCTGCAACATAATAAATATTTTGAATGCTCTAATCACAAGAATGCATAAAGTTCACAATTGCCATCTAGTTTACAAATGAATCACTAATCATGCTTATATATGCAACTACAAACATTCCTGCTAAGAATTTCATAATTGAAACTTACCGTGTCGGCATAGGACCTCAATAACGGTCATAAACCAACACTCCAAAATTGGTCCTAACCTAAAATAGGGGAGGACTAGGGCGCGAGCGCCCAAGTCCTTCCCCCCTATTTCAGGCAAGACTTATGTCAAGTGCAACCCCTCGGTCCCATTTTCCATGAAACTTTAGGGTTTTCTCATTAGGATGTCAAATTAACATGAAAAATGCTCTAAATGCATAAATAGGACCTGAGAGCTAAACCTTAAGAGGGAAAAGCCCCAAGGGGATAGTTTCCAACATAACAGTAAGTAGTGTACATTCTTGTACAGTTTGTTCCTTTTGGTTTTAGTTTGGTCTACTCCCAGAGTCCAATGGTTCTCACTGCAACCTAACGCTTGCTTATCCCCAACCTTAGCCAATGGTGGTACCTATGTGGCTTTAGGGTTTTAAGCCTAATAAATTACAAGTCTTTATTCCTATAATCCTTTAAGCCTAAGTTCCTAGGTCCCATTCACTCTGTCTTCTAATTTCATGTTGACTGCTTGTAGTAGGTTCCCGATCATTTAAGTTATAACTTGAAGCCTTTAAGATCATGAGGTGACCAGCCCTAAGTCCTAGAGTTACCCTTTGTAGCCCGTAAATGTCTTAAGTTTTAAGTCCTAGGTCTTCATAAAGGTTAGAAAATCCCCTGTGGTAATATTTCGCAGCGTCGCAGAGCCTTTGAGATGATGTCATCATCCCTTTGCAGGGCCGCGACATGAAGACATCTATCAAAAAATTTGGGCTTACAACCCCTTAATCAAAGATTCTAAATCAAGGAACTGTGTGCTACCAGGTGTCAAGGTAAGAAGTGATCTACAGGAGAGTTCATATCTGATGGTAGCAAAAGTACACAGAGGAATCCTGGCAGAGGTAAAGATCCACCTCACAGTCATGATATGGTGACACACGGCCTCCTCTTAAGAAGGGAATAAAGGTATACATAAAGAATGACTCATGGAGGCTTTAGTGCACCCGCGTAGAGCAAGTTGGTGGTGGACCATTCCCAGCTCCGATGCCGCTAAATGGTGCCACGTGTCCACATCAGACAAAAAGTGAAGTTGTCAGTAGAGGAAGTACATCTGATATGGATCATTCTTATTGGCTGAAGACTTTTCAATGAAGAAGACCAAGATTTTCAAATCTGGCAGGTGAATGATGGTCGTGGATTTCATGAAGGAAAAATTGGATCAAAGGCCCAAGTTTAAACTTTTCATGGTGAACGTTGTAGGTGCCCTATGACATGAATTTGAGTTAAGGCTAAAGCTACATCCATTAATGCTTCAAAACCTAGTCTATGAAGCCTCTTAAAGGGCAAAATTAGGTCTCTCTACATCATTTTCACAAGCACAAATAGAATTGAATCAAATACATAACCTGAGAATTCAAATGATTTTTAACAAAGCAGATGAGCTAATTGGCAGTACTCCAACAAGTGAGGAGAGGTCTACTTATGAGCCCAGCAACTCAAGAGGAGGATATGTTAGAAAGAGGGAATTACCTGACTTTCCCCCTGCCAAGAGAGAAAAAATAATTGATTTGGAAAGTGAACAAGAAATTGAAGTAGTGGCCTTGGAGGAGGAAGTACAAGAACAAGAAGCTCCCCATCAGGTGAATTCCCCTGATAGAATAAGACCTTGTAATTCCCCAGATAATAGACTGGTAAGGTTAATAACTGGTTAGCATGTAGACACAGAGGATGTTAGGGTATTGGCCTGTGCACAGTTCATGGAAGATGATGAAACTATCAACACTCCTGAATTCAGAAGTTATGTAATGAAAGTCAGAAGTGAAGAGTCCCAAAACAAGATTGAGGAGGCTAAGAGTGAGGCAAATCCATCACTGTACGAGGCCATCACTCAAAAGGTACTAAATGAGGTAAATTAAGACATCCGTGGGATGACCCCAGAAGAAGGGAGGGCCTTAGTTGTCAAAAGCAATCTTTTTCTTCTCCCACATTGGACCTTGTCAGATGCCATTGCATTTGACACAATAACCAGAGAAGATTCAAAGGTAACAGATGAGCAAGTAGAAAAGGCACTCTTTGGTGCAACTTTTAATCCTAGGTTTGAAACCTTAGCAATATGGGCATTGGCCCCAAATGATAATAAACCTAGGATTGGATTAGGTGAATTAACAGGGGATGTCATAATTAAAAGAGTATAAAGTACTCCAGCTCCCCAAGCTACTAGCCTAAATGTGCAGACAGCAAAATTTGTAGAGGCTGTCACAAACAAGCTACAGAAGGACCATGATAACCTGTTGCTGAAATATGGGCAGGCTGTGGAAAAATTGAATAGGTATAAAGAGCAGCTATTGTTAGGACCTAGCACTTCAAGAGCTCCAGTTGTAATTCAAATTGTAGAGGCATTTCCAGCTGATACATAGCCCCTGCTATCTGAAACAAGAGAATTGAAGGAAGAAGTGAGGAAATTGAAAGAAGAAAAGAAGAATTCAGTTAGAGACATGGTCACAAATTTGATAAATCATAGAGTGACCAAAGTTCAAGCTAGGGTAGATGAAACATGGATATCATTTTCAAGTCTGAGGACAACCCTAGACAACCATGAGCAAGATAAGGAAAGCCTCAAGATTATGGTCAGAGCATGGTTGCAAAGGACTGGAGAGGTAAGGGACATAAATAGATGCTCAAGGTTTGATTCAGATGCACCTCCTAAGATAAAGTTGATATTTGACATGCTACTGATACTTGAGGAGGTCGTAGCTTTTTAATTAAAGTTGGACAAGGTTTTGGGTGAGAAAAGATAGTTTATTGAGAAAATAGATAAGAAAATAATGCCAGGTATATTGGAAGGTGGTGGATAGGTAAAAGGCCTTGACAAGTGGAGAGTTGACTTTGAAAACATTGTAGACCAATTAATATCTACCTATTGTACCGATGGAGATCTAAGCATGAAGATTTTGAGCTCAACATTGGACAAGTTGCATGTGGCTGAAATAAATTTTGAGATGTTCTATAAGGAGTCAAAGATCTTGTTGGATGCATGGTACACAAGGCATAATGAGAAAATGTCAAAGTTGATTTCTTTTCAATGGCCATCAGAGAATTTATATGCAACATGGACAGAGAAGTATGGATAAATGTGCCTAAGAATGAAGGAGCAACTAACATTTTCCCTTCATTAATTTGAAAAATCTTCTCTAATCAATTGTACTCCTTCCAGAAAATTATATTATGTCTTTTCTCTATTCAAATGTAATTAATTTCCCAACGCCTATGGGCGGTGCCTTGTAATGTAAGACTCATGTAACCAACATAAGATATTGAATGTTGAGTACCACATTCTTGCATCTATAAAAGAATTGGTAGACTCTCTTTGTAATGTTGTTGAAGGATTGGGATTTTGAGGAGTGAATGCAATTAAAATTTTGATCGGTTTCCCTATCTATGGTGTTGTAAGTTTCTGCTTAATGTGTTGAATGTGTTTTTTCATGAGCTATTTATTAGTTTCAAGTTGAATTATATGAATAATGTTGTTAGCATGTGTTTCTATTAACTGTCTCCATTATTATCTGCATTTTTCTTTTCAACAAAGTAACTAAGAGTTTCCTGAGTTCTTGGGTGCACACTTGCTGCACTGCATATTTGGTTTCTTGCTTCTGTTTAAGGAATAGACTAAACTGCTTTAAACCACATATGGAGAGGAATGTTTGATAGCAAGGATGTTTGTAAGAAGAGTTAATGGAAATACTCATTCTTGGGTGTTATTTGCAAGGCAAATACAAAACCAACCCTCTGAAAATTTGCATGTTTGTTTGGCCTATGGAAATGCACAACATGGTGAGGATTGACTTTGAACCCTAAGATAAGGCACCAGTCAACTGTTGGGTAGATTTTATGATTCAAGCCCTAATCTTGCAACCAAAATATAAAAAACAAAATCAATACATCATTTGAAAACTTTAGGATTTTAGGAGTAGGATTTTAGATATCATGTTCTCTAACCTACAAACAAACAAATGCCCAAAGCTAGCCACTTTTTTATCATCACATAGTTTTGGTCTGCATAAAAGAGAACATATCTATTTACGTATCAATACCTAGTTGAAGTCAAGGTTTATTATATGGGTATTGAATAAGGGAATACCCCCTAGGTCCTGCAGAGCCTAAAGTGCAGAGGAGACAGAGAGTTTGTCTCCTATTCATTTCCCACTGACCTGAGGATCCTGTGGATAAAATATGGCTACTTTTTAGGGAAACTCAGACAATCAGTTGGTAACACCAACAGATTGACAACTCCGCTGGGGAAGTTGGCAAAGAACTTGGACTGTAAATTTGAATCCCATTAGTGGGTGGCGACTCTGAAGGTTAATCTCCTAGCTGGTGAAAATAGAAGTTATGTGCAGGAGAGAAGATCCCTATAAAACCCCTTGTTCCAAGAATTACCAAGAAAGATGTATAGGAAGAAAGGAGCTACTCAACCCAAGCAAGAAAACTCACCAAGTCCTAGGAATAGTGATGATTCCCAAAATAATGTTAGGTCTCCTGGGCAACAACATTTCTCAGCTGCTGAGGCTAATATTCAAGATATTTATGAGAAACAAAAAAGTGATGGGTTGAGGATAGGATCTGATGTGTTTCAGGAATGTCCTTTTCTGGATCCTCTTGATAGGTATGAAGATAGATAATCACCAAGGGATATCGATAACCCCAATGTGATGAGACCATCCTCTTCTATGCCAAGAGAAGAGGAATTAGTAGAAGAAATTAGGAATCTCAGGGCTGAGTTGGATTACCTACAAGCCTTGAAAATAAGAGATGATATGAGACAAAAGGTGGAAGCCTTGAGAATTGCCCATCAGAATGCAGCTCCCACTCTCAATAATGCAAATGTGTTAGGAAACCGATAGGCAAATAAGGTTCAAAATCAACAAAATAACCAAAACATACTTGTAAATGATCAAGGGTTTAACTAGCATGTAAAACAGAATCCACAAAATGATCAAAGACAAATTGCAAATAACAATAGAATACCACAAAATAATGTGAGAAATCAAAATGCTCATGGTAATGCAAATAGGAATGTTAATGCAAACCAATTTGGTAGGGGACCTATGCAGTTGGAAAAATTTAGATAGTTAGACTTCACTAGCATTCTTGGATACTCCAACCCATTGACAATGATATCAAGGATGAATTGCCAAAGTTCTTAGGTAGCAATGTTGTGTCAGGAGAAGACCACTTGAAGGCTTTCCTCAACATAATGGTTAATTTTGAAGTAGAACATGAGGATATTTTCATGAAATTATTTATGCAGTCCTTGATAGATGAAACCAGAGAATGGTATAGAAATTTACTTGATCAAAGTGTTACATCATGGGATGATTTTAAGAGGATTTTTAGGGATAGTATGGAGATAAGACTAACCCTAGTTTCATCATTAATGAGTTCACAAGTATTGCTAAAGGGTCAAATGAATCTGTTTCTAATTTCAATGCTAGGTTTACCAGGGTTTTGAACAAATTGCCACATCATATGAGGCCAAATGAACCAATGTGTATGGTTTTGTATACAAATGCTTTTGATGCCAAGACAACATGAACTAAGAGATAAAAGTCCAGCTAGCATTAGGGATGCTTTCAGAATTGCAACTAATATAGAAAATAATAGGAAGGCATTAGGCAAAGGAAATAGAAGGGATGATGTGAGAATCTTGTAAAATCCAAACAATACAGCTCAGAATGCTCAGAGTAACATCTCCACATCTGAGGATGAATTGGACAAATTGACAACTGCTTTTAAAGACTTAAGTTATAAACTTGCTAAAAATGAAAAGGGACTTGGTCCTAAGAAGTAGGGTTATCAGAGGCAAGAAAAGAGACCACAACTACATGATATTCCATACAACATAAATTTGCACAATGGTAAGCCTATCCTGAATAATAAGACTGATCAAAGATCTCAAAATACTAAGGAAACTCCTGATCCCCTAAAGAAGACTGTCAATATTTTTTAGGATACTCAATGGTGTATAGTATGCCAAATGCCTCACTCGCAATCTTAATGCATGATTGCTCAATCCTTTTATAATGACGCTAACGCTTGCAATGAGTGTAATGAACCTCATTGTGTTTATGATGATAGTATTACCATGCTTTTTGCAAATGGAGATTATTCCTCCTTTGATGAGGCAGATGCAGATATAGATGTGAATGAAAGAAGGTGTTATAAGGACAGAATCTGCCAGCAAATTTTCTCAAATGAAGAAAATGAGGATCATCAAGTTTATGCACAAGACTCACATATTCCTTTGGTTAATTTTAAAAGACCTTATGATGAGGAAATCAGAACTCTTACAGCTGTTGGAGTAGCCCAAGTTAAAAGCAACTATAATCTCATGAATAAGGCTCAAGTATATGACTCAGGCTAACCATGAAGCATCTTTGTAAAGCAACCTCAGCATAATCAAAAAGATCCTGAATCACAG
Organism: Cunninghamia lanceolata; assembly: GCA_027924645.1. Classification (NCBI taxonomy): domain Eukaryota; kingdom Viridiplantae; phylum Streptophyta; class Pinopsida; order Cupressales; family Cupressaceae; genus Cunninghamia; species Cunninghamia lanceolata. Next base: position 6,794,553 of record BSBN01000023.1, on the reverse strand, counting down.
AAAAAGTAGGGTAATAATAGTAAAAGAGATCCAAAAGAAAAGTCAAGTCAAAACATTAAAAATTTAGAAAGTAAGATTTATCATAATGGGGAGAAGACTAAAGGTCCATTTGTCATGGATGATAGTAAAAAAACCACAAGAGGCTATTAAAAGATGCTATTAAGGGGAAGTGAGGCAACCCAATCATTTCAGAGCATAAAATAGGCTATTAAGATTGCTATTGTCTTAAAGTATCCAAATTTTTTGAGGCCTTTTCACTTATTTTCATTTGCTTCATTCCATACAATTGATACATGCTTGTTACAAAAAATTGATGATGGATTTGAACAACCAATTGCTTTCTTCAACAAATCTTTGCAAGCTACAGAGATGAAATATGACATTATGGAGAAGCAGGCTTATGCCTTGGTCAGGGCAGTTAAGAATTTCAGGCCTTATTTGGTTGGATCCTAGATTATAGCATATGTGCCTCATGCAGCGGTTAAGGACATATTCACTCAATGGGAAGTAACTGGAAGATGATGCAGATGGATAAACAAACTCCAAGAGTTCAACATTGAGATTCAAATTACTAAATTGGTGAGGGGACAAGGTCTGGCTAAATTGATGATAGAATCAAATTTGGAGGCATGTCAAGTGAATGTAGCTCAAGATCAAGTTTGCAACATACCAAAGTCAAAGTGGTACAAAGACATTGTGCACTATTTGCAAAATTTGAATTGCCCTGCTCATTTGAGTGACAATCAAAGAAGAACACTAAAGCTACAAGCTATCAAATATGTTATTGTTCAAGGTGAATTGTATTGGAAGAACCCTGATGGTGTGCTACTCAAGTGTGTAGATGAAGACTAGGCCATGAAGATATTAATTGATATGCATAAGGGGATATGTGGGGGACATTATACAGCTAAGACTACTGCCCATATGATTCTCAAAGTAGGATATTGGTGGCCAACACTTTTCTCTGATGCACATAAGATGGTGAGCAAATGTGATTCTTGCCAAATATTTTCTAGAAAACTTAAGTATGCAGGTGCATTACCTCTTAAGACTGTAACGGTGGAAGCTCCATTCCAATAGTGGGTCATTGATTTTATAGGAGAAATAGCTGAGAAGTCAAGTGGAGGACACAGTTGGATATTGGTTGCTATAGATTACTTCACTAAATGGATTGAGTCCATTCCAACCAAGAAATCCACAAGTAAGGTTGTGCTTGACTTTATCTTAGAAGACATAATAATTAGGTTCGGAGTACCAACAAAATTGGTCATAGATAATGCAATGTGGTTCAAGTCTGGTAAGTTCATTGATTTCTACAACAGTTATGGAATCAGTTTGTCTTATGCATCACCTTATCATCCTCGAGGAAATGGCCAAGCAGAATCTTATTATAAATGTCTCATGAAGATAATCAAAAGAATAATTGATAAGAATAAAAGGGCATGGGACTCCAAATTGAAGTTAGCACTATGGGCTAATAAGGTAACAGTGAAGAAGGGCAATTGGTAAATCTCCCTTTGAGTTAGTATATGGTGCAGAGGCCAGGTTGCCAATGAATAATCTCTAGCCAGTGTACAAATTTATACAATAAAGTGATGAGGATATGGAAGATCTAATGGCTAAGAGAGTGAATCAATTGATTGCATTGTATGAAGATAGGAGAGAAGCACAGAAAACCAATGTGAAGAAACAACAGAAAGTGAAATATTTATTTGATAGGAGAGCCACAGAAAGAAAATTTTAGGTGAATGAATTGGTTCTTGTATGGAACGCTAGAAATCAGGATAAGGGCAAACATGGTAAATTTGAACCTTTATGGATTAGCCCTTATCTGATAACTAACACACATGGAGAGGATTCATGTTTTCTCCAAGCACTAGATGGTGAATTTCAAGAGTTGCCAGTGCACAAACAGTTCCTGAAACCCTACTTTTCATAATTAGGTTGTTCTCTGTGTACACTGTAAAATAGGTTGTAAATAGGTTGTAAGTAGTGTACATTCTTATATAGTTCGTTCCTTTTGTTTTTGGTTTGGTCTGCTCCCGGAATCCAATGGTTCTCTCTGCAAACTAATGCTTGCACATCCCCAACTAGAGCCAATGGTGGTACATGTGTTGGTTTAGGGTTTTAAGCCTGAGAAATTACAAGTTTTTATTCATATAAGCCTTTAAGCCTAAGCTCCTAGGTCCCATTCGCTTTGTCTTCTAATTTCATATTGATCGCTTGTAGTAGGTTCCCGGTCATTTAAGTTATAACTTGAAGCCTTTAAGATCATGAGGTGACCAGCCCTAAGTCCTAGCTTTACCCTCTGTAGTCCGTAAATGTCTTAAGTTTTAAATCCTAAGTCTTCATAAAGGTTAGAAAATACCATGTGGTTGTACTTTATTATGTCACAAAGCCTTTGAGATGACATCATCATCCCTCTACGAGGCCGTCACATGAAGACATCTATGAAATAATTTGCGCTTACAGCCCCTTAATCGAAGATTCTAAATCAAGGAACCGTGTGCTAGGTGTCAAGGTAATAAGTGATATGCATGAGAGTTCAGAAATGACAGTAGCGCAAATGCGTAGAGGAATCCTGGCAGAGGTAAAGATCCGCTATGCGGTCGCTATATGGCAACACATGGCCTCCTCTTAAGAAGGGAATAAAGGTATACATAAAGAAGGACGCGTGGAGGCTTTAGCGCACCCACGCAGAGCAAGTTGGTAGTGGGCCATTCTTGGCTGCAATGTCACGAAATGGCACGACATATCCACATCAAACAAAAAATGAAGTTGTCAACAGAGGAAGTACATCTAATATGGCTCATTCTTATTGGCTGAAGACATTTCAACAAAGAAGATTAGGATTTTCAAAACTGGCGAGTGAATGATGGTCGTGGATTTCACGTAGGAAAGATTGGATCAATGGCCCAAGTTTAAAATTTTCATGGTGAACATTGTAGGCACCTTGTGACATGAATTTGAGTTAAGACCAAAGCTACAGCCATTAATGCCTCAGAACCTAGGCTATGAAGCTTCTTAAAGGGCAAAATTAGGGCTCTCTACATCATTTTCACAAGCATGAATAAAGTCCCGGTACGCAGTAAGCTTTCAGATGAACAAGAGAAGGAATTTCAAGCTTTTGCAAGTGTAAAAAAAATAAGTTTACTCTATTTGACGCAGTTGAATTCTAAGTTGGTTGCTTGTCTAGAGGCTAGAATATTGTTGAAAAAGGAAGCCCTAGTTTGGTAGAACGTGTCTGTAATGATGAGTCAATTGGATATGCCCTCCACATCAAAATGAAGTCTGTATAAGGACCTCATGGTCCAATTCCCATGGTCTATTAGATGCCCTCTGAGTGGGCACGGTCCCAAGGGGCCGAATGACAAAATTTTAGACCTTTGCTATAATTGTAGAGATGCCATACTACCTGTGCTGAGTTGGGTTCTCTTCAAATGCTCATATGACAGGATAGACTTCAAGGTTCCAGTTTGTAATGCTTGGTGATTAGACCTGGCCAAGCTACTTTGCCCTAATGTATTTCCTAGTCCATACCTAGTAAGGGCAATTACGTAGAGATATGACCCTCAAACAAGATCAGTCTTAGCAGGGAATGGCATGATGATCATAAAACTCACCAAGGAATATATCTCAAGTGTATTCAACTTGAACCCTACTGCCATAGAGAAAATTGACCTAAATGCCTTAAAGGAAGGATATAAAAAGGTTAGACGTGGATATAGAGCCTTCAATCTACCCAAACACAGACTAAAGGGGGTAGATGGCAAATTGATAAAGATATCAAACATGGAGGAGGAGCCCTTTGAATGCTCCCAATTTATGCAATACTTTGTAAGAACTTACCACAATCTCTATCAGGTGCTAGGGAGAGATGCTTTAGACAGGATGTCAGTTTCTTTAATGATGATGGCGGTAAACATTCAAGACCCATCAACAAAGAATCCATATGACTGTGCCTCCTACATAGCAAATAAAATGCATAAGCAAATGATTAGGGTCAAGAACAAATTATATACTATGGATGCTCATGTGGACTTTACATGGTACTCATTAATGTGCCATATGATCTTGTTTGTTGTATTGGGCATGTGGCATAGGGACCTACATGTTAAAGAAAATGATTCAGAAGGGAACATGTTGCCAGTTGAAATGTGGACCTGCGTGTCGGACATGCACTACATTGATTCAGATTATGTGATTTTTGAGGAGCACTTTGTGAGGAGAATAATTAGGTTTTTAGAGCTAGAGGGGGAAAGATTACATGCAGATGTGCTAGATTTTATGAGGCCTCTAGATAGAACCCCTAAATTGGGGATAGACCACAACTGGGGTGACTAGTTTCTTCATATCCACACCACCTGCATTAGAATTTATGGATGTGAGGTTGCTCATTATGTTCTGCTTAAGTATGTACCCAAGAGGATTGCCTTCTTGGAGATAATCAGACAATTGAATTGGTCTGATAGAGAACACTTCAGGAAGCATAATAAAGGCTCATTCTTTCCCACTTCCCTCAAATTCAATGATTTCATAATGGTTAACAAGGATGGCTTGGATCAGATTGATTCAATTCTGCAAGGTTACAGGATGAATGTAGAGCAGCCCAGGATATTTTACCCTGAGAGCTTTATTGACAGAGTAAGGGTAAATGTGAAAAGGCCTCGTTACAATCATCAAGTCTTTTATGATGAGGACATAGTTAGAAACTATTTTACCATGGATGATGTCCACAATTTAAGAGAAAAATGAGAAGCATTCATGGCAGGAGAGAGGGTAAGAAGGAATTTGAATGTTTCTTATCTAAGGGCCTTTGCAGAGATTAAAGATCTAATAATGAGATTTCAAATGATTTTTGACAAAGTAGATGAGCTAATTGGCAGTGCTCCAGTAGGTGAGGAGAGGCCTACTTATCACCCCCAACAGTTCAAGAGGAGGATATGATAGAAAGAGGGAATTACCTGACTTTCCCCCTTCCAAGAGAAAAAATAATTAATTTGGAAAGTGAACAAGAAATTAAAGTAGTGGACTTGGAGGAGGAAGTAAAAGAACAAGAACAAGAAGCTCCCCATCAGGTGAATTCACCTGACAGAATAAGACCTTATAATTCCCCAGACAATAGATTGGCAAGGTTAATAATTGGTCAACATGTAGACACAGAGGATGTCAGGGTATTGGCCTGTGCACAATTCATGGAAGATGATGAATTTATCAACACTCCTGAATTTAGGAGTTATGTATTGAAAGTCAAAAGTGGAGAGTTCCAAAAGAGGATTGACGAGGCCAAGAGTGGGGCAGATCCACCACAGTACGAGGCCACCACTCAAAAGGTACTAAATGAGGTAAATCAAGACATCAGTGGGATGACCCCAGAAGAAGGGAGGGCCTTAATTGCCAAAAGCAATGTTTTCTTCTCCCACATTGGACCTTGTCAGATGCCATTGTATTTGACACAATAACTAGAGAAGATTTAGAGGTAATAGATGAGCAAGTAGAAAAGGCACTTTTTGGTGCATCTTTTAATCTTAGGTTTGAAACCTTAGCTGTAAAGCCCTCAAATTCACCACAAAAGTAAATGAAGTAAATAATCCACTTAAATACAACATCACAATATCTAAAGTAAAAGGATGTAATTAATCCACTTAATTACAATATAAAAGATAAAAAGGGTGTAATTAATCAACTTAATTACAATATAAAATATAAAAGGGGTGTAATTAATCTGTTTAATTACAATATCACAAGTAAAATGAACCATCTCATAAATATGAATCAAAATGTCATTAAATCTTACAAAATCGTGTGCTCAATCCAGGTAAAAGCACTATAAATAATATACAAAATCCATGGGCAATCAAGGCATATTACATCCAATTTCAAATTTACAATATCATGTACAACAAGAATCAATAAATCCATACGCTCATCAGTCGCACGAACCAAGTTGTCTACCACCTACGAGCTGAGAGATGGGAGCATGGCCCAGGTGCTTTTCCACCCAACCATGAAGTAATTAAACATCCCCGGATCCCTTACTGAAACGAAGGAAACCCAGCCCTAAACAAAATGTCTAGCTACCTGGAAACAATTGGCACGAGGGAACACCCAATGCAACCCTGATGTCTAAATGTGCAATTCTAAATAATGAAAAGCATATTATCTCACAACATGATGTGGTAGAGATATATATAAATAATTTTTGCTAGACAAATAAACAGCTATTTCAATGTCATCTCGATTAGATCTAATCCTTTAAGTAGTAACCTAGTTCAATTCTTGAAAAGAGGAAAAGCCATCTCTAAAAATCCACATTCGGCATCCTAGCCCAGAAAGTAACCCAATACATTCCTACATAAAAACTACTTCTTTCCCCAAGAAACAATCAAATAATGATAAGGTAAAAGAATCAAAGTTCATCAATAAATCAATCAAAAACCCTTTTCCCAAAATACAAATCAAGGAAAATACACTTTCCAAGCAACAATCCATCTTTTGTTCGTACAATTACATTCATAAGGTTATCAATATGATATAATTCTAATCCATTTTTCAGTCATTGTTCATGGTATAAAAATCATTCTCAGTTTCATCCAAACCTACTATCTTTTTTTGTGATAGGGACTACCTAGTTTATTCAATAAATTTAAATGTAACATTCAGCAACCTTCCTGTCATTTCAGTGATAGGACCTGTGGCAGAATTGAAAATAAATAAAGAACAGGGTTTGTAATCTAATTTATGTCATTCAAGATAAGGTTTCCAAATAGTGTTTTAAATCAGCAAACAAATAAGGAATATGCCTACAAGAATACAATAGTTTTATCAATTTTAAGAGTTTGAATTTCACCCATAGAAAGATCAATTTATATCATGAACTAATCCAAAATAGCATGTAAAAAGATACAGTCATAAGTGTCTGTCAGGAAATAAATTAACAGTATCTATGGTTTGTAGCGGCTCATACTATTGTTTAAGTCAATGGCTAGAACAAAGGTCGATCCACAAAGTATGGAAACAAGAAACAAGAACACATTTTTAATCAACCAAGAAAGAGGTGATTCATTTAGCGTAAGCCAGGGTATAAGGAACAGCAAGCCAAGAAGAAAAATACGTTGAAGTTTAAGAGTAGGTTGGCATCAGGAAGAATAAAGAGAGGTTGATTTGCACAAGAAACCCAATGCCCATCCTAAAGGTAAGTTTGCAGTCAAACAAAGGTGAAAACGTAGATCAGGATCTGCAATTTTAGCTGCCAAAAGAGGTGAGTCGTCGCTAGAAGGAGAGAAAAATAATAGTAAACAAGCAAGCATCTGGCGACTAGAAATACACAAGGCATGTCATTCTATTCCAAATGCCATGGTCATCATTTTACTATTGTGTTAGAGATAAAATTTCAAGAGAGAAAGAGAATAATACAATAAATAGCACACAGGTATGTTCTGTCATTAAGCAGCCAGGAGGAGGAGTTCAGTGATTAGTTTAAGCAGGCCGAATTGCAATCAAAGCAAGCCAAAAAAGCATACATGCCTAGGCCAATTTCTTTAAGTTCTACTGTCATTTAACAGACTTTTAAACAATGCAAAATATAAGATAAATACCCGGACCGATTTACTTGAGAGGAGGTCGATTCTTGCCAACCAATCGCAGCTTCCCTCTATCTTCTGTCACTGTCCTACCAAAATTGCTTCCTCTTTTTCCCTGCTGCTCAGAAAACGTCTTTCTCTGCTAAATTCTTCAGTGGTTTTTTCCCTGCTCAAGATCTCTTCTTTTTATTAAAATTATCTCCCTAATTTTAGCTCTCTTTTAGGTTTTTGAACTGAAGTTTTAATTTTAGTTTGCATGAGAAAAACAATATTTTAAAAACTTTAATTTTCTTATTTATATTAAAATAATATTGTTTTATTTAGCTTATTATCGCATGAATGACAGTAAGTTTAATTTAATACTTTTATTCACTCTTCTAAATATAATAATGTTATTTTAATATAATTTAACTATTTTTATTAAAACATAATCATTTTAAATAAATCAAGAAGTGAAAATAATAAAATATTATATACATCTATTATAATTTAATATAATTATTTAAATCTATTTTACGTATTGTCTTCCAAACATCTATAGAAAAACATTATTTATTTATTTATTAATAATATAAAGCACACACACACAATTTTAAATATAATTCAAATGAACATTAATATTTTTGACTAATTCATACATTTGGAATAGACTTATTGTAATATTTGAAACACAACATTTTCTAAGTACCCAATCATCAATCACGATTATTAACCACACATTAATGCATAAAATAAGCCATTCTAAAATGCATATGAAACTGCGTGAGTGTGTGATTGCATCAGGGTAAACCATCCCATCAATTCTTGCCAAGTGGCTAGAACATCTCTACCTCAACCATGTTCTCATCTTCGATGAGTACCTGCATTCATTCGCACTCAACTCAACGTCAATAGGTTAGTGTCTCCAACAACATAGCCAAAGAAAATCATTACATTCGCCTCGATAATATTTAATCATTTAAATCAATTTTCCAATTTTTACACATCTAATTCCATGCTAATTATCTTCACACATATAAAATTACTTAAAGTAAAAATCAATCACAGTAATTGTTCTCTAATCTAGATTATTAATATAGTCCATAAAAATGAGACGTGACATCCTTCCCCACTTTGAAGAGACATCATCTCAATGTCTTATTACACATCAAAACAATAAGGTGTCAATCAATCACCAATAAAGTATCAAAATATCATAAAACAATAACATCAACTCAAAGTATCTCAAATCAATAATCAAACTCAAAGTATCATAATCCATGCATGAATAAGAAATCTATGTTATATCCTCAGATGAGGAAAAGATCTATCAATCTCCTCCGCATCCTCCCATGTGGCATTGTCCTCTGAATATTGATCCCATTGGACCTTATATTGCACCACATCTCTACTACGCAACTTAATGTTGCACTTCTCCAAAATTTGAGTGGGCTCCACCTGCACCACTCCTAGATCTTGAACCTGTAAAGAATGCCAATCAAGTATATGTGACATGTCAGAATGATAAAGCTTAAGTAAGGACACATGAAAAACAAAATGGATTCTAGCAAGTGTAGGCTGTAGAGCAAGTCTATAAGCTACAGGATTAATCACTTCCACAACTTCTAACGGTCCTACAAAATGAGGAGCAAGTTTGGACGCTTTGCCAAATGAAACTGAACTCTTATGAGGTTTGACCCTCAAAAAGACTTTGTCACCCACTGAGAATTGTCTAGGCATTCTATCCTATCTGCATAACTCTTTTGACAATCTGAAGCTTGCTTCAACTTCTCTTAGATCAACTTCATTTGATCATCCATTTCTCTCAACATTTTAGGACCAATCACTATTTTATCCTCCACCTTATCCCAACTGATAGGTGTTCAACACTTATGCCCATAAAGAGCTTCAAACGGTGTCATTCCCAAAGATACATGGTATGAATTGTTGTATGCAAACTCTACCAATGGAAGATAATCCTCCCATTTATACTATTGATCCATACAATACATTCTAAGAAGATCTTCTACAACTTGATTTACTCTTTCTGTCTGACCATCCATTTGAGGATGATAGGCCAAACTAAAATTTAACTTTGTGCCCAAAGTTGCATTAAGAGTTGTCAAAAATCTAGATGTCATGCGAGTGTCTTGATCTGAAATAATCGTCTCAGGCACTCCATATAATCAAAAATCTCCTAAACAAACTTCTTAGCTAAAACCATCAAACCATCTGAAAGATTCCCCAAAATGAAATGTGCTACTTTAGTCAACTTGTCCACAACCACTAAGATGACATCATGCCTATTCTTAGACATGGGTAACCCCTGAATAAAATCGATACTTATTACTTGCCACTTATGCTCAGGAATACTATGCGGGTACAACATTCATGCTAGATGCACATGCTCAGCCTTGAATCGCTGGCATTCCAAACATCAATCCACAAACTCTGTCACATCCTTTTTATTAAATCTAGGCCAAAAGTATAAAGGTCTCAAACCTTCGACTATCTTGGTCACTCCAGGGTGCCCTGGATAAGGTGCATTGTGGATCTCCTCAAGTACTAAATTCCTCAACTCTCCTAAGTTAGGAATATGCATTCTTCCCTAAAATCTCAAAAGCCCATCTGATTCAACCAGATAACCATCAAACCTATGATCTAAGGGGTCTACTTCCAAAGCTTGCTTTACTCTTTCATAATGCTCATCCCCTTGAAGATTTTGAATTACTTTGTGCTTCAAATTGGATCTTATTGTAACCATAGAAGCCAAATGTCTTCTTCTACTAAGAGCATCTACTACCCTATTCTCTTTTCCTTCTATATACTCAATTCCAAAGTCATACTCGCTAAGGAATTCTAACCACCTTCTTTGTCATGCATTAAGGTTAGGTTGAGTAAATATATACTTGAGCCCTTAATGATCTATTTTCAACTCAAAGGGCTTACCTAGAGGATAATGCCTCCACATCTGAAGTGTATGAACTATGGCAGCTAACTCTAGATCATGCAGCACAAAGTTAAATTCATGTTGCTTTAACTTTCTTGACTCATAAGCAACCACTTGCTTATTCTACATTAACACTCCACCTACTCCTCCTGAAGCATCTGTTATAACTGTAAAATGACCATTAGGATCTAGTATGGTCAAGATAGGAGCATTTGTGAGCTTTTCGTTTAGCACTTGGAAAGATTGCTCACACCTTTCAGTCCATTCAAACTTCTTACCCTTCTTTTGCAATGAGGTAATCGATGCTACTATAATTGAGAAGCCTTCCACAAACTTTCTATAGTAACCTGCAAGTCCCATAAAACTTCTGACTTATGTCACACTTTGTGGTGTAGGCCATTCCATTATTCCTTTTATCTTCTCAGGATCAACTGCAATCCCTTCTACCGAGATCACATGACCAAGATAGTGCACTTTATCTTGAAAGAATGTACACTTAGATATCTTACCAAAAAATCTTTCGCTCTCTCAAACACTGCAAAACTATCCTCAAATGCATTTCATGTTCTTCCACTAATTTAGAGTATATTAATATGTCATCAAGGAATATCAACACAAAATCATCTAAACAATCTCTGAAAATTCTATTCATCAAATTCATGAAAGTTGTTGGAGCAAATTAGTTAACCCAAATGGTACCACTGTGAACTCGTAGTGACCATATCGAGTCCTAAAAGTTGTTTTAGAGATGTCCTCATCCTTAATCTACAATTGGTGATAACTAGATCTAAGTTCTATCTTCGAGAACACCATTGCTCCCTTCATTTGATCAAAGAGCTCATCTATCCTTGGGAGGGGGTACTTATTCTTTATAGTAGCTTTGTTAAGCATCCTATAATCAATGCATAATCTCAAAGTACCATCCTTCTTCTTTACAAAGATGACTGGTGTGCCCCATGGTGACACACTAGGTCTAATGAACCCTTGATTTAGCAACTCCTGCAATTGTGCTTTAAGCTCATACAATTCTATAGTAGTCATTCTATAGGGTGCCTTGGATTGAGGCTCAGTCCCTACTAACAAATCAATTGAGAAGTCAAATTCTCTCTTCGGTGGTAACTCTGTCAACTCTACAGGGATTACATCTCTGAAATCTCTAAGGATTAGGTAGTCATTGAACACTGGTTCTTCTTTGTCAAGGTCCTTTACGTAGATGACATAAATTGCACATCCTTTCCTCTTGGATTTAGTCAATTGCATATCCGAGATTTGCCTAAGCTCTAAAGGTCTCTTAGATCCATTGATTTCCACTTGATTCCCTAGGTCATCCAAACATTTAACCACTTTATCTTCACAGTTTACTAGAGACTTATGTTTAGCTAACCAGTTGATTCCCAAAATCACATCATAAGAGCCTAAAGGTGCTACATACAAATTTACTTGCGTCTGAAAACTAGGAAGCTCTAACTCACTGCATGTTAGACATGAGTCTACTCTCTTTTCTGCTCTATTGCCATATTGTACCATCCAAGAGTTTTCCATATGCCCAGGTTTAATTGATAACTTAGATACTACTCTAGGATCTACAAACCATTATGTGGCACCAATATCAATTAAAATAGAAACAGGTAGTCCATAGAGCTTACCTTGAAACTGAATAGGTGTTTCTTGAAAATATGCTTGCCAATTGTCCACTGCAACATGAATCTGATGTTGAGGTGCTCCTTGTTGATTCTTGTTTCCCCTTTTATGTGGACATGCATTTGCATAATGCTCTCCACAATTATAACATCCACCCTTAGGTGCTCTCAGTCCTTCAACTCTTTCCCTTTGATTGTTGTTTCTATTATTATATTCTCCTCTTTTGTTTCCTCCATTTCCATCCTGAGAATTATTACCTCTCTTCATATTTCTGATCTGCCTATTATTACCTTGGTTGTTATTCTGAGGTTTCTTAATAAAAAACTTCACATCTCTTTGTTTGTGGTAATTAGCTACTTGTTGCAACTCCTGCTCTTATTTAATTGCTTTCTCAAAAACTACATCCATAGTAAGTGGATTATGAATGTCTACCTCTGCTCCAATCTGAGGCCTTAACCCTAAAATAAACTTCTTGATCTGAAATCTCTCATCTGTCTGATACTGTGGAACATACTTAAGTAGATGTGAAAACCTCTCCCAATAACTTGTTACAGACATACCTCCTTGAACCAAATTTTGAAACTCTGTCATCTTCTTGTCAAAGAATAACTGTGGTAACCATCTTTTTCTAAATAGTTGCAGGAAAATCTCCCAAGTTATTTCACCAGGTAACAGCTTCTTATCTACCTTCTCATTATCCCACCATGTTGTTGCTTCACCAATCAATTGGTAAGATCCCCACATTTCCTTCGTGTGATCTGAAAGGTTTCATAGCTCAAAGTATTTATCCATTTCTATTATCCAGGCTTCAACTCCATCTCCAATTGTCTTTCCATCAAATTTTGGTGGTGATACTTTCTTGAGGTCTTTCCCCAATTCTTCTACAATATTTTCTTGATTATTAGCATTAGCTCCAACTTTAGGAACTTGAACTTCTATCCTTGGATTCTCATTTTGTACCTCAACCCTTGGGTTTTCATTAGCATTCTGCCCTCTAGGATTTCCTCTGATCTGCTACTCAAGAGCATTCATCCTCGTGTCATATTGGGTCAAGAGATAAATAATATGGTCCAATCTTCCATCTTGATCATTACTGGCATCTCCACGATCCCCAGCATTTCGACCACCACGAGCACCACCTCGTGCACCTCCATGGTTTCCTCTATTTTGACCAATTCCTGATCCTTCACCTTGATCAGTGTTTCTAGTATTCATGATGGATACTCTGTATCAAGTTCACAACTTAGCACAATAGTCCCAAAAGAAAACATAGGCCCTAGTGTTCAACCTAGAGGTCTGATACCAAAATGTAAAGCCCTCAAATTCACCACAAAAGTAAATGAAGTAAATAATCCACTTAAATACAACATCACAATATCCAAAGTAAAAAGATGTAATTAATCCACTTAATTACAATATAAAAGATAAAAAAGGGTGTAATTAATCCTCTTAATTACAATATAAAATATAAAAAGGGTGTAATTATCCGCTTAATTACAATATCACAAGTAAAATGAACCATCTCATAAATATGAATCAAAATGTCATTAAATCTTACAAAATTGTGTGCTCAATCTAGGTAAAAGCACTATAAATAATATACAAAATCCATGGGCAATCAAGCCATATTACATCCAATTTCAAGTTTACAATAATCATGTACAACAAGAATCAATCAATCAATACGCTCATCAGTCGCACAAACCAAGTGGTCCACCACCTGTAAGCCAAGAGACAGGAACATGGCCTAGGTACTTTTCCACCCAACCATGACGTAATTACAATTCCCCAGATCCCTTCCTAAAAGGAAGGAAACCTAGCCCTACACAAAATGTCTAGCTACCTAGAAACAACTGGCAGGAGGGAACACCCGATGCAACCCTGATGTCTGAATGTGAAATTCTAAATAATGAAAAGCAGTTTGTCTCACAACAGGATGTGGCAGAGATATATATAAATAAGTCTTGCTAGACAAATAAACATCTATTTCAATGTCATCTCGATTAGATCTAATCCTCTAAGTAGTAACCTAGTTCAATTCTTGAAAAGAGGAAAAGCCATCTCTAAAAATCCACATTCAGCATCCTAGCCAAGAAAGTAACCCAATACATTCCTAGATAAAAACTACTTCTTTTCCCCAGAAGCAATCAAATAATGATAAAGTAAAAGAATCAAAGTTCATCAATAAATCAATCAAAAACCCTTTTCCCAAAATACAAATCAAGGAAAATACACTTTCCAAGCAATAATCCATCTTTTGTTCGTACAATTGCATTCATAAGGTTATCAATATGATATAATTCTAATCCATTTTTCAGTCATTAATCATGGTATAAAAATCATTCTCAGTTTCATCCAAACCTACTATCTTTTCGGTGACAGGAACTACTCAGTTTATTCATTTAATTTAAATGTAACATTCAGCAACCTTCTTGTCATTTCAGTGACAGGAGTTGTGGCAGAATTGAAAATAAATAAAAAATAGAGTTTGTAATATGATTTCTGTCATTGAAGATAAGGGTTCCAAATAGTGTTTTAAATCAGCAAACAAATAAGGAATATGCCTATAGGAATATAATAGTTTTATCAATTTTAAGAGTTCAAATTTTACCCATAGAGAGGTCAATTTATATCATGAACTAATCCAAAACAGCATGCAGAAAGATATAGTCATAAGTATCTGTCAGGAAATAAATTAACAGCATTTGTGGTTTGTAACGGCTCAGACTGTGGTTTAAGTCAACGGCTAGAACAAAGGCTAATCCACAAAGTATGGAAATAAGAAACAAGAACACATTTTTAATCAACCAAGAAAGAGGTGATTCGTTTAGCATATCCTAGGGTATAAGGAACAATAGGCCAAGAAGAAAAACATGCTAAAGTTTAAGAGTAGGTTGGCATCAGGAAGAATAAAGAGAGGTTGATTTGCATAAGAAACCCAACGCCCACCCTAAAGGTAAGTTTGCAGTCGAACAAAGGTGAAAACACAGATTAGGGTCTACAATTTTAGCAACCAGAAGAGGTGAGTCATCGCCAGAAGGAGAGAAAAATAATAGCAAACAAGCAAGCATCTGGCGGGTGGAAATACACAAGGCAGGTCATTCTATTCCAAACGACATGGTCATCATTTTACTGTTGCGTTAGAGATAAAATTTCAAGAGAGAGAGAGAGAGAGAATAATACAATAAATAGCACATAGGTCTGTTCTGTCATTAAGCGGTCAAGAGGAGGAGTTCAGTGATTAGTTTAAGCAGGTTGAATTGCAGTCAAAGTAGGCCAGAAAAGCATACACGCCCAAGCTAATTTCTCTAAGTTGTACTGCCATTTAACATACTTTTAAACAATGCAAAATATAAGATTAATACCTGGATCAGTTTACCTGAGAGGAGGTCGATTCTTGCCAACCAGTCGTAGCTTCCCTCTATCTTCTGTCACTGTCCTACCAGAATCGCTTCCTCTTTTTCCCTGCTGCTCAAAAAATGTCTTTCTCTGCTAAGATCTTCAGTGGTTTTTTCCCTGCTCAAGATCTCTTCTTTTTATTAAAATTATCTCCCTAATTTTGGTGATCTCTTTTAGGTTTTTGAACTGAAGTTTTAATTTTAGTTTGCATGAGAAAAACAATATTTTAAAAACTTTAATTTTCTTATTTATATTAAAATAATACTATTTTATTTAGCTTACTGTCGCATGAATGATAGTAAGTTTAATTTAATACTTTTATTCACTCTTCTAAAAATAATAATTCTATTTTAATATAATTTAACTATTTTTATTAAAACATAATCATTTTAAATAAATCAAGAAGTGAAAATAATAAAATATTATATACATCTATTATAATTTAATATAATTATTCAAATCTATTTTACATATTGTCTTCCAAACATCTATAGAAAAACATTATTTATTTATTGATAATATAAAGCACACACACATAATTTTAAATATAATTCAAAAGAACATTAATATTTTTGACTAATTCATACATTTGAAATAGACTTATTGTAATATTTGAAACACAATATTTTCTAAGTACCCAATCATTAATCATGATTATTAACCACACATTAATGCATAAAATAAGCCATTCTAAAATGCATATGAAACTACGTGAGTGTGTGATTGCATCAGGGTAAACCATCCCATCAGTTCTTGCCAAGTGGCTAGAACATCTTTACCTCAACCATGTTCTCATCTTCGATGAGTACCTGCATTCATTCGCACTCAACTCGACGTAAATAGGTTAGTGTCTCCAAAAACATAGCCAAAGAAAATCATTACATTCACCTCGATAATATTTAATCATTTAAATCAATTTTCCAATTTTGTATATCTAATTCCATACTAATTATCTTCACACATATAAAATTACTTAAACTAAAAATCAATCACAGTAATTATTCTCTAATATAGATTATTAATATAGTCCTTAAAAATGAGACGTGACATTAGCAATATGGGCATTAGCCCCAAATGATAATAAGCCTAGTATTGGATTAGGTGAATTAAGAGGGGGAGTCATAATTAAAAGAGTATTAAGTACTTGAGCTACCCAAGATGCTAGCCTAAATGTGCAGACAACACAATTTGTAGAGGCTATCACAAACAAGCTACAAAAGGACCATGATGACCTGTTGCTGAAATATGGGTAGGCTGTGGTAGAATTAAACATGTATAAAGAGAAGCTATTGTTAGGACCTAGCACTTCAAGTGCTCCAGTTGTAATTCAAACTACAGAGGCATTTCCATCTGATACAAAGCCCCTGCTATCTAAAATAAGATAATTGAAGGAAGAAGTATGGAAATTAAAAGAAGAAAAGAAGAATTCAGTCAGAGACATGGTCACAAATTTGATAAATCATAGAGTGACCAAAGTTCAAGCTTTGGAAGATGAAACATGGAAATCATATTCAAGTCTGAGGACGGCCCTAGACAAGCCTGAGCAGGATAAGGAAAGCCTCGTGATTATAGTCAGAGCATGGTTGCCAAGGACTGGAGAGGTAAGGGACCTAAACAGATGCTCAAGGTTTGATTCAGATGCACCTTCTGAGATAAAGTTGACACTTGACATGCTACTGATACTTGAGGAGGTTGTAGCTTTTCAATTAAAGTTGGACAAGGTTTTGGGTGAGAAAAGATAGTTTATTGAGAAAATAGATAAGAAAATAGTGCCAGATATATTGGAAGGTGATGGACAGGTAAAAGGCCTTGACAAGTGGAGGGCTGACTCTGAAAACATTGCAGGCCAATTAATATCTACCTGTTGTAACGATGGGAATCCAAGCATGAAGATTTTGAGCTCAACATTGGACAAGTTGCATGTGCTTGAAATAAATTTTGAGTTGTTCTGTAAGGAGTCAAAGATCTTGTTGGATGCAAGGTACATAGGGCATAATGAGAAAATATCAAAGTTGATTTCTTTTCAATGGCCATCAGAGAAGTCATATGCAACCTGGATGAAGAAGTATGGATAAATGTGCCTGAGAATGAAGGAGCAACTAAAATTTTCCCTTCATTAATTTGACAAAGCTTCTCTAATCAATTGTAGTCCTTCCAGAAAATTATATTTTATCTTTTCTCTATTCAAATGTAATTAATTTCCCAATGCCTATGGGCCGTGCCTTGTAATGTAAGACTCGTGTAACTGACATAAGATATTGAATGTTGAGTACCACATTCTTGCATCTATAAAATAATTGGTAGACTCACTTTGTAATGTTGTTGAAGGATTGGGATTTTGAGGACTGAATGCAATTCAAATTTTGACCGGTTGCCCTATCTATGGTGTTGTAATTTTCCACTTAATGTGTTGAATGTGTTTTTTCATGAGCTATTTATCAGTTTCAGGTTGAATTGTATGAATAATGTTGTTAGCATGTGTTTCTATTAACTGTCTCCATTGTTATCTACATTTTTCTTTTGAACAAAGTAACTAAGAGTTTCCTAAGTTCTTGGGTGCACACTTGCTGCACTGCATATTTGGTTTCTTGCTTCTGTTTAAGGAACAGACTAAACTGCTTTAAACCAAATATGGAGAGGAATGTTTGATAGTAGGGATGTTTGCAAGAAGAGTTAATGGAAATACTCATTCTTGGGTGTTATTTGCAAGGCAAATACAAAACCAACCCTCTAAAAAATTTTATATTTGTTTTTCCTATGGAAATGCACAGCATGGTGAGGATTGACTCTGAACCCTAAGATAAGGCACCAGTCAACTGTTGGGTAGATTTTATGATTCAAGCCCTAATCTGGCAACCAAAATATAAAAAACAAAATCAATACATCATTTGAAAACTTTAGGATTTTAGGAGTAGGATTTTAGATATCATGTTCTCTGACCTACAAATGAACAAATGCCTAAAGCTAGCCACTTTGTAATCATCATACAGTTTTGGTCTACATAAAAGAGAACATATCTTCTTAAGTATCAATACCTGGTTGAAGTCAAGGTTTATTATATGGGTATTGAATAAGGGAATACCCCCTAGGTCTTGCAGAGCCCAAAGTGCAAAGGACACAGAGAGTCGGTCTCATGTTCATTAGCCACTGACCTGAGGATCATGTGGATAAAAGATGGCTACTTTTTAGGGAAACTCAGACAATCATTTGGGAACATCAACAGATTGGCGACTCCGCTGGAGAAGTTGGCTAAAAACCTAGACTATAAATTTGAATCCCATTAGTGGGTGGTGACTCTGAAGGTTAATCTCCCAGCTGGTGAAAATAGAAGTTGCATGTAAGGGCAAAGATCCCTGCAAAACCCCTTGTTCCAAGAATTACCAAGAAAGATGTATAGGAAGAAAGGAGCTACTCAACCCAGTCAAGAAAAATCACCAAGTCCTAGGAATAGTGATGATCCCAAAAATAATCTTAGGTCTCGTAGGCAACAACAACATTTCTCAGCTACAGAGGCTAATATTCAAGAGATTTATGAGAAACATCAAAGTGATGGGTTGAGGATAGGGTCTAATGTGTTTCAGGAATGTCTTTTTCTGGATCCTCCTAATAAGTTTGAAGATACAGAATCACCACGGGATACTGATAACCCTAATGTGATGAGACCATCCTCTTCTATGCCAAGAGAAGAGGAATTAGCAGAAGAAATCAGGAATCTCAGGGCTGAGTTGGATTACCTGCAAGCCTTGAAAATAAAAGATGATATGAGACAAAAGGTGGAAGCCTTGAGAATTGCCTATCAGAATGTAGCTCCCACTCTCAATAGTGCAAATGTTTTAGGAAACCAACCAGCAAATGACGTTCGAAATCAATAGAATAACCAAAACATACATGGAAATGATCAAGGGTTCAACCAGCATGTAAATTAGAATCCACAAAATGATCAAAGACAAAATGCAAATAACAATAGAATACCACAGAATAATGTGAGAAATCAAAATTCTCATGGTAATGCAAACAGGAATGTTAATGCAAACCAATTTGGTAGGGGACCTATGCAATTGGACAGATTCAGACAGTTAGACTTCTCTAACATTCCTGGGTACTCTAACCCCATTGACAATGATATCTGGGTTGAATTGCCAACGTTCTCAGGTAACAATGTTGTGTCAGGAGAAGACCACTTGAAGGCTTTCCTCAACGTAATGGATAATTTTGAAGTAGAACATGAGGATGTTTTCATGAAATTATTTATGCAGTCCTTGATAGATGAAGCTAGAGAATGGTATAGAAATTTACCTGATCAAAGTGTTACATCATGGGATGATTTTAAGAGGATTGTTAGGGAATAGTATGGAGATAAGACTGACCCTATTTTCATCATTAATGAGTTCACAAGTATTGCTAAAGGGTCAAATGAATTTATTTCTAATTTCAATGCCAGGTTTACCAAGGTTTTGAATAAATTACCACCTCATATGAGGCCAAATGAACCAATGTGTATGGTTTTGTATACAAATGCTTTTGATTCCAAGACAACATATGAACTAAGAAATAAAAGTCCAACTAGCATTAAGGATTCTTTCAGAATTACAACTAATATAAAAAATAATACTAAGGCGTCAAGCAAAGGAAATAGAAGGGATGATGTGAGAATCTTGCAAAATCCAAAATATAGAGCTCAGAATGCTCAGAGTAACATCTCCACATCTGAGGATAAATTGGACAAATTGACAACTGCTTTCAAAGACTTAAGTTATAAACTTGCTAAAAATGAAAAGGGACTTAGTCTTGAGAAGCAGGGTTATCAGAGGCAAGAAAAGAGACCACAACTACATGATATGCCATACAACACAAATTGGCACAATGGTAAGCCTATCCTGAATAATAAGATTGATCAAAGATCTCAGAATACTAAGGAAACTCCTGATCCCCTGAAGAAGACTGTCAATATTGTTGAGGATACTCCATGGTGTATAGTATTCCAAATGCCTCACTCACAATCTTTGTGCATGATTTCTCAATCCTTTTATAATGACGCTAATGCTTGCAATGAGTGTAATGAACCTCATTGTGTTGAAGATGATACTATTAACATGTTTTTTGCAAATAGAGACTATTCCTCCTCTGATGAGGTAGATGCAGATACAGATGTGAATGAAAGAAGGTGTTATAGGGACAGAATCTACCAGCAAGTTTCCTCAGATGAAGAAAATGAGGATCATCAATTTTATGCACAAGACTCACATATTCCTTCAGTTAATTTAAAAAGACCTTCTGATGAGGAAATCAAAGCTCTTATAGCTATTGCAGTAGCCTAGGTTAAAAGAAACTATAATCTTAGGAATAAGGCTCAAGTAGGTGACTCAAGCCAGTTAGGAAGCATCTTTATAAAGCAAACTCAACATAATCAGAAATAGCCTGAATCACAGAAAAAGTAAGGTAATAACAGTAAAAGAGATCTAAAATAAAAGTCAAGTTAAAGCATTAAAAATTTAGAAAGTAAGGTTCCTTGGAATGGGGAGAAGACTAAAGGTCCACTTGTCATGGATGACGGTCAAAAAACCACAAGAGAAAGGCTGGACCAACTCATGAGAAGAGTAAACACTTGGACCAAGCTACAACTATTATGCAAAATTACGCCACATTTGATATAACTTGGGCTTTATCATAGATGAAAGTTTTAGTCCCACTGATGGAAATGATGAAAATTGAGGAGTACAGAAATAAGGCATTGACCCTTATTTCAGGAGTATCCCATCAGGCAAGGCACTCACCTCAAGATTGTAACAAAACTCAGGGGGGTGCTGATGAAGAGGAAATTCCTAAGGTCTACTTAGGAAAAACAGTAACAAAATGCCCATCACAGGTAGAACCATTCTATGTATCCCTTATTGTTAATGGGAAAGTGATCAGGAATTGCATGCTTGATTCAAGTGCTTCAACAAATATCATGCCCTTGGCTATTATGCAGCAGGTTGGATTGAATATAGATAAGGCATGTGGAAAGTGTTATGTTATGGATGCTAGGGAAGTTCCAGTTATAGGGATTATGAAGAATGTGGACTTCATGCTTGCAGCCTATCTAGAAAAAACCTATACCACGAATGTAACAGTAGTTGATATCAAACCACAATATGGTATGCTATTGTCTAGGAGGTGGGCAACACTGATTGGAGGAAGTATGCAGTTGGATTTCTCATATGGTATGATTCCCATGAATGGAAAGGATGTTAAGCTGATTAGAGAAGAAAGAGCACTAGATACAGTTGAGGATCAAGAACCAGAAGATCATATTTGTTTTGTGGACACTGATTGTGAAAACTTCAGGATTGTATCATGTAATCAGGATGCAAAGGAGAAAGAACCTATTGATGAGGAGCTTGAAGGACAAAAGGATCATAAAGGCTTATGGACCATGTACTTTGATGGTGCCTATTCAAAAGAAGGTTCTGGTGCAAGAGTGGTGTTTATATCTCCTACTAGTAAGATCCTTAAATTCTCCTTTCTATTGAAGTTTGATTGCACAAATAATATTGCAGAATATGAAGCTCTGTTGCTAGGACTGAATGTTGCTCTTAGGCATGGCATTAAATTGTTAAGGGTGTTTGGAGATTTAGAACTAATAGTTTCCAAGGTAAGAGATAAATATGCTTCAAAGAATAAAAGGTTGAAACAATATAAACATGCAGTTTGGGATACTATTGAGTTGTTTGATGCATTTTCAATAAATTGGATAGAGAGATCAAAGAATGTTATGGCAGACTTCTTGGCTAATGTGGCTATTAGGCCAGATGATATTACATTGTCTAATATCACAAATGTTGAGATTAATATCATACCTGCAGTGCCAGACAACATATGTAGTTGGTAGGTTTTTGAGGATGACAAGGATTTGGTAAAGTTCTTGCATTGTATTGATGAGTATGAGAATCAAGAGATAGATTTCTAGAACTTTGTGGAAGTTGTGGATGGGAAAGAAACTCTTTTTGGAAAAGAAGTGATACAACTCAAGACTAACAAGATTCCAAGGGGATTGGTAGCTTTGGAGAGAACATTTGATCACAAAGATCGGTTGGTTGCTAAGACCTCTTCCCCTCACATGGAGGATTTGGAGGAAATAAATTTGGGTACACACCATGCTCCAATGAAAGTTTACATAGGTAAGCACTTGAAACCACACATTAGGGAAATGTTAATTGTTGGGAATTAAGGTGTCTCAACCTTGGTAATTCCTTGCATTATTTATGATTGTATTTATTTATTCATTGGCTATGTTGTAAATTAATTATAATATCCATATTGTCATTTTGTGGGATGTGGCATGGTGATGTTGCATCCTACATGGAAGATGACAACTTGCAATTTTGTCCTCACATGAGGAGATAGGCATCTCACTTTGTGGTAGGAGTATTTTTCCATGTGTCGGCATCTTGGATGTTGTGTAAGGGAATGTTTGACTGAAACGGTTATGATGGATTCCTATGACGAAGTTATGACATGTAAGAGTCAAAAATAGAAGCTTTTAAGACAGGTGAAGACATGTGTCATGAAGCATCTTTGAAAAAGGCATATTTGGGTGCCCCAAGGTGGACTATGACATGTTGTAAGAGAATATTCTATTCTATTTATAGATTCTCTTACAGCTGTAAGTTGTAACTGCTATGACAGATTCTATGATAGTCATAAGTGTCGTAAGAGCATCTGTCATAGCCCATTTTAGAAATTGGTGACCTCTTTGGGATGGGAGCTATGGAAAAGTGTCAGATACATTCTACAATGTTGACCAAGTGTCCTTAGGCATGGGTTTTGGGCCATGAGGCCAAGTTGGACGCCCATTCCAAGATAGGACTGATTTTGCTTTCTATATTCTATATAAACAGGTGCTTAGAGGAGGAGAAGTAGTATGTGATTAACAGGTACTATTGCACTATCGAATTGACTCCAGACATGAATGTTGAAGACCATTGAAGCTTGGATTGCAAGTGTATTGTAAACCATATTAAGTTTTGATAATACATTGTGCACGTTTCTAAGTGTGGGGTTTTTCACCCGATAAGGGTTTTCCCCATGTTATATCTTTGTCTCTCTTCTTCTGTCTTCTTTTTGGTTCTATGTGTATTGCTACAATATCTCTGTTAGATGTTTAATGTTGCTATAATTGTAAGGATTAAATTGAATTTGCATAGCCCTCTCCTCATTAGATTAGTGTAGGAAGCGATTTCCGCACACCTAGCTTCCTTTCAGTTGGTATCAGAGCCTGACCAGTTTTGGTTCTAGCTATTGGGTAGGGGTTTTTTTTGCTAATCTTAGGTTGAGTGGGAGTGTTGTGTAGAGTATTTTGTATCTTGTTGCAGCAAGGAGATGGCAATCACATCTGGAAGGATAGAGGTGGAGGAATTTAATGGTAGTAATTTCGAGCTGTGGAAGCTCAAGATGGAAGACATGCTTGTTGATTGAGACCTCTGGGAAACTATCAATGGAACAAAACCAGTTGCAATGTCACAAGCTGATTGGGATCTAAAGGATCAGAAGGCTAAGGGTCTCATAAGACTTAGTCTTGTTGATTTTGTCTTGTTAAATGTCCATGAGGAGACTACTGCAAACTTGCTTTGGAAGAAGCTAGGAGATGTGTATCAAGCCAAATCCCTAGTTAACAAACTTTTTCTGAGAAAGAAGTTGTATTTCCTTCTATTAGAGGATAGAGGATCTATCGTAGAACATATGAATGCTTTTAACATGTTGGTTGCATAATTGACATTCGTTGGTGTTAAGATGGAGGAGGAGGATCATTGTATGACATTGCTTTGTTCTTTGCCGGACTCATGGGATCACCTTGTCATGGCTATTGGAAGCACCACATCCACATTCAAAATGGATGAAGTGTTTTCTTCATTGTTGTTCGAAGAGATGTGGAGAAATTCTTTTGAGGCAGCCAAAGAGGCTCTTGCGGTTCATGGAAGACCTAAGGAGAAAGGGAAAAAGAAGGACAAGAAAGTTGAGAAGGGTAGATCCAAATCCCGTGGGAGATCCAAATCTCCTAGAAAGTCCAAGGCTATCTATTGGAACTGTGGTAAATCTGGGAATTTCTGAAAGGAATGCAAAGAGGAAAAGAAAAAGAAGAAGAAGAACCCAGATTCAGATTCCAACAAGTCACAAGATGATGGTGATGCCTTCATCACAGCCCTGGCAACCCATGCATCTGATGATGTGTGGTTGATTGACTCTGCCACATCATTCCACATGACCTCACATCGAGACTAGTTTACTAAGTATGAGGAGTTCGATGGTGGAAAGGTGTATCTGGGTGACGACTCCCGTCTAAAGATTGTTGGTTGTAGAAGAGTCTCTATTCAATTCCTTGATGGACAAGTGAAGGGGATCTCTAGGGTTATGCACATCCCAGGCTTAGCACAGAACCTGCTTTCTGTAAGTATGTTGAATGATGCAGGGGTGTAGGTTGTCTTTTCGAAAGAAGGATGCAAGATGACCAGAGGAGCTATGGTGCTTGCTAAGGGTACTAGGAGAGGTACCTTGTTTCAGTTGGAGGCATGCATTTCACAATGCAATAGTTCTTCTAACTCAAGGAAGAGGGCAGCAGTCACTTCATCACCACCATCTGAACGAGCAGTGAAGAAATCTATTGTATCTAGTCCTGATGGTTGTATTCATGCCTTGGAAGTTAAGCTTCCTGCTGAAAAGATAATGTTATGGCATAAGAGATTTGGCCACATTGGTGAGAAGGGTCTGTGTACCCTAAAAAATAAAAACCTTATTGAGGGGTTAGATGATTGTAATCTTGAGTTTGACTTTTGCGAACATTGCATATATGGAAAACAAAACCATGTTTAGTTTTATTCGAGTTCTCATAAGTCTTCTGGTGTGTTGGACCTTGTTCATTCTGATGTATTTGGTCCTGTTAATGTTCCTTCGTTATCAAAATCTATATATTTTGTATCTTTCATAGATGACTACAATAGAAGGACATGGATTTATTTTCTCAGAAGAAAATCTGAAGTCTATAGTAAGTTTAAGGAGTTTAAGGCCTTTGCTAAAAATTAGACTGGTAAAAAGATTAAGTGTTTGAGAACTGACAATGGTGGTGAGTTTTGTTCTACATAATTTGATAAATATTACAAGGAACTTGGGATTGAAAGACATAAGACAACTCCATACACCCCGCAGCAAAATGGAGTTGCAGAGAGGATGAACAAGACACTAATGGAGAAGGCTAGGAGTATGCTTAGTGGAGCTGGCCTAGAACAAAAGTTTTGGGCTGAAGTTGTTGCCAGTGCTTGCTATCTTGTAAATAGATCTCCTACATTAGCTCTTGTTGGAAAGACACCCATGGAGGTGTGGTCTGGTAGAAAGCCTTCAATAAGGCATCTTCATATTTTTGGTTGTGAGGCATATACACATGTGCCTAGGGAGAAGTGGTCAAAATTGGAGAACAAGGCTGTTAAATGTATCTTCATTGGCTATGGTGTCGGTGTGAAAGGATACAAGCTTTGGGACCGTGTGGCTGAAAAAGTGTTGTATAACAAAAGTGTCATCTTCAGAGAGCTTACACCTTCTTCCACTATTTTATAGCCAGAAGAAAAAGAAAAGAAAGAGGATGTTGTTTAGTTTCCCGCTACCCCTGAGAAGACTTAATAGAAAGACAATGTTGGACCTGATGATGAGGAAAGCTCTTGCAGCTCTGAAAGCTCAGATGAAGAAGTTGAACCTCAACCTCAGATCTTGAGGAGGTCTACACAAATAAGAAAGCAACCTAAAAGGTTTGGTTTTACATTTCTTGATTCTAGTTGTGCTTTTGCTTTGCTTACTAACAATGATGAACCTAGAACTATATCAGAGGCTATGGACATGAAAGATGTAGGTTCCTGGAAGGAGGCCATGGAGGATGAAATGGAGGATGAAATGGCTTCTTTGGAAAAGAATCAAACTTGGGACTTGGTGCCTTTGCCTCCTGGATGGAAACCCGTTGGATACAAATAGGTGTTCAAGAAGAAATTTGGTTCAGATGGCAGTGTTGAGAAGTATAAGGCCAGATTGGTTGAGAAGGGGTATTCACAAGTGGAGGGTATAGATTATGGTGAGATCTTCTCTCCCGTTGCAAAGCTAACATCCATTCGATTCTTGTTATCTCTTGCAGCAGCTTATGACTTAGAGGTAGAACAAATGGATGTGAAGACAACTTTCCTTCATGGTGACTTGGAGGAAGAAATCTACATGTCACAGCCAGAGCATTACATGGTGAAAGGTAAAGAAAATTTGGTTTACAAATTAAAGAAGTCTTTGTATGGTTTGAAGCAGTCTCCTAGGATGTGGTACTTGAAGTTTGATACCTTTGTGTTGTCTATTAGATTTGTGAGATTGAAATCAAATCACTATGTGTATTATAAGTTTGATGGTGATCGTATTCTCATTGTGCATTATATGTTGATGATATGTTGCTCATTGGGAAGGGTAAGAACATGATTTCTGATTTCAAGTCTCAATTGTCAGCACAGTTTGAAATGAAAGATTTAGGGGCAGCTAGGTACATTCTAGGAATGGAAATTAGAAGAGACAGAACTAACAGAAAACTTTGGTTAAGCCAGAGTAAGTATGTGAAGACTGTGTTGGATAGGTTCAGCATGATAGATTGTAGACCATTGTGTGTTCCTGTTTCTTTGGGGATAAAGTTGTCTATTGAGGATTGTCCAAAATCTCCTACTGAGGTGGAGGACATGAGAAAAGTACCTTATGCTAGTGTTGTTGGCAGTTTGATGTATGCTATGGTCTGCAAACATTGCCCAAGCAATGGGAGTCCTTAGTCGATTTATGGATAATCCTAGACGAGTTCATTTGGGATGCAGTTAAGTGAGTGTTTAGATATTTGAGGGGTACTTCTGAGTATTCCATATGCTATCATGGTTATGTTATAGGACCTCCACATTCTGTTGATATTTGTGGATTTGTGGATTCAAATTGGGCAGGTGACATTGACAGCAGGAGATCCACCAGTGCTTATGTGTTTACATTGTTTGGTGGTGCTATTAGTTGGATGAGTAAGCGACAACCTATGGTTGCTTTATCCATGACAGAAGCTAAGTATATGGTAGCAACTCATGCTTGTAAGGAAGCCATTTGGCTTAAGAGATTGTGTTCAGATATTGGTGTTGATGCAGGTTAGATTACGATTAGTTGTGACAGTCAGAGTGCGATTTGCCGTGCAAAGAATCCAACTTTCCATGCTAGAACAAAGCATATTGATGTTCAATTTCACTTCGTGTGAGACATGGTAGAGGATGGGAAGGTAAATTTGGAGAAGGTAGATACTTTGAAGAATGTTGTAGATGCATTAACGAAGCCAGAGGGCACAGAGAAGTTCAGGTGGTGTTCGGAGTCTATGGGCCTCTCGGCCTATAGTAGTTAAATCATGTTATTCTATTGGCTCTTACAAGGTGTTTGACAAGTGGGAGAATGTTGGGAATTAAGGGGTCTCAACCTTGGTAATTCCTTGCATTATTTATGATTGTATTTATTTATTCATTGCCTTTGTTGTAAATTAATTGTAAATTACATATTTTCATTTTGTGGGATGTGGCACGGTGATGTGTCATCCTACATGGAAGATGACAACTTGTAATTTTGTCCTCACATGAGGAGATAGGCATCCCACTTTGTGGTAGGAGTATTTTGCCATGTGTCGGCATCTTGGATGTTGTGTAAGGGAATGTTTGACCGAAACGGTTATGACAGATTCCTATGATGAAGTTATGACATGTAAGAGTCAAAAATAGAAGCCTGTAAGACAGGTGAAGACATGTGTCATGAAGTATCTTTGAAAAAGGTATCTTTGGGTGCCCCAAGGTGGACTATGACATGTTGTAAGAGAATATTCTATTTATAGCCTTGTATGGCAGATTCTCTTATAGCTGTAAGTTGTAACTGCTATGATAGATTCTATAACAATCGTAAGAGCATCTGTCATAGCCCGTTTTGGAAATAGGTGACCTATTTGGGATGGGAGCTATGGACAAGTGTCAAATACATTCTACAATATTGACCAAGTGTCCTTAGGCATGGGGTTTGGGCCATGAGGCCAAGTTGGATGCCCATTCCAAGATAGGACCGATTTTGCCTTGTATATTCTATATAAATAGGTGCTTGGAGGAGGAGGAGTAGTATGTGATTTACAGGTACTGTTACGCTGCCAGATTGACTCCAGAAACGAGTGTCGAAGACCATTGAATCTTGTATTGCAAGTGTATTGTAAACCATATTCAGTTTTGATAATACATTGTGTAGGTTTCTGAGTGTGGGGTTTTTCACCTAATAAGGGTTTTCCCCACGTTATATCTTTGTCTCTCTTCTTCTGTCTTCTTTCTGGTTCTATGTGTATTACTGCAATATCTCTATAGATGTTTATTTTTGTTGTAATTGTAAGGATTAAATTGAATTTGCATAGCCCTCTCCTCATTATATTAGTGTAGGAAGCAATTTCTGCACACCTAGCTTCCTTTCATTAATAGCATTACTAAGAAAATACAAACATGACTTTGCCTGGTCATATGAGGACCTGAAAGCCTATAGAGAGGACTTATTTCAGCATGAAATCCCCCTAAAACTTGGAACTAAACCATTCAGACAGAGGCAGAGACCTATTAATCCTACCTTAGCTTCGAAAATGCAAGAAGAGCTTATGAAGCTTAGGGATGCTAGAATCATTAATCCCATAAGACATTCTACTTGGCTGTCAACTCTTGTCCTAGTTAGAAAAAATAATGGATATATAAGACTATGCCTATACTTTAGGAATTGAATATGTCTTCTTTGAAGGATAATTACCCATTGCCAAACATGGAAGCTATGTTGTAGAAGGTGACAGGGTGTGAACTTTTGTCCATAATGGATGGATTTTCAGGGTATAATCAGGTGAAGGTGAAAGAATCAAAACAATATAAAACTACCTTCACAACTCCATGGGGAAATTATGTATATGTGAGAATGCCATTTGGTTTAACAAATGCAGGGGCTACTTTCCAAAGAGCAATGGATGTTGCTTTTGCAGGATTAATTGACTCCATACTAGTTGTGTATCAGGACTACTTGACTACTTATTTGAAGAAAGAAGAACAACACTGCATGCACCTAGAACAAATTTTCATTAGAGCACTGCAATATGGTATCTCACTAAACCATAAGAAATGTGCTTTTGGGGTAATTGAAGGAAAACTCTTGGGGCATATAGTGTCTAAAGATGGAGTTAGGATTGACCCAGAGAGGGTTGCAACAATTAATAAAATCCAGATACCCAAGACAATTAAAAGCATTCAATCATTCTTTGGATAGATTAACTTTGTTAGAAGATTTATTCCTAATTTTGAAGAGATTACTAAAGATATATCTAAGATGTTGAAAAAGGGTGAATCTTTAACATGGGGAAGTGAGGCAACCCAATCATTTTAGAGCATAAAAGAGGCTATTAAGACTGCTCCTATCTTAAAGTCTCCTGATTTTTCTAGGCCTTTTCAGTTATTTTCTTTTGCTTCATTCCATACAACTGCTACATGCTAGTTACAGACAAATGATGATGGATTTGAACAAACAATTGCTTTCTTCAACAAATCTTTGCAAGCTGCAGAGCTAAAATATGACATTATGGAGAAGAAGGCTTATGCCTTGGTCAGGGCAGTTAAGAATTTTAGTCCTTATTTGGTTGGAGCTCAAATTATAGCATATGTGCCTCATGCAGTAGTTAAGGACATATTCACTCACCAGGAAGTAACTAGAAGATGATGTAGATGGATAAACAAACTCTAGGAGTTCAACATTGAGATTCAAATTACTAAATTGATGAGGGGACAAGGTCTGGCTAAATTGATGACAGAATCAAATTTGGAGGCATGTCAGGTGAATGTAGCTCAAGATCAAGTTTGCACCATACCGAAGTCAAAGTGGTAGAAAGACATTGTGCACTATTTGCAAAATTTGAATTGCCCTTCTCATTTGAGTGACTATCAAAGAAGAACACTAAAGCTACAAGTTGTCAAATATGTTATTATTCAAGGTGAATTGTATAGGAAGAACCCTAATGGTGTGCTACTCAAGTGTGTAGATGAAGAGCAGGCCATGAAGATATTAATTGATATGCATAAGGGGATATGTGGGGGATATTATACAGCTAAGACTACTGCCCATAAGATTCTCAAAGCAAGATATTGGTGGCCAACACTTTTCTCTTATGCACATAAGATGGTGAGGAAATGTGATTATTGCCAAAGATTTTCTAGAAAACTTATGTATGCAGGTGCATTACCTCTTAAGACTGTAATGGTGGAAGCTCCATTCTACCAGTGGGGCGTTGATTTTATAGGAGAAATAACTGGGAAGTCAAGTGGAGGACACAGTTGGATATTGGTTTCTACAGATTACTTCACTAAATGGATTGAGGCCATTCCAACCAAGAAAGCCACAAGTAAGGTTGTGCTTGACTTTATCTTAGAATGCATAATAATCAGGTTCAGAGTACCAACAAAGTTGGTCATAGATAATGCAATGTACTTCATGTCTGGTGAGTTTATATATATCTGCAACAATTATGGAATTAGTTTGTCTTATGCATCACCATATCATCCTCAGGGAAATGGACAAGCAGAATCTAGTAATAAATGTCTCATGAAGATAATCAAAAGAATAATTGATAAGAATAAAAGGGCATGGGACTCCAAATTGAAGTTAGCAATGTGAGATGATAGGGTAACAGTGAAAAAGGCAATTGGTAAATCTCCCTTTGAGTTAGTACATGGTGTAGAGGCCAAGTTGCCAATGAATAATCTCATGCCAGTGTACAAATTTATACGAGAAAGTGATGAGGATATTGAAGATCTAATGGCTAAGAGAGTGAATCAATTGATTGCACTAGATGAAGCTATGAGAGAAGCACAGAAAACTAATGTGAAGAAACAATAGAAAGTGAAATATTTATTTGATAAGAGAGCCACAGAAATAAAATTTTAGGTGAATGAATTTGTTCTTGTATGGAACACCAGAAATCGGGATAAGGGCAAACATGGTAAATTTGAACCTTTATGGATTGGCCCTTATCTGATAACTAACACACATGGAAAGGATTCCTATTTTCTCCAAGCATTGGATGGTGAATTTTACGAGTTGCCAGTGCACAGACAATTCTTGAAACCCTACTTTTCATAAGTAGGTTGTTTTCTATGTGCATTGTAAAATAGGTTGTATATAGATTGTAAGTATTGTACATTCTTGTACAGTTTGTTCCTTTTGGTTTTGGTTTGGTCTGCTCCTAGAGTCCAATAGTTCTCGTTGCAACCTAATGCTTGCATGTCCCCAACAAGAGCCAATGGTGGTACCTATGTGGGTTTAGGGTTTTAAGTTTGAGAAATTACAAGTCTTTATTCCTATAAGCCTTTAAGCCTAAGTTCCTAGGTCCCATTCGCTTTGTATTCTAATTTTATGTTGACCACTTGTAGTAGGTTCCTAGTCATTTAAGTTATAACTTGAAGTCTTTAAGATCATGAGGTGATTGGCCCTAATTCCTAGCTTTACCTTCTATACCTCATAAATGTCTTAAATTTTAAGTCCTAAGTCCTCATAAAGGTTAGAAAATGTCATGTGGTTGTATTTCGTAGCGTCACAGAGCCTTTAAGATGACATCATCATCCCTCTACAGGGTTGCAACATGAAGACATCTGTCAAAGAATTTGGGCTTACAGCCCCTTAATCGAAGATTCTAAATCAAGAAACCATGTGCTGCCAGGTGTCAAGGTAAGAAGTGATCTGCAGGAGAGTTCAGATATGACGGTAGTGCAAACATGCAGAGGAATCCTGGAAGAGGTAAAGATCCATTGCGCAGTTGCATATATGGTGACACGCAGCCTCCTCTTAAGAAGGAGATAAAGGTATACATAAAGAAGGACATGTGGAAGCTTTAGCACATCCGCGCAGAGGAAGTTGGTGGTGGGCCATTCCCGGCTGCGACGCCGCAAAATGGCACCACGTGTCCACATTGGACAAAAAGTGAAGTTGTCAGCAAAGGAAGTACATCTAATATGGCTCATTCTTATTGGTTGAAGGCTTTTCAATGAAGAAGACCAGGATTTATCTGGTAGGTGAATGATGGTCATGGATTTCGTGAAGGAAAAATTGGATCAACGGCCCAAGTTTAAACTTTTCATGGTGAACGTTGTAGGTGCCTTGTGACATGAATTTGAGTTAAAGCCTAAGCTACATCCATTAATGCATTAGAACCTAGGCTATGAAGCTTCTTAAAGGGCAAAATTAGGGCTATCTAAATCATTTTCACAAGCACGAATAGAGTTCCAGCTCGCAGTAAGCTTTCAAACGAACAAGAGAAGGAATTTTAGGCTTCTGCAAGCGTAAAACCAGTAAGTTTACTTTGTTTGACCAAGCTCAATTGAATTCTAAGTTGATTGCCTATCTGGAGGGTAGAATATTGTTCCTAGTTTGGTAGAACATGTCTATAATGATGAGTCAATTGGATATGCCATCCACGTCAAAATGAAGTTTGGATGAGGACCTCATGGTCCAATTCCCAGGGTTTGTCAGACGCCCTCTTACTGGGCATGGTCCCAGTGGGCCTGTATGCTCAAAATCATGACTCTGGTTGCCTAGGGCTGTCGAGTTGGATTTCGGCATGCACACGGACCCTTTCCCTCCTTGCCACTGGGTGATCCACCACATCACTCTCGCTCATGTGGAATTAGCCAGTCGAGAGGAGACGAGACACGGTGGGGGTGTGGCTCATTGGAGAGCTGGCCTTCATGGAGAGGGGTCGGCAAGTACTACGGCCTTTGTTGTTATGTGCTTTGTTGTATGTTTCGTTCAATTGTTGTTGTAGTTGAGATAACCTTATGACCCGAAGGGTCACTAGTTTCTCTCCTTTTGTTTGGATTTCTTAGATTCAACCTCTGTGTGGGTAAGTGATTGTTCTTGTTGATGTCCTCTTGTCTTTGTATGCATTGTAAGAGGTCTTGTTGTATCTGTCGTTGTCTAGTTTCTTCTAACAACAAGAGGACGAATGGGTCTCCTTGTGGTAGAACAAATATTTCTTGTTGAGGTCTTGGATGGATCTCTTGGATCTCATCACGGATAGCCCTCACCCACTCTCCTCTCACTCCAGCACATTCATGAATCAGGATAGAGGAAATTGTGTGATTACTAACCTTAACCAGATCTGGGGGTTTTGACCTAGGGTTTTGTTGGCCTAGGGTTTGACTTGTGTTTTGACTCATTTTTTTACCTCGTGCTGGGATTGAGGGTTTGATTGGATAGTTTAACCATGGTTACCTCATGATGGAATCAAGGGTTTGCTATTTTGTCTGTTCTAATGTATCTATATGCATGCAAACTAAATGATATGCAAAACATTCTTTTTGGTATTTTTTAGAGTATTTTGGAAATAAAAGTGCTTCTAATCTATGAAAAGGAAATATGTGTACAATCCTATATGACTTTTCCAATGCAATGTTAATCTATGTTTTTTTTGTGTTTTTGATGTTTTGAATGCAATTTAATCTAAGAAAAGGGAAAATGCTTTTTCTAACAATCTAGATCTAGAAATATGAAAGCGGCTAATCTAACATGCAAGATCTAACTATCAAGGAAAAAGTAATGTTTTATTGTTACCAAGAGCAAATTTGATTCTCTAATTACTATGAATTTGAATGAAAACAATGAAGGAACCTGAGAGAAATGAAGATTTGTTGACTCCACTACCCTCAGCAATCCTTGTAATAGGCAACCTCGAATCCTTTTGTGGCAGTAGGTGATCCTCTTGACAACAAAATGACCCGAGGAAGCAAAAAGAAGATTTGATGAAGCTTGTATGAGCTCGATGAGAGCTTGGATTGAGCACAATGGCATAGAATGAAGCAGCATGATGCTACTTGGTTGAACAAATAAAGCAAAAGGCACCTTCATCCTGTAAGAGTGTTTGAATGCTAAGTTGGAGAGCAAAATTTGTCAAGAGTTGTGTGCACAATGAATTTGCCTCCCTTTGTGCTTGAGGGAGGGGGGTATTTATAGGTTTAGAAGAAAGAATTGATTGGAGAGTTAACTCATTTGATTGATGAGCTAACAAGAATAGATTGGGGAGTTCACAAGGTTGATTACCCAAAGAACTCAGCTGATTGGAGAGTGATGAAGCAAAGATTGCTTATCACTGGAGAGAAAATGGAGGTGAGGGAATGCATGAGATTGATTGAAGAGTTAATTTGATATCAAATAGAGCTAATTATGCATGTGTGGGTGTATGAAATAGTTAATTCTATATCAGGGATCAAAAACCATGCAAAGAAAAAGAAAAATGGGTGAAAATGGAGCAAAAAGGAGAGAGAAACTTGAGTTTTTCCATAGCTTCAAAAATGGCAGGGTCACCCCTTTTGCCAGTAGGGTCGCCCGGGGGCAACCCTAGGTCGCCCGGGGGAGATCCGGGCTAGACAGGGCCAGATGCAAAAAAATAGGTTGGGAGATGGTAGAGGAGGGGAAAAGGAAAGGTTTTGCATCAAGAAATAGGTCAGTCATGTGAAAGAATCTAAATCTCCACTTGCATTAGCAGGATCTCCTGGGAGAGATCTGGAAATAATACAAGGAGATTTGGATTGGTTTGATGAAACTAAAAACTGAAAG
This sequence comes from Cunninghamia lanceolata, assembly GCA_027924645.1. Taxonomy (NCBI): domain Eukaryota; kingdom Viridiplantae; phylum Streptophyta; class Pinopsida; order Cupressales; family Cupressaceae; genus Cunninghamia; species Cunninghamia lanceolata. The sequence goes on along the minus strand of BSBN01000023.1, from coordinate 6,759,333 downwards.
CGGGAGATGGATAAGGAGACCTCTAGCAGGCTTCTAAGAGGTGTACTAGAGGAAAAACAAAGGGGAGAGGTGAAAACTCACCTACAAGACACTCACAAGGCTTAAGATCAAGGTCAAAAGCTAGAAAATGCAAGTCGACAAGTGTTGCAACAAGTGTCGAAAAGTGACGCAAACGAGGAGAGAGGGAAATCAACAAGGAAGAAACAACACAAGATAAGAAAAGAGGACATGTCATCAAGAGACCTGCTACTTAAAGGACATTATTTCATGCTTACATGTACATGACAAGGATTTGAATCATCATAGGGGTCCTCGTGGAGGCAGTGCATGATTTTTGTGCTTACAGGGTTGAATGCCAAAATCCTGCACCTTTGTTATAATTGCAGAGATGCCATACTGCCTATGCCAGGTTGGGTTCTCTTCAAACACTCGTATGACAGGATAGACTTCAAGGTCCTAGTTTGTAATGCTTGGTGGTTGGACCTGGCCAAGCTACATTGCCCTAATGTATTTCCTAGTCCAAACCTAGTAAGGGCAATCATGTAGAGATATGACCCTCAAACAAGATCAGTCTTAGCAGGGAATGGCACGATGATCATAAAACTTACCATGGAATATATCTCAAGTGTATTCAACTTCAACCCTGCTGCCACAAAGAAGATTGACTTGAATGCCTTAAAGGAAGGATATAAAAAGGTAAGACTGCCCAAACACAGACCAAAGGGGGTAGATGGCAAATTGATAAAGATATCAGACAGGGAGGAGGAGCCCTTTGAATGTTCCCAATTTATGCATTACTTTGTAAGAACTTACCACAGTCTCTGTCAGGAGCTAGGGAGAGATGCTTCAGACAGGATGCCAATTTCTTTAATGATGATGGTGGTAAACATTCAGGCCCCATCAACAAGGAAGCCATATGACTATGCCTCCTACATAGCAGATAAAATGCATAAGCAGATGATTGGGGTCAAGAACAAATTATATACTATGGATGCTCATGTGGACTTTACATGGTACTCATTAATGTTGCATATGATCTTGTTTGTTGTATTGGGCATGTGGCATAGGGACCTACATGTTAAAGAAATTGATTTAGAAGGCAACATGTTGCCAGTTCAAATGTGGCCTACATGTTGGACATGCACTGCATTGATTCTGATTATGTGATTTTTGAGGAGCACTTTCTAAGGAGAATAATTGGGTTTCTAGAGCCAGAGGGGGAAAGATTACATGCAGATGTGCTAGATTTTCTAAGGCCTCTAGACATAACCCCCAAATTGGATAGACCACAATTGGGGTGACTGGTTTCTTCATACCCACACCACTTGCATTAGAATTTATGGATGTGAGGTTTGCTCCTTATGTTCTGCCTAAGTATGTGCCCAAGAGGATTGCCTTCTTGGAGATAATTAGACAATTGAATTGGTCTGATAGAGGACACTTGAGGAAGCATAATAAAGGCTCATTCTTTCTTGCTTCCCTCAAATTTAGTGATTTCATAACGGTTAACAAGGATGGCTTGGATCAGATTGATTCAATTCTGCAGGGTTATAGGATGAATGTAGAGTAGCCCAGGATATTTTACCTTGAGGGCTTTATTGACAAAGTAACCTAGGTAAGTGTGAAAATGCCTCGTTACATTCACTGGGTCTTTTATGATGAGGACATTGTTAGAAATTGTTTTACCATGGATGATGTCCATAATTTAAGAGAAAAATGGGAAGTAGTCATGGTAGGAGAGAGGGTAAGAAGGAATTTGAATGTTGCTTACCTAGGAGCCTTTGCAGGATATTAAAGATCCAATAATGAGAATTCAAATGATTTTTGACAAAGTAGATGAGCTAATTGGTAGTGCTCCAGCAGGTGAGGAGAGGCCTACTTATCAGCCCAGTAGCTCAAGAGGAGGATATGTTAGAAAGAGGGAATTACCTTACTTTCCCCCTTCCAAGAGAGAAAAAATAATTGATTTGGAAAGTAAACAAGAAATTGAAGTAGTGGACTTGGAGGAGGAAGTACAAGAACAAGAAGCTCTCCATCAAGTGAATTCACCTAACAGAATAAGACCTTATAATTCCCCAGACAATAGACTGTCAAGGTTAATAACTGTTTAGCATGTAGACACAGAGGATGTCAGGGTATTAGCCTGTGCACAGTTCATGGAAGATGATGAATTTATCAACACTCCTAAATTCAGGAGTTATGTATTGAAAGTCAGAAGTGAAGAGTTCCAAAAGAGGATTGAGGAGGCCAAGAGTGGGGCATATCCATCATAGTATGAGGCCATCACTCAAAAGGTACTAAATGAAGTAAATCAAGACATCAGTGGGATGACCCCAGAAGAAGGGAGGGTCTTAGTTACCAAAAGCAATGTTTTGCTTCTCCCACATTGGACCTTGTCAAATGCCATTGCATTTGACACAATAGCCATGAAAGATCCAGAGGTAAATGATGAGCAAGTAGAAAAGGCACTCTCTGGTGCAACTTTTAATCCTAGGTTTGAAACCTTAGCAATAGGGACATTGGCCCCAAATGATAATAAGCCTAGGATTGGATTAGGTGAATTAATAGGGGATGTCATAATTAAAAGAGTATCAAGTACTCCAGCTCCCCAAGTTGCTAGCCTAAATGTGCAGATAACACAATTTGTAGAGGCTGTCACAAACAAGCTACAAAAGGACCATGATAACCTGTTGCTGAAATATGGGCAGGTTGTGGCAGAATTGAAAAGGTATAAAGAGCAGTTGTTGTTAGGACCTAGCACTTCAAGTGGTCCAGCTGTAATTCAAACTGTAGAGGCATTTCCAACTGATATAGAGTCCTTGCTATCTGAAATAAGAGAATTGATGAAAGAAGTGAGGAAATTGAAAGAAGAAAAGAAGAATTCGGTCAGGGACATGGTCACAAATTTGATAAATCATAGAGTGACTAAAGTTCAAGCTAGGGTAGATGAAACATGGAAATCATATTCAGAGCATGGTTGCCAAGGACTGGGAGGTAAGGGACCTAAACAGATGCTCAAGATTTGATTCAGATGCACCTCCAAAGATAAAATTGACACTTGGCATGCTATTGATACTTGAGGAGCTCATAGCTTTTCAATTAAAGCTAGACAAGGTTTTGGGTGAGAAAAGATAGTTTATTGAGAAAATAGATAAGAAAATAATGCCAAGTATATTGGAAGGTGATGGATAGGTAAAAGGCCTTGACAAGTGGAGGGCTAACTTTGCAAACTTTGTAGGCCAATTAATATCTTCCTGTTGTAACGATGGGGATCCAAGCATGAAGATTTTGAGCTCAACATTAGACAAGTTGCATGTGCTTGAAATAAATTTTGAGTTGTTCTGTAAGGAGTCAAAGATCTTGTTTGATGCAAGGTACATAGGGCATAATGAGAAAATATCAAAATTGATTTCTTTTCAATGGCCATTAGAGAAGTCATATGCAACCTGGATGGAGAAGTATGGATAAATGTGCCTGAGAATGAACAAGCAACTAACATTTTCCCTTCATTAATGTGACAAAGCTTATGTAATCAATTGTACTCCTTCCAAAAAATTATATTATGTCTTTTCTCTATTCAAATGTAATTAATTTCCCAACGCCTATGGGCAGTGCGTTGTAATGTAAGACTCATGTAACCGACATAAGATATTGAATGCTGAGTACCACATTCTTGCATCTATAAAAGAACTGGTAGACTCACTTTGTAATGTTGTTGAAGGATTGGGATTTTGAGGAGTGAATGCAATTCAAATTTTGACCGGTTGCCCTATCTATGGTGTTGTAAGTTTCTGCTTAATGTGTTGAATATGTTTTTTAATGAGCTATTTATCAGTTTCAGGTTGAATTATATGAATAATGTTGTTAGCATGTGTTTCTATTAATTGTCTCCATTGTTATCTACATTTTTCTTTTGAACAAAGTAACTAAGAGTTTCTTGAGTTCTTGTGTGCACACTTGTTGCACTACATATTTTGTTTCTTGCTTCTATTTAAGGAACAAACTAAACTGCTTTAAACCAAATATGGAGAGGAATGTTTGATAGCAAGGATGTTTGTAAGAAGAGTTAATGGAAATACTCATTCTTGGGTGTTATTTTCAAGGCAATTACAAAACTAACCCTCTAAAAATCTATATATTTGTTTGGCCTATGGAAATGCACAGTATGGTGAGGATTGACTCTGAACCCTAAGATAAGGCACCAATCAACTGTTGGGTAGATTTTGTGATTCAAGCCCTAATCTAGCAACCAAAATATAAAAAACAAAATCAATACATCATTTGAAAACTTTAGGATTTTAGGAGTAGGATTTTAGATATCATGTTCTCTGACCTACAAAGGAACAAATGCCCAAATCTAGCCACTTTGTAATCATCATACAGTTTTGGTCTGCATAAAAGAGAACATATCTGCTTAAGTATCAATACATGGTTGAAGTCAAGGTTTATTATATGGGTATTGAATAAGGGAATACCCTCTAGGTTCTACAGAGCCTGAAGTGCAGAGGAGACAGAGAGTCAGTCTCCTCTTCGTTGGCCACTGACCTAAGGATCCTATGGATAAAAGATGGCTACTTTTTAGAGAAACTCAAACAATCAGTTGGGCACACCAATACCTCGCAACATGATGACCTCGCGTAGAATGATTGTATAGAAAGAACCCCCTGCACTTGTCTAAACTTTCTCCACTCTATCATAGTAAAAGGCAAGTACAATGCGATCTTGGTGACTGGTCAACAACTGATCTCTATGCATCCTTGCTAGCTACCTCCTCTATCCCATCCATAGTCAGCATCTCCTGTATGGTCTCCATGTGATGGCCTCTGGCTATAGCCTATTGAATACAGTCCTCCAGAATAGTAAATCTCCATATCTCCATGATCCTCTGAGCTCGTAGGTGTGTGCTCATGGGTTGGTCCTGATAATCTCTATTGGATAACCCATAGGCCTCATGCATGTAATGTGCTTGAATGCGCACACCTGTAGGAGCATGCATATCATCAATTTGTGTGCCTCACATTGTACATAGCGACCCAAATCATAATATAAGTGAGCAAGCATACTCCATCCACAGGAGTATACTATCCTTTTCTCCTCCATCACTCTAATGGTATAGACTAGGCCTCCATGAAGGTGTGTGCCTCACCCATCCTATGTAACAACTAGTTCGATGGTAGTGATCATGATGTGATATACGATCGGTATAACAGTCGTACCCTACTCTAAAAACCTAATGTCGATGTGTTCTCGAGCACTTGATGGTACTGTGTGTCCTAGGTAGTATAAATGGCTCACACGAGTGCAGTCCTAGGACCTCTGCTCTGTGACCCTAACTGCCTCTCCATGCACATGCAATCGTAGTATCATGTACACATCCTCTAGGATCACGGTCTTTTCTCCTATTGAAAGATGAAAATTGGATGTATCTGTGTTCCACCGCTCCATGAGGGCCATCAACATAGAATGGTGGTATGTCATCATGGGCATAGTGTACACCCACCATAGTCCAACATCTCACAGATGTCCCATCTTTGTGTTAGTAAGTCTACTTGATCGACTACACATCAAAGTGAATAGATGACCATCAGCATGCTCTCGCATCCCTAGGAGATCCTGAAACATGAAAAGCAAAGTATACATCAGACTCCATTCTTAAAAACTTCATCAATAATTAGAAAAAGCATAATCAACCTTATACTAGGACTAGGGTGCCCAAATAGGTTTGGGATGCTCAGGGAGGACCTGGGTGCTTAGAAAGGTCTTAGGCATCCCAGGAGGACAATGGCACCCTAGGATGACACTGAAAAGTGTCCCCTAGGCCCATTTTGGTTTGATATTAAAAAAAATCACTAAAATAATCACATAAATGAATTTGCAAGTTGAATAGATGCCTACCTCATGCTCGTCAAGTCCCTATGCCACTCGGCTTCGTAGTTCCTCCAGCCTCAATGGTCGATATGGCCTTCAGCTCAACATGATGGCTCTCCTCCTTGTTCTATCTCCTCAATGACTGAAAATGACAATAGAATGGTAAAATGTGAGAACTACTTGTTGAACACACAGAAGTACTGAGAGGGGGTGAATCAGTACTTAATCAAATTACTTTATTTTCAGCAACATTCAAGCAAATGTGAACATTTAAAGCATGAAAGATACAAGAACACAGAAGCTCACAACCATAACACTAGATTTACATGGAAAACCCTAAGAAGGGAAAAACCACGGTGAGCAAGTAGCTTTGATGTACTATCCAAATCTAGTCTCACAAATAAAAACAAGGTTACAATATTATTTATGGGCTACAACCCAAAGGAAGCTGCAACTCTCTGAACATTTACAACAATTCTTCAATCTATATAATACAAAACTTATCTGACTCAAATGTTCTTCTCACAAGAATTGTCTGCTGAACACTTCAACCTCTAAACCACTATCTTATCTCTACATAACTACAATATTAACCTCCGCTACAACAAAACAACTTTAGAAATTCTTCTCCATCATCACATCTCCAACAATTACTTCCACAACAATGTCATACTGATCCTTTCCACATTTCATCATAAGATATGCTTCTATGGTAATTTTATTCACATAATATCAAAATACTATCACTTAATATTCACTTCATTCTTTGCCTGACACATTTGACCTTACATTTATATCCTTCATAAGCATCAAGATCTTTCTCCTTAGTCAGCCAAGATGAAACAAATAACATGAAACGTGTAGTGGCCATAACAGTCAGCTCCATAGCACGTGGTAAGTAGAAATCAAGTGCGATTAAAAAACAGAGCATAATCAGGTCCTATCTTAACTTGTGACACTCTTCCATGCTGGCGCACATTCCAAAACACATGACAAAGTCAACATGTATCAGGTCAGTATAGCAACACACTTACCCTTCCTTACATTTATCTCCAGACCAAAAATGGTGCTGAAGGAAACAATGTTACATTATGCGGACCACACAAAGAGAATTATATGATCTATAAATCATCCCTATACACCTCCTCTACCATTTCAAGTCATCACATGTTGGCGTAAACACATAAACTCTGATTCTGGTACCCTTAACAACTTTGCTTACCTAGTCTTAAGATAGAGCAATGAAAAGCATACTTGTGGTGAACATAAGCATTTGAAACTTGAACAGTATATACCAACAAACCATGTGAGATTGTCATTCAATTAGGAAGGTCAATTACCAATGTGCGGTGAACTACGGTGACCTCAACAATCTCTCTTTGCTTACTTTAATTAGCACCAAGGTATGTCTTCATACTGCTAAGTCTGGAGATGTAATTGTGTTACATATAATTACTTGAAATGTGAGAATGCATACTCAATCCTCATATTTACTTGTCCTCCAAAGTGCATCATTATATCTTCATCTGCAGAGAAATGCGGAGCATTGTCCTATCTCCCCATGGTTGTACTTTGTTTCACAACTGCCTTCACTCTTCTGACTCGAAAATATTTTGTGGTGACTTCATGCTTTGAAACTTAGAATATACATTCTTTGAACCTATTTCTACTTATCTTCCAATCTGCATGGCAGAATCTTCAACAATGGATATATGCGGTACATTTATCTAAACCTGTGACCCCTTTACTAACTAGAACTTTACTTATGCAAATTTCCTTCAAGCTTTCACAACTTTCTTTATCTGGTGAAAACCATTATGAGCTCATATCATCATCATGCAGCTGAAATTCAACTCTACTAATCAAACACTTCAAACATGGTCATTCTCACAACATAACTAAGATATGAACTTACACATGAACTTCAACAGATAAGGTATGACTATGTGTAGATGATATTGATCCATCTCCTTGATTTCACAACTCTCTGATCAACTTTCTTTGTCTGCTCCTTTGAGTATCTCAGCACATAGTCATCACTTTACTTGTCTGTCTCACAGTGCTTATTCTACTATCTTCATTAATTATCATACTACTACAATCTCCTTTGACACGATTTGCAACCTTCCAAACTACAGCACTTCATACCACTGTTGGCATCAATGACAACCTATATGCAACAATCTCCTCCTTTGTCATTGATGGCAACACTTGACCTGATATACATCTATTTCTCCCCCTTTGACATCAATAGAAAATGGCTAGCAGTCCTCTTCTATTCCAGTAAAAACAAGTAGGCTCCCCCTGTCTGAATATTTCTTATCACCTTTTATCAAACAACTCCCCCTAAGGAGTAGTCGCTATATTTTCAAAAATTCAAAAGTTTTGTTCACTTGGAGGGTAGAACATTTTTCTAAATCACCTTCAACTAGGCAAAATTTGAGTCCCAATTCTTCTTTGCATAGGACAGAATGTATAATTGACTTTGAAACTGAATATACAAATCTTCTGCCTCTTCCAAAGTGGCTGACACTTTAACTTTTTGAGCCACATTCTCTGATTCAATCAAGATGCCAGTTAAAACTTCTAGCTTCATACTCATAACTTTTCTTAGCTGACATGTTTCTCCTTTAATTTTATCTCTTTGCTCCAGGAGCTGCTTTAACTGAGTATGTAGGTTTTCAATTTGGACCCTCATGGTTCCATCTTTATCCTTTAGAGTATCATATACTTTAGCCACTTGAATTAACTATGACTCAATAGAGTCAGCTTGATCCTTTATGTTCTTTGTAACGGCTGGCCAATTCAGACAAAATTGATGCAAAATCTTAGCATCCTTAATACATTTCTAAATATTTTTCAAATTTTCTTATAAACCATTATGTACCTTTGCACATTTGTCAAATACATTAGCCAATCTTTTATTATTTACCTATTCTGTTATTTTTCTCTCAGCCTACTTCTCTAGGTAAGATGAATGAGTCTTGAAAGACTCCAACAAGAGTTTCATCTACTGAGTGGGAGGCAAGGTGGGATCTTTCTTTGCCTCAAGCAATTCCTCCTGTAATATCTTAATTGCCTCTTCTAGCACTTCAACCCCTTCAACTTATTGTTACAGGATTTCTTGTCTTGTTGAGGACTGAAGTATATCTCCCAGTTGCAACTTGTGAAGAGGAGATATATTGGACAAGTTAACTTGTCCATCTAACACTGGAAACTGTAATAGTTGCAAAGTGACCATCAATTGGATTTGCATTTGCTAGGCTAGGAACTCCTTGATAGAGTCAACTGGAGAGGAGGAGGAAGATGTATCTTGTTTCTTGTCTAAGTTTTCCCATGAATCAATATTTGTCTGCTCCTCTTACTGTGCAATGTTATCCTATTGTTCTGTATTCCCCAGAGGTTGATTATCATGCTCAATCTTTTGATCCGAAGAATCATTTTCTTCTTCATGAGCATCTTGTTCTTGATCTTTTGTTGCTTTCTCTTCTTTCTCCTTTATAGGAACTTGATGTTTAGTGTTGTGTGGAGGAGATGTAGTCATATGAGGTAGAGATGCAGTGTTATGTGGTGGAGAAACTTGTGGTTGCTCCATATTTTCAGTTCCTTTTACCTCATCCAAAATTTTCTTTGTCACATCCTAAGTTTCCTTCTGAATTTTCTCTTTGTCACTTTCCTTTAAGCCCATAAGAGTGTCCACTCTTTGCTTTGTCCTCAATTCTTGAGCTTGCATTTGAGCTAATTTGTCCTTTTCTTCCTAAGACATGGATGACATGGCCTTTTCTAAAGCTTGTTCCCTCAGCTCATTATTCATTTTAATAGCCTCTTCTCTTTTCTGCTTTAGAGCCTGGGCTAGGCTTTCTAGTACCTTTTCAATCACATCAATCATGGGCAAGTTATATTTGAGCATATACATAACTACAACTTTTTCAATGGTCTTTTGATCCTCAGGAGGAACATCTAGATACAAATCAACTGTATGCTTTAAAATCCCATGTCGTTCAATTCCATTGAAGGCAACTTCTAATTCAAGAGGGCTTTCTGTAGAAGTCACTGGAGGTTTTTGCTTAGATTTCTTCCCTTTTCTTTTCATCTTAGAGGTATATTCTTCTCCTTCTTCATCTTCCTCTTCAATTTCCTTTGCATCAACCTTCTTTCTTTTGGCTTGCACCTTTTTTCTTAGTTGCTTCTTCTCGCCTGTTTTCATCTGGGCCACAGTCTTAGATGTAACTTTTCTTCCTGCAGATGTTTTTGCATATTCAGAGGGTTGCGGGTGCATTCATAGTAGCATGTGGACCTACTGGTCCTTCTTAACCCCTGTGTATTAGGTCAGACAATAGGAGCTTGAAGTGTTTCCTCTGTAGGGGCTTCAGTTATGGGTTTAGATGAGATACCCATCTTCTTATGGAACTATTCTTTATTTTTATCAAACTACTTATCTGCACTTTTCTTGAGGATCTTACTCATTATTTCATCATATGTACCAAACCTTTCCGTAGTGGTGTCTTTGGGTTTGCTGAGCAAATTATCAACATAGACCTTTATTTCTTCTACAAAGACCTCATATGGCATTTTAGGGATCTAATGCAGAAGCATCCTTGGTTGCAGATCAATCTTGCATCAACCAAAAATATTTGCATTCTTTCTTTATTTATTTCATTTTCTAGTTCAAACAATCATAAGCAATTTCAGTAGTTTGGTTTGCATTTTGTCGTATTTGCATTTCAGAGCTTGTGGAGTAGGACTTAGCATCTAGATATCATCATGCACATCATATCCAAAATTCAAATCATTTGGATCAATTTCTGGAAAGATATCACTATCAGTAGATCAACAGTTTTCTCAAACCAAAGCATTCATACACTCAGTTGAAGGAGAAGGCTTGTGGAGCACTTCTGTGACTTGTGGAGCTAAATGAAACATCATTCAATGTACTTTGGGACATGGCCGACCTTCCCTAAGATCCACACCTTGTTTCATTCACTTACGGAGGAGTACGAGTTGCTTAAGGCCGACCTATCTACTTTCACACGTTACACCTTCATTGGAGTTTGTAATCTTTCTTGGATGACGTAGAGGATTCTTTTTCTCTGGAGATGATATATAATCATGTAATAGATGCATAGGAGAGTATCTAGTCAGTTAGTGAATCATAATATGAAGTTTTAGTTTAGGATTTGGTTTTGTAATCCAATTCAAAGCCATATCTGTTGTGATTGGAATTCAGGCCTGTGAGCCCTTGTTTTATCGTCTGCATGTTGCCGGTATATATTCATTTTGCATATATGATATAGTAAGCATTTGAATTATTCTTTGCATTCCTTTTTTGAGTTGCTTCCATTGTGTTTACTCTTTTTTCACAGCCTGGATAGTTCACTCTGTGGACCCTCCTAACCGTGACTGCACAAAGTGGTATCAAAGTGAAGTTTGAATCTATTAGGAATGAAATTTGTGAAGGCATTCTGTAAGATCTTGTTGTGAACAGATTGCCAAACCTGAGGCAGACTACCTATGTTGTCAACTGATCGTCGATTGTGAGGTAGTTGTCACCTTGTAGCCCGATCACCGAATTTGAGGCAGTTACACTTGATCCTATGAAGAGATGCTACTGAGGAGAATACCTATTGTTGGTACTATGGCTGGAAGAATGGATAAGATGATGGAGATGATAAGGACAGTGTGAGTTCAATTGGATGTTGCTGAAGAAGATAGGAAAAGAGGACTTACACCTCGACCTAATGTTGAAAATGATGATGAAGAATTACAATCCACTGATAAAAATGGAGAAACCATAGAAGAAGAAGAAGAATCAGATCAAGTCAAAATGTTGAGAGCTATTACAAAGATTGGGAAAAGACCTAGAGTGGAAGTACTAAATTATACTAGTAATTTGAATCCGGAAGAGTTGATTGACTAGATAAATGACCTAGAATAATACTTTGACTATGAAGAAATTGAAGATCTGGAGAAGGTGAGATTTGAAAAGACTAAGTTGAAAGGACATGCTACTATTTGGTGGAAATAAGTTTAGTTGGATAGAAATAGGAGATGAAAAGAAAAGATTACAAAATGGGATAGAATGGTGACAAAGTTGAAGAATTAGTTTATACATGTTGACTATGAGTTGGAACTGTTGAAGAGATTGCAAAACCTAAGACAAAAGGAGAAATATGTGAAAGAATACACTGAAGAATTTCATAAGATGATTATAAGGATAGGACATAGTGAAGCAAGCAAAGAGAAAGTGGCAAGATACATCAATGGACTGAGATTGAACATTCAAGAAGAACTGAGTTTGGTGAGGATGAAAACACTAGAACAAGCATATCAGTTTGCCCTAAAAGTTGAAGAAAAGTTGAACAAGAAGCATGAGCAGAGATAGAGAGGTAGAGGAGGTAAATTTTAGAGAGGTAGAACATTTTCCGGAGAAGAAATATCATATGGAGAGAAAAACAAACAAGATAGCACATTCAAGAAGGAAGATAGAGATAGCAGTTCATACCAAAGAGATGATAGAACTTTCTACCATAGAGGAAACCCTATTTCGTACCGAAGTGAAGGATATAGAAGAGATGAAAGAAGGTTTGATAAGAGAACATTCAGAGGAACTTATTTTAAATGTGGAGATGAAGGACATAGAGCATATGAATGTCCACAGGGAAGTACAAGTAAGAAGATAGAGAACAGTGGAAGAGCAACTTATGTAGAAGAAGAACCTGTTGGATCACCTAATTCAATTGGCAAACCTAAGAAAGGAGAATCACTAGTCATGAGGAGAGCACTATTTCAAGCAAAGATAACTGAGGAACCACTGCAGAAGAAAAGTTTGTTCTGGACCAGCTGCAAATCAAGAGGTAAATGTTGTAAGGTTGTAATTGATAGTAGTAGTTCTGATAATTTGGTTTTAGAGGAGATGGTGACTAAGATGAAGTTGGAAAGATTAAAACACCCTAAGCCTTTTTAGATAGCATGGATTTAGGATGATCATAAGGTACTGGTGAGTGAACAATGTTTGGTAAAATTTCATATTGGATCTTATCAGGATGAAGTATTGTGTGATATTATGCCTATGGATGTATGTCATATATTGTTGGGTAGACCATGGCAGTATGATAGGAAAGCTATACATGATGGGAGAAATAATAATTATACTATAACGTCAAATGGAAAGAGAATTACCTTGATTCCTTTAGAAGAAGAGCCTAAAAGTGAAGTATGTGGGAATGCTAGAATCTGTTTGGTTGATGGAAGGAAATTTCTGGATGGTTTGAGACATGTTTTGATTTTCTAAGAAGCCTAGAACCCTAAAAGTAGAGACTGAAGAATCACAACCAGAGGAGATAACTGAATTGCTGATAGAGTATGAAGACATCATATCAGCTAATGTACCTAAAGGATTGCCACCAATCAGGAGTATCAGTCATCATATGGATCTTATACCTGGAGCTAGTTTGCCTAATAAGGCAACACAGAGAATGACACTAGTAGAGAATGAAGAATTGAATAGACAGATACAATATTTGTCGAGGAAAGGATTGATCAGAGAAAGCTTGAGTCCTTGTGCAGTACCTATAGTGCTAGCACCGAAGAAAGATGGAGAATGGAGGATGTGTACAGACTCTAGAGCAATCAACAAGATCACAGTCAAGTATAGATTTCCATTGCCTAGGGTGGATGAAATTATGGATTGTTTGAATCGGAGCAAAATATTTTACCAAGATAGACTTGAAGAGTGGATACCATCATATCAGAATTAGAGAAGGAGATGAATGGAAGACTACTTTCAAGACAAATGAAGGATTGTATGAGTGGTTAGTGATGCCTTTTGGATTGACTAATGCACCGAGTACTTTCATGAGATTGATGAATGAAGTTTTGAAGAAATTCTCGGGTAAGCTTGTTATTGTATATTTGGATGATATTCTGATTATCAGTAAGATAAAGGAAGAACATTTGTGGCACCTAAGACAAGTATTGCAGAGGTTGAGAGAAAAGAAATTGTTGATAAACATTAAGAAGTGTAGTTTCATGAAGAAAGAATTGGTATACTTGGGATTTGTGATTTCTACGGAAGGATTGAAGATGGACCCTGAGAAAGTTTGAGCAATTGTTGAGTGGACAACACTAGAGAGCATTGGAGAAGTTAGATCATCTCATGGATTAGCTAGTTTCTACTGGAAGTTCATCAAAAATTTCAATTCAGTAGGCACACCTATGACAGAGACAATGAGAGGTGATAGAAAGGACTTTAAGTGGACATCAGGAGAAAAGAATAGTTTTGAGTTATTGAAGCAAAAAGTGACAGAACAACCAGTGTTAGCACTACTAGATTTCAACAAAGTATTTCAAGTAGATTGTGATGCAAGTGGAAATGCAATAGTAGTGTTAAGTTAAGAAGCTAGACCTGTAGCATATTTTAGTGAGAAGTTGAATGATGCAAGAAGAAGATATTCAGTTTATGATCAGGAATTCTATGCCATAATTCAAGCCTTGAAAAAGTGGAGACATTATTCGTTGCCTAAGGAATTTGTGTTGTATACAGATCATCAAGCTTTACAGTATTTAAAGAGTCAAGGGAAGTTGAATCAGAGACATGTGAAATGGGTAGAGTTCATGCAGAGTTACATATTTGTACTAAAGCATAGGAGTGGAAAATCAAACAAGGTTGCAGATGCATTGAGTAGAAGAAGGAATTTGCTGACAGAGATGACAACTGAAGTATTAGGTTTTGGAGAGTTGAAGAACATGTATGAAGAAGACCTTGATTTTGTAGAACCATGGAAAGCATGTAAGGAACCTATTGTGACATATAGGAGTAAGTGGTTGGATTATTTCATTTAGGAGGATATGTTGTTCAAATGAAATCAGTTGTGTATACCTAGGAGTTCAAAGAGAGACAATTTGATAAAGGAGAAGCACAGTGGTGGATTGGTAGGAAATTTTGGAATCGACAAGACAGTGGCTTTGGTAAGTGAACATTACTTTTGGCCTCAGATATATAAGGATGTTAGGAAGTTTGTGCAGAGTTGTAGAGTATGTCAAGTTGCAAAAGGAAGTAGTTAGAATACTGGGTTGTACAAATCTTTGACAGTACCGGAGAGACCTTGGGAAGACATAAGCATGGATTTCATATTAGGATTGTCGAAGACACAGAGAGGACATGATTCTATATTTGTAGTGGTGGATAGATTTTTAAAGATGCAACATTTCATATCTTGTAAGAAGACAAATGATTTAGTGCATGTGGCTAGCCTATTTTTCAAGGAGATTGTGAGATTGCATGGATTACCTAAGAGCATAATTTCAAATAGAGATACAAGATTCATTGGATAATTTTGGAAGACAGTTTGGAAGAATATGAAGATAGATTTGAAGTTTAGTTCAATATTTCATCCACAGACAGATGGACAGACAGAACTAATAAATAGGAGTTTGGGTAACTTATTGAGATGTTTGGTTGGAGAGAAGGTGGGAAATTGGGATCTCATTCTATCACAAATAGAGTTTGCATACAATAATTCAGTGAATAGGAGCACAAGAAAGACACTATTCAAGATTGTGATAAGAACTAACCCTAGAGGAGTAGCACAATTGAAAGATATCAGTATGGAGAATAAGAGGAGTGCAGAAGCAGAAGAATTTGCAAGACACATGGAGACAGTGCATAATCACGTTAAGAAGCATTTGGAGGAGATGAACAAAAAGTACAAGGAGCAAGCAGATGAGAAGAGAAGACTCAAAGAATTTTTACTTGGAGATGAAGTGATGGTATATTTGAGAAAAGAGAGATTTCCAGTAGGAACATATAACAAGTTGAAGATGAAGAATTTTGGACCATGGAGGATACTCAGAAAGTTTGATTCAAGAAATGCATATGAAGTGGAACTATCAGAGACATTGGGTATATCACCTATTTTCAACATTACAAACCTATATTAGTATCATGAGGGGGAAGCTAGTGACAGCATTGAAGAAGACTTGAAGAAGCAGTTACCACAGCAAGCACCAAAGCAGATTGAAGACATCTTGGACAACAAAGTTGGACGCAATATCAAAGGTAAGCAATACAAGGAATATTTGGTAAAGTGGAAAGGCAGATCGAAAGAAGATTCATCTTGGATTTCTCAGGATGAGGTGGACCGTCTTGGTTTTCCCTCTAGCCCTAGCAAAGTGAGGGACTCACTTTTTCAACAACCTCGGTTGTCTGATGCAGGAGCATCCTTGGTTGTAGAGCAATCTTGCATCAACCAAAAATATTTGCATTCTTTCTTTGTTTCTTTCATTTTCCAGTTCATTCTAGTTCAGACAGTTAGAAGCAGTTTCAGTAGTTTGGTCCGCATTTTGCCACGTTTGCATTTTAGAGCTTGTGGAGCAGGACTTACAATCTAGACATCATCATGCACATCATATCCAAAATTTAGATCATTTGGAATAGTTTCTGAAAATATATCGCTATCAAGAGATCAATTGTTTTCTTAGAGCAAAGCATTCATACAGTCAACTGAAGGAGAAAGCTTGCGGAGCACTTCCATGACTTGAAAAGCTAAATGAAACATCATTCAAGGTACTTTGGGACATGGTCAATGTTCCCTGAGATCCACACCTTGGTTCATTCACTTGCAAAGGAGTACAAGTTGCTTAAGGCTGACCTATCTACTTTTACACATTACACCTTCATTGGAGTTTGTAATCTTTCTTGGCTAACGCAGAGGATTCTTTTTCTATAGAGAAGATATTGATAGGGAGAGACTCTAGAATGTCAATTCTACCTATCTTGAATCAATTCAAGACTCTGGACAACTCTAGCCTCTCTACCAATTCAAGTACTCACGACATCTTTCTACACAAAAATGTCTGCTAAATTCCTCAACTCTTTACAGAGATGGAAAATTCTATCACTCTACTTGGTGTGGGACACATTCCTTGTCCTCACTGCTTCCAAGATACTGCCTCAAGAGCACATAACTTTTCTGAGCCCGTTGTCCACCCTTCTCTCTCTATTCAAGTGTCTTGACTACTTGGTGCTCACTTTCTCCCTCTCTGTTTTCCACCCCTGCAAGTCTATTCTCCTACTTGTCTATCTAGCTGGACTCCTTACTGAGCTCGCCTAGAACAAGCATGCATTGCCTCTAGTCGACAATCCAACCATCCCACAAAAGAAAAATAAACAAAAGGCATGGCTCTGCTTGATGGCCTCCTTACGATACAGAGGAACTTGAGGGACATCAAGACAGAGTCATGGTATGCAAAAGAGAACAAAATTGTAGAAAAGGAAATGGCTAATCTACCTCAGAATAACAAACTGAAAACTGTACAAAAATACAATATTGGTCGAACTACTGAATTGGATTTTTATTCAAAATTGTTCTTACATCAAAATGCTTCTCAAATCAAAATCTTCCCCCCCGAACCCCTTATAGAGAGAATTCTACATCTTATAGTTATCTCATGTCTGTTACAGGATGTTTTAGTTCTCAGACCGGTTCGTATTCTAACTGCCCTGGTTCAACTCTATGCTATCGTTCCATCGTGGGAACTCTATCTTCAGTCTGGGTGATAGCCCGATATTAGCTTTCCTTCTCTGTGACTGGAAATGGTCACCGTTGCGGTCTCTTTTTCCACCTTTGTTCTCCCCGGGTTGAAAACCCTTGAAACGGAAAATATTGCCTTATCGGCAATGCATTTTCCCTTCTCCAATAAAGCATATCACCCCGAAATAACAGTTTGCAGCTTTGGTTTTCACCTATCGGTGAGATAACATTTATCGGTCTGTCCTGAATCTCTCCCACCGATGTGTCATCTCTCCCCGATGACCTTTGATTCGCTTCCGTCAGTGAGACCCTCTCCATCGCTAAGACTTCGGCCTCATCTGCCGATGACTCCCTTTACGCCGATGAACACTGACCCATCGGCCAGACCTCCCACCGTTGGCCTAACTTTCATATCTTCTCCTGATGTCCATTGTTACTCCGATGAGCCTTGGCCTATGCCTTCGGCCAAACTCTTTCCCATCGGATCCTATTGTTGGATCTAGGGCATACAACTGAGAGGGGGGGTGAATCAGTTGTATAGAACTTCTTCTATTTCAAACACTTAATTCTCTGTTGTTAGTTAGCAGCATATCAAATAATCATTCATGGAAGCATAATACATAAACATAGGAGCAGATAAGCATCAACACATTGAACACCAAGATTTTGACGTGGAAAACCAGGTTAAGGGAAAAACCACGGGGTGATTAACCCAAGAATTATTCTCTGTTAGAAGAATAAAGAAAAATGAATGGCACATGCCAATAAGGGCTCACTGCCCGAGCACACTGCTCACAAAGAGGCCCACTGCCTACAAGGAGACACACTGTCTACAAAGTGATAAAAATCACAGTCTTGAACTGGAGAATGACATCTCTACCATGTCCGGATCAGTTCCAATTAAGCCCAACAATCTCTGCTCTGCCTTTCGCACCTTTCTTCGCTATATCATACTCATCCTCACACCACACACTGAAATGAACTCACAACCCGTTATTTATACAAGACATCGACTTAGGAACAAGCATCTAAGTCGGCAAACAACCATAGGAGTATCCGCAAGATGAATAACACATCCGGTCGGCCATCACAAGAACATTCGTAGGATGAACAACTCATCCGGTCGGCTACACAGAGCAAGAACTTCATCCGGAAGAATAACTTCAATTCCGGGCTCTACCATCAATGCGGACCAACAACACAACCTAAACATGATCCAAGAACCTTCACAAGCCTGTCTGAATGTCCGGATACATCCGCAATTCCTCTGCTTACTTGGATCTCTTGTCTTCCTCATCCGAAACTTTAAGAACACAGTCTGTCGCCACTGTCATAATGCAGGAGGTACTTCCGGACCTCCAAATCATACACAAATCAGGATGATACATCACAAGGACATCTCAAACACTCCTTCCAATCCGCAGATTATGATAATATAATTCCGGACCTCACCGGACCTTTTTGTGATCCTCTGTCACCTCCGGATACATGCCGGACCCGGTTCTATACCGGCAGCCACAACTCCTTCCGATCTTCATGCGGACCTCTGAAATCTTAACTGTAACATCTCAAGACTCATATCTACTAACCCTTTAATCCGCATCCTCCGGCTCTCAACCTATACAGTATATTTACCTTCTTCTCATCACTGTTCTTCACTGTTCCTGACTGAGGCTAATTTTCTTAATATCCTCAGCACAAAGCTCATCAAATCCTTCTTGTCAATGCAGTATGAGTATGTTGACATCAATGACAACACTGGCTCACCTCATACTTGCAACAATCTCCCCCTTTGTCATTGATGGCAACATATGATGTGAAAAACCATCAAGACAAGAAATTCTCTTTTCTGTCACATGTCTTCCTTTGCTGCTCCCCCTTTGATCATCAACCACTTGTTTTTCACATGTCTTCTCTCCCCCTTTGACATCAATGGCAAAGGGCTCATACTTGCAATTCTAATGCATCAGAATCATACCAGCTGCTCCCCCTTAGTTGCAGCTCCCCATTAGTCCGGATCACAAGATATGACTGTGATAGCCACCGGACTGATGCACATCAGTGCATCTTAGTTCATCACCGGAGGGACCATGACCCCTAGCTTCTCCCGGAGATATTCAAAAGAGTCCTTGGGAAGAGGTTTTGTAAAGATATCTGCAATCTGATCCTTGGAGGGAACATACTCCAATCTGACTTCTTCCTTGTTTACTTGTTCTCTCAAGAAGTGAAATTTGATAGATATGTGCTTAGTCTTAGAATGCAATACCGGATTCTTGGAAATATTAATTGCACTTGAATTATCACAGAAAATTGTAATAGGCTCCTCATATTCAATTTTGATGTCTCTTAGCATCTGCTTCATCCACAAGATTTGAGTGCAACTACCTGCTGCTGCAATGTATTCTGCTTCAGTTGTAGACAGAGATATTGCATCTTGTTTCTTGCTTATTCAAGAAACCAATCTCTTCCCCAAAAAGAATGCTCCACCACTAGTGCTCTTCCGGTCATCCACATCTCCTGCCCAATCTGCATCTGTGTAAGCATGAAGAGAGAAATCCGGATCTCTAGGATACCAAAGACCATACTCAACTGTTCCTTTCAAGTATCTAAAAATTCTTTTGATTGCCATAACATGAGATTCTCTAGGATCAGCCTGGAATCTTGCCACAAGACCAACAGCCTGCATTATATCTGGTCTAGTTTGAGTGAGATACAACAATCCACCAATCATTGATCTATACTTTGTCTGATCTGCCTTTGGAGAATCATCATCTTTGCTTAACTTACATCCGGTTGCCATAGGAGTGTTCATAGGCTTTGAGTCTTCCATACCAAATTTCTTTAACAATTCTTTCACATATTTGGTCTGAGAAATGAAGATCCCTTCTTTTGTTTGAGTAATTTGCAGACCCAAGAAGAAATTCATTTCACCAAGCATAGACATTTCAAACTCACTTTTCATCTGATTTGCAAAGGTTTTGCACATACTATCTCTTCCTCCAAAAATGATATCATCCACAAACACTTCAACTATCAGAATGTTTTCATGATCAATTTTGAAATATAAGTTACTGTCAGCAGAGCCTTTGTTGAATCCAATCTGCACAAGATGCTTATCCAACCTTTCATACCATGCTCTTGGGGCTTGCTTCAATCCATACAAAGCTTTCTTCAACTTGCAGACCATATCATTATTATCAGACAATTGAAATCCATCCGGTTGTTCAATGTAGACTTCTTCTTCCAGATCACCATTTAGGAAGGCAGACTTGACATCCATCTGATATACCTTGAAGTCTTTGAAGGCAGCAAATGCAAGAAGTAATCTGACTGCTTCAATTCTTGCCACCGGAGCAAAAGTCTCTTCAAAGTCAATTCCTTCTATTTGAGAGTAGCCTTTGCAGACCAATCTAGCTTTGTTTCTGATTACTTCACCAGCTTCATTTAGTTTGTTCCGGAAGACCCACTTGGTTCCAATTACATTCCTGTCTCTAGGTCTGGGAACAAGATCCCAAGTATGATTTTTCTCAATTTGCATCAGTTCATCTTCCATTGCTTTGGTCCAGTTTTCATCATTGCAGGCTTCATTTATTGTTTTAGGTTCAATCTTTGAAATCAGACAACATTCATTCTGATCTTGAGCAATATTCCTTCTAGTTTGTACACCTTTGCTTCTGTCACCTATGATCTGATCTTCAGAGTGATTCAGTCTTACATACCTTGGAATTTTGGGAGTATCCAGCACTGCTGTTTCTTGATCAGGCTCATTCAAACCTATCTCTTCTTCCTGATTTACCGGATCAGGCTGACTCTGTCTCACCGGAGAGGATTGAGGTCCTTGAACACTGTCTTGATCATCTTCATCAAACTCATAAAATCTTGAAGGCTTCTCAATTCCTTCATCAACCTTTACATTGGTGCTTTCTATCATCTTCCTCAATCTCTTATTGTAACACCGGTATGCTTTGCTTTGAGTGGAGTAGCCCAAGAAAATTCCTTCATCACTTCTAGCATCAAACTTTCCTAGATCTTCATCTCTTTTAATATAACACTTGCTACCAAATACTCTGAAATATTTCACAGTAGGAGTGATGCCAAACCAAAGTTCATAGGGGGTCTTACCGGTGTTGTTTCTGATTTGAACTCGATTGAGAGTGTAGACTGCAGTGCTGATAGCTTCTTTCCAAAACATTTGAGGAACATTTGCTTCCAACATCATTGTCCTAGCAGCTTCCTGGATGGTCCGGTTCTTTCTCTCAACTACTCCATTCTGCTGTGGAGTCTTAGGAGCAGACAACTGTCTCCTTATACCCTGTTTCTCACAAAAATCAATGAATTCACCAGATGTAAATTCACCACCTCTATCAGATCTTAGACACTTTAGTTTCAATCCGGTTTGATTCTCCACCATAGCTTTGAAGATTTTGAACTTCTCAAAGGCTTCTGATTTTTCTTTTAGAAAGGTAACCCACATCATCCGGGAATGATCATCAATTAACAACATGAAATATCTATCACCTTGCAGACTCTTGATTCTTGTTGGTCCACATAGATCAGTATGTACTAATTCCAACAATCCGGTAGAAGACTGATCTTTGCTTTTAAAAGAGACTCTGCTTTGTTTGCCTAACTGACATTCTTTACACACACTATTTGTAGGTTTTATCAATTTTGGAAGATCTCTCACAGCCTGAGTATTGCTTATCTTGATGATGTTATCAAAATTTACATGACACATTCTTCTATGCCATAACCAACTCTGATCAATTTGAACAAACAAACAACTTTTATTTGAACCAACCAGATGGAAGATGTTACCTCTTGTCTGAGTACCGGATGCAATTTCAGTTCCGGAGCTTGTAAAGATTCTGCATTTTCCATTCTTGAACCGGAGATCATAGCCTTTGTCCACTAACTGACCAACACTGAGAAGATTGTGCTTCAATCCTTCAACATACAGTACATGACCTGTTTTGCTCTTACCATCAAAGGAAATAGTTCCCCTACCTCTGATTCTGCCAGCAGAATTGTCACCAAACTTTACCATTCCTCCTTCATATCTTTCCAAGTCTAAGAACTTATTCTTGTCACCAGTCATATGGTGAGAACATCCACTGTCAATAACCCAATCATCCTTTTCTTCCACTTGAGCAGCCAAGGCTTTTTCAACAACTTTGTGATTGACAGATTCAGAGAGCAAGGAATCTTCTTCCTTGATGGCTATAAACACCCACTCATTTCCGGATTTGCTTCCTGGATCTGATTCATCATCTGTTACTCCTTCATTGTCATCTTCTTCATGAACATAATAGCAATTCTTTTGAAACCTTTGTCTGTGAGTATTAGATCTTGCAGATCTCTCCGGACATCTTGAGGCAAAATGACCGATCTTATTGCAGTTGAAACACTTAAAAGGTAGTTTTCCTTCATACTTACCGGATCCTCTGGGCAGTCTCTTTGCAATGAGGGCTTCAAGTTGAGCTGTTTCTGCTTCTTCTTCTTCCATGTCTCTTCTTGCTTGATCATACCATGACATTTTCCTTGATGAGTTTTCACCCGGATCAAATCTCTGTTTGCCTTTCACATAGGCACTGGCTTTGAAAGCAGATTCAGTCTTGGGTGGATCATCTCCAAACTCGATCATTTCAAATGCAGCTAGTTTGCCAGCCAGTTGTTCTCTTGTGACAGTTGTGTGGGCTCTGAATTCATCAATGGCAGCAACTTTGATTTTGTAGGCAGCAGGAAGGGATCTTAGGATTTTGCAGACAATCTCATTTTCATCTAAAGTTCCACCAGCATTTCTGATTCCACATACTAGCTCATTTACTCTTGGCATAAAGGTAGTGATGTTTTCATCATCTCTCATTTTCAATCTTTCAAATTTCCCTTTCAGACTTTGCAACCTTGCACTTTTGACAAACTCATCTCCTTCATACAGAAGTTCCAGTTTAGTTAGGATCTCATATGCAGTTGGTAGGTCAATGACATTCGAGAGATCTGAGTCATTCAATGCGCTTAGAAGAGCTTCCTTGGTCCGCAGATTGTTTTCAGCTTCTGTGATTTCATTCAGAGTTGTCGGACCACCTTGTGGAGGTACATATGGTTTTGAAATCATACCCAGGTATGCTTTTCCCATGCATTCCAAGTGACACTTCATGCGACCTTTCCAGAGAGTGAAGTTGGTTCCATCGAACTTCGGACTATCCTTCTTGTATGACGACATCCTGGATCTCCTCAAGCGGTTAAGCTCTTGTCAGAGGAACTTAGCTCTGATACCAATTGTTGGATCTAGGGCATACAACTGAGAGGGGGGGGTGAATCAGTTGTATAGAACTTCTTCTATTTCAAACACTTAATTCTCTGTTGTTAGTTAGCAGCATATCAAATAATCATTCATGGAAGCATAATACATAAACATAGGAGCAGATAAGCATCAACACATTGAACACCAAGATTTTGACGTGGAAAACCCGGTTAAGGGAAAAACCACGGGGTGATTAACCCAAGAATTATTCTCTGTTAGAAGAATAAAGAAAAATGAATGGCACATGCCAATAAGGGCTCACTGCCCGAGCACACTGCTCACAAAGAGGCCCACTGCCTACAAGGAGACACACTGTCTACAAAGTGATAAAAATCACAGTCTTGAACTGGAGAATGACATCTCTACCATGTCCGGATCAGTTCCAATTAAGCCCAACAATCTTTGCTCTGCCTTTCGCACCTTTCTTCGCTATATCATACTCATCCTCACACCACACACTGAAATGAACTCACAACCCGTTATTTATACAAGACATCGACTTAGGAACAAGCATCTAAGTCGGCAAACAACCATAGGAGTATCCGCAAGATGAATAACACATCCGGTCGGCCATCACAAGAACATTCGTAGGATGAACAACTCATCCGGTCGGCTACACAGAGCAAGAACTTCATCCGGAAGAATAACTTCAATTCTGGGCTCTACCATCAATGCGGACCAACAACACAACCTAAACATGATCCAAGAACCTTCACAAGCCTGTCTGAATGTCCGGATACATCCGCAATTCCTCTGCTTACTTGGATCTCTTGTCTTCCTCATCCGGAACTTTAAGAACACAGTCTGTCGCCACTGTCATAATGCAGGAGGTACTTCCGGACCTCCAAATCATACACAAATCAGGATGATACATCACAAGGACATCTCAAACACTCCTTCCAATCCGCAGATTATGATAATATAATTCCGGACCTCACCGGACCTTTTTGTGATCCTCTATCACCTCCGGATACATGCCGGACCCGGTTCTATACCGGCAGCCACAACTCCTTCCGATCTTCATGCGGACCTCTGAAATCTTAACTGTAACATCTCAAGACTCATATCTACTAACCCTTTAATCCGCATCCTCCGGCTCTCAACCTATACAGTATATTTACCTTCTTCTCATCACTGTTCTTCACTGTTCCTGACTGAGGCTAATTTTCTTAATATCCTCAGCACAAAGCTCATCAAATCCTTCTTGTCAATGCAGTATGAGTATGTTGACATCAATGACAACACTGGCTCACCTCATACTTGCAACACCTGTTCATCGGCGTGACTAACAGCGTTGGTGAAACCTTTCACCTCTCCACCGATGACACTTGTTATACGGATTACCTAACACTAAATTCACTTTCGCCAAGACTTATATCGTCG
This sequence comes from Cunninghamia lanceolata, assembly GCA_027924645.1. Classification (NCBI taxonomy): domain Eukaryota; kingdom Viridiplantae; phylum Streptophyta; class Pinopsida; order Cupressales; family Cupressaceae; genus Cunninghamia; species Cunninghamia lanceolata. The sequence continues at coordinate 6,734,247 of BSBN01000023.1, read as the reverse complement.
GCGTAACTCTTTCCTTCTGCTCCGATATCAATACTCTTGCCGACCACTCTATCCCATTGGTGAGACTATATGTTGTCGGCCCAACACAATTTTGGTTACCCGATAGTCTTTCTCACACCGACATGCATTGGTTAACTCCTTACCGCCGGTTCCTCTCACCACTATTGTCAGTCACCACGCTATTAGAATCGAATGCATGTTCCCGCTCTGTCCTATTTGAAAATTCACAACATCACACCAAAATGCAAAAAAATATATATACATGGGCTCCAAGCCTGTGGTGCTCCTGCACCATACCCCCCCTGCGTGGAAAAAGTCAAGTCACCTCTGGTGACAACAAGGCAAAATCAATGCCCCGTTTCTTGAATTCAGACTCTACAATCTAGGTAGCCTCTGCTTTAGGCAATTGTTGCCACTTGACCAGATGCTCCATGTACATGCCATGTCTAGCTTGTCTCTACACTCGAGAATCCAGAAGTCTCTCAACCTGTGGTTTGATTTTTGGAGGCAAGGTCACATCATTCACTGTCTGTGCAGCTTCTGAACTAGATTCCCCTGCTGCTGGATGAGGACCTTTATAAGGTACCAGGTCCTAAACATTGAGCACTTGTGAAATTGCCAAGTCTGTTGGCAAATCAATTTGATAAGCATTGTTGCCATACTTGTTTAGAATTCTACAAGGACCAATCTGTCTCATCTACAGTTTGGTTGGTATCCCTTTTTGTAATCTAGCTTTGTTCAAATGAACCATGACTAAATCACCAACTTCAAACTGAACATCCTTCCTGTGTGCATCTACCCTATCCTTGATTTTCTGGGTATTTTCCATCAATTGCTGCTTCACTTGGTCATGAATCTCCTTCATAGACTGTGCAAAATCCTCTGCATGACCACTTCTAAACTCCATGCCTCCAAGATGTCAGAGTTCACATACACCTCTAGGATGCATTCCATACACTATCTCAAATGGACTTTTGCCAGTAGTCCTATTCACACTGTCATTATAGGCCAATTCTGCCTGATAAATGACTTGATCCCAACTCTGTCCATATTCTTTTATCAAACACCTTAACAGGTTGCCCAATGTCCTATTCACCACTTATGTTTGACCATCTGTCTGTGGATGATATGCTGATCCAAAAGACAGATTTGTTCCTAACCTCTACCATAAAGTTTTCCAGAAATGCCCCATGAAATTAGCATCTCTGTCAGACACAATGCTTGCTGGAAGTCCATGAATCCTTATCACTTCTCTGAAAAACAAGTGTGCTATATGATTGGCATCATGAGTCACTTTACAGGGAATGAAATGACTCATCTTGCTAAACCTATCCACAACTACATATATGCTATCATAACTAGTCTTAGTCTTAGGCAAACCAACCACAAAGGCCATACTTACACATTCCCATGGCCTGGAAGGAATGGGCAAAGGTTGGTATAGTCCTGCATTTGAAGTGGTTCCCTTGGCCTTCTGACATACGATACACTGCTCTACATACCTTCTAATGTCTCTGTGCATCCTTGGCCAATAATAGAACCTTTGGACTAACTCCAGTGTTTTGTTCAAACCAAAATGGCCACTCAGACTACCATTGTGTTTCTCCTGTATGAGATTTTCTCTCATAGATCCCCTTGGCACACATAATTGTCCACCTTTGAATAGCAATCCCTGCTGCAAGGTGAAATCTGCAAACTCACTATGAAAGTGATTCTCAAAATCTTGACATACCTTGTATGCCTCAGCAAAGTCTTCATCATCTCTAGAGAGATCCTTGAAGCCTTCAACTCCAATGCTCTTCAACTGCACTTCCTGCACTGAGAGCAACCTCCTACTCAAAGCATCTGCAACTTTGTTGAGCTGCCCCTTCTTATGCTTAATTATAAAAGTGTAGGATTGCAAGTACTCCATCCACTTGATATGTCTGCTGCTCAACTTATCCTGTGAGTTTAGAAAACTTAGGGCTTGGTTATTTGTGCAGACAACAAATTCCTTAGGTAGGAGATAATGTCTCCACTTCCTAAGTGCTTGGACTAGAGCATACAACTCTAAGTCATACGAAGAGTACTTACTCTTTGCTTCATTCAACCTCTCACTGAAAAAGGCTATAGATCTGTTCTCCTGATTTAACACTGCTCCTACAGCTATGTTACTTGCATCACATTCAATAGTAAATAGCTTATCAAAACTAGGCAGCAATAGTACAGGTTGTGTTGCTATCTCTTTCTTCAACCGTTCAAAAATTCTATCTGCAGCTAGTGTCCATCTGAATTTTGCTTTCATTCCACCCTTAATTGTATTCAACATGGGTGCACATATCCCACTGAAATTTCTGATAAACTTTCTATAAAACTGGGCTAAGCCATGGAAACTTCTCACCTCTGTGGCTGCTCTGGGAGTAGGCCAACTCAAGATTGCTTCTACCTTTGACTTGTCCATCTTCAATTCTCCCTGGGACACCATAAAACCAAGGTATACCAATTCCTGCTTCATGAATTCACACTTCTCCAGATTGATGGTTAGTTGTTCATCATGTATTTTTTGCAAAACAGTATTTACATGTTCTAGATGTTCTTCCTTAGTCTGACTAAAAATTAAAATATCATCTAGAAAAACAACTACGAATTTACCAATATAATCCTTTAGGACTTCATTCATGAGTCTCATAAAGGTGCTGGCCGCATTTGATAGACCAAATGGCATAACAAGCCATTCATACAGTCCTTCTGTGGTCTTGAAGGCTGTCTTCCACTCATCACCTTCCTTGATTCTTATTTGGTGTTAACCACTCTTCAGGTCTATCTTAGTAAAGTACTTTGCTTTTCCAATACAGTCCATGAGATCTTCAATTCTGGGAATTGGAAATCTATACCTTATAGTTATCATGTTTATGGCTCTAGCATCTATGCATAATCTCCATGATCCTCCTTTCTTCGGTGCCAACACTGTGGGCACTGCACAAGGACCAATACTCTTCCTGGTCAATCCCTGATCGAGCAACTCTTGCACTTGTCTGGCAATTTCTTTGTGCTGGTCTGGAGTCATCTTGTAAGGAGCCTTGTTTGGCAAAGATGCTCCTGGAATCAGGTCTATCTAATGACTTATTGCTCTCTGTGGAGGCAATGTGGCTGGTGTACCATCACTGATTATGCCCTTGTACTTCTCCAGTATAGGCTGCATCTCCTTGGGAATCACTGTCTTCTTATCTTGTTGCTCTTCTTTTGGTTTTACTATGATGGCATAACAAATACCATCCTCCTTAAGAGTATTCAAAAACTCTTTTCCACTCACAACCAAGATATTGGGACTCTTTGTCTGAACTGCATCCTCATCCTCCAATGACTAAATCTTATAGGTGACACCATCCTTCTGAAAAGAATAGGCATTCTTCTCACCATCATGTATTGCCTTTCGGTCATACTGCCATGGTCTGCCCACTAAGAGATGGCATGCATCCATGGGTAGTATATCACATAATACCTTATCCTTATAGCCACCTATACTAAACTCTACCCAACTTTGTTCATTTACTACCACATGTTGACCCTTATTCAACCATGTGACTCTATATGGGTTTGCATGAGTTATTCTTTTCAAATTCAGTTTCTTAACTGCCTCATCAAAAATAATATTATCAGTAGATCCTGAGTCTATGATAATTTTACATACCTTATTCAAAATCTTGCATTTGATTCTAAATAGTGCTCTCCTCTGGCTTGGTTCAGACTTTACTGGTTCCTTCATCAAGGTTCTCCTTATCATCAGGTTCTCTCCCTCTTTTGAGTTCAGACTGACCTCAGGTGTTGGCTGCTAGATGCATTATCTTGGACATAGTGATTTCTCTTATCACCTCCTTGAGAAGAGGATGTAGCCTTTTCTAGACACCTATATACTGGATGACCTAGATTACCATAGTTGTAACACTTCATGGTGGTGAAATAGAATCCTCTGCCTGATCCTCCTGACCTTCCTCTATTAGATCCTCTTCCTCTGTGGTTTCCTCTACCACTCGACTCCCCACTCTACTCTGTGAGTTTGGATTCTGCTTGGGATCTATTGTCAGCATTCCTTCCACCAAAACTTCCTCTGTGTCCTCTGTTATCTCTGCCTCTTCCTCTTCCTCTGCTATTTGAGTCTTGTTTCCTCTTGCTCTTTTCCTCTACTTTCAATGCTAGTTGATAGCATTTGTGCACTGTTGTAGGACACAACAAACTGATCTCTTCTTGTATATTCCACTTCAGACCGTTAAGGTACCTTGCTACCTTTATGCTTTCATCCTCCATCACTTTGGACCTTAAACATAGCTTTTGGAATTCTTCAGTGTATGCACTGACATCTAATTCCTTCTGTCTCAGATTCTGTCTCTTACTGTGCAGTTGTATTTCATAATCTTCTGGCATATATGCTTCTTTGATTTTAGCTACCATCCCCTTCCAAGTAGCTATGGGCTTCTTATCTTCTTTTGCTCTTTTAGTCTGCACAAATTTCCACCAGGTTAAGGCAGCTCCCCTAAGTCTAGATTTGGCCACCTTTACTTTCTGTGCCTCACTTACACCATCACATTCAAAGTGATTTTCAAGTCCTATCCATTCCATGACCAAATCTGGGTCCATTTTCCCACTGAAAAGTGGTACTCCTTCCAATGTTTTACCACTCATTGCTTTCAAAGCTTTCAAGAATGGTTCTTCCTGCATTAGAGGATCTGGTGTGGGTTGTTCTGTTGGCAAGAGACACTATATGGATTCATGGTTGTTGTCATTGATGGCAACAAAGGTCATCCCACATATCCGCAAGTCATGATGTGTCTCTACCGGAAGTCAGAATAAAGAATGTTGTGGTCCGGTGAAGAAGAACAGAGCATGTGGCAAGGTCCGACAGATTGGTCTGGATCTCTCAGAGGAAGTGTCTTGGTGCAGTGCGGATTTGGGGAAGTCAAGAGGACTACCTTGAGTGGTATATTCCAAGGATTTAGCCTCCGGTGATGGACAAGGAAAAAGATATGAATGGTTGAGTACCGGATTCCTGAGAGACAGTGAAAACAGAGGAAGAACTGACTGGCAGAGTATCAGACTGCTTTCCGGATGTGTTACTGTTGATGACAGAGGTTGTGAAGGCATGAATCATGTCTGGCCGACATGATTAATGATATCTACAAGTATATGCTTGATCCGCATTGCTTGGTGAGGAAGGATTCAGCCGACAGAACAAAAGTTTGTAAGAAACTAGACTGTTCCGGATGCCGACTAGAAAGGTGATGAAATTACTTGTGCGGATATATATAGAGGATGGATTTAGTTGTGAAGGGTGTGATGGTGTGAAGAAATATGCGAATAAGTCTAGAATAGAGCAGAGGTAGCAAAAAGGATCCGGTATGTGAAAGATAGCAGAATAAAGAACAGAGGAAAGATGAAGTGCAGTAGATCAGTGTACTGAGCCTAACCGGAACTGAACTCCAGCATATGCAGATGCTTCAAATCAGTTCAAGACTGTGATTCTTATCACTTTGTAGACAGTGTGTCTTCTTGTAGGCAGTGGGCCTCTTGTGAGCAGTGTGCTCGGGCAGTGAGCCCTAATTGGCAAGTGCCATTTTTTGTAATTTCCTATTCTTCTAACAGAGAATAATTTTTGGGTTAATCACCCCGTGGTTTTCTCCCTTAACAGGGTTTCCACGTCAAAAATACTGTGTCATGTGTTTCTTATTTCATGATTAATGTTTTTGTGTTTGATTCTATGCTGCATCAATTAAAAAGAAACTTCAATAAGGGAAATAATTAGGATAACTGATTCACCCCCCCCCTCTCAGTTATCAACATGTTCATCTTCAACAGACACACCTTTCTCCTTATCCTCAGAGTCTTTAACTCTCTAGCTGACTTCTTTAGTCTTTTGCAACATTGCACCTAGCTTACTCTCCATTTCTGCTAGTCTTTCTTTCAGAAGTCTATTTTCTTCTTCCTGTTCGTCAACCTTCTTGGCCAATTCTGCATTGGTCACCATCTTTTTTTGTTGAATTCATAGATTCACTGGTTGATGACATACAACTCCTCTATTCCAATCTAGGAATAACCCAAATGTTACTGCTCTGATACCAATTTGATAGGGAGGGACTCTAGAATGTCAATTCTACCTATCTTGAATCAATTCAAGACTCTAGACAACTCTAGCCTCTCTACCAATTCAAGTGCTCATGACATCTTTCTACACAAAAATGTCTGCTAAATTCCTCAACTCTTTGCAGAGAAGGAAAATTCTATCACTCTACTTGGTGTGGGACACATTCCTTGTCCCCACTGCTTCCAAGATACTGCCTCAAGAGCACATAACTTTTCTGAGCCCGTTGTCCACCCTTCTCTCTCTGTCCAAGGGTCTTGACTGCTTGGTGCTCACTTTCTCCCTCTCTGTTTTCCACCCCTACAAGTCTATTCTCCTACTTGTCTATCTAGCTGGACTCCTTACTGAGCTCACCTAGAACAAGCATGCATTGCCTCTAGTCGACAATCCAACCATCCCACAAAAGAAAAATAAACAAAAGGCATGGCTCTGCTTGATGGCCTCCATACTGTACAGAGGAACTTGAGGGACATCAAGACAGAGTCATGGTTTGCAAAAGAGAACAAAATTGCAGAAAAGGAAACGACTAATCTACCTCAGAATAACAAACTGAAAACTGTACAAAAATACAATATTGGTCGAACTGCTGAATTGGATTTTTATTCAAAATTGTTCTTACATCAAAATGCTTCTCAAATCAAAATCTTCCCCCCCGAACCCCTTACAGAGAGAATTCTACATCTTATAGTTATCTCATGTCTGTTACAGGACGTTTTAGTTCTCAGACCGGTTCGTATTCTAACTGCCCCGGTTCAACTCTATGCTATCGTTCCATCGTGGGAACTCTATCTTCAGTCTGGGCGATAGCCCGATATTAGCTTTCCTTCTCTGTGACTGGAAATGGTCACCGTTGCGGTCTCTTTTTCCACCTTTATTCTCCCCGGGTTGAAAACCCTCGAAACAGAAAATATTGCCTTATCGGCAATGCATTTTCCCTTCTTCTCCGATAATGCATATCACCCCGAAATAACAGTTTGCGGCTTTGGTTTTCGCCTATCAGTGAGATAACATTTATCAGTCTATCCTGAATCTCTCCCACTGATGTGTCATCTCTCCCCGATGACCTTTGATTCGCTTCCGTCGGCGAGACCCTCTCCATTGCTAAGACTTCGGCCTCATCTGCCGATGACTCCCTTTACGTCGATGAACACTGACCCATCGGCCAGACCTCCCACCGTCGGCCTAACTTTCATATCTTCTCCCGATGTCCATTGTTACTCCAATGAGCCTTGGCCTATGCCTTTGGCCAGACTCTTTCCCATTGGATCCCGTTCATCGACGTGACTAACAGCGTCGATGAAACCTTTCACCTCTCTACCGATGGCACTTGTTATACCGATTACCTAACACTAAATTCACTTTCACCAAGACTCATACCGTCGGTGTAACTCTTTCTTTCTGCTCCGATATCAATACTCTTGCCGACCACTCTATCCCATCGGTGAGACTATATGCTATCGGCCCAACACAATTTTGGTTACCTGATAGTCTTTCTCACACCGACATGCATTGGTTAACTCCTTACCGCCGGTTCCTCTCCCCGCCACTATCGGTCACCACGCTATTAGAACCGAATGCATGTTTCCGCTCTGTCCTATTTGAAAATTCACAACATCACACCAAAATGCAACTATTGGAAAATTCAACCAAAATGCAAAAAAATATATATACATGGGCTCCAAGCCCGTGGTGCTCCTGCACCAGATATATAATCATGTAATAGATGCATAGGAAAGTAGCTAGTCAGTTAGTGAATCATAATATGAAGTTTTAGTTTAGGATTTGGTTCTATAAGGCGCTTCAAAGCCATATCTGTTGTGCTCAGAATTCAAGCCTGTGAGCTCTTGTTTTGTAGCCCACAATGTTGTCAGCATATATTCATTTTGCATATATGATATAGTAAGCATTTGAATCATTCTTTGCATTCCATTTTTGAGTTTCTTTAGTTGTGTTTACTCTTGCTACAGAGCCTGGATAGTTCACTCTGTAGACCGTCCTAACCATGACTGCACCAGGATCCATGCAGTTCTAGGCTCAACAGCCTCCATATTGGTATAGTCCATGTTAACTAAGAATGTGATCTTCTCCCTATATTGTTGTACCTAATTGTAACGAACTCTTTCTCTAGCATGCATATTAGTTTGAAGGGTTTTGAAGAAACCCAAGTACATTGTTTTATAGTGGTTTGGATCACTAAAACCCCTTATATGACTTTTAATTTCAGCGGCAATAGGGACATGCTATTGCCAGACCTTTCCTTTCCAATTGGGCAACTCATTCAAAAAAAAGAAAGCTAGGTAGATAATTAAAGTGCCATAACTAAAGTTGTAACCAGTTTCCTTTGTTCTCCTCATGTTTTCCAAAAGTTGTTCTCTCATGTGACCTCACAGAGATCAAAGTCTTTACCTTCCTTGACCATTTGGTAAGCTGTGTGAATTGTTGTACTAGTGGAGGATCCTTCTTTATTTGTAAAATAGACTTTATATGCAATTCCCATAACTGCATATCAAACACCTAGGTCAGTTATATCACTTACTGTAAGGGTCATTTTGTCAAACTTAGCACCTGTCAACTCTATGACCTTTTCATTTTTGATTGATTTCATCACCAGTATAGGTCTGGAGGAACATAGCCTAGTAACTACCTTGATTGCATCCTTAGTAATCCTATAGGGCTTATCTAAATACATGAATTCATCATGAATTTGGCTCAAAATGTATCTCACCCATTCGTTCATCACAGAAATTAGGGTAATCTTTCCAAATGTCTAGATACTTGGCCCCCACATTTGCATATTCTGGTTTATAGATAATATCATCATCTAGTAATTGATCTCTAAGCTCTTCAAATTTCACATGATTTGTCTCATCTAGTTTAGAATGAATGTAAAACCTAACATCTTATGTATATACCACATACACTAGAATGTGCGAGAATGCCCCGTCCATATCAAACTCTCTTGTTTTGAAAGGATGTTTCTTATACTTTGGCCTAGGTTTTTTAGAAATATTTGCTACTTGCAGAGTTGCCATCACAAAAAAATCTTTGATTTTGAAAACTAGGGTTTTAACAAATAACGGTTCTAATAAATACCTCTTTGTACAATTGCTAGGATTTTACCTTTAGTTCAATTCTCCTCAGATTTGCCAAATACTTTGAAAGACTTCTTCTCTGCATATCTTCGGAGGTAAATACTTGATCATGAATGAGTTTCAATCGACCAAGAGAAGTATAAATATCTTGCATTTTGTCCTAACCATTCATAATTAATGCACCTTTATTGGATAGGTAACCTACTGCCAAATTGCTCTGTGTACTCACAGAGACTCAAGAACTTTTCGCAATCCTCCGCATCATGTTATTGTTGTCACATAGAATTGCACCCTGCTTGGAGAGAGTCTAAGCATTCTAATGACACAATGGGAATGATCTCGAAGTGTGGGACCTTGCGAATTGAGATCAGACCTCTGGAGTAGGCCGGATTCCTTTAACTGGTTATCACCTAAAATCTACTGGGTTTGCAAATGAAAAGGGAGGAGGAATGCTTTTTAAAATGAAAGATAAAACAGGAAAACTTGAAAGTAAAGGGTGATTCGCCAGGTTGAACAAAAGAGCCCTCACAGAATTGAGAAGATGCACAACACAACCAGATACAGCAAGTAGATATACATAGATTTAGATGATTTTAGTAGAGGTAAGAGACAAAATGGTTGAGAGGAACAAAAACATTCACAGACAACCATATGTAGATTCCCACTAAACTAAAAAATTAGTAAAAGAGGTAAAATAACTTGCATATATTCAATAAGAAGGCATGGTTACAGTAGAGGAATGCTCTGTTTGGAAATCAGATGCATAGATTACTAAAAATCTTCCAACGTCCAACCTTTTTTACATCTCATTCCAATGCATATATAGCATTTACAAAATGACCTAAGTCGGTTACAATGAATTCTAGAAACTGTTGTTGCATAGGCCCGTCAGAAAATATCTGCGCCAGAAGGGACGTCCACCTGCAAGAATTCAAGGCATAAAAATATCTGGAACAGGGGCAGATAGAAGATATTTTGAATCTTCAATGTGAGCTATTGAATCATCGACCTGCACTCATAAATGCAACAAATATCTGTATCTGCATATGCAAAAATGGTCGCTGAAATGTCCAGTCGATCGAGCCTGCAGATTGCATCAAATTTTGAAAGTGAAAATATCCTCCTCAAAAACCTAACAAATGAAAGAGGGGGCAAAAACAAGCACTTTTTCCTTTTGAAGCATGTTGAAAATCGCCAGAATGAGGGAGATATGGGCGGTCAAAGTTACGGTCAACTATGTCTTGCATATGTATATCGCTTTGCATCTCACCCTTTGTATGTATATGCGATTATATCTTTGCACATGCAATCGCATATACAATGGCATATACATTTCTAAGATACAAACCTTAGACCCAAAAAGATATGCATTTTGATTTATAAAGGCACAAGTGATTGTATGCATCTTTTGTTTGAATGTTTGCATTGTATGTAGACAATTAACAAGGCGCAGATGCAAGGTCACATTCAAAGGGAAGGTACAAGTTCAGATGCATGTTTGTATGTAGTTTGTGTTTGTATACTTCGCATTGTATATGCGATATACAAAGGTTAAATACAACGGCGATATGCAAGGCGGACCCAACTGGGAAATCAAATTTGGCAAATTTAGTGTTGAGTTCCGCAGTTGTATGTATAGGTGCATTGTATGTGCTGATATGCAAAGGAGCAAGGATACAAGGCCAAACCTGTTGCAAAGTTCCAATATGGCCGATAATCCTTTGAGTTTCACATTGTATGTATATGCGATTGTATCTCATATACAAGTCAATATACAAAGGTCATATACAAAGGATTTTGGCGAGACTTAGTGCATTGGTGACTCAGTTTAAGGTCTTTTCAACAGCCGATAAAGCATGCAAATGTTTAGCAATGTTTCTCAGGGACAGCTCAGTGACCAATGGAGTGATGGCACGTGACACGTGGTAGGGCAGATGCAAATGGTAATACAGAGGCAAATGCATATGCATGGGAGATTCGAAGACATGCAAAGCGCATTGAATATGCAAAAGGCGAAAGGAAAGGGATTGCACAAATGCATAAAGTGAATCTAAAAGTGTAGGTGCAATTGTATATACAATTGCAGATGCAAAGCGATATACATATGCAAGACACAATTGACCGTAACTTTGACCGCCCATATCTCCCTCATTCTGGCGATTTTCAACATGCTTCAAAAGGCAAAAGTGCTTGTTTTTGTCCCCTCTTTCATCTGCTGGGTTTTTGAGGAGGATATTTTCACTTTCAAAATTTGATGCAATCTACAGGCTCGATCGACTAGACGTTTCAGCGACCATTTTTGCATATGCAGATACAAATATTTGTTGCATTTATGAGTGCAGGTCGATGATTCAGTAGCTCACATTGAAGATTCAAAATATCTTCTATCTACCCCTATTCCATATATTTTTATGCCATGAATTCTTGCAGGTGGACGTCCCTTCTAGCGCAGATATTTTCTGACGGGCCTATGCAACAACAGTTTCTAGAATTCATTGTAACTGACTTAGGTCATTTTGTAAATGCTACATATGCATTGGAATGAGATGTAAAAAAGGTTGGATGTTGGAAGATTTTTAGTAATCTATGCATCTGATTTCCAAATAGAGCATTCCTCTACTGTAACCATGCCTTCTTATTGAATATATGCAAGTTATTTTACCTCTTTTAATGATTTTTTAGTTTAGTGGGAATCTGCATATGGTTGTCTGTGAATGTTTTTGTTCCTCTCAACCATTTTGTCTCTTACCTCTACTAAAATCATCTAAATCTGTGTATATCTACTTGTTGTATCTAGTTGTGTTGTGCATCTTCTCAGTTTTGTGAGGGCTCTTTTATTCAGCCTGGCGAATCACCCTTTACTTTCAAGTTTTCTTGTTTTATCTTTCATTTTAAAAAGCATTCATTCTCACTTTTCTTCTGCAAACCCAATAGATTTTAGGTGATAACCAGTTAAAGGAAGCCGGCCTACTCCAAAGGTCTGATCCCAATTCGCAAGGTCCCACACTTCAAGATCATTCCCATTGTGTCATTAGAATGCTTGGACTCTCTCCAAGCAGGGTGCAATTCTATGTGACAACAGTTTCTCTCAACCATTTTGTCTCTTACCTCTGCTAAACTCATCTGAATCTATGTATATCTACTTGTTGTATCTAGTTGTGTTATGCATCTTCTCAATTTTATGAGGGCTCTTTTATTCAACCTGGTGAATCACCCTCTACTTTCAAGTTTTCTTGTTTTATCTTTCATTTTAAAAAGCATTCCTTCTTCCTTTTCCTCTACAAACCCAGTAGATTTTAGGTGATAACTAGTTAAAGGAAGTCGGCCTACTCCGGAGGTCTGATCTCAATTCGCAAGGTCCCACACTTCGAGATCATTCCCATTGTGTCATTAGAATACTTGGACTCTCTCCAAGCAGGGTACAAATCTATGTGACAACAGTTATTTTGATCTGGAATTTTGGGAAAAAGAAACTATCTTGTCATATCAACATCTTCACCAACAGTTTTCATTCCAACCCATCTGTGTGCCAAGCCTCCACTTGTAGAAGCCATAATCTTTCAGGGGGAAAATAAATATGCCCCGATTGGCTCCCCCTGACCCTAGGCCTTGTCTCAATCAGCAATGGAGTCCTCTACACTAGGAAGAGACACACATTCCTCCTTCTTTTCATCACTTTGTTATGTCTTTCTTCTCCATATCTTTGCCATTTCATTCTTTTGTTGAGTTACAACTTCCTCTGTCTTCTTATGTTGAACAAATGGTTTCTTAGAATCACTCTTGTAGAATCTTGCCTTATGCCCAAGGTTGTTACATTTGTAGCAAACGACATTATATTCCAGATTCATACCATTTCTCCTTTCCTTGGTTCTACATTCAATAGCCCTATGACCAAATTTATTGCATGCATAACAATAGCCATAGAAGGAATGAGAGATCACAGCATCATGTCTTGTAGGCACAAATGAATTCTTCGTCATGTAATCATTTCTTCTTTCCTTAGTTCTACAATCAATAGCCTTATGACAAAATTTATAGAAAGAATAACAGTAACCATAAAAGGATTGAGAGAACCTGGGATTGGTAACCTGTTTAGGAGGAGACCTCTTGAAAGCTTCCTTGACACTTATGAAGTCATCATTTATCCCTTGCTCCTCTTCTTTAGTTTCTTTAGTATAGGCCTCTCCCTTTTCATTTTCAAACATAATTGTTTCAATTCCAAAAAAATCTTTAAGTACATCTGTCTTTGAATTCTAACCTTTCTTAAATCCAATGTCACCCTTGTTCTTAAGTGGTCTTTGACAACTGATTATCTCATCAAGGATGTTGGTGCTTTTCTAAAGTTTTAAACCTCTATCTATCTAATCCTTTACTTTCTCTAGTTCTTTCCTCATAGTGATAATTTTTTTCTTCAAGTTTGGAGCATTCAACTGATTTGGCATTGAGTTGAGATTTCATTATGACAACTGCTTCCTTTGATTCTTTAAGCTTGACCTTATACTCTTTATTTTCTTTCCTTGCAACATCCATATCTTCAAGGGTAGAAATTATTTCTCCTTCAAAGCCAACCTCACAATCTTCTAGATTAAAAGTTTTCATGTCTTCATCATCTTCCAGAGGATTTTTGACATTTAGTACTTGAGTTCCCATGTGTTCCACTCCAAGATCTACCTTAGCAGTTAGGCTGCATTCAGGGAACTGAGCTCTGATACCAATTGTTGAACACATAGAAGTACTGAGAGGATTGAATCAATACTTAATCAAATTACTTTATTTTTAGCAACATTCAAGCAAATGTGAGCATTTAAAGCATGAGAGATACAAGAACATAGAAGCTCACAACCATAACACCAGATTTACATGGAAAACCCTAAGAAGGGAAAAACCACAGTGAGAAAGCTGCTTGGATCTACTGTCCAAATCTAGCCTCATAAATAAAAATAAGGTCAAAATATTATTATGGGCTACAACCCAAAGGACGCTGCAACTCCCTGAACATTTACAATAATTCTTCAATCTTTGTAATACAAAACTTATCTGACTCAAATGTTCTTCTCACAAGATCTATTTGCTTATCACGTCACCCTCTAAATCATTATCTTATCTCTACATAACTACAATATCAACCTCTACTACAACAAAACAACTTCAAAAATTCTTCTCCATCATCACATCTCCAACAATTACTTCCGCAACAATATCATACTGGTCCTTTCCACATTTCATCATAAGATATGCTTCTGTGGTAAGTTTATTTGCACAATATCAAAATATTATTACTTAATATTCACTTCATTCTTTGCTTCACACATTTGATCTTACATTTATATCCTCTGCAAGCATCGAGATCTTTCTCCTTGGTCGGCCAAGATGAAACAAATAACATGAAACATGTAGTGGCCATAACAGTTGGCTCCATAGAACATGTGGTAAGTAGAAGTCAAGTGTAGTTCAAAAATAGAGCATAATTAGGTCCTATCTTAACTTGTAAAACTCTTCCACGCTGGCGCACATTCCAAAATACATGACAAAGTCAACATGTATCAAGTCAGCACAGCAAAACACTTACCCTTCCTTACATTTAGCTCCAAACCAAAAGTAGTACCGAAGGAAACAATGTTACATTATGCAGACCATAAAAAGAGAATTATATGATCTGTAAATCATCCCTGTACACTTCCTCTACCATTTCAAGTCATCACATGCTGGCGCAAACACATAAACTCTAATTCAAGTACCCTTAACAACTCTTCTTACCTAGTCTTAAGATAGAGCGATGAAAAGCATACTTGTGGTGAACATAGGCATTTGAAACTTGAACAGTATATACCGGCCAACCATGTGAGCTTGTCGTTCAATCAACAAGGTCAATTACCAATGTGTGATGAGCTACGGTGACCTCAACAATCTCTCTTTGCTTACTTCAATTAGCCCCAAGGAATGTCTTCATATTGTTGACTCTAGAGATGCAACTATGTTACATATAATTACTTGAAACATGAGAATGCATACTTGATCCTCATATTTACTTGTCCTCCAAACTGCATCATTATATTTCATCTGTTGAGAAATACAGAGCATTCTCGTGTCTCCTCATGACTGTACTTACTCTATTTCACAACTACCTTCACTCTTCTAACTCAAAAATATTTTGTGGTGACTTTCATGCTTTGAAACTTGGAATATACATTCTTTGCACTTGTTTCTACTTATCTTCCAATCCACATGACAGAATATTCAACAGTAGAGATATACGGTACATTTATCTAAACCTGTGACCCCTTTACTGACTAGAACTTTACTTAGGCAAATTTCCTTCAAGCTTTCACAACTTTATTTATCGCGTGGCAACCATTATGAGTTCATGTCATTATCATGCAGCCGAAATCCAACTCTGCTAATTAAACGCTTCAAACATAGTCATTTTCAAACATAACTAAGATATGGACTTACACATGAACTTTAGCAGATAAGGTATGACTGTGTACAGATGATACTGATCCATCTCCTTGACTTCAAAACTCTCTAATCAGCTTTCTCTATCTGCTCCTTTGAGTATCTTAGCACATATTCATCACTTTACCTGTCTATCTCACAATTCTTATTCTACTGTCTTCACTGATTATCATACTGCTACAATCTCCTTTGATACCACCTGCAACCTTCCACACTGAAGCACTTCATACCACTTTTGACATCAATGACAACCTATATGCAATACTACTTTTACTATTTATAGTAAACAACTAGAGCTCCTGATTACTATCTAGGGTCGAATACCACTTTTTCTATAGACATTACTTCATTTAAATATAGATAACTTGGGCTAGTGAACTTGGATTCGAGTGTCGTTCATTGCGTTTGAATCCTAGTTCCATCGTCTTCTCAACCATATGTTTTGTGTCTCTGTGTTATTTGTTAGAATGACCCTACCAAAGCATATTCATCAACCTTCTCTCTCTAGAAAGTTGAAGTGGAAAGATCACCACCTTGTTTCTACATCCTGAAGTAGCAAGCAAAAATAGGGGGCATATATCTACCCACGAATTTCACTCTCATCACCTTTCCCCTTTAGAGTTTTTGGAACTCACACATACACTTATTGGTTGCAGTTTTATCTTATTGTACTAACGATGTGGTTTGTAGGATCACAGGCTGGGGGCTTCACCCTCTTGTGTGGCGACGATCTACGTCCTCTACAGTATCCTTTTTTATTTTTTTTTGCAATATGTTTTTACTTTCCTATCCTCTAGCTTGCATATGCACATAGTGTCATATGACCGCTAAAGTGGGGGCTAAATGTTGAGTCATAAATTGTGTACACTTGTGTGTAGGAACAATTTCACTTTGTTTAGCTCCTCCCTTTAGTGATACCAAGCCTAGTCCATTTTTAGGTCCACCTTAAAACCTTCTTTTGGCCCTGTTTATAGAGAATGTCATGATTCTGATTAAACTTTTGTCATGACCCTGATAAATGAATTAAGATTTGGAGTTAGCCCAACATTAACAGTGGACTCAAGCCTTGAAATTGCACCAGGCCCAGGGCACCCAAGCGTCCTGTTCCCTCCCATGTTTTGGGATGCAATTTTAAGTTACAATTTAGCTTTGATGTTGCTTAGGCTAACCCTAAATTCAAATTTACTTTTTGGCATGTTATGTTAGCATTTTGATCTTAATTACTCTTTTTCTATAGCCTTGTATAAAAGTAAGTGACTTACCTGATTTTAAACTAGACGACAAGATTGATCTTGAATGTGGAAAAGCTCTCTATTGCTATTTGTTCTCTATGCTATTATGTTATTGCAAGTTTTTTTTCAAGTAGAGTTCTACTTTGCTCTTGGAGAGATTTGTATGAAGGCTAGGAGATGAGATCTTAAGTCTATCTCATTGGATCCTAGGTTGAAGCACTTTGCATGTTTGGGAGAAGGGTTGGAACAACCAACTTGTGTTTGGCTTGAGTACCCGCCAAAGGTATGGTTGCATCGACTTCTTATTCTAAAAACTTTCCATGAATCTCCATCCTTGAGGTGAAGTTGTAAGCTTCCTTGGATGATACATCATTTCCTATTTGTTTGAGTCGTATAGGATTAGGGTTTGTTATTATTTGATTAGATCTTGCATGTTACTGCTCACACTTATGATTTCTGAGCACACACAACATCTAGATTTAATCTTGGTTGTTCGTGAGGTAGGAATACCGAAACAAGGGCTTGGCTAAGGTAAGCTCCTAGATAGCCACAAAAATTTTCCTCTTCTTTCTTATGTGCAGAGTAGATGAATATGTTTTGGCAGATACTAGTCTGAGAGATGGAAGATCTTGCAGGTATAGACCCAACAAAAGTAACAGTTTTTGTAAACCCTAAAAAAGGCCTAGGGCACCTTGGTCTTGTGCATTTTGGTCATCGGATCTAGGTTCTGAACCATTCCTTTACCTCTGTTGTTATATTAGTTTATCATGTCTCACTTCTGACAGTCTTTTGTAGCTTAATATTTCTCAATTAGGGTTTGATCTTGTGCCCTAACTAGATTGGTTGAATTTGGTTTAAGACTCATCTATACAACAAAGAGGCAGAACCCCTAAAGTTTGGCTCTCCCTCAAGGGTAGAAGCCAAGTGCAGTTTGTGTCTCAATGTTTGTAGAAGAGGGTTTTGACCTAGTTTAACTCCTAAGGCTAGATGTCATGCCCACATTTGCATGTGGACATGAGCACCCAACCCAACAATTTTTTTTAAATCCAATACTAATGCATGTAACTGTCATGCATCACACAAGCATCTAACATGCGCACTTAGTTGTGTTGTTGTGCAACGTCAAGCCAAGCACACCATAGAAAGTGGGGAGAGGAATTCAAAACTGGCAAGCGTAATGAACTCTTTTCACACACCCTATGTAGATGAAGGTAGCCTAATCAGATTCAACATCATCCAACAAGATGTTGCGAGGGGTTACTCCAGAAGAATGATCCCTCCTAGGTTTTTCCATATGAATATGGAAATGACCCTGCCTTATGAGCACGAGGTTCAATTGACTAAAATTTAGTTAAATTCCTAGCATGCTAATTTAAATTTAAAGTAGTACATTAAATTTAAATCTCAATTTTTATATCGTTACTAAAAAAATAAATTACGGTCACATGGATTTCATATTGGGATTGTCGAAGACACAGAGAGGACATGATTCTATATTTGTAGTGGTGGATAGATTTTCAAAGATGCAACATTTCATACCTTGTAAGAAGACAAATGATGCAGTATATGTGGCTGACCTATTTTTCAAGGAGATTGTGAGATTGCATGGATTACCTAAGAGCATAATTTCTGACATAGATACAAGATTCATTGGATAATTTTGGAAGACACTTTGGAAGAAGATGTAGATAGATTTGAAGTTTAGTTCAGCATTTCATCCATAGACTGATGGACAAACAGAAGTAGTAAATAGGAGTTTGGGTAACTTGTTGAGATGTTTGGTTGGAGAGAAGGCGGGAAATTGGGATCTCATTCTATCACAGGTAGAGTTTGCATACAATAATTTAGTGAATAGGAGCACAAGAAATACACCATTCAAGATTGTGACAGGAACTAACCCTAGAGGAGTAGCACAATTGAGAGATATCAGTATGGAGAATAAGAGGAGTGTAGAAGTAGAAGAATTTTGCAAGACACATGGAGACAGTGCATAATCACGTTAAGAAGCATTTGGAGGAGATGAATAGCAAGTACAAGGAGCAAGCAGATGAGAAGAGAAGACACAAAGAATTTTTAGTTGGAGATGAAATGATGGTGTATTTGAGAAAAGAGAGATTTCCAGTAGGGACATATAACAAGTTGAAGATGAAGAATTTTGGACCATGGAGGATGCTCAGAAAGTTTAATTCAAGAAATGCATATGAAGTGGAACTACCAGAGAAATTGGGTATATCACCTATTTTCAACATTGCAAACCTATATCAGTATCATGAGGGGGAAGCCAGTGACAGCATTGAAGAAGACTTGAAGAAGCAGTTACCACAGCAAGCACCAAAGCAGATTGAAGACATCTTGGACAACAAAGTTGAACGCAATATCACAAGTAAGAAATACAAGGAATATTTGGTAAAGTGGAATGGTAGACTGGAAGAAGATTCATCTTGGATTTCTCAGGCTGAGGTGGACCATCTTGGTTTTCCTCTAGCCCCAACAAAGTGAGGGACTCATTTTTTCAACAACCTCAGGTGTCTGATGCAAGAGCATCCCTGGTTGCAGAGCAATCTTGCATCAACCAAAAATATTTGCATTCTTTCTTTGTTTCTTTCATTTTCTAGTTCATTCCAGTTCAAATAGTCAGAAGTAGTTTTAGTAGTTTGGTACTCATTTTGCCGCATTTGCATTTCAGAGCTTGTGGAATAGGACTTAGCATCTAGACATCATCATGCACATCATATCCAAAATTTAGATCATTTGGATCAGTTTCCAAAAAGATATCACTATCAAGAGATAAATTATTTTCTCCGAGCAAAGCATTCATACAGTCAGCTAAAGGAGAAGGCTTGTGGAGCACTTCCATGACTTACAGAGCTAAATAAAACATCATTCAAGGTACTTTGGGACATGGCCAATGTTCCCTGAGATCCACACCTTGGTTCATTCACTTGCAGAGGAGTACAAGTTGCTTAAGGCCGACCTATCTACTTTCGTACGTTACACCTTCATTGGAGTTTGTAATCTTTCTTGGCCAACGCGGAGGATTCTTTTTCTCTAGAGAAGATATATAATTATGTAATAGATGCATTGGAGAGTAGCTAGTCAGTTAGTGAATCATAATATGAAGTTTTAGTTTAGGATTTGGTTCTATAAGGCACTTCAAAGCCATATCTGTTGTGCCTGGAATTCAAGCTTGTGAACCCTTGTTTTGTAGCCTGTAATGTTGTTGGCATATATTCATTTTGCATATATGATATAGTGAGCATTTGAATCATTCTTTGCATTCCATTTTTGAGTTTCTTTAGTTGTGTTTACTCTTGTTGCACGGCCTAGATAGTTCACTCTGTGGACCCTCCTAACCATGACTGCACCAGGATCCATGCAATTCTAGGCTCAACAGCCTCAATATAGGTATAGTCCATGTCAACTAAGAATGTGATCTTCTCCCTATATTGTTGTACATAATTGTAAGGAAATCTTTCTCTAGCATGCATATTAGTTTGAAGGGTTTTGAAGAAACCCAAGTACATTGTTTTATAGTGGTTTGGATCACTAAAACCCCTTATATGACTTTTAATTTTAGTGGCAATAGGGACATGCTATTGCCAGACCTTTCCTTTCCAACTGGGCAACTCATTCAAAAAAAAGAAAGCAAGGCAAATAATTAAAGTGCCATACCTAAAGTTGTAACTAGTTTCCTTTGTTCTCCTCACATTTTCCAAAAGTTGTTCTCTCATGTGACCTCACAGAGATCAAAGTCTTTACCTTCCTTGACCATTTGGTAAGTAGTGTGAATTGTTGTACCAGTGGAGGATCCTTCTTTATTTGTAAAATAGACTTTATATGCAATTCCCATAGCTGCATATCAGACACCTAGGTCAGTTATATCATTTACTGTAAGGGTCATTTTGTCAAACTTAGCACCTGTCAACTCTATGACCTTTTCATTTTTGATTGATTTCATCACCAATATAGGTCTGGAGGAACATAGCCCAGTAACCACCTTGATTGCATCCTTAGTAATCCTATAGGGCTTAACCAAATACATGAATTCATCATGAATTTGGCTCAAAATGTATCTTACCCATTCGTTCATCACAGAAATTAGGGTAATCTTTCCAAATGTCTAGATACTTGGCCCCCACATTTGCATATTCTGGTTTATAGATAATATCATCATCTAGTAATTGATCTCTAAGCTCTTCAAATTTCACATGATTTGTCTCATCCAGTTTAGAATGAATGTAAAGCCTAACATCTTATGTATATACCACATACATTGAAATATGTGAGAATGCCCCGTCCATATCAAACTCTCTTGTTTTGAAAGGATGTTTCTTATACTTTGGCCTAGGTTTTTTAGAAACATTGACTACTTGCAGAGTTGCCATCACAAAAAAATCTTTGATTTTGAAAACTAGGGTTTTAACAAACAATGGTTCTAATAAATACCTCTTTGTACAATTGCGAGGGTTTTACCTTTAGGTCAATTCTCCTCAGATTTGCCAAATACTTTGAAAGACTTCTTCTTTGCATAGCTTTGGAGGTAAATACTTGATCATGAATGAGTTTCGATCGACCAAGAGAAGTATAAATATCTTGCATTTTGTCCTAACCATTCATAGTTAATGCACCTTTATTGGGTAGGTAACCTAGTGTCGGATTGCTCTGTGTACTCTTTGAGACTCAAGAACTTTTCACAATCCTCTGCATCATGTTATTTTGATCTAGAATTTTAGGAAAAAGAAACTATCTTGTCATATCAACATCTTCTCCAACAGTTTTCATTTCAACTCATTTGTGTGTTAAGCCTCCACTTGTAGAAGCCACAATCTTTTAGGGGGGAGAATAAATATGCCCCAATTGGCTCCCCCTAACCCTATGCCTTGTCTCAATCAGCAATGGAGTCCTCTACATTAGGAAGAGACACACATTCCTCCTTTTCATCACTTTGTTATGTCTTTCTTCTCCATATCTTTGCCATTTCATTCTTTTGCTGAGTTACAATTTCCTCTGCCTTCTTTAACAAATGGTTTCTCATAATCACTCTTGCAGAATCTTGCCTTATGCCCAAGGTTGTTACATTTGTAGCAAAAGACATTGTATTCCAGTGTCATACCATTTCTCCTTACCTTGGTTCTACATTCAATAGCCCTATGACCAAACTTATTGCATGCATAACAATAGCCATAGAAGGAATGTGAGATCACAGCATCATGTCTTGTAGGCACAAATGAATTCTTCCTCATGTAATCATTTCTTCTTGCCTTAGTTCTATAATCAATAGCCTTATGACCAAATTTATAGAAAGAATAACAGTAACCATAAAAGGATTGAGAGAACTTGGGATTGGTAACCTGTTTAGGAGGAGACCTCTTGAAAGCTTCCTTGACACTTATGAAGTCATCATTTATCCCTTGCTCCTCTTCTTTAGTTTCTTTAGTATAGGCCTCTCCCTTTTCATTTTCAAACATAATCGTTTCAATTCCAAAAATATCTCTAGGTACTATCTTTGAATTCTAACCTTTCTTAAATCCAATGCCACCCTTGTTCTTAAGTGGTCTTTGACAACTGATTATCTCATCAAGGATGTTGGTGCTTTTCTAAAGTTTTAAACCTCTGTCTATCTAATCCTTTGCTTTCTCTAGTTCTTTCCTCAGAGTGACAATTTTTTTCTACAAGTTTGGAGCATTCAACTAATTTGGCATTGAGTTGAGCTTTCATTTTGACAACTGCTTCCTTTGATTCTTTAAGCTTGACCTTATATTCTTCATTTTCTTTCCTTGCAACATCCATATCTTCAAGGGAAGAAATGAGTTCTCCTTCAAATCCAACCTCACAATCTTCTAGATTAAAAGTTGTCATGTCTTCATCATCTTCCAGAGGATTTTTTCCATTAAGTAGTACTTTAGTTCCCATGTGTTCCACTCCAAGATCTACCTCAGTAGTTAGGCTGCATTCAGGGAACTGAGCTCTGATACCAATTGTTGAACACACAGAAGTACTGAGAGGGGTGAATTGATACTTAATCAAATTACTTTATTTTTAGCAACATTCAAGCAAATGTAAACATTTAAAGCATGAGAGATACAAGAACATAGAAGCTCACAACCATAACACCAGATTTACATGGAAAACCATAAGAAGGGGAAAACCATGATGAGCAAGCTGCTTAGATCTACTGTCCAAATCTAGCCTCACAAATAAAAACAAGGTCACAATATTATTTATGGGCTACAACCCAAAGGAAGCTGCAACTCCCTAAACATTTACAACAATTATTAATACAAAACTTATCTGACTTAAATGTTCTTCTCACAAGAACTATTTGTTGATCACTTCAGCCTCTAAACCACTATCTTATCTCTACATAACTACAATATCAACCTCTGCTACAACAAAACAACTTCAGAAATTCTTCTCCATCATCACATATCCAACAATTACTTCCGCAACAATATCATACTGGTCCTTTCCACATTTCATCATAAGATATGCTTCTGTGGTAAGTTTATTTGCACAATATCAAAATATTATCACTTAATATTCACTTCATTCTTTGCTTCACACATTTGATCTTACATTTATATCCTCTGCAAGCATCAAAATCTTTCTCCTTGGTCAGCCAAGATGAAAAAAATAACATGAAACATGTAGTGGCCATAACAGTCGGCTCCATAGCACATGTGGTAAGTAGAAGTCAAGTGTAGTTCAAAAATAGAGCATAATTAGCTCCTATCTTAACTTGTAAAACTCTTCCACATTGGCGCACATTACAAAACACATGACAAAGTCAACATGTATCAAGTCAGCATAGCAAAACACTTACCCTTCCTTACATTTAGCTCCAGACCAAAAGCGATACCGAAGGAAACAATGTTACATTATGCGGACCACAAAAAGAGAATTATATGATCTGTAAATCATCCCTGTACACTTCCTCTACCATTTCAAGTCATCACATGCTAGCGCAAACACATAAACTCTAATTCCAGTACCCTTAACAACTCTACTTACCTAGTCTTAAGGTAGAGCGATGAAAAGCATACTTGTGGTGAACATAGGCATTTGAAACTTGAATAGTATATACCAGCCAACCATGTGAGCTTGTCATTCAATCAACAAGGTCAATTACAAATGTGTGGTGAACTGCGGTGACCTCAACAATCTCTCTTTGCTTACTTCAATTAGCACCAAGGTATGTCTTCATATTGTTGACTCTAGAGATGCAACTATGTTACATATAATTACTTGAAACATGAGAATGCATACCTAATCCTCATATTTACCTGTCCTCCAAACTACATCATTATATCTTCATCTGTGGAGAAATGCAGATCGTTCTCTTGTCTTGTCATGACTGTACTTACTCTGTTTCATAGCTACCTTCACTCTTCTAACTCAAAAATATTTTGTGGTGACTTTCATGCTTTGAAACTTGGAATATACATTCTTTGCACTTGTTTCTACTTATCTTCCAATCCACATGATAGAATATTCAATAGCAGAGATATACGGTACATTTATCTAAGCCTGTGACCCCTTTACTGACTAGAACTTTACTTAGGCAAATTTCCTTCAAGATTTCACAACTTTATTTATCACGTGGCAACCATTATGAGTTCATATCATCATCATGCAGCTGAAATCCAACTCTACTAATTAAACACTTCAAACATAGTCATTTTCACAACATAACTAAGATATGAACTTACACATGAACTTCAGCAGATAAGGTATGACTATGTACAAATGATATTGATCCATCTCCTTGACTTCACAACTCTCTGATCATCTTTCTCTATTTGCTCCTTTGAGTATCTCAGCACATATTCATCACTTTATCTGTCTATCTCACAATGCTTATTCTATTGTCTTCATTGATCATCATACTGCTGCAATCTCCTTTGATACCACCTGCAACCTTCCACACTGAAGCACTTCATACCACTTTTGACATCAATGACAACCTATATGCAATACTACTTTTACTATTTATAGTAAACAACTAGAGCTCCTGATTACTATCTAGGATCGAGTACTGCTTTTTCTATAGACATCTCTTCATCTAAATATCAATAACTCGAGCTAGTGAACTCGAATTCAAGTGTTGTTCATTGTGTTTGAATCCTAGTTCCATCATCTTCTCAACCATATGTTTTGTGTCTCGGCGTTATTTTTTAGAATGACCCTACCAAAGCATATTCATCAACCTTCTCTCTAGAAACTTGAAGTGGAAAGATCACCACCCTGATTCTACATCTTGAAGTATCGAGCAGGAATAGGGGACATATATCTACCCACGAATTTCACTCTCATCACCTTTCCCCTTTAGAGTTATCAAAACTCACACATACACTTGTTGGTTGCAGGTTTATCTGATTGTACTAACGTTGTGGTTTGTAGGATCACAGTCTGGGGGCTTCACCCTCTTGCGTGGCGATGATCTACGTCCTCTACAGTATCCTTTTTGATATATTTTTTTGCAATATGTTTTTACTTTCCTATCCTCTAGCTTGCATATGCACATAGTGTCATATGACCGCTAAAGTGGGGCTAAATGTTGAGTCATAAGTTGTGTACACTTGTGTGTAGGCACAATTTCACTTTGTTTATCTCCTCCCTTTAGTGATACCAAGCTTAGTCCATTTTTAGGTCCACCTTAAAACCTTCTTTTGGCCCCGTTTATAGAGAATGTCATGATTCTGATTAAAGTTTTGTCATGACCCTGATAAATTTATTAAGATTTGGAGTTAGCCCAACATTAAGAGTGGACTTAAGCCTTGAAATTGCATCGGGCCCAAGGCACCCAAGCACCCTGGTCCCTCCCATGTTTCGGGATGCAATTTTAAGTTACAATTTAGTTTTGATGTTGCTTAGGCTGACCCTAAATTAAAATTTACTTTTTGGCACGTTATGTTAGCATTTTGATCTTAATTACTCTTTTTCTATAGCCTTTTATAAAAGTAAGTGACTTACCTGATTTTAAACTAGACGACAAGATTGATCTCGAGTGTGGAAAAGCTCTCTATTGCTATTTGCTCTCTATGCTATTATGTTATTGCAAGTTTTTTTTCAAGTGGAGTTCTACTTTGCTCTTGGAGAGATTTGTATGAGGGCTAGGAGATGAGATCTTGAGTCTATCTCATTAGATCCTAGGTTGAAGCACTTTGCATGTTTGGGAGAAGGATTGGAACCACCAACTTGTGTTTGGATTGAGTACCTGCCAAAGGTATGGTTGCATTGACTTCTTATTCTAAAAACTTTCCATGAATCTCCATCCTTGAGGTGAAGTTGTAAGCTTCCTTGGATGATACATCATTTCCTATTTGTTTGAGTCGTATAGGATTAGGGTTTGTTATTATTTGATTAGATTTTGCATGTTACTGCCCACACTTATGATTTCTGAGCACACACAACATCTAGATTTAATCTTGGCTATCTGTGAGGTAGGAATACCGAAACAGGGGCTTGGGTAAGGTAAGCTCCTATATAGCCACAAAACTTTTCCTAGATTAAGGGGCTTGACTAAGGTAAACTAGATTAATTAGCACTAAGCATCATTATTTAACCACTATTTTTTAGGGCAACACTACTAATCTCAAGGTGAGGTTATAAAAGAGCCCATTACCCCTCATTTGTAGTCACTTTGTTTTGTTGATTTGAAGGGAGGCAAGGAGAAGGGAAGAAGAGAATCTCTATCAAGTTTTGATTCCTTTGCTAAATTTCCTCCATGTTGTTTATTTCTTTTAATTTTATAATTACATTTATTTTATTTTATCACTAACTTGTATTAGTTTAAATCCAAATTTTAAAATGGATATATTTTCCTGTATCATTGGAATAGAAATATTTTTCTGTTATATATACAATATAAAATACATATATCTTTTTTAACAGAGGATATGTTCATTCTGGAATGCTATAGCTATGTATATACACAAATATATATATGTACCCTGATAGCATTCTGTTTAACAGATAAAACCCTACAGCAAAATGTATATACAGATCCATTGTATGATATATATATACATCTAAAAAATGTTAAAAAAAGAGGAGTTATATATGTTTATTTTTATTTATTTATTTTTTAACTTGACTGAAATAAAGAGGGGCGACAACCACGTGCAAAGATGCAACCCCTTCATGCTATGTGTGTGTGTCTATATATATATATATATATATATATATATATATATATATATATATATATATATATATATCATTGTATTTTATTTCATTTCATTTTTGTTTAAAAACAGTAAGTTTATATATATATTTTCTCACATACATCACTATTAGGAAAAAGAATAAATATTTCTCATAAAATATAACCAAATAAACACAAAGGTATCTATTTATTTTTCTTATTTAACTATAAGAAAATGAAAACATAAAAGATATTTCCTTTTCTAACTATAAGAAAATGAAAACATAGAAGATATTTCCTTTTCTAACTACAAGAAAATGAAAACATAAAAGAAAATAGTAGTTGTATTATACATCTTAATAAAAGAAAATATGTCCTTAGCTTTAATAGCTTTCTTCTCCAATTTTCAAATCTCTTACCCTCAAACTCTCAACTCAACAAGCAAAAAATGAAATGCCAAAGTGCTTCTCAAGTTGCAAGGAGGGTATAAGTAATAGATGACATGTCACACCTCCTCTCCAAATGAGAATGTGCCACATGGAATCCACCTCATCCCTCTGCACCAATCCTCAAACTCCAAGGGGTGATTTGACTCCTCATGGCTCTCACACATGTGTGAAACCGAGGGGAGAGGAGTGTACTTGTACACTCTTCTCTAAATATCTTTCTAGGTTGGATCCCACATGTGTGGAGCCTTGGGATGAGGTGGTACTTAGTCAAATCCTCATCCCCAAACCTAGGAGATTGGAAGGAGATGGTGACAAGTCCACCATCTCTCTTCCCCAAACTTACCCACGCCACTTTTTTCCCAAGGAACTTGGGAGTGGTCTAAATCACACAAATTCCAAAATTTCAAAGCCCAAAAGACCCCCAACCCCAAGGTATATGACCTAGGGACTTAAAATCCATAAAATACTCATGAAAAGACATCTCAAACCCCTTTAAAAGTGACCCCAAATTTTAAATTTCAAAATAAGACACACAAGTAATCAACTCATCACCCATGCCAACTCACATTTACAAAAGACTTTAGTCAAAGTATTGTCCACGATATTCTATCACAAGAAATATAAGTCCTAAAATCAACTAGTCTTACATATAGGTGAACCAACAATAATGGGCTCAATAGTGCCAACAAATATACTCCATAAGAATGGGCCTCACAGATTTGAATGATAACCTAGCTATCTCATGAATACGCCATCATAAAATACAAAGAGAGTCAACTATGTTAATCAACATAATCCAACGCATGCAATTTAAATCCACCACTCTACTCTAGGCATCTTCGTCTAATATAACTTATATAAGAGCATCACAAGTCCATACATAATTTCCAAATTCTAGGAGTATCCAACACCAAAATAGGATCCAATCATGTAATTTAAATTAGCCACACAAGGGTGGGCCTCACACTAGATCACTCTTTTCTACTAAACATTATTTATTCCCATTATTATTGTTTGTAATTACCCATAAGGGATGAAATGGTTTCACCAGTAGTAGTAAAATATATTAACTGTCCATGGTAATTACATAATTACTATACCCGTAAGTTTTAGAGTTACCGGTGGTAGTTACGAGATAACATTTACTGATGGTTACTGTGAAAAGATAAAGTAAATGAGGGTAGGTGCCACATTGGAGGAATCTACTTTTTTTGGCTTGTATGACATCTATCATAAGGTTGCTAAGATGTTGTAAGATAATATATTACAATTGTAAGTTGTCATAAGATTCTATGACAATATGATAGCCTATGATAAGTATTTATGAGTTGTAAGTTTCCATTCTTGGCCTTGGGCATCCAAGTTTGCATGGTTGACTATTGTCAAGTGGCATGGACATGTAAGAGGTCATTTAATGTTGCATGTTAGAGTTTCCAAGGAGAGAGAAAGTGGACGCCTAGTTTGAGGAGTGTAAAACCTCTATAAAATCAGTGTCTTGTATGTGTTATGTATCTCATAAGTTTTGTACACAAGTTTTGTCGGATTGAAGGTTGAAGAGACAGAGGAAGTGCATGTATTGTATTTCAGATTTGAAGATAATACAACTTAAAGCATCTTTTCTAGGTGGATTTTTTTACCCGAAAGGGTTTTCTCCACATTACATACTGTGTTATGTGTTCATTTCTTCTATTGTGTTAATTCCTATGTTGTGGGTTTTGATTCTATTTGTTATCTCCATAGTTAATACATTGTTAAAGATAATAAATCTCAGTTAAATCAAATTTCCACTTGTGTAGTTGTTGTCTTCATTTCTAACATTAATTCATCTATTCATTTGATGGTTGATTTTATATATTTGACCTAATTATTAATTTCTTCTATTATGGAATAGCTTATGTTCTTGCATATTGCATTATTTGTTTTGTGCTTTTAGTTATTGTAACTTTCTTCCTATACCTAGATCTGGGCTTGTGTGATTAGGTTCCCACCAAATCTTACAATTATCCCTTGGCTAATATTTTTTTATTGAAGGGGGTAAAAATAGGTTTTGAAGGGACCCTAGAAACTCTTTACATCGACAAAACGTTAGTGAAACCATATTTGACCCACAATAAAAGCCTAGATAGACAACGAAATTAGAACAAACCAAAAAAAATAGCAAACATAATAGATTACAAATCCTTCAGGGTATTAGTAGTCTCGAGGTCTTCCATATCTTCATCTAGGCTTTGAAGATCCTGGGCTTTTTTGTTCCCTTCCTTCCTCTATTTCTTAGTGCTCCTAGTCCTAGTACTAGGACATGTGCTTGCAGTAGTCTTCTTCTCCTTAGTAGATTTAGTACTCTGCTTGTTAATCTTGTCATTTATACTCTTGATTTCCCCAGCATTGACTTTCATGTACCGATTGAAGTTCTCTTTCAATTTCTTGAGCTCCTATTCCATAGTCACAATTCTTTCCTCCTATTGTCCCTGGCCTTTGGACAATTCCTCCTCGAGGATGGCCAATTTCTCTTTTTAATTCGATAGATCAATCTAAAGGTTATTGACATAGGGGACTGCTTCCCAGTTTTGAAATTTTTTCTCTTCCTCCAAAAGCACTTGGCTTTCACCACTGCTCTTCTTGTTTATAATTTCCATTTTGATATTAATCCTATTGATTTTTATATAAAACTATTTCATAAGCTTGTGATGAACATCAAAACTTTGATGTAGAGTCAAGATGTTCTGGCTCATAGCAAAGAATCCTCATTAACTTCTTTCAAAGACAGGGGGTTAAGGTGGGGAATGCTCGGTTCAGCCATGACCTAGGGGAAGGGATTGTCAACTCCATGGAAGGGAATCCCCATAGATGGTTGTGGGAAAGGTTTAGCTTTGCCTTTCTTTGGAAAGTAGGGGTTTTCATTCCCCACCTACGAAGTTGTCTCCTCACCTCTTTTCCAAGGGATAATCCATAGTGTTTGTTGTTGCATGAACATTTTGGTTCTTTTGATTTGTGTTCTTATTATTATTAACATTATAATTATTGTTATTGTAATTATGAGTGTTACAACCATTGTTATTTTTGATAGTTGGGACATCTAAAACCCCACTTATAGTGGCACTTTTATTGCTCTTTAACACCTTCAGCATAGAGGGGTTATTATTGTTGTTACTAGAGTGCCTCGGTTACTATTTTGGCTTTGAGTGATTAACCTTCTATTAGCTTGATAAGCTCTTCTACTACTATGAATGGCTCCTTGGTTTATTTAAAGGGCACTCCCTAAGGCTTCTTCATATGATTTATAAGGGAGTTTTTGGACCTCCTCTCAAGTATCCCTACTTAGGGCATGCAAGAAAAGATCACATAGTTCTTGATGATCCATATGGGAAGGATTGGTAAAGGAGTACAAGACTTGCCTTCATTAAGTTAGAAAATGAACAACTAATTCATTGTTGTCCTATTTTAAATTAAGTGATTCTCTAATTTTGGTTTTGACTAGCTTGTTCATGTCAAAGATTGCTATGAACTCCTTGATAAGTTGTCAAAAGTAATGGATCAATCCCTTAGGTAACTAGTAATACTAGTCGACAATAATTCCTTTTAAGGCTTTTGGAAAGATTCAAGCAACTATTGCATCCCAAGATAGGAGTTTTCAAATGACTATGGCATAAACTTTTATGTAAGCATTTGGATCCCATTCTCTTTTGAATTTTGGGAGATTAAGGAGTGGCCTAGATAATACAATGCTTTGGATTCACATGATCCAAATGTTACTTTAGTACTCTAGGTACGTTATAGAAAATGGGTCATGCATGGAAGGTGGTGGTCTTCTAAAGGTGGATCCTGTAGGTAGGACTAAATAATGTTGATGGTTTTGGAATACTAAGTTTGGTTGTTGAAACCTAGAAGGTGTTGCATAATTTGGTTACCCAAGATTCCCTTATTGTAATCTAGGAGACTTCGTATAGTTTTTCACTTGTTTTATAGGTGTCTCACCCAATTAGTTCATGTTTGAGATGTTAAATGATGGTGGTTGAGGTGGAGGAAAGAAAACATTATTACGTGCATTATATGAGTATAGGTTGAAATATAAAGGTGGTCGAGGATCCCCTTGATTTGAGTTAATAGGGGCAATGATGAAGAGGTTGTTGTTTGTGTGCTTCTTAGGAGTTTGTGGCCTTGTGTTTTGTTGTGAGGAACTTTGACAATGCAATTCAACAGTTCTTACTTCCAGTATTCTAATGGTTTGCATCAAGGTGGCGATAAGAGCCTCTAGTGTGGCTTCATATGGTTGGTTTGCATTGTCAGATTCAACACTTTTGGAGGGTTCTATTGGTTATTTTGTGGTTATTAATTTTGAGTAGGGTGAACCACCCTCATCATTGCCTAATGTACTACTTCTAGTTGTGGTTGTTGTGAGGAGGCTGGTTATTTTGATAGGCTTCTTCGAGAGTATTATGAGTTGCTCGGGCCTCTTCTAAGTTTCTCTCTAGATGTCCCACCTCATTGTCAAGGTGAGTGGTTATCTCTCTATACATCATAAAATTGACATTTTGTTGATGAATCTCTAATCATGATATGTTGATGCTATTGAGGGATGTGGTAGGGTGCAATGGCTATCCTTGTTGAGATTAAGGAACACTGAGAGGGGGGTGAATTAGTGTTCTGCAAAACTTATTACTTTGTTCCTTTATTAATTTGCCACATACATCAAAAGAAAGAAGCATGAACACAAGGACAGAAACAACAAGATCACAACACATGAACACCAAGATGTTTACGTGGAAACCCGGTTAAGGGAAAAACCACGGTGGGGGTTAACCCACAAGAAATTTATACTTTGTTAAAAGTATTACAAATGGGGAAGGCACACTGCCCAAAGCTCACTGCTCAAAGAGGCTCACTGCCTACAAATCAATTACAAAAGTTCACTGGAATGTTTGAATTGAGGAATAGCATCTAATAATGCAAGATTACAGTTCTAGTTGAGCTCAATACACTGACTTTGCACACTTCATCTCTCTCAGCCCTGCTTCACTGCTTTACCATGATCTGGAGCTTAGATCTCTTCACTTCGCACTTGATTCTGCTATACTTCACATTTATTCCTTCATATTCGCACCACCACACCTTGAAATTCTCAAGCTTATCAATTATATATATCTGCTACATGAAATTGTATTAACTACAGCCGGCCTTAAGAAAAACTTAGACTTTTTAAGAACACTGTTCTGTCAGCTGAATCCATGCACAAACACCAATGCAGGCCAAAACCTCTATATCTAAGTCACCTTATACGTTGGCCAATACTACTGGATCTCACAAATTACTCAACCAATTACTTCTCTTCATCCGCACAAGGATCAAACACCAAGTCAGCCTGTTCTTCACTGGACTGAACTGCTTAACCAGAACCCAATACTTAGAATCATGTAATTTTCAATCCCTTCATCACCGGAGGTTAAAATCTTGGATTTAGGTAGCCCTGACATCCCTTAACATTCCCTCATATCTATAGCACAATATGATTTCCTGTGGAGAAATGCGGACTAATATGTTGAACCCTGTCAAATGCTTTGTTCCTGTCTATCCAGACTTAGATAAATCTGCACTCTGATTTCTAGTATGATCAAATGATGTAATGTGTATGTGTAAGATAGATTTAGTTGCCATCAATGACAACACCTGATATGCCTAGTAGTGTCTCTTGCCAACAATCTCCCCCTTTGGCATTGATGGCAACACTTAGTGAAAAATGACTAAGTGTTAGAACAACTCCCCCTTACTATTTACACTTGTGATTTCCAATGCTCCCCCTTAGATGGATTCCTCATTTTTCACTGCTTTTTCTCTCCTCCTTTGACATCAATGGCAAAAGCTGGGATCCGCAATACAAAATTCATGCAAAACATTTTATGTACAACTTTAACTATATACTTCTGCATATGAACACATAGTCCTTAAGCTTTGTTCATCAGCAAAAAGATATAACCAAAAATGTTTTTCAACTATGATAATTCATTATCCCAGTTCTTCTTTATGCTGCCCAAAACGGATATATGCCCACTGAACAAAAATGCATGTGATTCTGCCTTTAGAAGATCAATAGGATCACTAGTAGCAGCAACAACTTGGGATTCTGCTAATAGATCATACATAATTTCTAATTTGGGGGAAATCAATCCCCTGAGCTCATCCAATCTGCCCAAAACTTTAACCTTTTGTTTCTCCAAGTCACTCAATTCATTCTGCAAACTCACTACTTGGCATTCTTTGGTAGATACAGACTCAGTTAAAGGACTATATGACTGAGAAATCTTAGACAATTTGAGCTCTAAGTCCTTAATCTTCTTCTCAAAATCTTCAACAGCTTTAGATTAGTTTAATTAAAACTTATAAATCTTTGCACCTTCAGAGAGAGCATTTTGAATACTCTTTACACTAGTATCAAGCATTGATCTATCATAGCTAATTATTTTCCTTATTTCAGCAAATCTCTTCTCATTATATTCATTTTTTACTTTAACTTTGCTGACTTTTCTAAGGTTTCAAAATGAGTACTTACAGAGTTTATTAGACTCTTCAACTCACTGGAGGGAGAGTCGGATGAATCCTTTTGAAAGGTTGGCATAATCTTTTCCAGATTCCAGAGGCAAGACCAAGCAACTCACTGTCCTCAATATGAGTTTTCAGAATCTCCTCTCTTACTTTTGCTTGTGTCACAGATGCTAACTTCATCTTTTGTAGAGGGGAAAGAGTGTCAAAATTGATAGGTCCTTGAATTAGCTACGGTTCATCAAACTCAAGCTTGTCTTTCTCAAATAATTTCTTCACTGCATTTGTAGTGTCTCTTGCCAAAAATGCAGCTCCATCTTTCAGATCCTTGCCGATACTGTCATCTTGCTTTTGCTCTTTAATATTCTCTACGTTTTCTCCTTCTTGTTCATTCTTGTCCTTAACCTCTTTTGCTTCTTGCTCTTTATTCTTCATAGAGTCATCTTCACCAGGAGCATCTACTTTTGTATTCATCTCTATATATTCTCCAGCAGATTGGTCCAGAGGAATTTGAGTGTCCTCTGCACCATCAAAATTAACTTCCTCCACCATCTCTTCATCTCCTTTATTTAGTATTTTATCTTCCAGAGCAGAGATGTCAGCTTGTTGTTCACTTTCTTTCAACTCCTCAACATTTGGAATGGAGGAATCAATTTCATTATCAGTTTCTTCTTCAACAGTGAGAAGATTATGCCTTTTCAATGCATTCAAAAGAATCTCCTGAGTATCTTCAACTATCTTATCAATCTCTCCCAGCATGAGCATATTCATTCTGATCTTACTCCTGAAGTCCTCTTTCACTTCTTTGAATATCAGGTTCTTTTGATCTGGAGTAATTTGAGGACACAATTTTATTAGCACATGCTCCCGAAGCTCAAAGTCTTTAGCTTTTGCATTCTCTTTTCTTATTTCTAGAATTTTTGCAAGGCTTTCTGGGATTTCAAAAGTTATTTCAAATAAAGTCTTACTATAGATATTTAGGTATTTGACTGTTGCTTCCTCCAAAACTCTCTTATCAACATCACTGTAGTGATCATAAAATTTAGTCATTGGCTTCAAGTTTCCATCTATAGTAATTGACTTAATGATGTCGTCCATAGAAAGAGTAGGATTCTTAACATAGGCCTCTGTCTTATGCCTTTTACTTGACTTTATGCTTCTAGAGGGATTCTTCTTAGACACTTTAGCAGCTTTGGTGCCTCAGGCCTTCAACTCCTTAACCTCATCATCTTTCTTCTTCATCCACTTTCTCCAAACTGACATATGTTCTTTTTCCCTTTACCTTTGTCCTTTTTCCTTCCTTACCAGTAGGCTTTTCTACAATAAGAGAAGGTAACACACTGGAGGTTGAACTAGAACTCCTAGTAGTCCTTGCTTTAGAAGTTGATTCCACCAGAACACTTCTCTATTCTCTATCTTGTTTCTCCTTCTCAGCTTTCTCTGTCCTTGCCCTATTTTGTCTCACAACTTCTTTTCTTATGCCAATGCTTTCTACATACATTTCAACTTGTCTTTGAATCTTTCTCTTAAATTCAGGTTTCCAGAGCTCAACATGCAGTTTCACACTGAGTTCACCATATGTCCCAAATCTTTCAACTGTGGTGTCCTTTGGTTTACTTAGAAGGTGTTGAGCATACATATCCAATACTTGCTCATCAACTTTATACCACATGGGCATGATCCACACAGTTTTTGGTTCAACTGCTTCCATTGAACACTGATCTGTATCCACCATAAAACAGACTGTATCCTTATTTTTCAACCAAAGATGTAGGGATTCTTTCTCTTGATTGCATCATGTTCTAAAAATTCTTGAAATATCCCCAAAGAGTAGTCCTTTGGGCATTGGAGTCACCAATCTTGTTCAAGTGCTCTCTTATTTGTATGGAAATAATCTTATCATTGGTCCAACACATGCTTTTCTTGTCGGGTAAATCATTCATGAAATAGAAGAACAAACATAATACCAATTTACCATACTTGAATGTATTCTTCTTGTCCTTTTTGATCTTGTTTAGGTTTTCCATTAGCTAGTTCTGCAGCAACTCACACAAGTCATAGTCAGCATTCTCTCTCAACATCTGATAAGTGCATAGATAGTTGTACCAGATACAAAATTCTCCCTGTTGGAATGATATATCTTGTATCCAATCACCATTGATGCAAATTTGACATCCGGATTAGTGATGTCATTTATTATCATTGCCCTCTTGTCAAACCTTGAACTGGTAGCATTAGTTACAGTTTGATTCTTTATTGACTTCAACATTGGCAGTCCACCAGATGAGTTCAACCCTGTCATGGCCTTGATGGCGTCCTTGGTGATCTTGAAGGGTTTCATTAACCACATAAACTCATCATGTATCTGACTCAGCACACACAAGAGCCACTCATCTTCATCGAAGGATGGAAACCCTAAAATTCGAATGAAATGTTTATCTTGCAGTGCCTTATACTCAGGTTTAAGGCTGTGAATTTCATCCCTCAGATGGTTCTTGAACAAATCTAACTTTGAGTCCCCAAACTCATCTATGTTAGTATGAATATAAACCCTAATATCTTCAACATGCAACACACCATACAGAACACTTGAAAAGGCACCTAATGGATCGACCTCTACTGATTTGTGTGGATGCTTCTTAAACTTTGGCCTAGGTCGCTCAGTGATATTCACAACCAAAGGTGTATCCATTTCAAAAAGATCACAAGTTCAAAGCTTCGCAGAAAAATACCTTTTTCTCCATGGGATTAGGGTTAGCTGATGAATTTGCTTGTCGCACTTCAAATCTTTGAAAACTCAGCTCAAGCGCTCTTCTTCTTATTTTCTTCAAATGCAAAGTGATTCAAATGATGAATGAATGACTTTTTATGCTCCACAAAACCTAATTCGCCATTGTAATAAATGCTCTGCCCTAATACATCTGGTTACTTTGTTTCTAAATACTGTCAATCTTTAATTGCTCTACAATCAATCGCACTAGCTTCTTTTCTTCCAGATTTTGCTTCAATAGATCTGCAATAGGCTTCTCTTTCTTCATTCAACATGCGAAATTTAGGCACCCACTTGCTGGCAGGGGGAATTAGATTTTTAATGCAGCTTCCCTCGAGCCAGAGCTCCTGTTTCAATTCCCAGAGGAATTAATAGCACCAGATTCCGGTGCGGACCCATCACCATCATTCACTTCACCTTTCTTTACCCATTTTTTTCATTTCATTCTGGATCTCAGTCACATTTACTTTACCCTTGCTTTTATCTTTTCCTTGCATATTTTGGTTTCTGTTTATCGGACCTTTTCTATCATCATTCCTACTTCTGCAGAATCTTGCAATATGATCAGATCTATTGCAATTGAAGCACACAACATTTCTTTGTTCATTTATTTGATTTCCTCTTGATCTGCACTGGTTAGCCATGTGTCCAAATCTATTGCACGCAAAACAATAGCCATTGAAAGAATTGACATTTCTTCTATTGTTAGAGTAGTTCATCATCATACGTCTGCATTCATTGGATCTATGACCATACCTTTTACAATTGAAGCATTGACCGGAGAAGGATGGACCATTTTGATTCACTCTACTTCTACACTAAGTAGCTCTATGACCAAATTTATTGTAATTAAAACAATTTCCATTGAAAGATGGATACCTTTGAGCATTAGGTTGTCTTACCGGAGGTCTTCTAGGTCTATTTCTTTGATTCCTTTATTTAGGATTTCTTTGACCGAATCCAGAGCTTTCACCTTTCTCATATCCCAGACCATGCTTATCATCTGCCATCTTTTGACTATCAAGCAACACTTCAAGTTTAGCTGAGCTTATCTTAAACTTCTCTTTATATTCATTTGCAACTTCTAGGTCATGCTTGAGAATAACAATTTGCCTTTCAAGTTGTTCCTCATTATCCCTGGTTTCTTGAAGATCATACTCTAGATGGCTAATTATCCTATCCAATATGTAGCATTCTTCTGTTCTTTCTTTCAAAAATTGATTCAATTTTTCCTCAGTCTTCTTCCTTTCCTCAATTTCCTTGGTTAGTCTCATCACCCCGGATTCCATCTCATGTTTTAGGACAACAACTTCTTTTGCTATCTTCTTACATTCTTTTGTCTTCTCCTTCAGGGCCTCATCCATGTCATTATCTTCATTCTAATTTCCTAGCTAATGAAGTAGCTCCCTTCTCTTTTCATTAGATTTGCTCAGTTGTCCTTTTAAGGTCTCAATGAAATCTTCAGCATCTTTAAGGTTCTCTTATAGATCTCTGATTTTTGCTCTGGACAAATCAAGATCACCTAAGGCTACTTGGAGTTGTTGATTGATGCCATTAGAATGCTTGAATGAACCCATTGAAAACACCTTCCCAAATCTTCCTCAAGATGTTAAACTTCTTCTAAGGAACCAAGCTCTGATACCAATTGTTGAGATTAAGGAACACTGAGGGGGGGTGAATCAGTGTTTTGCAAAACTTATTACTTTGTTCCTTTATTAATTTACCACATACATCCAAAAGAAAGAAGCATGAACACAAGAACAGAAACAACAAGATCACAACACATGAACACCAAGATTTTTACGTGGAAACCCAGTTAAGGGAAAAACGGCAATGGGGGTTAACCCACAAGAAATTTATACTCTGTTAAAAGTATTACAAATGGGGAAGGCACACTGCCTAGAGCTCACTGCTCAAAGAGGCTCACTGCCTACAAATCAATTACAAAAGTTCATTGAAATGTTTGAACTGAGGAATAGCATCTAACAATGCAAGATTACAGTTCTGGTTGAGCTCAATACACTAACTTTGCACACTTCATCTCTCTCTGCCCTGCTTCACTGCTCTACCATGATTTGGAGCTTAGATCTCTTCACTTCACACTTATTCCTTCATATTCGCATCACCGCACCTTAAAATTCTCAAACTTATCAATTATATATATCCGCTACATGAAATTGTACTAACTGCAGTCGGCCTTAAGAAAAACTTAAAGACTTTTTAAGAACATTGTTCTATCGGTTGAATCCATGCACAAACACCAATGCAGACCAAAACCTCTGTATCCAAGTCACCTTATATGTCATCCAATACTACTGGATCTCACAAATTACTCAACTAATTACTTCTTTTCATCCGCACAAGGATCAAACACCAAGTCAACATGTTCTTCACTGGACTGAACTGCTTAACCAGAACCTAATACTCAGATGCATGTAACTTTCAATCCCTTCATCACCATATGCTAAAATCTTGGATTTAGGTAGCCCTAACATCCCTTAACATTCCCTTAGATCCGTAGCACAATATGATTTCCTGTGGAGAAATGCGGACTAATGCTGAACCATGTCAAATGCTCTATTCTTGTCTATCTGGAATTAGATAAATCTGCACTCTGATTTCCGGTATGATCAAATGATGTAATGTGGATGTGTAAGATAGATTCAGTTGCCATGAATGATAACACCTGATATGCCTAGCAGTGTCTCATGCCAACAATCCTTTGGTACTATCCCCACACAAGGTTGTTGGATTTTGTATATCTTGATTTGGTCCTAAATTTTCCTCATGTTTTTTTGGGTACTATCTAAATCAAATGTCTTTAGAATCATATATGTTATGTAAAGGAGCAAGAGGATCAATAAGAGAGACACATCTGTCATATCTAGGAGCAAGAGAGTTAGTTCATGAGGGACTTGCCCTTGACTTCTCCTATGTTGGACATTTATAGGGTGCCATAGGTACCACAAAATAAATGGAGTGAGGATAGGGTTAGAGGGGATGGAATGGAAAAGTGGATGGTGAAAGACTTATCAGAAGGATTTTTCCTTCATATCAGGTTCACCAAATATTGTATGCTCTGAAATTGGCTGACATAAGATCATTTACATTGATTGAATGACTAAGTAGTTTATTGTTGCTCACATGACAAAAGTTGGTTGAGTGGTAGTAAATTAGGTGGATTACCCTCTTCATGTGGAAGAAGTGTGTAGATGATGGGAAACATAGGTTTATTGATAGAAACTTCCTCTTGACAAGGAAGCAAAATACAAATAATTTGGGGGTGAGGCTCTATTAGTGGAGGCCTACCAACTCGTGTAAGAGTGACTAATGTTATGTGTGGAGTGCTTGGGATGATGTTTTATTTGGGAATGATTCAGTTCTTCTTTGATTTTCAAGAACATGTAAGTGCATAATTGCACAATCTATAGCTTCAACAAGATTTGATAATTCTTCCAAATGGGCATTTTCCTACTAGATATTTTTAAGTATAGTTTCTTGTTCTTGGATAATGACGGTTTCTAGATCAGGCAAGGTTTTCCTCATCTCTCTCAAGGTTTGTTCTACTAAATCCAGCCTTAACACAAGACACATAAGCATGAAATGCTTAATGTGGCCTATGAAGTAGAAATATTATTTCAAATTACTCTTGATACGCTTGGTTTAGATGATTTGGTAGTTTTTGAATGCAATTACCTCCCAGATGATTTCAATCTAATCTCAAATCTAAAAATATATTGAAAAGATAAATCTAACTATGAAGTCACTAAGCAATTTCCCTTTCCTTTTTCAAAACAAAGATGCAAGAGCAATGGTGGAGTTTTTCTATTGGAAAAGAATGAATAAACAAGAAATGCCAAAATTCCTTTCAAACATCTTTTAAGACATTCAACAAACTAGAGGCAAGAGGACAAGGATTGATTCAAATTTAATTTCCCTTTTATGGAATCAACAATGCAAGAACATACAAATTATTCTTCTTCTCTAAATTTGTTCACATTTAATTTATATGTCAATCTTGATAATTTGAAAGCATAGATTTGAAATAATATCCTTTTTACCAAAGCTAAAGCTTTTATTTTAATAGTTTCAAGTTTTGAAGAAAAAAGAGAGAATCTTTTAAACAATATTTTGATAATGCTTTGAAGTAAGAACAATGATTTTTTTTCTAATCTAAACAACAGTAAAACAATTCTAAAATCCTACAATGAGATTTACTAATGTCCAAAATCTACTCTAACCTTTCACACCTCTTTCACACACAACAACAATTTAACTAACCAAATAAATCTACTCTAAAATAAAACAATTCTAAACTAAGAGATCCACACTTGGGATTATATTTATCCAAGGCAAGAAACAAATTAAACCATTGGCAATAGTCTTGAGGAATCCAGTTGTAGCCTTCTCGTTTCTTCCTTTAACTTGTGGAACTCTCCAATGGTGAAAATGATGGACTAGCTTGATGGAAATTGTTGATCTAAATGCTTGCAAGGGTTGTACTGAGGTGTATAAGAAGTAAAAATTAAAGCTTGAAGTTGAAGGTTGGTCATAAACTTTGGATGAAGGTAGAGATATTTTTATTCAAAATTTGAACCCTAATAATGAAAGAAAAACTAGTATATATATCAAAGGATTATTAGGTTTAGGTTTGCAAAGGTAGATAAGGCATTTCATTTAGGTAATTGCTCTAAGATAAGCACGAACTTGAGTTAAAATGATTGAGAATTAGAAAAATCTTTCTTGTAAAAAGTCTCATGGTTAAAGAATAGAATAGGCATTTCCTTTTGGTAACAATTCATTCACCAAGGAGAACTTTGGTTTGTCAAGGAAGACGGGATGTTCACTAGGGTGAACCAATGACTTAAGGGTGAGCTCACAAATTTTGGTCAAAAACAAATATTTTGCATAGGAAAAGGTTGTAGACATTTAGAATTTGACTTATCCTGATTTCTAGATGACATATGGAAGATTCTAAAAGGCTAACAAATCAATTGCCACCATAAAATCTAAAGCTGAAGTTTATTTATTTTCATGCCATGCAGGGTCATGAACTAGGTCGTTAACATATCATTGGATTGTCATGCATGCCTATTTATTTTTTAGGCACTTACAATATTGTGTGGGAACGATTTGACATAATATGCTTCCGAAGATAAGTTTGCCTTCACCTTTTGTGATCTATAAATGTGAAATTGTAAAGCTTCTGGTAAACAACTATGTATAGCTTTTTTGCATTGACATTTTATATCACACTCCATGATCCATCATTAGGAAGAGAATGAAAATAAAGTAAAATTGAAAATAGGGTTTCTTAATAAGAGAGAGAATGGATTGACGCATAGTACAAGGGTGGACATATCGTGAAGGGAACACAAGTAGGAATAGAAAAAAGAGACAACTAAATCCAAAATTAGTTTTTAAAAATACAAAGAGATAGAAATCTAATAGGAACAATTGATGCAAGAAAGAGAGCAAGAAAGTAAGGAAACTTGCAAATAATAAAGAGAAAAAAATATGTAAGGAAAAAGTCAAAATGATGAAAAACAAAAAACAAAATTAATAAATAAGAAAATAAATATAAAATAAAATACAATAAAATAAATAAACAAATTATTAATAGTAGAAAAATAATAAAGAATTTTAATCATAAAAAAATTAGAGACTAAAATTATAATAATAAACAGTGAACGGGGTTGTGGTTGAATGACATAGGCCAAATGGTTCTTACGATGGAGATCCAAGTT
The DNA here is from genome assembly GCA_027924645.1 of Cunninghamia lanceolata. NCBI lineage: Eukaryota > Viridiplantae > Streptophyta > Pinopsida > Cupressales > Cupressaceae > Cunninghamia > Cunninghamia lanceolata. Next base: position 6,691,708 of record BSBN01000023.1, on the reverse strand, counting down.
CGAATCCCCCAAGTAACATGTGGTTTCTATATGGATTGTAAGTTGACTAAGTATGATTAAGTGGATATGTTGATGGGGAGGAGGTCCCCCTTGTGACCTCCAGCAAGTACGGACAAAAAAAATTATAATAATAAACATTAAAAAGAGAAGGATCAAGGAAGCATATGAAGGGGAAGAAATTAATTAAAAAATAATAAAGTAAAAGTATTTATTAAAAATATTAAAAGTGATAAAATAAAATAATAAATAAATGGTACAGTAGCGATGGTTGTTCGTGTTGATAACTGAGAGGGGGGGTGAATCAGTTATCTTAATTATTTCAGCTTTCTGAACTTTCTTGATAATTAGTGCAGCATCAAATCAAACAAGCAAACATAACCATGAAATAGAAATACACATGACACAATATTTTTGACATGGAAACCCTGTTAGGGGAAAAACCACAGGGTGATTGACCCAAGATTGTATTCTCTGTTAGAAGAATGGAAGTACAAAAATGGCACTTGCCAATTAGGGCTCACTGCCCGAGCACACTGCTCACAAGAGGCACACTGCCTACAAGAGACACACTGTCTACAATTTATAAAGAGTGTAATACAATACTTGAACTGATAGGGAGCATCAAAATATGCTGGAGTTCAGTTTCAGTTAGGCTCTGTATACTGATCTGCTACACTTCATCTTTCCTCTTCTTTTATGCTGCTCTTCTTTCACATACCGAATCTTCCTTTCTGCTTTTATTCAGCTCTACTGCTTTTCTTCACACATCACTTTCAACAACAACACTTCTCAAAACTAAATCTATCTTGTATATATATCCGCACAAGTGATTTCATCACCTTTCTAGTCGGCACCTGGAATAGTTAATATTTTCCATAAACTTTGATCTGTTGGCTGAATCCTTGCTTACCAAGTACTGCGGATCAAGGATATACTTTAGGAAATCATCAATCATGTCGACCAAACATAATTCATGCCTTCATAACATTTACCAACATCAGTAACACATCCGGAATAATGTCTGATGTTCTGCCAGTCAGTCCTTCCTCTGTTCACACTGTCACTTGGGAACCCGACACTCAAGCATTCACATCTCTTTATCCTTTTCACACCGGAGGCTCAAACCTTGGAATATATCAGTCAAGATACTCCTCTTGACTTCCCCAAATCTACACTTTACTGAGATACTTCTACTGAGAGATTCAGACCTGTCTGTCGGACCTTACTGACTGCTCTGTTCTTGTTTACCGGACCACAACATTCTTCATTCTGACTTCTGGTATAGACATACCATGCATTGTGGATGTGTGGGATAACCTTTGTTTCCATCAATGACAACATTCATGAATCCATATAGTGTCTCTTGCCAACAGTTCGTAGGGTTTAGGTGACTTGTGCAGCTACCTTCTTTGGTTTGCAAGGTCGTAGGCTTGTTTGGCTGGTGCCTGGGCCTCCGCTCCTTTTCATACTGATTGTTGAGTATTGCAATAGGAGGGTTTTGTGTGTAGTTCCCATCTAAGGGGTTTTTGAGGTGTTGGTATCTGGTTCTTTACGCTTTGGAGGGCCTACCTGCATGGCGGCCATTAGAGGTCCAGAGGATCCCTGTTGGGAAAATGTGTCTCAACCTTGCAATTATATGAGGTTTATTATTGATAGGATATATATATTTATATATATTTCCTAGTTACACCAATAGGTGTAATATACAATGGGAGAATGGGGTGGAGTGGGATGCGTGTTAACATTTTTTGTTAACAAAAACTGTTAAATAGCCGACATACATTAAATTAATGATATATTGCAAATCCGGACCGTTCATTATTAGGTTTTAGATCTGATGGTAGATATTTTGTTGGCATGTCTTGCCCTAGAAGGTAACCCTATTTTATGAGGGCGTTGTATTATGGTTGCAATATCATGATGTATTCTGAGAGTCTAATAGCAGTTGTGTTGTCTTTGGATCTCTAGTGGTGATACTCTTATGAGAAGCTTTCTCTGCAAGTATATTGAATCTTTGTGATTTTTGAATAATATATTGGGTAGCTTTTGGAGTGTGGGGTTTTTCTCTTGAAAGGGTTTTCCCCATGCAAATCGCTGTGTTGTGGTATGCATGATATTTATGTTTATTTTTGTTTAAGTTTCTGTAACTATTAAAGATCTATAAAGTTTTGCATTATCCTCCTCTCAAGATTAGTGTAGGAAGTTGTTCCGCTACCTTAGCTTCCTTACAAGTGGTATCAAAGCCTGATCACCTTTGGTTTCAGTTGTGGGTTGTTGGGTTTTTTGAACTAATCTAGATTTGAGTGGGAGCTTGTGTAGAAGACACTTTGTGATCTTGTTACATGAATTTTCATATGGCAGGTTCATCAGGAAGAATACAGGTAGATAAATTTTCTGGAAATAATTTTAAAATGTGGAAGTTGAAGATGGAGGATTTGTTGATAGATCGAGATCTATGGGATGCTATTGATGAGAAGGTTTCAAGGCCTGTAGATCCTACTTTGTCTGCTCAATATGATGTTATGGACTGTAAAGCCAAGGGTCTAATCAGATTGTGTTTAACAGACTCTATTTTAATCAATGTCCATGAAGAGACCTCTGCATAGAAACTATGGAAGAAGCTTGGTGAGATGTATCAAGCTAAATCTTTAGTGAACAATATTTTCTTGAGGAAGAAATTGTATTCCTTGAGAATGGAAGAGAGTGGATGAATTACAGACCACTTGGAAGCATTCAATATGTTGGTGGCTCAACTGGCATCAATTGGTGTCAAAATGGATGAGGAGGAGAAATGTCAGATATTGCTTTGTTCTTTGCCTGATTCGTGGGATTCTCTTGTTATGGCTATTGGGAGTACTTTTGTTATATTGAAGACTAAATATGTGGTGGGTTCTTTTCTTTCTAAAGAGATGAGGAGGAAGGTATCCATCAGTGCCAAGGAGGCCCTAAATGTTCGTACAAGACCTAAGGAAAAAGGCAAGAAGAATGAGAAGCATGATAAATCCAAGTCCAAGGGGAGATCCAAATCTCCTGGAAAGTCCAAAGTTGTTTGTGTTGCAAGTATGTGTTGTCAGTGTTGTCATTGATGTCAACACCCTTGTGTTTTCATTGGTGTCAACTGTGTGAGTAAGAAATGGTGCAAGAGTATGAGTAGTTAGTGTTGAGTGGATACTATCTCTGATGAGAGGTTGGTTGAGCAGAGATGAGATTGTTGCAATGGCATGAGTTGTTTGGTTGATTTGCTTTGCTAAAGATGATTTGGTTGCTTTGAAGAGGTGCTAAAGATGTTAAGAATATGTTTCTGTTGGTTGGTTTCCAAGTGCTTTTGAGAAAATTTGATTAATAAAGGAAATAGCATGTTGAAGTGGCATTTCGGTTTACAGAGTAATGTTTTGGTTTTGCTCCGCATTTCCTCTACGTTGAAGATTTGTCTTTGTAGATTGGATATGTTGTTTAGAGATGTTATATTCTAAATTTGGTGTTCTAGTTCATTGTGCAGAGGAAGTTGTGTTCACTAGTATGAAGATTTTGATTTGCAGAGGTTTGTAGAAGTGTCTGGGAGAAATGTCCTTGCTCTGCATTTCTCTGCATAGTGGTTTTAGGTCTTGTGGTTTTGGATGTGTGCTTATAAGGTTCATATCTTTCTCTTGTTGAATTTGTTCATGGTTTGGTGCTCTGGAAGTGGATTTCTAGAGATATAGTGCATGACAGAGATAGTTAAGCATACTGGATAAAGAGGATAAGGTTGTGCGGCAGGTGAAAGTGGTTGCAAAGGAATTTGTTGGATTTTAGGATGTTCGTGGAATACTCTAGATTGTGTTAAAACTTGGTTTATGGTCCACAAAGTTGTATTTTGTCTTGAGGAAGTGTGTACTTAAAAGATCATTGTGTTAACATAGGTTTGGCCAACCTTGGTTGTTTACACTAATTGTGGAGTTGCTTTGGTGATTGTGAAAGCATGAAGTGGCATGCTTGGATGAATTTAGGTCCGAGCTAAGATGTGTTGTCATTCACCTTCATTCCTTTCCACCACATGAATGTTTAGGTCCAGACCTAATTTGAAATTTCTAGGTTAAGATGACTTGTCGACCTTGGAGAATGTTCTCAAGGTTCAAGACAGTATAAATAAGTATCAAGGGATCATGATTGAGTGGACGCACAATGAATGTGATGTGAATAATAGTGGGGTTGAATGTATGGTGTAGTACAAGCTTTCATATGTTAGATTACTGGATGCAATGAGCAGAAGTTGTCTACAATTCTTCAGTGTGACTGCGAAGGTGTTGATGGTGTTGCGGTGGAATTCCCTGTTGCATTGAGATAGTTTTCTCCTTGTAACAATCTTCTCTATCTTCTTCTCTATTTTGGTAGTGAGCCTTTCTTTTGGGCAGTGATCCTATTATTTTTTGGTGTTGATATTACTTTATATTGTGAGCTAATCCTCATCGTGGTTTTTCCCTCCTTGGGTTTTCCATGTAAATCTGGTGTTCCCTTATGTTTGATGTTGAGTTGATCCAGCTTCTGTTATTTGCTTTCATGCTTAATCATCGTAACAGTTTAAGGGTTAATTGAATTGATGTGGATCTAAATGTGTTTGAGGGTTTTGGAATTATAAATTACAACTAATTCAACCCCCCTCTCAGTTGTCTTGTGCATTCAACAATTAGTATCAGAGCAAGGTTCCTTGGAAGAAAACTTAAACGCTTGAGGTAGATCAGGGATGGTGCACAAGAAGGATGTTCCTTTGTTCGATGGAATTGATTATGCATTCTGGAAAATAAGGATGGAAGGTTATCTAATTTCTCTTGGATATGAGATCTGGAAGGCTGTTGAGACTGAATACACTATACCATAAAATAGTCCAAGTACTACAAATGAGATCATGGTCTATGAAACTAATGGTAAAGCGAGGCATGCTCTTTTAAGTGGTCTTACTAATTCTGAGTTGGTGAAAGTTATGAATCTGAAAACGACTAATTAAATTTGGAAAAAGTTAAAAAGTATTTATGAAGGAGATGATAAGGTCAAGCAAGCTAAAATGCAGAATTTGAAGCTTATGTTTGAGACCATGCGTATGTCTGAAGATGAAAACATTACAAGCTACTTATAGAAGGTGGATGAAGTTACCAATGGCATCAAAGGACTTGGTGGAGATGTGGATGAAAAAGAAGTGGTATTGAAGGTACTCAGAACTCTTCCTAAAGATTACAGTCATAAAGTTTCTGCTATTGAAGAATTACAAATTTTGAATCAATTTACCAAAGATCAGTTGCTTGGTACCTTAATTACCTTTGAAATGAGAGAATTTGGATCAAGTAGTGCAAAGGCTGAGACTGCCTTCAAGGCTGGAAAATCTAAGAATACTGTGGAATCAAATCAGTAGGATTCAAATGTTGTGGAAGCTCACTTTGTGAGAAAAATGAAATTGGGTAGTGGTTAGTATAGCGGTAAGTTGCCTTTCAAGTTTTTTAGTTTTGGCAAGATTGGTCATTATGCTTAAAGATGTCTAGAAAGAATTTTGAGAAGCAAGAATAGGGAGAATAAAAGTAGAGTGCCTAAGAAAAGCTACTATGTTAGAGAAGATGCAATTATATCTGATGATGAATCTGATTATGAAAATGATGAGGATAATTAAAGTCTGTTCATAGCTTTAAAATATGATACTGTTTCTACTAACTCTAAGAAATGTGTGAAGGAAAAGGCTCCAGAGGTAAGTCTTAATATTGAAGGTACTTTGATATCTGCTTTTCATACTAGACAGGAAAAGAACTATTGGGTTATTGACAGTGGGTGCTCAAATCATATGACCGATGATAAAAGTAAGTTTTTTAAACTTGAAAAATATGATGGGGGACTAGTTAGATTTGGTGGTGATACATCTGCTAAGATATGTGGAAGATGTTTAATCAGTTTTGATGGCAAGCATAATACTGATGATGTTCTTTATGTTAAGGGTTTAAAGCATAATCTCTTGAGTGTTGGACAAATGTGTAGCAAAGGATACAATCTTGTGTTTTAGGATGGTGGCTATGAAATTAGGAAAGACTCCAAAACTGTGATAGCTGCTGGAAAGAGGACATATGGAAATGTTTATCATCTCAAAGGTGGTGATGGTTATTGCTTCATGACTCAAATCAGTGAGAGTTTGCTATGGCATAGGAGATTGTGTCACATCAATTTTGATATCCTGGTAAGAATAAGTTAAGTTCAAGCTGTAAGAGATCTACCAAAGATTACAAATCCTATCAATACTATTTGTAAGGAATGTCAAATTGGAAAGCAACCAAGAAGTAGTTTCAAAGTCAAGGATCAATCTTCTACTGGATTGTTGGAATTGGTGCATACAAATATTTTTGGTCCTACCAAGGTAAGGAGTTTTCAAGGTGACAGGTATTTCATGCTACTGATTGATGATTATTCTAAGATGACATGGGTTACTTTTCTCAAAGAAAAATCTGAAGCCCTAGATAAATTCAAAGCATTCAAAGTCATGGTTGAGAATGAAATGGATATGAGAATCAAATGTTTGAGGTCTGATAGAGGTGGAGAATTCACCTCCAATGAGTTTAACATGTTTTGTGAGAATCATGGAATAAAGAGGCATTTATCTGCCCCTTGGACTCCTCAGCAGAATGGAGTGGTTGAAAGGAAGTATAGGACTATTCAAAAAGCTGTGAGGACAATGATAAAAGAAGAAAACCTATTGGAGGTCTACTCGAGAGAAGCAATTCATACTATTGTTTATATAATGAATAGAGTGCAGGCAAGAGTAAATAGTACAAAGACCCCTTATGAGTTATGGTATGGAAGGATTCCTACGGCCAAGTACTTTAGAGTATTTGGAAGAAAATGTTATATCAGAAGGGATGAAGAAAACCTATGAAAGTTTGATGCAAGGTCTAATGAAGGTATCTTCCTTGGGTATTCTAATAAAAGCAAAGCTTACCAGTGCTACAACAAGAGGCTAAGAAGGATTGTTGAGAGTGCAAATGTCAAAGTTGATGAAGATTTACAAAAGAATTGAGAAGTAAATGGATATGAATCAGATGAATCTTCTTGCAGAGAAGAAGAAAATGTTAAGAAAAAGGAAGTGCAGGTTGAAGAGGAAGAAGCTTCAGAAAAGACTCCTAAGACTCCCAAGTATGTGCAGAAGCATCATTCTGAAGATCAGACCATTGGTGATAAGAACAAAGGTGTGCTAACAAGAAGGAAAGTTGTTGAAGAACAGGTAAATCTATATTTACTCTCTAAAGTTGAACCTAAGACATTGATTGAAGCATGCAAGGATGAGTATTAGATCAAGGCTATGGAAGAGGAACTAATGCAGATTGAAAAGAATTAGACTTGGGAACTTGTCCGAAGACCAGCAAACAAAAATGTGATTGGAACTAAGTGGGTATTCCAGAACAAACTAAATGAGAATGGAGAAGTGGTAAGAAACAAGGTAAGGCTTATATGTAAAGGTTACTCACAAGTAGAAGGAATAGACTATGAGGAAACTTATGCTCCAGTGGCAAGAATGGAGGCCATCAGGATGTTTTTGGCTTTTGCAGCACATAAGGATTTCAAAGTATATCAAATTGATGTGAAGTTAGCTTTCTTGAATGGTGAATTGGAAGAAGTATACATAGAACAACCAGATGGATTTCAATTATTAGATAAACCGGATATGGTTTGCAAGTTGAAGAAAGCATTGTATGGATTGAAGCAAGCACCCAAAGCTTGGTATGCAAGGTTAGGCAGGTATTTAATACAACAAGGATTTAATAAAGGTTCTACAGATATCAATTTGTACATCAAAGCAAGAGAAGATCAAATTTTGATTGTGGAAGTATATGTGGATGACATAATCTTTGGAGAAAATAAAGGTATGTGTAAGGGTTTTGCAGATGAAATGTAGAAAGAATTTGAAATGTCAATGTGCGGTGAGATGAACTTCTTCCTTGGGCTACATATCAATCAGACAGATAAAGGTGTTTCCATTTCACAATCAAAGTATGTCAAGGAGATGTTGAAGAAGTTTGGAATGGAAGACTCTAAACAAGTATGTACCCCTATGACGACTGGTTACAAGCTGTACAGTCGGTGTTGTCATTGATGTCAACAAGCTTGTGTTGTCATTGGTGTCAATTGTGTGAGTAAGAAATGGTGCAAGAGTATGAGTAGTTAGTGTTGACTAGATATTGTCTTTGATGATGAGGTTGGTTGAGCAGAGATGAGATTGTTGTAATGGCATAAGCTGTTTGGTTGAGTTGCTTTGCTGAAGATGATTTGGTTACTTTGAAGAGATGCTGAAGATGTTAAAATATGTTTCTGTTGGTTGGTTTCCAAGTGCTTTTGAGAAAATTTGATTAATAAAGGAAACAGTGTGTTGAAGTGGCATTTTGGTTTACGGAGTAGTGTTCTAGTTTTGCTTCTCATTTCCTCTATGTTGAAGATCTATCTTTGCAGATTGGATATGTAGCTCAAAGATATTTAGAGATGTTATATTCTAAATTTGGTGTTTTGGTTCATTGTGTAGAGGAAGTTGTGCTCACCAGTATGAAGACTGTGATTTGCAGAAGTGTCTGGGAGAAATGTCCTTGCTTCACATTTCTCCACAAAGTGGTTTTAGGTCTTGTGGTTCTAGATGTGTGCTTATAAGGTTCATATCTTTCTCTTGTTGAAGTTGTTCGTGGTTTGGTGCTCTAGAAGTTGATTTCTAGAGATACAGTGCATGACAGAGATAGTTAAGCATATTGGATAAACAGGATAAGGTTGTGTGGCAGGTGAAAGTGGTTGCGGAGGAATTTGTTGGATTTCAAGATGTTTTAGGATATTCATGGAATACTCTAGATTGTGTTAAATCTTGGTTTGTGGTCTGCAAAGTTGTATTTTGTCTTGAGGATGCGTGTACTTGAAATATCATTGTGTTAACACAGGTTTGGCCAACCTTGGGTGTTTACACTAATTGTGGAGTTACTTTAGTGATTGTGAAAGCGTGAAGTGGCATGCTTGGATGAATTTAGGACCGAGCTAAGATGTGTTGTGGTCCGTCTTCATTCCTTCCATCGTAGGAATGTTTAGGTCCAAACCTAATTTGAATTTTCTATGTTAAGGTGACTTGCCGACCTTGGAAAATGTTCTCAAGGTTGAAGACTATAAATAAGTCTCAAGGGATTGTGATTGAGTGGGCATGCAATGAATGTTATGTGAATAACATCGGGGTTGAATGTGTGGTGCAGTACAAGATTTCATATGTTAGATTACTGGATGCAATGAGCAGAAGGTGTCTACAATTCTTCAATGTGACTGCGAAGGTGTTGATGGTGTTGCGGTGGAATTCCTTGTTACATTGAGATAGTTTTCTCCTTGTAACAATCTTCTATATCTTCTTCTCTATTTTGGCAGTAAGCCTTTCTTTTGGGTAGTGAGCCTATTGTTTTTCAGTGTTGATATTACTTTATACTATGAGCTAATCCTCACCATGGTTTTTTCCTTCTTGGGTTTTCCACATAAATCTGGTGTTCTCTTGTGTTTGAGGGTTTTGGAATTATAAGTTACAACTAATTCACCCCCCCTCTTAGTTGTCTTGTGTATTCAACAGTTTGTTGGAACTGCGGTAAGCCTGGACATATTCATTAGGAATGCAAAGAAGAAAAAGAAGAGATTTGATTCTGGTTATGAGTCTAATAAGGAAGATGGTGATGCATTCATTGCATCTTTGGCAACTCATACAGGTAATGATGCATGGTTAATTGACTCAGGTGCATCTTTCCATATGACCTTTAATAGAGATTGGTTTTCTGAATGTGAAGAATTTGATGGAGGTAAGGTGTACTTGGGTGATGATTCTTATTTAAATATTGTTGGCCTTGGTAAAGTTAGAATCAGGTTTCCTGATGGTAGATTAAAAAGGATTAATGGTGTGTTGCATATCCCCAGATTAGCACGAAATTTGTTATTTGTGAGCAAACTAATAGATGCAGGTGTGCAAGTAGTATTTTTTAATCTAGGATGCAAGACGGTTAGAGGTGCTATGGTGATTGCTATAGGTGTCAGATATGGCACATTATATAAGCTTGATGCATACACTGTTGAGTACAATAATACTTCTGTGAAAAGCAAGTTAGTGGAAGAGGTGAGGGTTTCATCTTCAGCAGATGGTCATGGCTTTTGGGTATCCAAGGGTGCTCTTTCTTATGAATCAAAGTTATCTAAAGAGAAAACTATGTTATGGCACCAGAGACTTGGCCACATTGGAGAAAAGGGTCTAAGGACCTTGAAAAATAAAAACCTTGTTGAAGGGTTGTCTAATTGTAATCTTGAGTTTGATTTATGTGAGCATTGCATTTATGGAAAACAAAATCACATTCAGTTTCACTCAAGTTCTCATAAATCTTATGGTGTATTGGATCTTATTCATTCTGATGTGTTTGGTCCTGTAGATGTTCCTTTAATTGGAAAATCCACATATTATGTTTCATTTATTAATGAATATAGTAGAAGGAAATGGGTATACTTTCTAAAGAGTAAATCTGAAGTTTTCAATCGATTTAAAGAATTTAAAGCAATGGTTGAGTTGCAGAATGGAAAGAAAATAAAATGTTTGAGGACTAATAATGGTTGTGAATTTTGCTCTAATGAATTTGATGAATTTTGCTCATCTAGCTCTAAATCTTCAGAAAAGGAGGAAGAACCTCCAATTTAGCTTGTTTGTAGATCTACAAGGCATAGATAACCACCTGAAAGGTATTCACCTGATGATTGGAGATGTATTTTTGCTTTGAATACTAACATGGATGAACCCAGATTTGTAGAAGAGGCATTAGGTATGAATGATGCAGAATCCTGGAAGATTGCTATGGATGAAGAAATGACATCTTTGGAAAAGAATGATACATGGGAACTTGTACCATTGCATAAAAGATGAAAACTTGTTGGTTGCAAATGGGTGTTCATGAAAAAGATTGGTTTAGATGGAGGTATTGAGAAGTACAAAGCAAGGTTGGTTATGAAAGGTTACTCTCAAGTTGAGGGTGTTGATTGTGGTGAGATATTTTCTCTTGTTGCAAAAATGACATCCATTAGATTTTTGCTTTCTATTGCTATCGCTTATGATTTAGAGGTTGAGAAAATGAATGTGAAAATGGTTTTCCTTCATGGTGACTTGGAGGAGGATATTTATATGACACAACCAGAGTACTACGTAGTGAAAGGTAAAGGTAATTTGGTTTACAAATTGAAGAAATCTTTGTATGGCCTAAAATAGAGTCCTAAGATGTGGTACCAAAAATTTGATACATATGTGTTGAGTTTGGGATTTGAGCGTTCTAAATTAGATCATTGTGTTTATTATAAAATTGATGGTGATCATTTCCTATTTATTGCATTATATGTTGATGATATGTTATTTATTGGTAAAGGGAAAGGTATGATTTCAAAACTAAAATCTTAACTTGCTGTTAAATTTGAAATGAAATACCTAGGTGCAACTAGACACATTCTTGGGATGGAAATTAGAAGAGATAGAGTGAACAGAACGCTATGGCTTGGCCAAAGTAAGTGGTGCAGGGCACTTAAAAGCATTTTGAAGCATTTTGATTGCAATTTTGTTAAGTTGTGGTTCTTGTTCAGTGTATTTGTAATTTGTAATAAGGCTTTTTAGCCATGGTTGTAAGGTGCATTTTGTATGGTCAAGAGGTTTGGGCTGACCATATAAACCTCAAATCCTTCTTAGTCCATTGGGACCCTAGTTGAGTCACTTGGGCCTAGTAGGTCTAATGATGGGTTTTTGAGTCTATTTGCTAGTTTTGGTGTTTTGGGATATTTTAGAGAGTATGGTAGTTGTTTGGACTCCATTGGACAAGTAAAACCAATCAAGATCCTTGTGTTAGTGCAAAATGCCAAGGTTGTCAATGTGTCATAACACATTTAGGCGGTTGCAACTCACTTTGGACAGTTCAAACTATTTTTGGACGTTGCCTACCGACTTGGATCGGTTCATATTGCTATTCTCTTACTCCAAGAGAGGAGAGAAGATTTTGTACGGTGTTTTGGACACAAAAAAAAAAAACTGACTGTTTTTCCAAGATTTCTTGCTGTTGTACAGCCTGTACAGATTGGTCAAGTGGATCAATGTGATTTTTCTGAAACTAGATTGAGTCAGGGTTCAAATGCATCAAGTTTGAAGTCTTGAAGTGGTCGCAGTAGGAAGTTATTACATTTTTAATTCAAACTGGTCTAAAACCCTCATTCCTAGGGTTTGTCATACAAATTTGGCCCTAGAATGCATTCTAACTGGTGAAACTTCATGCCACTCGGTGAAATGCAGGCTAGGGATGTATATTCTATGATTTCAAAAGCATTTTGTTGGGAAAGACAGTCTTCGACCGTTGGAGTGATGCCCTAGGTCAAGTATCCCTATGTATTTGACCAAATTTGTGCAATTTGCTAATGCAAATGACAAAATCCTGATAGGGTGAGTGAATGGATGGTGGTTTTGAGATGTTTGGGTGTGGTGGAAGTGATCCAAGTTCCTGTCCCAAGTTTATGACCCCAACTTAGACCCTTTGCTTTGTAACCTAGACCTAAATTGATCAATTAGGCCTAGAGACCTAGTGGGTGTTTTGAGTTGCTGGAGTAGAGTTGGAACTGGAGGCTTGGAAGTCTATTAGAGTCCCATAAAGGGTATTCAAATCCACCATTTGTTTGCCCGGTCATTTAGGGTTTTGTCAAGTTGTGTAGTGAAAACTGGTTTAGGAGAGCTAGTAGTCTCACTAGGCCAAGTAAGGGTTGGAGAGTTGTGAGAAGTTGGGGATCAAACCAACTATGGGAAAGGTGTTTACAGACCTCTCTTAAGGTGTGGAAGGAGCCTTGAAGGTTGGATAACAGACTGGACAACAAATACCTAATTTGCCATAGGAATGACCTTGGTTGGATGAATTGGTGAAGTGGGTGAGTGGGCAGAGGAGATTAAACTTTATTGCTTCCCTTGTGCCACTCTGCATCAGTAAGTATGTTAATTCAATTTTACAGAGATTTAACATGCAAGAGTGTAGACCATTGTGTGTTCCCTTTTCAGTTGGAACAAAGTTATCTATTTTAGATTGTCCAACATATCCATCAGAGATGGAAGAGATGAGCAGAGTGCCTTACCAGAGTGCTATTGGAAGTTTGATGTATACTATGGTTTGTACTGTACCAGACATTGCCCAAGTAGTGGGAGTTCTTTCGAGATATATTTCTAATCCTGGTAGAGTTCATTGGGATGGAGTTAAAAGAGTCTTCAGATATTTGCGCAGTACCTTAGAGTATTCCTTGTGTTATCATAGTAATTTGACTGAAGACGATATTTCCCTTGATATTCATGGTTATGAGGATTCAAACTGGGTAGGTGATATTGGTAGTAGACGATCCACCAGTGCTTATGTGTTTACTTTATTTGGCGGTGTAATTAGTTGGATGAGTAAGCGATGGGATGTGGTTGCTTTGTCCACTATCAAAGCTAAGTATATGGTAGCTACTCATGCTTGCAAAGAAGCCATTTGGCTTAAGAGACCATGTTCAAATATTGTAATAAAACAAGCTGCAGTGACAATTTATTAGGACAGTCAGAGTGCGATCTGTCTAGCTAAGAACCCAACATTTCATGCCATGACCAAGCACATTGATGTACAATATCATTTTGTCAGAGATATGGTCGAAGATGGCAGGGTGAATCTGGTTAAGGTAGAAACTTTGATGAATGTTGTTGATTCTTTAGCTAATCCTATGAGCACGGAAAAGTTTAGATGGTGTTCAGAGACTATGGGCCTTTTGGCCCGTAGAAATTAAGAGACGATGTTTACTCTCTCCCGTTGATCTTGCAATGTGTTCGACAAGTGGGAGATTTGTTGGGAAAATGTGTCTCAATCTTGCAATTATATAAGGTTTATTGTTTATAGGATATATATATTTATATATTTCCTAGTTATACTGATAGGTGTAATATACAATGGGAGCATGGGGTGGAGTGGGATGCGTGTTAACATTTTTTTGTTAGCAAAAACTATTAAATGGCTGACATACATTAAATTAATGATATATTTTAAATCTAGACCATTCATTATTAACTTTTAGATCTGATGGTAGATATTTTGTTGGCTTGTTTTGCCCTAGAAGGTAACCTTATTTTATGAGGGCATTATATTATGGTTGCGGTATTGTGATGTATTATGAGAGTCTGATAGAAGTCGTGTTGTCTCTAGGATCTCTAGTAGTGATACTCCTATGAGAAGCTTTCTCTGCAAGTATATTGTATTCTTTGTGATTTCTGAATAATATATTGGGCAGCTTTTGGAGTGTGGGATTTTTCTCCCGAAAGGGTTTTCCCCATGTAAATCAATGTGTTGTGGTATGCATGGTATTTATGTTTATTTCTATTTAAGTTTCTGTAACTGTGAAAGGTCTATAATTTTTTGTATTATCCTCCTCTCAAGATTAGTGTAGGAAGTTGTTCTACTACCTTAGCTTCCTTATAAGTGGTATCAGAGCCTGATCACCTTTTGTTTCAGTTGTGGGTTGTTGGGTTTTTGAACTAATCTAGATTTGAGTGGGAGATTGTGCAGAAGACAATTTGTGATCTTGTTGCAGGAATTTTTAGATGGCAAGTTCATCAGGGAGAATAGAGGTGCATAAATTTTTTGGAAATAATTTTGAATGTAGAAGCTGAAGATGGAGGATCTGTTGATAGATCGAGATCTATGGGATGCTGTTGATGAGAAGGTTTCAAGGCTTGCAGATCCTACTTTGGCTGCTCAATATGATGTTATGGACCGTAAAGCCAAGGATCTAATCAAATTGTGTTTGGCAAACTCTATTTTAATCAATGTCCATGAAGAGACCTTTGCACTGAAACTATGGAAGAAGCTTCGTGAGATGTATCAAGCCAAATCTTTAGTGAATAATATTTTCTTGAGGAAGTAATTGTATTATTTGAGAATGGAAGAGGGTGGATGAATTACAGACCACCTGGACGCATTTAATATGTTGGTGGCTTAATTGGCATCAGTCGTTGTCAAAATGGATGAGGAGGAGAAATGTCAGATATTGCTTTGTTTTTTGCCTGATTCATGGGATTCTCTTGTTATGACTACTGAGAGTACTTCTGTTATATTGAAGACTGAAGATGTGGTGGGTTCTTTGCTTTTTGAAGAGATGAGGAGGAAGGTATCCATCAGTACCAAGTAGGTCCTAAATGTTCATGGAATACCTAAGGAAAAAGGCAAGAAGAATGAGAAGTGTGATAAATACAAGTCCAAGGGGAGATCCAAATCTCTTGGAACATCCAATGTTGTTTGTTGGAACTGCGGTAAGCCTGGACATATTTGTAAGGAATGCAAAGAAGAAAAGAAGAAGAAAAACAAGAGATTTTATTTTGATTTTGAATCTGAGAAGGAAGATGGTGATGCATTCATTGCAGCTTTGGCAACTCGTGCAGGTAATGATGCATGGTTAATTAACTCAAGTGCATCTTTCCATATGACCTTTAATAGAGATTGGTTTTCTGAATATGAAGAATTTGATGGAGGTAAGGTATGCTTGGGTGATGATTGTTATTTAAACATTGTTGGTTGTGGTTAAGTTAGAATCAGGTTTCCTGGTGGTAGAATAAAAAGGATTAATGGTGTGTTGCATATCCCCGGATTAGCACGAAATTTGTTATTTGTGAGCAAACTAATAGATGCAGGTGTGCAGGTAATATTTTTTGATGCAGGATGCAAGATGGTTAGAGGTGTCAGATATGACACATTATATAATCTTGATGCATGCATTGTTGAGTGCAATAGTACTTTCGTGAAAAGCAAGTCTGTGGAAGAGGTGAGGGTTTCATCTTCAATAGATGGTCATGGCTTTTGGGTACCCAAGGGTGCTCTTTCTTATGAATCAAAGTTACTTGCAGATAAAACTATGTTATGGCACCAGAGATTTGGCCACATTGGATAAAAGGGTCTAAGGACCTTGAAAAATAAAATCCTTGTTGAAGGGTTGTCTGATTGTAATCTTGAGTTTGATTTCTGTGAGCATTGCATTTATGGAAAACAAAATTGTGTTTGGTTTTACTCGAGTTCTCATAAATCTTATGCTGTATTGGATCTTATTCATTCTAATGTGTTTGGTCTTGTAGATGTTCCTTCAATTGAAAAATCCACACATTATGCTTCATTTATTGATGACTATAGTAGAAGGACATGGGTATACTTTCTAAAGAATAAATCTAAACTTTTTAGTTGATTTAAAGAATTTAAAGAAATGGTTGAGTTGTAGACTGGAAAGAAAATAAAATGTTTGAGGACTGATAATGGCGATGAATTTTGCTCTTCTAATTTTGATATATTTTGTAAAGATTGTGGTATTCATAGACAAAAGACAACTCGGTATTATCCACAAGATAATGGAGTTGCGGAAAGAATGAACATGACACTAATAGAGAAGGCTAGAAGTATGTTAATTGGGGCTGGCCTAGAACAAAGGTTTTGGGCTGAAGCTATTGCCACTACCTATTACTTGATTAACAGGTCTACTACATCAGCTCTTGTTGATAAGATGCCTATAGAGGCATGGTCGGGTCACAATCCTTCATTAAGACATCTTAGAGTTTTTAGTTGCGAGGAATATGAACATGTGCCAAAGGAGAAGCGAACAAAGTTGGAAAACAAGTCTGTGAAATATATCTTCAACGGATATAGTTATGGTGTGAAAGGATACAAGCTTTTGGATCCTGTTGCACAGAAGGTAATATATAGTAGAAGTGTTATTTTTAGACAAACTAAGCCTTCTTCTATTACATTGCAGCCAGAACAAAGTAAATAGGAATATGTGATTTAATTTCCTTCTACACCTGAGAAAGTTGAATCGAGGCCCAGGGATAGACAAGAAGATGAGGAGAGCTCATCTTGCTCTGAATCTTCAAAAGAGGAGGAAGAACCTCCAACTCAGCTTGTTTGTAGGTCTACAAGGCATAAATAACCACCTAAAAGGTATTCACCTGATGATTGGAAATGTATTTTTTCTTTGAATACTAACATGGATGAACCCAGATCTATAGAAGAGGCATTAGGTATGAATTATGCAGAATCCTGGAAGATTGCTATGGATGAAGAAATGACATCTTTGAAAAAGAATGATACATGGGATCTTATACCATTACCTGAAGGACGAAAACCTATTGGTTGCAAATGGGTGTTCAAGAAAAAGATTGGTTAAAATGGAGGTATTCAAAAGTACAAAGTAAGGTTGGTTGCGAAAGGTTACTCTCAAGTTGAGGGTGTTGATTATGGTGAGATATTTTCTCCTATTGTAAAAATGACATCCATTAGATTTTTACTTTCTATTACTACTGCTTATGATTTAGAGGTTGAGCAAATGGATGTGAAAACTACTTTCCTTTATGGTGACTTGGAGGAGGATATTTATATGACACATCTAGACCACTACGTGGTGAAACGTAAAAGTAATTTGGTTTACAAATTGAAGAAATCTTTGTATGGCCTAAAACAATGTCCTAGGATGTGGTACAAGAAATTTGATACCTATGTGTTGTGTTTGAGATTTGAGCATTCTAAATCAGATCATTGTGTTTATTATAAAATTGATGGTGATCGTTTCCTATTTATTGCATTATATGTTGATGATATGTTATTTATTGGTGAAGGGAAAGGTATGATTTAAGAACTGAAATCTCAACTTGCTGCTAAATTTGAAATGAAAGACCTTGGTGCATCTAGATACATTCTTGGGATGGAAATTAGAAGAGATAGAGTGAACAAAAAGCTATGGCTTGGCCAAAGTAAGTATGTCAATTCAATTTTACAAAGGTTTAACATGAAGGACTGTAGACCATTATGTGTTCCCTTTTCAATTGGAACAAAGTTATCTATTTCAGATTGTCCAACATCTCCATCAGAGATGGAAGAGATGCGCAGAGTGCCTTACTAGAGTGCAGTTGGAAGTTTGATGTATGCTATGGTTTGTATTAGACTAGACATTACCCAAGCAGTGGGAGTTCTTTCTAGATATATGTCTAATCCTAGTAGAGTTCATTGGGATGCAGTTAAAAGAGTCTTCCAATATTTGTGCGGTACCTCAGAGTATTCCTTGTGTTGTCATAGTAATTTGACTGAAGATGATATTTCCCTTGATATTCATGGTTATGTGGATTCAGACTGGATAGGTGATATTGATAGTAGACGATCCACGAGTACTTATTTGTTTACTTTATTTGATGGTCCAATTAGTTGGATGAGTAAGCCACAGACTATGGTTGGTTTGTCCACTACTGAAGCTGAGTATATGGCATCTACTCATGCTTGCAAAGAAGCCATTTATCTTAAGAGACTATGTTAAGATATTAGAATAAAATAAGGTGCAGTGATAATTTATTGCGATAGTCAAGTGCGATCTGTCTAGCTAAGAACCCGACATTTCATGCCAGGACCAAGCACATTGATGTACAATATCATTTTGTTAGAGATATGGTCGAAGATGGCAGGGTGAAGCTGGTTAAGGTAGAAACTTTGATGAATGTTGTTGATTCTTTAACTAAGTCTGTGAGCACAGAAACGTGCAAATGGTGTTCAGAGACTATGGGCCTTTTGGCCCCTAGCAATTAAGAGATGATGTTTACTCCCTCCTATTGCTCTTGCTTGGGCATCCACTCCTTTTCTTACTGATTGTTGAGTATTGCAATAGGAGGGTTTTGTGTGTGGTTCCCATCTAAGGGGTTTTTGAGGTGTCAGTATCTGGTTCTTTGTGCTTTGGAGGGCCTGCCTGCATGGCGGCCATTGGGGATCCAGGGGATCCCCTCTTTTGTCCTTTAAAGATGCACTTCATGTGGATGAACCTTCTTCATCCAGATATTGAGATGCTATTCATTTTCTCTTGCATGTAGCAGAGAAATCCAAAATGACTCAATTTTGGGGGTTTCACTTACGACCCAATGGGTGCATGGAGAAAAGCAAAGATCATCTTATTTTGGTGATTAATCTATAAGCCATAGCTGATGATGTTCTTTATTTGTTTTAGCATGCATTGATTTGTAAGTTTATGGGTGTCCGTATCTGCTTGCCCTTTTTGGAGGCCTGGGGTAGAAATAATTGATATCCTGAAGGTGATATGGAAATTATCTTAGAGACTAATGGATATTTCTTTGTGGCATTTTCCCGCTTGGAGGATTGAAATATGATTTTTGAAGGAGGTCCTTACTTTCATAACCAAGCGGGTTTACTTATAAAACCATGACCTATAGGGTTTGATCTAGTGGAGGAGATCCCAGCCAAGATTGCTCTCTGGATATGTCTCCCTCATCTTCCAATGGAGTTCTGGTGATATGACATTCTGCAATCCATAGCAATGATTATCGATAAACCCTTGGTGCCTTCTCACAAAACCCTCGACAAAAAGGTAGCCACTTTTGCTCGTCTTTGTGTTGAAATTAATTTGAATAATCCACTTCTTGAATTTATGGAGATTAGACTGGGTAGCATGAGTTGGATCCAATAGATTGACTATGAAGCTTTACCCTTTCGCTGCCATGCATGTCATGAATATGGACATTTACAAAGAAATTGTCCAAAAGTAGGTTCGAGATCTCCTCAACCCATTCCTAAGAAGTAGAAAGCTAATCTAAAAGTGAAAGGTAAGACCCCTATCCAGATTGATGGGTTAGACTCAAATGGATTTATTTCTGTGAAATCTAGGTCAAAAGCAAAGCCTTCAAATTGATAGTATAAAGCTACTCCTAAGGCACCCTCTGGCAACAAGTTTGATGTTCTTGAAAACTTTGAGGATTTATACACGATGGAGTATGAAAACAACCCAACTAGTTAGGGTATGCATATCTTGGACTTAGGTATTTCCAATCCTTTGGGTTTGACATTTAGAGGAGCCAGGGGTATTGAAGGTAGGAGATGTTCCTTCTTCTAGTCATATTGAGAAAAATGATGGGCAATAGGTGGTTTTAGAGGTACCTGTTGAAGGTGTGGACTCTGTTCCTTTGCCAGAGATTCAAATGAAGTCAAATGCAGTTAATGTTATGCCAGAGAATGAGCAAGGATTTGTAGCAAAAGAATATGGTAAAAAGAAGGCACCTTCTCTGTTGGGTCTTCATAGAAGAACATCAAGAAAAGAGGTACTGAAAAGGTTTTTAAGGAAAGAAGGAAGAAAGACGAGGAAAAAGTGAAGCTGATTGGGGAATCTTTAGTAGAATCTGGTGTCATTAAGACATTAGATACTCACTTTTCTAACCCCCTAAAATGATTGTGATATCTTGGAATGCTAGGGGTATGAGTAGCATCCCTCGATAAAAGGCTACTCAGGATCTTATTCGTGATCATAGATGAAATATTATTTTCTTTCAGGAAACAAAGCTTTCAATTGAAGATATGGCAAGTATTTCTTCTAGTATTTGGAAAGGAGGTCAATTCCTCTGCATTATGCAAATGGTATTGTTGGAGGGGTGGCCTACTTTTGGGACCCATGCAAAATCACTCCCTCCTGGTGGTTAGGGAGTATAAATTCAATTAAAATGGTTGCTTCGTGCTTTGATTTTGGGGAAACTATCTTGCTTTCAAATGCCTATGCGCCCATTGATTTTCTAGGTAAGGTTTTTCTTTGGTCTCATATTAGATTTATTTGTTCTCTTGCTCCTTCTTTCGCTTGGATTTTAGCTGGGGATTTTAATGCAGTAGTGAGTCTAAACAATAAAAAATGAGGTATAGATCATCTTGGCCCATATTCTACTATGTTGTGGGAGAATGTTTATGTTCTTAGCCTGGTTGATATGGTGCCGAGAAATGGAACCTTCACTTGGAATAATAGAAGGCGTGAAAATGACTATAATTTTAGAAAAGCTTGCTAGGTTTTTCGTCTCAAATCATTGGATTGGTAATAACTGGCTTCATTTTCAAAAAAATTGGGCTAGAAAGGATCTAATCATTAGCTTATCAAGTTTTCTTCCATAGTTTTTTCCCTTCCAAAACACCCTCCTTTTAAATTCCAGCTCATGTGGCTTCGGGATCCTAATTTGCTCGAGATCATGGAGGGATGGTGGTTAGAAGGGAAGCCTACTTTTGGAACAACTATGTATTCCTTTTTTAAGAATGTTTGAAGTTCAAGCTTAAAATGTGGAACATCTCATTTGGCAATATTTTTCAAAATAAATATTTTCTCCAAAAGAAGTTAGAGAGTATTAGTTTTCAGATTTAGGATGAGGGTTTGGATGAAGAGCTTTTGAAAGAAGAATCTTTTTATTCCAAGGAATTTGCAGAATGGGATCTTCAGGAGGAGATTTTTTGGAAATAGAAATTTTGGATTGATTAGCTTCAGGAAGGTGACAACATTATGTGAAAGAGCAAAGAGGTAGTCATGTTTTAGCTTTGCTCATTTCGGCTCAAGGAGAAAATTTGACCTCTTCCCAAGATATATCCAATGAATCCATTAGGAATTTTCCCTCTTTATTCACTAAGCACGCCCCAAAAGCCATTGAAGAAGAGAGACTCATCCTTGAGTGCATCCCTTCTTTGGTTTCAAAAGACATGAATAAGTTACTTTTAGCCACCATCTCCATGGAGGAGTTGGAGAAAGTTATGTTCCAGATGAAGAAAGGTAAGGCACTTGATCCAGATGGTTTCCCTGTTGAGTTTTTCCACTTTTTTTGGGACATTCTAAAGATTTACTTGTTAGAGATGGTTAGAGAATCATAGAAAAATAAGCAAATGCTTAAATCCATCATTTTTACTTTCGTTGTATTACTTCTGACCTATTTCTCTTTACAATGTTACTTATAAGACAATCTCTATGGTTATTATTGCAAGAGCAAACAAGTGTCTACTCTCCCTCGTTTCTCTTGAGCAAGGGGGGGTTTGTGTAAGGACGCCAGATCTTGGATGGTATTGTTGTGGCTTCTAAAGCCATTCATTCTATGTCCTCCTTTAAGGAAAAGGCCATGTTCATGAAGCTTGACATGTCTAAGGCTTATGACAGGGCTAGTAAGCCGTTTCTTCATAATATCTTATCTACTTAAATTGGGTTTTGCTCGGAATGGATAGACTGGGTTATGAGTTGTGTGACCTTGACATCCTTTTTTATTCATATCAAAGGTATTCCTTTAAATCTTTTTTTGCATCCAAAGGTCTCAGAGAAGGAGATCCTTTATTTCCTTGTTTATTTATTTTGATGGAAGAAGGTTTAGGTAGATTGTTGAGGCAACACAAAATAAGAAGGCATATTCAAGGTTGGTCCTGGGATCAAAGTCTTGACTCTCAATCTCATTTGCAATTCGTAGATGATACTACTTTGATGGGGGTGGCTAAGATTGATGAGGTAATCAGTTTTAGAGGGTGTTGGATATTTACTTAACTACTTCGTGTCTACAAATTAATGAGGATAAATCAAGTATTTTCTTTTTCAATACGCTAGAAAATATTCCACGTAGAATTGTTGATATTCTTTAATTCTAGATTGGGAGTTTGCCTGTGAATTATTTGGGAGTTCCACTTTTTTGCTGGTAATCTTAAGAGGGAGCATTAGAAGATAATTCTGGATAAGTTTCGCATGAGGGTGAGTCATTGGACCTTCTGATGGCTATCCTTTTCTGGTAAAGTGGTTCTTCTAAAATTTGTCTTGTAGACTTTGCCTATCTATAGATTTTTTATTTTAGTGGCTCCCAAGAGCTTTCTCAAAGAGTTTGATGCTCTTTCTAGAAAATTCCTATGGGCAGGAAATCTGGATTCTTAGAATTGGAGACTTGTGAGTTGGGACCTATTGTGTGGTTACTGTTGATGCTTAAAATTGCGTTGTTTCCACCAACATGGGAAGTTTCAGGAATGTGGGACTTGCGACCTGAAACGACCTCCAAATTTTAAAGAAGCTGGCTCTTCTTTATCTAAAATGTATTTTGGGAAAAGGGATAGAAATTAAACAGAAACACAGATGTAATGAAAGAAAATTTAACTATGGCGATGCGCCTAAGTATGATTCGTTTCTTAATATTAAGCACAGTGAAGCTATCTTTAGGATTTAGTTACATTAAAGAGCAAACAATGCATGATCAATGTAAAAGATAAAACTAATAGAATCAAAGGCTCACAACTAGACCATTTTTTGCAATGACACAGAAAATATCAGCAAAGGCACAGAACTCAGTCTTCTTATTAATTTTCCAGTCACATAAAAGGCATTGATACATGCACAGTTACACAAACTTTCTAAATCAAGAAAATAGAACAAAGGCAAATGATATTACTAGCCGCAGCAAAGTTTTTGAACACTCTGATTGAAGAAATTCAAATCTCAAAAATTGGTCTCCATCTATATCCCCAAATATCACAGATGTTACATATTTATAGCATAGAACACCCCCTAGATTGTCTATAACAACCGGATCTCAAACAGCCTTAACCAAACTGAACATAACTAGAAGTGTCTGACATAAGATATCATTCGGATCTGAAACAGTTAGCTTCTCTGCAAGTTCATTGGCTGAAACAGATACATGTAACGCTCCTTCCTTTGAATCAGGTGGGGAAACCTAACAGCTTCCGTTGTCTTTGCGACTATAAACCCAGAAACTGTAGGAGTCAAGGACAACGCTGAGAGGGGGGGTGAATCAGTGTTGTATGAATTTTAACTTTTTGCAAATTCTATCTTACAAGACAAATAGAGAGGAGGACATTAATGATTTGTTATGTTTATATGCACAAGACTTATAATAACAGATGTAAACAAAACAGGATCAAACCATTAATATGCACACACAGAAGAAATCAATGAGAAGCATGACACAAGCTTTTTACCGAGTGGAAAACCCTCAGGGTAGAAAAACCACTCATGAAGTGCCTCACTGGCTTAACTTTAAAAACTTCTTACAAAGCCTCAACTGGCTGAATATTATGTCTCACTGACAATTGAGAGGCCTTACTGACCTACAAGCCTCACTGGCAACAATGTTTAGAAGCACCAGCTTCAAGGAGCACCAACCCCTATTACAGAACAAACTAAAAATACGAATTCAGAGGGTTTCTCTGTTTCAATACAAAACATTTCTTCTCTCTCATGTGTCTGTCAAAAGGCCATTCTTTTTATCAACCCAAATCATATACAAACTCAAATATTCAAAATCAATCTTCTGTACTACCTACTCTGTATGTTTCTTCTCTGTCTTACCAGTCATACAATCAATGCACCTGAAAAGCAATTTTATACAAGTTGAATGTCTTTTCACCTTTCATCTTCTGTATGTTTCATCTCTATCCAATTATGAAGTTGCATCAAAATAACCCTTCATATTCTATGATCTGAAGAAAATGATTTATGTTTGAGACCTTTCAATTTCCTTTTCTTCAACTCCCCTACAAATAAAATCATAAAAAAAATCCACCATAAAATATTAACAAACATCTTCAATAAAATCTAATCAATGCTCTGTAAATAATTCTCTGAGATCTTCTCAAACCCTTCAACTTCTCCTTCACAAAACTCTTCAATCTGCAAACATCTGTGTATAAACAATCTTTTTCAAAAACAATTCATATTCTCTTTGCAATTTTTCACAAAAAATAAAATCCTTGATTTTCTCACATCATTCAATCCTGTCAATCTTCCTCATGAAAACCTTTCACCTTCACTAAATTCTTCAAAGCACAAAACCTTTCAACTTCTTCCCACATAGAAAATAAATCTTCATTTTGCAAAAAAAACATCTCCAATTCTCCATAAACATTTGCCTTAAAAAAAAATCTCCTTAAAAAAACTTGATGTTATTTCTTTAAATTAAAAAAATTTCTAATTTAATAACCACTAATCACCAAATAAAACTCACCATTTTCAAAACTCATAAATGTGGTATGAACCGACCACTTAGAGTTTAAGTAAGGTTTCCAAAAAAACAAAAGCCATAAAAGGCTTGGGGATTGGCATTTTAGAAACTTTAATAAATATATAGCAAGCTCCTCTAAAAAGGCAATTCGATGCCTTAAGTAATATGGAGACCTTCATTTCATCAGGCTTAAAAACTTGTTTTGTTTCCTTAAAAACATTTCAACGTTTATCTTTTGAAAAACTCATTCCCGCTCAAACACATTAAAAGATGACCGGTGTTTCATGTTACCATTGTAAGGGGGCCGGTTGCACATGTTGTAAGATCCCTCCTGTAGGTCATGTTTAGTGAAATGACCTTCCATCACAGGTCACCAATTGAATATAACAAAAGTGCCATAAATGTAGATGGGTAAATATGAACAAAGGTTTTAAAGACTTAAACAACCTTTTGATACACATTTAGTGCATTCGAACTAGGATTTCAAGAAATTAACCTCCTAGCACTTGAAATAATTACCATAGAGATAACTACACACCATGACCACAGAGATAACACTAAATAACTCTGCATAACCTTGCATAGATTGAATATTTTATGCCACTTTGTTTTGCAACCAAATAAAAGAACCATGACATTGATTTCTTAACTGAGATCACACCAAATGCCTTGCAACTTATGATTCTGTGCCATGAGCTATCATCAACCAACTCAGACCATATGAACTATTAGAAGCATCAATCAATTAACATGATTTCATCTAACTGATCATCCAACAAGGAAGGCATGTCATCAATATATTCCTGTAAGCACTTGAAACACCAATAAAGTGAGTATGATTGATACATGAATGTTATCAAACACTTGTAATATTATCATCCTTTTGTTACCAAAATGAGTGATTTCTTCTCAATGAGCTAACATTTATCAAGTCAGCCCTGCATATGATGATGATCTTATCAAAACATGAACTAACATTATTCTTCATAACTCCTGACTATCTTGATGATCTTGATGTCCTGATATGAAGATCAATCCCAACATCTATGACAACCTGAAAGACACCTCAACACAACTGTGATCAAATGAAGATCATGCCACAGCTGTTACTATGAAGACCATTCCGTGTTATTTGTATCAAGCCACTATCACTTGTAAACAACATGATGTCAAATGAACTACATCACCTTTTTGACATCAATGACAACCTAACTCCATCAGAAACAAACGACATAGCTCGCACACCTTACTTGAAACTCCTTCGTCTTTCTAGAAAAAATAGGAACTCGACACGTGGCAGCCTCCACTGCATTTGAAACATATACATGGCGGCTTCCGCAACATTTAGAAACAAAACCCTTGAGACAGATGGCAGCATCCACGTGCCTCACTTGAAAACTGTCTCATTATTCAGGAGGCACCAGAAAATGACACTTGGCAGTGTCCGCGGCACTTGCAAATAGATAAGTGGCAATGTCCGCAACATCATACTTTACCGTGCCTCATAGTCGGGAGAATTCTACCTTTGACATTTGTCACAATCCGCTGCCTCAAAACCCTATCACTTACAAAAAATGGGACCCACAATACTTCTTACCTGAGCAGCTTCAAAAGGGAACAGGAGCAGGTGGCGCTTTCCGCTGCTATTACCAAGTGATATGTGGCGGCTTCCGCTTGTCTATAGAAGCTTTAGATACTTTTTGAAAGTCTTGCGGAAAATGACACGTGTCGGACTCCGCATTGCCTTAGAAACACTATAGAAACATTTGGGACTTATTTAGATTCATGCGGATGATAACACTTGGCATGCTCTACTTTAACTTTAGCTACTTCACCAGGGCCCACCAACAGTCTTTACTTAACAATGAAACAAAAAGAACCTGTAGATGACGACACTTGTCATGCTCCGCTGACTTTGTAGGAGACACACGGCACTTTCTGCGTAACTTAGAGAAACATATAGAAACCTTCCGCAGCTGCCACTTGGCGCCTTCTGTGCTCACTGAGACTTTGAAAGGGCTTTTGAAGCTTATGAGAAACTGAACACGGATGCTGACACTTGTCGTGCTTCGCGGATATATAATAGGACACGTGGCTCCATCCGCGTAACTTAGAGAAACTTTATAATATGTCTTAGCTGGTGACACTTGGCACCCTCCGTGTAAATCTGGGACTTAGGCAAAAAATGAAACCCACGCCCATGCTCTGTGTCAAAACTAAAACGCGGCAAAACTGGAATGCTATGCAAAATGTAGAGTATTTTACTCTACAGTTCTTGGTGACCCCGAGGACTTTTGAGCCTACTCAAAAAGAATCCAAAAATGTGTATATTTACAGCAAAAATTCACAAATTCTGCAAGGCCGTCTGATAAACAGACCATTCAGCAGCAGAGAGTCCCTGTTTATTTTGTAAATCCTAGAAGGCTAAATCAAGGTTGATGATATCCTTGTGTGAAAAACTCTGCAAAACATGAATTGCAACCTTCAATTGGAAATCAAGTTGGGCCATTGGGATCAAAACAACTTCCACTTCTTGCACTGTTGAAGAATCTGTCAAACCCTGGAAAACTGACTGATCATTTTTTTCTGGCCAACAACAAAGGCTTGATTTCATCAATCATCAGTACATTGTTGCTATAAAGAAAAGAAGAGGGAAGTCCCAATTGCACCATATCTTCAATATGCTTCTTCATGTCTTTTACTCCCTCTTTTACCACATCTAGGAGCTCTTTGCAATTAATTGCTGCGGAGTTACAACTGAGAACTTTGTTCACCTTTTTTGCAGCAATCATTCTGTCACTAACCCCTGCTGCTGATAACGTTTCATCAGTTGTGTCATATAGCTTTTTCAGCAGCATTTGAGAATCAGACACTCTCAAAGAGACAGTGGATAGAGTGGCCTGAACTGAAGTCTCCACCTTTTCACACAATTTATGTGCATTTGGCAGGAAAGTTAGAGAAGGTCTGAGCTGAGTAATCTCCTCAGAGATTCTTTTCCATACTGATACATATAGCTCCTTGACCAGGTTCAGAACTCTTGCATTCTTTGGCCTATTAGCCAACTCAAGTGTCAACTATTTTGTTATTTGTTGCTCAGCTTGAAGTTGGGCCTGTATAGCAGCGGTATTGTTTTGCTCATTCAGCAGCTTCTGTTGGAACTGTGTGACTTGTTGCAGGTTTTCCTGACATCTTTTCTATAGTGTTGCCTTTTCTTGGCTTAGGGCTGTCACTGCAACTTTCTCTTGTGTTAGCTCTTCTTTCAAAGAAGCATTTTGGGCTTGAATAGCCTGGTGAATCTGACAAGAAATAGTATCTTGCAACTGTTTGTTGAGACTCTCTATTTCATCATTCTTTGTTTTAATTTTTGTAGCTAGATTGCTACAATTTGCTTTCTCTTGAGCTAGATCAGCCTCCATCTTCTGCAGCTTCTTTGATACTTTCAAATAATTAGTAGCTACAGCAGAAGTGGTTTCATTCAGCAACTCAACCCTGTCCTGTGGTCTGAAAAGTGACATATCCATAGCCACTGCACTCATTGTATAATCTTGAGGCTGCATCTGCTCATTTGGCCTGACTACATTAGGTGACAAATGAGTCACAGTTAGCTGCTGCTGGATTGGGTCAAATAGTGACCTCATGTGTGGTGCAGCCAGAGCTTTATTATCTTTCTTCCTCTTTTTCTCCATCTGGGCTTCCCTAGCCTTCTTAGCAGTGTTTGCTTGAGCTTAGAAGGTAGAGGGAGAGGTAATATACCCACCCGCAAAAGAATGACCCTGTGGCAAGCCATAGGGAATAGCCAAATGTTGGCTAGGGGGAATCTGGGGAGGTATTCTCTTTGGGACAGAGGGGGAAAAGGGAGGCAATGACATGGCTTGTGATGACATGGCCTGAGTAGTAATAGGTGGGACAAATTGGGAAATTGGCACAGCAGAGGTGGCAGGGAATAATATTTGGCCAGTTGGGATTACCACCCCTATAGAAGAAAAAGACTGAGAAGAAGGAGAAATAACACGTACCTAAGGAGCAATAGATGTACTCAATGGTTGCTGCTGTGAAGGCTCTACCTCCTCATATGAATCAGGCTGAAGTTTCAACTTCTTATGTTTCCTTAGCCTTTCTTCTTCTTGTTGTGCTTCCTTCTCTTCAACGTTTACCAGTGCTGCTAGTGGTGATTGCACAAAACTGGGAACCCCAATGGCTGACACTGATGGAGTCCCCCTAGATGGTGATGATATCACACTCTTTTGCTTCTCTAGGGCACTGAGAGATTGGGGCCAGATAGTTACAGGGGCTATAGATGAGACTTGTCCTATGACCTGCACTGTATGAGTTGATTCTGCTTGCCCCTCTGACTCTCCACCCTATGTCTGCAATTTGCTTGTATCAGGGCTAAAGACTGGAGACGGATGCCATTCATCCTAGATTGCCTCCCATTTCTCATCTGAGTCTACATTACCAAAAGAGTGAGTTGTCTCAAAAATCTCCTGCCTATACTTCCAATAAGCTTCTATTTTCTTGGGTTTCCATTATTTATTCTTCAACGCCCTTTTTAAACCAGAAGTCATTATGATTTTAGGGTCAAAAACCTTTTCCTTAACACAAAAAGTCTCCCATGGCCTGGCCCCCTAAAAAGGCAAATCTGTCAATTCTACATACAAATCAGGAGTATCCTCCTTAGGGTTTCTTCTGTCTTCCCAAAAGGGACGGCCCTCATGCACAATTTTAGCGCCAACATTGTTATTCTTGACCCATAAGGTTATGAAACTGCTTGGGTCATATCTCCATTTATCTTCAATTAGAAAGAAACCCAGGACAGCTAGCTTCCTCAGCAACAAGTGCTCAACATCTCTGACCTTTAGGGCCATGTTTTTCTTTACCCATGGAATATCATACATTTTCTTTTTCTTCTTCCCAGTGCCATAGTCATTATCAACCACAGACACTTGCCAGGTGACCTCTAAGAATGCTAACCTAGGAGTCAAAATCTTGGGTAGCAACACTGGTTCATAATTAAAACCATGGACCCTAATGATAGTATGATGAGATCCAAAAAAATAGTCATAGGGAATAGTGCAAGTTGTCATGAGGCCTCTGACACTTGGAGTTAATCTATTTTCAATAGGCTCTGGGCTTAGGTGACAAAAGGCAGGGGCAACAAAAAGTTCCCAAAATTCATATGGGTCAGATGTTTCGGATAAGATATGTGTCCATGTGGACACAGGAATGGTCCTATTATGACTGAAACTTGGGTCATACATATTCAAATGCATATATTGTGAAAAGATGCCAGAGTTTTGATATAATATGAGGTGAAATAGATAGGAAGAATACCTGAAAACCCCTTTAGATTTGAAGTGGGTGAGTTGGTCAACCATTGAATAGGCAATCTGCTCCGAGAAGTCAAGCTGATACTCCTGAGACTTGTCTACAATTTTTAATCTGAAGAGAATGGCCATTTGCCAATAATAGACAGTTATGTCCTCCTTCATTCCAAAAATGAATGCCATCATGGATAGTGCCTCTTGACTGGCCTGTGTAAATTGTGCCCTTTCTGTTGGCAGCACTAGCACAAGGGTATCATCGTCCCCTAATTGCAATTCTGATTTGAGAAACCTCAATTGATTATTAACGTTTGCCCACGTTTTCTGCATTTTGGCAATGGTGGGAAATGTGGCTGTTTTGTCATGATATAGGGCCAACATGTCCCTAATGGCCTTCGGTGTAATTTGCACCATGAATTGACCCTGTTGTATGGTGTTGAAGGGCGCATGAAACAATTCTGCACACATCTCAACTAAGTCGGGGCACGAATGTACACCTGGGACAATGAATTGTGCCAATTGAGAGGTCCATATCCTCATCCCGAATGTTTCAGATTGTCCAGCCTTGGCCTTCTAGATACATCTTTGGTGTGCCCCTTCTCGCAAAGCTTTGCCAGACTTTTGAAGGGTTGGGTCCGCAACAACATCTGCAAAATCCTTCATCTTTGCTGGGTTGATCGCATAACCAACTTCGGGGACCCTAGTCCTTGGATAGGTCCTTAAGGGTTGTGCAGGGGCCGAAGCATATGATTTGCTGGTGAGAAGCTTATTAATGGATTTGTAAATCCCAAACCCCTGTTGTGAAGACTGTGCCTCTTCCATATTTGTGTCTATACTGGGAATTAGTGAACTTATGTAACAAGTATGGAAGCTTCGCAACAGGGAAGACACTTTTACTAAGCAGGTTTTGCTATGAATTGAAAATGTAGGTAAAAGGGATTTTCTTAGCAGACGTAGGAACAAATGAGACACAATTAAGCCTTAACTCTTGTTATTAGGGTATTTAATGACACATCAAGTCTCATAAATGGCATTAAAACTGGAAAACCGTTAGTAAATCTTATGAAATCTGTGTGGGACAGAGTGTCAGACACGTCATAAAAGTGGCTGCGTAAAGGTACCTTGGGGAATTTTGGGGATTGGAGAGAGACTTAGTGAATGCGAGAGTTTCAAAATTTGAAGAGACTTTGAGCCGCGACCACGTGTTCATAGAACACTTATTAAAAGAAAGAGCGAGAAAACAAAGCAACAAGGAAAGGGAAACTATCTAACTATAATACATAGGAGACACTGCTTAATTGAAATGTTTTAGGTAGATCCCATTTACAGGAATCTCTTCGGGTTCGCCCTCCATTGTTTCAAGCTCAAATGAATTTTGTTGTTTACATGAACGAATCTTATAGGGGCCAGTCCACAATGACTCAAATTTACTATGTCGACCCGGCTTGGCAGCTCTCTCATCCCATTTCAAAACAACTGAGCCTACTTCGAAATAGGGGTTTGAAGTCTTCTTATCGAAGCAGTCTTTGATTATTTTCTGATGTTTCATTAATGATTCATGTGCTATATCCCTCTTTTCTTGAACTTCCAGGAGCTCAACAAGTCTGACCTGCATGGGGCCATTCTACTCAATCTCAATCTGTTTTAATAACTGGAGAGCAGGAATCTCCAAGCTCAGGGGCATTACATCAGGCTTACCATAGACCAATTCATATGGGGACATCTTTGTCACTTGTTTAGGCATAATTCTATCAGCCCACAGTGCTATATTAAGCACTTTATGCCACTCTTTGTGATGATCAGCCCCTATTCTCTTAATAAGTCTAATCAGATTCTTGTTAGTTGATTCTGCCAAACCATTACCCTGAGGGTAATAATTTGAGGAAGTTTTCAGATAGATTCCATACTTTAGTGCAAAGTCAGATATTTTTGCCCCTAAAAATGCTTTAGCATTATCTGAAATTATGGTACGAGGAGGCCCAAAGCGAGTAGTGATACCCTCCAGAAAGTCTAAGATCACCTTTTATGTTGCTTCTTTGAGTGGCACTGCCTCACTCCATCTGGTAAAATAATATGTGGCAGTTAGAATCCATTTGTGTCCCATACTTGACACCGGATTGATCATTCCAATGAAGTCTAGACCCCATTGGGCAAAGGGTTCATCTACAATTATAGGACTAAGGGGCATTGCTACATTCCTTCTCTTCCCCACATAATACTGACAAGATTGGCACTCTTTGACCAGTTGATAACAGTCTGTAAATAAAGTGGGCCAGAAGTAACCTGCCTGACTTGTCTTTATAGCTGTGGTTTTTGCAGAAAAATGTCCACCTGAGACTCCATGGTGCATTTCATGTAGTATTCTCTGAGCCTCATCTTTCTCTATACATCTTAAGAGTATACCATCAGTATTTCTTCTGAAAAGAACTTGGTCAATTAAAACAAAATGGACCCCTTGCTGCCTATAGTACCTCCTCTTGTCATGAGAGAGCTCTTTTGGGAAAATCCCATGTTTCATAAACTGGATTCTATTTGTGACCTAGGAGTTCTGATCAATTTCTTGTATCCTCAATACATTTTATTTTCCTGTTTCTTCAGTTATCATCTTTTCCATATCTTGAGCCATGTATTGGCACAACCCCCTACCTCTGACCAGCTTAGTGGGTCTGACCTCTACATCATACTCAAGGATCTTTGTTATCTAGTTTGCTCTTTTTTCAGTGATTTCACCTTCCATAATGTATTCTCTGACACTAGGATGAACCACAAGTATCAGAATCTTATTTCCTGTCACCATATGCCTGAATTTCTTGAGTGCTTTTACCATAACATATGCCTGTTTCTCCACAAAGTTGTATCTGGCTTCATACTCCCTAAGAGTCCTTGAGAAAAAGGCTATCGGATGTTCTCCCTCTTGTTGATCATCTTTCTATGTTAGGATAGCAGCAACACTGAATTCCCCTCCATAAACATACATTATAAAGGACCTAGAGAAGTCTAGGTTCCTCAGTACTAGGGCTGTTGAAATTGCTTTCTTGACCTCCTCAAAAGCTTGTCTTCCTTCTGTAGTCCACTTGAACACTAGGTCTTTCTTCAACAAAAGTGTCACTGGTCTTATTAGGCCTGCAAAGTCTGATATGAACCGACTGACAAAATTAATCTTTCCCAAAAAGGACTGAACTGCCTTCTTATTGACTAGCAGGGACAAGTTCATTATGGTTGTGACTCTCTCTGGATCTATAGAGACTCCTTTGGATACTATATGCCCTAACAGTTTGCCCTGAGGTACTGCAAAGATGCATTTCTTAGGATTCAGGGATATTCCAAACTCTTGACATTTCTTGAAAATAGCTTCTAGATGGTTAAAATGATCTACAACATTCTTGGAAAAAATAGTGAGATCATCAAGATAAATTAGAATGATTTTATTTATGAGTTCTCCAAATGCTACATCCATTGCTCTTTGAAAAGTGGCTCCAGCATTCGAAAGACCAAAAGGCATCTTTGCATAGGCAAATGTTCCCCATTTTGTGGTGAAAGTAGTCTTATGCC
Organism: Cunninghamia lanceolata; assembly: GCA_027924645.1. NCBI lineage: Eukaryota > Viridiplantae > Streptophyta > Pinopsida > Cupressales > Cupressaceae > Cunninghamia > Cunninghamia lanceolata. The sequence continues at coordinate 6,658,000 of BSBN01000023.1, read as the reverse complement.
GATCTTCATCAGCCAACCAAATCTAATTATATCCAGAGAAACCATCTAGCAAGGAAAATCTCTTTGATCTAGCCACAGTCTGTAAAATTTGTTCCATAGAGGGCAAGGGATAGTGATCTTTCAGAGATGCTCTATTTAGGTCTCTGAAATCCACACAGAGCCTTATGTCACCATTCTTTTTTCTGACTGGTACTAGATTGGATACCCAGGTTGAGTGTTTGATTGGAAAAATTATTTTAGATTTTAAGAGTTTCTGCAACTCATCCATCATTAGAGGTTCAATCCTTAGATTCACTGGCCTCTGCTTCTGTTTGACTGGCTTAGATCCTTCAGTCAGTTCTATGGTGTGCTGAATGATGTCTCTGTTATAGCCATGAAGGTCTTCATAGGTCCAGGCTATTACTCTGTATATCTTTCACACAAGTCAATCAGTCTTTCCCTTTCCTGTTGGGTTGTGGAATTTCCAATCTTTAGTTTTCTCCCTTCACTCACTTGTATCTTAGAATAATCTGCTTTATTTGCTTGAAACCTCTTCTTCTCTAGGCTTACATCTTCTGGATCAAATAGGTTTTCTAAAGTAATCAAGCCTTTGGGAAGCTTATTGGTCTTTAATTGAATAATTTGGTCTCCATATGCTTCTTCAATTTTGGGTTGCAATTAATCAACAAACTCCCCTGACTGTTGCAAAAATGAGAGTACCTGAAAATCATTTTCAAAGACTTGACAATTTTCATCATTGTCTGGGATAGTTGGCCTTACTATAACTTTGACTGACTCATTATTGACTAATAGATCAATTGCCAGGTCAAACTGTGAGCCAATCTGTGCCATCCTATCTGCTTCAGAATTTTGGGTTCTAGGAACTACTTCAATATTGAAAGCTTCAAAATCATCTATTAAGTCCCAAATTCTGTGTCTATAGGATCTCATCCTTACATTTTTGGCTATTGCCTTTTCTCTGATTTGTTTCACCACTAGTTCTGAATCTCCTTTGACTATCAGATTCTTTACTCCCTTTTTCTTGGCTAACATGAGCCCATGTACTAAGGATTCATATTCAGCATCATTATTAGTACAAGCAAATTGGAAACAGATAGCTCTTAAAATTTTCTCACCATTTGGAGCAACAAGACAAATTCCTGCTCCGGCACCATTTTTACTTCTAGCCCCATCAAAATTTAGGGTCCAGATTTCTGAGTCCTTTTCAGATTCTTGAGTCTTTGGTGTTTCTTCCCTTAAAACATTTGGGATTTCATGGTCTTCATCAAATATGACATAAGTGCCCAGACCAGTAGAGTCATAATTTCCATATGGGTCACTTTGCATCATAGTTAACAACTGGTTATTTTCCTCCTCTTGGTCATGTTCAGTCTAGTCACCTAACTCTTCAACAAAGACCCTTTCTTCTTTATTCAGCATAGCATAAGCTGCCTCTAATTTTGGGGTTGGCTCATTTGTGATGTGATCCTTAGATAATGACTCAGACAGTATTTTCATTTTTGTACCATATTTGGTTCTTAGGATGAGGTGAGACCAATCAAATGACATATAACCTCCTATCTTAGCTATAAAATCTTTGGATAGACATAAACCAAAAACAGGAGGAATATCTATGACTACCACATCCTGATTCACAACTATATTAGGGCAAGTATACAATTGCAATGGGAGTTGTTTAATTTTCCCTATTGTTTGCACCGATTTCCCATCCAGCTGCATAACTCCTCTAGTAAGTGGCTCATACTTTATCTTTAAAGCATCTGCTATTTGTTTAGGCATTACTGTAGTACTAGCCCCTGAGTCTATCATTGCATTATGTAACAGTTTCTTCCCAACTATCAAAGTCAAATAGAAGGGCTCTAGTTTGGATTTGCTTACCTCTGGTGCATTGTTCAAAAGGGCTGTTGTCTGCAGAAGAACAGTGTCTTTGAGCTTTTCCTTATTAGCAGGTCCTCCTTTGGTACCAGTATGTTTAGGCACTGCTTGGCCCTGCAGAGCTTCTTGCAATAGTGTCTTTTGCTCAAGAATAGCTAACATGTCCCATATTGACACATGTGCTGGGGTCCTCTTCAGCTGATCCACCACATTCATAGGTCCTAGTGTTTGGGTTCTTAGATAATAAGGGTACCTTGCTTTTTCTTGAACTTGTCCAGAAATTACTTGGTTCTGCACTGGCTGAGCTATTTCTTGTCTAGCAGCTGTGTTTTGATGACCTTGAAATGGAGGAATCCCCATAATTTCATTATTTGCGACTTCAGGCTGTTCCATCATCCTTCTCTTGGCTCTGGTGTAGTAATCTGATTGTACCAATGGCTTCTTGGAAGTAGAAGTTTCATTCAAAAATACTGACTCTTCATCTTCAATCCATGAAAACAAAGCATGCTTAGGGGCTATTTCTTCTTCTTGTTGTAAGGACATCCCTTGCATCTGAGCCACCAGGACTAAATTTTGCATACCAGGAGATTGGTAGGGTTGAGTGTCAGAAGTATTTGCAAATTGTCCATCTACTCTTCTTTGCTCTACTATCTTTTGTTGTAGATTACCCCTGGGACAGTCTCTGGGCATATGAGCATTATTACAAGGGAAACACCAGGCATTGGTGCCATCTGCATAATTATTCTGCCTTGGGACAATCTCCCTGTTTGGATTAGGAGGAACAGTCTGTAGAGGTGTAGGGACTGTGACTAATTGATTTGATGGCTGAGGATTAGCCTGTCTCTGAGGGCCTTGGTATTGATTTGGCTGAAAAGAAGGTCTATTCCCTTGATAGCCTTGGTATTGGGGTTTTGGATAAGGATTTTGCTGTCTCTTTAGGTTAATAATCTCATTAGAGAAGGTCCTTAAGATGTTCTTGATTTCATCTATTTCATTGGACTGGACAGGGGCAATTGTTTTAGCAGGTTGTTGAGGGAATGTATACATAGACACTAGTGGGGTAATAGAATTAGGAACTCCTTGAGGCAAAGGTAAGTTAATCTCTGGGAACATAGGCATAGGAGGTCTTGGGGGTAACTTTCCACCATCTATCAAATTATTCTCAGCCCTGACTGTCAACTCATAAGCTTGTGGTAGGTTCTGACCTCCAAGTGACTGAATCATTACCGATATATCTGAATTTAAAGCCTTAAGATAGAATACTATAGCCATACCTGGTAACGGTCTTGCTGTGGTGGGAATTATGTCCCAAATTTTTTGAAACCTTGAATTGAAATCAGTCATTCCTTCTTGTGGCGCCCTTTTGATAGTGATCAATTGTTGCAGCAAAGAAGACTTATCACCCTTTTCTTTGAATCTATCAAAGAAAGCATCACCAAGCTGGTCCCATGTAGCTATTGTGTTGGGGGTCAAGGATTTGTACCAGTCAAGGGCCTTTCCTTTAAAAGAAGCAACCAGCAGCCTTATAGCCACATTCTGTTGAGTGATCACGTGCACTGCACAAACATCAGAAACGTCCTGCAAATGTTCTTCAGGTGTCTTGAAATCCTCCCCACTGAACTTGGGCAGGGCCTTCAGGGCATTGGCTGGAATTGGGTCCCAAGTGGCTGGTGGTACTGGGAGGATTAGAGGACTGCCAGTGTTCCAATTTGCATAATTCCTTGGGGCTACAGGTGCTCCCATGTTTGCTCTTGGTGCTGCTACAAACTGGTTCACTCTTCTTCTTGGATTAGCTACTAATAGCGGTGAAAGAATACCTGGGTTAGCAGCAGATTGGGCTCTGGTTACAGGTCCATAGCTCTGACTTCTTGTAGCTCTTTGGTTCATACAGTCTTGAAAGAAACTTCAAGAATGGTCCCACCGGGCGTGCCAAAAACTGTTGATGCTTAAAATTGCGCTATTTCCAACACCAACATGGGAAGTTTCAAGAATGTGGGACTTGCGACCTGAAACAACCTCCAGATTTTAAAGAAGATGGCTCTTCTTTATCTCAAATGTATTTTGGGAAAAGGGATAGAAATTAAACGGAAACACAGATGTAATGAAAAAAAATTTAACTATGGCGATGCGCATGAGTATGATTCATTTCTTAATATTAAGCACAGTGAAGCTATCTTTAGGATTCAATTACATTAAAGAGCAAACAATGCATGATCAATGTAAAAGATAAAACGAATAGAATCAAAGGCTCACAACTAGACCATTTTTTGCAATGACACAGAAAATATCAGCAAAGGCACAGAACTCAGTCTTCTTATTAATTTTCCAGTCACATAAAAGGCACTGATACATGCACAGTTACACAAACTTTCTGAATCAAGAAAATAGAACAAAGGCAAATGATATTACTAGCTGCAACAAAGTTTTTGAGCACTCTGATTGAAGAAATTCAAATCTCAAAAACTGGTCTCTATCTATATCCCCATATCTCACAGATGTTACATATTTATAGCATAGAACACCCCCTAGATTGTTCGTAACAACTAGATCTCAAACGGCCTTAACCGAACTGAACATAACTAGAAGTGTCTGACAAAAGATATCATTCAGATCTGAAACAGTTAGCTTCTCTGCAAGTTCATTGGTTGAAACAGATACATGTAACGATCCTTCCTTTAAATCAGGTGGGGACACCTAGCAGCTTCCGCTGTCTTTGTGACTATAAACCCAAAAACAAATAGCATAGCTCGCACACCTTACTTGAAACTCCTTTGTCTTTCCAGAAAAATAGGAACTCGACACGTGGCAGCCTCCACTGCATTTGAAACATATACATGGCAGCTTCCGCAACATTTAGAAACAAAACCCTTGAGACAGATGGCAGCATCCGCGTGCCTCACTTGAAAATCGTCTCATTATTCAGGAGGCACCATAAAATGACACTTGGCAGTGTCCACGGCACTTGCAAATAGATACGTGGCGACGTCTGCAACATCATACTTTACCGTGCCTCATAGTTGGGAGAATTCTGCCTTTGACATTTGTCACAATCTGCTGCCTCAAAACCCTATCACTTATGAAAAATGGGACCCACAATACTTCTTGCCCGAGCAGCTTCAAAAGGGAACAGGGACAGGTGGCGCTTTCCACTGCTATTACCAAGTGATACGTGGTGGCTTCCGCTTGTCTATAGAAGCTTTAGATACTTTTTGAAAGTCTTGTAGAAAATGACACGTGTCAGACTCCGCATTGCCTTAGAAACACTATAGAAACATTTGGGACTTATTTAGATTCACGCGGACGATGACACTTGGCATGCTCTACTTTACCTTTAGCTACTTCACCGGGGCCCACCAACAGTCTTTACTTAACAATGAAACAAAAAGAAGAACCTGCGGATGACGACACTTGTCACGCTCCGCTGACTTTGCAGGAGATAGACGGCACTTTCCGCATAACTTAGAGAAACATATAGAAACCTTCTGCAGCTACCACTTGGTGCCTTCCGCGCTCACTAAGACTTTGAAAGGGCTTTTGAAGCTTATGAGAAACTGAACACGGATGCTGACACTTGTCGTGCTCTGCAGATATATAACAGGACACGTGGCTCCATCCACATAACTTAGAGAAACTTTATAATATGTCTTAGCTGGTGACACTTGGGGCCCTCTGTGTAAATCTAGGACTTAGGCAAAAAATGAAACCCGCGCCCACGCTCTGTGTCAAAACTGAAACGCGGCAAAACTGGAACGTTGTGCAAAATGTAGAGTATTTTACTCTACAGTTACACAATAGGCCCCATTTTGCCTTAGCAAAATAGGGACCCAACCTTTTTCTTGCTTTTGCTTGCTTGTCTTCTTGCTTTGGGTGGTTTGGTAAAATTCAGTGTGTCACCTTTGCTTATGCATGTGCATCACAAGGAGAGGTTAGTTGTCCAAATTAGCATTTGCTATCATAAACCTCATAATTAGAATGAGTACAAAATTCTAAGCGAGTTTCCCTTTTGAATCACCCTCATATTGTTTAAGGATAGAAAGTTATGCTAAGTCAAAGATCGGTCAACCCAGATATTTCCCATAGGGTCATATTTCTGAATATCAATCATATTTGTTTAGATGACCTTGACTTAGAAAAGTCACCCGATGTACATCTGATCCCCAATATGTGAACGTCAAATTTAAATAGGGACGAGTATCTACCCATCATAAACCTCATGTATTTCGCCGGGGGGGGGGGGGGGGGGGGGGGCGTCATATTTCCTAATATCCATGATCTTACAAAATATCACCCCCTTCATGAATATGACTATGACGTCATTTAGTTCCAACGAATGAAAGAGATCACCCTGATGATGATGTAATCATTACACCCGATCCACGGAGGGTCGTGTATCCTAACATCCTTCATATTTCTCAATATGACGATGACGTCATCATAACCCGATAACTAAAAACATAGATGGCATGATGATGTCATCGCGATCTATCCCCAAGGAGGTCACATTTTGAAATATCCCTCGCTATAGCAAAATGACCGTGACGTCATCTTTCACAAATAATTGTTGAAGTCCATATGATGATGACGTTACCCATGTATTCACGAGTGAGGAGGATTTTTGTGATTACCGAAGACTCGAATATTTTTGAATATCCCTGATCTTCAACTTTATGACCCGATCTTTCTTAGTAGTCAAAGGTTGAAAATATCACCCTCATCTTTAGTAAACGACTATCTAACGTAGAGGGGGGTCATATTTTCCGTTAGGGGTCATATTTTCAAATATCCCTGTTCTTCAAAAGATCACCCACTGGCATTAAATGCAAGCCAAAAGGTAGGTGGAGCCCCATTGGTTTCCAATACAAATCTAACACTTGGCAGCATCTATGAACTTCATGTGGATGATTGACAAATTCAATCAAAATAGCGCATACACCCTAATTTGTCCTATTGATCAGTTTAAAAATAAATTTTAGGGATTATTTACATTTACCCTGCAATATTTGAAATTTACAGAGTTCTGAAAGTAGGCACCTCATAGTCATCTACCTGCGGAGTGTGACACTCAACGTAACAGAATGGAATAGAAGATACAGTATACTCACATCTTTCCCGTTATCAGTCATATAATCAAAAGGGGGAAGCGAATATTAGGTAAGTAAAGTAAAACCCTCGCCGTTGTCGTTTATTGCAAATTACTAGGTAAATAGTTATTTATTAGGTTAATCTACATGATGATGCATGGAATAAATTGAAATGTTGAATAGTGATTATGAAATGCATAATATCTTTGAGCTCCCCATACAAACACCCTAGGGTAAGAAATTCGTATTTCTATTGCAGGATTTAATGGAGGTCAGGAAGAACATATCCGACTCTGAGTTCTTGAAACCCATGTTTGTACAGCCTAAGGGAGTAGGATTCAGATACGGTTTGATAGATGTGTTGTTCTCAAAATTAGCTATGCTCGTTTTTGTAGACAACCCCTACGAAACTTGTCTGTTTCGTAGCCTACACTCTAAGTTTGCAAATTGAGACAAGTACTCTTGGCCTCGTGCGAAGTTATCTAACATCCTAGAATAGTTTGTTACATTCCCTTAAGTTGATTCCTTGAAATTCATACAAATCGATTAGGTTGCAAATTGATCAAGATATCAATTTTGATCATTTTAGGTGTTAGTAAGTTTTTGAAACTTCATGTGCATAAGCGGTCAAAACTGCCACTCTTGCATATCCTTAATAGCTTCTATGTGCGATGTCGGCCAAAATTTCTGCTCATACATACTTATCTTGTTTCTTTGTTAACATGTAAGGGCGGTTAAATCTGCTGCCCATGCATGCCCCTTGTCAAATTTCGCATGTGTAGGAGCGGTCTTATCCGCCGCTCATGCATATTGTCCCTCATGTGCAAAAGTGGTCTTTCTGGCCGACAAAGCATGATCCCACGAAATCCATGAACTTGAAGTTAGCATTAATGGCACTCGTGCCATGTTTAATGCATAAATTTAAAGTCTTTTAAAGCATTTTATTTTCGTTTTAATTTGCTTATTGTTTGTTTTTGAGTTTTCCAACTAGATTGAGACCTTCTTCATGCTAGTTTGCTTCACTAAGCTCATGTAAACTTTGGATCTAGCTAGATTTTGTTTCTTGACTGCTTCTAGGGTTTCCATTCTTTCGTCAGGTAAGTCTTTGTTTTTTCTCGTTTTTGTTTTAAAGACTAGGGTTTTAGCATGTATTAAACTTCTTTGTTTTTGTTTTAAATTCTCTTTTATGTTTAGTGAAATTGTATCATCTGTGTATGTGTTTTTCGTCATCTTCTTTAAAACCCTAGTTTTCTGTTTTGTCTTGAGTTTCCTCCTATACGCGTTGGTTAAATAGGTCGAGGTTTTTACCGCCCATGTTCAAAAGCTTATGATTGTAAGTTTTTCCCCTTAACATGTATCGGCGATTAAAACCACCGCCAATGCACATTTTTTGTCCTTGCATTGTGTTCATACTTTATGTAAGGGCAGTGATTTTTGCTGCCCCTACATGAACCTTATATGATCTTTCCACATGTAAGGGCAGTTAAAACCACTGCCCTTACACAAACCTTTACATTACCTTTCAAAGTGTAATAGCGGCTGAAACTCCCGCTCTTGTATATCTAACCTAGAGTTTCAAGAACACCTGCATAAGCAGTCTTTTCGACCGACTCTACACTTTAAACTTCTTCCTCATGCATTAGCGGGCATTTTTGTCGTTTATGCATATCAAGGTCAAACATGCTTGTTCCCTCATATGTAAGGGCGGTCAAATTGACCGCCCCTACATCAAAACATATATATCTTCCCAAATACATGCAAAGGCGGTCCTTTTCACTGACCTTGCACATGCATTACAACTAAACCTTTTCTAAGCACATGCAATAGTGGTCAAATTGACCGACTTTACATGAGTAAATGATCCCTTGTGCAGGAGCGATCATTTTGACCGCCCATGCAAATTTTCCTGAATTTTTCTAACACCGGGGAAGATTCACCTTTCAAAGCCTGTTAACCCACTTTCACCTTTTACCTCGATTTGTGCTCACTCAAGCCATTCAAAGCATGCTTCCCTATTCATGATCATCAAATCACAGTAATCCCAATTTACCCATTTTTCCCCTAATTGCGAGATCATGGTTTTTTGCAGTTTTCGACAAACATCTGTGGTAGATGTTGTTTCCAATTTCCTCTTCAAAGTTGATATCGGAGCCATCTCCATCCAAAGCCAAAATCATGAAGTACAAATACTAAGGGGTCTTCCCTGTCACTTCAGTACAGTCTAATGTTGATGAAATCAGAGATACGGAGATAGGGCATGTAGATATGATAGAGTTTGTGGACAAAACTAGACAAACAAATCCTTCCAAACACATGCAGAAGATCATTGACAGCAACATTCACTTGGTTGCCTCTTTTCCAGTTGCTGCCTATAATCCTGAGTTTGTTCTTCAGGTGGCTAGCCATTACAACAAGGATACTAGGATTGTGACAGATTCCCAAGGGAATGTGATTATGAGGTTGGATGCAGAGTTTCTTGATAAAATCTTCATGTGTCCTATTGAAAGTATTAGACAAATTAATTTTGCTCAAGGACAAAGAGACTATGATGAAGATGCGGAAGCCGCGAGAAGGTACATAAACAATAAATGGTTGAAGATTCCTTAGAGCAATTTGACCAGATGGCCGAAGGATCTCCCGAGGAGTGACTTTGTAGAGGAGGTCTGTGACTTGATCACACTTTTGAGTTGTATCAGAGGACTCCCTTCCTCCTCCAAGTTTCAAGAATGGATGTATACATACATCAAAGTGATTCTCCGGGGCACACCAAAAATCTTCTGGGGAGAACAGATTAGTAATAATTTGCATAAGCAATTGGTGAGAGTCAACAAAACATTCAAATTTTATATGACCTCGTATCTTGTATATGTTGCAGCAAGCATGAGAAGTTTTCCTGGTCTTACTCAGGTTGGCGATAGGAGATTGGTCCCTGTGTATGAGTATTATCCTCAAATCACTCTAAAAGGATCAATTCATCATTTCCATAGGGTTAATGATGCTTTATTTTTAGTGTTTATGTGCTTATGAGACAATGAGCTGATTCAAAAGAGGGTTTCAGATGAAGCTTGGGAAGTTGTAAATTCTTTTGGCTGCTTGTTCTTACACTTTCTTACTTTCACATATCTCAGAGTAGGGTATTATCTTGGTTACCCTTATATACTTCCATGATATCCCACTGACCGGATTGTTCTCATGGAATTATGTAGGCAGCTGATTGTGGTACATAATAAACAAATGGAGCTGAAAAAGTCAGGGATAAAGTTTCCTATATAAATTGGAAGGTACTCAGTTCAATCGGCTACCAAGGCAAAAACAATTGATTCTGAATTGCAACTGGTCACCATGAAAACTTTCAAGAAATAGGACCATTTTGACTTCAGGAGGGTACAAGATAAAATCAAAAGAAAGTCAACTTTCCATATGCCAATGGTGGAAGATATTTGGGCTGACCTCAGGACACAAAATGAGATCAGGAAGTTAGACTTTTGCAGACTTCATTTGAGTCAGATAGAAGAGCTAGGCCTTGTGGATATTCCATATGGAATGGAAGATGATGGGAATGTTTTAGATCCCAAATATAATACTAAAAATGTTGAAGCCTTGCCTCTTCCAGAGGTCAAATAGTCAGTCAAAGAGGAGACTTCTAGAAGGAAAAGATTTCAGCCAATCTTGGCTAACACAAACATATGGTTGGAAAGCAAAGGGATCAGATTGAAAGAATTTCTTATAGGGTCAGAGACTGAAATGCAGGAGCAAACAGGTAAGAAAGTGGAAAATAGAACCAAGAACAAAAGTGACACCCCTTCTTCCTCCAAAACACGTAAGCCAAAAATTAAGTTTGTATCTAAGGGAGGGAAGAAGAAGGAGATCATAGGGCCTCTAATGTTACTGAATCTGGTATTGAAGACACTAATGTTGAGCAAATGGAGGTTGAGGATGTTGAAATTGAACAACAAAATATTGAGAAAGCTAAGGATATCCAGCAAGCAGAAATATCTAAAAAGCCTGCCGAGGAAGATGAAACAAAACAAGGTAAAGATGAGAATGTAGAACAGGAATAACTTGGTGATTCACAATTTTCCCCATGAAAGGACCTTTTCTAAATCTTAGCTTCATGTTCCTATTTCTAGTGTTTTTCCTACAGTTTCAAATACTCCTATTTCACCTATTTTAGTTGTTTCCTCTTATAATACTCCCCCTTCATTAAGAACGAGTTTTGGAACAATGTTTGATTCATCTGGGTCCATTCCTAGTTTGTCCTCCTTGTCTTTTGATATCGGTGAACAAACTGTGTTAGAACATTTTCTAGATAGTTTTGAAAAGATTATTGATACTTATGCTATTTTTACTCCTACCAGTCCCATTATTACAATAACAGGAATAAGCATGGCCCTGGCAAAGCAAGTGATTGATTCTTCTCCTAATGTGGGTGCTTCTGTACTTCCTCCTTAGTTGTCGCATATACCCCGAAAAGGAAAAAGCAAGCAATTTCACCAGATGAAATTGATATAGAGAAGCTATTGCCTTTAAAGTCAAAAAATCTAAAGAAAAAGCCTAAGATTGTTTCTAGGCTTATCAATGAAAAAGGGATTAGATATGCAGAAATTGCCAAGCCACCAGAGGATGCTACTATCGATAATTTTGATATGAATGATTATGTCATCTCAAGGGTTGAGTTAGGTAAGCTAACTCATGAAAGCATTAAGGCAGATTTTCAAACTACTGCCAGCACCTTGCTCAAAAAATATGATGAAGTCAAGAAGGAGAAAGAACAGTATAAAGCTAAAGCAGAACAACTTGCTGTTGTTCTTCAAAAAATAGTAAAGTCATCTGAAATTGTGGAACCCATGGCAGTAACTGTAGAAGATCCACTGATTCAGAAAGTGGAAAAAGCCCAGGCTAGAGGAAGAGTGGTAGGAGATATTGTGGAACGTTTGCTAGCCCAAGAACGTTTGCTAGCCCAAGGGCGAGTTCTACTGAAGACCACCATAGAAAGAAAAGAAAAGATGGATAAAGCCAAAGCTAAGCTTGATAACATGGTTGACTTACTTTCCCAAGAACTGCAAGATCAGGAACAAATCTTGGAGGAGTGGATAGAGATGAAAAAGAATAAGATAAAGAATCTGATTACCATTGGGGTCATCTCAAATCAGGAATCATATCTTAAGACTAAGGAGTCTCTTGTTCATCGTATCCATATAGTAAAAGGATTACTTGATTACTTATGCCAAGCTCATGAAAACAGTGAGGACAGTGATGTCACGCTTCTACATAGGTTGGAAGAACTCCCATGCACCCTCACAGGTGAAGATCATAAGTTCCTTTCAGCAGATGAAATGATAAGCTCCTTTGAAAGATGGTTCAACAGAAATTTGAAGATGAAGTGCCCTCAATACTTTCTATGGACAGCCTCTATGATTAGCATTCAACTTTTGAGAACCTGAAGGATAACCTTGACAAGCATGAGAAGACAATAAAGGCAGTAAAACATGCAGTTCTCCGGGCCCGCACTATCTCAGAAAATACAACAAAGCCAGATGCATGTGAAATGGTATCTATACAGGCCATGTATCGGGACTTTCTAAAGAAGAATGATGGAGGAAGCTAAAGTTCCTTTTTGATACCTTAGTTTATTTTATTCTTGCATATGTAATTTGAATTTTGTTATGGACATATTCATGTGTAATTTTCCAACATGCAATTACATACGATACAAAAGAAGTCATAAGTCAAATAGGACTCTTTTGTTTGAATAAGTCAAAGTAGTTAGGATTTTCCTATTTTTAGTCTAGGCTCCTCCCTATAAATAAAGAGGGCCTCTATTGTATTGATCATCTTTTAGTTATTGAAGTGAAACTCTGCCAAATTGAAGAGCATTTAGAGACTTTGTGTTCAAATTGTAAATCATATTTTATCAAGTGAATAGAAAAGCAAGCGATCTTTCAATCTTTGCATTGGAATAACTTGTGGTGTATTGGAAATCATTCTTATGTCCTTTTCCCTTATGCTATCTTATCTACTTGATCAAATTGTAGTGTGAGTGTGAATAATCTGGGAGATGTTCTAAAGCTGATTTTGGAGACTTTGTGCTACAACGATTATCTTTAGCTTGTGATTTTATGTTTTGAAGTAAAAGATATTGGAAAGGCTTTGAACTACTATTATCTTTTGTGATCGTATGTTTTGTTGTAGTATTCGGTGAAGACTTTGAGCTGCATCTTATCCTACTGGGTTCTAAATTGTAAATCAGTGAAAAGAGCAACGATAGACTTTGTGCTCTCATGAGTTTCTTGGTTAGTTTGATTTGTATTGTGAAAGTGATATTTTATATTGTAAACATCATTTCTAAAAAAAGAGAAATGGATGACATGGTTTCACCTTGAAATTAGTTTTTAGTATAAATAAGTTTTTAATAGTTAATAGGGAACCTCCCCTTGTTGAGAGGAGAGATTTATCTCATTACACTGTGGTTGATATAACCATTTTGCCTTCAGTTAGTTGAAGACAAAATATTCATCCAACAAGATGGTACACATCAAGGGAAAACAAAGTTGGATGCATGGACAAGGAGATTAGACGATGATACTGATAATCCTATACTGGATAGGATATTCACAAGCCAGATTTCCATATGTAATGGAGGCCACTGAGCTAGTGGTGGAATGTGCTAGAAATTATAACCCTAAGAGTAGAAGAGTAGAAAAGCATGGCAGAGTGTATGCTGACTTTTCAATCAAGGGCATCACTTCTACATTCAATTTACTTGTGGGGAATAAAGTGGTTAGTGTGAACCTAGGTAAACTGGAGAAAGAGTATAATAATAATAAGAAAGAGGCCAGGAAAATCATGTACCAATGGAGAGCCAACACATACACAGCTTCGGCTAAGTTACCAGTTTACTTGTACAAATTTGACTTTGATGAGGAGTATCAGTATATGATTGCCCTATTAAGTAGGATTACCGGCAGACAACATGCTGGCAACTTTGAAAATTGGATGTATGGAATCATCCAGATGGTGCTATATTCAAACAACAAGCCTCTCTAGGCCAAGATCATAGTGATTGTTTAGATGAAGGGATGAGAAATCTGGGCGGCAAGGCGTGTATTTTCCATATGACCTCTTATGTCGTATATGCCCATACTTTTCGGAGCACATTTAATGCCTTGCAAATAGTGGGCAAGGTTGGAAACAGCACCAGTGATGTGAACATTTGGGACCATTATCCACAATTATAGAGGAGAGCATATCTCCAAGACTATAAATTGGTAAATTTCAATGCATTTAGTCAGAACCATGGAGGAGGACAAAACTAAGAGATTGAGCATGGAAGCTCAAACCATTATCTATAAGCATGGGGCTTGGTTTATCCAATTCCCCACCTTCTCATACATAAGAATAGAAGGATTTGAGGGGTGACCTCTTATGTTGCCAAGATACCCCACTGATAGGGTCATATTGATGGAATTTGTTAGACAAGTATCTACTTCAGTTGAAGCTCACTTAGAGCGGAAAAAGATTCCTCCTGTATTGTTCCCAATATACATGGGCTGGTATTTATGCCCTGACATACAAAGCATTAAGGATGCTATTAGAGGGTTAAAGCTCATGCACCTGCAGCGATTTTCTATAGCTAGGTCATATGACCCATATGGCAGAATGCAAAAGTTATTGGGGAAACCAATACATCAAAAACATCTTGAAGACTATTGGACTGATTGTGATGATGAGGCAGAGATCAGAAGAAGAACTTATCAAAGATTCACTCTCAACTAGATCCGAACCTTTGACTGCATTCCAGTGCCTGCACAGTTGCATGATGATGATGGAAAAATAATGTCTAGTGAATATGAAGATAAAAAGGTGTATAATGAAACCATCTCAGCTCCTGATCTGACACGGCCAGAAGAAACCTTATTGGATCAAATAATGAAAGGGATCCTCCAACTGACACAGAGTTGGGTAAGTGTTAAGGTCAATAAATTGAAGAAGAAGGGTATGGCCCTTACTGTTGATAAATAAAAAGAAAAGACAAGAGCTATCAGAAGAAGAATATGATGATTTTCTCATTGAAAAGAGGAAATCTAATGGCAAGAAGGCTGACCCTGAGCAGCAAGGGGTGGCTATTAAAAGGCTTCCATCAGAAGGTGATGGGGCATCAACATTAGCACCTGCATCTACATCACAACAATCCCTTGATAAGCATAAAGGCAAGAGAATACTAAAGCTTGTTCCTAAAAATGCAGAAAAACAACTGCAAGATGAACCAGAGGAAGAAAATCCCTCGGAAGAGGGGCAGTTGGATAAAGGACCTTGGGATGATGATTTATTAATAACAAGTAAGAAAAGAAAGAAAGTGTTGCAAACACCTCCACCAGAGAAGCACAGGAAAACAATAAGGGGAAATGTTAGCACTGACCCTATCATATTAAGGGGTGCGGGTGGTTTGACTTTCATGAGGGAATTACAGCACGAAGTCCCCATTCTTGAAATAATTAAGTTTAAGACTGAAAAGACGGAAGAGCAAATAGAAAAGGAAACACATATGGTTGGTAAAGGGTGCTCCTTTCCACTTGGTAACACTGTTGAATTGTCTGATGATGAAGTAGTTCAAGATGTGGCTGCTCAACATATGGAGACCTTAGTTGCTAATACTAAGATGACCCCTCATGGGACCCCAATGGATCAGAAGGTGACTAGCCAAGGGAAGGATGAAATGGATGAAATAGAGTAGGATAACCCCGAAGAAATAGCCCAACAGATAGGGCTAGCTAATTTGGTAGAACAGATTACTAGTCCTGCAGTGATAGATTTAACTTACCAGGGTGATACGAGCCAGAACAAGGACAATGATCAACCTTGGGAACCTGAAAAAGCTGAAAATACTATGCCTATAGATCAAGAAAGGTTAGGGTCACCGCTTCAGAGCAGGGGTGATCAGAATAAAGATAAGGATCCAGATCAAGACCAAGGACTTTCTTCACCACATGATGAAAGAGGTGATCAAGGTAATAATCTAGGATCAGAAGAGAAATCAGCTGAGAAAGAGGTGAACTTGGAAGAAGCTAGTGTATCTAAGGATGAAGAGTAGAGTTTGGCACAAGCTGAAAGCCAATAGAAAGAAATAGAAAAGATGACTGAGGGCAATTCGGGTGATCCCCAAGGTTAGAATACACAATCTTCTCAAGAGACCAATGTACCACAAGATGAGCGAAAGGAAAAGGCTCAAGAAACTCCTGAGGAGAATATACAAGAGGAGATGCAAGATCAAGGTATGCATACTTTACCAAATCCTCCACCTCAAAAAGAAATCCCTCGGCAAGAGGTACATCAACAGAAGTCCCCTCATGAGAATTTACATGAGGAAGAAATAAGAAAAGAAAATTCACCATTGAGGGTAGGCCCTGATACATAGTCCCAAGATACTCGAAGTAAGGAGGGTGATCATCAAAAGCCCAAGGGTGATGTTCCTTATTGGTTGCAACAAGAAATAAATCTGCAACAAATAGAGAAGGTATAGGACTTTAATGTTTCTACATTATTTGTGGGAAACATGATTAAACCAAGAAGAAAGGCAAGGCTGACATCTGCAATAAGAAGAGACCCTACTATAGGTAGGAGAATAGCACAAGTAGCCTTACCTATAGTTGAAAAGGAGAAAGGCAAAATAGGCCTTGACGAATTTTAGATCACTGATATTGATCTAGGTTTTGCATATGAGGACCAAGAAGGTCAGGAAGGTAAAGACATTATTGATTCTTTGACCCAAAGGGTGAAAAGAGAAAAGGACAAGAATAAGAAACATAAAGAGCACATTGCTCAGTTGCATTCTTTTATTAAAGGATTAATTGATCCTAAGCATACACCTGTCAGTCTAGCCACTCCATTAACCATTATAGCACAAGAAGAGGCTACAGGATTAGATCTGATCAAGCATAAGGCACAACTAATGGACAAGTGGTTCATGTCTTCTATTTTTGAGGCTGAGGAAGTAGTGAAGACCTCCTTAGAGACATGGAATTCTCTTAGTGCTTTTAAAAGAAAGGTGGATAAACTGCAAAATGAAGTAGGCAAGAGATCCTTCAAATTAGAGAAGCACCTAGATGCTTTGAGTGAAATGAAGAGAATTGATATATAGATACTTATGAGTAACAACATACTAGATAATAACGCCTCCCAGCTGCTCGATATTTGGTATCAAATTGTATAATCAAGGATATAAGTGTCAAATTGTATAATCTAATGGCAAAAGAAGCAGAAACCCTGGAGACACTAGAAGGAAAGGTAGAAGGGAAGATAGAAAATCAAGATGTTGATTTTTCTATTCAATCTTTCCATGACAACTTTAAGCAAGTTGCAGAGGATCCCCTGCACCATTTGACAGAAGAGGTAATAAACAAAGTCATCAGGATGAAGGTCAGGGTGGAAACATACAATGAAACGTTGAACAGCAGGAAGAGTAAAATGGATGCCCTTCAAGAAAAGTTTTATTTCCACAGGCATGTAGTAATAAAGGCCAAGGTCCAGGATGGAGGTGAGATTGATAGAATAGTGCAATCATATGAATCCATCTGGGCAACCATAAAGGTACGTATAGGGGATTATCTGCATCAGAGTGACAGTGATAATGAAGATGATGATGATGTGGAAAATGATGGAGAAGAGGAAAGTGAAGAAGAAGAAGGAGATGAAGAGTAAGTAAAGATGCATGGTAATAGAATCATATGCATGATCCACGTGCAAGCGAATGAGTCTTGCTAGATAGTTGCCAGCTGGCAACTTGTGCCACATATGAATATATTGACTAAGTCAATGAGTGAATGTTGACCGTTGATCTGAATAGATAAATCTAGACCATTGGTCATTTGTAATCGCCTCCTCTCTTTATTCTATAAAAGGGGATGGAGTGCACTCTTTAAAGCATTAGAGACTTAATTGAAATTGGATTGTTGAAGCATTTAGGACTGATTCCAAAGCTTTTGTGAATGTACATGTCTTTTGAATACTTAAAGAAAGAGAAGTTGTGTTGATTACAAATTATTGTAAATCTTGAGTAATTAGTGAATGAGGTATGGATTTATGCATTGATTAGCTGCGTCCCTTGGAGTGCTTGTCAGTCTACATGTGTTGTTTTCATTCCTTGTTCCTTTGAAGTTAGCATCAACCATACCTAGCTGTGGAACATCCTGGTGAAATTATGGTTTGATTTCTTCTCTTCATGACTGCATCTGGAATGTATGTGACTCAATAGCTAAAGGTTCACCAAATTTAGAAGTATTTCTTTTAATTTTCTTGAATTTCATTACAAATCACCTTCACAATTGCAAATAGCATACAATCTAAAGCAAATAAACATGAAATATGCTTATAACTCGTAAATAATTGAATATACAGAGCATATTTTGAGTAAAAGTATGTCAAAATGATAAATATCATGCAAATACAGATGTACATCAATGTTATACATATAAATATCTGCTTATAGACACATTATTTGAATGAAGGTAAAGTGTATAAGTATATACATGTTCATGATAGTAAATGCTCAGAAGAATTGATCAAACTTACAAATATAACCATAATATGTGGAGCACAGTAGAAATAACCTTGTTTGTAAAGTAAAGTTACAGGAAACAAATGCAGAATCAGATATATAGGCAACGATTTACCATACAGACAGTGTAAGGCCCCTTGAAATGGAAAACAACATGTCACATCAACCTCTGAGTAATGTTAGAAGATCATGACCTGATCAACGGAGTCTTGGAGTCATCAATCTGTTCCAAATTGATCGTACTTTTCAAGATAATAAAGGTTTATTGTGTAAATTTTTATGCATGTTGTTATGACTAACAATCATCATCAACAGGACCTTGTTTACAAATCTAAGAGGGTGAGAGGCCTTGGTCTTTGGCAGTCTGAGCTCAATTGTTTAGCCTTAGCGGCCAAATTATTTTGGAGATGGTGTAAGCATCTAAAGCAACCATGGGCCAGAATTTTCAATTACAAATATTTGGGAGGGGTGGTGGATGAAGATATCCCATGGATGGATTTGAGTGGGAAATGTTCTATAATTTTGTACACTATTAAGAAGGGTACCTCGCTTACTAAGGAAGGTCTTTTCTGGATCATTAATAAAGGCAATAACGCTTTATTCTGGGGTGATTCTTGGGATAACCGTCCTCCTATTCTTTCTTCTTTCCCTCAACTTCAATCTCCTTGTAATATCTTTATGGAGGTTGGTTGGTCCAAGGTTGCTAATTTTACGTATAATAACTCTCTGGGAACATCCGTATTTCATTGTTGGAAGGATTCTAGAAGTTGGCCAAGAGGAAGTTCATTGGAGGATAGGGATATCTTTGCTTCAATTTTGGCAACTAGACCTTGTAGCTCTTTGGAAGACCCTAATATTCTTCCTAGTGTCACAATCCTAAAGGTGAGTATTCAGTTGCTCTCAGTTATCATTCTTTAGTATTGCAGAAAGAAGGGTTTATTGAGTTTCCTGGGTGAAGAATATGAAATAAGTATGGTTGGCCTAAGTGTAATTTTTTAACATGGTTGTTGAGTTAGAATAAGTGCCTAACTTGGGAAAACATTCACAAGAGAGGGTTTCATGGACCTTCCAGTTGTGTTCTCTATGGCATTAATGAGGAATGTATGAATCACCTTTTCTTTCAGTGCCCATTCTCCATGGAAATTTGAAGTTTGTGGCGACATCTTTGAAATAGACTAGATATTCATGCTACTTCTTTGTCTGAGTTTTGGGATAGTTTGGGTCGACCCACAGTGTCAACTTCAATCCTTTTAGCTGTGTGGGATATAGGCCCCTCTTTTATTCTCTGGTAAATTTGGCTGGAGTGAAATAGGTAAATATTCCAAGATTTACAAAGCAAAGTTATTCCAGTTTGGAATGAAATCAAGCATATTCTTAAGGAGACCATTGAGGCTAAATGTTTTATGGATGAGACTCTTACATGTTCTAATTTGCGTCTTGTTAACCTCTTGGAACTGTCCTTTCCTTCTCCCTTAGATGCTAGGTCTGGTACTAGAATTGATAGTTCTAGGAAGGTGAACCATTCAGGTAAGTGGTCTCCTCCTTTCTATGATTTTCTTAAATTAATATGGATGGTTCCTCGCAAGGCAACCCAAGTGGTACGGGGATTGGTGGCATTGGCTAATACAGTGGAGGAGCAGTTTAATTTTTCTTTTCTGCTTATATGGGTTCTCACTCTAATAACCAAATGAAGGCTTGGGCTATTCTTTTTTCTCATAAAAAGGCTCATGCTATTGGATGGAATAAGATTATATGTGAAACTGACTCTATGATTCTAGTTTACTTTCTGAATACAAGAAAATTTTATGAGTCCTCTTGGAAGTTAGCCTCGATGGCTAAGCAGATTCTTTATTTGGATAAGAAATTCAAAGTTATATCCTTTGTTCATATTCCCAGAGAATAGAATAGGGTTGTTGATTGCTTAGCCAAATGGGCTTCTGAAGGAGATGCAATTGGAATGTTGGGAATTGGAGAGATCTAGATCAGTATAAATCTCAACAGCTTCTTCATGAAGATCAGGGAGATTGATTTAAGCAATTCAAGGTTGGAGTTGATGTGGTTTAATTAGAGCTTTGTTTCTTGGTTATTTTCTGCTAGTTGGTTCTATAGGGATCGCTTATGGATCCTTCTTTTGGTGCTTATTGTGTTGGCTATTGACGTTTAGAAATCTTTCTGGTGTACTTGTATTTAATTTTGGCTTAATATAATTTTTGTCTTTTGCCCCCCCAAAAAACAAATAAATAAATGAATAAAACAAATTGAAATGAAAATAAATAAAATAATTAAAAACTAAAAATTAAAAATTAAGAAGACGTAAGCCTAAAAGAAGAGGAGCAACCTAGACATAACCTAGAGAACATATTTAAGGAGTTGGAAATTGTTCAAGATAATTTGAGGAAGGATCAAGGACAAGGGGGAACGAGGTTGGAGAGGAGGGATGGCAAGGATGAGAAAGAATGAGGTGGGGAGATGTGGGGAGACTAGGACTAGGACAAGGACAGGATCTAGAGGAATGATTAAGGGTGTGAGGAGGTATGGAGAAGAATTAGAGGTCAAGGGAAGGAGAAAAAGGAGCGGGGAGACATGGAGAGAGGGGAATACCTCTGATTCTCCATACCTCTGCTCACATCCCCAACCATTCCTCTAGGTCTCGCCCTTGTCCTAGTCTCCCCACATCCCCCACCTTGTTCTTCCTCTTCCCTACCATCCCTCCTCTCCTACCCTATTCCCCCTTGTCCTTGATTGTTCCTCAAATTATCTTGAACAATTTCTAGCTCCTTTTACATTCTCTAGGTTATGTCTAGGTTGCTTCTCTTCTTTTGGGCTTAGGTCTTCCTAATTTTTAATTTTTTAATTTATTTTTATTTCAATTTATTTTATTCATTCATTCATTCATTTATTTATTATTATTTTATTTTATCATTTTTAATTTATTTTTAATATTTTTTAATCTACTTTTATTTTATTAATTTTTAATTAATTTCTTTCCCTTCATAGACTTCCTTAATCGTTCTCTTTTTAATATTTATTATTATAATTTTAGTCTCTAATTTATTATGATTACAATTCTTTATTATTTTTCGACCATTGATAATTAATTAATTTATTTTATTTTATATTTGTTTCCTTATTTATTAATTTTGTTTTTTTATTTTTCATCATTTTGACTTTTTCTTTACATATTTTTATTTTTTCTCTTTATTATTTACAAATTTCACTTTAATCATTTCTTCACTTTCTTGCATTTTTTCTCACATCAATTGTTCCTATTAAATTTCTATCTCTTTGTATTTTTAAAAATCAATTTTGGATTTAGTTCTTTTTTTTCTACTTTTATGATTGTGTTCTCTTCATATGACCACCCTTGTACTTTGTGCTAATCCATTCTCTCTCTTATTAAGGAACCTGATCTGCAATTTTACTTCATTTTCATTCTCTTCCTGATGATGGGTCACAGAGTGTGATCTGAAACATTGATACCCAAAAAGCTATACACAATTGTTTACCAAAAGCTTTACAATTTCATGTCATGGACTGTGGAAATATCATGTCTTCAATATCTAAATGTGTCAAGGTGGTGTTTAAGAACACCTTTGAGGGGATTGCCAACTTGATAGGTGAACGTGTTCTCCTAGGTCAAACCACTTGACAGATTAATAACAATGAGAAATATCAAAGACAACTTTCATCAATATGTAAATAGCCTATATTCAGATGTGATTCTTTTGTCCCTTTATCTAAATTGAAGTGTACTCTAATTGTTATTTTTTTATCCTCATCAATCTACTCTTTTTTAAATGATCTTACTTTCTTAAATTAAGTGTGTAATGGGTCAAATTTGGATAGTTAAGTTTTTAGTAATTTGGTATGTGTATCCTCCTTTCACCCTTTCATTCAAGGACCTAGGGTCAAGTTACAATGTACTATCATACCCTAGCTCACTATGAGATGTAGGGAAACTTGAATTTGTATGATTTGATTGTTAATTATGTTCACTTATGCATAATTCTACATCAAAACCCTAATTATGCAAATATGACAGCAAACGAATGAATATCAGAAAATGCTGCTATAGAAAGATGTAAAATGACAAATAATTGTGCACCTATTTTCGGGGTTCCGAAGCAGAACAGCCGGGGACTAATGAACGGGTGCCCAAGTCCAAGGCCTAGGTTTTTGTCAGGATCTGGAAGCTCAGTCTGCAACTTGTTCCTACTGCATCAGAGATTTTCCCATCACAGAATTCAGAGGACTAAAGAGCAGGCATCCAAGTCCAGGGTGTTGTTTTCAACTCTGATCTGCAAATCTGACACTTTGTAATGCCCTCCTGCAACTCCACTTTTCTTGCATCTTCAACCTATAGCCTGCAATCAAAAAACTTTGGGAGGAGGTTGTGGTGTTTAGAGGCTTGCCTCAGTCAAGCCCTAAAGAGGCATTCAAGTCTTCCAAACACCGTTGTCAGGTAGAGAGTGCATGCCCTTGTGAGGTAGAGGCAAAAACCAAATGATAAATGCTTGAAAACACAAATGAATGTCACCTTGTAGTGAAGATCTCAAGGAAGGAAGAAACTCTTCATGACATGAGGAGATGGATGCTCAAATATGCAAATACAAACACATAGACAACACGAATCTACTCTTGCTACACAATGAATGCCTTGAATCACCTTTAGAATGCATAAAGTTCACAATAGCCATCTAGTTTACAAATGAATACCTAAACATGCCTTTATATGCAACTACAAACACTCCCACCAAGAATTTCATAATTCAAACTTACCGTGTCAGCATAGGACCCAAATAATGGTCACAAGCCGACACTCAAAATTTGGGACTGACCCAAAATAGGGCAGGACTAGGGCGCGAGCGCCCAAGTCCCCCCCCCTATTTTGGTCAAGGTTAGGTTCAAGGGATCCCCCTAGGTCCCATTTGTCATGAAACTTAGGGATCATTTCATCGGGATGTCAAAATATGATGCAAGATGTCCTAAATGCAGATAAAAGACCTGGGAGCTAAACCTTGGGAGGGAAAAGCTCCCAAGGGGACATTTTTCAACATTACAAAGTGCACATTAAATATTTTTAAATACCATAACATAATAATATGTCACACAAACGTGTGCCAAGTCAACTCATAATGACTAGTAGTAAGGGACAAAAAAATATTAGAATTTGAATTTAGACATTTACATTTTTGGATTAGTCCTACATACTTCAAGATTGAACCAAATCAATCCCAAGTAAGGTAGAAATGAACTTGAAAAATCTCAAAATAAGAGACAAGAGATGAATAAAAATTAGACTATACCCCAAACAACAACAATTAAATAAAAATTAGACTATACACCAAACTTAACAAGGAGAATGCCACTTGTTACACTGAAGGCATTCCCTTTGGCAAAGAGAGGCTTGGGGTAGAAAATCAACGGCATAGGATGTGCGAGCAGTAGGCATGATGATTGAAATCATCCTTGTCGTCCATCATTTTCACCTGTCCGGTAATGTCGTTGCCTCTGTTTGTCATGGCTCATTGTTTTCAATTTATAAACTCATCGAAAAAATATCTTATAGAGGAAGTCTCGTGTATGGCAAAAATATACCCTCTTTTTTATACGTGTCCCTTTGTATGGGTATGCACTCATACGATGCTTTTGAATTTAATTTTTTTAGATTTTTAATTATTGTTTTTAATTATTATAAAGAGCCATGTTTTTTAATTTTAATTCTGGTTTTAAATTATTAATCATTTTTATAACTTTTCAATATTTAATATTACTAGACATAACCAGGGGTTGACCCCGCATTGTAATGGTAAGTTGCACAGGTAGTAGATGCACTACCTCAGGTTCAAATTCCATAGAGTGGAGTGGGATTGGTAGTCAAAAGGAGGAGCATACGACGACAGGTGCATGCATCAACGAGACTGTAGTGCTCTCTGTGGAGGTCTTATTGATGGCGGTGCAACAAAGGCACCAACTTGTAGTGAGCGCTGGAGGATGCAATGACAGCAGTGGATGATAGGATATAGCGGTGGCAGTGAATGCTTCTTCAGCCATGAGACAATGTTGCCAGCAGGTCTGCCATGGAGGAAGATATCGCTCAAGGCTCATGGCTACCACGAAGGAGAAAAAGAGCGTTGTCTGTCAGCCACCATGCTAGAGGAGGTGGCGGTAGAGGCAGCAAGTGATCAGAAGGAGATAAGTTAGGTGGAGATGAGGTGCAAGGAAGGAGGAATAAAGGTGCTCTCTATGGAGGTTTATCTCGGTGACAGTAGAGCAATGAAAGATGTGATGAGCGTAGGTGACTTGGAGGTGATAAGCAGGTGAAGAGGAAAAGCAAGAAAGAGAGGAAGGCCCATAGGTGGCAATTAGTTAGCAAATAAAATTCCTTAGTGTTCAAGCTAAGGGGTTTGGGGATGAGGTCCCCCCATTGTGGCCTCACCGGTTCATAGCTCCAGTCAAAAGCATGTCAACAGTTCACCAAGCAAAAAATAATAATTAATAGACATAACCTAACATTTATATATATATTTAGATTAATATATATTTAACATTTATTATATATTTAACATTTATATATATATATATATAAAGACAAGGGGTAAAAACTTTATTGAAAATCAAAGAGGAGCAATACAAAGAAAGCAGAGGACCAAAGGCCCAAGAAACAACTAAAGCAGAAGAACTAAACAAGACTGGAGTTAACCAGCACCATAACCCTCCCTATTCTCATCCAGAATTCTCTCCAAATCAAGGCGAAACACCGAAGGAACCTGCTCCCACTCCTCAATTCTCCTACCATCTAAATGTTCAGACGCCCATTTCGCCAAGCAATCCACTGCCCTATTCCATTCATGTGGAATATGAACAAAGGTGACCTTATCCATCAACGAACTAACCTACAATATCTACTACACAATCAAAGCCAGATGCCAACTGACGTCCACCACTTTCCGCTTAATGAGCAAATTGATCAAAACTTGGGAATCGGATTCACAAATGATCTGTCTCCAGCCCAGAGCATGAGCCTTCTCAAAAGCATAGAGAATAGCCTGCCCTTCCATCATGTTGATGGTCTGCATCCCCTTGAGGACCAAAAAAAGATCACCGAGCCAATAGAATCCCTGCCAATCCCCCCAATACCAGCTGGCCCAGGATTGCCCCTGGAGGAACCATCAGTATTAATCTTAAGAATCCCAACGAGAGGAAGCTGCCATCACCCAACCCTGTGAATTCTCTTATTAGCCTTCCGACCTCTACTGACACAAGTCGAAGTCACGGATAGCCCCTGAAGCCCCAGTCTTGCCACCACCTCAGCATCCCGCTTAACTAAAGGAAAACTTACCTCACTCTTAGCCTCCACCATCTCCTGAATCATTCCCAAGATATTCTGCCAGAGTTGTTGTACCATCTTCTTCTTGCCTTGAAAAATCTATCGATTCCGCTCAAGCCAAAGTTGCCACAACATGAAGATAGGACGCCCAAACCACACTTCCTGCAAGAAAGAAGCCATAGAAGGGGATTTACCCATACCATTCCAAAAGTCCATCAAAGAGGAAGCATGAACGCAGGGACTCTGCCAGGCATCCCACCAAAAATGCCAAATTTGAGTAGCAAAAGGACAGCAGAAAAATAAGTGAGCAGAGTCTTCCTCGACTGTCCCACACATAACACAAACAGAAGGGCCCTGGAAGCCTCTCTTCCAGATATTATCCCAGGTCAAACACCTATTCCAGGCCAGCATCCAAATGAAGCAGTTGCACTTAGGCCAAGATAACTTGTTCCAGACCTTCCTCCACGACTGAACTTCCTCCCCATCCAATCTATGAGACAGTAGAACCTGATATCCAGAGGCAACAGTATAGACTCCCTTAGGATTGGGAGACCAGGCAAGCACATCGTCCTCCTAGAGGGAACTACACCGCTGACTAGAAAGGGTATTGAGCAACTCGGCATGCTCCTCAAGAGAACTAACAACCAGCCAAGCCTCACGAGACTTCCAGCTTGCCACCTCTAATTGCCCGCAGGAAGTAAAGGTTTTAAAGTCACTTACCCGAGACCAACCCACCTCGAGGAATCTCTAGCAAAGATTCAACAAATTAGGAGACTATGAGATAATGGGAGGATAACCATCCCAAGAATTGGTCCAGAAAAGAGCCTGGGATCCCTGTTTACAAATCCAGAATAAGCCTTCCTTGATAAGAGTAGCCCCTTTTTTTAGAGTACCCCAAATCACCGAGCCTTTCCCCAAAAGGGGGTAGCGAGGAATATCACAGTGAGGGATCCCTGGAAAGTACTTCTAAGTAAGAATCCTGGCCCAGGCCTTCTCTTGTTCAGTACACCAACACCAATACAGCTTCGCAACCACAGCAACTCCAGTCAAGTACGACTGCCGAACACTAAGACCCCCATACTACTTGGGGCTACAAACAACATCCCATCTAACCAAACTCCATTTGGAAGATGTCATACTGCCAACCCATAAAAATTGTCTAGAAACCAAATCTAACTCCTTAACAAAACCCATCGGGGCAACCTGGAGCATACACCTGTAAATGGGCAAAGCCTGCACCACTGACTTAATTAACTGAACATGCCCAGCAAAAGATAACCACCGATGAGTCCAGTGATTAACTTTCACCTGAAATTTATCCAAAATATTCTGCTAAGATTCCTTGGGTAAACGGCCAACTGAGATAGGTATAGCCAGATAGACCAAAGGGAGAGTCCCAATCTGAAAACTCAAAGTCTGAGCAATCCTCTGTTGGATGGAGTCCGGAGTATTGAAGAAGAAGATGGAAGACTTGTCTTCATTGATCAATTGACCCAAAGCAATTAGGTAAACATCCAACACCCTGCACATATTAACAGCTTCTCTCATTGTAGCCATGCCCATTAGGGCAGTGTCATCCACAAACTGCAAGTGAGACTGCGGAGGCAAATCACCACCCCACTGCTAACCCTGAATAAGACCATCCTCCAGGTTTTTTCTAATCAACCTCCCCAAACCTTCAACAAGGAGAAGAAACAAATACGGAGATAAGGGATCTCTCTGACGAAGCCCTGTAGAAGCACCAAATAACTCCGTGTGTTCCCCATTGATAAGCACCAAGAAGGAAACTGAAGTAATGCAGCTCATAAACCACTAGATCCAAGCATCCCCAAAACCAAAGGCACTGAGAGCCTTCCGAAGAAAGGACCACCTGACCCTGTCATATACCTTAGCCATATCCAACTTAATGAACACCGCCTTATCTTTGGAGCTGGCCATAGAGTAGATGGACTCAGTAGCAATAACAATACCATCCAAAATTTACCTGCCTCCACAAAGCCACTCTGCTCCTCAGAAATCAGCTCTTTTAGCCCACTTTTTAACCTATCAGCAATAATCTTAGAGATAATTTTATAAATAACATTGCAAAGAGAAATGGGGCGAAAGTTACTTAGCCTATCTACCCCTTCACACTTGGGTATGAGGGCGAGAAAGGTCGCATTTGAAGCCCTAAGCATTTGCTTATTCTGGTGAGATTCTTGGACAACCGCTAAGAGGTCCAACTCGATAATGTCCCAGAATTCTTGGTAAAACTCAATTGGGAAGCCGTCGGGACTAGGGGCTTTCCCTTTCTTCATCTGGAAAACAGTCTCCTCTAGTTCCTCAAGAGTGATATCCTTCATAAAAAGCTCATTCATTTCTCTAGTCACCAGAGGGGGAATATAGAAGAGAACCAGGGCTTCTTCAGGAGACCCCCCATGAGAATCTTCCCTAAAAAGAGAGGATAAGTACTGCACCGCCTCACTCGCCATTTCAGGATAGGAGGAAAGCCACTCACCCCTATTATTAACCAGAACCGAGATAGAATTTCCATGCCTCTTGGCTTTCGCCGAATTGAAGAAAAAGGTGGTATTTTTGTCCCCTTCTTGAAGCCATTCTATTCGGGCCTTTTGCTTCCAAAATAGTTCCTCTCGAAGCTCACACTCCTCCAGAGCTTTCAGAGCCTGAGCTTCATCTTGAAGTAATTCTTCAGTAACCCCATCTTCCCTTATCAGTCTCGTGATACCATCCAACTTAGCCTGAGCCGTTGCCTTAACCTGAAAAACATACCCAAAGCATTGATGATTCCACCGCTTGAGCTTATATTTCACATACTGCAGCAACTTAGCAAAGGTATACATTGTCGTACCATGAGCAGGTCTACCCCACCGCCACCAATTGGCCACACAATCAAATAGAGACTGGTCCCACAGCCACATGAGTTGAAATCTAAATGAAGGAGAACAAGGCACATAAGATGACACACAGGTAATCTTGATAGGCTAGTGATCGGATTCCCTCCAGTCCAGGATTTCAGAACACGAAGACCACATGCCCCCAACCCAGTAACTGGAAACCAAAAAATGATCCAATCTCTCGGCAATACAATTATCCCCAACCCTGCGATTGTTCAAAGTAAACTGACCATTACTGGGCTTGATATCAACTAAATTCAAAGCATCAATGTTATTGCACATAAGCAACGCCGAGGAATCCAGCCTTGTCGTACCCCCACACTTTTCAGCAAGCTCTAAAATAGCATTAAAATCTCCAGCCAAGATCCAAGGATGGAGAGGAGCCAAACTGTGGACATAACTGATATGGGCCCATAGAAATTGTTTACCACACAAGTCAGTAGGAGCATAGATATTAGAGAGGAGTAAGACTTCCCCCGTCTCGAAACTGGAAGCAATCATAGTCATAGCAAACTTAGAAGACAGCCACCAAAGAGGACAGATCTTCTGCGGGTTCCAAAAGCAAGCTAAACCCCCTGAAGATCCATGGGCCCTAGTGCATTGACAATCCCCATTCCGCCACAACTTAGGCACCAGACTGAACATAGACTCAACTGTAAGCTTGGTCTCCTGGAGAAAAAGAACATCAGGACCTTGATTTCTAACCAGATCGTGAACAGCTTTTTGTCTAGGGCTGTTGTTCAAGCCCCTTACATTCCATGATAACACAATCATTTCAAAGGGGCTCGAGAAGCGAGAATCTAGTGTCTTTACTGACCCTGACTCCACCAAAGTTTCAGCCATCATTTTGATCTTTTCCAGATCCTTCTTTCTACTAGGTTTGACAGCTTTCTCCGCCCCACCCTTCTTAAGATCCCTTTGCATAAGGCCCAAAAGAGGAGTGGATTTACTACTCCTAGCTGCACCAGAGCCCCCAGGCCTCCCCGAAAGTGAAGGATCTCCACAAACTTTCGTGGCTTCAACGAAAGGAGCCGGCACCACTGGAGCCACCATCTGCTGATTCGTATCCATATGTAAAGCCTCATCATCCTGTGGTGCTGATGAAGCACCAGAAGTATTGACCTCCTGGGCTGGAACCTCAGCCACTTGATCCACACTCATCAACCCTGGATTCACTTCCTGCTAATTAAGATCATCCAAGATCTCAAACCTGTTATACGAATCCTCATCCTGTCTCTCCTTTAAGGTCCGCTTTTGACCCCTGTTCCTGTTGCGAGCCTTTACCAGAACAAAACCCTTAGCATCAGCCACCTCACCAGGGACAAGGCCCTTCCCCGTATCAGCCCCAAGGGGGTTGCGAGGAGGTTGAGAAGGCTAAGAGTCTAAGGGCTTTGATTTAGGACACCTCTGCTGTAGGTGACCGTAGGCGTGACAAAGACCGCAGCGGAAAGGAAGAGTCTCGTAGTCCAACTGCTACACCCAGGAGAAAGATCCCGCACACATATCCATAGCATCTAGCAAGGGCTTGCTAAGATCAATTTCAACACAGATGCAGGCATAAGTCATAACCTTTTTCCCCACGGTTGACAGTGAAGAGCCAACTGGCTTCCCCAACAACGATGCTAGCAACTATAAAGTATCTTCCCGACAACATTCCACTAGAAACCGGGGTAAACGAACCCACATTGGAACACAGTTTGGCATTTCCTCCGAGGGGATAAAGCCTGCATGCCATGGCTTGATAAACAACCCCACCTAGTTCTGGAAATAAGGGCCTCCGGCAAAGACTTTATTGTGATCAGCCAAACAGTTAAAAGTGACCATAAAATAGCTGTTCGCTAGCATCATAATGTCCATTTCACCTTCTGGTGCCCAGGTTCTCTGGGCCCAAGATTCCAAAAACTGTAGCGAAGTCCTCATCCCCAAAAATTTGTAGTACAAGGAGTGATTTGAATAGTATTCAATGTCTTCGGCAATCATTTCAAGCGGAATGACTAGCTTGGGCCTCTCCTTGCATCACTTAAGACAGTCGTTTACCTTAGGGATCCGTGCACCATTAGGCACATCTGCACCACGAAACCTTGATTTCGGAGTGAAAAGATTATTGTCGAAAGTCTTCATGCCTTGATCCAGAGACTTCGAGCTTATCGCTGACCGAAAGTCTAAATTGGAAGAAACCCCTGAAGCCTTGCCCTTCAAAAAGGCCATCAAGCCCTAAACGGAAATGCACCACCTACAAAAGAACAAGTGTGGGGTAACCCCACACCACCTCCTCCACCCACTTTCTACACAAGCAGCCACCACCCAAACCAGCCCTACCCACGCCAGAAAAGAAGGAGAAACCCCACCACAGAAACCCCGGGCTCAACACTCCCTTCGCACCCTGCAGCACCACTCTGCATCAACCAAGACCAAGCACAAACCAATGTTCCCCACCGCAGAACCACCAGGGGCAGACTCACCACACAGGGTAGCAAGGAGACTCCCAGGCGGATTCACCACGTAGAAACAGAGCCAAATCGACCGCAAACCCCAGGATCAGCAAGCACCCAGCAGATAAAAATAAACGTCCCCCCCCCCCCCCCCGAACTCACAAGAACAATCCCACCCAGACAGCACAGAGGCCAGGAAGACGGATCACGGGCCAGGGCTCGGATGCCCTAACTCGGCCCTCATAGCAGCAGAAACGAATGCCATCAGAAATCGTAGACATTTTTTTCAAACATTCGACCAACATTTATATTTATTTTATATATAATATATAATATTTAATATAATTATATTGATTGTTTATATAGTATATTTTATATAATGTAAATTATTTAATATATTTTAAAATTATAAAATTGTATATTTATAGTTTAATTGTATGTATTTTATATATCAAGCATAATTGTAGAGTATATTTTAAAACATATTTGTTATTTTATTATATATTAATTTTATAGATATAATTTATATTATACTTATATTTATCATTAAATATTATATTCTATATGATACAAATTATTAAATACAAATATAATATTATATATTTTTAATAAAATACTATTTAAATTAATTTATAACAAATATAATAGTTTAACTCACTTTCTCAATCTCAATTATTGAGATGTTGAGTGGATTGTTGATGCATGTCAATTAAAAATAATTTAATATTCCATTCAAACTATTACCATTGGTCTAGGAATTATCAAAGGTATAACATCTGGTTCTCATTTATAAGCAGTGTATCTTGCTCCTTTCACCACCTATTAACTCAATCTAAAATATGATGACATAAATCAGATCGTCTCGCAAATGTATCTATGCACGAAGGGAGCAACAATATTGAGTGAGAAGACTTTTAAGGAGAATTGTGTAAATTTGTGTGAAGTTCGAAGTAACATACTTCATGATGTGCATTCTATGTCATGTTCAAAAAATATAAAGACATGGGATACCCAAAATCTTGTAACCTCCATATGATAGACCAAGAGGCCATTGCAGAATGGTGACTGCGACCTGGTACAAGAATAGCATGGGACTGTTGGAATTACACCGAACAACTGAAAGGGGGGGTGAATCAGTTGTCACACAATATAAATTTTTTTTGCTTTTAACCTTCTTTATTAACTTACTATTAGATTAATGATGTAAACATTAAAGCATAGATTAACCACATATGAGCAGAAACATAATCAACACACTTGACACCAAGATTTTGACGTGGAAACCCAGTTAAGGGAAAAACCACGGTGTGGGTTAACCCACAAAGATTTGTACCCTATTAAAAGTACTTTAGAAAAATAGAAGGCACATGCCTTCAGGCGTACTGCCTAAAGCTCACTGCTCAAAGGAGAGGCTCACTGCCTACAAAATTTATTTAGAACAGAAAGAATTAACTGAGAAATAGCATCTACTTCATGCCTGGTTCAGTTTCAATGAATCCTCACAAAACTTCTGCTTTGCCCCAAATTCTTCTTCACTAACTTCTCACTCCTTTTCTTCTTTGCTCTGCTTCCGATCCTTTATTCAAATTTAATCTATTTTGCTCAAGGATGTTTTTTGACAACTCTTCAACAGGTATTTATACACTTCATCAACCTTGGAATGAT
Source organism: Cunninghamia lanceolata (assembly GCA_027924645.1). Taxonomy (NCBI): domain Eukaryota; kingdom Viridiplantae; phylum Streptophyta; class Pinopsida; order Cupressales; family Cupressaceae; genus Cunninghamia; species Cunninghamia lanceolata. The sequence continues at coordinate 6,625,169 of BSBN01000023.1, read as the reverse complement.
CAACAAGGTCAGCTAAACTTAACGCGGATCTTTACACTGTCGGCCAAACATAGCTGAGACTTGAATCTTCCTCTACTAACATGCTATGCTTCATAAAATGATCTTTAGATCATCTGCAACACGCTAGGAACATCCGATCGACCAAGGCTGGGAAAAACAACAACTTTAAAGAGGAAATCTTCAATAACAAGCTCAAACTCCAATGCGGACCTCCAACATAGTAGCCACATGATCCAAAGACTTCCACAAGCACATTGAACTCACCAATAACATCCACTTTAAACCAAATTACCAGAATCATTTGTATCTTCTTTTGGAACCTCAAGAACACTGTCTGCCATGACTGTCAAACTAGAAGGATGGCTTGCGGACCTCCAAACCATGAACCACTAGAGTTAATGATATACACTGACTTCCCAAACATGCCTTTAGATCCACAGATCAGAATATTTCACTGTGGAGCAATCCAGACCAACTTATTGTCACTTTGTCTCTTCTAAATACTGCAAGATCTAGTTCTATTCAGATGGCCATAACTTCTTCAAATATTCATGTGGACTTCTTAATTCTTGACTGGAGCAACCTCTAACAATCCTCTATATAGCCATAAGGTTCGCGAACCTTGAGTCTTCATTAATTTTCTCAATATCCTCAACATTCCAGTCTCCTGAATAGGCAACAAAATAAGGCATAATTGACACTAATGACAACAAGAATATGCTGACATCAATGACAACACTGCTTAGGCACATATTTACAACAATCTCCCCCTTTGTCATTGATGGCAACATATGTTGTGAAAAACTAATTCAACCATCATGACAAATCTTCTCACCCTGACTTCTGCAACCACTTCCTTCACTGCTCTCCCAGTCATCAATAATTGTTTTTCACATGTCTTCTCTCCCCCTTTGACATCAATGGCAAAGGGCACATATTTGCAATCTTTAGTCCCCCTTTTTATTTCAGACTGATCTCCAATGTTTGCATACTGACTCCTCCTTAGAGTAGTATTTTCTCAACATCAATCTAGATCTCAAGATATGACTGAGAATTCCATCGAATTGATGCACCTCAGTGCATCCTAGTTCTGATTCAGAGGGGTAATAACCCTAACTTCTCTTTGAGATATTCAAAAGTATATTTGGGAAGAGGCTTAGTGAAGATATTTGCAATCTGATCTTTAGAAGACATAAACTCCAACTTGACTTCATTATCATTTACCTTCTCTCTCAAGAAATGAAACTTGATAGATATATGCTTTGTCTTTGAATGTAACACTGGATTCTTTGAGATGCTTATTACACTAGAATTATCACAAAAGATTGTGACTGGCTCCTCAAACACAACTCTGATGTCCTTCAACATTTGCTTCATCCACAGAATTTGAGTACAATTATTTGCCGCTGCTATATATTTTGCTTCTGTAGTAGACAGAGATATTGCCTCTTACTTTTTGCTCATCCAAGAGACCAATCTTCTTCCCAAGAAAAATGAACTGCCACTAGTACTTTTTCTGTCACCCACATCTCCTGCCCAATCAGCATTTGTATATGCATGAAGAGTGAAATCATTGTCCTTTGGACACCACAATTCATACTCAATTGTCCACTTGAGATATCTAAAAATTCTTTTGACTACCACAACATGGGATTCTTTTGGATCAACTTGAAATCTAGCAACAAGTCTAATGACATTCATGATGTCAGGTCAGGTCTGGGTCAAATAGAGTAATCCTCCAATCATTGATCTATACCTTTTCTGATTTGCTTTGGGGGAATCATCATCTTTACTTAACTTGCATCAGGTTACCATAGGTGTACCTATTGGCTTTGAATCTTCCATTCCAAATTTCTTCAGCAATTCTTTCACATACTTGGACTGAGATATAAAGATACCTTTATCTAACTGAATAATTTGCAGACCTAGGAAGAAATTCATCTCTCCAAACATTGACATCTCAAATTCACTTTTCATCTAATCAATAAATGCTTTGCACATACATTCATTTCCACCAAAAATGATATCATCAACAAAGACCTCAACAATCAGGATGTCCTCATGATTAATCTTGAAGTAAAGATTACTATCAGAAGTACCTTTGCTAAAACATATCTTAAGCAAATATTTATCCAATCTTGCATACCAGGCTCTTGGGGCTTGCTCGAGTCCATACAAGGCTTTTCTCGGTCTACAAACCATATCTCCCTGATCAGACAACTGAAATCCTTTTGGTTGCTCAATGTAGACTTCTTCCTCCAAATCTCCATTCAGGAATGTTGATTTGACATCCATCTGATACACTTTAAAATCTCTGAAAGTAGCAAATGCAAGAAACAATCTAACTGCCTCTATTCTTGCCACCAGAGCAAAAGTTTCTTCAAAATCAATTCCTTCTACTTGAGAATAGCCTTTGCATACCAACCTTGCTTTGTTTCTTACAACTTCACCATCTTCATTTAGTTTATTTCGAAAGACCCATTTGGTGCCAATCACATTTTTGTCCTCAGGTCTAGGAACAAGATCCCAAGTGTGGTTCTTTTCAATTTACATTAATTCTTCTTCCATTGCTTTTACCCAGTTTTCATCATTGCAGGCTTCATTTACTTATTTAGGTTCAATCCTTGAAATCAAACAAATCCCTTCTTGATCTTCAGCAATTCTTCTCCTAGTTCAAACACCTTTATTTCTATCTCCTATGATTTGATCTTCAGGATGATTCATTCTTACATACCTGGGGGTTTTGGGAATTGCTTGAGCTTCTGTTTCTTGAGCTTGTTCCCCAACATTTGTATTATTTTCTTGAGTTCCTGGAGTTTCTGGATCAATCTGAATATGAGTTAGAGTTTGAACTACCCTTCCTTGACTTTGAATTTCATCTTGATCGTCTGAATCATATCCGCAGAACCTAGAATGTCCTTCCTTGCTCTCATCAACTCTAACATTAGCACTTTCAACAATCTTTTTCAACCTCTTGTTAAAGCACTGATAAGCCTTACTTTGAGTAGAGTACCCCAAAATATTCCCTCATCACTTCTTGTATCAAACTTGCCTAAATCCTCATCTCTTTTGATATAGCATTTACTACCAAAAACTTTGAAATATCTCACAGTAGGAGGATAACCAAACCATAGTTCATAAGGGGTCTTACCAGAATTGCCTTTGATCTGCACCCGATTAAGAGTGTAGACAACAGTACTTACAACTTCTCTCCAATAAACTTGGGGAACATTTGTTTCCATCATCATGGTCTTGGCAGCTTCTTGAATGGTCCAGTTCTTTCTTTCCATGACTCCACTTTGTTGGGGAGTCCTAGGAGCAGATAACTATCTTTTTATGCCATGCTTTTTATAGAAAGGATCAAACTCACGAGAAGTAAATTCTCCACCTCTGTCAGATCTCAGACATTTCATTTTTTCACCAATCTCATTTTCCACCATCACTTTGAACACCTTAAATTTGTCAAGAGCTTCTAATTTTCCTTCTAGGAAAGTTACCCACATCATCCTAGAGTAATTATCAATCAGCAACATGAAATATCTATCTCCTTGCACACTCCTAATTCTATTGGGACCACAGAGATTAGTATGTACTAGTTCCAATCGTCCACTTGAGGCTTGTTCCTTACTTTTGAATTAAATTTTGCTCTGTTTCCCCAATTGACATTCTCTACACATGCTATTAGGTTTCACAAGTTTTGGAAGATCTCTTATAGCTTGAGTGGTACTTATTTTGACAATGTTATCAAAATTCACATGACACATCCTCCTATGCCATAACCAACTTTGATCTATATGATCAATCAAACAACTTTTTCCAGAACTACTTAAATGAAAAATGTTACCTCTAGTTTGAGTATCGGATGCTATTTCAGTTTCAGAACTCTCCAAGATTCTGCATTTTCCATCCGTGAATCAAAGATCATAACCTTTATCAACCAACTGTCCAACACTAAGAAGATTATGTTTCATTCCTTCCACATACAGAACATCATTGGTGCTATTCTTACCATCAAAAGAGATGGATCCTCTGCCACAAATTCTACCAGCTGAGTTATCTCCAAATTTCACAAGCCCTCCTTCATAATTTTCAAAATTCACAAACTTACTCTTGTCTCCAGTCATATGATGAGAACATCCACTATCAATCACCCATTCATCTTTCTCAATAACCTAAGTAGCCAAGGCACTTTCCATATTTGCATAGCTAGCAGTTTCAGTAGACACCGGATCTTCTTTTTTGATGGCAATGAACACCCAATCATTTTCAGAGGAACCTCCATGATCAGATTCATCATATGTGACTCCTTCTCCAGCGTCTTGGACAAAGTAACATTTGTTCTAATTTTTGTATCTATTAGGGTTTGGTTTTGAAAACCTCTCCGGACATCTTGAGGCAAAATGACCAATCTTATTACAAGCAAAACATTTGAGTGATAATTTTCCTTCATGCTTACCAGATCCTCTTGGCAATCTTTTGGCAAGAAGAGCTTCAAGATCTGCAGTTTCAATTTCAACATCTTCAAGATCCTTCCTTGTCTTCACGAATCTATTTGATCTTGCAGAAGAGCTTTCACCTGGATCATATCTTTGTTTTCCATATACACTGGCCTTAAATGCAGATTCAGACTTGGGAAGAGAATCACCAAACTCACTTAATTCAAAAGCTGGAATTTTACCAACCAGTTGATCTCTTGTAACTTTTGAGATAGTCCTGATCTCCTCTATAGCAGCAACCTTATGTTTGTATGAATTAGGTAAAGATCTGAGCACTTTTGATACAATCTCTGATTCTTCCAAAGTTCCACCAGCACACCTTATACCACACACAAGTTCATTTATCTTTTGCATGTAGATTGTGATGTTTTCATCTTCACTCATCCTCAGAGTTTCAAATTTTCCTCTCAGACTTTGCAGCTTGGCACATTTGACAAATTTATCGCCTTCTTATAGATTCTCCAACTTTTTCCAGCTTTCATAAGCAGTTTTTAGACCAAAGACATTTGTCATTTCTGAATCAGTCAGGGCACTCAACAAGGCTTCTTTAGTTCAATGGTTATTTTTAGCATATTTGACTTGATATGGAGTTGAAGGACCTTTCTCCAGAGGTTTATACTCAACATTGGTTATCACCCATGCACTACAGATGACACTCCATGCAATTCTTCCAAACAAAATAATTTGTTCCATCAAATCTTGGACTATCCTTCTTGTAGGTTGATATCTTGGATCTCCTCAAGCGGTCAGGCTTTTATAAGAGGATCTGGCTCTGATACTGATTGTTGGAATTAGACCAGACAACTGAGAGGGGAGGTGAATCAGTTGTCACATAATATAAACTTTTTTCTGCTTTTAACCTTCATTATTAATTTACTATCAGATTAATGATGTAAAAATTAAAGCATAGATCAACCTCATATGAGTAGAAACATAATCAACACACTTGACACCAAGATTTTGACGTAGAAACCCGGTTAAGAGAAAAACCACGGTGGGTGTTAACCTATAAAGATTTGTACCCTGTTAAAAGTACTTTAGAAAAATAGAAGGCACGTGCCTTCAGGCGCACTGCGCAAAGCTCACTGCTCAAAGGAGAGGCTCACTACATATAGAATTTATTTAGAACAGAAAGAATTAACTAAGAAATAACATCTACTTCATGCCTGGTTCAATTTTAATGAATGCTCACAAAACTTCTGCTTTGCCCCAAATTCTTCTTCACTAACTTCTCGCTCTGCACTGCTCTAGCTCCTTTTCTTCTCTACTCTACTTTTGATCCTTTATTTGGATTTAATTTGTTTTGCTCAAGGATGTTTTTTGACAACTCTTCAACAAATATTTATACACTTCATCAACCTTGGAATGATCAACAAGGTCATCCAAACTTAACGCAAATCTTTACACTATCGGCCAAACATAGTTGAGACTTGAATCTTCCTCTACTAACATGCCATGCTTCATAAAATGATCTTTAGATCATATGCAACAAGCTAGGAACATACGGTTGACCAAGACTGGGAAGAACAACAACTTCAAAGGGAAATCTTCAATAACAAGCTCAAACTCCAATGCAGACCTCCAACATAATAGCCACACGATCCAGAGACTTCCACAAGCACATTGAACTCACCAATAACATCCACTCTGAACCAAATTACCAGAATCATTTGTATCTTCTTTCGGATCCTCAAGAACACTGTATGCCATGATTGTCAAACTAGAAGGATGGCTTGCGGACCTCCAAACCATGAACCATTGGAGTTGATGATACACACTGACTTCCCAAACATGCCTTCAGATCCGTAGATCATAATATTTCACTGTGGAGCAATCCGAACCAACTTACTGTCACTCTATCTCTTTTGAATACTGCAAGATCCGGTTCTATTCAAATGGCCATAACTTCTTCAAATCTTCATGCAAACTTCTCAATTCTTGACTGGAGCAACCTTTGACAATCCTCTATACAGCCATAAGGTCCACAAACCTTGAGTATTCATTAATTTTCTCAATATCCTCAACATTCCAGTCTCCTGAACAAGCAACAAAATAAGGTACAGTTGACACTAATGATAACAAGAATATGTTGACATCAATGACAACACCACTTAGGCACATATTTGCATCAAGGACAAGGCTTTTGTGTATCAATGGATGAGCCATCAGACCAATCAATGTGCAAGAATGACCTTAAGCCATGGTACTTTTGGGGGAAATAGGACCATAAGGGCTTTGAGATCAATGGAACCAGGGTCCATGTTTGTTGGGATCTCACCTATGCCAAATTCATTTATGGGCGTGAACCACAAGATGATTACTATGTCACAGTTGTCTATGAAGAGGAGGTCATATTGCTTTTGAGGGACATGAAGAAAGAAGCATTCAAGAAGACCAAGATCAGACCGAATGGATGAGACACTGAAGCAACCCCATGAAATTAATATCAAATGCAATACAACCAGACCCACAGACCTAGAAATAATCTTGAGATTGATGGTCATGTTATTGTGAATGTGAAGCAATTGCTCTAGAAGTTTAGAGGCAATCAAACTATATGTGTAATTGGTGTTCATGTTCATGTTTTTTGGGATGTCCATGATTGGCTATTCAATCCTAGTGTAGACCATGCATTGTTCATCTTCAAGTTCATCTCTTCTGCTCCTGAGAAATCAAATTTTATCTCATAGGATTCAAGCAGCAACACATCAATGAATTTGGATACTTTTCCCAATGTAGAAGACAAGAATCTGAGTCCTTCAGACTATTGCCTAATGCTCTATGCTTGGAAATTAGATTAACATAACTAGAATTGTGGGGACCTCTGGTTCTGCTATGGTGGTAGTAAGTTTGACCTGAAGATGGTTGTTCTGTCATTTATTTTCCACATCTTTATGTTATCATATGCCTAGGTATATGATTAGTTGTTATCGGATTCATGATTACAATCTTCCACTCGTCGGTTGTTCTCACACTGGGAAAAATCTCATGTCATTTAAATGTCCCTTGCCAAATACTTTCAGATTTCTATGTCCAATGTCCAATTATAAAGGAACCACTAATTACTTTTATCTACATGTTATCTTGGTGTGCCCATTGCACACTGAAGTTCCCGCTACATGGCAACTCGGTCCAATTTATATAAATTCAAACTCACCTACAAAGAGAGGAAAACAACAAAAGTTCATTTTGTTTATGAAAATTGTTGTTGAAGAGTCTTGAATCAAAACAAAATTGGGCCATATGGACAATGAGATTCACAACATTCACATAGACAACCAAGAAACTGGAAGTTAAAAGTCACATGTCCAACTAAGATTACCTTGATTGTCTCACATTGTTCTATGACAATGTCAATTGTTGACACTAAAAGTGCTCTCTCTGTCTCTCTCACTTCATGTCACTATATCTCCCTCTTCTTTCTTTCTTCCTCTCTCTTTCTCTATCACTATATATCTCTCTTTTCAAACACCTAATATTCAAAAGAGACATAAAGGTAAATGCATAAGGAGAGACAACATCTCTTCAAAAGAAAGGTGGCTTGTATCTCTTACTTTTTTATTAATAATTTATAATATATGTAGATCATGTATATTCTAAACAAATAATACTTCTTCTAATACAATTTGTCAAGACACCAATAAACTAGAATCGAGCATGCTAAAAACTATGAACATTCATCTTAGTATAGAATGTCTCAATTCTACCATCACAAAATCATATTAGTATCAATCTTAGACATACATTATGCTCATGTAGGATCGAGACCTAACATATTTTATACATTATAGTAGCTTTCATATCCATAACTTCTGCACACATAATTCTTGTAGAGCAACAATAATATCTAGTTTTGAATTTTCTAGTTTGTGGAGTTAACTGTTGAAATTTGCTAAAGTGAATTAAATTTGATCAAATATCAGATAATATTCCATTCAGAATATTACTGAGATAGATAAAGAGAAATGGATAGAGAGAGATGTATATAGAGGGGGAGGGAGATTGATAGATGAATAAAGAAAAAGATATAGAGTAGGAGAGAAAGAGATAAATGATATAGCTCAGGAAAGAGAGACAGAGAAAAGAGAGAAAGAGATACATGACGAGATAGAGCAAGAGATGAGTGTAGGAAATAGAAATATAGATGTATGGATACATATATAGAGAGGGAGGGATATTGACACAGAGAGAGGAATAGAGAAAGAGACATAGAGGGAGGGATATATATATATATCAATCTCCCTCACTTAATATATCTTTATCTTTCTATCTCTCTTCCTCTTTCTCTCTTTCTCCTCCTCTCCATCTGAGCTCTCTATCTCTATCTTTCTATCTCTCTTCCTCTCTTACCCCCCCCCTCTCTCTCCCTATATATATATATATATATATATATATATATATATATATATATATATATATATATATATATATATATATAATATCTTTCTCTATTCCTCTATCAATCTCCCTCGCTCTCCCTCACCTCCCCTTCTCTCGTTGTCTCTTTATATATCTCTATGTTTCTCTATCTTCCTCTTTCCCTCTTTCTCCTCTCCATTTGAGCTCTCTGTTTGTATCTCTATCTCTCTCGTTCTCTTCTTTATCTCTCTTCCCCTCTCTATATAAATCTCTTTCTCTATTAATCTCTCTTCCTCTATCACTTTATCTCTCTTATCTAGATTTTTCTCCCTCCCTCTCTTTCTCCCTATATTTCTCTCTCTCACCATATCTCTCTATCCCTCTCTATCTCTCTACCTCTATCTATATATCAACCTCTCCCTCCCTCTCTATTTCTCTTAATCTCTCTCTATCTCCCCCTTCTCTCTCTCTCTTCTGATGGGTTTCATAGTAATCATTTTATACATCTAAGTGTTTTATTTTATCAAATTTGATTTTTTGCAAATCCTCTATCCTTTCATTCAATCCTTTTCAAAGAAAACCATGGTTAGCATGACTAATCAAATTGATAACCCTAGGATTGTAGTTAGCAACATCTAATCCTAAAATTAGTCCCATGCTGATTAAGCAAATAAATTTGCTCCATACTTGCAATTAGTCCCATGATTGTACAAAAAAAAATTGCTACATATAATCAAAATAATACTATGTCCTTAATTTTCAATACTTGTTTTTAGTAGCCTCTTCTATTTGGACGGGTACTTGGCTATGAAAAAAAATGAATTTATAATCTATTGAATTCCAAATTAGTACAAACAGAAGGTTTCATTATTCTGTCGAGTTACACTTCAATGCATTGCATGGGACTAATTGCAAATTTGTTTGTGACTCTACTTCAATGCATTGCATGGGACTAATTAGCAAATTTGTTTGTACAATCATGGGACTAATTGCAAGTATGGAGCAAATTTATTTGTATAATCAGCATGGGACTAATTTTAGGCTTAGATGTTGCCAACTACAATCCTAGGGTTATCAGTTTGATAAGTCATGCTAACCATGGTTTCCTTTTAAAAGGATTGAATGAAAGGATAGTATTGAAAATTAAGCACATTAGTATTATTTTGATTATATGTAGCAAATTTGTTTGTACAATCATGGGACTAATTGCAAGTATGAAGCAAATTTATTGTATAATCGACATGGGACTAATTTTAGGCTTAGATGTTGCCAACTACAATCCTAGGGTTATCAATTTGATTAGTCATGCTAACCTGGTTTCTCTCTCTATCTCTCCCCCTCTCCCTCTCTCCTACCCTCGATGTGTCTCTCACGCTCTCTCTTCCTCTATCTCTTTCTCTCTTTTCTCTATCTCTCTTTCCTTATATATAACCTCCCTCTCTCTCATCCCTATCTCTCTTGCTCTATTCTTCTCTACCAATATCCCTCCCTTTATATCTCTATCTCTCCCTTTCACTCTCCCTCTTTATCTCTGTATCACTCTACCTCTCTCTCTCTCTCTCTCTATATATATATATATATATATATATATATATATATATATATATATATCTCTATCTCCTTCTCTCTCTATCTCTCCCCCCTCTCACTCTACCTCTATCTATATATCAACCTCTCCCTCCATATCTATGTTTCTTAATCTCTCTCTGTCTCCCCCTTCTCCCTCTCTTCTAATGGGTTTCATAGTAATCATTTTATACATCTAAGTGTTTTATTTTATCAAATTTGATTTTTTTGCACATCCTCTATCCTTTCATTCAATACTTTAAAAAGGAAACCATGGTTAGTATGACAAATCAAATTGATAACCCTAGGATTGTAGTTGGCAACATCCAAGCCTAAAATTAGTCCCATGCTGATTATACAAATAAATTTGCTCCATACTTGTAATTAGTCCCATGATTGTACAAACAAATTTGCTGCATATAATCAAAATAATAATAATGTCCTTAATTTTCAATACTTGTTTTTAGTAGTCTCTTCTATTTGGACGGGTACTTGGCTATGAAAAAAATAATTTTATAATCTATTGAATTCCAAATTAGTACAAAATGAAGGTTTCATTATTCTGTCGAGTTACACTTCAATGTATTGTATGCTTTACGTAATTCAAAATCCATGAAAATCATATAAAATAGTGAAATGCTTCCCCTCCATCCCATCCCTTATGCTCCTACTGTTGCTTGTCATATTATTATAGGGGCTTGGACACCTATTATCATATCAAAACCTCCAATTAAATTAATCATTTCAACAATTCTTTCTTAAATCATCAAATTCATTTATAGAGAAGGGGAGAGATGAACACACACACACACAAACACACATATATTCATTTCTCATTTATAAGTAGTGTTTCATGCATGGTAGCTCGCTCCTTTCACTGCATATTCACTTGATCTAAATTATGACAAAATAAATCAAATTGTCTTGTGAATGTATCTATGCATGAAGGTAGCAACAATATTGAGTAAAAAGACTTTTAAAGAGAATTACATAAATTTGTGTGAAGTTCAAAGTGACATACTTCATGATGTGCATTCAATGTCATGTTCCTTTTACAATTTTTTTCTAGAGTGAGATTAAACATGACGGGCTCCCACAACATAGAATGCACACCATTTTTGAGGTCTCCAGATCATTCCCATATCATCTTCAAATTTAAACAAATTAAAAAAATTCCCTTGAAATTTAATATTTTTAAATAATTAGGAAATCTCAATCTAAAATTATAGCATGTCTAAATTTAATTTTAAGCCATTTGACTTCCAAATTATGCCCTCTCTCTCTCTCTCTCTCTTATTTTCTCCATCTATCTTTCCCTCTATATATCTTATCTCCATCTTTCTCTCCTACTCAAAACCCAACACCAAAAATAAACCTTAATATATTCCTTCAAAATAAGCTTACAATATATTGAGAAACTCCACTAATGTTGTACTCCATATGTTAACACTTTAGTAGCATGTTGATACCTAGACCTAAACTATAAGCCTACAAATCCCTACAATACAATCCAAATGATATCAAAACACTATGCCAATGGTTACATTTATAAAATTTTGACATCACTCTACCTCTCTCTATATCTCTTTGACTCCCCTCCATATCTCTATATCAATCTCCCTCTCTATTATTCTCTCTTCCTCTATTACTCTATCTCTCTTCTCTAGGATTTTCTCCCTCCCTCTCTTTGTCCCTCTTTTTCTCTCACCATCTCTCTATCCCTCTCCATCTCTATACCTCTCTCCCTCTCTATCCCTATACACATCTCTCTCTTTCTTATTTTATCCATCTATCTTTCCCTCTATATATCTTATCTCTATCTCTCTCTCCTACTCATTATCTCTTTCTCTATTCCCCCTCTCTGTAAATATCCCTCCCTCTCCATTTATCTTTCCTACCCTCGATGTGTCTCTCACACTCTCTCTTCCTCTATCTCTTTCTCTCTTTTCTGTATCTCTCTTTCCCTGTATAAACCTCTCCCTCTCTCATCCCTATCTCTCTCACTCTATTCCTCTCTACCAATATCCCTCTCTTTATATCTCTATCTCCCCCTTTTACTCTCTCTCCATTTTTATCTTTGTATCACTCTACCTCTTTCTATATCTCTTTGTCTCCTCTCTCCATCTCTTTCCCCTCTCTCTCCCCCCTCTCTATCTCTGTATCACTCTACCTCTCTCTATATATGTCTTTGTGTCCTCTCTCTCTCTCTCTCTCTCTCTCTCTCTCTCTCTCTCTCTCTCTCTCTCTCTCTCTCTCTCTCTCTCTCTCTCTCTCTCCTCTCTCTCTCTCTCTCTCTCTCTCTCTCTCTCCAATATATCTTCCGTACAATACTCGCCAACTATGGAGTTTAAATCCATACAAACTTCCTCGAAATCAACACTATTTTTGTCTTTTTTTCATGGACAGTGTTTTATCTATATCAATCTCTCCCTCTCTATATCTCTTTCATAGAATAAAAATAATAATAATGTCCATAATCTTCAATACTTGCACTCTCTTTGTCTCTTCTCTCCATCTTTCTCTATCTCTCCCCCTCTCTATCTAATTCTATGTCTATTTTAAATTACTCTCTCTCTCTCTCTCTCTCTCTCTCTATATATATATATATATATATATATATATATATATATATATCCCATTCTCTATTTTCCATCTCTTTGTCACTTTTTACTTCTCCCTCTGGAGTTCTTTGAGGAAAAAAGGAAACTAAAATCCTTATTCATTCACTTAAGTTGAAGTATATAATGTAAGGTGGATAAGAGCATATATTTGTAATCTTTTTTGTGTCCATTCTAATTCCTTAATCATTGCCCATCCATTTTGTTTTCCCTATTTTCTCTATAATGCTCTCACTTCATGTCTTCTACCACTAATTAATTTTATCTACATGTTATCTCGGAGTACCCATTGCACATTAAGGTGCGAATGCTAGTAATATGTTATTGCACTAAGCCATCAATTGGACACAAAACTAAATAAGAAATGGCGTGGCTAATGCTAATTTCAGCATTACAATTTTAAAAGTTTTTCGTAAAGACGGTGTCAAAAGCCTTCTCGATAGGCTATCCCACTAGCTTAAACCCCTAAACTGCGAATTACAGTAACACGTTTTCTTTCTAGTATACAACATTTGAAAATTCTGATGTTTTGCTAGGGTTTAAGCTCAAAATCACCAGCTTCTGAAAAGACAGATTGAGGCAGCATGGAAACAACACAAGAAAATGGTTATGAGCAGAGTAAGGAGGAATCTCGGCAGGTGCAGGTTCGATTCACAACAAAGCTGCCGCCTGATTTAAAAGTTCCATCCACATCCTTCGCTGTTCGGCCAATCTCACCAGATATGGCCTATCAGAAGTCATCAATACCCTTCTTGGCCATGGTGAGTATGTTCACTTGTAATCTTATTTTTGTATACAATGATTTTTAGTTTGTTCTGTCTTGCAAAATACGAAGGAACCAGATTAAAAAAAGGAAAAAAAGAAAGAAAAGTAAAAACCCTTAAAGGTTCATGTATAGAAGAGGAAAAATGCTATTAGTGTAATGACCACTGGCGAGGGCCATATTAACATTACTAAAAAAAAAACACACCGGCAACTCCCACAAAACTTAAAATTGTAATGTAAAACCCTGTGAAACTAGCTTTCTATTCAGAATTCTGGAACTTTGAGGAGTTATTTAAATTGACAGATAGTAGATGAGAATTACTTACTGATCAAAGGACTTGTAAGACAGTTGTTTTTTACTTGAAAGAACCATGCTTAGAAAAATAGAATAACGCTACCAAGCATAGTGACGGCTGTTTTGGGCCCGGAATCAGAATAGGCCAAAAGAAAGAAAAGAAAAAAGGCAAACCTTGGCAAATTTAGTGCGTCAAAAGTCAATCAAAATCACCAAAAAATTGACAAATATCACTGAAAATGAATCCTTCATTCTGCAAATCTTTATTTTCTCCTCTTTTGAGGGAAAGAAGGGCAGCATACCAGCTTAATAACAGCAAGAGAGTATCATATCCAATTTGCCTTCTTGAAACTTCAAACCACAATCTCTAAATTGGCAAAACGAGCTTCAGTAGAAATCTCCTGATTGTGCTCTGAAGTTGATAGGTCCAAGCAGAAAGGAAAACCCCCAAAAGCTGCATATCTACTACAGGCATGTAATGTCCTGTTTAAATTTTTATATTTTTCCTTAAATATAATAAAATCTAACTCACAATTATAGCAGCACAATTAATTATAAAAATGGTATCAACTTCAGGATTGCAGTTTTAACAGTTTATTTTAATTTGAATATAATATTTAGAATATATTTCAGAAAGATGGGACTTATCCTTTGTATCTGCTGTTAATTATCCCAAATCCATAGTGATCTATCTTCACTAAAATGCCTTGAATTGTCTTCAAATCTGCCTGAATCAGGGGTTTTCTTTCACTAACTCAGCAATGAAAATTAGTGGGTTTCGTCCTCTAATTTCAGACCTTAAGGGTTTTGTTTTTAAGTTAGATTGAACCACAGTTCCATACTCCAAAGGCGTAATAATCAGAAGTAGAAATATTCATTTATGTTTGCCTCTTCCTCCTTGCTTGGCCTCGTTTAAATAGATTTTTTCCCAAAAGACATAACTCTTCAGATTTCCTTCATGACCCTTATTTGAGAGGAATTGTTATTTAAAAATAAACTCTGATATTTTAATTATATATTTTATAATTATATTATATATTATATTTTGATATTTTAATTTATTATTATTATTATTTTAATCCCATTTCGAGAAGGGGACATTACAGTCCACCCTTCCCAAGATTGCTTGTCCTCAAGCAATTGCAGACTGTGATGTCCCGATATTAAAACATTGTTTAAATTAAAGATTTAAACATCATGATAAAAGTCGGTGAAGTTGCTTTTGTGAAATACGGTATTTAGTCAATTCAATGATAGCAATAATTGCGTATGTATCAATAATATTATTTATAGTAGTATTATATAAATGTTTTAAAATATGCAAAGGTATATTATTATAAATATCAAATATAAATATTAATAGTATAAATGTAAATATTAAATTATATATATATATATATATATATATCGGCAGCAACCCAT
The DNA here is from genome assembly GCA_027924645.1 of Cunninghamia lanceolata. Classification (NCBI taxonomy): domain Eukaryota; kingdom Viridiplantae; phylum Streptophyta; class Pinopsida; order Cupressales; family Cupressaceae; genus Cunninghamia; species Cunninghamia lanceolata. Next base: position 6,609,648 of record BSBN01000023.1, on the reverse strand, counting down.
ATCAATGCATAGGCAGCAATCCTATGTTAGCTTATAAAAAAATATATATAAAAATAAACTTTTGAAAGGGCCGATCCCATATTTGTATCGCTTTTGAAGTTAATCTCGTATAAACCAATAGTGACCGACTTCAGTTTCGCAGGTATAAACAATTATGAATAAACCAAAACGTTAGTAATAGAAGGACGCCTTCCTTAGCGAATTCTCCTAAAGTCGTTCCCTCTCATAAGGGATACATCTCTTCGGAGAATAAGCCAATATAAAAGGAATCTAAGTCATAAAAAATAAGAAACGTAACAGGAGTTATTAGAAGCAGCAATCACCATCAGAAGGGTTGCACTCAGCATTGTAAATGACAGCGATCAAACACAAGAAATATTCTTCTGAATAAGAAAAATAGAACAGTCTCACCAGATCGGCCAGCAAACAAATAGAAAATATACATTATTCATTCAACATCTAATCCACAGATATAAAGAGGGAAAGCAGCGAACAAAGGACATACAATCAGAGGAAGCAACAGATATAATAATAATCTGCAAGTCTGATAATACAGTAGCAGTCAAGAATCAATATCCATTTCAGATTGCATTACTTATGTAGAAGGAATAGATGTAAACAAATAGAATATGAAATTCTAATATAGTTTAAATGATAAGGTTTGTATTTATTATGTATCAATGTATCTTAGATGTAAATGATATTGAACCCCATCATGGAGGAAAGGAAGGAGACGTAGGTAAGAGGGTATACAGTTTCCATCTAAGTAAGCCACCTTAGATGGATGTCAAAGCCCTGCCATCAAGGCCAAGAGGGTCAAAGTCTTGCTCTTGGCTTAGATTGGATAAACTGAGAACCCCGCTACGATCCCCATACCATTCCTACCATGATGAGTTGTTAATTGTAAGGGATAAGGCATGGATAGGAAGCAAGACAAGTACTCTACTAAGTACGCGACTTTGGTGGATGTCAAAGTCCTGCCACCAAAGCCAGGAGGGCCAAAGTTCTGCTCTTGGGCTTAGTATGGGTAGTTGGGTCAAACCTATCATGTCCCTAACCCTATGCTCCAAAATGTGTTTGATAATAATAGTAATATTGGAATTGTTATATGAGTTTAATATATGCTTAGCTAATTCTAACAATGGCATTAGTTTATATGTATATATGCATGTACTTGTGTTCTCTATGTGATGAGTGCAGGGTTTATATTCAAGAGCATAACGAAGAAATAACTTCTTGTAAGTCATCTCCCTAACCCTAATTTATTATAATTGTGATTGTAGGATTTAATCTAGGGCAAATCTAGAAGGGGATATTACATGATAATTCCGAAACCCTAACCCTAAACTTGGGGTATTTGAATTTTTAGGGTAAAATTAGTATTGTTCCAATAGGGGACATTACACAGACTAGGATGTTCCAAAAGTTCTTCTTCACTTGACTGAGCCTCTCTTGAAGATACCGGGATCCCAAATCAATCTTGGAAATTTGTAATTCCTAATCCTCGATCTTCCTTGTGATGCAGTTAGTTTCTGAATGTCTCGGTTATGTCTGACTCTATACTATAGTGATGTCTCTGAAGAGTTGTTACTATACTTGCCTCAACTAAACTACCAATATAGTCCTTTAATGTCATAAGGTTGGTACCATCCTCTGAAGTATGAGGACAATTTATTGTCTAGTTTTCTTTTGGCTTGTGTACTTGTATTTCACAATAACTCCCAACAACAAAATCAAGAGTTGGAAATTGGCAAGGTACGTAATTTAAGATAACTTTTCTTTCACCCTCAGAAAGAAGAAACAAAAAGACATCTTGCAATAGCATAGTTTGAAAGTGAAACCAAGTAAAGGAATCATCAATCCGAAGATCAATTTCCCTTTTGGCATCAACTACATCTGCAAAGAACCGATTTGGTTGGCCGAACCTTAGCACAATTTCATGGATATCTCTTTGAATCAAAGCAGGAAAGTGAGCTTTCCATATATTAAGATGAGTATTGGTGGCATGACACACATCTATGACCTTAAATGCAATGTTCTTTTTTGAAATGATTTTATATCTTTTTGGTCCACTTTTGAGGTTCTTACATTTTGTAATCGATCTAATTAGAGAGTTTCCAGAGATATCACAAAATTCTTCTCTCATTTTATTGGACAACTTAGGATCCATGGGGTGATCATCATAAAAATCATTGCTTGTTCTAGTAATCTCATTTGTTGTTTCTCATACTCAAAATGGTCACCATGAGTTCCAGAAGCAGAACCATCCATTACACCAGCTAAAGTATGGACATCCTCACCTCCATCAATTTTAGAATTTATATTGAACTAAAACAGAGATTTGTCTATTGGGCTGTCAAGATTTGTATGAATATTGAATTGTATGGGAAAATTTGATTCATTCTCCCTACGTAGTACTATCATTCTTGCATTCCGCGAGCAGGCTTGTGTGATTACAGTCATCGTCAAATCCAAATATGCCTCCTACGATATGAATGCACTCCTCTTTTATCACTTCTTTGGGACCAACATTGGATTTTGAATTCAATAGCTGAAAACTTTGGTGGATTGTTGGCCTCCGTATTATTGCTGCATTGCACCAAAAGTGCCAACCTGAATATGACAGTTTATGTTGTCATCTCCAGAGCAAGAAGAATCAACCTCGCCACATTTGTTGCTATCAAGCTCAGTAATTTCATTACCTGATCTGCCGTTAGCACCTTGATCATCTTCCCAGCCAACAAACTGTTTTGTTTGACAATTAGTATTGACTTTGGAAGCCATTTCAAAATAATCTGAATCAGAATTTGTTTCTTGTTCATTTATTACATCAGCCGAGTGATGTGAATTTTGAATCTGGTTTCTTTTGATTACTCTTGGTTCAGGTTTTCATTCTTCTCTAAGAATGAAAGTAGGATGTAGAGGTCTATCATCAAATCCAACAAACATTTGTTGTGTGCTATCAATCTGATTTCTGGGAGCATTCATATTATTCTGCTTCATGTGGAGCATTTGACCCAACATGTCTATCATTGTATCTATCTTCTTTTCAAACTTATTTGAAAGAACTATCCCCAAAGGAGTTTTTCTCTCTCTATCTGCCATATTTACTTGTTTTGTCACTTATATGGAATGAGTTTCTGCATCATAGAGTTAACTTCTCTTTCAGAGGCTGGCAAGATTCAGCTCTGATACCATTGTAATGTCTCTTTTTAATTTTTCCTTAAATATAATAAAATCTAACTCACAATTATAGCAGCACAATTAATTATAAATATGTATCAACTTCAAAATTGCAGTTTTAATAGTTTATTTTAATTTGAATATAATATTTAGAATATATCCCAGAAAAGATGGGACTTATCCTTTGTATCTGCTGTTAATTATCCCAAATCCACAGTGATTTATCTTCACTAAAATACCCTTGAATTGTCTTCAAATCTGCCTGAATTAGGGGTTTTCGTCCTCTAATTTCAGACCTTAAGGGGTTTCATCCTTAACTTAGATTGAACCACAGTTCCATGCTCCAAAGGAGTAATAATTAGAAATAGAAATATTCATTTATGCTTGCCTCCTTCTCCTTGCTTGGCCTTTCTTAAATAAATTCTTCCCCAAAAGACATAACTCTTCGGGTTTCCTTCACGACCCTTATTTGAGAGGAATTATGATTTAAAAATAAACTTTAATATTTTAATTTTATATTTTATAATTATATTATATTTTATATTTTGATATTTTAATTTATTATTATTTTAATCCCATTTCGAAAAGGGGACATTACAAGGCACCCATAAAATAAAATAGTGCAAGATCTGAAGTGAGTGATCTAGGACTATGTTATTCGGTCCTTGTGTTTTGGGTCCCATTGTAGATTCAAACGGGTTAGGGAACGGACACTGGTTCCAAGACGAGATAGACAGCACATGGCCTTGCTGCCCCGGGTACCTTGTTACGTACCCATAGGGCACCCATGGCGGCAAAGCCATGCCTTGGTCGTCTCGTGGCGTGCTCGACAACGCCCACCCACAGGCACATGCGCAAGTTGGATGCAAAAAAATACTTTTAAAACATTAAAAACCCTAAAATGTCAATGACAACCCTAAAAATGACCACTTATTTTACAATCACAAAGCATAAAAACAACCAATATCACTTCAAATTGCCATTTTTGCATTTTTGAAGCTTGGTGGGTTTTTTCAAAGGTGAAGGATTGCAAAGGAACCAAAGATGTTTGCTAAGTGCTATGGGAGTGAGCAGAAATGAGATTTATTGATCAAAGGTAGGTACTGTGTGAGACTTTTTCAAGTTTTTTCTAAAAAATACAAGTTTTTTAGATTTTTTAAAAACATTTTGAATGTTTTTTTTAATTTTTTTTTTGTTTTTACTACATTTATATGTATTGTAAGATTGTACTTTTTTTGTTTTATACTTTATTTAATATTTTTCGAAGTTCATGTACTCGAGTTACATTTTCAACTTTTAAAATTTTTTCTTATAACAACAATCTATTTAGAATGGCTGCTAGTTCAAGTTTAGTGGCCCCAGAGGCAGTTACTATTAGATAGTTCAAGTATGATCAAGCATCACCTCTATGGAAATATGTTACGATGATTGAACAACTCCTGGTGGGGCTTTCTTTAGCATTGTAGTCATTGCGGAGTCAAGTATAAGAGTTCGTATAGTTGAGTGAAAGCTCACTTATGTGTTATGATCGGCCATGGAATTAAAGTTTGTCAAATGGCAGAACAAGAAGGGGTTGCCAAAGGAACAAATTATGGCATATATTAGAGAACAAGAAGAAGTTGATACTATGAGTGAGAGAGCAAAATTAAAATCTAATCCTTTAGCGAAGAAAGGATTAGAGAAGCCACCTACAGGGGCTCTGATAATGATTGCTCCCCATCCTTTCTTGGAGACATCGTCTATTCAAGAAGATTTCTCTTTCTTCCCACAAAAAGAGGCCCATTGAACCAAGGCATTTCAGAATGAGGTGAGGGACAATGTAGATGAACACATTGCATGTTGCATTTACACCAATGGGTCTTCCTTTCAACCTAGTAAGCTCACCATATTGGTGGGAAATGGTGTCAACAATTAGTTAAACACCCTTAGGTTAGATAGGTCTTGGGTATGAGAAGGTGCGCACCACCTTATTAGCAAAATATTTTTTTTGTAGAGACATCACCAAAAACAATAAGGGAGTCATGAGTTGAAATAGGAATGTCCGTCGTTTTGATGGATGGAAAGATTGCAAAAACATGAGCTTTAATGAATGCCATTGCAATGTCCGCTAAAGGGGGCAATGTTCTGAAGCGGTTGATTATGAGGGGCAAGTGAAGGATGTAGACTTCATTTCCAAAATCCTCATTGAGTCCATAGAGATGGTGGTGCTAAGAACATTGTCCAAGTCATAATGGACAATGCAAAAAAATTAAAAATTGCAAGGCAACAGGGGCTTTAGTTGAGGAAAGGTACGAGCACATGTTTTGGACACCATGTATTGTCCACTCCTTGAACTTGGTGATGCAAAAGATTGGCACTTAGATAAAATGGGTGAAAGAAATATACATTGAGGGTGAGGAGATTTAGATGTTCGTGACAAACCATCATATGCCACAAAACATCTTTAGGACCTTCTCCTAGTTGGAGTTGTTGAAGATAAATATATGAAATTTCAATATTTATTTTAAATTTAATATATAGGACATTTTTTTTTAATTTTAATTTGTTATTAACTTATTTTTTACACTGCATTAGGTTGTTGAGATTTGATTCACATCGCACTGTAGTGCCCCCCTCGTCGTTGGCTTGTGATAGTGGTGGTTCTGCATTGCTCTCTGTCAATCAGAGACAGTTGCTAGTCGTTCATTGCATTGATATAGTTCTGAGACAATTGATTAATAGGTTATGATTTATGTTATTTTGATGAACTATGTTTGATTGATATAATTAGACATGTGTTATGAGTTTATGATGGCACTACTATTATTTCAGTTATGCTATGAATTATTATCATCACGTGTCATTTGATTTGTGGTGGTCATATTCAGATAAAAGTTATGATATTGTTTGAAGAGCGGAGACGGTGTAGTACTACTCGCTTCGAGTACCCTACTGCGCCGCGATTCTCTGGCTCTTTGTGTGTAGACATATATGAACTTGATCGTATACAATCGATTGTTTGAATGCAGGCTGCAGGTACCGAACCTCGACTCCACCTGATATAGCAGGTTTGAGCGGGTTCTTACACCAATGGGTATCAGTGATGGGAGATAACGCGAGGTCTATTCCATTAGGTCGGTCCTTGTCTTCTGTTGTGGTCTCGAGTCGTGTTGTGTCACTTGGTCCTTGCCTTGTAGGTTGGTAATCTCGTGTTGTGGTGGTTAGTCGAGCTGTGTAAATTAATTCTCTTGTGAAGTTAGATAATACTTTATTGATTTATTATTAAAATAATAATGCCTCTAGTAAGTTTATTGGATAATAATTGCTTTGCTTAGAACTTGGTTGGACACCTTGGTTAAATTTATAATAGTCTAGAATTAATTATCTGCTTTGCAAGAGTAATTGTTTCTTGAGAGTAATTGGTTCTTGAGTTGTGGTTACCGGTAATTAGTATTGTATTTGGTTAAGAATAAATTTTGATATGCGAAATTAATGCCTTGAGTTGTCGAATATGAATTCTCTGATTTGTGGAATCTCTATTAATAGTAAGAATTTAATATTTGTTTGAGGAGTGGGAAGCGAAGTAACGGATGCATGTCTGCATTAATTTTGAGCTGAACCATTTTATATTGGGGGATTTTGGTTCTGAGAGGGGGGTTGGAAGGTGAATAGAGAAATTGGGAGTGAAAACGAAAGAATTTGGTTGCAGGAACTGGAAAAAAAATTTGGAAGAGGACTGAAATCCGGGTATGCTTTCATTATTAAATATACTTGTTTGATTAAAGGAATTTATTTTATCTGTGTGCTTCTGCCATTGATGGATCTATTCCTACCAACTTTTCTTCTTCAAACTCTACGAAATGATTCATACTTCCCTACCGAAGTTGTTGAACTCAAGGTGATTCCTCAAGCCTGAAATCATCTCTTGATCTGGATGTGTTGTGATTTCAATTTTGATTTGAGTTAATCATCTTGCATGGGTCTTTAAAAGCTTCATTTTGGCCTATGTTCATTTGAGATTTCTTTCTTTCGGATTTCTATTGTTTAATTCCATGTGATCTTTTGGGTCTTCAATGTCGACCTTCACCAATCTATGCTAAAATCATCGGCCTGTAGAGAGATTCTCAACCTGCATTGGATTCTTAAATACTATGACCTCAGTTATGAACTAATCAGCTTGCATGTCAATGCCCTCTGAGCCTCTTTATCACCCTCTTGTTAGAACTTTTAATCGACCTTTGCTGGGCCTTCATTTATTCAGATCTTGAGAAGAAAATTGTGGCCTTACTCTGGTTTAATCCTTTGGTCATTTCTGTGTAGGAAGAAAACTTTTAACTCGCATTGATGCTATAGTTGTTTCCCTGGCACCATCTAGATTCCATATCGTCTGGTTATGATCTGTGGTTAGGTTGCTAATTTCTTTTCTGTCCTGGCGGGTCTTCTTGAGATTATTCATGATAGGCTCTCAGCAAGAGCGTTCCATCCTGCATTTTCTATTGTATAAACGTTGTTGAAGTTTTCTTTCTTTTTGTGCCTTAGATATATCAACTTCTGAGTATTAAGATTGGTATGTGAGTCGCTTGATTGGCAGTTATCTTTCTTTCTCAAGTGTCTGTTCCACTTTGATGGCCAATTGTGTCGTGTGTGGGGGTGTCGATTGTGGCATTTGTCTATTATCTTCCAAATCCTCTGCAGTTTCTATTTTTTTTTTCCTCTTTTCTGTGTATGGCGGATCGATTGGATTTCTGTGTGATAGCTGAGTGTATTTTTGGAATTCGATTGTGTGGTCGCTTTAGCTGACCGTTTAACTCCAGTAGGGTAGGAATTGTCTGGTATCTTGTTGAGTTCATAAGCAGTTAAGTCTCTACTGAAACTTTAACCAACGTTTTCAATTGGTCAAAATCTTGGCAGTCGTCTTAAGGTTAGGCAAAATTCAGTATGGCATGTTTGTGAAGTCGGCTAAGACATTTGGATTAGGAAATTAATTGTATTCATAGTTTTCTGTCTGTAAACGTAACATTGAAGCTGTTAGTTGTGATGCCGAGTCGCTTTTGATGTGCTTGTAACAATGCAAGTATTGAACCACTGTAGTGGTTAAACCCATTTAATCATTGTACTCATTGAAACCCTTGAACCTTTGTGAACCAACGGTGGATGAACCTTTGCTACTCTTTGTACTGACTTAATCTTTGCTCTCACCGAACCGACGGTTCAACCATCGGCCAGGCCTGTTTCTGTCGACGTGTGCAGAAACTTCTTTACCAATGCACCATTTGGTTCCATATTGCCATTTCTCTAATGTTCCGAACATGTAGACTGTCACTAACTACTGTGTTTTCCCATGACCTTTGAACGGAGCTGTACCTGAGAATATGTAGTTTTTGGTGAGTAAGGTGCCCATAACTATTATCTGATGCAAAAGAATTTTGTTACAGTCAACATGCTTTATGCTTTACTTTCATGTATTATAAAATGCTTCTTAGAAAAAGAACAAATTCAAGGAGCTCCAACTTTCAATTTTAAATAGAGTTGCCAATGTCTAAAACATCAATTTCTTGGTGCGTGTCGGCTCTTGAATCAACTTTAATCTTAGCAAAATGTGAGCTAGTTGTAGTCGTGTTCTGTAGCCTAATTGTGTGCTTGCTGGGGTGCATTGCCGTCGTCAAGGAAGCTCATAGTCGGTCGAAGATTGCAGCATATTCAAGTCTTGTGTTAGTCGTAGTCGGTATTGATGTGATCGCTGCTCATAGCAAAGCATGTATTTGTAGTGGCTAGGATGAATTTGGTTTTGGTCATTCTAGTAAGTTGAACCACAGTGGTCGTAATGTGGTGTTTTTGCTCTTGTTAGTTAGTCCAATGGAAATCGTAGTCGTCGAAGACTGGAAGGTAGACGTTGTGAGCAGCGAGAGTTCATATGTTGTTGTTGCTTGATAAGAATGGTGTAGTAGCATGTCTATAGAAGATAATTGTGCCTAGTTTCAAGGTTGTGTGGTTTTAGGAATCCGCTTAGGTTTCTAGAAAGTTGTTTGGAGTTGTATTTGTTTCCTAGTGACCTTGCCTTAGGTTTGATTCCTTGATGCTTATAATGGTGTTGTTAGATAATTAAGGATGGTTAAAATTAGAAGTTTATGTTACCATGGATATTGGGATATGGTGCAGTTGTTTTTTATTTATTTAATTAGTGGATTTTGTATTAGAAATTAAATATTGTAACTTTGCTATCATGAGATTATTAATCCTACCTTGAGAAGGAATTTTATAGCATGAAAATCTTTGTTGTAATGAGAAAATATACTTTCTTATAGATTGGATAATAGGAAGTTATTGTGTTTTTGTATTTGTCTCTTGAGGAACTAGTAGTAAGACGTTTACGTTTTTAAGGAAACAATTTATTCGATCTAGTTGTTTTCCTTATTAACAATTGGAGATAGTAAATATATTGATGAAAAGTTGTGTAGGATATTTATAGTTGTTGGACAAAATTTTTTTAGTTGGAATTAATGTCAATGAAAGATTAGGATTATAATCACTCATAGATGTTTCCTTAGAAAATGGTAGTCATGAAATTAATAGATAGGAATTTATGCCTTGTGTTGTTGGAATAGTTCATTTGTATACTAGAAAAATTCCTTTTGTGAAAGTAAAAGCCTTGTTATGTTAAGGGTATGTCAAGACGTTTTCAAATATGGTTTTTGTTGGAAGAACTCTTTGTTGGGAGTAATGATGACTTTGGGTAGAGGTTTCCATGATACACTATTGTAGTGGATAAGAATTGTGATGGAGATTGTAGAGGGATTTGATTTATTATTTCTAGTGCATGGGGTAATAATAGTGCATTGATTTACTTGTCGAATTGTAGTTGGTTAGTAATGCTTGTATAATCCTTTTTGTGTTGCGTAAGTGGTGGATATCCTTGAATATGTTATTTTACCTCATTTTAGAGATTTTGAACCAATTGTCGGTTTATGCCATCTATTGTTGTTAATGTCGTGAACTTGAATTTTATTATAAATTGATGCTTTATCTTTTAAGTTGTTCTCATGATGGAATTGGGAGTTCATTGAATATCTTATGTTTGATTATCCTTTTGGTCATAGCTAAATGCTGTAATGGACTTTCGTGTTCACCTTGGGTGGAGTCTATGTTCATGATTTGGTTAACTATGAATTGTGAACCTTGAGAGATGTCATGGTTACTTGGTGTCTATAGGTGGAAGCGTTGTTCTTGTCAGATAATGGTTATCCTTTTCCATTGGTTTGTACCTAACTCTAGAGGTGTAGTTCTTGGTTTTGGTTCGAAATTATGGCATGTCAATGTATTGGGTTCACTGGATTTTCGTGTCTTGTAATGAACGGGAGTTGGCCTCTTGGTTATAGTACTCGATTCTTGATGGTATTGCTTCGATTTTGAAGAGATTCTAAGGACCCTTGTCGTGGCCTAGTGAATGGCGAAAGTTATGGGTTAGAACTGATTTGTGACTTTTATACCTATATGTTGTGGTATGTATGTTTGACCCGAGAACGCTAAGGGAGTGGCTTTCATGGTGGGGCCGGTGCTTAGTGAGAGGCCGCCTGGGTAACCCCATGGAAGTGTAAGCATGTGGAAAACTTAATAACTTAATCAAGAGGGATGGGGTATTAAAACACTTAACAAGATAAGTAAGAGACCTCACCCATGCCTTGAGTGCTCTCACAGACTAAGGATGGGATGAGAAGGCTTGGTTGGCAAGGCCGACCTCCTTGTCTCCATGAGAGGACCTGTTGGCTCCGCATGTGTCACCCTATGGGGCCGGTGCCTAGAGAGAGGCTGCCAGGGTAACCATAGATGGGGGCCGGCTTCTGGTGATAGATAGCCTGGGTAACCCATGCTAGGACCATGCGATGACACTCTCCTTACGCAGTGTTGATGATTGTTTTTGGACAAGTCAACAATTAGAGTGAAATACAAAGTATCTGACTCCCTCTTGAGCAAAGCCTCTCGAATGCTGAATTAGGTGATCAAACAAGATGACTCCAAGGTTCCTTTCTGATGATTTTGATAAGAGACAGCTCAGTGACTAAGTATGATTTTGCTGTTAACACACAAAGGGACTTACGCAATTGCTCAAGTTAACTTGTTGTTTCAAGGATTACGGAAGTGGATACTAGAGGGTCTAAGTACTGCAGCTGATGGCGTATGATTTAGCAATTGATGCTCTTGGTTCTAATTCTAACTGAATGGTAAAAAAGGACAAAAGGTGTAAAGTTTAGAAACACTAGTCTAATCCTAAATGCAAAGATGATTACTGCTCAAAGTGAAATCAAACCAGATCCTGCTTCGCCAAGATGGACAACTACACAAGATAGGTGCAATCTTCTAGGGTGTTACAAAATGTTTAAATCACTTATGCTCATGAAAGATTCAACAAACATAAAGATCAAATTGATGTCCAATTTTGTTCAGACTAACCATGCACTGCAATTTGCAAGCCACAAACTACAAATGGTATGAACTTATAGATTTCACCACGAAGCAATAAAGAAACTTTCCATTAACTAACATAAACTTAAAGAAAACTTTATTTAAGTTAATATTCGCTTGAAAATCGAAACCACGCAACACTCAGAAACACAAATAGAATCACCAAAGCAATGAATCTTTTATTATCTCAGAGAGCTCTTGCAACAATTTTAGAAATTTTCAATCGTACAAATGAGAGCAACAAGATCCCTTTTATAGACCTCAAAAGGAATGAAGGGTCAAGATCGATCGGCCAAATCAGCGGACCAGATCAAGCCACATCACAAATAGTTGTAACAAACTTCTCTTTATTAAATAAAAGGGATCAACTTTATTAAATGAAGGAGACTAACAAGAGGTTATCTTTATTAAATGAGGGAGGCTATGAAGAAAAGAACAAAGGCATGCTTCGCAAGAAGATAAGAATGATATATCATTATCTTATGAAGAATCCCCATGCGAATATCCATCACTAGAAGCTTGGCATTCAATGAACTTGGACACTATTTGCTTGACTTCCTCCACAGGTACACTTGGCGCATTCTGAATGGTTCCTTCGGCTTCAAGTACATCAATTGAATAAGGGCCAAGTGTCCTTTCCCAATCAGTTATTTTCGCTTTGTTGTCGCCAAGGTGGACAGCAAGTGAAAATATACTATCAAGTCTTTCATCTGTAACATCATTTTCCTGAAAATAGAAAACTTGAACTTGTTCGTTCAGATTCTCAAGGGTCATCTCCCCAAAAGGATTGCAGATCTTCATCAAAGAGGCATGTATTGCATCCTGAATCCTTTGAAGCACACTTCTAATTCTTGACATATCTATCTCTATTTTATCCAGCAACTGTCCTTTGATGCGAAGGCTATAATACCAGGAAGAAAAGTTATATGTTATACCTTCTTCAATGACTTCAGCATGTAACAAGTCATCCACTGATGTTTCCATCAAGCCCTTCAAGCGTGGTAGATATTGATTCTTGAAGTCTTTGAATTCAACACAAGCTGTCATTAGTGCAAGTACCCTCTCTTTAAGGCTAGTAGTCTTATCATTCACTTGCATAATATCTCTCAGATGTCTGAATGTAGTCTCCTTTGACCTTTTCATCCAATCCTTCATTCTGTGAGATGAAGACTTCAATTCTTCTAGGTGTTCAACTGTTTCAGGAGGAAGGAGAGATGGAGGTGTAGCAACCCTTTCCTGCTGATAAATAGGATGCACTAAATGCTGAATGTATTGCTCTAAGGCACGACATCTTAGCTCAGCCTTAATTCTGCCTTCTGTTTCTTGTCTTATGATAGCTCGAGCATTGTCAATCGAATCCTGAAGTTCTTCTTCAACTTGCATTTTAGTCAAAGGACCCAAATTGATTGTATTGATGTCATAATCGTCAGGTGTTACATCCTCTATGTTCTTTTTAAGCCTAGGAACTGCTACATGTACTTTCCTTACTCCTGTTTCATCTTTAGTGATCTTGGAAAGGATATTTGCCTTCTTCTTTGGTTTCTCCTTCGACATATCCAAGAGTAACTCATCTACTGGAAGGGGAGGACAGCTCTCAAGTTCACAATTCTCTCTGATTCTTTCCTGTAACCATTCTGGCAGTGATGAAAGATCTTGCTGCTGTTGTAATTGTCTTCCTTGTACAGGTAATGATTCCTCTTCAGCATCATCCTTATCCTCGGTATTAGCTTCATCGATGATCTCAGTATCATGCGGGCTAGAAGGTACTTCTTCCATTGGAGCTTCTGGAACTACATTCTCAGCAGGAATCACTAAGTCTTGATTCAGTGGGATGTCACCTGGCTGTCTAGAAGAAGCAGTCTCAATGCTTATCCTTTTCTTCTTTCTGCTGGATTCTCCTTGAACAATCTCAAGCTGTTTCCTTTTCTTCCTCTGTCCTGAATCTTTCTCACTTCCTTTGCTCCGTGAATCTTTACTAGGTGCTTTATGTTGTTCTTGCTGATCCACTTCTCCCATCTTAGTATAGGTGAATTTCTTACCTTCATCAAGAAGAGCTTGTACTTGTTTGTCTATTTGTTCTTCAGTGATAACAATAACAGGCCTTATCAATCCTTCGTCATCGACCTTTTCTCTATCTGCCCAGTTAACTTCATAAGGCAAATTGCGAATCTTATCATATTCATCACCAAGAAGAGCTCTATCACCTTCTAACTGATCGGGAATTCTTAGTACCTTTGTAGCTCTAATCAGGTCCCATTTCAATCTTGAACACTTCTGCATCCTGATATCATCATCATCTATAGCATCAACCCAATGATCCTCCAGTTGTTCTTTATGCTTGTAAGAAAAATAAGACTGCTTGATGGCTCCATGTGGATCAAAGTTTTCTCTCCTCGAGTCATGTGGATGCAGATGATAACCCTGAAGCTCAACTTCTGAATGTTCAGCTGCCTGTAAGGATGGACAAGAATAGTATCTTCCTAGCTGAAGAGGGAACTGAACTCCTGCTTTCTTCCTTGCTTTCTGCATCTTATGAAATTCTAGTAGTTGTCTGGAAACTTCTAGCAACACCATCCTGTTTGAAGGATATCTAGGTAGTCTATATGGGAATGATGTAAATCCTTGAATCCTGATATAGGTGAACTTATCATACTGGATGTAGTACCTTCCATACTGCTTGATGAAGTTCCTGGCAGCACCTGTTAGTCTCCGATGCAACTCACCTCTTAACTTCCTCACTATAAACATGGCGAAGGCATCATTGAATCTCTTGTAGTGATTGATGTTTTTCAGGTGAAGCTGAGGATAACACTGATGTGAGAGAATCTGTCCTGGCTTTGTACCTACTTGCCCTTTAGTTGTTAGTCCTTTGTAGACTACATTTCTTGCCAAGATATACACAAGGTATGAAGTCATGAAGAAAGACTTCGTTTCATCAAAGTTTTCAAGTTGTTCATCCAAACAGTGGCTTATAAGGCCAGCCCAATCAATCATCTTGTTCTTTGTAAACATGTGATCAAAATAGGTATACATCCATCCTTCGAAAGTAGACGATTGTGGCCTACCTGTTACTCGATTCAGGAATATGATCAAGTAACTTATCTCCTGCTTGAAGTCAACTTTGTGATACTTGGGGTCTTCTGAATTGTATATCTTCATCGAGGAATCATTCATCCACTTTTTCCTGATTTCTTGCATGTAGACCTTTGAGTTGCCTTCAAACGTCATCTGAGCAGTTGTAGGGCATATGAAGACTCCTTTCGCCTTTGGGATATTGAAGATCTCTTGGATAGCTTCCCTCTGTAGGTAGGCGAGAACAGTTCCATCCTTTGCTATGATCTGTCTTTTCTCTTTGTCATAATGCTGAACACACTCCAACACTAGCTCGGTGCTTGGCAAGGCAGGTGGAAAGCAAGCCGCTTGTACAATCCCGCTCTTCGCGATGGCTTTGATATCTTCATTCCTGGTGATCGCGAGCAAGAAGTCTTTCACTTCCTTCTAAGTTGACGTGTTCCATGTTGGTGTCGCCGACATCTTTCCACTGCGTTTCTAGCTTGGACTCCGGTATGCTGGACTTGGCATCCATCTTGATAAGGACTTGCCTCTCCTTGGCCATCATTCCCATCTATCTGCAATACTGGACTCGAATAAGTGGATTTGAAATAATGGATTTTATGAGTCTTCTACTATTATCATGTTATCATGTTTTAATTCAATTTTTCAAGTACAAAGAGGTTTTAGAAATGAAGAGCAACATAATCTAAGTCATTAGACAAATACAAGGTAATTTTATAAAGTAGAAGTGACAAAAACGTACCTTGTACCCAATTTCTGCCTTAGCAAATACAAATTTCTGGAATTTAATGCAAAAAATCAGTATATAATGGCAGAATTTAGAAGCAAATTAGCTTTCTTCAACTCAGATCTGCCTAACAATTGTCTTTTTCTTCAAAAACTTCACTTCACTATAGAATTCGCTGCCCCTTGGTGGAAATTCGCTGCCTCAAAGTTGAAGATTCGCTGCCTCAAAGTGAAGATTCGCTGCCCCTTAGTGCTAGAATGAAGTGAAAAGAGGGGAGCGCTCTTCTTAAATAGGAGTTTATCCTTTATTAAATGAAGGCAACTAGAGACAAGTCGGCCTAATTTAATATTAAATATTGTAAGTTTTGAAAATTTCAAAACACAACTTTGGGCGCCAAACCATTATGACCCATGAAGGGCGCTTTAAGTGAGTTCAAGGCGTGTGGGCGCCAAAAGGGATATCTTCATCTTGAACTTCATCTCGCAAGTAAATTGATATGATGATCTTCTTTGATATATCTTCTTGATGCAGATGATGATGACCTTATTGTAGCTATGGAGTAGGAGACTCTTTTAAACTTGAAGTGCATAAGTGAAGTGTCTTTGCTTAACGTAGAAGTCGATGAAGTGATCTTGCACGATGATCTTCTAAGGTTGGAAGAACCTAACCTGAAGCTTGGATGAGTGAATACCTTGTCTTTGAACATGATGCCACTTGATGAAGTATACGTTGAACTTGATGTGATCTAACATGCTGTCACCAATGTAGAGGACTTGAGGTTCAAACTCCCACCAAGGCGCCAGACCCTTCAAGCTTCTATCACCTAAGGCGCCCACTCTCTCAACTGGTACTTCAACTTCCTCTTGAGGGCGCTAAGCACAGCAAGGCGCTCAAACCACTTCAAGACACTTATTGGACTCAAATTCACCTAAACGCATTTCACATCCTCCTCTACTAGGCGCGTATTGGACAAGGCGCCACCCAAGGAGTTTTCTTATTAAAGGCGCAAAATCTTTGATTT
This sequence comes from Cunninghamia lanceolata, assembly GCA_027924645.1. Taxonomy (NCBI): domain Eukaryota; kingdom Viridiplantae; phylum Streptophyta; class Pinopsida; order Cupressales; family Cupressaceae; genus Cunninghamia; species Cunninghamia lanceolata. Next base: position 6,593,203 of record BSBN01000023.1, on the reverse strand, counting down.
CATGATGCTATGAGCTCACAACTTCAAAGCCTGAGTGATGTTTTCCTATTACTTAGCTTCCAAGGCGCATTTGGTAGTCCAACAAGGTATCTCATAGGGTGTATTCTGACCCTAAAGGCGCATTGTCCTTCCTTACATCTAAGGCGCTAAATCTTTATTATCTCCTTCATTTCATTTGGAAATGTTCTTTTTCCTCGAGGTGCTCCTTTGAACTTGACTCCAAGGCGCCAATTTCTTTTTGAGTCACTCACTGGAAGGTCTTAAGTCCTTCCCCAAGGCGCTACTCTCCTCTAGGCTTCTGTGAGCAAAACTTCATCATATCTAGGCGCTCAATCATATCTAGGCGCTCATCTCCTTCATTTCATGGTGCTCAAGGCGCAATTAACTTCATTCTTGTATGTGGGCGCTCATTCTACCATTCCTCAATACCTAAGGCGCATACCTTTCACTTGTTCCTTTTAAGGCACTATATCTTAAGGGAGGACACTCAAACTTCCTACCTTCTTCCAAAGGCGCTTTGCTCTAGTCAAATTCTCCTTGAAGGCGCTATCATTCACTTCTAGAAGGCGCTAAAGCACACCAAGGTGCTCCAAACCACCTCAAAACATTTGAACTTGTAACATAAGGCGCTTCATCATCTAGACTCAGGGCGCCCACATCTTCATCTTAGGCACTCTCTTCAACTTAAGGCGCCAAAATCTTCTCTAAGGCGCAGGTATATGCCTGACCCTACCACAGGGCGCATTTTGTCTCAAGATACTTCGATATTTACCCAAGGCACCAACTCCCTCAACAACCTCCTAGGGCGCAAGGTATAGGTTTTTCATCCAAGGCGCTAGAATGGATGTCTTCATCTCTGACCTTACTTTGAAGCGCTAAAACCTTTTGACATTTTAAGTAACTTCAAGAGGACTATTTTCCTTGAGGTGGCTCACTCCTTGGGGTTGGATGATACTTGTAACTCATTTGATTAACTTTGTAATGTTTCCATGAAGTCTCTCTTGGACTTGCTAAGTGAAAGGACTTGAACTTGAAGTAAGTGACCACACCTTCCTTGGAGGCGAAGCAGATGTTAATAATCTCTAGAAGTAATTTTACTCACTAAGGCGCTCTAGTTTTCCTCAACCACTAAGATGCTAGTACTAGATGAAGGCACCAATTTTGATGATATAATATCCTTGAATTGACTCCAAAGCATTCAAATTGTTCTTCTCTACAAGGCGCTAGTCTCCATCATTTAAGACAAGGTGTAAAAGAGGTATCCATCATATCAAGGGCTCAGTTCACTCAAGGCATCATCTCCATTATTTCCATTTGAGATTACTTCTAGGTACATATACTCCTACTCAAGGCGCCAGAGTCAACTAAGGCGCTTCTAGGGCGCTAAAACCACTAAGGCGCTCAAAACCACTTCAAGGCACCAATACCAACTTCATTCCCTCAATTTAGGGCGCCCAACTATCTCCTCAAGGCGCTCTATTTCACTGCCTTTATCCCTTAGGCGCAGAATGTATCTTAAAGTGCTCACTTCTATTTACCTTCCATCAAGGCGCTTAAGTAGACAATTACTCAATCATTCCACTTCTTTAAGGCGTTGACTTAGATTATTATCATCTCCAAAAGGTTCTTTTCAAGTAGGTGCCACAACCAGATCACTGGGGAGGCAAAAATGCACTTGTTTCTTGTTCCTACTTACTCTGAACTCAGGGCGCTTATACTTTGTTCCAGTACCCCTCCCAAAGGCGCCAAAACTCAATCATTAAAGGCGCTAATATCTTACTCTTATCATATAAGGCACTCTCTCCTTCAAGTGTTATCAAGGCGCACTCTGGATGGACAAGCTCTAGGCGCTCAAACAGACGGTTTCAAACTCCCCCCTGCACTCCATCAAGATGCTTTCAATATGTAATGTTCTCCCTTAGGCGCCAGAATAACTTGGGCGCTCCAACTACTTCAAGGCGCTCAAAACACCACACCTCACCAAGGCGCATTCTAAAATCTCTAAGGCAATCTCACTTTTCTTCCAGGTGTTGACTACAAAGTTAAGGGCGCTAGATGGTAGGCGCTCCATCATCCTTCACCAAGGGCGCTGGACTCACTTAGGGCGCTCACTAACTTGCTTCTAAGGGCGCAAAAGGAGGTCTCTAGTCACCAAGGGCGCAAAAAGAGGTCTCTAATCACCCTAGATGCCAGAAATGTTGATGTTTTCATTCTAACTCCAATCTCAAGGGGCTCAATAAACTCCCAAACTCCCTAAAACGCTCATCATATTTAGTATGCCAACTCAATTGTATTTACTCATCCCTCCATCTGCAAGGCACTATGATCTTCCAAGTTGATCAAGAAACAATTTGATTGGGACTTTATCGTAGGCGTTATTCTCCCCATGATGACCTAGTACACCTTTACTCATGATGAGTCTTCTATGACAATCTAATCCTCCGCATCATTCAGGACCCTGACAACCTGGAAACGAGACTGCATAAATCAATGCCAAGCATCTGAGCTCAAAAAAGAGGGGGTCCCCAGTCCGATGGGGTGATGTGTGATTTGGTCACAACACGCAGTTCAATGGTTCTTTTCGGTTGGTACCTCTGGAGTGATGTCTTGTCTTGTGCAGTTTTGTCGTCGGTTGTGTCATGTTAGTTGTCATTCTATTATGTTGGATGTTGTTCTTTGGCTTAGTGGAATCCTCGTTGTTATCTCCTAGCTCGGAGGGGTGGACCTCAGGGTTCCACATGGTTGGGAGGCAGAGCTATCCATTGGTCTTTTTGGAGATGCGGTTCAAGTTCTGTGCAGAGGTGTTCCAGTTCCAGTTTGCTTCCTACCTTCGGCGGTGTTGTATACTTTATGTATTCTTTTGTAAACCGACGTGATCGGTCTTGTAATCTTGTATTGTAACTTTGTATATATTCTATCTTGCTAATGTAAAAGTTGAACTTATCTGTAGAAGAAGTATAATGTATTTCACTTGTGTGGTTTTAATTTTCTATTCTCTAATGCAGTTGTGTTTCCCTAGAGGAGTTAGAAGTGCACCTTTCTTTATGTTGCATATTATGATATCTTGGTTTCTGTTATTGCATTTACTTGCTTCAAAAAAAAAAAAAAAAAATTTTTTTGTAAGTTTGCACTTGCCGATCTATCTCTCTAGGGTTTCATGACGGGGCATTACACGCACACAATCATTTTGAGACTTGTGAAGGTGTGAGAGGCATTGAGTGTCATGGTCATTAGCAACCGATGGAGTGTGTGGAGGCAGTCAAATTCATAGAGGGCCCAAAAGGTTAAATCATTGATCCTAAATGATGATTGGTGGGCTTGTGTCAACTACATCTTTTGTTTCATCAAGCCCATCGTGAGTATGATCAAGTTTGCTGATATAGATCGACTGTGTTTGGGAGAAATCTATGATGACATGGACTCCATGATAAAAAAATAAGGGCCATAATAGCAGAGAAGGAGAATGACCCTAGAGAAACATTTTTCCTATGGGTGAAAAAAATTTATTGTTGACCATTGGAACAAGATGACCACACCCTTGCATCTCCTTGCATTTGTATTGTCTCCCAAATATTATAGCATGAAGATACTTTCTTTGCCTAGGAGAATGACACCATATAGAGACAATGAAGTTGTTGAAGGGTACAAGAAAACATTTCGAAGAATCTTCTTAGATTTAGAAATGGTGGATAATGTTAGGATTGAGTTTGGTAGGTTCATCTCATCACAAGATTAGGGTATTTGCGCTCTTCGAGACAAGTATAAGACGGACACTCATACATGGTGATACCTCCATGGGCAAGGTTATATGTTCCTCCAACCTCATGTAATCAAAATTCTATCACAGTTAATTATTTTTTATTTTTTAACATTGTTACCATTCTTTCACATTTTTTAATTTTAAGTTGTATTAATTTTCTCTCCAATTTCAACAGGTTGTGAGTTCTTTGATGGAGCGGAATTGGAGTACATACTCCTTTTTCCACTCAGTTAAGCATGCAACCGGTTGGGTGCAAAAAAAGCAGAAGATTTGGTCTATGTCCATTTCAATTTGTGTCGCCTATCACATAAGGAAGTTGACTACAAGCAAGGGCAACGAAGAATTGGGATATAACCCTTGAGTGTGCCAACTTGAATGCATTTGTTGTAGAGCTTGTTAGAGTCACTTTATATTAGAATATTTATTTATTTACTTTCTATCTTTAGTTTCTGGTCAATCTTTTATTTCTGTTGTAAAATATTCTCTGCAGTTTCTATTTTAGAAACCTGCTTGTTTTGTATATTTTGTACCTATTTATTTGAGCTTTGCTCATTGTTAATAATATCAAGTTTTTTACCAATTACTTGGTATCAGAGCCTTTGAGCGGGATGTTGTGGTTTTTTTTTTTCTGCTTTTAAAATAAAAATAAAAATCGAGGGTTTCTTTTGAGTGCACGATCCGCTTTTGGTTCGAAGGCTTTCAAAAGTTTTTTCGAGGTTTTCTTTGATGAAATTGCACCGTTTCTGTGGATTTCGCATTTTTTATTTTCTTTTCTTTTCTGAAAGTTTCGAAATCATCTGGCGGCGTCTTTCAAAACATGTTTTCTGCAACATAAATTCCATGCGTTCGTCCATCAGATGTGAAGCTCCTGTCTCGTGTGTGGGATTCTGATAAGGGTCGCGATTTGTGTTTTTTTTTTTCTTGGTGGTGTTCAAAAAGAAAAAAAAAACTACCTGATTTTTCTGCATGCGACTTGCATCTGAGCGGAAGTTGCATTCGCGTTTTCATTCTGGCGGATGTTTTCACCTTCTGTTATGTTCGCGTGTTTTCTGGACGCGATTTCGTGGCAAAATCTGGCATTTTTGGATGCGTTTCCCGCTTTTTTTGACAGATTTCTAAGTGTCGGGATTTGCTTCTGTTTGCAGCGGTTGGGGCTTTCTGGTGTCCCTCTGGTTTTGAGGTTTCCTAGTGTCGCCTTTGGTTTTGGTGATCTTTGTTTTGCAGACAACTAGGGTTTTGCAAAATAAACCCTCTGTTTGAAGTCCAAAAATTATTCTGATCACAGATTATTTGTGGGTTTTTCGAGATAATTTCTGGGTTGACTTCAGATTTTTCTGGGTGCCTTGAAATCCGTGCCTCAAAATTTGTGCCAATAGATTTGTTTTGAAATCTGTATCTATACCTGCTTCAGTACATTAGAAGTCGTACCTTGGGTTTCATGAACTCAGCCTCTTCACAGTTCCTCTTTTTCATGCCTCAAAAAACGTGAAGATGGCTTCTTTGACCAACATAATGTTGAAAGGCAGTCAGCATTTCAATGGCAAAAATTATAATACCTGGAAGCAGCGAATGATGACCATCTTTGAGTATCGCTGTCTCGATCAGATGATTTTAGGCAACACTACTCGTCCTGCAATGGCGAGTAAAGACCAGGACAAGTTTGACGAGTAGAACCGTGAAGCAGTCATGCTCATTAAGCTTTCAGTCACAGATGATTAGCTACCTCAGATTCCAACTGGAAAAACAACAAAGGAGATTTGGGACCATCTAAAGGGTTTGCATGAAACCTCTGACAAGAGCCATGCGTTCTTGAAAAATATGCTGTTTTCTATCATGATGGATGAGAAGACAACATTGCAAGCGCACCCAAACAAGATCCAGGAGATCCGAGTTCAGTTGGAGGCTATTGGTCAAAAAATGGAGGAAGAAGACATGGTTGTGATCACTCTGAAAAGTCTACCTAAGTCCTATGAAGTATGAACATTTCATTGAGACTCAACATTACGTCAACTAATGTTGATTTGAAGTTTCCGGAGCTTTGTACTATCCTCTTGCAGCAGGATTGCTGGAAACAACAGTTTGGTAGTAGTGCTTCTTCGTCCTCTACAGAGCAAGCTTTTGTAGTTAAGTTTTAGGCTTAGAATAAAGGCAAAGGTCAGCCTCTGCAGCAGAAAGGTTCAGGTCAACCTCAGGACAACACCAAGAAAAAGAACATTCAATGTAATTACTGTCACATGAAGAAGGATTGTCGTTAGCGTTTGGCTTCTGAACAGAAGAAGCAGGGAGGGTCTTAGCAGAAAGCTAATGTTGCCGAGCACACTGAGCAGAAGGAATCTACCTTTTACGCTTTTATGGCTAAAAGACCTGTAGATCATGTGAAGTCCTCTGCCTGGTACATTGATTCAGGTGCTTTGCGACACTTCACTCATTGGCGTGATTGGTTCACAAATTTTTCTCCCTTTAGTGACTCAGTTATTTTTGGAGGAGCTGAAGAGTATATAGTTGTCGGCAAGGGCACTGTTCAGATTCAGTCTGGTGGGAGGAATCTCATATTCCTCAATGTCTACTACGTTCCTGGCATGGAACTAAACCTTCTCTCTGTCAGTTAGATCATGCGGCACTCTCCTCAGTTGGATGTAGTTTTCAGTGCTCACAAATGTTCCATTGTTGATCGGGAGACTCGTGCCACTGTGGTTGTTGGTATTGAGGATCACGGTCTATACAGACTTGTGGATACAGGTGATTCTCCAGAGTTAGCCATGGCAGCCAAAAATTCTTCCATCACTAGTCTTTGGCATCAGCGTTATGGGCACTTAAATGTGCACTATCTCTCTCAGCTATCCCGGGAGGGACTTGTAGCTGGTTTACCTAAGATCCAGACTCAACATCATGGTGTTTGTGGAGCTTGTCAGGTTGGGAAGCAGCATAGGACACCGTTCCCAGATGGTGATTCATGGCGAGCCTCCAAGGTACTACAGTTGGTTCATGCTGATGTATGTGGGCCAATGAATACACCTTCTGTTATTGGTTGCAGGTATTTTTTGCTTTTTGTTGATTTCAGTTGTAAAATGTGGGTGTACTTTCTCATACAAAAATCACATGTGTTTCCTGTATTTCAGAAGTTTAAGGCCTTAGTAGAGAAAGAGTCTGGCTATTCCATAGTTACTCTTAGGTCAGATAATGGGGGGGAATTTTGTTCTACTGATTTCTTCAACTTCTGTGATATACACGGCATCAAACGCTAGTTAACCACACCCTATACTCCTCAACAAAACAGTGTTGTAGAGTGGCGCAATCGCACAATCACTGAGATGGCTCGTTCCATGTTAGAACACAGGAGTGTTCCTAAGAAATATTGGGCAGAAGCAGTCTACACTGCTGTCTATCTTCTTAATTGGTCTCCTATATATGCTATTAAGGAGAAGACTCCTGAGGAAGCTTGGACTGGTCGCAAACCTCGGATCAGTCATCTAAAAATATTTGGCTCTTTAGCTTATGTATGGATTCCAGATGCCAAGCGCTCAAAGTTGGATTCCAAGAGTCAAAAGCTTATGTTCACAGGGTACAGTGACAACCATAAGGCTTACCGGTTGATTGATATAGATACTAATCGTCTTACCTTCAGCCGGGATGTTGTCTTTGATGAAGAACGAGGACCTTTTCTTTCTTCCTCGTTTGTGCAGCATTCTGAGGATCAACCTTTAAAGGCTTCTGATTTGGGTGTTCTTCCGCTAGGTCCACCTGATGGGAGGGATGATGATACAGATTCTGATTTTGATGATGCTCAACCCGAATTTCCTTCGGATGATGTTAATCTTCCACCTGTTGCACCTGTTCCAGCTCCTCCTGTTGCATCCGATGCTGGCACTTCTACTCTCCGACTTAAATGGTGGGCTAAGACTATTGGAGATCTTCATTATGATGAGCTCATTGAGGGTAGATACTCCCGAAACAAGAACAAATAGCAGCATACAGTTAATTTTGCTCTCATGGCCAACATTCACAGTGTCTATGAGCCTCAGACATATTCAGAGGCTAAAGGAATTCCTGAGTGGGAA